>JBAIAA010000261.1:0-1411956 GCA_037893245.1 Crossaster papposus | reverse complement strand
TTGTTTAATGTCTTCTACCCAGGGGGTCGATTACAAAGTGCACATACACAATGCCACTCTCTATAAACGTCAACCCCATGGTTGCAATAGCCCATGCAAAAACATTGGAACAGGCAACTGCTAAATATCCCCTGCGTAGGGTGGAAGTCAAAACATTCTCCATTCCTCAGGGTAACCAATCTTTCACGAGGGAGAGAATGTTTCTAGGCCAAACCCCCACGCGCATTGTTATTGGGTGTGTAAATAATATGGCTTTTATTGGGGATTATACAAAGAATCCTTTTAATTTCAAACATTTTAATTTAAACTTTTTAGCTCTGTACATAGACGGGGAACAGTTACCGTGGAAACCGCTCAAGCCTAAATTTGTCGGGCCCGACAGTAATTATCTCATGGCTTATAAAACTCTATTTTCGGGTATAAATAACCTTCACCACAATTCGGGGAATGACATTTCTAGATCTGACTATGCGGGCGGATACACTCTGTTTGCGTTTGACCTAACTCCCGATCTTTGTTCGGGCGGACATTTTAACCTCTTACGAAGCGGTAACGTACGCTTGGAAATAGCCTTTAGAGATCCCCTAGCCAGTACCGTAAATGTGATTGTGTATGCGGAGTACGATTCGCTCCTGGAAATTGATAAATCCCGCAATATATTGATTGATTATTCATCATGAATACCCCGCAATTACTGAGTGTTCTAAAGGCCGATAAAATAACGAATCGGCAGTGTGGTGGCGTTTATCCAATAGATAAATTACCGGAAACAATTGACACTTTCCCGCGCATATACATAGTGAATACCGACAAAAGCAGTCAACCCGGAAGTCATTGGATCGCCTTATATTTCGACGGTGATAAAAGAGCGGAACTGTTTGATTCCTACGGTAACTCCCCGTATATGTACGATGAACTTTTAATGCGTTTCATCAACAACAATTGTCTTGGATTCACGTATAACGACATTTGTCTGCAATCTCTCAGCACTACGATGTGCGGACAATATTGTTTGTTTTATGCAATGCATCGTTGTAGGAACGTAGATTTGAAAAATATTATAAGAATGTTTACGAGGGATACCCATTTTAACGACACACTCGTACATCACTTTGTAGAATCCCGTTACAATATTTCTATTCCCATATCCGATGTTGAATTTATCGCAAACCAAATTGTAAAAAGGTTTTAAATGTATACCGTAGTTGTTTTTATAGGAGTATAAACAAAAAACAAAACAAAAAAGATAAAAAGAGAGTAAAATACGCAAAGAAAATTAGTTAGTCAAACACTGTATTAAATGTCTCTATCATTGTCACGTATTTATTTTCTTGTTACATAATACATGTATGCAAATCAATAATAAAAATCAACAATATTAATATTATACAATGAATTCTCGTTTGTTATTTTGTTTAAGTTACAATGATTCCCATACCAGACGTTTTTTAGGTTTCTGCGTAGAAAAGGATGATGTAACCCTCTTTCGTTTTTTACGTTTTGAGAGTTCCGATGGCAACGTGGGTAAAACCCTTTTTTTCGGCAGCATCTGGCGTCATCATGTTTTGCTTATAACGCTGCGCTACAGTACGACGTGAAACGTTACCCATCCATGTTTCGGGTACATTCATACTCGCTAAGCCACGCAAAAAATGTTGCCAACCGCGAGGGTCATATCCTTTTCTAGCACGTAGTACATCATTAATTAAATCCGTAATATTCGATCCCTGAATGACATCTTTGCCATATACAAGTTCTCCATTTTTGTTCCAACTCATAATGTCCGTATTGTTTATCTTATCAATTAACAGCTTCGCTTTATGTTTGTACGTTTTGGGTACACCGTCAAGAATTTCGGTCGCTGAATTATCTCGCGCTAGTTCGGTCGGTAGTTTTTTTCCCCCGGTAGTTTCATCAGTACTATCGTGGAATTTTTTTCCTTCTGCAGTATTCATAGTTAGTGTGACGGGTTCTTGCTTTCTGGAACGATTGAATTGGAGGTATCTCTGTAGCGCTTGCTGATACAGAATCACCTTGGTATTATCATCCAAATCGGATCTATCCAAAATATCTCTCATGTCCCCTTCCAACGTTTGTACTTTAATCTCTCCGATGTCTCTTTTCAAAAGTACATTTTGAATGGCTCGCGTTACTTGGTCCGCGGGAGCATTCATCTCAATTTTCTTGGCGTAACGCATTAGTTCCCGAGAAAAAGACCCCCTAAGGTGCGAAGGATTGGCGCGAGAAGCGTACCCAAAAATCCACCCTTTTGCACGAGTAGTTCTTTTCGTTTCTTGTGAGACAATCTTTTATCAGCCAGTGTTCTTAGGTGTGTCTTGTGGCGCAATAGTTTCTTTCTCTGAGCAGAAGTCAAAGGTACGTGGCCTTTTAAGACATTCATGGCACATTCACAAATACACGATATCAATTCTTTATCCGCCCCTTTTAATATATCCTTTCTAAGTCGAGGGGTAGATTTGCTCAACACCTGGAGAGTGTTGGCGTTGCTCCTAAGTCTCTGCGTCATCGTGGCAAAGTGACGAACAAGTTCGATTGTAAAACCCTATTATACTCTCGGTACATACGCGTACTGCGTTTCTCCCCTAAATATGTTTGTTCTCAGTCTAAATCTCTCGGGAGTGTCTGGTTTAAGATCTATAAATAAATACCCGTAGGGTTCGCTGGTAGCGTCGTAATACGCTTCTGACATAAATCGTGTCTGACTAGGATACATTTGTTTGGCTAAATGAGTAATCTGAGATCGATCTCTCGGATTTTTAAAAAGTACGATATAATTACAATTTAAACTAATGGTTCTGCTTTCTTTTGACTGATAAAATAAATTTTGTACAATATATATAACTGACAAATTACGATGGTGAGAACCTTTGGTAAATAATTTAGTTATTCGTGTATCGTTGCCGCACTCGGTCATGAGATCATCAATAACGATTAAATTTCTGTCTCGCGGGTCGAGGTGCTCGGCCCAATCGTCCGGCAACCCTTCAACAAAGCGTATACCATGTACGTTATCAGACAATTTCTGGAAAAGCGGCTGATATTCTCCATAACACCACAAAATTTTCCCAGGTGTGTCCAAAATGACATCTTGTTTTTGTTCGAGTAATTTTTTTACAAACTCGGATTTCCCACTTCCTGAAGGTCCGGCAATGATACACGTGAATGGATGTTTTAGCTTGGCCGCCATCAAATCATCTGAATAGTCTGTACAATATCATGTAATTATATAAACCTAAAAGAGCTCTGTGATTGGTTACTCGGTCGACTATTATCTGAAAGGAATAGGGTCAACAGATTACTGATCTGTTCCTCCTGGACCACGGTATTTCTAAATACGATCGACAGGACAGTCGATATAATAATAATTATAATCAATACTAGTTTAAGTACGCGCTTGTTTCTTTCATCTCGTACACGCGATGCATCGTCCATGGTAGCTCTGACCTTAATGACTCGGTGGAGCCAACGCACCGTGTTTATAACCATACGGTAACGTATTAAAATTATCTACAATCACCCTCTTGCTGTACACCACGCGATAATCTTTTGTACTCGATTTGGTCAATATTTCTTTTGTCTTGCCATTTCGCACGATCTTATGGGGGTCCGATATCACGATTTTTTCGGGACCGACCCGTTTTACCATATCGACCACCGAATCGAAATTGATTTGCTGAGAATTCCTAAAGTTTAAGGTGAATCCCCTGACCTTACAACATGTCTTACCCGTGTCTAATCGATACGCGTAATTTTTGGGCCCGCCCGATACGAAGGTCTCTATGTATTTACCGTCTTTAGGACTTATCTCGTTGTCAAATCGCCGAGAAAATCACCCAGAGGAGGTCTGTACTGTCCCGGTTTGTCCACGTATATTACGCTGTCGGTGTCGTAATACAATACAGATTCCTGCAGTTTTTCGAGTACGCCGTACAGTTTGAGGCGGGCATGCGCAGTTGTAAACGCGGCAATGACTACGTTCGTTCTGGGGTTCGGGTCCACAAACTCTTCTTCCGATTCATACCGAACTTTCACAATCTCGTGGTTTATGAAATTAATATCGTGCACCACTTTATCATCGGCGAGCAAAATTTCATACAGCTTCGCGGGATCACTGAGTACTTCCACTTTGGGCATATTTATTCTCTGACCAAACTTTCCCCAGAACGAATTGAGCATTAGTTTAGCGAGGGCTCTTAGACCGGGGTTTTTCTCTATCTTTGAGGCGTCTAACCGAATCCCTTCCTGTTGAAAATATTGATCGATATATTTCGCCCTATCGGCTTCGGTTTTTACCCAGCTCGGCCATCCGGAAGCTTCGACTTTCAGTTTAAGAAAGTGTTGATGTAGTCGGTGAATAAACCCCCCGATTGTGCCTGCGTGTCGTATTGTTCCCTTTGGTCAAAATGCCAAACAACTTCAATATCGACCACTTTGTATCCCAGTTCTATGGCCTTTTCAATTTCAATGGATACCCACGTGCCGTGCAGCGTTCTTTCGGCATCTGTATGCTGACAGAGGGTCTGTTGCAGAGATTCTACGCAAGTGCGACAGAGCGGAAAAGTCAATTTACCGCCCGAACGATAGAGTAGTAATGGATGGTACAGGGTGGACGGCGGTAACACGCGACATTTAACGAGACCGTAGTATTCCGACACGTCTTTAAAGTTCTCCGTCACAGGAATAGGGTCAACAGATTACTGATCTGTTCCTCCTGGACCACGGTATTTCTAAATACGATCGACAGGACAGTCGATATAATAATAATTATAATCAATACTAGTTTAAGTACGCGCTTGTTTCTTTCATCTCGTACACGCGATGCATCGTCCATGGTAGCTCTGACCTTAATGACTCGGTGGAGCCAACGCACCGTGTTTATAACCATACGGTAACGTATTAAAATTATCTACAATCACCCTCTTGCTGTACACCACGCGATAATCTTTTGTACTCGATTTGGTCAATATTTCTTTTGTCTTGCCATTTCGCACGATCTTATGGGGGTCCGATATCACGATTTTTTCGGGACCGACCCGTTTTACCATATCGACCACCGAATCGAAATTGATTTGCTGAGAATTCCTAAAGTTTAAGGTGAATCCCCTGACCTTACAACATGTCTTACCCGTGTCTAATCGATACGCGTAATTTTTGGGCCCGCCCGATACGAAGGTCTCTATGTATTTACCGTCTTTAGGACTTATCTCGTTGTCAAATCGCCGAGAAAATCACCCAGAGGAGGTCTGTACTGTCCCGGTTTGTCCACGTATATTACGCTGTCGGTGTCGTAATACAATACAGATTCCTGCAGTTTTTCGAGTACGCCGTACAGTTTGAGGCGGGCATGCGCAGTTGTAAACGCGGCAATGACTACGTTCGTTCTGGGGTTCGGGTCCACAAACTCTTCTTCCGATTCATACCGAACTTTCACAATCTCGTGGTTTATGAAATTAATATCGTGCACCACTTTATCATCGGCGAGCAAAATTTCATACAGCTTCGCGGGATCACTGAGTACTTCCACTTTGGGCATATTTATTCTCTGACCAAACTTTCCCCAGAACGAATTGAGCATTAGTTTAGCGAGGGCTCTTAGACCGGGGTTTTTCTCTATCTTTGAGGCGTCTAACCGAATCCCTTCCTGTTGAAAATATTGATCGATATATTTCGCCCTATCGGCTTCGGTTTTTACCCAGCTCGGCCATCCGGAAGCTTCGACTTTCAGTTTAAGAAAGTGTTGATGTAGTCGGTGAATAAACCCCCCGATTGTGCCTGCGTGTCGTATTGTTCCCTTTGGTCAAAATGCCAAACAACTTCAATATCGACCACTTTGTATCCCAGTTCTATGGCCTTTTCAATTTCAATGGATACCCACGTGCCGTGCAGCGTTCTTTCGGCATCTGTATGCTGACAGAGGGTCTGTTGCAGAGATTCTACGCAAGTGCGACAGAGCGGAAAAGTCAATTTACCGCCCGAACGATAGAGTAGTAATGGATGGTACAGGGTGGACGGCGGTAACACGCGACATTTAACGAGACCGTAGTATTCCGACACGTCTTTAAAGTTCTCCGTCACAATTTGGGGGTGGTACATCGGATAAGAACAGTACTTGTTCGTGTAGGGATACAGCGAACAAAAATCAACGTATTCGATGGTTTCTTCTCCGGACGTTTGATGGAATAAACGAGTAGCATTGGTACGCCCCCCGTAGAATGCATCCCTAGGATTCAATGTTGCGCGGGGTCCGGTAATTACTTCATCTTGCAGCGCGCGTTTCATATCTTCGCCTAAATCTTTGAATATGACCCCCCACTCGCATTCCCACATCTCAACAAATTTGGTACACGATGATTGGAGGAACGTTTTCCTTTCTTGCGTACGCGTGTACAATTCTGACATCGGTGTCATCAACTTGTTATTCACGGTCTTCCTGTTGGGATAACACGAGACGCATCCGTGGAAGTAACATCCGTTGAACGAATAAATGATTTGATTTTCCGCGTCATAGCCGTCCACCTTGTATTTTCCAATCTGTTTTTCTCCTTTGTTTCGCGCGTGTCGAATATACGTACCCTCCGTTAAGTGAACGTAATGCAACCATTGTAACGCGACCTTAGATTGCTGTTCCTTACAGTCGTAACCGTTAGGGGGCAATACAGCGATGGTATCGGCGCACAGAAAATGTCTTCTGTACACTAAATTACACGCAGAGGCGATCGTAACGCAACTTTCAAAGGGGTCTACGCCATCATCACCCTTCCCTTTCGACGTGACTTTCTTGAATAAGCTTCGAAACTGTAGGCAACAACGACTCAAAATGTCGACGTCGCTTAAACAGTATTTCAGTAATTCGTCTTGCAACACGAAATTATTCCCCTTTTGCGTCTCGTACCAACTGTTAAATTCCCCTCTCTTTTCGGAACTCATACCGTCCGGATCGTAATATTTCATATCCGGAATTGGGCCTTTGTACTCTTGATTTTGTTTCGTGTTCCAGAAATGAGGAAAAAATCCTTTGTGTAGTTCCTTCTGACCGAATGCGTGCGGTAACTTACTCAGTGCCATGGGCAAAAAATTCATGGAATCGATAATGTTGCGCTTATACTTTGGCAGCATGATGGCTTGTATCTTACACCCCGTATATATGATCTCGGGTATTATGGCATTATCGTACAGGTAACGGAGGAGGAAATACCCGTCGTACGCTTTCAAATTGTGCGCCAGCGCGGTTGAATTTGACGTGTCTTTGGAACCGAATAACCAATCACAGAACTCTTCCTTACATTTGTCACCTTTGAATACTTTCTGACGAGACGCCGAACAATGTTTACACGATATGTACATCGGGTCGTCTTCTGACCTTTCAGCACATAATTTACATACTACCCGAGCAACGCACAAGTTTGGTTCGTGAACACCGTTATCCTGAGTACATTCGAAGTCAAAGAACACGTATTTAGCAACGTCTTGTTTTTTCTTTCCCCTCTTATTCCCATCAACATCTTCGTCGTCATCATCATTATCATACTGATCCCAGTCACCCTCGCCCCCCTCGTCCCCTTCGTCACTATTCCCCCTGTCGTCATTGGTTCGCTTTGTGCGATCTTTTCTCGTGTTTTCAACGGGCTTAATAAAGCATTCGTGATCGATCGACCCCATTTCTTTGCATACGGTACAATACCTACGAGTACAATCGTGTTCTCCGTATTTACCCTTCATCTCGGTGTACATCTATAATACATTTGACATACTGTCTTTTCCTTGATCCGTTTGTTCTTATGATTTTCAAAACATCTTTTATCCTTAAAATTACGGTTACATTCTGAACAGTGCACCCACGTAGTTATTTCGCCCGACTTACAGCCGGGAGAAAAGCACAGTTTACAGTCGTCCAATCATCTCGTGTGTCTCTCTTTCGAATTGTACCCCGTTTGACAGGTGTCGCAAAAGTAACCCCTATTTAAAAATCCCTTCATCGATGTAATCAGATCGTAGTAATTATCGTGAAAATACAGATAAATCGTGTACCGTCGGACGGGTCCTTTGAAAATGGCTGCATTGAAATGATCGGCCGATAAAACCACGATACGATAATCGGGTAAGACATCCTGAAATTTTTGTATCTCTTCGAGACCGCACTGGTCTTCTTTTACGACCGCTTTAGCGTGCACATCTCTAGCAAGATATTCTTGGTCTTTGCGACTTTGTTTTATATTTCTTAATTGTGGATGGTTTTCCTTGATAGCTATCCCGGTGACTATTGCTCTGGCGCAGCACAATTCCGTCTTGGTATCTTTAATCTGAATGACCGACGTCTTATCCCGTAACATGTCGTGAATTTTTACCACGCCGTGATTTTTCTTGTTAGTCTTTCCCCCCTGCGGCAACCGCATATGCACAAAATGGATGTCAACCCTGTCGTCCAATCGAAGGTGTTGATACGACTGCAATACTTGTTCGATACGAGCCATAAATCTCTCTACAGTTAATTCGTCTACTCGTAAAAAGGGCAGAGCGATTGGGAAATTCAAATAACTAGACTGAAACACCAACCTTACTCTGTCTTCACCAGGGAGACCATCTGTTAATCCTTCTAAAAGGCTCTTAAATATAGAACCCAGGCGTGGTATAAATTCCCGTAATGATAAGTCCTCCAAGTCCCTGAACGGAACTCTATAATCATACATCTTAGCTTGATATTTCTTCACAAATCTCTCATTGACTTCTACAATGTTGTAAAAATCTTGCGGTCTCTCCACACGAATCCTCTTTCTCCGCGGCTGATTTGTCTCGTCCTCCTCGTCCGGTTGTTCTTCATCACCCATCCGAACTTCTTGTGAATCTTCCTCAAAGTCTGCCCACGGATCACCATCATCATCCGAGTCGCTGTCGTCGTTACCGTTCCCGTGTTGATACGGCACGTCTTCTTCTTCATCCTGGTTGTTCCGTAAAGTCAGACGGCCCACCGCCCCGTCCTCTTGAAAATCTTCCTCAAATCCTGCCCACAGATCATCATCATTACCCGGGTCGCCGTCGTCGTTACCGTGCCCGTGTTGATGCCGCACGCCTTCTTCCTCATCCTGGCTGCTCCGTAAAGTTAACTCGTACAGCCTATTCAGAGCATATGCCATTTGATCATCGTTGAGTTCAATATTATCCAAGATGATACCGATGATACAATTTTTGTATTTCTCTGTAGATATCCATGTTTATTATTAATCGGCTGGTTCGGTGTTACGCAGTACGTGCTGCATCTCTAAACGAGTTCGTAAAAGTGATTTGTAGACGGTCAATTTCGTGGGTTGTTTTATTCACGTACGAATACAATTCACTCACAACACTTAAAAATAGAAAGTGACAACATCCCTAAAAATACATTTCCTACGTAAATACTTCAATAGGCTATGACCACACTTGCGAAACACAGAGGTTAAAAATAGAACGTGACAACATCCCTAAAAATACATTTCCTACGCAAATACTTCAATCAGCTCCGACCTCCACAATCTGCACCGTCCACACTTCCTGGATGTACTAGCCATATGTACTTCCCGGATGACATGCACTTCCCGGATGTACTCCCCGTATGTACACTAAGGATTATCAACCACCCACTGATTGCGCGGTATTGCACCATCACTCGCAATAAATCCTTATTAAGGTCAAAGTGTGCCAGAAATTGTTATAGTTGTCCTATACATTATACAGTATTTCCTGTACAACGGGTCAAACTGTACTCAATTGTTTAACCCTGTATTATCATCCTATTATTATTATTATTCATTTCCATACCAAAAGGTTAAACTATACTCTATTTTTTAACCCTATAACATCATCCTCTATTCATTTTCATACCAAAAAGGTCAAACTGTACTCAATTTTTAATCCTACACTATTACATATTCATATCATAATTATACATATTCATATCATAATTATACATATTCATATGACCTTTATCATATTTCTCCAAAGGTCAAACTGTACCAGGAAGTCCCCCTACACTACTTACATATAATCAGGATCAACACGTAATTCTTTCATGTATGTCTTTAATTTATTTCACAACAAATAATGGAACACTTAAACAAATCTGCTGATCAACTCAGGGGGGCGGGGGGGGGGGGGTTAGGCCAGTTGCTGTTTTTGTGATTGTTGCAGACAGGGGCAATATGGTTTCTATATCCAGTCTCTCATTTATTATAATGCTCACCATAAACAACCCGTCCAAAATGGAATTATTTAATTATTACTATATATGTAATTGTTGTTGTGTCGGGCCGGTGGTGGTCGGGGGGGGGGTTTAAAGCCAGCCATTCACACCGAATCACCGAATCATCGAATCATCGAATCGAATCACCACAATCTAGTAAATACATTTAAGGCAACTCATTTGCCTTAATTTTGTTAAAATTATTATACATTGTGCTTAAAATAATTTAACAAAGATAATCTAGTAATTAATAAAAGAATGGAATACTTAACTATATAGACAGGGTGCTAAACATCATCTGCCCATAAAGGGCTGTACATATATATATATATATATAAATGTATGCACGTGCATGTATTTATTACTGTGTGGATATTAATGTGCAAGTTCGCCCAGTCGTTTTTCTATTTGTGCAAAATTCGTGATAAGTATAGTAAACAAGCAGCTATAAAATCTAATTGATAAAAAAGGTACTTTGAGGTTAAATGTACACAAACTGGAATAAAATTGGGGGAGAGGTCTTCACCATTGCCATTCCCAACCCAACATTTCTTGAAAAAAAATTTCCTCTCCTCGCGATTGCCGGGAATAAACCAAGCTTGTATTTGGTAAATTTTAATTAACCATAACTCCCAAGTATCTGTTAAAAATCATATTAAAATTAAACATTTTGAAACCGTTGTCCAATTCCAGAAACTGGTTAACATTTTGCCAAATTAACGGTAGGATTGCACTCACACGATACTCCAAAAAAAAATACAGGTTACACAGAAAATATATTTTTTACATATATTTTTTTACCATTTGGTAAAGGGAAACGAAACTACTAATTAGGAAAACAAAGTTCATCATACGACGTCAACGTTAACTGCTGCAAAACATGCAAATTCTTTGAAACAATTACAACCATTATTTTGAGTCAAATCCTTGAAGGCTTTACAGCTCATGCTCAGTTGAACTAATCACGACATCCGAGCAACTCCAAGCGTAGAGCCATACCAGGAGCATCAACATATTTGTCAATAAGCTCAACGCGCACTACCGTCGCCAGAAAACTCTTAGCAAAGTGGTTGGTGACCGGGGTGCTGCCATCGGAGTTACCGCTGAACACCTACAATATATTAAGCAAAAATACAATCAAATCTAGTGACTTACAAAGCAACCAACAGCACTTCTCAATTAAATCTTTATCTAGACTGCCTATATTAATGTAAGGATTCCGGACTGCGTAATTTTAGCCGTACTAGGCTACACAAGCGAGCGCATCTAACGTGAAATATGAAAAAACACCAACAGCTTTTGCATTGTTATGTTTTAGGAATATAACATTATTTGATTTGCAGTAAAATCAACAAGACGAAACAAAAGACGCGGCAGTGTGTTGCACAGCAGCAAAATACAAATTCTTCAACGTCAGAATAAACCAGAATAAAACTGATCTTATTTATTTTTAAATTACGATGCAAAACACGAAGCATAATAACCTGGATGTTTCCGTTTTCATCGGTCACGTATTTGTTATCAGGCGATAACTTCTTCCGATACGCCACTCTGTACTCATTAACTGCATACACTGTGCCACTATTAATGTCAATGTAGCCTTGAGTGATGACACCAGATACCAAAGTGCTCTCCACGAGGTCCACCTCAATCCAGGCACCGCCACCGCCACTGAACACAAAGTAAATACGAATGGTATCATAATTAGTTTGACCATATCATTGCAAACAATTACCACTATTTTTTATTTTGTTTTATCATACATATCTAATTGGTTGGTACCCATTTGTGCCAGTTGGTATTTGAACCAATCTGTGTTTAGAGTGTAAACATGTACAGTCTGGTAATGACGGCGACACTGCGTCAGCTATTGTCCACACTTTTACCAATTACATGTAATATGTTTATGAAACTAATTTGTATGGGGGTGTGTGTTTTTTTGTTGTTTTTACTGATACATACCCGATAGGTGACCAAGCAAGGTAACCGTTCAGGCGTCCTTGCCAAACAGGCCAATATTCGTATGCACTGGACGCTGTCATGCGGTCGTCGGCGATAGATCCGTCTTCAAGCCCCAGGGGCTGTGCACGTGTCAAGCAGTCAGCTGGTGGTAAACAAAGGAACAAATCGTAAGAAGCGAGTCATATTAGATTTCAAACATTATGAGTTGGGACGATGTGTTCGTGTTCCTTTAAAAAAAAACTGGTATAAAGAACTTTGTACCTTTTTCTAATCTAAAGCCAACAGGATGACTAAAACAATAATTATGCCGGATAAGCAAATACAATTTGGTATCACAACATTGATCGAAATAATTTTGCCTCAATAACGCATTATAGGTAACTGCCATGAAACCCCCAAACAATATAAAACGGTACAATGGTCACGTGATTGAGTATGAGTCGTCGAATGTAGACAACATTGAACCGAGCTTATTAGTAGGAAACATTCAACCAAAAGCTTATTAATTTTCCCGATTTTGTACATTTCGTCTCAGTTCGGCACGGTTCGGCACGGTTCGGCTGGTTTTTTCATATTAAAACAACAACATTAATAATAATGTGTTAGCTTAAGTTGCGCGAAGACGTTCTTTCTGGAGCCACGAATTAAAATGTGTCGTTTAAGAAATCACATATTATATGCATATTATATATAATATGCATATTATGTCGATTAAATTGTTACTGAGCTTGTAATTGTATAACTGTCTTCTAACAATATTGGACAGGTATAGTGCTACAACATAGCGTCATCTAGATTTCAACCAACCATTTTGCTAGAGTTTTAAATTTCAGATGTTTTGTATTGAATATAAGAATACCTAGCTATATTCATTCAATGTTGAGCTCACCAGAACGTAGCCATTTGACAGAGATGTTTTACAAGCACCTTTTTTTGTTTTCTATGTCTATGAAAACTTACCAGCCGAAGATGTTCCACACTTTCCTGGGCAACGCTTTCGTATCTCTCGCATGACTTGCTTCATCCAGTCACCCGGATTATCAGGATCAGGTTCTGGCGGGGGACCGGAGTAACACACTCTTGCCTCGCTATCCACGCCGACGAAGAGCACTGTAGATTCAAAGAAACACTTGCTAATTAGTGGATTTGTTAGGTTAAGAGCACAGTTCAGTAAAAACAATGTCGGTGACGATTAAAAGCTGTTGGTTAACCAGTTCGCGTCAGATGCCGTGTATACACGGATGACGAATAAACACTTAACGATCGAACAAGGCCGAAAATATCTGTCATCAACCGGCTCGTAGCGAGCGAGGCCCAAAATATCAGGGTGTGCTCTTAGATTGCGCCTAGGTTTGGTCAATGTCAAAATAATCCCAGCGCGAAATGGTTTTACGATCAGGATTATTAATTGTTTTTATCTTGGTCGGTTCATGCGGAACTTTTCTCATTTCGTTGACATGTTTGCATATTTTACTTCCAATTTTATTTTGTTGAAAATTCAAAAATCAGAATACAGAATACCACGCAAACAAATTGCACTACCAGAGAAAAACAACCAATGTTTGGTTTGCCCAGGTTCCATGGACAAAAGTGAGTTCTTTACGTTTAAAGATAGAGCAGGGCCTACACCATTGGTAATTGCGTGAATTATCATGAATGAGTGGATTTTTTTTTTTGGGGGGGGGGGGGTTGTATTTTATAGTAAATATCGTTTAACTGCCCCGTCCGAAGTTTTACAATAATGGATGCTAAGAAAAGAAAAACAAATAGCAAAAAAAAAGAAATCATTTTCAACTGGCGTCAGACAACGTTTCTTATGTTGTTATTGCTTTGTTCGCTATCGCCGTTCGGCGATCGTTAAATTTGTTTTGAACATTTACAGAATATCTAGCGCACTCCCTTTGCTGGATGACTACCATCATTATTAACTTTAAAATAAGTAGGATATTTTTTAATAATTCGTAACTTAATACCTTTAACTTAAGCGCAGTCTAGACGCGCTTGAATGTTTTTTTTGTGTTTTTTTTTTTATTGGTACATTCCCAAAGACGCAGGCATCATGCAAGCGAAGATGGTCTCTCTATTGAGCATTATTAGCGTGGAAGTCGGGAAGTATTTTCACATTGATTTTTCTTTATTCGGGGTCGATGCTATTCCAATTTTTTTTATTCAGAGCCAATGTTAGCCCTACGTACACACACTCTAAATCAAGCTTGTTAATTGCCAAATATAAATAAAGTTTAAGTTGATTTGAGACAGTTATGGCCGAACGTTGCTTTTTAACTCCTGGCCCCAAAAGCGGGAATAAAATCACTGAGAAAAGCCTACTGATTGACTAATATATTTAGCTTCTGCACAAGTTTTTACATCGTTGTTTTTCGACGTCATTGTTGTAATTTAAAGCAGTTAAATGGGACACAACAACACAAAAACATTTCAAAGACAGAGCACTGTTCAAAGTTAAAACTCAAGTTTCAACGATATACAGTATCTTTTGGCAGGCATGGTGAGGAAACATTTGCAAGTTAATTAAAATTGTGACATGAAAAAACACGACATTGTTCTATTCTTCCTTAATGGGTGTTTAACTAGGCAGTAAGTCCTTATTTACAAATGAACTGGTTATACGTTAGAAATCGTAATAAACTTCGATTCAGAGTCACTCTCATCCTTACACACCACCCTGACTGAACCTGTTAATGCTAATAAATGCCAAGTATATTAGAGACCATGAGATGCTTTTCAACACCCGGCCCCCAAAAGCCGGATCATTCATTTGTTTGTTTGTTTATTTGTTTGTTTGGGTGAATGGAGTTGCAGATAGAATCAGGGGTAACACAACAAAAGCTTTCGTTATTTTCTTGGGTCGGGAGCCCAAAAATAGAGTCGGTCGGAAATGAGAACCACACAAATAAAAATGGGCCGTCATAATAAACACATTTTTTTTTTTTAAATAAACCCGCCCTGCGAGAGCCTAATTGTTTTCCAAAGGCCTATTTGATTTTATAACTAAAACCCTTCTAATCTAGTTCAAACATGTTTAGTATTACAATTTAAGTACTAAAATTTAGAAAGTCATGCATAGTCATGGTTACTCATAATATCTATGCAACTCTTTTTATTTCCTAATTTATTATAAAGATACGTTTCACAACATTTACAATTTTCAATTTGAAAAGCTCCCAGTTGTGTTATGACTACTGGTATTATTTTCTACCCGATACCACTATTTAATTTCAGATTCTATTTATAACTGCGTCGCCGGGGAACTACATAATTTATTTATTTAAGGTAGGATACACCATTGGTAATTGCTTGAATTATCATGAATAGGTGGATTTAGGGGATTGTATTTTATAGTAAATGTTATTTAACTGAAGTTTGACAATCATGGGTGCTAAGGAAAGCAAGAAAAACGGCGTTCGTTTTCAACCGGCGTCGGGCAGTGGTTCTTCTTAGCTGTTTTGTTAGTTTTTGTTGTTGGTTTTTGAACACTTATAGGATTTCTAGCGCAATCATTTTTCTGGATGACTACAATCAATTTTTACAAATAAGTAAGATATTTCTCAATAATTCGGTAGTAAACATTTTCTACATCTGCAAATGGTGTATCCTACGGAGCCCCTAAAGGGACATATGACGAATAAAAACCACCGTGACGAAATATTTTTATATTTTTTTTCGTGCGCTTGAAATCATTTCGTGCCCACGAAATCATTTCGTGCACTCGAAATAACTTATTTCGTGAGCTCGAAATCATTTCGTGCCCACAAAATCATTTCGTGCGCTCGAAATAAAATCATTTTATGCGCTCAAAATACTTTATTTCGTGCTCTCGAAATCATTTCGTGTCCTCGAAATCTTTTCTTGAGCTGGAAATCATTTTTCGTGTGCTAAAAATCATTTCGTGCGCTCGAAATCATTTCGTGCGTTTGCTAGAAATCGGTTAAGTAAATATGACGTTGTGTCAGCATTAAGCAGGTATAGGCTAGTCTTGCTTCAAAACCGAGTTGTTCATTTGTTCCGGGCGCGCCGTCTGTCTAGTTTATCAATCATCAATACTCCAAAAACGGGCTTATTGAGGGCGCCCTTGATTATCACGAGATTTGTTTTACAGCTTAGTCTTGACGCATAGGTCACGTGAACCCGTAAAATGTCAAAGGCATTCTAAGCATACCTCAAATATAGCTACTCGCCCCCGCATGCGCGCTGAGTCGTTTTAATTTAATGAAGTTTATGATTGCGATATGCACGCTGTGTTTTCTATAAATCGCACACGACACCATTGCACAAATGTGGTTTCTTACACGTCCGCAAAAGGCCGTGTGCAATATATTGGAAACACACAGCATGTATATCGTAAACTACATTAAATGAAAACGACCCAGCGCGCTTGCGGGGGCGAGTAGCTATGCTTGGAATTTCCTCAGAATTGTACGGGTTTATGTGATGCGTCGAGCTGTAAAACAAATCTGGTGAAAATCAAGGGCGCCCTCAATTAGCCCGTTTTCGAAGTATTGATGGTTGATGAACTGCATAGACGGACGGCGCGCCCGGTGTGGCGGTCTCACTTCTCCGGCGTGCTAGCTTCTCCGGGCGGATTGAGCGGATAAGTCAGCACGTTACAATCACATACTCATTTATCCGCTGTGCTCACTTCTCCTGATGCCGAGCTACCGACAGAGGGCGCTATCACCAATTAAGACCAATTTTCGATAACTATATAGGGAAAAGACAACCGAATTGGGCAACAGGATCAACACATATTAGAAAATATCTTATTTTGAAGATTGTAGCAAGTTGTTTTCATCAGATAGAAATTATTGACTGAACTGAGGGGAAGTTTTAATTATATCTCTGAGCAACCATCAAATGAGGCATAAATCTGTTTGATGGATTGGCCTACCCACCGCATTACGAATATTCGTTATTATTATTATTGCACACTTTTTAACTTAATAACTGCACACTTTTTAAACACATTTTATTTGACCCTATTTCTGTCATCATGAATAAGTATAATAAATATACAATCCAATCGATATGTTGGTTCGAGTACAGCAGTAGTTGTACGATGTAGTACAATTTTGCCGCACGCGCCCCGTCGCCGCGTACCCTGTATGTAAAGTAGACACATCCTACAGTCTTACGTGCACCAGTACATCAACAAAGAACTCAGCACACAGAATAAAGTCGGCGAAAATGTAAACCACTGCGCAATTTTGCGCATGCGTGTTGAAGCAAAATTTCCCTTTCGGAGAAGTGAGCACCCCGGAGAAGTGAGACCGCCACACCGGAACAAATGAACAACTCGGTCTTGGAGCAAAACTAGCCTACTACCTGCTTAATGCTGACACAACGTCATATTTACTTAACCGATTTCTAGCAAACGCACGAAATGATTTCGAGCGCACGAAATGATTTTGAGCGCACGTAAATTATTTTGAGCGCACGAAAAATGATTTTGAGCGCACGAAAAATGATTTCCAGCTCAAGAAGAGATTTCAAGAAGGGAATTTCATTCGTAAAATACCGTCCTAGTTTGCAGTCAACCATTGCGCTGTCGTATGATCTTTCACCCAGTGTGCCGAATATTTCAGATAGTAGATTACGCCTCGTGTCTTCAGGGAACCAGACCGGGCAATATAGACTCAGTCTGTATCCCTGCAGCTTTTGTATTAATACCAAGCGGTAATTTCCCATGGGCGACGCGCAGCGACGCGCGTTGACGCACCAAACTCGACAAAAGCTCCAAAATCTTTTGGTTACTAAAACAGAGTTGTGAAATTCACTCGGCGATTTCCATGGCAACTGCGGATTTTGAATTGACACCGCATCTTCTGTCAAAGAACTTATTTATTGAAATGAGTACAATTCAGAATTTGTTTTACAGGGAGCTTATAGTAGGATCTTTGTTTTCAAAGTTATATCTATAGTTTGCCATTGACATCACATGTGTTATCAGTGACATTTAAAGGAATGCTGTCATGTCGTCATCACATATCAGAAGTCATTTCAAACATCCGAAACAGCTCTGTGTTTGTCACGTCACCAACACATTTTGGAGTTTAAATTTGTTTTTGCATATATCATTGAATTGGAAACACCGTAATCACAAGAAATTGAATAATTATATAACATTGGATGGTTTTGAGGGAAATACAAAATATATTGCACGCGCTATTAGGTCCTAATTCCTGTACAAGTGCTATTTAATGACACGCTGTCTTGCTATCAGGTTTAAGTTGTTGTTGGTACTCACCGTCTGTTTTTTCATAAAACTTGGACCAAAAACTCTCAAGCGTAGGCATTTTGATCGTTTTAAAATATATTTTTTCTCTGTCAAGTAGGCTGTTAAAATTTGTACTGCCTGTTTTGTTGCCTTTATGATATTTTTGTTCTTTATAAGCAATCGAAGCGAACCACTCGCGCCGTTAGTTTTAAGCAGCCATTTGTTTTTGAAAACCGATTAAAATTTAGACATCTCGCAATCGTGTGTTATAAATTTTTTGAGCAACTCAAGGTGGTCTATGGAAAGCGGGAACGGCGTAGTCAGGTGATCTGTCTCGACTGTGACGGGATGCAACATCTTTCACAAACCACCAACAATTAAGAAGGTTAGCGGCCTTGATACCACTTTGGGTTAAATCACTTCATACGAATGTGTCTTTCTGATAACTTTTATCAGTTTTAACATTTTGTGTTCTTCCTATCGGCGTCAAGTTTGATAAAAGGCATCGGTTACCCCATATTATACACAGCGGGTTGTGATTTCTCAGTTGTCAACATGGTTGGGGTTGGGGGAGGGGAGGGTTGGCAACAGAAACTTGGCAAACCCAAAAGTGCCAGAGGTTAACCTGGATACGTGCATATACGAATCAACTTGGAAAACATACAACCGCGAGGGGGTTAACTGACTACAGGTGGCGCTGTTTATACTTGCAAATACTCATCAACTTGGGGTGTTTTAAAAACCCTTGCTTCTTCTTCGTCTTCGGCTTCTCTCCCAACTATATGGAATACAAGGCCATGATAACCCGACTGTAATACATTACCAAATCAGCCAGCATTCAGTAAATTTGTGAAGGAGAGTTTCATCATTGAGGTCGAATGGCAGTCGCGGGAAAAAGTGACGAGTTTCTGACGCAAAATATGTATATCAACAATTATGTATACATTATTTCAGCGTCCGTTAGAATTGATAAAAGGGACGAGAAAATAGTCCCCATGGTAACACTTCCCGTTTGCTGGCTCCAATCAACCATCTATAGAATGAGGTGGGCAATTAGTGCGTGGCTAGCCTTGCCCACACGAGACAATTCGTCACCGACACCACGAACTGACACTCAGTGGTCGCCGTTGCCGAAATACAAGAAAAACGCTTTTAAAGGTTTGACACGAGTTTACCCAGTCAACAAATCCGCCTACCTAAGGGGTTTTGGTATCATTAAACGTAACAAATCGTTAACTGCTGAAACGCAATATTTATATTGTGAAAATATGCTTAGTTAATTAATATTTAAATGATTAAGACGGGTGTCAGTTCGTGAAAAACGAAAACTTTCGCGTTTTTCAGAGAGTGCGCGCACACAGTGCAATGAGTGAGTGTCAGTTCGTGAAAACAAAAATTGACGCGTTTTCGGGGAGTGCGCGCACACAGTGCTTGGGTGCCGCCCTTCTAACAACATCGAGTTTTATTTATGTCGTAGACAAACGTGACATACATACACGGTGTAATACAACATTGCCCTGGGTACGTTGTATAGACAGTGCTAGTTCGTGAAAAACTGAGGCTTTTTCGCAAAATTGCGAAAAAGACAGATAATACAATTTTAAGATCGTATTTTAGACTTTAACATCACTGTGTACATGCTGTGAAAATATTTTTTTCTAATGGGAAGGCTAGGGTGTGACGTGTATGGTGCATATATGATCGACCCACATGAATTTTAATCGTGGGTGAGACATGTTTTAATTTCAAATAGAAAGATAGGGAGTGACATGTTCACTGCATGACCCGCATTAGAATGTGTCGAGCGGCCATTAAAAAAAAAAAGGGCCTCCTCCTTTATCCTAAAAAAAGGCATGACGCTAAACATGTTATTTTTTATTTAGCCTAAAGGGAGGTTTTCGAAGCTCTTACGTAATCAAGCTCTGTATTAGGGTTGAGGAAATGAATAACCGCGGATTCATAATTGTTAAAAATGTAGGCAAGATAAAAACCGTTCCGAATCCACACTTTACTAAAGATTCGTAGATACCAATCCACTGTTATTGTCCAAAGCGTTGATTCGTAGATACGAATCCACGCTTTTAACAATAGCGTGACGTCATAGCAATGGTTTAACAGTACATATAAAGCGGCCGTCTGTTTTCCTTCCTCCATGATACAATATACGCTGTGTCGTGGATCATGGACTTCCACATTGTGCTTCTGCAACGTGTTTATTTATTGTGTAGTATTCAACAAATTGTGACCCGAATTGACCCGAGCCTTATTACATGACTCGACTTGACTCGACTGGATTACAAACTGTGAATCGACTCGACATTCTTGACATAATGACTTGATTCGACTCAAGTCACTTCTTAAAATGACTCGGGGCACACAAATCAGTGACTCGTTACAACTCTGCCTCTCCAATTCTCATCATCTTCAAACGTTCATTTCTGTCTTCTTGTTCATAATCAGGAAAAAGTTAGTCTCTTCTAATCGATGTGCGGTGTGCACATATAGGCAAACAAAAACAGCCTTTGCTCGTGAAAATATAATGTTTCCTCTTAAAAAAAAAACGTTCTCGAAATGTTAACATTTCACTGTCTCATTGATTAAACCCATTTGCATACACTTATTATGAAATACATGTACCTTACTTGACTGTATATCTAAAGCATACTGTGAAACCACAGCGGCCGTATACATGCTGTTGTTGGAATTGTGTGTCTATTTTAAACAATTGCCGATGTGAAAGGTAATTCTGTGTGTCCACATTTGATAGTAGCTTCCCACACCAGAAAACCCCTTTCGGTCAGAGTTTGTACTCTGATGTCCTGATGAAACGGACTACAGCGACCCGTGATGTTCCGACGGGTTTTCCAATGGCCAGCCAGTATTACCCGCACACCCATCAGAAACGGCACCAAACCAACCTCAATCAACGACGGCTGCCAGTATCCCAGACCAGAGCACCTCCGACACATTATCGAGGCCAGGAGTGGAACCAACATCTGAAAATGGTCAGGGAGCTGCTCAACCCACAAGGCAAGGTTCTAAAATAGACATAACAGATGGCCTTATCTGCAATCAAAGTTCCGGGGTTTCTCATTTTCCCATCTTAATGTAAGAAGCCTCATAAACAAATTTGACCATTTTAAGATTGTAATGTCTAGAAATCCATTCGACATCATCTGTCTAAACGAAACTTTTTGCGACGCCTCAATCTCTGATGATGAGATAACTTTTCCAAATTATTATATTTTTAGAAAAGACAGGAACCGACATGGTGGCGGGGTTGCAATTTACATTCAAGATACCCTAATGTTCTCTCGTCGTGAAGATCACGAAATAGATGATGTCAAGTGTATATGGGTTGAAATTAAGTGTAAACAAAGACAGCCTGTGCTTATCAGTTCTATTTATAGGCCTCCTTCAAGCTCTGTCGAATTTATGGGAAAAGTGAGTGATATCCTTAATAAGGCCTCATGTGAATGTAAAGAAATTATTACAACTGGGGACTTTAATTGTGATGTTTCAAAGGAATACAATAGTATGCGATCAAATTCAATTATTTTTTGTTTTAGTTTGTTCCAAATGGCGCAACTCATACCTGACCCAACACGTGTCACTGAATCCACTACCATCGATCTCATTTTTAGTTCCCACCCAGAGCTCATAAAGGACTGTGGTGTTTTACCAGTCAGAATCAGTGACCATTATCTTGTTTATGGGCTACACAGTTGGAAAACACCAAAAATGAAAGGTCTTTCAATAAATGTTCGATGTCTAAAAAATATAGACAGTGGTGCATTTACGGACGATCTTTGTAATGCACTATAGCAAGATGTTTTGGGTTGTTATGATGTGGATAATGCGTGGTGTAAATGGTACTCCACATATTAATGAGTATTATTAACTCCCATGCGCCAGTCAAAACCAAACGCATTCGGGGTGCTTCAGTACCATGGCTCGATAGCGAAATTCTTAAACTTATGCGGCAGCGCGATCGTGTACACAAAATTGCAAAGCACACAGGCTTACAAATCCATTGGGATTCATACAAAAACCTGCGGAACAATGTAACTAATAACATCCGCAGTAAAAAGAGTAAATACTACACATCCGCCATAGAAGAAAATAAAAGCTATTCATCTATGCTGTGGAAAACTCTGAAGGAGGTACTCTCTAAGAAACAAAAAAACTGTACCAAATTCGATTACTTCCCCAAATGGGGAAATATTGACGATATCGCCGACATTGCTGATACATTAAATGAACACTTTTCAACAATCGGCAAGCGTACTGCTGGAAATTACCCTTTGCGTGAACTTGAAACAGATGACAATACTGAGGCCTCTATCTTTGATTCTCTTGGTGAAGATTGCGTAGTACCTAATATTACAGAAAAGTTTGTTCGAAAGCAAATATCATCCATGCCGGTTGGGAAAGCAACAGGTCTGGATGGAATTAGTGTTAAAATGATTAAAATTGCTTTACCTTATATCATTAAATCTTTAACTCATATTTTTAACCTGTCTATAAGATGTGAGCGACACCCTAAAGATTTGAATTGAATTGAATTGACTTTATTTTCATCCCATCAAAGAACTAAATACATAATCAATCACTTTTCACAGCATAATACAAGTTAACATTAATGAAATAATATCGTGAAGATAATAAATATAAATCACGGATGGAGGGGACCCACAAGAAGCAAAGCTTGTCGAGTGCGAGTTCCCTGTGTACGAATAACAAATAACACAATTTTTTAATTAATACACAACACAACAAAACTAAACAAAACAAACAAAAAAAGACAAATAAAGAGATAAACCGAGGGGGATTAAAACAAAATAATAAATTTACATTGATGATAAGCTGGGTTATTTGAAGAAAATAGGTAATAATACTTGAATATTATGAAGGATATGTGCACGTCTACATAAAAACACACACACACATAAAACACAAATCTAAAGATTATCTTGTACCAATTGTATATCATGAGTGTATAGCAAACTCTGTACCGATTTTCCCCAAGCTAGGATCCCATAATTAATGTAAGGCAGAATTAAGGTATTGTATAAGTTGAGTAAAATATTTTTTTGGGAAATAAAATTTTAGCCTATTAATAATGCCTATGTTTTTGGAGACAATTTTACATAAGTAATCAATATGATTCTTCCATGATAATTTATTATTAATGTATAATCCAAGGAATTTGGTAGAATCTGTTGCTATAACTTCATTGTTATCAATATAAATGGTCTTTGTCTATAAGGGGAACAAAAGAATGCGATACCATGGTGTCAAGAAAACCTTGTACATTAATGTTATCATCATATTCCAGAAGGTTGATATTAAAAATCTTCAGAGATAATACATTTTTTATTTTCAGATGATAACGAAGACGTAATATCCTCGAACTGGGACATGAAATCATTGTGCAAAATTCGTGGTGGTTTATAGATTACTCCAATAATCATTTTCTTACAAGATGCATTTCCTATTTCAATGAATAACGATTCAAGAGAATCGTTAGAATAGTTGAGATCATGTCGGATATTATATTGAATGTCAGTACTAACATAGAAAGCAACACCACCGCCCTGTCTATTGGTTCTATTATTTGTAATTAATTGATACCCGGCTAAAGAAAAAAGAGGGGGACTATCATCATTAAGCCAGGTTTCGGATAAGGCAATAACTGAAAATTCACCTAGAGACCCGAGTAACAAACTTAACTTCTCGAAGTTTTTCGAGAGGCTTCGTATGTTAAAATGAATAAATTTACGGCTATGATTTGAAACAGGATCTGTTCTTATGTTGTTAAAACTTTCTTCAGTTGAATAATTACATTTATTCGTAGTTGACTCTGTATTTTCAGGAACCGAGATGTTTATATTGTTAAACTCGGGTAAATCGGAGAATATAGAGTTTTAGGTTGTGCTATTAAATGGAGAGTCATAAAGGCTAGAAATATTAGTGTCATCTTGAATTAAGCCCTGTAATTCATCATGGCCTAAAGAATTGAAGGGTAATATATTGGCCAGACATAGATGACAACACCATGGCTGGTTTGATACATTTGCACGAATGAGTTGCGTACATTTCAAATGAACCCAATTGTTACAGATATCACAACATAATTTAAGTTGGTTCACCTTAACAGGACGGTTACAAGATACACACAGAAACCTGACAGGCATAACAAAGACTACACTACACTAATAAGTAGATAAATAAACAGAGACAAGGACAATGGGTAGTAAAGTTACAAATTAACTTACTGTGAATCCACGTGAATCGACACAACCAGAAAAAATAAAAAACAAAAACCTTGGCTTTTGTATGAATGTAGTTACTTGTTACGTCGTTGCAACTTGTTCATGACGGAGAGATGTATTTCACTCCATTGATGTACAGGCTGCCTCGACGAAAGACGGCATGTTTACCTTCTTCATGGGCCTTCTTCATTATGTCACGGAGAAATCTTTTTGTTTTGACGTCTTCAGCTGGGAGATCTCGCATGGTGAAGATTCCTGTGTTCACTAGCGCTGTCTTGGCGCGGGTCAGGACAGATTGCAGCTCCGGACGATAAATGAACTTGGCAAGAATGTGCCTCGGCTTGTCAGTGGGGGACTGGGGCGCACGTCCGATTCTGTGGGCATTTTCGACCTCGGCCTCTGGCATTTGAAATTTCTCGGTAAGAATCGTTTTTACCTCATTGTAGGGAAATGCAGCATTCTCCGACCGGGATTCTGGAATTCCACCGAAGCGCAGATTGTAGCTGCGAGAATGCCGTTCCAGTTTCAGGGTAGCTTCGTGGAGATTACTTATTTTAATTTTCGCCGTCTGCATTTCGATGGTTAACCGGGAGATCCTTTCTGTCATGGATTCCTGCTTCGACTACATTTCTTCAATCGATTTGGAAGAAAAGCCCAGCGATTCTTCTAACTCCTGCTGTTTGTTCTCAACACCTGTTATTCTATTTAGTAGTTTCTCTTGGTTGAGGATTGCTTTGTCCATTTTGGAATTCAAATCGGCTGCCAGCCCTTTGATTTCCAGCCGTAGTGCTGCGATGGCATTGGTGTAATCGGCCGCTGGGTCTGATGGTTTGACGACCGGGTCACATGACTTAGCTGGCGCGAAGCCTGTATCGTCCGATTCTTCGACAGTAGCTGGAACCTTTCTGTCTTTTGGGGGCATTTTTGATGGCAGAAATTCACAAAACTGAGCTTTCTTACGTTCTTGGGTGTAAGAAGATCACGGATTGGAAACATGCTTTAGTAACACCAATTCACAAGAGAGGAGATAAATGTAGTACAGGTAACTATCGGCCTATTTCTATACTGCCACACTTCAAGTAGCACACACTTCAACTACAATCATATTGCAGTAATTTAGTTGGCCAATGCACATGGCGTCCTGATCGCGTTGTTCGTTGCTGTGATTTAGTTCTGTCACTGGGCAATTTGGGCAATGATGCTGATGTGTCTAACACGAAAGTTTAAGTTGGTTTAGCAATTAGCTTTTCAATTGCGGTCGGCTGATTGTGATCCGGTGCTGTTGCCATGTCCTTGTCGGAGTATGCTACTTTGAGGCGGTCGATACATACGTTGTCTCTTTTACCATTGAGTTCCAGAACCAAGTACTTGTTTGCTCTTTTGAGGACTCGGAAAGGGCCGTCGTAAGGTGGTTGCAGTGGTTTTCGGACGGCATCGTGCCTGACGAAAACGTGGGTGCAAGTGGCGAGCTCAGGGTGAATTTGAGATTTCCTCAGTCGAGGTCTTGTAGGCGATGGTCGCATGTCTTGCATGAGAAGTTTCAGGCGGTGAACGTAGTTGCTGGGGTCAATATCACTGTCTGGTTTTGTAGTCTCCACGAACTGACCTGGCAAACTGTTGGTTGTGCCAAGGACCAATTATACTGCTGAACACCCGAGATCTGCTTTCACTACAGTGCGCATGCCTAGCAGGACGAGGGGAAGTGTCTCCGTCTATTGGTGGTTGGAATGTGCTTTTAACGATGTTTTTAGCTGTCTGTTTAACCGTGCGACCAGTCCGTTTGCAGATGGATGATACGAGGTGGTTCATATTTGCGTGGTGCCAAGCATGTCAGTGAGTGCCCTAAAGAGGGCAGACTCGAATTGGCGACCTCTGTCGGTAGTTATGGTTGGCATGGTACCGAATCTTGACACCCAGTGGTTGACGAATGCACGAGCTACAGTTTCTGCTGTAATGTCCGGAATTGGCACTGCCTCAGGCCATTGTGTGTATCTGCCCACGGCCGTCAACAGGTAGGATTGACCATTCGATGGAGGAAGTGGGCCTACCAGATCAATGTGTACGTGGTCAAACCTGGCGTCCGGTGTGGAGAACGTCTGGAAAGATGTCTTGGTGTGTCGGTGAACTTTACAGCGCTGACACTGGTGACAGGATTTGGCTCATGCACGTACATCCTTGTTTATGCCTGGCCACACAAATCGTGCAGTTAACAACTGCTGTGTTGCTCGGATACCTGGATGAGACAAACCATGCAGAGCGTCAAAAACTGTCAGACGAAAGTGGGTTGGGATGTATGGTCGGGGAGTTCCTGTGGACATGTCACATGTGATCGTGCCAGTTGACGTGGGTAGAGGTACCTCCATTAGCTTTAGTGAAGTGTCAGACCGATAAAGTAGTTCGTTGTCTGTTTTCTTAGCTTCAGCAGTTGCGGAAAAGTCGATGACTGCCGAAACCTCCAAGGCTCCAACTGCTAAGCGAGAAAGCGCGTCCGCCACCGTGTTGTTTTTCCCACTGATGTGTCTCAAATCAGACGTGAACTGCGAGACGTAATCAAGTTGGCGTATCTCCCTTGGTGAGTGGCGATCAGGCTTCGAGCGCAGGGCATATGTCAGTGGTTGATGATCCGTGTAGACGCAGAATGTGCGACCATCTAGCATGTGCCTGAAGTGCTTGATGGAAAGGTAGATTGCCAAGAGTTCTCTCCCGAAGGTGCTATACCGACTTTCAGCTGGATGCAACCGTTTGGAATAGAAGGAGAGATTTGTTGCCATACCCCTCACACTTGCTGTTGTAGCACGCCCCCTATGCCTACGTAAGATGCATCTGTGATTAAGCATAATGGTACGTTGAGGCTGGGGTGGACTAGCAGTGTGGCGTCTGCTAACTGGCGTTTTACTTTGTTGAAAGCAGTACGCTGAGTGTCATCGAAGACGATTGGCGCATTTTTCCTAGCCTTAGTCTGCAGCATATCCGTGAGTGGTTGTAACATATCGGCGCAGTTAGGCAGAAAACGCCTGTAGAAGTTAACGAATCCCAAGAATTCACGTAATTTGCGGAGTGACGTAGGCTTAGGGAAATCGTTGACGATCTGTACCTTCTCTGGTAAGGGGCATATGTCATGTTCGTCGACAGAATGACCTAAAAAGGTAAGTGACGAAACTCCAAACTGGCATTTGCTTACGTTGATGATGATACCGTATTCGGTCAGGCGATCAAAAAGGGTCCGGGGATGAATTTCGTGCTCGACTGCTGACGAACTTGCAACGAGTAGATCGTCAATGTATGCGTAGACGAACGGCAAACCTCTATGACCTCATCTATAAAGCGTTGGAAAGTTTGTGCGGCGTTTCTCATGCCAAATGGCATACGGACAAGCTCGTATAGGCCGAATGGTGTTGTGATCGCCGTCTTGTGGATGTCACTGGGTTCTACCGGGAGCATATGGTCGAATTCTGACTTTGCGATTGGTAATCGGTTTGGGGCGAGGCAACGTGGTTGCGCTGCTACTGGTGGACCGACTGTATCAATGTGATGAGTTACCTGGTGTTTTACATCAGTGTTCTGATACTTAGGACAACAAAAGTCAGGATAATCAGTCAAAAGTGTTTCAAATTGTGAGAGAAATGGCTTCACTAACACCGGGCTGAGACTTGGTTGCTTCGAAAGAACTCCATTGACTACAAGGCTGGTGATAGAGTCTATACTAGTCTGTGGTTCTTGACGTCCACTAAGAGACCAAAATGTTGCAGAAAATCGGCACCAATAATGGCTACTGGCAAATCTGCCACGATAAATACCCATCGAAAAACACGGCGTAACCCAATGTCTAAGATGAGAGAACGCTCCCCGTGTGTTGAAATTGGCGACTTATTTACCGCTTGAAGCTTGGCAGCTGAAGTTATGTGGTGTGTATCCGTATCCCGACCGGGAAAAACACTCACTTCGGCACCAGTATCAACGAGGAATCGTGTCCCTGAACGCTTGTCTTTTACAAAGAAAAGGCGACTGGTTGTGGGTGTGCCAGCAGGACTTGTCGCCCCTAGTTGCCGGCCTCCGCGTTTCCCTGGTGGTTGGGTTTTGTCTTGAAGGAACACGGTTGAGTACACTTCATTGCTTTTACTCCATAGCGCCAATGGTACCAGCATTCGGTTTGCTCACGAGGAGGGCTGCGACTACGAGACTGACGGTTGCGATTGAAGGCTCCTCGGCTACATGATCGTTGTCGTGTTTGATGGCTTAGTTGGCCAGTGAGAGCTTGGACTTGCTCAGTAAGCTTGTTGATCCTGGTCTGGAGAGTCTGGAAGTTTGCGACCGTATGGGCAGGTTTGGGGCTGGAAACTGCAGCGGCATGAGTTCTCACTGAAGACACTGTTGGTACCGATACATCGACAATCTTGTCGGCGATGTCGGCCAGCTGCTCGATGTTCACTGCGGTTGATGTGGAGGCAAGAATCCCTTGGATTGTTGTGGGAAGACGTTGCAAAAACAATTGCTTGAGAATATTGTCCTCCAGGGTGTTCTCGTCTAGAAGTTGTCGCATACGTCGCAACAGTTGGGACGGTTTTCTGTCCCCCAACTCCTCCGCAATAAGCAATTGATGTAGGCGTTTTTGTTCCGATGCAGATTTCCGCTTGATCAGTTCCTTTTTTAGGGTGTTGTAACGATCGTGGTCGGGTGGAGAAACTAGTAAATCACGTACTTCTTGAGCGATCTCCGGCTGAAGAGAACTGACTATGTAGGCAAATGTTGTGCCCTGTACTGTGATGTTTTGGGTAAGAAACTGTGCCTCAACCTGGGCAAACCAAAGTGTAGGGTCGTTCGGCCAAAATGGCGGCAGTTTAAGACTCACTGCTGCCAGTGCCACGGTTCAATAGGATCGAGTTCAACAGGATCAGGCTTGGGTTCCAAGAGAGAGTCCGACTCGGCCATCACGTCGAGGTCACCAATTTGTAGGTTTGAATGTTATTTTCCAACGTTGACTCACCGCTGGTGACTGATGTCTGCGCCTGATAAACTTGGGCCTGCTGCGTGAGATGGTACGACGGCGGTGAACCGCGACTGTTTAGGTCGAAACCGTACACGTTCCGTCGAACAACTGTTCGTGTTTTTATTCTCCGCGAATATGGCAGTAATAACGTTTACAAAAGACCAATAATTTTGTACAGTTGACTGAGACGAAATGAACGATGCTATTTACTAACGACGATGATGAATATATATACAGAAGAAAACGATGTAAACGGATGTAATATTGATGAACGCGATGTAGTAACTTGACTGAAATGGCTGAATAAAGATGGAGGTATATACATGTGCGTTTGTTTGTTGGAGTTTTTGTGTCTCCACAGTCCAACGCACTTTGACCTTTGGCCACAGCAAAAATTGAAAAGTGTTTTACGTGTCGCTACAAACATGTCATTTTCTGTAATTAATTGGTTTAAGTCGTACCTAAGTGATCGTAGTCAGTCTGTGAATATTGGCGGCACCATATCAAAGGTCCTGTCCGTAAACACTGGTGTTCCGCAGGAGTCGATACTAGGTCCACTTGTATTCATTGTTTATACTAGTGATCTTCCATTTTGTATTGCCCCAAACTGAAAATTATTTATGTATGCTGATGACTCCACATTAACGTGTAGCTTCTCCAACATTAATATAATAGAAAGTAGCTTAAATACAGCTCTTACTAGTTTTCACAACTGGTGCGTAAGAAACAAGCTAGCATTAAATGCCACCAAAACTGATTTAAATGTATGTATTGCTGGTAGTCGTATTGAAAATGTGAAGTCTTATAAATGTTGGGTGTAATTATTGATGAAGCATTATGTTGGGGCCCACATGTCGAATACGTAAGGAAAATTGTTTTGTCTAAATTAGGTATACTAAGCAGAATCCGTGATTGTGTTCCTCAACACAGCCTACACACACTATTTGTAAGTTTAGTTATGCCAACATTAGAGTATTGTTGTACGGTGTGGGGAGGAAGGTACATATCTCACGATAATATGTTAAATGTCTCAAGAGAGCCGCGCGGATAATCATTAAATGTACCTTCCTCACCCCTTCAGAGGATATGTTTGCTCGTCTTAATTGGGCTCCTTTTTCAAAAAGAGTCAAGTCAAAAAAGACTATTCTTGTCTTCAAAAGTCTCAACAAAATGACGCCTTTGTACATGACAAATATTTTAAAACCACTTACAGTTATTCGCGAAACAAGGCAATCAACCCACACGGCACAAACAGTTTGTTTCCGCCAAAAAAGAATGCTACGCCAAAAGTTTCGCTGTGGGTGGTGCAAATATTTGGAATAATCTGCCCGAACAAGAACGTTGGACTCATTAAGCACATTAAAATCGGAGCTCCGACATGTCGTCCGTTAGATATTATGCCAATTGCGCTGATTTACGAAGTTATAACTTGGTTGCCACTATAATGTAGAGCCGGATGGGAATTCCCCGTTATCTTTTTTCTCAAAAAGGTTTTTGGGGGGGCGGGTTTTCGCCTATCTCGTAAATCAGAATTAGTATTAATATTTTGGATTCCTGTCAATATCCCTGTACGTCTGTATTATGTTATTATATGTACTGTTATTTTATTTGATGATGTATGCAGGGGCCCAATGAAAACCAGTTTTAAACTGTTTGGGCACACCCTAGGTAAAGAAATGGAATAAATAAATAAATTATAGAAAGACTCGACTCGAGTGATGGCTAATACGACTCGAGTCTCTAATATAAGAGCAAAACTTTGCGAAAAATATTTGCAATGACTTACGCCAGTGCCGGTTTATGTTCATGTCACGTTTATGTTAGCGAATAATAATGTACACAAGTACATACGTGGTATACCGGTACTTATACAGCGGCCGTCTGTTTTCCTTCCTCCATGATACAATATACGCTGTGTCGTAGATCATGGACTTCCACATTGTGTTTCTGCAACGTGTTTATTAATTGTGTAGTATTCAACAATTTGTGACTCGAATTGACTCGAGCCTAAATACATGACTCGACTTGACTCGACTCGACTACACACTCGACTCGACTACACACTGTGAATCGACTCCACATTCTTGACATAATGACTTGATTCGACTCAAGTCACTTCTTAAAATGACTCGAGACACACAAATCAGTGACTCGTTACAACTCTGCCTCTCCAATTCTCATCATCTTCAAACGTTCATTAGCTGTTTCGGCAATTCAGCCGAAACAGCTATTGTTTTTGTTAATTTTTTTTTTGTTTTTTTTGTTTTTTTTTTTTTTTTAGCTGTTTCGGCATTTCAGCCGAAACAGCTATTGTATTCGTTCTGATTTTTAGCTGTTTCGGCATTTCAGCCGAAACAGCTATTGTATTCGTTCTGATTTTTTTTTTTTTTTTTTTTCTCCTTCAGACTCTTCCCCATAGGGTTTGTACACGTTTTTTGTTCGGACAATACACTTTGGCACTTTGTTAAATCCGATCGACTTGAGACTTGGCATACACTTAGACCACCACCCACAGATGATCCTAGAAGAAATTTGTCACGATTACGTCATTCGTGGTCACGTGACGTCACGTTAAAGGTGCAATTTTTCCCCATAGGATTTGTACACGTTTTTCTTCAGAATATTGAATTTGACACTTCGGTAAATCCGATCGACTTGAGACTTAAGACACACCTCAACCACCATCCCCAGAGGGGCCAGAACAAAAATCGTCATGATGACGTCATCGTGGGTCATTTGACGTCACATTAAAGGTGCAGTTTATAAGACCCTCTATCTCTGGAAGTAAAGGTCTGATTGGGGTCAAACTTGATATGCAAGTATTCCAGGATGTGTTATAGACAAAAATTAAGATGACGTCATGACGACGTCATCATGGGCCATGTGACGTCACATTAAAGGTGCAGTTTTCCCTATAGGTTTTGTACACGTTTTTCGTCAGACTATTGAATTTGACACTTTGGTAAATCCAATCGACTCGAAACTTAGTACACACCTCGACCACCACCTCTAGGAGGGCCACAAGGACAATCGTCATGATGACGTCATCGTGGGTCAGATGACGTAACTTTAAAGGTGTACTTTTTAAGACCCTCTATCTCTGGAAGTAAAGGTCTGATTGGGGTCAAACTTGGTATGCAAGTATTCCAGGATGTGTTATAGACGGAAATTAAGATGACGTCATGACGACGTCATCGTGGGCCATGTGACGTCACGTTAAAGGTGCAGTTTTTCCCATAGGATTTGTACACGTTTTTTGCAACCAAGATATATTTGGCACTTTGGTAAATCCGATCGACTTCAGATCTGGTACACACATAGACCACCACTCACATATTCAAAGTCATTTTAGACAAGCGAAACAGCTCTGTGTTTGTCCACAAACACATTTCTAGTTTTTTTTTTTTTTTTTTTTTTTTTTCTCCTTCAGACTCTTCTCCATAGGGTTTGTACACGTTTTTTGTTCTGGCATAGCACTTTGGCACTTTGGTAAATCGGATCGACTTGAGACTTGGCATACACTTAGACCACCACCCACAGATGATCCTAGAAGAAATTTGTCACGATTACGTCATTCGTGGTCACGTGACGTCATGTTAAAGGTGCAATTTTTCCCCATAGGATTTGTACACGTTTTTCTTCAGAATATTGAATTTGACACTTCGGTGAATCCGATTGACTTGAGACTTAAGACACACCTCGACTACCATCCCCAGAGAGGCCAGAAGAAAAATCGTCATGATGACGTCATCGTGGGTCATTTGACGTCACATTAAAGGTGCAGTTTATAAGACCCTCTATCTCTGGAAGTAAAGGTCTGATTGGGGTCAAACTTGGTATGCAAGTATTCCAGGATGTGTTATAGACGAAAATTAAGATGACGCCATGACGACGTCATCATGGGCCATGTGACGTCACATTAAAGGTTCAGTTTTCCCTATAGGTTTTGTACACGTTTTTCGTCAGACTATTGAATTTGACACTTTGGTAAATCCAATCGACTCGAGACTTAGTACACACCTCGACCACCATCTCTATGAGGGCCACAAGGATAATCGTCATGATGACGTCATCGTGGGTCAGGTGACGTCACTTTAAAGGTGTAGTTTTTAAGACCCTCTATCTCTGGAAGTAAAGGTCTGATTGGTGTCAAACTTGGTATGCAAGTATTCCAGGATGTGTTATAGACGGAAATTAAGATGACGTCATGACGACGTCATCGTGGGCCATGTGACGTCACGTTAAAGGTGCAGTTTTTCCCATAGGATTTGTACACGTTTTTTGCAACCAAGATATATTTGGCACTTTGGTAAATCCGATCGACTTCAGATTTGGTACACACATAGACCACCACTCACATATTCAAAGTCATTTTAGACAAGCGAAACAGCTCTGTGTTTGTCTACAAACACATTTCTAGTTTTTTTTTTTTTTCCTTCTGTTTCAGACTATTCTCCATAGGATTTGTACACGTTTTTTTTTCAGCCAGTACACTTTGACACTCTGGTAAATCCGATCGACTTGAGACTTGGCATACACTTAGACCACCACCCACAGATGATCCTAGAAGAAATTTGTCACGATTACGTCATTCGTGGTCACGTGACGTCACGTTAAAGGTGCAGTTTTTTCCCATAGGATTTGTACACGTTTTTCTTCAGAATATTGAATTTGACACTTTTGTAAACCCAATCGACTTGAGACTTAGCACAGACCTTGACCACCATCCTTAGGAGGGCCAAGAAAAAAATAATCAAGATGACGTCATCGTGGGTCATGTGACGTCACATTAAAGGTGTAGTTTTTAAGACCCTCTAACTCTGAAAGTACAAGTCCGGTTGGGGTCAAACTTGGTTTGCAAGTATTCGAGGATGTGTTAAAGACGAAAATTAAGATGACGTAATTATGACATCAACGGGTGTCATGTGACGTCACATTAAAGGTTCAGTTTTCTCCATAGGTTTTGTACACGTTTTTCTTCAAAATATTGAATTTGACACTTCTGTAAATCCGATCGACTTCCGACTTAGCACACACCTCGACCACCATACCCAGGAGGGCCAAGGAAAAAATCGTCAGGATGACGTCATCGTGGGTCATGTGACGTCACATTAAAGGGGCAGATTTTAGGACCCTCTATCTCTAGAAGTACATGTCTGATTGGGGCCAAACTTGGTATGCAAGTATTCCAGAATGTGTTATAGACAAAAATTAAGATGACATCATGATGACATCATCGGGTGTCATGTGACGTCACTTTAAAGGTGCAGTTTTTCCCATAGGATTTGTGCACGTATTTTTCAACTTATATATCTTTGGAAAATTGGCAAATCCAATCTCCTATTGGTTTTGTACACGTTTTTCTTTAGACTATTGACTTTGGCACTTCAGTAAATCCGACCGACTTGAAACTTGGCATATCCTTAGAACACCACCCCCAGATGTTCCTGAATGAAATTCGGCACGATTGCGTAATTCAAGGTCATGTGACGTCACGTTAAAAGTTCAATTTTTTTCCCCCTTAGGTTTTGTACACGTTTTTCTTTGGACTATTGACTTTGACACTTTAGTAAATCTGATCGACCTGAGACTTGGCACACACAAAAGACCATCACACACATATTGAAAGACACTGGAAACAGCTCTGTGTTTGTCCACAAACACATGTCTAGTTTCTATCTTCTTGTTCATAATCAGGAAAAAGTTAGTCTCATTTAACTCGATGTGTGGTGTGTACATAGGCAAACAAAAACAGCTTTTGCTCGTGAAAATATAATGTTTTCTCTTAAAAAACTCGAAATGTTAACTGTTCACTATCTCCTTGATTAAACACTATTTACATAGATACACAACTTATTATGAAATACATGTACCTTACTTGACTGTATATTTAAAGCATATTGTGAAACCACATCGGCCGTATACATACTGTTGTTGGAATTGTGTGTCCATTTCAAACAAATGCCGTTGTAAAAGGTAATGTTGTCCCCCCTGGTAAATGTGTCCCCCCGGACAGACTTAAGTTCATCAAAATTGTTCAAAGTTGCCTCTTGAATTTGGTGAAAAACCACAAATAATTTTGCAAGGTTTTATAATCATGACATCATCAGACCGAAAGTTACTGTTTAGGGAGAATTTAAATTATATTATTTTTTTAAATGACTATGTGAAAAACATCCTTACAACAATCCTTTAAAACTGGGCGTTATATTCTTATGTATATAGAACGATTTTCGGAGTAACTTTTTGGACCTCTAACACTCGAGCTGTTTGGGTGCTGTCGTGATTCAGGCCGGAAAAGGTTCGCTTTTGCGGACGTATTAGAAACCACATGTGTGCATTGGTGATGTGTGTAATACATTTCAACATTTGTGACCCACCAGGCCAAAACCAGGCGGAAGTCGGCAAATGCCATTTCGAGGTATGACATTGCACCCCCAAAAATGTGTTGCCGGTCGATTGTTTTTTCCTTCATAAATCGTTAGTTAAAACTCTAATTTATAGGCTGTTCATGTTTAAACCTTTTTAAAAATCCCCGAAAGTGATAATATCGGCCTTCTCTTGATTTTTGTTGTCGTTGCTATTACTCAAATTGAGCAAACTTGTTGCCGCGAACGGCAACAAAATGTCACTTTTTAAAGCGTCGTTACTTTTCATTCCATAGCGGTACTGGTGCATGTGATGTATCATTTTAAAGCTTAAAACGCTAGCAATACAATGGTATAAAAATCTCTCATCATTTGAAACATTTCGACTTTAGCCTGGTTTTGGGGTGGTGGGTCACATTTTTGTAATGAGAAATAGAAAGCTGATTTAATAATCAAATTCATGTGCATTGAATAAGCAGTTCACTTTCAATTAGCGTGGGTTACGGTCAATTCCAACGGTCTTACAACAATCCTGCATCGGCGGTACGAGTTGACTTCGCGTGATGGTACGAGTTGACTTAGCTGAAGATACGAGTTGACGAAGGTACGAGTTGACGAAGGTAAGAGTTGGTATAACATTGGGTTGGCGAAGGTACGAGTTGACCAAGGTACGAGTTGACCTGCTTCAGTTTGTTTATGGTGTAAATCGAAGGGTTTCTTTTGTTCCGCTCGATAATTTTCTTTGTTTGTTTGTACACGAATCTCAATCGAGGACGTCCTTGATTTTAACCCTGACCCCAATTCACCTTTGTGTCGCCAGGCATATGTCCTCCATTTACACCATAAACAAACGCAGCGTGTAATGTACATTGATTGTAAACGACAGGTAAAACGTGGAAATACGTGTCCGATGTAAACAACCTAAAATTGTTCGTCGTTTATCGGGAACGGCAAGACGTTATAATTATGTTGGTTTCCTTTCAACCAGATGTTTAAAATAGGTTAAGTAATACATCAAAAACATAACATTTTGGGGGATCTAATTCCTCAATGTTGAACATTAACCTTTCAAATGCTGTGACGTCATCAAACCGAAAGTTGGGTGCTAATAATAAATGATTTCCATATTTCCATGCGTTATTGGAACTTCTAGGAAAACAGCCTATCCTTTCCAAACTAAATTAGTATTCCATTCCTTTTTTACTAATGACGTCACCATGTTGTATGCGTGTACCAAAATGTACCTGTACTAGAACTGGGCAGTGTCTACAGGTTTTCCCGGCTATTTAAAAAAGTCATTTAAATTCACAAACTCTTACATTGCATTACTTTATACACCATGTTTTACCAAACTAAATCAGTTTGTCACTTTTTTTAAGATCGAATTTGTCTTGTATCAATCTATTTTAAACTTATGTTAAATAATTATAAAATAAGTCTGATGTGTGCTTGTCCATACAATTATTGTCGGCAAATTAAAATAAAGAGTATATGGCTGTATTCCTAGGGATTTCCTGCCACGGATTACCGGGTTATTGGACCGAAAATGCTCGGTAGTTTGTTAATTGTACCAAAAAGTATAAGGGGGGCTTTAATTGTTTTTGGTTGGGTGTAATTAGAATATAATTGGAGATCGTGGCTTACCTGCGAGTGCAGATACCCCCAGAAGAAAAAGCACCGCTCCGTCCATTCTCCTCGACTGTACGGTTGCAGGTAACGAATCGCCGAAGATCGCGTTATTGATTGCACGATCACCCACATACAGATCACGTATCCCACTATGGGCATAGGCCTAGCAAGTACAGTCTTACGTCACTGTACGATGCTTTAATTATTTGAGTTATAGTAGCTCGCTTAAGTTAATGAAGTGGGCAGGTTCGTGCTATTGTTATCACAGTTGCATGATGGGATGTCTATTATGGCTAACATCTTAATTTCAGCCAATAGAAAGCCGCCACGAGATCTCTTATTTACAATATCACATTCCTCATAGCTGACACTTTTAGCGCTCTTTATTTTGCAGTTTATTTTGCGGTTTTCAAGGGGGGTGCGTTAGGTAACAATAGTCTAGGGAGTGTATATGTATGGGGGACTAAGGGGGGGTCGCTCGGTCCCCTGTATTGCCGTGTAGAGCCGCCAGAGAATGGACCTATTGTTAGTTTTACTTAGCTTCTCGTGAAAGGACTCACTAATGACTATGAGACGACAATGTTCAAATAAATCATGCGCCGCAGAAGGGTTCGGGCACAAAAAGCGGATGCAGTGTTCGTTGGAAATAAAAACAATTATACCACAAATAACAAAACATCGATAGCGGACAAAAAGTTCCCGTGTCAAAATCGAAATCTGTTTCAGTGTAAAACTACCTGAATAATCGGTTTACCATTAAAAAATCCTTGCACAAGTTTGGACCGATTCCAGAGTTATACCGCTGAACACGTCTGTGGTTTATTGGTAAGAAATTATTTGATGATTTCCTCAAATTCCTTTACGGTTTACATTTCTTTATCATCTTTCAGATCTGCCTGCCGCTGCTGGCGATATGCCCGGGGCGGAACACAATAATTTACACAACACAAAAAGTACACAATGGCGCGTTCCAGCCTCGATGGCTAGATAAATATGCAATTAATGGGGCGAAGCGAACCCCCCCCCCCCCCCCCCCCCCCCCCCACCTCCTTTCTGGCAATCATTGCGATTGCGAAATGTTGTAGTTTCTTTTGATGTTTTCAAGGGGGGCGCGTTTGGTAACAATAGTCTAGGGAGTGTATATGTATGGGGGACTAATTAGGGGGAGTCGCTCGGTCCCCTGTATTGCCGGGTAGAGCCGCCAGAGAATGGACCTATTGTTAGTTTTATATAGCTTCTCATGAAAGGACTCACTAATGAGACGACAATTTTCAAATAAATCATGCGCCGTGGAAGGGTTCGGGCACAAGAAGCGGACGCAGTGTTCGTGCAAAATATTTGATAAATTTAACACGAAATGTGTTGAATTCATCACTTTATTGGTCAAAATCCCAAGTTTTAAAGAGTAGGCACTGGCCGCACACTTATAATGTTGATACAGCACTCTAGTTTTAAGCTCGTAGGCCTACGTATATATTGGAGTGATTGGTTAGACTGTTAGAGCATATACCCTACAACATAAAAACAACATTCCACGCCCTAAAGCATTCGGATTGCAATACAACCTGACCTGCAGCTAGTACACGGAAAGTGAACATTGGATAAAGTCAGATACCGATTCACATAAAGCCCTTTTTACACTGCAGAGCCAATCCCCGGGAAATAAATCCCCGGGAAATTCCCGGGGATTTTTTACCCCACCAACACCCCAGCAACCGTTCACACTAGACCCATTTGGTAACTCACGGGGACACTATTTCCCGGGAATATGCACGGTCGTTTCACACTGGCCATCAAACCCCGGAAAATTATAAATACACGTACACGAAAAGGAAGCTAAACACAGTCTTGTTCACGACAATTCTTTTATTAAATATTAAAACCATTCATTTTGCTCATATTCTTTAAAATTAAATTATTTGTATAATTTTCAAACGTTATTATTTGTCTTTTGTACTTAACTGTAAATATATATACGAAAAGTTTGAAAGGTACTGATTACAATACTAAGTCACCGCGCGAATTATTTGGCGCGCTATTTGTGACCCTGTGACCTTTCGAGATTACCCGCGGACGCAAAAAGGTGGGGTAAGTTCAAACCCTGCGACGTTCACACTAGTTGCTTTTCCCCGGAAAAAAACCGTTAAACCCCCGGGAATTCTCCTTTAACGCTACTCCCGAGCAGGGGTAAATATTTCCCGGGGAAAAGCAGTTTCCCGGGGATTTCTTTGGTAGTGTGAACAGACCGACCGAAATTCCCCGGCAATTTCCCGGGGAATTGCCGGGGAAATCGTCTAGTGTGAGAAGGGGCTTAACAGTCCTCAATCCTCCAAAATCAATATGATTTTGCGCACACCTTAAGGAGTTAAACCAGGGTTAAACCAGCAAGTGAATGTGCAGTGTGCACACAATATATCATTGGTCGGTTACTATCATTGGAATTAAGCAGCAACAGTTCTTAAAATCTTTAGCTCTGTGATTGCTGTATTATTCTAAGAAAATAATATTCGAAGATTTAGATTTTGAACCAACTACTAATGGAATTTTAACAAAATGTGTCTCTAATGAGACGCATTTTTTTTGGGACTTATTTTATTGCATGCCAGAAGAAAAAATCAACAGCGAGTACAAATAGAGTTACTTGTACTAATATCGTTACATCAAGTAGGCTTTTGAATAATAATTTGGTTGGTAACTTTTGGGATATTTCAAAAAGGTAGACTTATTTCTGAATTTTGTGTACTGGAAATGACATATATTTGGAGATATTTTGAGAAAAGGAACACGTTTTACTGTTTTAATTCTGACTTTGCGACAAAATCAGGCAACAATGGCGACAAGCACTGTGAGAGCCACGTTTAATAGATTCATCAAGAATCACCTTGCGTGCAGCATCTGCAAGGAGACGTACAGTGGACCAAAGACCCTCGACTGCCAGCACAGCTTCTGCAAGAGATGTATTGAGGCCTACTACGAAGGTACACATCGAGGTACCAGAAAGATACCTTGCCCTGTGTGCCGTCATGAGACTGCGGTACCCCGGAGTGGGATCGGTGGCCTAAAAACAAACTTTGATCTGACAAATATGATCGAGGAGATTTCCTCTCCAGAAAAGCTCAGCCAACTATTGGATGATGGTGGTAATAATTATGTTGCAGGCAGGGGATTAGCGAGGACATTTTTCACTGGGGGGTGTGGAAGTAAATTTGCCGACTCGGAGCCGAGCGAGCGCGAATTTACGCCATTTACGGCGTGGGGTCTGCGGTCCGCTGAAGGGCCCCGAAAACGTTTAGATTCTAGATGATCTGTGGTGCAATCTGAGGCATTTCCTGGCAACTTTCCTCTGACTCTTTAAATCAAACGTTCAAAATTGCATTATTTTTCTTCTGAGCGGAACGGGGAGGGCTAGGGGATGACTGGCATCACGATCAAAAGGTGATCAACATCAAGACATATCATCGCCTATTAAATAGTTCACTGTAAAATTGCCCAATTCAATGTAGTGTACACACTGTGTAGGCCTATTTCACCAATCAAGGTTAAGATTTCAGATTTATAGTTCTACCCACGGGGCAAAGGTGGTTCATCAGACATGGAATGCTATACAAAGTTAGGCACTAGAAATGACATCTATATGGGTATGGGACCACAACATGGGTGCACAACCTTTAAAACGAGCTGCATGCTGGAAATGTGTAGCACACCTTTTAGTAACATATGACCATTGTCAGCGAAAATGAGATTTTTGCAGCATTTATTGATCCCAAATTTCAAACATGGTAACGGAAATAAAGTTGTTTTGAACAACTCTAATAAGCCTTTTAACAATATTAACATTATTCCATACAATATAAATCAATAGACACAGTCAACCATTTCACCCAAATAACATCTGTAAAAGATGCCAACCTCATTGATATACCAAAATAAAAAACAAATTGTGCCCTTTCTATTGCGTGTGAAAAACAAATAACTGAAAACTTGTCCTTAAGACTAATTTTGAAGGATTCGGTCACAAATACAGAAACCTAAATTGTGCCGAGGCTGATGTCTAACCATGTTGTTTTCAAGATCAGGGTGTATCATGACAACATTTTATTAGTTCCCAATGTTAAAATGATGTGTCACCATGGAAGATTTGCAGGCTTTTAATTGCTGGACGATTTTTACTTTCAGGACGTATTTGGATTTTGCCAATGTGTCTGCGATAATGTCTGGTGTGTGTGGAAACCGTTTCTGTCGAAGTAGTATGCCTTCTAGGTGTGAGCATAGAATGACAATTAGTAGTTTGCATGTATACAGTTAATTTCTAGATGCTAACATGCATGGTGATGAACTTGCCATTTTACACAATACTTGAAAAGACTAAATAAAAAAGACCATCCTGCTAGTCATTTGGTTTGTTTTGGTTATATATCTGTATAGTAAACTTGACAAAATACTTTTTGGAAACCATTATAGAAAAAAGTGTTAAAAAGTTTAAGTCAAAATAAATAAGTTCAATTTCGTACACTAAAAAAAAAAAAAAAGTATCTTTAAAAAATTTTTATCTTAATTTGTTTTTGCGTGAAGGGAGTTGTTACACTGAGAATTTCGTAAAACAAAAAGTTACATACATTTATAAAAAAAGAAAAAAGAAAATTAGATTAAAAACTAGGTTTATTTTTGTCTGTTTTTCTTTTAACTTAAATCAGAAATATCACTACGGTAAACCAAACAATACAAAATCCATTTCTAATTGTATTTAATAGTTATTTTTAGGATAGGCATCTTTGCATTGTTCTGAAACATATAGGTCTTTTTGTTAAACCTGTTCATAGTGTTACGCGTAGAGTAGACCTTGAAATTTAATGGTTTGTAAAACAATAATCAATACCGTATTTCAATGCAGAGCTCGCTACTTTAGGTTCTGCACAATCAATAAGTGAACGTGTTGCGTTAAGCTGCACGTGTCCGCAACAGGTTTAAATCTTTTTGTACAACTAATCATCTGGTCGTTGCCGTAGGCTGGCGCGCGTTGGACCGCGCTACTTACGCGCTGGGCAGTCGTTCATCAGTCGTCGAGCGCGTTACTAACGCGTTATTCACGCGCTGGCGAACGCTATGAACCCGTTATCAACGCGTTATGGACACGCTGAAATCACGGTTCCACTTGACTTTTTCTGTGGAAGTTCAGCGTTTGCCAGCGTATCAACTATTTTTAACGCGCTACTCACGCGTTGGCCTAAAACGTTCTGGTGTGACAGGGCCATTAGAGATGGCACGTCGTCCATGTCGGCGTTATACATGACTTGTATATATACATAATTCGTCTCATGAGCAGATCGGCGTTGAACTGAAAAGGCACATTTTGGGTGTGTGTTTTTATAATCATACTTCGGTTTAATACGTAGCCTTGAGTGCAGGCTGTGATGTATCTGCAACGTGTTTCCATGTGATCAGTGTGGGCTGCAATACTGGATGTACATTGTGTATGTTCTTTGAAAGAAATATTAGGTAAAATAACCAGCAATTGTCAAATTTTGTAAAATGGCTGCCATTGCTTATTATGACAAATCTGCGATGGCCCTATTGTTGGGATTCCCGTCCCTTTGCCGCCAATTTGAAGCTAACAAAAGCGTCCCCCGGACTAAGCCCTTATACCGCGACTGCTTGTTGGGGTATTATTTAGTCAGGAGATTGGTGTGAAATATATACCCAGCACGATATTAGGCCGAGTATTTCCCCCTTAGTTCCCTGTATCTATACCCTCTCGGGACTATTGTTACCTACATATTTTAACTTAACTTGGTTATATTTGTGTAGTCTATCCGCATCTGTCTTGTATTGTTATTTGTTTTATTACGTGCTTGGGCCTTTCGGGGGTAGGAAAAAAAAGGGGGGGGGGGGGGGTCCCCGTCTCATATTTTGCTTCATGTGGTAAAATGTGGTACAACTGTTCAATTGATGATAAAAGCATAAAACTACAGGGCCATCGCAGATCTGATCTTTGAAAAAGTGGTATAACGTATAACAAGCAATGGCAGCCATTTACAATATTCTGACGGTTGCTTGTTATTCTATCTATATTTTTTTCTTTAAAATTTAAGATGACACTATATCTAAACATCTTTCTCATAGTAGTATACACCATTTCCGAACCTCCAAAAACAAAACTACTAAATTTTTAAGAGCCAATAGAAAAAAGCACTCAGAAGTTCTTCATTTTTAATTACTTTAAGAGGAGACTAATTGGCGTACATTAATACAAGATCGGTTTGCGTCTGGCGATGGCGATACCAACCTGGGTGTGTTCATTTAGCTTACATGTACACGTGTATCAAAATAATGTTGCTCGATTAGCCATAACATGATCCTCGGGGTCATCACGTTATGGCTAATCGAGCAACATAATTTTGATAGATAGCTTAGTGAATACTGGGTTAGGTTATAGATCCTTCGACTGGGGTTCGAATTCGGTCTCTGCCTATTTTTTCATTGACTATTTTGGTCTCCAAGTTTGTTGTTGGAGTGAGTTTAATTTAAGAGAAAGTAAGGATCTGAGAACCTAAGTACCTTCCAGCCCATTGATGATAATTACCCCTAACCCACCTAGGGAAAAAAAGTGACGATTTTTTTTCCGTACCACTAACGCGTCAGATCGGCCGTTTCATTGGAATGGGGCGACTTGAATGGAGACCAAAGCGCGCACTTCAATTCGAATCGATTTTGATACCCGCGGAAGGTAATGAAGACCAACGACGTTGACACCCATAATTCACACACAAAATGGATACAGTCCCTAGTTAATTGTATACACTCCCTAGTTTTTCGTATACACGACTTTTATACCTTTTTCTATTAACCAAAATTATTGCTTAATAATCTCATCTAGATAGAGTCTTATAGAAAAAAGGTATAAAAGTCTCTGACCAAGTCGTTCTGCGAAATACAATTTGCCGATCTGACGCGTTAGTAGTACGGAAAGAAAATCGCGCCCGGGTGGCGCAATTTTTGTTTACACGATAGCCTGGCCATTTCGCCATGTCGTCAGGTGTTTTTTAAGACCTAGAAGTGATCTGAAAACAGTTTTGGAATGCTTGGTGAGTCAATTTTACAGATTTAAATGTTTCCAAAATTTCTTTTGGGGGTTTGGTCATTTTATGTGGCTATTTTTAGAAAAAAGGGGGGCAAAATGTGAAAACCGCTATATATGCACGCCAAAATCAACACCGATTACTGATTTTTAATTCCTATCTGTGAGTTGAATCTAAATAAATATCCGCAATGTTTTATGGTTTTTTTTAAATATGTTTTATGTATATAAAGTCACTTTTAAATTAACAAGCCACGCCCCTTTTAGCGGTTTCCTGATTCTAAGTAGTACGCATTTTTCAGCGATTATCAGCGCATGTGTTTTGGGTGCTAACCAGTTTGAACTTGTAGACCAATGCCTTGCAAACATTGGACACAATTTTTCTGAGAAATTATTTGTGGGCGGGGTTTTTAAATTAACAAACCACGCCCCTTTAGGGGTTTTCACTTATTCTAAGTAGTAGACCCTACGCATTTTTTTACTGCGATTATCGTTGCATGTGTTTTGGGTGCAAACGAGTAGATTAATACCTTGCAAACATTGGACACCATTTTAGTGAGAATTAATTGTGGGCGTGGCTTTTGAACATTTTCTATTGACCTTGAATATGAAATATGTATACAAAAAGCACACGTGTTTATATGTATGCGAAGAAGTATAGAATATGAATGTATTGCCATTAAAAAGAGCTTTATTCCATTTGGTTAACATTTAGCATGATTCATATCAAAAGTCTTAGTAAGCGGAATGCTCTGATTCATCCGCCTTTCTTAATATTTATGCTGACATCATACTTTTAATGCTTTTGGCGGTAAATTGAAGTATATGATAATAGTTAATACAAGGGTTGAGGTGCCTGTTATAACAAGGTAATTGTAATGTCCCAAAAAGCCTGGTTATAAAGGTGTTTGACTGTAGTCGCAGGGGTAAGCCCATTTCCCACTTTGACGAATTTGAAAGCGAGTGTCAAGAACGTGCGACGAATTGGCCAGGCATGATACAGTCACGACACCGGCAAGATGCCAACACGGTGCCCCTATGATACACCTGCGACTTTGGTACGACCTTCCACGACTTTGATACAATCTAGCTCTCACAACGTAGTGCCACGACGTCGTCACGACCCCCATGACATTGTGACGACATCCAGCAGAAAATCTTTACGTATTTTGGGCATATATATTTTATGTAATATATTTTACGAGACCTATATCGACACATAGATACCTCTATTTTTCGCCCTTTCAGAAATAATGTTCTTTTTCTGATATTTTGTTATTGTTTTTAGGTCTGACGAAGAGGAGTCGAACTCCCCAAAACGTCACCGATTAAAACATCAGTCGGCATTAAATCAGGTTCACACATTCTCGAATGATTGCCCAGAATACCCCAATCTATCCCAAATAAAGATGATTGATGGCATCGGTAGAAATTAGCCTCGATTCGCTGTTTGTATAATAAATAGAAACAAGAATAATCAAGAACTTTATGAATTGGAAGCCGAATCAGACCAAATGACTGCGATTGAGTGCGGAATAAAACCGAATTGTAGCGATTTTGTCAAGAATAATATAAGTTCTCCAGAATGATCCAGAATGATCCAGGATTATGTCTATTTCATTACGAATTTAATAAGAACAAAAACCGATTAAGCCGAATGTAATGTAAACATTCCCGAACAACCCCAAGCTAAGCCTATTTTAATGTTAACAAGCAAGAATCATAAGAACGACGCCGAATCCAGACGATCCAGGAATATACAACAATCCAGACAAGAGCTCATCGTCAGTCAGTTCCAGTTTGACGAGCAGAGCAGATCTTCACATCAATTTTTTAACAGTTCTGGTTCATTCGGTTACATCTGGTTTATTCTGGATCAATTCGTACTAAATTCTGCTTGATTCTTGGTTATTCTTAATAAATTCTTAGAAAAATCTGGATAATTTGTCATTATGCGCGATTCATTCTTGGTAAATTCTTATGTTGATTTATTCTTAACAAAATATTGGAGTATTCGTATAAGTTATTCTTATACTATTCATAAATTACATTCTTAAGGGGTCAGCAGATTATGAACTAATAACTACAATAATAACTCTACAAAACTTGTAAGAATGCTGTAAGAATATATAGAACTATAGTTGCGGATGTTGAAGAACAAACCAAGAATTAAAATTTGTTTCTGAATCACCCCAACAATTTTGAACATGTCAAAATATGTCGGGGCGCTTTCACGATCTTTTAACGATATTTCACCGAGGCAGCCAAGAACCATTCCTTGATTTACTTAATAATTGCTGTTCGTGGCAATTCGATCGGCTTCCTCTTTCTCTTCTATTATACAGAGTGCCCCCCCCCCCCCCCCCCACCCTAAAAGCGATTGGACAAACGGACCCTATTTTGTGAAGTTCAGATCAGTGGTCCTTTCGCACCGAGAACAAAGTAAACTGTGCCATGTGCGATTTCTCGGTGCGAAATGATCGACCCCTGACTGTACTTCACAAAATAGGGTCTAGAGCTAAAACTACTCGCCCAAATCCAGATATCTCGCTACCATTTTCCGTCAAGAAAGCTTCTCTGTCCGTTGGTATAGATAGCTTTGGACCCAGGGTAGTAGAAGTAATACTTGTCTCTTTTTATGGGCCACCCTGTAGATATATTTAAATTAATAAAATTACCTTTTCAACTTTTTCTTTTTAAACACCACTAAACATTGATTATTATTATATAAATATGACATAATATACTAACTTATATACTATAATATAAATAATAACTTGTCAACAGGAATCTATTAAACATCATATTACACCTGAACAGTTGTGAACAAATGAAGTGACATATTAAATGCTTTAACTCTTTGTAATTAAACAATTCACAAAATGGGTGTTTGCTCCCCAAATTATATTTAGAGTTGCATTCTTTTTTAGTGTAGACATGTCAGGGACCCAACAAGAATTTGTTTTAATTTAGAATTGTTATTTTTAGTTTAGATTATTACAGGAGTTTCGATTTAAAGGTAGGATACACCATTTGCAGATATTGAACATATTTTCTACCGAATTATTAAGAAATATCTTACTCAATTGAAACTAAATAATGATTCTAGGCGTTCAGCAAAAGGATTGCGCGAGATATCCTGTAATTATTCCAACAAATACCATTTTATAAAGAAAAATTCGCGATCGCCGGACGGCGATCGCGAAAAAACAAAGATAACATAAGAATAACTGCTCGACCCCGGTTGAAAACAAACGCTGTTTTTCGTTCTTTTCTCGGCATCCATGATTGCAAACCTTCGGAAAAGTCAGTTAAACGATATTTACTATGAAATACAACCCCTCAAATCTATGATAATTCAAGCAATTTCCAATGGTGTATACTACATTTAAGTTGGTGTGTCCGTGCGTTTAGGGGGTTGCACCCTAAATTCGAATTGAATTAATAATGTTTAAGTATTGTATTTTTTATGAGCTTTCGAATAAGACATCCCACGACAAAAACATGCGAGTAATTATTTAATTAAATTCTAATTTTGAATTAGGAGCGTCCCGGTATGCACAACCGAACTGGAGCGCGCAATTGGCCCAATGATAAAAAACACTTTTAACAATGTGTAAAGGCCTTCCAATGCAAACAAATTTAATTTCTTCGTATACAGTACATGATCTTCCTTCAATATTAGTTCGGAAAAGAAAATCAAATTTAAAAAAACAAACGGATTAACATAACTTTAGTTGTAAAAAAAACAGTAAAAAAAATAGTTTTTTTCCCCCAAAAAATGGCATTTTACCAAACATATTTTTGGACAATGTTATGTCTGACGCCCCCCCCCCCCCCCCCCCCCCTCTAAAGAAAGTCTATTACTTTACCAGGAACAATCAAAACCCAAATTGTCCTGTCAGAATAAATGTTATTGAAGTTATTGAAAAAATATCAAATTTCATGTTTTTCCCCCAAAATACTGTTAAATATGTGTTTTCATTTAAAAGAAATTTTGGAAACATATAAATTCGGAAAACAGACATTTCAAGGATTCCAAAACTGTTTTCAGAACGCTTCTAGGTTTTAGAAAACACCTGAGCCTATTTTTGGACATAAGAACCCCTACTAATAATACTCGCAAAAGTGCGCTGATGGGAAAGCCTACAACACGTAGGCATGTACGCAGTACGCGTGCGCGTGGACTTGGTTGTTTGCTCATGATTGCTATGTATGTGTATAATGCACCTCGCATGTAGTTTGTATACAGTGGCATAGTAGTCTGCAATCACAGACTCTAACTTGACATTTTGACAAAATAAATCGAGTCTTGATGAGTTAAGCCTTGCTTCATGCATGCTCTAACAAAACATGCTCTGTTTAGTTTTATGTTTTATACCCGTTCACATACCGGACCTTACGGATTGCCAACTCGTATTAAATCACAAGCTTAAATAACTCGCTGGTATCCGTAAATAACTCGTCACAACTTGCAACAACTCTCAAGAATCCGTAAAAGGAGAGGCACATTTTTTGACATGTCAAAAATCTTCTTAACATTGTCCACGGATTGATTTTTCCGTAAATAACTCTTAAATAGCTCGTAACAATCAGTAAGTATCGTAAATCGCTCGCAACAACACGTAACCATCCGTAAACTGCTCACAGGAATCCGTAAATGACTCGTTACAATTTTGTTAACGATTTGTTGCGGTTAGTTTACGATTTGTTTACGGATTATTTACGGATTATTACGAGTGCTTACGTGTTGTTTACGAGTACCTTACGAATAGATACGTAAACTGAGGACTCGTAAATACTCGTAACTGACTCGTAACTATTCGTAACAACACGTAAACAGGTTGTAAAATGCTCGTAAGTTGCTCGTAGTTATCCATGACAACTCATAACAAATCGTGGAATTTTGAACTTGGTGGGGAACAAACAAGGAAGGTGTGAAACCACAAGGAACAAAAAGGGCAGGGACCGAGGGGAAAAGGGAATAACTAACAAAGAAGACTTGGGTTGACTAGGGGGTCGGAAAGGTCCACGATTGAGAGAAGGTCCACGATTCCAAATTGTGTACAAATTCTATTGAGGAAAAAGACCTCAGTGCAAACAAAAGAGGGATAACGGAAGGACAATGGGGGTCCACGATGGAAGGTGTTTACACACTTGTATGTGTGTATGTGGGTTTAGAATACAAATCATTAGTGGTTATTAAATTGTCCTTCTTGCGTATGGAGACATCCAGGAATTGGGCCTGATGATCCATATCCGAGTACTCAGATGTGAACTTAGTGGTCCTGTAGTAGGATTTAACGTGATTAGTAAAAGTCAGCAGACTGTCCTTATCACTGGTCCAGCCGAAATATTAATCATCAATGTATCACTAGATCCCGGGACGACACGGCTCTGAGATATATCTAGAAAGGCAACATGGTTCTTCGTTAGTAGAAGACTCATGAGGGCACTAATGTCAAGTCGTGTGTCCTACCTTAGCCTAGGCTATTTTTTTGTATATTTTATTTATTGTAATCTTCCAAGAGGGTAGTCCTTCAGTTAACAAACTGCTTTCCAAAGGAGCCCTCTAATCACAAGAATTACTGATCACTATACTATTTTATAAATAAATTATTTTAAACAATAATATTGACGTCAAATTTGACGTCGATATAATATTCGCGTCAAATTTCACGACTTTTCCTGAATATATATTGACGTCAATATTTGCGAAAAATTCACGACTTGCTCACAAAGTCGTGAATATTGACGTCAATATTGACGACAAAATTCACAATTTGCCCCCAAAGTCGTTAATATTTACGTCAATACTGACGTCACATTTCGCGACTTGCCCCTAAAGTCGCGAATATTGATGTTAAATTTGACGTCAAAGACCGAGTTAGTTCCGGGGCGCGCCCTCGGTCTAGTCTATGCAGTTCATTAATCATCAATACACCGAAAACGAGCTTATTGAGGGCGCCCTCGATTTTCACGAGACATCAGTGGATTTGTTTTAAAAGTAGGATACACAATTGCTTGAATTATTATGAATGGGTGAATTTGGGGGGTTGTATTTTACAGTAAATCTCGTTTAACTGACCTGGCTAATGGATGGTTGGATGTCGAGAAAATCACGAAAAAAAACGTTTGTTTTCAACCGCCGTCGGGCAGTTATTCTTATGTTATTCTTTTTTGTTTTGCGATCGCCAATTTCGGATTAATTACAAGGTATCTAGCGCAATCATTTTGCTGGATGCCTAGAATGATTATTTACTTTCAAATAAGTAAGATATTTCTTAATAATTCGGTAGTAAATATTTTGGAAATGTGCAAATGGCGTATCCTACCTTCAGTTCACGAGATTTGTTTCTGAACTTAAAACAAATCCACTGATCTCTCGTGACAATGGAGGGTGCCCTCAATAAGCCCGTGTTTCAGAAAATTGATGATTGATGAACTGCATAGACGGACCATGGACAGACGGCGCGCCCCGGACAAATGAAAAACTGGAGCAAGACTAGCCAAAACCTAGCTTGCTGGAAAATAATTCGCGTCAAAATGTAGGTCCGGTCGTAAAATTTGACGTCAAATTTTGAGGTCAATATTCGGGACTTTGGGGGCAAGTCGTGAAATTTGTCGTGAATATTGACGTCAATATTTACGATCTGCGTTGTCTCTTCAGGGCCACCATAGATATGGGATCCGAGTGACAAAGGGTTTGAGATAACTGTCAACTAATGGTTACGTTCGCTTATTGTGTGATTATTTGCAAATACCTATAATCAGGATCAACACGTAATTCTTTCATGTATGTTTTTAATTTATTCCACAACAAATACGATCACACTCAAAAGAATCATTCGATCTACTCTTACTAAAACTTTGCTCCAACGCCTTAATTCGGTTGCTTCATTTCAATTTTTAGTTATTGCCACATCAAGGGCGGAGCCAGTCTCCTATATATTATAATGCTCACCATAAACAACCTGTGCAAAATGTAAATATTTAATTATTACTATAATTAGCTGTTTCGGCAATTCAGCCGAAACAGCTATTGTAATCGTTAAAGTTTTTTGGCTTTTTCGCTTTCAGCGAAAAAGCCTTTCTTTTTCTTCTGTTTGTTTTATTTTTAGCTGTTTCGGCATTTCAGCCGAAACAGCTTTTGTTTTCGTTAAAGTTTTTTTTTTCTTTTTAGCTGTTTCGGTTTTCCACCGAAACAGCTTTTGTTTTCGTTAAAGTTTTTGTTTTGGCTTTTTCGCTAAAAAGCGAAAAAGCCTTTTCTTTTTCTTCTGTTTGTTTTTTTTTTGGCTTTTCCGCAAACAGCGGAAAAGCCTTTCTTTTTGTGTTCATTTTTTTTCTTTCTTCTTCTTTTTGTCGCCTAAATCCCATAGACTTTGTACACGTTTTTTCTGCGTGCCACTTTTGCTATTAATCTTGGCCATACATCATTCAAATTAAGCATAGTCATAGTCCTTATAGCAGAGATGTGTCCCGAAGAGTAACGTCATGGTGACGTCATCGACTAATTTATTATAGATTTTTGAATATTTAATTTCTCCCATAGACTTTGTACACAAAAATTAAGAAATAATTGTCGATTTTCAAAGGGCATTTTCGACTGTTTGCCAGTAATTCATTTATATCACTCTTTGTCCAAGCAAAGACCTTAATTCAAACAACATTGTGTAATGTTGACGTCATGATGACGTCATCAGGTGTTTATTTATAGGCAATTAAATTGTGACACTTTTGATATTTAAAAATGCATAAGAAATCAACCGTACGCGTCCGCAGCATTCAGTTGGCGGCAAGTGGTAGAGTAGGTTGAGGTCTTTATTTCATTCAGTGTGCGTGAAATCACGTGACCCTTGCTTCCGGTCGAAAAAGGCCAAAACCGGAAGTGGCTTATTATTTGAAAGTGGTAATAGATATGAACTTGCTTTCAGCGGTGTTGGCCTCTTGGCTAATGGTATTCTTGAAATCATCTACCAATGACGTCATTTAACTATTGAGCGCCCTCTAGCAACTGGTTGAAAATTTTCAAAAATGTATTTTGAATAGATGTCTGTGGCGAAGTTTGTCGGAATCGCCTAAATATTGGTGTGTATGATGACCTGGACCAACTTAAGATGTGTGCGAAGTTTTAGGCGCATGACGTCATCAGACCGGAAGTTCTGTCGAAAAGACCTTTCCTTTTTCAAAAATTGCTGACAAATCAATCCTTACAGATATAATCTTGAATTGCCCATTAAATGATAGCGTAAACATTTGCCTCAACAGTCCCAAATTCCCAGCTTGTCAAAATGTTCACACAATTGACGCGGCGTCGGCAAAAAAAAATACCCTTGCGCAGAGAGCTTTAAAACATGCACAGGACTTCCACATGTATAGCACGTACACGTGGCTTTGAAACGTCGTATGTACATTACGTCCCTTTATTCTCGCCAAAAGAGGGCAGTACATAACTGTAACGGTTCTATTAGCTGTGCAAGGAAGGCCAGGCAGCGTAAAACGAGCGGGCAGCATCTTATTAACACTTTACGGGATCAAATTCGAAAGTATTTTGAACTGACTGGACATATACACACACACACAAAAGCATAAACTAATTAAATGATCATAATTAGTATGCGGAAAAGCCCTGTGTTCTGTTGCAAACAGACATAGATCTCTAGTTGGCTTTTCCGCAAACAGCGGAAAAGCCTTTCTTTTTGTGTTCATTTTTTTTCTTTCTTCTTCTTTTTGTCGCCTAAATCCCATAGACTTTGTACACGTTTTTTCTGCGTGCCACTTTTGCTATTAATCTTGGCCATACATCATTCAAATTAAGCATAGTCATAGTCCTTATAGCAGAGATATGTCCCGAAGAGTAACGTCATGGTGACGTCATCGACTAATTTATTATAGATTTTTGAATATTTAATTTCTCCCATAGACTTTGTACACAAAAATTAAGAAATAATTGTCGATTTTCAAAGGGCATTTTCGACTGTTTGCCAGTAATTCATTTATATCACTCTTTGTCCAAGCAAAGACCTTAATTCAAACAACATTGTGTAATGTTGACGTCATGATGACGTCATCAGGTGTTTATTTATAGGCAATTAAATTGTGACACTTTTGATATTTAAAAATGCATAAGAAATCAACCGTACGCGTCCGCAGCATTCAGTTGGCGGCAAGTGGTAGAGTAGGTTGAGGTCTTTATTTCATTCAGTGTGCGTGAAATCACGTGACCCTTGCTTCCGGTCGAAAAAGGCCAAAACCGGAAGTGGCTTATTATTTGAAAGTGGTAATAGATATGAACTTGCTTTCAGCGGTGTTGGCCTCTTGGCTAATGGTATTCTTGAAATCATCTACCAATGACGTCATTTAACTATTGAGCGCCCTCTAGCAACTGGTTGAAAATTTTCAAAAATGTATTTTGAATAGATGTCTGTGGCGAAGTTTGTCGGAATCGCCTAAATATTGGTGTGTATGATGACCTGGACCAACTTAAGATGTGTGGAAGTTCTGTCGAAAAGACCTTTCCTTTTTCAAAAATTGCTGACAAATCAATCCTTACAGATATAATCTTGAATTGCCCATTAAATGATAGCGTAAACATTTGCCTCAACAGTCCCAAATTCCCAGCTTGTCAAAATGTTCACACAATTGACGCGGCGTCGGCAAAAAAAAATACCCTTGCGCAGAGAGCTTTAAAACATGCACAGGACTTCCACATGTATAGCACGTACACGTGGCTTTGAAACGTCGTATGTACATTACGTCCCTTTATTCTCGCCAAAAGAGGGCAGTACATAACTGTAACGGTTCTATTAGCTGTGCAAGGAAGGCCAGGCAGCGTAAAACGAGCGGGCAGCATCTTATTAACACTTTACGGGATCAAATTCGAAAGTATTTTGAACTGACTGGACATATACACACACACACAAAAGCATAAACTAATTAAATGACCATAATTAGTATGCGGAAAAGCCCTGTGTTCTGTTGCAAACAGACATACATGTAGATCTCTAGTTTCTTCTTCTTCTTCTTCTTCTTCTTCTTGTTCTTGTGCCATAAATCGCATAGACTTTGTACACGTTTCATTCTGGCGGTCACTTTTGCCATTAAACAGACTTCAATGTCATTGAAACTTTGCACATACTCAGAACTCATACTGAGCTAGTGCCTAAAACTCGGATGTCATCATGACGTCATCACGTGACATGTGACGTCATCTTAAAGTTTTAATAATTTAATCTTTGAAAATCAATACAAAATCAACCGCGAATGACCGTAACTTGAAGTTTGTGGGAATCGATATAATAATTAAAGGTCTTCATTTTATCTCGTGTGCGTGAAATCACGTGACCTTTCCTTCCGGTCTAAACCGGAAGTGCCTTATAATTTAAAAGTGAAAAATGATTTGAACTTACTTTCAACGATGTTAGTGTCTGGCTACAATGTATTTTTCAAAAAAAACATTGGTGACGTCATAACATGTTATAGCGCCCTCTAGCGGCAGTTTGAAAAAATGTTAAAATGAATAATCTGTTGATGTGTGTGGCGAAGTTTGCTGAAATCACTTTATAACCGGTGTATTTAATCAGCTTCATGCTAGGAACAAGTCGACGAAAAAAAAAAATTATGACGTCACCAGACCGGAAGTTAGAATGAAAAGACTTCTTTTCCTTTGAAAATTCCTAAAAAATTAAACTTGACAGATACAATCTTGATTTTTGGTCTAAAGGTTAGTGTAAAGGTAGTTCTCGAACTTCCCTGTGTTTTGGGGCAAAAAACGAACTTGAACATACCCTGCGGCCCCCTTGAAATGTAATCGTTTTGGCCTAGGTGCAGAAAGCATTGACCCCTTACGTGTGCATGGCACACGTATAATATACATGCTAGTACATGTACGTATACACTGATAGTGCATTATGTATTGAGCGAATTTATCACCACTGACATCGTTCGTGCAAGCACATGTACGCTCACCCAAGAGGACACTAGCCGCCAACCTGTGAAACAGGATGACGTCATCAAATTGCCTATGGGGAAGGGCGCCGCGTACGACAGGTAGGTAAACACGCTTTCGGCTACGCAGAATCCAACCCCGTAGACTTTGTAAACGTTGCTTGCACAATTCAAAGCACTTTTAACGGAAAAACAAAGTCGTATTCCCATAAACTTGACCCAGGTGAAGACCCAATAGTGAACTCCAGTCTGGCCGACAGACACCACGAGGAAGACGTCATCAGGGCCACGTGAACTTATCTTAAAGGTGTAATTGATTTAATCTTTGAAAATCAATAAAACATCAACCGCAAAAGACCGAAACTTGAATTTTGTGGCAATTAATAGAATAATCCAGGATCTTCATTTTATCTCGTGTGCGTAAAATTACGTGACCCTTCCTTCCGGTCCAAACCGGAAGTGGCTTATAATTTGAAAGTGATAAATGATATGAACTTACTTTCAACGATGTTAGTGTCTGGCTAGGATGTATTTTTCAAAAAAAATTATCGGCGACGTCATAACATGTTATAGCGCCCCCTAGCGGCAGGTTGAAAAATGTTTAAAATGAATAATCAGTTGATGTGTGTGGCGAAGTTTGTTCAAATCACTTTATAACTGATGTATATAATCAGCTTCATGATAGGAACAGGTTGACGGAAAGAAACAAATATGACGTCACCAGACCGGAAGTTATAATGAAAACACCTCTTTTTCTTTAAAAATTCATAAAAAATTAACCCTGACAGATATAATCTTGTTTTTTGCTCTAAAGGTTAATGTAAAAGTACTTCTCAAACTTCCCTGTGTTTTGTAGCAAAAGGCGAACTTGGACATACCCTGAGACACCCTTGAAATTTCATGTTTTATGTCCTTGATTGCACGGCGCCAGTAGGCCTATACTTGTACATTGTATTGAGCGTACTTGCACGTACGATGTCAGTACGCTCCATACATTGTACAATAGAGAAAGGAAGGCGAGACACTGGTATCCATTTGTACGGTGATATGTGAAACACGAGAGTCATCAATATAGGCCACGAGGAAGGGCGCCGCTTATGACAGGTAGGTAAACGTGCCTTCGGCAACGCAGAACTACGCGTGAATTATACACGTACCACAGTCAGTCCGCAGCGCACGCGTTAATAAGGTCATATCCCGAACTTTATTTGCAGGGCCGGCGTCGCAAATCGGCCACGAGATTTACGCTTTGTTTTCACGAGCTACACGTTGCAAACGAAGCAGTGATTTTCCAAGATGGCGTGGTAAGTGGAAAGCGAACGATTTTCTGAATCGAATGATATAAAATATGACGAGATTCAGTGTGTTTTTGGCAGAATTTTGTTCACTCGAAGTTAGAGTATAATTTCAAGAAATGTTTTTGTCGTGTGTTTAGTTTCTGCGCCCTGACTGGACTAACAAATATTACCAAAAATGATCACTACACATTGATAAAAGAAGCAATGATCTTTCGTTTGATATACAATTTAGCCTGTGGCGACATTTTGTTCATGTATTTTGCGACGATTTTCGTGCGCGCGATTTCAACTTTTTCGGCCATGTCTTTCGGCTTTACATACGCAGAACGTGTATTTCATTATGCACACAAGCACATGTGTACATGTGCTGGATATGCACTAGATGCGATGGTGATTGCACAGTAGCCTTAATTATATGATAAAGTTAGGTTTCTTTCATGTATAAAAACGACTTAGGCCTATGTTTTTTGTTCAAAATTATAACAAATTGTTTAATAATAATAAATTTAGTTACTACTATTATTGTGCTAAACTTCATAGTTCCTATTTCTGTCTTCCAATATGTTTCTTATAATAGGTACGGTAGCACTCGTCCACCACTATGGCCATGCCCACCACCATGCCCACTGCAGCCATCGCAGCCATTGCCAGCATGTCGGGAGCCTCTACAGAAGGCCAAAGGCAACTCTTGTCCTTGGATATTCTCTCACAAAGTATCTCAAAGAGAACATCACTACTAAAGTTGGTTGATTTGCAGGTAGTGACTCATCGCGGTACTACAATTTCTGACCTTAGAAAGTATCTGCTTCATCAGCATGACATCTGCTCTTTTTCCTCCATGGCCTGACATTGTATTTGTAATGATTCATGTTGGGACAAATGATCTAGAGTTGGGTTTCCAAAGAAGTGTTGAAAATAGTTGAAGATTTAAATGTACTGGTGGATATGCAGCACGTGCTTTGTACATGTAGATTTAAAGGTTTTGTATTTTAGTGTTTTAAATAATATACATGACTTTGTGTCAGTGTTGTGCAAACGCAATGCAGCTAAAACAGATCAAAACCGAGTCTGGCCGAGTCGGGTCAGTTTGTCAAAACATCTAGGAATAATGCCCCAAACTATGCCAACAAAGTTTTGAGCTACAATGTAAATTTGACACAAACAGCATATAACTTTATTAATGCAGATTGTATTATTTATATTATCAGTGATATAATTTATGTGCATTAACATTTATATTAGCCAAATTTATGTCTTATTTAAAATATTTTGTTTTTGCAATGTTAGAAGCGGGCATACATTGTAATTTAATATTTACAATAATTTAATGCCAAAGAAACTATGCCAAAAACATCAAGCAAAGATAAAACAAGCTTTATTTACTTTTATAATAAATCTCAATGGTTTGCACATTGAACATTATGCCAAAGATGAATAAGTTTTAACAATTTCAGGGTTTAATTGAACAATTTTATTCAAGCCATATAACATCAACAGGGTATGTTAATGTAAGCTATAAAATTCAATTTTCAGATAAAAAGTGCAGTTTCTTTTATAAACCAACCTCACAATACAGATATAAATTATTGTAAACATTTGTATTTCTCAATGTTATTGTTATCAATACATTTTAAACAACGACTTCATTTGTCGCTTGTTTTTTGTTTATTTGGCTGTATACATTGTATTATGCAGGCAATATTATTATTTTTTAATCAGTCCACTGTTAAAAAGAAAAAAAACCTGAATAGCAGATAAATCCTTTTCGCTCGAGCTTACAAAAAAAAAAATACACAAAAAACAACTGCGTATTGAAATGTGCATGAACTACACGTTACCACGAAGCCTTTTTCAATGACGTCATTTTCGACCAATGAGGGCGCAGGAAGACTATGGACTGTCATGGCGGGATGTTCCGTTTGTTAATTTATTGAGAACGTTATAATTTTCTGCGCCCTGACTGGACTAAGTTAAAATCAACCCCAAAACTACAGTTTTGTGATAGAATATGAAATTATTTTTAACATCAGTGTGAAATTGGGTTGTGGCCGCTGCCAGAAGATGGACAAAATTCGTCTTTTTTTAAAGGTCAATTTGTTGGTTCGGGAGCTTTTTTTACGTTATAAATTTCACCCTCTAAATGTCATATAATTTCCAATCTGATTTGATAATATAACAAAATGTTTCCTTATCCAAAAGAAAATATACATAATATTGACAGCCAGTGAATAAAACGGATGTTTCGGACCAAATTACAGGCGTTGTCGCCAGCTCATTAAGTATTCAAAAACGAGGTCACGCACAAAGTGCCATGCATAAATCGCACATAAAAGAAACGGCTTTTCAGTGCGCTGCGGACTGACTGTACCATATAATAGATGTACGCGAACTTTTGCACAAGTACTTTTAACAGAAAACAAATTGGTATTCCCATCAAACTTAACCTCCGTAAATACTCTATAGTGCACTCGTGCCTTGCGGACAGGCGTCGTGATGACGTCACCATGGGTCACGTGACGTCGTCTTAAACGTGCAATAGATTTAATGTTTGAAAATTAATAAAAAAATCAACCGCGTATGATCGGAACTTGAAGTTTGTGGGAATTGATATAATATTAAATCCATGATCTTCATTTTATCTCGTGTGCGTGAAATCCCGTGACCCTTCTTTCCGGTCGAAACCGGAAGTGGCTTATAATTTAAAAGTGGACCATAATGTGAACTTAGTTTCAACGATGTTAGTCTCTGGCTAGTAGTGCTTTTCACACAAAAATACCGGTAACGCCATAACATGTTACAGCGCCCTCTAGCGGCAGTTTTAAAACTGTTAACAATGAATAACCAGTTGATTTGTTTTGCGAAGTTTGCTCAAATCACTGTATAACTGGTTTATATAATCAACATCTTGTTAGGAACAAGTTGGCGAAGACAAAAAAATATGACGTCACTAGACCGAAAGTTACAATGAAAAGACCTTTAAACCTTAAATAATTGCTGAAAAATCAACCGCGATAGATATAATTCTTTTTTTTGCTTTAAATAGACAAGTTCAGACAGCTCTCGAGCTGTATGTTAATGACGTCACGATGACGTCACCAAGTATCAGATTGCAAGCAACTAATGATTTGTAGATTTAATCTTTGAAAATCAATATCAAATCAAATGTAACAGATCTGATTTAGATTTTAACGGGAATTGATAGAATAATCCAGGGTCTTCATATTCGTATTACATGCAAAATGACTTGACCCTTCCTTCCGGTCCAAACCGGAAGTGCCTTATAATTTGAAAGTTGAAAATGATATGAATTTACTTTCAACGATGATAGTCTCTAGGTAGCCTGCACTCTACAAACAAAGTTACCGGTGACGTCATAAATTGTTATAACGCCCTCCAGTAGTGGCAGGTTGAAAAAAAATTAAAATGAATAATCAGTTCATTTTCGTGGCGAAGTTTGCTCAAATCGCTTTATAATTGGTATTTATAATCAGCATCTTGTTAGGAACAAGTTGGCGGATAAAAACAAAATAATATGACGTCACTAGACCGGAAATTACAATTAAAAGACCTTTAAACATTTCTGAAAATTAACCGCGAGAGATATAATCCAATTAATAATTTAAAATTTGCAGTTTTGAAAAAATTTAATAAAGAAATTTATTAAATGAAATCATAAATGTAATGAACAATACACCCAAAAAATGCGAAAAAGCCATATGCTCTGTTCCTTGAACAGACATATCTCTAGTTTCTTTTTTTTTTTTTTCCTTTTTTTTTTTTTTTCCACTTTCAGTGTTTTTACCCATAGGATTTACACACGTTTGTTCTGCCAATACACTTTGGCACTTTGGTGATTCCAATCGACTTGAGACTTGGTGTACACTTAGACCTCCACCCACAGATGGTCCTAGAAGAAATTTGGCTTGATTGCGTCATTCAAGGTCACGTGACGTCACTTTAAAGGTTTAATTTTCCCCATAGGTTTTGTACACGTTTTTCTTCAGACTATTGACTTTGGCACTTCGGTAAATTCGACCGACTTGAAACTTGGCATACCCTTAGAACACCACCCCCAGATGTTTCTGAAAGAACTTCGGCACGATTGCGTCATTCAAGGTCACGTGACGTCACATTAAAGGTTCACATTTTTCTCCCATTGGTTTTGTACACGTTTTTCTTTAGACTATTGACTTTAACACTTTAGTACATCCGATCGACTTGAGACTTGGCACACACTTAGACCACCATCCACAGACGGCCCTAGAAGAAATTCGGCACGATTACGTCATTCAAGGTCACGGGGCGTCACGTTAAAGTTTCAATTGTTTCCAATAGGTTTTGTACACGTTTTTCTTTAGACTATTTATTGCCTTTGACACTTTAGTAAATCTGATCGACTTGAGACTTGGCACACACAAAAGACCACAAACACATATTGAAAGTAATTTTAGACACTCGAAACAGCTCTGTGTTTGTCCACAAACACATGTCTAGTTTTTTTTTTTTTTTTTGCTTTTTCTTTTCCTCTTTCAGACTTTTTCCCATAGGATTTGTACACGTTTGTTCTGGCATAGCACTTTGACACTTTGGTAAATCCGATCGACTTGAAACTTGGCATATATTTAGACAACCACCCAAGGACGGTCCTAGAAGAAATCCGTCGCGATTACGTCATTCAAGGTCACGTGACGTCATGTTAAAGGTAAAATTTTCCCCATAGGTTTTGTACACGTTTTTCTTCAGACTATTGACTTTGACACTTTGGTAAATCCGACCGACTTGAAACTTGGCATACACTTAGAACACCAGCCCCAGATGTTTCTGAAAGAAATTCGGCGCGATTGCGTCATTCAAGGTCACGTGACGTGAAGTTAAAGGTGCAATTTTTTCCCCCATAGGGTTTGTACACGTTTTTCTTTAGACTATTGACTTTGACACTTTCGTAAATTTGATCGACTTCAGACTTAGCGCATACCTCGACCACCATCCCCAGGAAGGCCAAGGGAAAAATCGTAATAATGACGTCATCGTGGGTCATGTGACGTCACATTAAACGTTCAGTTTTAAGGACCCTCTATCTCTAGAAGTACATGTCCGATTGGAGTCAAACTTGGTATGCAAGTATTCCAGGATGTGTTACAGACGAAAATTAAGATGACATCATGATGACATCATCGGGTATCATGTGACGTCACATTAAAGGTTCAATTTTCCCCATAGGATTTGTACACGTTTTTTTCAACCAATTTATCTTTGGCACTAAATTCGATCGACTTTAGACTTGGCACACACTTAGACCACCACACAAATATTGAAAGGCATTTTAGACATGCGAAACAGCTCTGTGTTTGTCCACAAACACATTTCTAGTTTCTTCTTCTTCTTGTTCTTGTGCCATAAATCGCATAGACTTTGTACACGTTCATTCTGGCGGTCACTTTTGTCATTAAACAGACTTCAATGTCATTGAAACTTTGCACATACTCAGAACTCATACTGAGCTAGTGCCTAAAACTCGGATGTCATCATGACGTCATCACGTGACATGTGACGTCATCTTAAAGTTTTAATAATTTAATCTTTGAAAATCAATACAAAATCAACCGTGAATGACCGTAACTTGAAGTTTGTGGGAATCGATAGAATAATTGAGGATCTTCATTTTATCTCGCGTGCGTAAAATCACGTGACCCTTCCTTCCGGTCCAAACCGGAAGTGGCTTATTATTTGAAAGTGGAAAACAATATGAACTTACTTTCAACAATGTTAGTCTCTGGCTAGGTAGTGCTTCTCAACAAAATTGCCGGTGACGTCATAACATGTTACAGCGCCATCTAGCGGCAGGTTGAAAACTGTTAAAAACGAATAATCAGTTGATGTGTGTGGCGAAGTTTGCCCAAATCACTTTATATCTGGTGTGTATAATCGGCTTCATGTTAGGAACAAGTTGGCGGAGAGAAAAAAATATGACGTCACTAGACCGGAAGTTACAATGAAAAGACCTTTAAACCTTAAATGATTGCTGAAAAATCAACCGCTATAGATATAATTCTTTTTTTTAGCTTTAAATAGACAAGTTCAGACAACTCTCGAGATTTATGTTAATGACGTCACGATGACGTCATCAAGTATCAGATTACAAGCAACTAATCATTTATAGATTTAATCTTTAAAAATCAATATAAAATCAACTGTAAAAGATCTGATTTAGATTTTAACGGGAATTGATAGAATAATCCAGGGTCTTCATATTTCGTATAACCTTTACAATGACCTGACCCTTCCTTCCAGTCCAAACCGGAAGTGCCTTATAATTTGAAAGTTTAAAATGATATGAACTTACTTTCAACGATGATAGTCTCTGGCTAGGCTGCTCTCTACACAAAAGTTAACGGTGACGTCATAAATTGTTATAGCGCCCTCTAGCGGCAGATTGAAAAATGTGTAAAATAAATAAGCAGTTGATGTGTGTGGCGAAGTTTGCTCAAATAACTTTATAACTGGTATATATAATTACCTTCATGTTAGGAACAGGTTGTGGTAAAGAAAAAATTATGACGTCACCAGACCGGAAGTTACAATGAAAAGACCTTTAAACCTTATATAATTGGTAAAAAATCAACTGCGATAGATATAATCCAGATTTTTGCTTCAAATAGCAAAGTTAAGACAGCTCCTGAGCGTTCTATTAATGAGGTCACGATGACGTCATCCAGTATCAGATTACAAGCAACCAATGATTACTGGATTTAATCTTCAAAAATCAATATAAAATCAACTATAATGGATCCGATTTTGATTTTTACGGTAATTAATAGAATAATCAAAGGTCTTCATATTTCGTATACCAGGCAAAATAATTTGACCCTTCCTTCCGGTCCAAACCGGAAGTGCCTAAAAATCAACCACGAGAGGTATAATCAATTACTTTCTTTTTCAATTTTCATTTTGTATACGATGAAAATTAAATGAAAAGAATCATAAATGTAATGAACAATGAACAAAAAATGCGAAAAAGCCATATGCTCTGTTCACAGAACAGACATATTTCTAGTTTTTTTCTTTTTTTTAGCTGTTTCGGCAATTCAGCCGAAACAGCTATTGTAATCGTTAAAGTTTTTTTTTTTCTTTTTTCTTTTTTTTTTTTTTTTTTTTTTTTTTCCTCAGTTTCAGACTTTTCTCCATATAGTTTGTACACAGTTTTCTTCAGCCAATACACTTTGACACTTTGGTAAATCCGATCGACTTTAGACTTGGCATACATTTAGACAACCACCCAAGGACGGTCCTAGAAGAAATTCGTCGCGATTACGTCATTCATGATCACGTGACGTCACGTTAAAGGTTCAATTTTTCCCCATAGGGTTTGTACACGTTTTTCTTCAGACTATTGACTTTAATACTTTGGTAAATGCGATTGACTTGAAACTTAGCACACACCTGGACCACCATCCCCAGGAGGTCCAAAAGAAAAATCGTGATGATGACGTCATCGTGGGTCATGTGACGTCAAATTAAAGGTGTAGTTTTTGGGACCCTCTATCTCTGAAAGTACATGTCCGATTGGGGACAAACTTGATATGCAAGTATCCTGAGATGTGTTATAGACGAAAATTAAGATGACATGAAGATGACGTCATCGGGTGTCATGTGACGTCACATTAAAGGTGCAATTTTTCCCCATAGGGTTTGTACACGTTTTTCCTCAGACTATTGATTTTGACACTTTGGTAAATCCCATCGACTCGAGACTTAGTACACACCTCGATCACCATCCATAGGAGGGCCACAAGGAAAATCGTCATGATGACGTCATCGTGGGTCGTGTGACGTCACTTTAAAGGTGTAGTTTTTAATACCCTCTATCTCTGGAAGTAAAGGTCTGATTGGGGTCAATCTTGGTATGCAAGTATTCCAGGATGTGTTATAGACGAAAATTAAGATGACGTCATGATGACGTCATCGTGGGTCATGTGACGTCACATTTAAGGTGTAGTTTTTAAGACCCTCTATCTCTGGAAGTACAAGTCCGATTGGGGTCAAACTTGGCATGCAAGTATTCAAGTGTGTGTTATAGACACAAATTAAAATAACATCATGATGACGTCATCGTTGGTCATGTGACGTCTCCTTAAAGGTGTAGTTTTCCCCAAAGGATTTGTACACGTTTTTTCCAACCAATATATCTTTGGCACCTGGGTAAATAAGATTGACTACAGATTTGCGACACACTTAGACCACCACCCACTTATTACAAAACAAATTAGACACCCGAAACAGCTCTGTGTTTGTCCACAAACACATTTCTAGTTTTTTTTTTTTTTTTTTCCTCAGTTTCAGACTTTTCTCCATATAGTTTGTACACAGTTTTCTTCAGCCAATACACTTTGACACTTTGGTAAATCCGATCGACTTTAGACTTGGCATACATTTAGACAACCACCCAAGGACGGTCCTAGAAGAAATTCGTCGCGATTACGTCATTCATGGTCACGTGACGTCACGTTAAAGGTTCAATTTTTCCCCATAGGTTTAGTACACGTTTTTCTTCAGACTATTAACTTTGACACTTTAGTAAATCCGACCGACTTGAAACTTGGCATACACTTAGAACACCACACCCAGATGTTCCTGAAAGAAATTCGGCGCGATTGCGTCATTTAAGGTCACGTGACGTCACGTTAAAGGTTCTATTTTTCCCCCATAGGTTTTGTACACGTTTTTCTTTAGACTATTGACTTTGACACTTTCGTAAATTTGATCGACTTGCGACTTGGCACACATCTCGACCACAATCCCCAGGAGGGCCAAGGGAAATTCGTCATGATGACGTCATCGTGGATCATGTGACTTAACATTAAAGGAGCAGTTTTTATTTTATTTTTTTCAGACTTTTTCCCATAGGGTTTGTACACGTTTTTTGTTCGGACAATACACTTTGACACTTTGGTAAATCCGATCGACTTGAGCCTTGGCATACACTTAAACCACCACCCACAGATGATCCTAGAAGACATTCGTCACGATTACGTCATTCGTGGTCATGTGACGTCACGTTAAAGGTGCAATTTTTTCCCATAGGATTTGTACACGTTTTTCTTCAAAATATTGAATTTGACACTTCTGTAAATTCGATCGACTTGAGACTTAGCACAGACCTCGACCGCTATCCTTAGGAGGGCCAAGAGAAAAATAATCAATATGACGTCATCGCGGGTCATGTGACGTCACATTAAAGGTTCAATTTTCTCCATAGGTTTTGTACACGTTTTTCTTTAGACTATTGAATTTGACAATTTGGTAAATCCGATCGACTTCAAACTTAGCACACACCTCGACCACCATACCCAGGAGGGCCAAGAGAAAAATCGTCATGATGACGTCATCGGGGGGTCATGTGACGTCACATTAAAGGTGCAGTTGTTAAGACCCTCTATCTCTGGAAGTACAAGTCCGATTGGGGTCAAACTTGGTATTCATGTATTCCAGGATGACTTATAGACGAAAATTAAAATGACATCATGATGACGTCATTGGGTGTCAGGTGACGTCAAATTAAAGGTCAAATTCTTTCCATACGATTTGTACACGTTTTTTTTTCAACCAATATATCTTTGGCACTTTGGTTTATTCGATCGACTTTAGACTTGGAACACACTTAGACCACCCCAATATTGAAAGGAGGGTCAAGAGGAAAATCGTCATGATGACATCATCGGGGGTCATGTGACGTCACATTAAAGGTCCAGTTTTTAAGACCCTCTATCTCTGGAAGTACAGGTCCGATTGGGGTCAAACTTGGTATTCATGTATTCCAGGATGACTTATAGACGAAAATAAAATGACATGATGACGTCATCGGGTGTCATGTGACGTCACATTAAAGGTCAAATTCTTCCCATACGATTTGTACACGTTTTTTTTTCAACCAATATATCTTTGGCACTTTGGTTTATTCGATCGACTTTAGACTTGGAACACACTTAGACCACCTCAATATTGAAAGTCATTTTAGACATGCGAAACAGCTCTGTGTTTGTCCACAAACACATTTCTAGTTGTAATTGTTGTTGTGTCGGTGCGGTGCATGATGGGGGGGGGGGCATTCCTCTAGAGCCGCTCCTTCACATCATCTTCAAATTAAGTATTAATTAAATCTAATCACCACAATCTAGTAATACATTTAAGGCAACTCCTTTGTCTTAATTTTGTACAACTATTTCAAGCACAATGTATAATATTTTTAATAAAGATAATTTAGTAATTAATACAAGAATGCAATATTTAATAAGACAGGGTGCTAAACAACATCTGCCCATAAAGGGCTGTACAAAGATGTATATATTCATATATACATGTATGCACGTGCATATATTTATTAATGTGTGGGTAATAATGTGCAAGTTCACCCAGTCATTTTTCTAATTGTGCAAAATTCGTTATAAGTATAGTAAACAAGCAGCTATAAAATCCAATTGATAACAAAGGTACTTTGGGGGTTAAATGTACACGAACTGGAATAAAATAGGGGGAGAGGTCATCACCATTGGCATTCCTAACCCAACATTTCTTGTGAAAAACATTCCCCCTCCTCGCGAGCGCCGGGAATAATTATACCAAGCTTGTATTTGGTAAATTTTAATTAACCCTAACTTCCCAGTATCTGTGAAAAATCATATTAAAATTGGAGCATTTTGAAACCGCTGTCCAATTCCAAAAACTGGCTAACATTTTGCCAAATTGACAGTAGGGTTGCACTTACACGATACTCCCAAAATACAGGTTACACAGATAATTTTTTGTTTACAACTTTACTACTTGGTACGAAGCTGTATTAGGGACATGATGAAAATAATTATTTTCTCTCACTTTATCTAACTCGAACGTACGACTTATATGTCGTACGTACGACTTGTGTCTCGTACGTACGAGTTGTATGTCGTACGTACAAGTTAAAACTCATAAGTCGTACGTACGACATATAAGTTGTACGTACGACTTAAATAACACTTTAAAGCTATCTGAGCAAAGGCTAATCTCACCAATAAACGGTCGGCAAACAATGCCAAGATGGCGAACAAACTTGTGCTATCTACCGAATGAGGCTCGGCGTAGGACTACTTCCGGTATAAGTCGTACGTACGACATATACTTCGTAGGTACGAGTTACATTTTGTAAGTCGTACTTACGACATATAAGTCGTACGTACGAGTTAGCTGAAGTGAGAGAAATTAATTATTTTCACCATGGCCCTAATACAGCTTCGTAACTTAGGGAAAAGGAAACAAAACTACCAACTAGGAAAACAATGTCGTACGTGATGTTTATGTTACGACGTCAACGTTAAATGCTGCAAAACATGCAAATGCTTTGAAACAGTTACAACAATTGTGAGTCAAAATCTTAATAAACAATGTCGTGACCGTACATGACCCCTGTGCTGCTCATACAAGGTTTTACAGACGTAGCTCAACAGAAATGCTGTTCATGAATCGTACTACTTATGCTCAGTTGAACTAATCACGACATCCGAGCAACTCCAAGCGTATAGCTAGACCAAGAGCATCAACATGTTCGTCAATAGGCTCAACGCGCACGACCGTCGCTACCACACTTTTAGCAAATTGGTTGGTGACCGGAGTGTTGCCATCAGAGTTACCGATGAATACCTAAAATATAAGCAAGAATACAATCAAAACTAGTAACTTACAAAGCAACCAACAGCACTTCTTAATTAGAGTTTCATAAATACTACTTATGAAGGGATTTTGGTCTGCGTAGTTTTAGCCGTATTAGGTCACACAAGCAAGCGCATCTCACGTGAAATATGATGAAGAAAAAAACGTTTCTCGCTGTTATGTTTTAAGAATACAAAATGTATACAATAATTTAAATTGAAATAAAATCAACAAGACGAAGCATCAGACGCGGCAGGATGTTGAACAGCAACAAAATACATCTTCAAAGTCAAAACAAACCAGAATAAAACTTAATATAAATTTTATTTATCATTGAAACACGATGCAAATCATTAATATAAAAACAAATGTAATATAACAACCTTGATGTTTCCGTTTTCATCGGTCACGTATTTGTTATCAGGTGAATACTTCTTCCGATACGCCACCCTGTACGTATTTACTGCATACAAGTTGCCGCCACTATAAAGGAGGCCTTGTGTGATGACACCAGACAATACAGTGCTCTCCACGAGGTCCACCTCAACCCAGAAATCAACGTCCTCACTGAACACAAAGTATATATGACGGGTATCATAGACCATATCATTGGTAAAAATTACAACTGTTTGTATTTGTTTGTTTACCAATATGATGCATATCGTATTGGTTGGACACATTTGTGGCAATGGGGATTTGAACCAATCTGTTTTTAGAGTGTAAACATGTACAGCCCGGTAATGACGGCAACACTGCGTCAGCTAGTGTCCACAGTTTTACCGAGTTTTACCGAGTAAGGCCAAATAAAAACAAACATGTTTAGCGTCACCGCCCGCTTCCTTTTTGGGGGCCGCCTCCTTTTTTCTTTTCTTTTTCTTTTTGAAAAAAATGATAAATTTAACCATTTTGGTAAAAAAAAAAAAAAAAAAAAAAAAGGAATAATACAATTTTAAGATCGTAATTTAGACTTTAGCATCACTGTGTACATGCTCTGGAAATATTGTTTTTCTAATAGGAAGGCTAGAGTGTGACATGTAGTCGTGTACGGTGCATACATGATCGACCCACATGAATTTTGATTTTTAATCGTGGGTAAACCATGGTTTAATTTTCAATTGGAAGATATAGTGTGACATGTTCACTACATGACTTGAATTAAGATGTGTCGGGCGGCCATTTTGAAAAGAAAAAAAAGGGGGGGAAAAGGGCCTCCTTCTTCCTTTTAAAAAAAAGGCATGACGCTAAACATGTTTTTTTTTTTATTTGGCCTAATGGGCCAAATTCATAAACGGTGATGATCACCAGATTATTTCAGTCACGTACAACTAATGTACGGTGGCTAAAACAGAGAAGTGCGCGTGTGAATAAACTCCTGTGATCATCGCAATTCAGTAAGAAAATAATCGGCTGTTTATCAAGCCGTGTACAAGTTCCTGCTTTGCCGATGTTTAGTAGTATAGTCGTACATCATTCTATTCACAGCGGATTACGTAATATTTTGAATAAAAGGGCATATCTATCTTTGAAAACACGCATATCGCTGTTCTCTGCTGATCAGCTCAGTTGACACTAGTGGGAGGGTCGCCATGTCAAAAAAACGCGCTAATAATTTTACTCATGACCAGAAAATGGGTATCATTGAGTGTGTAAAGATGGGAAAAAGTAACTTGTACACGAGATAAACAAGCCCCTTGTGACGTTTCCTTTGTTACTTAGACGCGTGTAACCATGTACGTTTGGTAAACAGCAGCTAATCTAAGCACTCTTTATGAATTCGGGCCTAGATTTGTACGTTCGTTCATCAACTGTTTATACACAGTTTAGCCTAGTTAATCGTGATCAAGGAAAAATCACCGTTTATGAATTTGGCCCAATATGTTTTTATACCACTAATTTGTACGGGGCTGTGTGTTTTTGTTGTTTTTATTGTTGCTGTTTTCACAGATACATACCGTGTGGGAAACCAAGCACTGTCACCATTAAGGCGTCCTTGCCAAGCAGACCAACTTCCGCCTGCATCACTGGACGCTGTCATGCGATCGTTAGTGATGGATCCGTCTTCAAGCCCCAGGGGCTGTGGTGTCAAGCACTCAGCTGGTGGTAAAAGGTGAGGACAAATCGTAAGAAGCGCGTCATATTAGTTTTCAAACATTATGGGCCAAAATCATGAACGGTGATTTCCCCTTGATCACGATTAACTAGGCTAAACTGTGTATAAACAATTGATCGAACGTACAAATCTAGGCCCGACTTCATACAGAGTACTTAGATCAGCTGCTGTTTATCAAATGTACATGGTTAGTGACATGCGTCTAAGTAACAAAAGAAACCGTAATCGTCCCAAGGGGCTTGTTTATCTCGTGTACAATTACCATTAATTTGTTGGCTTGCTTGTGGGACGGACGTAGGGCCATGGGTGGGTTGCGTATCATTGAAATAGCACAAAAAGAACTGTTATCCTACCTTTTACACACTCAATAAGACCCATTTTCTGGTCATGAGTATAACTATCAGCGCGTTTTTTCGACATAGCCCCTCTCACTATAGTGTCAACTGAGCTAACCGTGTTTTCGAAGATAGATGCCCTTAGTTCAACATATTACGTAATCCGCTGTGAAAAGAATGATGTACGTTTAGACCACTAAACATCGGCTAAGCAGGAACTTGTACACAGATGGATAAACAGCCGATTATTTTCTTACTGAATTGCGATGATCTCAGGAGTTTATCCACACGCGCACTTCCCTGTTTTAGCCACAGTACAATAGTTGTACGTGACTGAAATAATCTGGTGATCATCACCGTTTATGAATTGGGCTCTTTGAGTCGGGGTTATGTGTTCGTGTTCCTTTGAAACAACTACAGCTTTCCCCCAATACAAAGAAATTGGTACATTTTCTAATCTATAGCGCTGGAGCCAACAGGATGACTGAAACAACAATTCGGCTTCAGTTTAGCGAGACGTCCCTTCTGGAGCCACGAATCATAATTTGTCGTTCAAGAAATCAACTTTCCTAAATAAGTTAAGCGATTGTCTCAATGTTGAAGTCTATACTATAGGCATATTATGTAGAATAAATTGTTATTATAAGCTTGTAATTGTATAATTGTCTTCTAACGATAGTGGTATAGTGCTACAACATAGCGTCATCTAGATTTCAACCAACACTTTTGCTAGAGTTTTGAATTTCAGATGTTTTGTATTGAATACAATGATACCTAGCTAATGTTGAGCACACCAGAACGTAGCCATTTGGCAAAGAGGTTTTACAAGCACTTACCAGCCGAGGATGTTTCACACTTTCTTGGGCAACGCTTTTGTATCTCTCGCATGACTTGCTTCATCCAGTCACCCGGATTATCAGGATCAGGTTTTGGCGGGGGACCGGAGTAACACACTCTTGCCTCGCTATCCACGCCGACCAAGATCACTGTGGGTTCAAAGAAACACTTGCTAATTAGTTGACTTGTTAAGTTACAAGCATAGTTTAGTGAAAACAATGTCGGTGACGATTAAAAGCCACCGGCTCGCAGCGAGCGAGGCCAAAAATCTCAGGGTGTGCTACCCACAGATGCTGGCCTGAACCTGTCTCGGACCGTGCCTGGGTTCAGTCAATGTCCAAACAATCCTGGTGCGAACGGGTAAAATCTGTTTTACGATCGGGATTATTATGTTTTTTTCAATCTCGGTCGGTACATGCAGGACTTTTCTAATTTCGTTGCAGTTCACATTTTACCTATTAAGAGTGGGTCCACGTACGTATTTCATATAAGTGTCCTCGGCCTTTTGTTTTAATATGAAAGGACTTAGTAAGCAAGTAAACAAAATGAAACTAACAAAAACAATTCTATGGCCCGTTGCCATGGTAACAGGCCATTTTGTGTTTTTGGAATTTTTTGCCAAAACAAACTGTTTGTTTGCTTAATTACAAAATTTACCCAGCCAAAATACAAAATGTTATTACAAAATCAACTATATCATTACAAAGTAGTCATTCTTGCCCTTACTTCAGAACAAAATTAAATGTTTTAAATGTCACCCTTATGCTATTTGTAGAACATGCGTTAAAGCAAGTTTTTAGAACTTTTTCCCTCAAAAAGTCGACTTGCCAGGGGTCTCAGAATATTTTTCTTTTGGATTTGATTAGAGCCAACATTGGTCATTCCACATCTGGTGTTAAAAGTTTAGGAGTTTGTATCCTCTTATTAAAGGCGGTACTGCATCAAAAATTGCCATTTTCCCCCCAAACAGAAAAAATGAAATACAGTTTGCAGTAATACACACAAAACAGAATACTTTTATGAATCTGGCACATTTTTTAAATCATAAGAATGAGTTGTAGACCTGTGACCTAATCCTAATGAATAATCAGCATTTTAGACTAACCCCCTCCACAACATTTCTTACATACCATTTTCTGACAACATTTTATTAGTGGTATATTACAAAAGAGGAAACAATACTTGTTGTGAAAAAAACATTATTTATACAGAACCCAACTAAAGCATTATTTCAACAGAACCCAACACCCCCTTTAAGCACGTCACCTTGCATGCAAGTGTATCCAAAGTGTTGCGTTCTAGTGCCTAGAGGCGGGACTCGAATTTAAATTTTAATCAGCCCCCTCGATCATACAATGGTCTTCGCAAATTGCTTAAATGGAGTGTGACCTTTCAATTTAAATTCGAATAGGCATAGCATCTTCACATCGTGAACTAAACCATTCAACGGCGCTAGCCTGCGTTGCATATATCATTTGCGCTGCTTCATACATGTATATGGATTCGTGCGCGCATTACGTGTTGATAATATAAGTTCTGTGGTTGCTGATTGGTTCTCTACACTGTAAAAAAATAACCGTAAAATAACAGTTTTTGTCACCTGTAAAAAAAACCAATCGCCGTATTTATTTTTTAATGGATTTTAGACGTAAAATTACGGTAGTGTGCCTTGAAAATATCACGCGGACGTTAATTTATGCAAAGATTATATAAATTTACAAGAACACTGTCAAAATACAACATATTTGTGTAAATATACAGCAACACCAACAAAGTGTTGTTTATTTACAACGATTCTACTGTTATCGAACATGAATCTTATTACGCAGCAACTGACCAATCAAAACTCACAAAATATGTCACGTTAAATTTGTGTGTTTCGTCAAAAAAATACTTTCTTGAGCGAAATGTATAATTATTATTCTAACGAATCTATGATCAAATTTAGATTTGTTGCAAACATAAGTGAAAAATCGCATGAAATTTCTTCTCGTCGACTTGGTCCTAACATGAAGCTGATTAAATACACCGGTTATAAAGTGATTTCCGCAAACTTCGCCACACACATCAACAGATTATTCATTTTAACAATTTTTCAACTTGCCGCTAGAGGGCGCTATAACATGTTATAACGTCGCCGAATTTTTTTTGAAAAGTTTATTCTAGCCAGACACTAACATCGTTGAAAGTAAGTTCATATCATTTTTCACTTTTAAATTATAAGGCACTTCCGGTTTGGACCGGAAGGAAGGGTCACGTGATTTCACGCACACGAGATGAAATTAAGATCCTGAATTATTCTATCTATTGCCACAAAAATTAAGTTTCGGTCTTTTGCGGTTGATTTGTTATTGAATTTCAAAAATTAAATCAATTACACCTTTAAGATGACGTCACGTAACCCCTGATGACGTCACCATGACGTATTTCTGCGACACACGAGTTCACTATAGGGTCTTCACCTGGGTTAAGTTTTATGAAAATACGACTTTGTTTTCTGGTAAAAGTACTTGTGCAAAAAAACGTGTACAAAGTCTATGGGGTTTAGGTTACTAAAAAAAAAACAAAAAAAACTAGAACTACGTCTGTTCGAGGAACAGAACATAGGGCTTTTTCGCATTCACAATTTTTTTTTATTAAATATTTTAAAAATTGAACTTTTAAACCATCAAAACAATTTAAAATCATTGAAAACTAATTTAAGTTAATTTAAACCGAGTAAAATGAATTAAAACTGATTAAAACGATGACGTCACACGTTTGTGAACTTTTTGTGCAACTATCTATCACCTAACAACACAAAATGAGGTGTTATGTTAACACGATCCGTTGCTGAGATATGCCTTCAACGTCTAAAAACGTAATAATTCAAATATAATCGTAATATGACGTAACATTTGTCAACATGACGCTATAGGGCGCTTTAACATTTTATGAAGTCACTGTTAACTTGTTTGTTACTTACAACCTAGCCAGCGCCTAACATCATTGAAAGTAAGTTAGCATCGTTTTCCACTTTTAAATTATAAGGCACTTCCGGTTTGGACCGGAAGGAAGTGTCAGGTCTTTTTGCATGTAATACAAATTATGAAGACCATGGATTAATCTATCAATTTCCTTAAAAATCTAAATCAGATCTCTTACAGTTGATTTTATATTGATTTTCAAAGATTAAATCTAGAAATATTTGGTTGCTTGTAATCTGGCATTTGATGACGTCATCGTGACGTAATTAACAGAAAGCTCGAGAGCTGTCTTTACTTTGCTATCTGATGCAAAAATCTGGATTATATCTATAGCGGTTGATTTTTAAGCGATTGTTTAAGGTTTAAAGGGTTTTTCATTGTAACTTCCGGTTTGGTGACGTCATAAATATTTCTTCTTCCCAATATGGTCTAAGCATGAAGCTGATTATATACACCGGTTATAAAGTGGTTTCAGCAAACTTCGCCACACACATCAACAGATTATTCATTTTAACAATTTTTCATGACGTCATCCTGTTTCACAGGTTGGCGGCTAGTGTCCGCTTATGTGAGCGTACATGTGCTTGCACGAACGATGTCAGTGGTGATACATTCGCTCAATACATAATACACTATCAGTGTATACGTACATGTACTAGCATGTATATTATACGTGTGCCATGCACACGTAAGGGGTCAATGTTTTTTGCACCTAGGCCAAAACGATTACATTTCAAGGGTGCCGCAGGGTATGTTCAAGTTTGTCTTTTGCCCCAAAACACAGGGAAGTTCGAGAACTATTTTTACATTAACCTTTAGAGCAAAAATCAAGATTGTATCTGTCAGGATTAATTGTTTAGGAATTTTCAAAGGAAAAGGAGTCTTTTCATTCTAACTTCCGGTCTGGTGACGTCATAATTTTTTCTTCCTGTCAACTTGTTCCTAGCATGAAGCTGATTAAATACACCGGTTATAAAGTGATTTCAGCAAACTTCGCCACACACATCAACAGATTATTCATTTTAACAATTTTTCAAACTGCCGCTAGAGGGCGCTATAACATGTTATGACGTCACCAATATTTTTTTTGAAAAATACATTGTAGCCAGACACTAACATCGTTGAAAGTAAGTTCATATCATTTTTCACTTTCAAATTATGAGGCACTTCCGGTTTAGACCGGAAGGAAGGGTCACGTGATTTCACACACGCGAGATAAAATCAAGATCCTAGATTATTCTATCTATTGCCACAAAAATCAAGTTTCGGTCTTTTGCGGTTGATTTGTTATTGAATTTCAAAGATTAAATCAATTACACCTTTAATATGACGTCACGTGACCCCTGATGACCTCACCGTGACGTATGTCGGCTAGGCACGAGCTCACTATAGGGTCTTCACTTGGGTTAAGTTTTATGGAAATACGACTTTGTTCTCTGGTAAAAGTACTTGTGCAAAAAAACGTGTACAAAGTCTATGGAGTTTAGGTTACTAAAAGAAAAAAAAGAAGAAGAAACTAGAACTACGTCTGTTCAAGGAACAGAACATAGGGCTTTTTCGCTTTCGCATTTTTTTAGAGTATTTGTTTTTAAAAAAACCGAATTTAAGTTAATTTAAACAGATTAAAATAAATTCAAACTGATTAAAACGATGACGTCACACGTTTCTGAACTTTTTGTGCAACTATCTATCACCTAACAACACAAAATGAGTTGTTATGTTCCTTTGCTGAGATTTGCCTTCAACGTCTAAAAACGTAATAATTCAAATATAATCGTAATATGACGTAACATTTGTCAACATGACGCTAGAGGGCGCTTTAACATTTGATGAAGTCACTGTTAACATTTTTGTTACTTACAATCTAGCCAGCTCCTAACATCGTTGAAAGTAAGTTCACATCGTTTTCCACTTTTAAATATAAGGCACTTCCGGTTTGGACCGGAAGGAAGGGCCAGGTCTTCTTGCATGTAATACAAATTATGAAGACCATGGATTAATCTATCAATTCCCTTAAAATATAAATCAGATCTCTTACATTTGATTTTATATCAATTTTCAAAGATTAAATCTAGAAATATTTGGTTGCTTGTAATCTGACACTTGATGACGTCATCTTGACGTAATTAACAGAAAGCTCGAGAGCTGTCTTAACTTTGCTATTTGAAGCAAGAATCTGGATTATATCTATCGCGGTTGATTTTTAAGCAATTTTTTAAGGTTTAAAGGTCTTTTCATTGTAACTTCGGGTTTGGTGACGTCATCAATATTTCTCGTTCTCAATATGTTCTTGGCACGAAGCTGATTACATACACCGGTTATAAAGTGATTTCAGTAAATTTCGCCACACACATCAACAGATTATTCATTTTAACCATTATTCAACCTGCCGCTAGAGGGCGCTATAACGTGTTATGACGTCGCCGGTAATTGTTTTGAAAAGTTTATTCTAGCCAGACACTAACATCGTTGAAAGTAAGTTCATATCATTTTTCAGTTTTAAATTATAAGGCACTTCCGGTTTGGACCGGAAGGAAGGGTCACGCGATTTTACGCACACGAGATAAAATGAAGACCCTGGATTATTCTATCTGTTGCCACAAAAATGAAGTTTCGGTCTTTTGCGGTTGATTTGTTATAGAATTTCAAAGATTAAACTAATTACAACTTTAAGATGACGTCACGTGACCCCTGATAATGTCACCATGACGTATGTCTGCGAGACACGAGTTTACTATAGGGTATTCACCTGGGTTAAGTTTTATGGGAATATGACTTTGTTTTTCCGTTAAAAGTGCATCGAATCGAGCAAACAACGTTTACAACGTCTATGGGGTTGGATTCTGCGTCGCCCAAAGCGTGTTTACCTACCTGTCGTACGCGGCGCCCTTCCCCGTGGGCAATTTGATGACGTCGACCTGTTTCACATGTTGTCGGCTAGTGTCCTCTCTCTAGTGAGCGTACGAACTGGCACTTATGGGGTAGTGTTGGGGTTAGGGTACAAAAGGGCAACAATGGAACAATGGTACCCCACAGTCCCCTCTTTAGAAATGGAAGTACCCCACACTCGTAACGCTATGTATTTCGAGAATTCTAAGGGGACAAAGGAAAACAAAAGAGGGAAAGACGGGTGGGACAATACAGGTACCCCACACTCTATAGTGTGTTGGGTGTGGGTGAGCGTACATGTGCGTGTGCGTACAATGTCAGTAGTGATACATTCGCTCAATACATAATACACTATACATGTATACGTACATGTACATGTACAAATATGTACATGTATAATATACGTGTGCCATGCACACATACGGGGCAATGCTTTATGCACCTAGGCCAAAACGATTAAATTTCAAGGGTGTCGCACGGTATGTCCAAGTTCGTTTTTGGCCCAAAAAACACAGGGAAGTTCGAGAACTACTTTTACACTAACCTTTAGAGCAAAAATCAAGATTATATCTGTCAGGTTAAATTTTTTAGGAATTTTCAAAGGAAAAGAAGTTTTTTCATTGTAACTTCCGGTCTGGTGACGTCATAATTTTTTTATTCTCGTCGACTTGTTCCTAGCATGAAGCCGATTAAATACACCGGTTATAAAGTGATTTCAGCAAACTTCGCCACACACATCAACAGATTATTCATTTTAACCATTTTTCAACCTGCCGCTAGAGGGCGCTATAACATGTTATGGCGTCGCCGGTATTTTTGTTGTTAAATACAATCTAGCCAGACACTAACATCGTTGAAAGTAAGTTCATATATTTGTTCACTTTTAAATTATAAGGCACTTCCGGTTTAGACCGGAAGGAAGGGTCACGTGATTTCACGCACACGGGATAAAATGAAGACCCTGGATTATTCTATCTATTGCCACAAAAATCAAGTTTTGGTCTTTTGCGGTTGATTTGTTATTGATTTTCAAAGATTAAATCAATTGAACCTATAAGATGACGTCACGTGACCCCTGATGACGTCACCATGGCGTATATCTGCTAGGCACGAGCTTACTATGGGGTCTTCACTTGGGTTAAGTTTTATGGATATACGACTTTGTTCTCTAGTAAAAGTACTTGTGCAAAAAAACGTGTACAAAGTCTATGGAGTTTAGGTTACTAAAAGAAAAAAAAGAAAAAGAAACTAGAACTACGTCTGTTCAAGGAACAGAACATAGGGCTTTTTCGCTTTCGCATTTTTTTAGAGTATTTTTTTTCAAAAAAAACCGAATTTAAGTTAATTTAAACAGATTAAAATAAATTCAAACTGATTAAAACGATGACGTCACACGTTTCTGAACTTTTTGTGCAACTATCTATCACCTAACAACACAAAATGAGGTGTTATGTTAACACGATCCTTTGCTGAGATATGCCTTCAACGTCTAAAAACGTAATAATTCAAACATAATGGTAACATGACGTAACATTTGTCAACATGACGCTAGAGGGCGCTTTAACATTTTATGAAGTCACTGTTAACATTTTTGTTACTTACAACCTAGCCAGCTCCTAACATCGTTGAAAGTAAGTTCACATCGTTTTTTACTTTTAAATTATAAGGAACTTCCGGTTTGGACCGGAAGGAAGTGTCAGGTCTTTTTGCATGTAATACAAATTATGAAGACCATGGATTAATCTATCAATTCCCTTAAAAATCTAAATCGGATCTCTTACAGTTGATTTTATATAGATTTTAAAAGATTAAATCTAGAAATATTTGGTTGCTTGTAATCTGACACTTGATGACGTCATCGTGACGTAATTAACAGAAAGCTCGAGAGCTGTCTTAACTTTGCTATTTAAAGCACAAATCTGGATTATATCTATCGCGGTTGATTTTTAAGCGACGTTTTAAGGTTTTAAGGTCTTTTCATTGTAACTTCCGGTTTGGTGACGTCATCAATAAATCTCTTTCTCAATATGTTCTTAGCACGAAGCTGATTATATACACCGGTTATAAAGTGATTTCAGCAAACTTCGCCACACACATCAACAGATTATTCATTTTAACCATTTTTCAACCTGCCGCTAGAGGGCGCTATAACATGTTATGACATCGCCGGTATTTTTTTGAAAAGTTTATTCTAGCCAGACACTAACATCGTTAAAAGTAAGTTCATATCATTTTTCACTTTTAAATTATAAGGCACTTCCGGTTTAGACCGGAAGGAAGGGTCACGTGATTTCACTCAGACGAGATAAAATGAAGATCCTGAATTATTCTATCTATTGCCACAAAAATTAAGTTTCGGTCTTTTGCGGTTGATTTGTTATTGATTTTTAAAGATTAAATCAATTGCACCTTTAAGATGACGTCACGTGACCCCTGATGGTGTCACGATGACGTTTGTCTGCGAGACACGAGTTTACTATAGGGTCTTCACTTGGGTTAAGTTTTGTTTGGATACGACTTTGTTTTCTATTAAAAGTACTTGTGCAAAAAAACGTGTACAAAGTCTATGGGGTTTATGTTACTAAAAGAAAAAAGAAATAAAAAAAGAAAAAAAAAATCAGAACAAAAACAAAGGCTTTTTCGCAAAATTGCGAAAAAGCCAACTAGAACTACGTCTGTTCGAGGAACAGTAATAGGGCTTTTTCGCTTTCGCAATTGTTTAGATTAAATTTTTCAAAAATTGAACTTTTATACCATCAAAATAATTTAAAATCATCGAAAACGAATTTAAGTTAATTTAAACAGATTAAAATGAATCCAAACTTATTAAAACGATGACGTCACACGTTTGTGAACTTTTTGTGCAACTATCTATCACCTAACAATACAAACGTATGTTATGTTAGCACGTTCCGTTGCTGAGATATGACTTAAAGGTCGAAAAACGTAATAATTCAAATATAATCGTAATATGACGTAACATTTGTCAACATGCCACTAGAGGGCGCTATAACATTTTAAGAAGTCACCGTTAACTTGTTTGTTACTTACAACCTAGCCAGCGCCTAACATCGTTGAAAGTAAGTTCACATCGTTTTCCACTTTTAAATTATAATGTACTTCCGGTTTGGACCGGAAGGAAGGGTCATTTTTTTTTGCATGTAATACAAATTATGAAGACCATGGATTAATCTATCAATTCCCTTTAAAATCTAAATCAGATCTCTTACAGTTGATTTTATATTGATTTTCAAAGATTAAATCTAGAAATATTTGGTTGCTTGTAATCTGACATTTGATGACGTCATCGTGACGTAATTAACAGAAAGCTCGAGAGCTGTCTTTACTTTGCTCTATCTGATGCAAAAATCTGGATTATATCTATAGCGGGTGATTTTTAAGCGATTGTTTAAGGTTTAAAGGATTTTTCATTGTAACTTCCGGTATGGTGACGTCATAAATATTTCTTCTTCCCAATATGGTCTAAGCATGAAGCTGATTATATACACCGGTTATAAAGTGGTTTCAGCAAACTTCGCCACACACATCAACAGATTATTCATTTTAACCATTTTTCAACCTGCCGCTAGAGGGCGCTATAACATATTATGACGTCGCCTGATTTTTTTTGGAAAAGTTTATTCTAGCCAGAAACTAACATCGTTGAAAGTAAGTTCATATAATTTTTCACTTTCAAATTATGAGGCACTTCCGGTTGGACCGGAAGGAAGGGTCACGTGATTTTAGCACAAGAGATAAAATGAAGATTCTGGATTATTCTATCTATTTCCAGACAAATCAAGTTTCGGTCTTTTGTGGTTGATTTGTTATTTATTTTTAAAGATTAAATCAATTGCGCCTTTAAGATGACGTCACGTGACCCCTGACGACGTAACCATGACGTTTGTCTGCGAGACACGAGTTTACTATAGGGTCTTCACCTGGGTTAAGTTTTATGAAAATACGACTTTGTTTTTCGTTAAAAGTGCTTGGAATTGTGCAAACAAGGTTTACAAAGTCTATGGGATTGGATTCTGCGTAGCCGAGAGCCTGTTTACCTACCTGTCGCACACGGCGCTCTTCCCCATAGGCAATTTGATGACGTCATCCTGTTGCGCTTGTTGGCGGCTAGTGTCCTCTTGGGTGAGCGTACATTTGCATGCACGTACGATGTCAGTAGTGATACATTCGCTCAATGCATAGTACACTATCAGTGTATACGTACGTACATATACAAGCATGTACACCCTTATTATACGTGTGCCATGCACATATAAGGGGTCAATGCTTTATGCGCCTAGGCCAAAACGATTACATTTCAAGGGTGCCGCAGGGTATGTCCAAGTTCGTTTTTTGCCAAAAAAACACAAGGAAGTTCGAGAACTACTTTTACACTAACCTTTAGAGCAAAAATCAAGATTATATCTGTCAGGTTTAATTTTTTAGGAATTGTCAAAGGAAAAGAAGTCTTTTCATTGTAACTTCCGGTCTGGTGACGTCATAATTTTTTCTTCTCGTCTACTTGTTCCTAGCATGAAGCTGATTAAATACACCGGTTATAAAGTGATTTCCGCAAACATCGCCACACACATCAACATATTATTCATTTTAACCATTTTTCAACTTGCCGCTAGAAGGCGCTATAACATGTTATGACATCGCCGGTATTTTTTTTGAAAAGTTTATTCTAGCCAGACACTTACATCGTTGAAAATAAGTTCCTATCATTTTTCAGTTTTAAATTATAAGGCACTTCCGGTTTGGACCGGAAGGAAGGGTCACGTGATTTCACGCACACGAGATAAAATTAAGATCCTGGATTATTCTATCTATTGCCACAAAAATTAAGTTTCGATCTTTTGCGGTTGATTTGTTATTGAATTTCAAAGATTAAATCAATAACACCTTTAAAATGACGTCACGTGACCCCTGATGACGTCACAATGACGTATTTCTGCGAGACACGAGTTCAATATAGGGTCTTCACCTGGGTTAATTTTTATAGAAATACGACTTTGTTTTCTGGTCAAAGTACTTGTGCAAAAAAACGTGTACAAAGTCTATGGGGTTTATGTTACTAAAAGAAAAAAGAAATAAAAGAAACTAGAACTACGTCTGTTCAAGGAACAGAACATAGGGCTTTTTCGCTTTCGCATTTTTTTAGAGTATTTGTTTAAAAAAAACACCGAATTTAAGTTAATTTAAACAGATTAAAATAAATTCAAACTGATTAAAACGATGACGTCACACGTTTCTGAACTTTTTGTGCAACTATCTATCACCTAACAACACAAAATGAGTTGTTATGTTCCTTTGCTGAGATATGCCTTCAACGTCTAAAAACGTAATAATTCAAATATAATCGTAATATGACGTAACATTTGTCAACATGACGCTAGAGGGCGCTTTAACATTTGATGAAGTCACTGTTAACATTTTTGTTACTTACAATCTAGCCAGCTCCTAACATCGTTGAAAGTAAGTTCACATCGTTTTTTACTTTTAAATTATAAGGAACTTCCGGTTTGGACCGGAAGGAAGTGTCAGGTCATTTTGCATGTAATACAAATTATGAAGACCATGGATTAATCTATCAATCCCCCTAAAAATCTAAATCAGATCTCTCACAGTTGATTTTATATTGATTTTCAAAGATTAAATTTAGAAATATTTGGTTGCTTGTAATCTGACACTTGATGACGTCATCGTGACGTAATTAACAGAAAGCTCGAGCGCTGTCTTAACTTTGCTATTTAAAGCAAAAATCTGGATTATATCTATAGCGGTTGATTTTTAAGCGACGTTTTAAGGTTTTAAGGTCTTTTCATTGTAACTTCCGGTTTGGTGACGTCATCAATAAATCTCTTTCTCAATATGTTGTTAGCACGAAGCTGATTATATACACCGGTTATAAACTGATTTCAGCAAACTTCGCCACACACATCAACAGATTATTCATTTTAACAATTTTTCAACCTGCCGCTAGAGGGCGCTATAACGTGTTATGACGTCGCCGGTAATTATTTTGAAAAGTTTATTCTAGCCAGACACTAACATCGTTAAAAGTAAGTTTGTATCATTTATCACTTTTAAATTATAAGGCACTTCCGGTTTAGACCGGAAGGAAGGGTCACGTGATTTTACGCACATGGGATAAAATGAAGATCCTGGATTATTCTATCTGTTGCCACAAAAATCAAGTTTCGGTCTTTTGCGGTTGATTTGTTATTGATTTTCAAAGATTAAATCAATTGCACCTTTAAGATGACGTCAAGTGACCCCTGATGACGTCACCATGTCGTATGTCGGCTAGGCACGAGCTTACTATAGGGTCTTCACTTGGGTTAAGTTTTATGGAAATACGACTTTGTTCTCTGGTAAAAGTACTTGTGCAAAGAAACGTGTACAAAGTCTATGGGGTTTAGGTTACTAAAAGAAAAAAAAAGAATAAAAAAGAAAAAAAAAATCAGAACAACTAGAACTACGTCTGTTCGAGGAACAGAACATAGGGCTTTTTCGCATTCGCAATTTTTTAGATTACATTTTTCAAAAATTGAACTTTTATACCATCAAAACAATTTAAAATTATTGAAAACGAATTTAAGTTAATTTAAACAGATTAAAATGAATCCAAACTGATTAAAACGATGACGTCACACGTTTGTGAACTATTTGTGAAACTATCCATCAACTAACAATACAAACATATGTGTTATGTTACCACGTTCCGTTGCTGAGATATGGCTTAAAGGTCTTAAACCGTAATAATTTCAATCTGGATTATATCTATCCCGGTTGATTTGTAAGCGATTTTTAAAGATTTAAAGGATTTTTCATTGTAACTTCCGGTTTGGTGACGTCATAAATATTTCCCCTTCCCAATATGGTCTTAGCATGAAGCTGATTATATACACTGGTTATAAAGTTATTTCAGCAAACTTCGCTACACACATCAACCGAATATTCATTTTAACCATTTTTCAACCTGCCGCTAGAGGGCGCTATAACATGTTATGACGTCGCCGGTATATTTTTTGAAAAATACAATCTAGCCAGACACTAACATCGTTGAAAGTAAGTTTATATCATTTATCAATTTTAAATTATAAGGCACTTCCGGTTTAGACCGGAAGGAAGGGTCACGTGATTTTACGCACATGAGATAAAATGAAGATCCTGGATTATTCCATCTGTTGCCACAAAAATCAGGTTTCGGTCTTTTGCGGTTGATTTGTTATTGATTTTCAAAGATTAAATCAATTGCACCTTTAAGATGACGTCACGTGACCCCTGATGACGTCACCATGTCGTATGTCGGCTAGGCACGAGCTTACTATAGGGTCTTCACTTGGGTTAAGTTTCATGGAAATACGACTTTGTTCTCTGGTAAAAGTACTTGTGCAAAAAAACGTGTACAAAGTCTATGGGGTTTAGGTTACTAAAAGAAAAAAAAAGAAGAAAAAAAAGAAAAAAACTAGAACTACGTCTGTTCGAGGAACAGAACATAGGGCTTTTTCGCATTCACAATTTGTTTTTATTAAATATTTTAAAAATTGAACTTTTAAACCATCAAAACAATTTAAAATCATTGAAAACTAATTTAAGTTAATTTAAACAGAGTAAAATGAATTAAAACTGATTAAAACGATGACGTCACACGTTTGTGAACTTTGTGTGCAACTATCTATCACCTAACAACACAAAATGAGGTGTTATGTTAACACGATCCGTTGCTGAGATATGCCTTCAACGTCTAAAAACGTAATAATTCAAATATAATCGTAATATGACGTAACATTTGTCAACATGACGCTAGAGGGCGCTTTAACATTTTATGAAGTCACTGTTAACTGTTTTGTTACTTACAACCTAGCCAGCGCCTAACATCGTTGAAAGTAAGTTAGCATCGTTTTCCACTTTTAAATTATAAGGCACTTCCGGTTTGGACCGGAAGGAAGTGTCAAGTCTTTTTGCATGTAATACAAATTATGAAGACCATGGATTAATCTATCAATTTCCTTAAAAATCTAAATCAGATCTCTTACAGTTGATTTTATATTGATTTTCAAAGATTAAATTTAGAAATATTTGGTTGCTTGTAATCTGACACTTGGTGACGTCATTGTGACGTAATTAACAGAAACTCGAGATCAGTCTTAACTTTGCTATTTGAAGCAAACATCTGGATTATATCTATAGCGGTTGATTTTTAAGCGACTTTTTAAAGTTTAAAGGATTTTTTTATTGTAACTTCCGGTTTGGTGACGTCATAAATATTTCTCCTTCCCAATATGCTCTAAGCATGAAGCTGATTATATACACCAGTTATACAGTTATTTCAGCAAACTGTGCAACACACATCAACAGATTAATCATTTTAACCATTTTCAACCTGCCGCTAGAGGGCGCTATAACATGTTATGACGTCGCCGGAATTTTTTTGAATAGTTTATTCTAGCCAGACACTAACATCGTTGAAAGTAAGTTCATATCATTTTTCACATTAAAATTATAAGGCACTTCCGGTTTTGACCGGAAGGAAAGGTCACGTGATTTCACGCACGGGAGATAAAATGAAGATCCTGGATTATTCGATTAATTGCCACAAAATTCAAGTTTCGGTCTTTTGCGGTTGATGTTTTATTGATTTTCCAAGATTAAATCAATTGCACCTTTAAGATAAGGTCACGTGGGCCTGATGACGTCTTCCTCGTGGTGTCTGTCGGCGAGACTGGAGTTCACTATTGGGTCTTTACCTGGGTCGAGTTTATGGAAATACGACTTTGTTTTTCCGTTAAAAGTGCTTTGAATTGTGCAAGCAACGTTTACAAAGTCTACGGGGTTGGATTCTGCGTAGCCAAAAGCGTGTTTACCTACCTGTCGTACGCGGCGCCCTTCCTCATGGGCAACTTGATGACGTCATCCTGTTTCACAGGTTGGCGGCTAGTGTCATCTTGGGTGAGCGTAAATGTGCTTGCACGAACGATGTCAGTGGTGATACATTCGCTCAATACATAATGCACTATCGGTGTATACGTACATGTACTAGCATGTATATTATACGTGTGGCACGCACACGTAAGGGGTCAATGCTTTTTGCACCTAGGCCAAAACGATTACATTTCAAGGGTGCCGCAGGGTATGTTCAAGTTCGTTTTTTGCCCCAAAACACAGGGAAGTTCGAGAACTACTTTTACATTAACCTTTACAGCAAAAATCAAGATTGTATCTGTCAAGTTTAATTTTTTAGGAATTTTCAAAGGAAAAAGAGTCTTTTCATTCTAACTTCCGGTCTGGTGACGTCATAATTTTTTCTTCCCGTCAACTTGTTCCTAGCATGAAGCTGATTAAATACACCGGTTATAAAGTGATTTCAGCAAACTTCGCCACACACATCAACAGATTATTCATTTTAACCATTATTCAAACTGCCGCTAGAGGGCGCTATAACATGTTATGACGTCACCAATTTTTTTTGGAAAAATATATTGTAGCCAGACACTAACATCGTTGAAAGTAAGTTCATATCATTTTTCACTTTCAAATTATGAGGCACTTCCGGTTTAGACCGGAAGGAAGGGTCACGTGATTTCACGCACGCGAGATAAAATCAAGATCCTGGATTATTCTATCTATTGCCACAAAAATTAAGTTTCGGTCTTTTGCGGTTGATTTGTTATTGAATTTCAAAGATTAAATCAATAACACCTTTAAGATGACGTCACGTGACCCCTGATGACGTCACCATGACGTATTTCTGCGAGACACGAGTTCACTATGGGGTCTTCACCTGGGTTAAGTTTTATGTAAATACGACTTTGTTTTCGATTAAAAGTGACGGGCAGAAAAAACGTGTACAAAGTCTATGGGGTTTAGGTTACTAAAAGAAAAGAAAAAAAAAAAAAAAAAAGAAAAAAAAAAATCAGAACAAAAACAAAGGCTTTTTCGCAAAATTGCGAAAAAGCCAAAAATCAGAACAAAAACAAAGGCTTTTTCGCAAAATTTGCGAAAAAGCCAAAAACAAAGGCTTTTTCGCAAAATTGCGAAAAAGCCAAAAACTAGAGATATGTCTGTTCAAGGAACAGAGCATATGGCTTTTTCGCATTTTTTTGTTGTATTGTTCATTACATTTATGATTTCATTTAATAAATTTCTTTACTTTAATTTTTTCAAAACTGCAAATTTTAAATTATTAATTGGATTATATCTCTCGCGGTTAATTTTCAGAAATGTTTAAAGGTTTTTTAATTGTAATTTCCGGTCTAGTGACGTCATATTATTTTGTTTTTATCCGCCAACTTGTTCCTAACAAGATGCTGATTATAAATACCAATTATAAAGCGATTTGAGCAAACTTCGCCACGAAAATGAACTGATTATTCATTTTAAACATTTTTCAACCTGCCACTAGAGGGCGTTATAACAATTTATGACGTCACCGGTAACTTTGTTTGTAGAGTGCAGGCTACCTAGAGACTATCATCGTTGAAAGTAAATTCATATCATTTTCAACTTTCAAATTATAAGGCACTTCCGGTTTGGACCGGAAGGAAGGGTCAAATCATTTTGCATGTAATACGAATATGAAGACCCTGGATTATTCTATCAATTTCCGTTAAAATCTAAATCAGATCTGTTACATTTGATTTGATATTGATTTTCAAAGATTAAATCTACAAATCATTAGTTGCTTGCAATCTAATACTTGATGACGTCATCGTGACGTCATTAACATACAGCTCGAGAGCTGTCTGAACTTGTCTATTTAAAGCAAAAAAAAGAATTATATCTATCGCGGTTGATTTTTCAGCAATTATTTAAGGTTTAAAGGTCTTTTCATTGTAACTTTCGGTCTAGTGTCGTCATATTTTGTTGTCTTCGCCAACTTGTTCCTAACAAGATGTTGATTATATAAACCAGTTATACAGTGATTTGAGCAAACTTCGCAAAACAAATCAACTGGTTATTCAATGTTAACAGTTTTCAAACTGCCGCTAGAGGGCGCTGTAACATGTTATGGCGTTACCGGTATTTTTTGTGAAAAGCACTACTAGCCAGAGACTAACATCGTTGAAACTAAGGTCACATTATGGTCCACTTTTAAATTATAAGCCACTTCCGGTTTCGACCGGAAGGAAGGGTCACGGGATTTCACGCACACGAGATAAAATGAAGATCATGGAATTAATATTATATCAATTCCCACAAACTTCAAGTTCCGATCATACGCGGTTGATTTTTTAATTAATTACCTACCTGCCATAAGCGGCACCCTTCCTCGTGGCCTATGTTGATGACTCTCGTGTTTCACATGTCACCGTACAAATGGATACCAGTGTCCCGCCTTCCCTTCTCTATTGTACAATGTATGGAGCGTACTGACATCGTACGTGCAAGTACGCTCAATACAATGTACACGTATACTGGCGCCGTGCAATCAAGGACATAAAACATGAAATTTCAAGGGTGTCTCAGGGTATGTCCAAGTTCGCCTTTTGCTACAAAACACAGGGAAGTTTGAGAAGTACTTTTACATTAACCTTTAGAGCAAAAAACAAGATTATATCTGTCTGGGTTAATTTTTTAGGAATTTTTTAAGGAAAAGAGGTAAATTCATTATAACTTCCGGTCTGGTGACGTCATATTTTTTTCTTTCCGTCAACCTGTTCCTATCATGAAGCTGATTATATACATCAGTTATAAAGTGATTTGAACAAACTTCGCCACACACATCAACAGATTGTTCATTTCAAACATTTTTCAACCTGCCGCTAGAGGGCGCTAAAACAATTTATGATGTCACCGATCACTTTTTTGTAGAGCGCAGCCTAGCTAGAGACTAACATCGTTGAAAGTAAGTTCAAATCATTTTCCACTTTTAAATTATAAGCCACTTCCGGTTTGGACCGGAAGGAAGGGTCACGTGATTTCACGCACAAGAGATAAAATTAAGATCCTGGATTATTCTATCTATTGCCACAAAAATCAAGTTTCGGTCTTTTGCGGTTGATTTTTTATTGATTTTCAAAGATTAAATCAATTCCACCTTTAAGATGACGTCACGTGACCCCCGATGACGTCACCATGACGTATGTCTGCGAGACACGAGTTCACTATTGGGTCTTCACCTGGGTTAAGTTTTATGTAAATACGACTTTGTTTTCTACTAAAAGTGACGGGCAGAAAAAACGTGTACAAAGTCTATGGGGTTTAGGTTACTAAAAGAAAAAAAAAAGAAACTAGAACTACGTCTGTTCGAGGAACAGAACATAGGGCTTTTTCGCATTCGCAAATTTTTAGATTAAATTTTTCAAAAATTGAACTTTTATACCATCAAAACTATTTAAAATCATTGAAAACGAATTTAAGTTAATTTAAACAGATTAAAATGAATTCAAACTGATTAAAACGATGACGTCACACGTTTGTGAACTATTTGTGCAACTATCCATCACCTAACAATACAAACAGATGTGTTATGTTAGCACGTTCCGTTGCTGAGATATGGCTTAAAGGTCTTAAAACGTAATAATTTAAATTTGTTGTTGTAACATTTATTTCAACGTTGCCATTACAATATATATGTACAATCTTATATAAATTACAAAAATATAATAATTTAAGAAGTTGATAGAAACTATACACACTAAGTTAAATAAAGAAGCGGTATTAAAATTAAGTGACAACATTTAGGTATAAGGTTAAGCGTATAACGCTTTTGTGCCCTAACCTATGGACAGACAAATATACAAACAGGAAAACCACACAAAGGACAACAAAATACAACGAAAAGACAAACTAGTGTGAGACAAGGCAGAATTATTAGTTCACAAATAAGACCAAAATTATAAGTACAAATCAAGGAATCGAGATTTTAAATTCTTAACAAAGACAATCGTAATATGATGTAACATTTGTCAACATGCCGCTAGAGGGCGCTATAACATTTTATGAAGTCACCGTTGACTTTGTTGTTACTTACAACCTAGCCAGCGCCTAACATCGTTGAAAGTAAGTTCACATCGTTTTTCATTTTTAAATTATAAGGCACTTCCGGTTTGGACCGGAAGGCAGGGTCGGGTCTTTTTGCATGTAATACAAATTATGAAGACCATGGATTAGTCTATCAATTCCCTTAAAAATCTAAATCAGATCTTTTACAGTTGATTTTATATTGATTTTCAAAGATTATATCTAGAAATATTTGGTTGATTGTAATTTGACACTTGATGACGTCAACGTGACGTAATTAACAGAAAGCTCGAGAGCTGTCTTAACTTTGCTATTTGAAGCAAAAATCTGGATTATATCTATCCCGGTTGATCTTTAAGCGATTGTTAAAGGTTTAAAGGATTTTTCATTGTAAGTTCCTGTTTGGTGACGTCATAAATATTTCCCCTTTCCAATATGGTCTTAGCATGAAGCTGATTATATACACTGGTTATAAAGTTATTTCAGCAAACTTCGCTACACACATCAACCGAATATTAATTTTAACATTTTTTTAACCTGCCGCTAGAGGGCGCTATAACATGTTATGACGTCGCCGGTATTTTTTTTGAACAATACAATTTTTTTTGAAAAGTTTATTCTAGCCAGACACTTACATCGTTGAAAATAAGTTCCTATCATTTTTCAGTTTTAAATTATAAGGCACTTCCGGTTTGGACCGGAAGGAAGGGTCACGTGATTTCACGCACACGAGATAAAATTAAGATCCTGGATTATTCTATCTATTGCCACAAAAATTAAGTTTCGATCTTTTGCGGTTGATTTGTTATTGAATTTCAAAGATTAAATCAATAACACCTTTAAAATGACGTCACGTGACCCCTGATGACGTCACAATGACGTATTTCTGCGAGACACGAGTTCAATATAGGGTCTTCACCTGGGTTAAGTTTTATAGAAATACGACTTTGTTTTCTGGTCAAAGTACTTGTGCAAAAAAACGTGTACAAAGTCTATGGGGTTTATGTTACTAAAAGAAAAAAGAAATAAAAGAAACTAGAACTACGTCTGTTCAAGGAACAGAACATAGGGCTTTTTCGCTTTCGCATTTTTTTAGAGTATTTGTTTAAAAAAAACACCGAATTTAAGTTAATTTAAACAGATTAAAATAAATTCAAACTGATTAAAACGATGACGTCACACGTTTCTGAACTTTTTGTGCAACTATCTATCACCTAACAACACAAAATGAGTTGTTATGTTCCTTTGCTGAGATATGCCTTCAACGTCTAAAAACGTAATAATTCAAATATAATCGTAATATGACGTAACATTTGTCAACATGACGCTAGAGGGCGCTTTAACATTTGATGAAGTCACTGTTAACATTTTTGTTACTTACAATCTAGCCAGCTCCTAACATCGTTGAAAGTAAGTTCACATCGTTTTTTACTTTTAAATTATAAGGAACTTCCGGTTTGGACCGGAAGGAAGTGTCAGGTCATTTTGCATGTAATACAAATTATGAAGACCATGGATTAATCTATCAATCCCCCTAAAAATCTAAATCAGATCTCTCACAGTTGATTTTATATTGATTTTCAAAGATTAAATTTAGAAATATTTGGTTGCTTGTAATCTGACACTTGATGACGTCATCGTGACGTAATTAACAGAAAGCTCGAGCGCTGTCTTAACTTTGCTATTTAAAGCAAAAATCTGGATTATATCTATAGCGGTTGATTTTTAAGCGACGTTTTAAGGTTTTAAGGTCTTTTCATTGTAACTTCCGGTTTGGTGACGTCATCAATAAATCTCTTTCTCAATATGTTGTTAGCACGAAGCTGATTATATACACCGGTTATAAACTGATTTCAGCAAACTTCGCCACACACATCAACAGATTATTCATTTTAACAATTTTTCAACCTGCCGCTAGAGGGCGCTATAACGTGTTATGACGTCGCCGGTAATTATTTTGAAAAGTTTATTCTAGCCAGACACTAACATCGTTAAAAGTAAGTTTGTATCATTTATCACTTTTAAATTATAAGGCACTTCCGGTTTAGACCGGAAGGAAGGGTCACGTGATTTTACGCACATGGGATAAAATGAAGATCCTGGATTATTCTATCTGTTGCCACAAAAATCAAGTTTCGGTCTTTTGCGGTTGATTTGTTATTGATTTTCAAAGATTAAATCAATTGCACCTTTAAGATGACGTCAAGTGACCCCTGATGACGTCACCATGTCGTATGTCGGCTAGGCACGAGCTTACTATAGGGTCTTCACTTGGGTTAAGTTTTATGGAAATACGACTTTGTTCTCTGGTAAAAGTACTTGTGCAAAGAAACGTGTACAAAGTCTATGGGGTTTAGGTTACTAAAAGAAAAAAAAAGAAGAAAAAAGAAAAAAACTAGAACTACGTCTGTTCGAGGAACAGAACATAGGGCTTTTTCGCATTCGCAATTTTTTAGATTAATTTTTTTTTTAATTTAAATTTTATACCATCAAAATAATTTAAAATCATCGAAAACGAATTTAAGTTAATTTAAACAGATTAAAATGAATCCAAACTGATTAAAACGATGACGTCAAACGTTTGTGAACATTTTGTGCAACTATCTATCACCTAACAATACAAACGTATGTTATGTTAGCACGTTCCGTTGCTGAGATATGACTTAAAGGTCGAAAAACGTAATAATTCAAATATAATCGTAATATGATGTAACATTTGTCAACATGCCGCTAGATGGCGCTATAACATTTTAAGAAGTCACCGTTAACTTGTTTGTTACTTACAACCTAGCCAGCGCCTAACATCGTTGAAAGTAAGTTCACATCGTTTTCCACTTTTAAATTATTATGCACTTCCGGTTTGGACCGGAAGAAAGGGTCATTTTTGTGTGCATGTAATACAAATTATGAAGACCATGGATTAATCTATCAATTTCCTTATAAAATTTAAATCAGATCTTTTACAGTTGATTTTATATTGATTTTCAAAGATTAAATCTAGAAATATTTGGTTGCTTGTAATCTGACATTTGATGACGTCATCGTGACGTAATTAACAGAAAGCTCGAGAGCTGTCTTTACTTTGCTATCTGATGCAAAAATCTGGATTATATCTATAGCGGTTGATTTTTAAGCGATTGTTTAAGGTTTAAAGGATTTTTCATTGTAACTTCCGGTTTGGTGACGTCATAAATATTTCTCCTTCCCAATATGGTCTAAGCACGAAGCTGATTATATACACCGGTTATAAAGTGGTTTCAGCAAACTTCGCCACACACATCAACAGATTATTCATTTTAACAATTTTTCAACCTGCCGCTAGAGGGCGCTATAACATATTATGACGTCGCCTGATTTTTTTTGGGAAAAGTTTATTCTAGCCTGACACTAACATCGTTGAAAGTAAGTTCATATCATTTTTCACTTTCAAATTATGAGGCACTTCCGGTTTGGACCGGAAGGAAGGGTCACGTGATTTTAAGCACACGAGATAAAATGAAGATTCTGGATTATTCTATCTGTTGCCACAAAAATCAAGTTTCGGTCTTTTGTGGTTGATCTGTTATTGATTTTTTTAAAGATTAAATCTATTACACCTTTAAGATAACGTCACGTGACCCTGATGACGTCTTCATCATGGCGTCTGTCGGCGAGACTGGAGTTCACTATAGGGTCTTCACCTGGGTCAAGTTTTATGGCAATGCGACTTTGTTTTTCCGTTAAAAGTGCTTGGAATTGAGCAAACAACGTTTACACAGTCTATGGGGTTGGATTGTGCGTAACCGAAAGCGTGTTTACCTACCTGTCGTACGCGGCGCCCTTCCCATTGGGCAATTTGATGACGTCATCCTGTTTCACAGGTTGGCGGCGAGTGTCCTCTCTAGTGAGCTTACATGTGCATGTACATGTACGTACAATGTCAGTAGTGATACATGCGCTCAATACATAATACACTATCCCTGTATACGTACATGTACAAACATGTACATGTACATGTATATTATACGTGTGCCATGCACACATAAGGGGGCAATGCTTTTTGCACCTAGGCCAAAACGATTCAATTTCAAGGGTGCCGCAGGGTATGTCCAAGTTCGTCTTTTGCCAAAAAACACAGGGAAGTTCGAGAACTACCTTTACACTAACCTTTAGAGCAAAAATCAAGATTATATCTGTCAGGTTTATTTTTTTAGGAATTTTCATATGAAAAGAAGTTTTTTCATTGTAACTTCCGGTCTGGTGACGTCATCATTTTTTCTTCTCGTCGACTTGTTCCTAGCCTGAAGCTGATTAAATACACCGGTTATAAAGTGATTTCAGCAAACTTCGCCACACACATCAACAGATTATTCATTTTAACAATTTTTCAACCTGCCGCTAGAGGGCGCTATAACATGTTATGACGTCACCAGTATTTTTTTTGAAAAATACAATCTAGCCAGACACTAACAACGTTGAAAGTAAGTTCATATCATTTTTCAGTTTTAAATTATAAGGCACTTCCGGTTTAGACCGGAAGGAAGGGTCACGTGACTTCACGCACACGAGATAAATTTAAGATCTTGGGTCATTCTATCTATTGCCACAAAAATCAAGTTTCGGTCTTTTGCGGTTGATTTGTTATTGATTTTCAAAGATTAAATTAATTGCACCTTTAAGATGACGTCACGTGACCCCTGATGACGTCACCATGACGTATGTCTGTTAGGACCGAGCTCACCATAGGGTCTTCACTTGGGTAAAGTTTTGTTTGGATACGAATTTGTTGTCTATGAGAAGTGCTTGTGCAAAAAAACGTGTACAAAGTCTATGGGGTTTAGGTTACTAAAAGAAAAAAAAAAAAGAAAAAAAAAAATCAGAACAAAAACAAAGGCTTTTTCGCAAAATTTGCGAAAAAGCCAAAAAATCAGAACAAAAACAAAGGCTTTTTCGCAAAATTTGCGAAAAAGCCAAAAATCAGAACAAAAACAAAGGCTTTTTCGCAAAATTGCGAAAAAGCCAAAAACTAGAGATATGTCTGTTCAAGGAACAGAGCATATGGCTTTTTCGCATTTTTTTGTTGTATTGTTCATTACATTTATGATTTCATTTAATAAATTTCTTTACTTTAATTTTTTCAAAACTGCAAATTTTAAATTATTAATTGGATTATATCTCTCGCGGTTAATTTTCAGAAATGTTTAAAGGTTTTTTAATTGTAATTTCCGGTCTAGTGACGTCATATTATTTTGTTTTTATCCGCCAACTTGTTCCTAACAAGATGCTGATTATAAATACCAATTATAAAGCGATTTGAGCAAACTTCGCCACGAAAATGAACTGATTATTCATTTTAAACATTTTTCAACCTGCCACTAGAGGGCGTTATAACAATTTATGACGTCACCGGTAACTTTGTTTGTAGAGTGCAGGCTACCTAGAGACTATCATCGTTGAAAGTAAATTCATATCATTTTCAACTTTCAAATTATAAGGCACTTCCGGTTTGGACCGGAAGGAAGGGTCAAATCATTTTGCATGTAATACGAATATGAAGACCCTGGATTATTCTATCAATTTCCGTTAAAATCTAAATCAGATCTGTTACATTTGATTTGATATTGATTTTCAAAGATTAAATCTACAAATCATTAGTTGCTTGCAATCTAATACTTGATGACGTCATCGTGACGTCATTAACATACAGCTCGAGAGCTGTCTGAACTTGTCTATTTAAAGCAAAAAAAAGAATTATATCTATCGCGGTTGATTTTTCAGCAATTATTTAAGGTTTAAAGGTCTTTTCATTGTAACTTTCGGTCTAGTGTCGTCATATTTTGTTGTCTTCGCCAACTTGTTCCTAACAAGATGTTGATTATATAAACCAGTTATACAGTGATTTGAGCAAACTTCGCAAAACAAATCAACTGGTTATTCAATGTTAACAGTTTTCAAACTGCCGCTAGAGGGCGCTGTAACATGTTATGGCGTTACCGGTATTTTTTGTGAAAAGCACTACTAGCCAGAGACTAACATCGTTGAAACTAAGTTCACATTATGGTCCACTTTTAAATTATAAGCCACTTCCGGTTTCGACCGGAAGGAAGGGTCACGGGATTTCACGCACACGAGATAAAATGAAGATCATGGAATTAATATTATATCAATTCCCACAAACTTCAAGTTCCGATCATACGCGGTTGATTTTTTAATTAATTACCTACCTGCCATAAGCGGCACCCTTCCTCGTGGCCTATGTTGATGACTCTCGTGTTTCACATGTCACCGTACAAATGGATACCAGTGTCCCGCCTTCCCTTCTCTATTGTACAATGTATGGAGCGTACTGACATCGTACGTGCAAGTACGCTCAATACAATGTACACGTATACTGGCGCCGTGCAATCAAGGACATAAAACATGAAATTTCAAGGGTGTCTCAGGGTATGTCCAAGTTCGCCTTTTGCTACAAAACACAGGGAAGTTTGAGAAGTACTTTTACATTAACCTTTAGAGCAAAAAACAAGATTATATCTGTCTGGGTTAATTTTTTAGGAATTTTTTAAGGAAAAGAGGTAAATTCATTATAACTTCCGGTCTGGTGACGTCATATTTTTTTCTTTCCGTCAACCTGTTCCTATCATGAAGCTGATTATATACATCAGTTATAAAGTGATTTGAACAAACTTCGCCACACACATCAACAGATTGTTCATTTCAAACATTTTTCAACCTGCCGCTAGAGGGCGCTAAAACAATTTATGATGTCACCGATCACTTTTTTGTAGAGCGCAGCCTAGCTAGAGACTAACATCGTTGAAAGTAAGTTCAAATCATTTTCCACTTTTAAATTATAAGCCACTTCCGGTTTGGACCGGAAGGAAGGGTCACGTGATTTCACGCACAAGAGATAAAATTAAGATCCTGGATTATTCTATCTATTGCCACAAAAATCAAGTTTCGGTCTTTTGCGGTTGATTTTTTATTGATTTTCAAAGATTAAATCAATTCCACCTTTAAGATGACGTCACGTGACCCCCGATGACGTCACCATGACGTATGTCTGCGAGACACGAGTTCACTATTGGGTCTTCACCTGGGTTAAGTTTTATGTAAATACGACTTTGTTTTCTACTAAAAGTGACGGGCAGAAAAAACGTGTACAAAGTCTATGGGGTTTAGGTTACTAAAAGAAAAAAAAAAGAAACTAGAACTACGTCTGTTCGAGGAACAGAACATAGGGCTTTTTCGCATTCGCAAATTTTTAGATTAAATTTTTCAAAAATTGAACTTTTATACCATCAAAACTATTTAAAATCATTGAAAACGAATTTAAGTTAATTTAAACAGATTAAAATGAATTCAAACTGATTAAAACGATGACGTCACACGTTTGTGAACTATTTGTGCAACTATCCATCACCTAACAATACAAACAGATGTGTTATGTTAGCACGTTCCGTTGCTGAGATATGGCTTAAAGGTCTTAAAACGTAATAATTTAAATTTGTTGTTGTAACATTTATTTCAACGTTGCCATTACAATATATATGTACAATCTTATATAAATTACAAAAATATAATAATTTAAGAAGTTGATAGAAACTATACACACTAAGTTAAATAAAGAAGCGATATTAAAATTGAGTGACAACATTTAGGTATAAGGTTAAGCGTATAACGCTTTTGTGCCCTAACCTATGGACAGACAAATATACAAACATGAAAACCACACAAAGGACAACAAAATACAACGAAAAGACAAACTAGTGTGAGACAAGGCAGAATTATTAGTTCACAAATAAGACCAAAATTATAAGTACAAATCAAGGAATCGAGATTTTAAATTCTTAACAAAGACAATCGTAATATGATGTAACATTTGTCAACATGCCGCTAGAGGGCGCTATAACATTTTATGAAGTCACCGTTGACTTTGTTGTTACTTACAACCTAGCCAGCGCCTAACATCGTTGAAAGTAAGTTCACATCGTTTTTCATTTTTAAATTATAAGGCACTTCCGGTTTGGACCGGAAGGCAGGGTCGGGTCTTTTTGCATGTAATACAAATTATGAAGACCATGGATTAGTCTATCAATTCCCTTAAAAATCTAAATCAGATCTTTTACAGTTGATTTTATATTGATTTTCAAAGATTATATCTAGAAATATTTGGTTGATTGTAATTTGACACTTGATGACGTCAACGTGACGTAATTAACAGAAAGCTCGAGAGCTGTCTTAACTTTGCTATTTGAAGCAAAAATCTGGATTATATCTATCCCGGTTGATTTTTAAGCGATTGTTAAAGGTTTAAAGGATTTTTCATTGTAAGTTCCTGTTTGGTGACGTCATAAATATTTCCCCTTCCCAATATGGTCTTAGCATGAAGCTGATTATATACACTGGTTATAAAGTTATTTCAGCAAACTTCGCTACACACATCAACCGAATATTAATTTTAACATTTTTTTAACCTGCCGCTAGAGGGCGCTATAACATGTTATGACGTCGCCGGTATTTTTTTTGAACAATACAATTTTTTTTGAAAAGTTTATTCTAGCCAGACACTAACATCGTTGAAAGTAAGTTCATATCATTTTTCACTTTCAAATTATGAGGCACTTCCGGTTTAGACCGGAAGGAAGGGTCACGTGATTTCACGCACATGAGATGAAATGAAGATCCTGGATTATTCTATCCATTGCCACAAAAATTAAGTTTCGGTCTTTTGCGGTTGATTTGTTATTGAATTTCAAAGATTAAATCAATAACACCTTTAAAATGACGTCACGTGACCCCTGATGACGTCACCATGACGAATTTCTGCGAGACACGAGTTCACTATAGGGTCTTCACCTGGGTTAAGTTTTATGAAAATACGACTTTGTTTTCTAGTAAAAGTACTTGTGCAAAAAAACGTGTACAAAGTCTATGGGGTTTAGGTTACTAAAAAAAAAAGAAGATAAAAAAAGAAAAAAAAAATCAGAACAAAAACAAAGGCTTTTTCGCAAATTTGCGAAAAAGCCACAAAAAAAAAGAAAAAAAAAAATCTGAACAAAAACAAAGGTTTTTTTGCTTTTAAGCGAAAAAGCCAAAAAAATCAGAACAAAAACAAAGGCTTTTTCGCAAAATTGCGAAAAAGCCACACAAAAAAAAGAAAAAAAAAATCAGAACAAAAACAAAGGCTTTTTCGCAACTTGCGAAAAAGCCAATAAAAAAAAAAAAAAAAATCAGAACAAAAACAAAGGCTTTTTCGCAAAATTGCGAAAAAGCCAATAAACCCTAAAAATAAAAATTGATGTGTGTCACGTGAAATCACTATTAAATGACACCACCTGCAACTGGATTGAAACTGAATCGATACCAGTAGATTAAGATGGTATTGTAGAAGAAGACAGCTAGGTTAGTGAAATAACCTTGATGGCATCATAATTGCCAAGCACCGTCATTCAAACGGGCCGTGTAATAACAGACATACTTATGAAAACAACGTTGACTATTATACGCCACTCGTTTCCACCCACTCCTCTCCACAGAGTTGTAATTGACTCGAGTCAATCAATAGCTATACTAGCTTTCGATTCGGGACGGGACAAAGAAAGAAGGAAAGCCAAGCGAAAACATCGATCTGCGCTTACGCGAAACGTATGTCTCCGTCTGTGTTGTGGCCTTTAGTCAGGTTTCTTATGTATTTTCGTTCAATTTTTGTGTAGATTTGCTAAACTATACATTTTTGGAAACGTTAGGATATACTTGACATGAAAACCAATGTTTACAGTTGCTCTGAGGTTCTTTATGGCGGCTATCTTGGATTTTTTTGAATAGCATTTGGAAGACGTCATGATGATGTCACACATTTTTTACAATTGTGTGCATATGTCTATGACCCAATAAACATATCAAAAAGAATTTTGAATGTATTATGTTCTGTTGGTGAGATATGGTTTAAAGGTCCAAAAATGAAAAATCACACGATGACGTCATCATAATGTCACATAAATGTATATCTATAACATATCCCGCCATACCTGCATACCAAATTTGAACCCAATCGGACTTATTCTTCTAGCGATATATGGCATTGAAAAAATGTGAATCTTTAATGTGACACCCAATGACTGTTCATGTGTCACGTCACATTAAAGAACCAATTTTTATAAAAGAACCTAAAAACAAATGTAAACATTGGTTTTCCTGTTGAGTATATTCAAACGTTTCCAAAAATGTATAGTTTAGCAAATCTACAAGAAAAGTGAACGAAACTTTCAATATGTACATTATGAACCTGACTATGATGTCCATATGACTTTGTAAAGGCTAGACGCAGGTTCAACAAGCCATACAGTGGACAGTAACCAGTTGGCTTGACAAAACCATGGCAAAACACTTGTGGTTATGTGGTTACCATTTTAGATACAACAGGACGCAGACATGTTCGGTCTCGCGCATGCGCAGATCGATTGTTTTGCTTGGCTTACTGCCCTCTTTGTCTCCCGTACAGAATCGAAAGCTCGCTACTGACTCGAATCGACTCGGACTCGAGTCACAATTTTTTGCGACTCGACTCGACTTGAGTCTCGATGGGTAAATGACTCGACTCGAGTTACTGCAGGCAAATGACTCGACTCGACTCGAGTCACTCATTAGAAAGACTCAAGTCGAGTGATGGCTAATAAGACTCGAGTCCCCCAAAAGAGCAAAACTTTGCGAAAAATATTTGCAATGACTTACGCCAGTGCCGGTTTATGTTCATGTCACGTTTATGTTAGCAAATAATAATGTACATAAGTACATATGTGTACATGGTACACCGGTACATATACAGCCGCCGTCTGTTTTCCTTCCTCCATGATACAACATACACCATGATACAACATACGCTGTGTCGTGGATGGACTTCCACAGTGTGTTTCTGCAGCGTGTTTATTTATTGTGTAGTATTCAAATGGTTGGACTCGAATTGACTCAAATTGACTCGAACCTGAATACATGACTCGACTTGACTCGACTCTATTACATACGTGACTCGACTCAACATTCTTGACATAATAACTTGACTCGATTCAAGTCACTTCTTAAAATTACTAGACTCGAGACACACCAATCACTGACTCGTTACAACCTTGCCTCTCCAAGTCTTATAATCTTCAAACACTCATTTCTGCCTTCTTTTTCATAATCATGAAAACGTTAGTCTTATCTACTCAACGTGCGGTGTGTACATAGGCAAAAAAAACATCCTTTGCTCGTGGAAATATAATGTTTCCTCCTAAAAAACGTTTGCGAAATGTCAACATTTCACTATCTCATTGATCAAACACCATTTGCATACATACAGAACTTATTATGAAATACGTGTACCTTACTTGTCTCTTTATAGCTCCATGGTATATCTAAAGCATACTGTGAAACAATTGTCGGCCGGGAATTTCCCATTGGAGAAACCTGGCTATTTTCAAACACGTCCTATCCCCAACCCGAAATGTCTTCTAAAAGGTATACAGGATGATGGTAAAACCTAGTGTTAACTAAAACCTTGATACAAAGATGTTATACAATTTAGCTGTGACGCCATCGTGACGTCATCAGCTATCAAATGAAAAGCGATTTAAGGGCAGTATCTAGTTTCGTGATGTGGTAGATAGTACCATTCCTTATTAATGGGCACAACAACTGCTTGACCTCCACTTCCTCCGAATATAACTCGAAAACGGAATCATTAATAAAGAGTTGGGTGGGGAAAGCCTTACAAACACGCAACATGACGTCATCACCCAATAGGGCGCCTTCTAGCGGCACGAGTGTAACTTTAAGATATCACAAAACAAAATCAGTCATCAAAATTGTTCAAAGTTGCCTCTGTATATTTGGTGAACAACCACAAATGATTTTTCAATTTTATATTTTTTGCAAGAAACTCATAGTGAACTCGAAGACGAGGACACCTGGCGCAAACATTTTATTTAGTGACATTTTATTTAGTGACATTTTATTTAGTCTAATTATTTAGACTAATTATAAGAGTGTTGCCATCTTAGTTGCTCCAAAAAAGGGTCTCCATTTAACAAACAGGGAGAGTGATACGGAAGGCAGATGGGTTAAAGGGGATGTCACATGCGACAGTCAAACTTTGTCAGTAATTTCCATTTATGCGCCAAATGTTCTCTACCCAAGAGTTAAATTCTTTGAGGGTATTAGGGACAAATTTACCATCACTAATAACCTTATTATGGGGGGTGATTTTAACTGCCTGACCTGGTCTAAATTGCAAGATAGAAGTGTTGGTGCTTTGCATAATCTTATCACTGCAAATTACCTCATTGATACCTGGGACAGCCTTTGTCCAGAAAATATAGGCTACACATTTTATCACAAGGGTCTCAAACGATCCAGCAGAATTGATTACTTTTTTTTTCGAGGAATTTAATGTGTCAAATTAATAATATTTTACCCCTTCTGTTTTTGTTCCTACCCTGTCTTTGATCTAACCCACACTGACCTCACCCTTTAATCCCTCAGCCTAATCCTCCTTTTGTTGATAGTTCCTTTGGTCTCTGTGCTTTTTCCTTTGTGTTTCTTTTGCCATCTATAATGTGCATCATGCTGTATGTTGTCCTATATGTTTGATTTGTGTCTCGATTGCAGTAATACAGTTTGTGGCCCTGGTAGATGAATTTGTAATAACAATCTTTTAGACGATAATCAGTGCAAGAAAAGGATTTATATTTTCTGGAATTATTGAAGAACCAAAAGAGTGATTACAATAATCTCATGGATTGGTGGGATCTGGGTAAGATTAGAATCAAAGAAATCATCACTGATTATAGTATAAAAAGAAGCACCACAAAGAAAAACAGATACAAACCTAATATGGAGAGGGTGTACAACAACATGTTAGCTGACGGGAATTCTAGTTCTGATCAAATAAAAAATATGGAAGATCAACTTAAGGAGTCCGAGAATTAAGAATGGGAGAAGGCCAAATTAAAATGCCATACTTGTAATAGGGTTGATGGAGAAAAGCCCACCAGGTATTTTGTTTGCATTGGAAAAGCAATTGGCTAAAGACAAAATGATCCATTGTCTTCAAACAGAAAATGGCAACGTGGTTTCTGAGCCGATTCAACTGATTAGATGTGTCAATGATTTTTATAAAAAATAGTTTGCCAAAGAAAACATTCACCTGAATCGGACAACAAAAATTATTAATTCCATTGATCACATTAATTTGGATGAGGATATTATAAATGAGCTTGACGACATCATCACAGAATGAGAGTTGACACGAGCTCTTTTTCAGATGAAAACAAGTAAAATCCCTTAGTCTGACGGGCTCACGGTAGAATTTTACCAATCCTTTTGGCCGTTATTCAAAAATGATTTTCATGACGTTGTTGAAGCAAGTGAACATAAGGGAGACCTCCCTAAATTGGAGACCAATTTGTCTCTTAAATGTAGACTATACAATTATTGCCAAAACCATTACTAATCGCTTGAGTAAGGCCATGCCCCATATTATAGGAGAGGAGCAGAGTCTCGGTGTCCATGCAGGGAAGAAATATTCATGATAATCTTACTATTTTGAGAGATGTGACTGATTATGCTAATATTTTTAATATCCGGGCAGCACTTTTGTCAATAGATCAAGAAAAGGCTTTCGATCGAGTGGAGAGAGTTACCTGTTTTTCTTAGTCATGGAAAAAATGGGCCTCCCTGCTTATCTTATTGACTGGATTAAGGTCTTGTACACATCACCAGAAGCAGTGTTATTGTAAGTAATTTTATCATTGAGTCGTTCGAAGTGAAGAGAGGTATTAGGCAGGGTTGTTATTTGTCCCCTCTACCTTACGCAACTAGTGGCTCACTTATTCGCATTCAAATTCAAGGTATCAAAAATCCATCGTCGTCAGGGAACTACATATTTTCGCCATTTTAAAACGATAGATTTCACATTACCGCATTCGCGAGCGGTAACATTTCTTTCACCAAACGGATCTCTTCTGCAGCTATTTAAATATAATTGGCTTACATCTGTAAACTGAATGTTCCTCAAGTGTGCGACAATCATGAACAGCCAAACCAGTATTCTGGAGAAACCCCACAAAATCCAAGTAGGACTAAAAACTAGATACACTGTGGACCGCATTGCGTCAATTGAGGGCGCAGTGTCAGATGTCAGATTTGTATCATGATTTTTACAATGATATAAAAAAACAAATCCCAGGGTGGTTCGTTTTATTTCCGGTACGATTCCCGGAGACACAGGCATCATGCCAGCGAAGATGGACTCTCTGTTGAGTATTAGCGTAGATGTCGGGAAGTATTTTTACAAAGATTCGTTATTCCTATTTCTGTATTCAGAGTCAATGTTATCCCTACATACGCATACTTTAAATAAAGCCTGTTAATTGCCGAATACATGTATAAGTAAAGTTTAAGTTGATTAAACCAGTTGATTCCAGTTATGCCCGAACGATGCTTTCCAACTCCCTGCCCCCAAAAGCAGGAATAAAATCACTGAGACAAGTCTACTGATTGACTAATATATTTAGCTTCTCCATCCTAATAAACACACCATTTATATACAGATAAACCCACCCTACGAGAGCCCAATAATTTGTAAAAGGCCTATTTGATTTTATAACTAAAATGATCCTATAAAATTGTCATTACCCTTCTAATCTAATTCAATTATGTTTAGTATAACAATTTAAGTATTAAAATCGGGTTACTCATAATATCTATGCAACTCTTTTATTTCCCATTTTTTGTATAAAGATACGTTTTACAACATTTAATATTATTAATTTGGAATGTGCCATTATGTTTTTAGGAAGTCAACAAGGTTCATCTAGTCGTTACAATTCCACCAAGCTAGCGGGTGCCGCGCCAAGCGCGTGGCATCCCGCCATTTTGTGGACGGTGTCCAGTGTGCCGTGTTCCTGTTTGCACGCGGAGGGCGGAAGGGAGCCCCTCTATTTTGCTGCGACGTGCGCTCCGCGCAATTTTGTGTATGACTTGTTCCCTTGTGCCCGTCGCGGTTTAGTGTATGGAAGCGAACATGGGAACCCGTTTGTTGCACGGTTTCCCGTGGACATTGCGCGGTGTCCCGTGTGCCGCGCCGGTTCGCGGTGGCAAGGGAAAGTACAGACTGGAGTCTGCCCATTGTACGTCTTACCGCACTAGCAATGCTTTATTTGGTTTGCTGTTCCACCTGATTCGATCGATAAATAAAAAGAGAAGTGCGTATATAATTATTATCTTTATTTTTGTTAAATGCAGTGTGTTTATCATGAATAGATATCACTGCATAGGCCTACAAACAATCTTTTTTTAGCAAGATGCAATAACTTCTGCACAATGCAGCTCATGAATATTCTCGCTGTTGTGGCAGTCATGCCATATCGTACCAGTAAGCTACATACTATATTGATTGAAGACAACACAATGCATCGTTTCATTTTCTGAAATTTCACCGATTGTTATACATCTACGCTATATTTTGTGCATAAACAAATAATTTCCTTAGCTATCATGTAAACACAAAGCCATATTGTATGAATTTACTATACATTTTTTTTAATTTACTAATTTGTTGGGTGAATGGGGTTCTAGATAGGGTCGGCTGTAATCAATACAAGTTGTTTTTCTCTTGGGTCACGAGCCCGGAAATAGGGTTGGTCGAAAATGAGAACCACATAAATACAAAGGTCCGTCCTAATAAACACATTCCTTTTTTTACAGATAAACCCACCCTTCAAGAGCCAACTTATTCCCCAAAGGCCTATTCGATTATATAACTAAATGATCCAACGACAAAAGGCACAATAATCCTATAAAATGGCTCTAAAACTCTTATAACATTGTCACCACCCTTCTAATTTATTTCAATCATGTTTAGTATACAATTTAAGTACAAAATCTGGAAAGTCACATGCTCATGGTTACTCATAATATGCAACTCTTTTTATTTCCCATTTTGTAAAAAAAAGATACGTTCAACAGCATTAATGTTTTCAATTTAGAATGCCCCAGTTGTATCCTTTCCTTAGCTGTTATGAATGAATATGTTCTACCTGACAGTGCTATTAAATTTCAGATTCCATTTACAACTGCGTCGTCGGGGAACTACATATTTTCGCCATTTTAAAACTATAGATTTTACATTAACAAATTCGCGACTGGTACATTTTTTTTTCACTAAATGGATCTCTTCTGCAGCTATTTAAATAGTATTGGCTTACATCTGTAAACTGAATGTTCATCAAGTGTACGACAACCATGTACAGCCAAACCAGTATTCTGGGGAAAACCCACCAAATCCAAGTAGGACTAAAATGTGGATACACTGTGGACCAGCATTAGCCTCTGTCATGACCTTTCTAAAAGGTCAACGCGCGGAAAGTTGTCAAAATGGCGGCGCTTACCAACAGCAACACGTGTGTCGTCGATGTCAGAACTTTATGGCTTACGACGGAGCTCTAAAGGCTGTGGTTATTTCGAAAGGATAAACCGTAGGCATAAGGCTAAATGTCATCCAAAACCGTAAAATTACGAAAGAGAAAGAAACAGCGACTGAAAAAATGGTCAGTTTGTGAAAGCGTGCTGCGCTATATACGTACGTGCGTAGCTAGCGGATGTCAGACAAGTCGACCGTTGAGACAACTCGACTCGGGACAAGTCGACCGTTGAGACAACTCGCCCGTTGAGACAACTCGCCCGTTGAGACAACTCGACCTTTGGGAGAGCTATAGCTGTACTTCGACGTTTACATTGTTTATAAACAGTTAATGTTGGGCCGACTTTCCTCATGCAATGTTGCCATACTTCTTTGTTGACAAACTGCAAATTCATTGTACCTTTACCATGTTAATGTTATTAATGCTTGCTATTTACCCTCTGTTAACAATTTAGGTGTAAGCTTAGTCCGAAAAAAAACCAAAACGGTGGCGTCCAGAAATTGTGCACACACAATCGACCGAGTGCTCCCTAATTGGTCGTGGCGCAATTGAATAATTCTTGGAAAAACCAAGTTTAATATTTACGAACTTCTTTTAATGTCAGGTTTCAGTCAATAAAAGGGTAAAATATTACTAGATTTCACAGGCGTCTGTATACATTTAATGTGACAGTATTTAAAACTGGTTTTTAAATTAACATTGCAGGATCAGGAATGTTGAGGTTTAACGTCCATATAGTAATTATGTGAACCAAGTGCTTGTGTGTAAAGCCCCAAATTTATATTTGATGTCAAAAAATAATTAAAAATACAAAAATAATATTGCTTGTACATGTATCAAGTTGTATGAATTGGCCCCAGAATTTGTTTACTGTATGGCATTCAAATATGGCTTTCAAATAAAGCTTCAGTTCAGTGCCACTGAATTTTTTGTTTTGTTTAAATGTTAATTGGGCCTAACCGGTTTTCTAAGGAGCATAAATACACGGCGGGTCTTTTCAAGTGCAGGAAAGAAAATCTAGTTTTATGATTGGCCATTTTTTATTAAGTATTTCCCCGCAATTCACTAACTATCTGTTGTCTTTCCTCCATGGTATAGCTAGTTACGTTAGTCTTACGCGAGAGCTCGAAAGCCATATTGACAAATTTCCGCAAAACGCCCTCTTCGGTTGATTTTCGTCATTTCATGACAGAGGCTAATGGTGGGAATCAGACCGCAGCTGATACGCAAGGCGAGGTGCCAAGTTCGCTCCTCAATTATCGTTAAAAATACATGTAGGGCCAAGGTGTACATGTATGTGTATAAATATGTAATGGTTAAAATGAGAATAAGATGAAATGTCTCCCGGCGGCTGCCTGTCTGCATGACTTTGCACTGTATGCAGTGGCCAATAGTCTGTTTAAAGAAAATAGCAAGGTTTGTATTTGAGCAAGTTACTTTCAATTGAAAACTTTCTGATTTATGTACAACTTTTTGAAACATGAAACAAACCTTTTTGACAAATTCGAAAAGAATTATGGAATGACACACAAACAAGTTTATAGTATACAAATATTGACTGCTTTGAGTGGTATAGTAAAACTAGCCTCCCGAGGTGATCCATGGAGCATTCTATTTTCCCGAGGCGAAACCGAGGGAAAATAGAATGTTCCATGGATCACCGAGGGAGGCTAGTTTTAATATACCGCGAAATAAAGCAGTCAATATTTGTTTTATAACACCTCTCTCACAGATTCTGCACAATTTAAGCTTCCTGAAAGTATAGCAATGACCAAAAATCTCCGAATTATACGTCTCTCGATCATACGTGTACTTTGTTGCCTTGATGTACGGGTGCGAAGGTGATAGAGCAATGTTTACGCAATGCACCGAAACACACGTCTGGGTTTCAGTCACGCTTTCGTTGCTATGCGCATTGTTCGTGTGTTGCTATGCACATAGTCCTTTTTGCGTGGTATAGTCTTTTTGGATAGCGCAAGTAAAAAATAGTAAAAATAGCAAGTGACACGTGCCGCGTTCTCGGCCAATCAAGACACAGAATCTGTGAGTAAGGTGTTATAATCACACCTAGCTGGTACTTTACTCCATAAGTTTCGTGGATTGTTTCTCATACAATTCCATTATGTTTTTAGGAATTCAACAAGGTTTATCTAAACGTTACGATTCCACCAAGCTAGCGGGTGCCGCGCCAAGATGCAGTTAACTTCTGCACAATAGAGCTCACGACTATTTTCGCTGTTGTGGCAGTCATGCATGGGGTTCCAGATAGGGTCGGCGGTAATCAAAACAAGTTTTGTTTTTCTTGGGTCGGGTATGAAGCAGAATCAGTGTCAAAAAGATCGGACGTGTTTTTACAACTCGGATGCTTTCCTAATTCGGATGCTTTTCTAATTCGGATGTATTCCTAATTCGGATGCTTTTTGCAAACTCGGATACTTTTCTAATTCGGATGAATTCGTAATTCGGATGCTTTTTGTAAACTCGGATGCTTTTCGTAAACTTGGATGCTTTTTTAATTCAGATGTTTTTTGTAATCTCGAATGTTTTTTGTAATCTCGAATTCTTTTTGTAATCTCGAATGCTTTTTGTAATCTCGAATGCTTTTTAATTCGGATGCTTTTCTAATTCGGATGAATTCGTAATTCGGATGCTTTTCTAATTCCGATGTTTTTCTAATTCCGATGAATTCGTAATTCGCATGCTTTTTGTAAACTCGGATGCTTTTTTAATTCGGATGCTTTTTTAATTCAGACGCTTTTTGTAATCTCGAATGCTTTTTTACTTCGAATGCTTTTCTAGTTCGGATGCTTTTTAAAAACTCGGATGCTTTTTTTTAATTCGGATGCTTTTTTAGTTTGAATGCTTTTTGTAAACTCGGATGCTTTTTGCAAACCGAACATATTCGCAAAACGGATGCTTTCCCAATCTGGCACTAGGGTGGCCCCGAAAGGACTTCACACATCGCAGATTCTGCGATATCGCGCATTCTGCGCGAATTTGAACGATGACAAACATGTTATCGCATATATCTAAGCATATATCTGAGATGTGGAAGATTTTATTGTATATTTCTGCACAGATTTATGTGATGACGAATATTTTCTGCGCAGATTTTTGAAAAGTCACATATTTTTTATTTTGGACTTCAAGTTCTGCGCAGATTTTTCAGTACGCAAATTTGTGCAATGTTGCACGGATAGGCACCTACATACATGTACATATTCATTTCACATTTCTGCGCACATAGTCGCACTCACGTACAGTAGATTTATATGCAGATTTATGTGCACATTTCTGCGATGTCAGCACGATGAGAGGGGGGGGGGGGTAGGGGTCGCATCTCATTCCCTTCGTATACCAGCAGACTGCATGCAGCGCGCACAAATCGCAGGCACGCGCCGCAAACCCATGCACAACCTCGGTGATACAAAATGTACTGCGTTTGTTTATGGTGTAAATCGAGGACACATACCTGGCGACACGAAGGTGAATTGGGGTTAGGGTTAGAATCGAGGACGACCTCGATTGAGATTCATGTACAAAACCAATGAGAGCCGTCGAAAAACGTTAGAGTACAAACAAAGGAAATTTTCGAGAGGAACAAAGGAAACTCCTCGATTTACACCATAAACAAACGTGCGTGTACGTGTATGTGTACATTCATGTTGTGTAATAATACCTCACAATAAGAAAAAAAAGTCGGTCCGTTTCATAGTTCGCTATAGTTAGGTTCAAAGCTATAGCCCATACTGATTGAGCCATTGAAGTACATGTAGTACATTTAGAGAGAAAAATAAAGTAAAACAAAAACAATTTTAGTTATTAAAATATAAACCATTGTTAGCGTAACTTATAGGGTCATATTAAAGTAAAAACAAAAAACAATTGTAATTGTATTACAGTACGTGGTCGCAGCATGCTTGATTGCATGTTAAAACAATGAGGCAATTACATGTTTTCGTAGAACAATGTGTATATATATGTATAAACATTTTATACAGAAGAAAAGCTTAAATAATGTTGGTCGAAACAAACAAATATATAAAATACCACTTTAAAACAGATATTTAATTTCTCATTATTTCGAGCACCCCTATTTTTTAAATGGAAGAGTCGCACTAGACGGCCGTTCGTACTCGGCTCAGCCCCCCCCCCCCCCCCCCCCCCCCCCCCCCCCCCCTCGTGCGATACAAATTTAACTTTATGTGCTGACATTGCAGAAATGTACACATAAATCTGCATATAAATCTGTTGTACGTGAGTGCGACTGTGTGCGCAGAATTGTGCAATGAAAATGTACATGTATGTATGTAGAGACTTCCCATCTGTGCGACATCGCACAAATTTGCGTATTAAGAAATCTGCGCAGAAAATATTCACCATCACATAAATCTGTGCAGAAATCTACAATACAATCTTCCACATCTCAGATATATGCTTAGATATATACGATAACATGTTTGTCATCGTTCAAATTCGCGCAGAATGCGCGATATCGCAGAATCTGCGAGTGTGATATCCTTTCAGGGCCACCCTAGTGCCAGATTGGGAAAGCATCCGTTTTGCGAATATGTTCGGTTTGCAAAAAGCATCCGACTTTACAAAAAGCATTCAAACTAGAAAAGCATTCGAAGTAAAAAAGCATTCGAGATTACAAAAAGCATCCGAACTAGAAAAGCATCCGAATTAAAAAAGCATCCGAATTAAAAAAGCATCCGAATTAAAAAAGCATCCGAATTAAAAAAGCATCCGATATTACAAAAATCATCCGAATTACGAATTCATCCGAATTAAAAAAGCATCCGAGTTTGCAAAAAGCATGCGAATTAGGAAAGCATCCGAGTTGTAAAAACACGTCCGATCTTTTTGACACTAATTCTGCTTCATAGTCGGGAGCCCGAAAATAGGGTTGGTCGAAAATGAGAACAACATAAATACAAGGGGCCGCCCTAATAAACACATCACTTTTTTAACAGATAAACCAACCCTTTAAGAGCCAAATTATTGCCCAAAGGCATATTCGATTGTATAACTGAATGATTCAACGACAAAAGGCATAATCATCCTATAAAATTGCTCTAAAATTCCTATAACATTGTCCGTCACCACCATTCTAATTTAATTCAATCATGTTTAGTATTACAATTTAAGTACACAATCTGGAAAGTCACATGCTCATGGTTACTCATAATATGCAACTCTTTTTATTTCCCATTTTTTACAAAAATGATACGTTCAACAGCATTTAATGTTTTCAATTTGGAATGCCCCAGTTGTATCCTTTCTTTAGCTGTTATGAATACTAGTATTATGTTCTACCCGACAGCACTATTTAATTTCAGATCCCATTTACAACTGCGTCGTCGGGGAACTACATATTGTCGCCATTTTAAAACGATAGATTTTACATTAATGCATTCGCGACTGGTAACATTTCTTTCACCAAACGGTTCTGTTCTGCAGCTATTTAAATATTATTGGCTTACATATGTAAACCGATCGTTCCTCAAGCGTGCGACAATCATGTACAGCCAAACCAGTATTCTAGAGAAAATCGTCCGAGCGCCCAAGTACTCGATAACATTTCATTTTTTTTAACTGGCAAACGGTCGTCCTAACGACGGTGGTCGTCGCAATACTGTAAAATTACTGCGAACGGTCGCTCTAAGCGCGCATAGTCAAAAATATTACTTTGAAAACAAAGATCCTACTATAAGCCCCCTGTAAAACAAATTCTGAATTGTATTCATTTCCATTAATCAGTTCTTTGACAACAAAATGCGGTGTCAATTTAAAAGCCGCGGTTGCCATGGAAATCGCCGAGTGGATTTCACAACTCTGCTTCAGTAACCAACAGAGATTGAAGCTTTTGTCGAGTTCGGTGCGTCAACGCGCGTCGCCCATGGAAAATCATCGCTTGATATTATTACAAAAGCTGTAGGGGTACAGACTGGATCTATATTTCCCGGTCTGGTTCCTTAAAGACACGAGGTGTAATCTACCATCTTAAATATTCGGCACACTGAGTGACAGACCAAGCGACAGCGCATTGTTTGACTACAAACTAGGATGGTATTTTACGAGTGAAATTCCCCCCTCACCCACACGGTCAAAGGCGACAACTCGTGTTCTGGACGCAGACTATAGTGCAATAATACATTCGCTCACCTTACGAGAATATGGAAAATACTCGCCAATCTCAAAGATGTCCAAGCCATACGTTAAATTAAAGCTCGTTGTACCATCTTTCAGGTCAGATTCAAAGTTTATGCAAAGTACTTTGACTAGCCACCATGCACCCATGCTGTTTAAGCGGGTGTCACACATTCGAGACCTAAACTCACGATCAGCGCACGACCTTCACCATCAATGTTTATTCATTCTTGAGGAAAACGTAGGAAATGTGGCACCAAAATAAAAAATGCCAGGAGGTGAAGTCCAACTCTCATTTGTTGGTCGTCGATACCTCGGGATGCAATCGACAGTTGCACGTTTTTCTCGTGTATCGCTCTGAAAGGTCTTAATGCCACACTCCCAACCATGTACCACCATTAATTCCACTTTAAGACGATGTAACGAGCGACTCATGACCATCAAGACTATTTAAGGTAGATCGGCTGACTCTCACGACTGTTTTGAGCAAGGTCAAAATGTTCGTGGGAGTTTGCCGACTGCTCACGTCCTTCAAGACACACCAATCCACACTAAAGACCACTTAAGTCCTATATCAGAGCCTGTCAAGTGCTCCAAGACCTTTGGTGAGGCACTCATGAATTTTTTTTTTCAATTTTCGCATCGTCAGGTGTTTGTGAAGAAAATTCGTGAATGTGTAACACCCGCATTAAACTTTTACAGGTACTAGCAACATTTGCGTTTACCTATAAAAAGTAGTTCACCAAATTATTATCGAAAACCTTACTTGGATCTTGCTGGTACGTACCATGGAGACAGTGTACGTACTAAACACTATGTGAACATTATTCCGTCTGACTGCTATCATTATAAGTCATCAAGAAATCTGGACGATTTCCAACGGTAGCATAACATTACTATTATCTACATTTGTTTGAATTGGTCATCAGTTTTCTAATAATTATGTTATAATAAGGCGACAGACATTATTAGGGCGACATAAAAACTGCCGCCCTAGTCTAACAATTAAGGTTAAGGTTAATTAAGGTTAAGGTTAGGGTTAGAATAACCTTAAGGTTAATTAAGGCTAAGGTTAGGGTTAGAATAAGTTTTTGTGCACGAACCTATGGAAGTGTCGACTTATTGTCATTGTTAGTGAACATTATTATTGTTATTTGTACGCCTCGCCATTTTGGTTACTAAAGCAGAGTTGTGAAATTCACTCGACGATTGCCATGACAACCGCGGCTTTTAAATTGAAACCGCATATTCTGTCAAAGAACTGATTAATGGGAATGAATACAATTCAGAATTTGTTTTACAGGGGGCTTATAGTAGAATCTTTCTTTTCAAAGTTATATATATAGTTTGTCATTGACATCACATGTGTATCAGTGACATTTAAGGAATGCTGCCATGTCGTCATCACATATCAGAAACGTTTCAAACATCCGAAACAGCTTTGTGTTTGTCACGTCACAAACACATTTTAGAGTTTAAATTTGTTTTTGCATATATCATTGAATTGGAAACATCGTAATTCCAAAAAATTGAATAATTATAAATAACATTGGATGGCTTTAAGGGAAATACAAAATATATTGCACGCGCTATTATGTCCTAATTCCTGTACGAATGCTATTTAATGACGCGCTGTCTTTTTTGTGTTTTTTCATAAAACTTGGACCAAAAACTCGCAAGCGTAGGCATATTGATCGTTTTAAAGTATATTTGTGTCTCTGTCAAGTAGGCTCTCAGAATATTTACTGCCTGTTTTGTGGCCTTCAAGGTATTTTTGTTCTTTATAAGCAATCAAAGCGCCGTTAGTTTGAAGCAGCCATTTGTGTTGAATAATACCGCTGAAAGCCTGAAATAAAACCTTGTTGACTTCCTGAAAACATAATGGGATTGTATGACAAACAAAACGCGGAATTTATGGAGTAGAGTACCAGCTAGGTTTGACTATAAACTTGCTAATTGAATAATAGTACCGCTGGAAGCCTGAAATAAACAATAGACGTTATATTCAAAAACAAATGTATACCTTTTTATTGATTGGTAAAATTGTTTTCTACTTAATTTTTATTGAACACTACACGTGCACATTTTACTTACTTAGGGTCGTTATTATTGTTATAACTGCCCCATGTTTTTGAAAACCGATTTAAATTTAGACATCTCGCGCTGTTTATACGTGCAGATACTCATCAACTAAAAACCTTTGCTTCGGCTTCGGCTTCTCCTCCGACTATACGGAAAACAAGGCCATGATTACCCGACTGTACTACGTTACCAAATGTGGCCAGCACGAGTAAATGAGACACTTTGAGGCAAAAATAAAAATTGAGATTTTGATTTTATCATTTAAAGCTTGTTTAGCTTTAAATTATGAAATCAAAATCTCAATCTTCATTTTTGACTCAAAGTGTCTCATTTACTCGTGGTGGGTCACAAATCAGCCAGCATCCAGTAAATTTGTGAAGGAGAGTTTCATCATTGAGGCCGAATGACAGTCGCGGGAAAAAGTAACGAGTTTCTGACGCAAAATATGTATATCAACAATTATGTATACATTATTTCAGCGTCCGTTAGAATTGAGAAAAGGGACGAGAAAATAGTCCCCACGGTAACACTTCCTGTTGGCTGGCTCCAATAAACCATCTATAGAATGAGGTCAGCAATTAGTGCATGGCTAGCCTTGCCCATACAAGACAATTAGGACGCTTTCTGGCCGATTTGGCAACAATAATAGTCAGTCAGTTAGTCTTTGCCAATTTAATCGTAGCGCATCGCTGTCAAGAAGTAGCACTAAGTACTAGATATTAGCTTTCTAATGGCACCTTCAAGTGTAGCGTGTATTAACCGTATGATAATTCGTTTATAAACTTACGCAAGGACACGGCACGGTGAAATTTATTGCCTATTGTAATTATTGACTTATACAAAAATTAAAAAAACACACAGCTAGACGGACAGTGTTCATGACAAAATGCCAGAGGGATATAGAGATGGAAATAAAACAATTCCAGTGGAATAAACGCGGGGATAAAGGGATTAAGTATATTTCCTAATTTGACGCAAACTTCCATGTTCATTATATTGTCAAGGAGAAAAATTGTCTTGAAGGGGCGCCATTCTTATTTATATCATTTATATTATTTGTTGATTTATATTATTTGTTGTTGTAATAATGTGATGTAACTGTTTAACATCCACACCATTTGAAATGTTACAATTGTGGTTTGCAAACACCACATTGAGCCTGAATTATCGCAAAAATACATGTGTTTTGTTGCGTGTTTTTTTAATTTTTGTATAAGTCAATAATTACAATAGGCAATGAATTTCACCGTGCCGTGTCCTTGCGTAAGTTTATTAACGAATTATCATACGGTTAATACACGCTACACTTGAAGGTGCCAATGTGGTGTTTGTAAACCACAATTGTAACATTTCAAATGGTGTGGATGTTAAACAGTTACATCACATTATCACAACATTATATACGGTGTCTTATGAATCTAGTTCGAAATAAATGTTATGTTGTTGTTAAAAAGCATAAAAATCTCACAATCTCTTGTCATTGTGGTCTATACTGTGAATGGACTCATGCAGGGATAACAATCAACAAATAATATAAATGATATAAATAAGAATGGCGCCCCTTCAAGACAATTTTTCTCCTTGACAATATAATGAACATGGAAGTTTGCGTCAAATTAGGAAATATACTTAATCCCTTTATCCCCGCGTTTATTCCACTGGAATTGTTTTATTTCCATCTCTATATCCCTCTGGCATTTTGTCATGAACACTGTCCGTCTAGCTGTGTGTTTTTTAAATTTTTGTATAAGTCAATAATTACAATAGGCAATAAATTTCACCGTGCCGTGTCCTTGCGTAAGTTTATTAACGAATTACCATACGGTTAATACACGCTACACTTGAAGGTGCCATTATAAAGCTAATATCTAGTACTTAGTGCTACTTCTTGACAGCGATGCGCTACGATTAAATTGGCAAAGACTAACTGACTGACTATTATTGTTGCCAAATCGGCCAGAAAGCGTCCTAATTGTCTTGTATGGGCAAGGCTAGCCACGCACTAATTGCCCACCTCATTCTATAGATGGTTTATTGGAGCCAGCCAACAGGAAGTGTTACCGTGGGGACTATTTTCTCGTCCCTTTTCTCAATTCTAACGGACGCTGAAATAATGTATACATAATTGTTGATATACATATTTTGCGTCAGAAACTCGTTACTTTTTCCCGCGACTGTCATTCGGCCTCAATGATGAAACTCTCCTTCACAAATTTACTGGATGCTGGCTGATTTGTGACTCACCACGAGTAAATGAGACACTTTGAGTCAAAAATGAAGATTGAGATTTTGATTTCATCATTTAAAGCTAAACAAGCTTTAAATGATAAAATCAAAATCTCAATTTTTATTTTTGCCTCAAAGTGTCTCATTTACTCGTGCTGGGTCACATTTGGTAACGTAGTACAGTCGGGTAATCATGGCCTTGTTTTCCGTATAGGTTTGCAAACACCACATTAAGCATGAATTATCGCAAAAATACATGTAGCAACCAAACTAATTGATGTTCCTTTACACGTAAAACCGTTGATAGTTTTTGACATGAAATTTAGGCATTTCTGTAGTAGGTGTCTAATTTGAGCTACAATTGATGAGGAATGACAATATCTTTATGTTAAAATAAAAAGTATAGAATCTACTGTCATTAGCACAATAGCCACTGCTTGTGCTTGATGCATATTACCAGGAAAATAGGAATTCGTCTCCGGATTCCGAATGACGTCTTTGGCTGGCTGTGGGTATATCGCTACCTCTTTTTAGTGTTAAAACCTACATAAAATTTTAACTGCAGGTGCATAACTTTGTTTAAATTAAATGTGTATTATTTTGTCATTTCCAATTCTTATTTTACGACATTTGGTTTGCAATCAATAGTGATCTAAGTGAACTGGTTGAAGTATTCTAACTATTTAATTATTTAAACAAGTGACTCGTGACTCTGACTCGGACTCGGACTCGACCCAAGTGACTCGTGACTCGGACTCAGAATTGACCCAAGTGACTCGAGACTCGGACTCGGACTCGACCCAAGTGACTTCAGACTCGGAGTCGGCACAGATGACTCGACTACAACTCTGGAGAGAGGGTCCTGAAAACTAAACCTTTAATGTGACGTCACATGACCAACGATGACGTCATCATGGAGATGGTGGTCAAGGTATGCGCTAAGTCTCAAGTCAATCGGATTTACCAAAGTGCCAGATTCAATAGTCTGAAGAAAAACGTGTACAAAACCTACGGGTCTTTAAAGTGACGTCACGTGACCACGAATGATGTAATCGCGACGAATTTGTTCAGGACCATCCTTGGGTGATGGTTCAACTGTGTGCCAAGTCTCAAGTCCATCGGATTTACCAAAGTGCCAAAGTGTATTGGTAGAAGAAAAACGTGCAAAAACTCTATGGAGAAAAGTCTGGGAAAAAAACCTAGAAATGTGTTTTGGGGCAAACACAGAGCTGTTTCGCGAAATGACTTTGAATATGTGTCGATCTGAAGTCGATCGGATTTACCAAAGTGCCAAATATATATTACTTTGAAAAAACCCGTGTACAAATCTTATGGGAAAAACTACACCTTTAATGTGACGTCACATGACCCATGATTATGTCATCATGACGTCACCTTAATTTTCGTCTATAACACATCCCGGAATACCTGTATACCAAGATCGACACCAATCGGAACTGTACTTTTAGAGATAGAGGGTCCTAAAAACTACACCTTTAATTTGACGTCACATGACCCATGATTATGTCATCATGACGTCACCTTAATTTTCTTCTATAACACATCCTGTAATACCTGAATACCAAGTTTGACCCCAATCGGACCTGTATTTCCAGAGATAGAGGGTCCTAACAACTGCACCTTTAATGAGACGTCACATGATCCCCGATGACGTCCTCATGACGATTTTCTTCTTGGCCCTCTTGAGGAAGGTGGTTGAGGTGTGTGCTAGGTCTCAAGTCAATCGGATTTACCAAAGTGTTAAAGTCAATAGTCCGTAGGAAAACGTGTACAAACCCTATGGGAAAAATGTAACCTTTAACGTGAAGTCGCGTGACCTTCAATGACGTAATCGCGACGAATTTCATCTAGGACCATCTGTGGGTGGTGTTCTAAGTGTATACTAAGTTTCAAGTCGATTGGCTTTACCAAAGTGTATCGACAGAACAAACGTGTATACATTCTAAGGGTAAAAGTCTGAAGTGGAAAAGAAAAAAAAAATCAAAAAGAAAAAAAAGATCTTAACGATTAAAAGAGCTGTTTCGGTGAAACTCCGAAACAGCTAAACAAATCTTTAACGATTACAAGAGCTGTTTTGGTGAAACTCCGAAACAGCTTCTCCCGTACTTTGTCTCCCGTACCGAATCGAAAGCTCGCTACTAACTCGACTCGGACTCGAGTCACACTTTTTGGCGACTCGCCTCGACTCCTGATGGGTAAATGACTCGACTCGAGTTATTGCAGGCAAATGACTCGACTCGAGTCCCTCATTATAGAAAGACTCGACTCGAGTGATGGGTAATAAGACTCGAGTCCCTAATATAAGAACAAAAACTATTTGCAATGACTTACACCAGTGCCAATTATTATTCATGTCACGTTTATGTTAGCGAATAATTATGTACATAAGTACATACCTGTCTATCAGTACGTATACAGCGGCCGTCTGTTTTCCTTCCTCCATGATACAACATACGCTGTGTCGTGGATTGTGTTTCTGCAACGTGTTTATTTATTGTGTAGTATTCAACAATTTATGAGCCTTAATACATGACTCGACTCTATTACACACTGTGAATAGACTCGATATTCTTGACTTAAAGGTAGGATACACCATTTGCAGATATCAAAAATATTTACTACCGAATTATTAAGAAATATCTTACTCATTTGAAAGTAAATGTAATGTTGATTCTAGGCATCCAGCAAAATGATTGCGCTAGATATCCTGTAATTATTCCGAAAAATATAATTAAATATAATATAATATAAATTAAATAAAAACAAAGATAACATAAGAATAACTGCTCGACGCCGGTTAAAACAAACCGCTGTTTTTCGTGCTTTTCTCGGCATCCATGATTGTAAAACTTCAGGCAGCTCAGTTAAACGATATTTACTATAAAATACAATCCCCCAAATCTACTCATTCATGATAATTCAAGCAATGACCAATGGTGTATACTACCTTTAATGGCTTGATCGACTCAATTCACTTCTTAAAATTTGTCCCGTGCAACGTCACAAGTCTAGCACCCACTAGACCAACAACCAGCCGTCCACTGTTGTACAGGTTCCCCCTTCCAAACTGAATGACTTGGCTTTTCTCCTCAGGGCCCTTTTTTGTTTTTATCCAGGCCTGAAGGGTGCTGTCCTAAAGACAGAAACTCTAAAAGTCGCTGCACCTCCTCCACAAAGTCGGCCATGACGACAGCATGCGCTATGCGTACCCGTATGAATGTACGTACGTACCACCAGGATGAGAATAGAATTTGTACGCGTGCAAGAAGTCAGAAAATACTGATTACTGCCATTTTTTCTTTCTCGCAGAAACGTAGATCAGTTGATTTAATCAATGAAGTTATTTTTATTTTGATAAGTCGATGAAAGGAAGAAAAGTCCAAATAATAAATACCCCATGGGCTAAAAAAAAACCACTTGTGTGGATTAATTTGGGGGGGGGGGGGACAAAATTACCTTGAGAAGGGACAGAATATTCTGGAGGGGGACAGAATTAACGGCTCCATGGGGACACTTTTACCTAGGTATTTCTGCCCCCCCCCCCCCCCCCGGACAATTTTACCAGGGGACAGAATTACCATCCACGCCAGCCGGAAAATCCCATTGGAGAAACCTGGCTATTTTCAAACACGTACTGCTCCCAACCCGAAATTTATTTTAAACGGCGTCAAGGATGATGGTAAAGCCTAGTGTGAACTTGAACCCTGATACAAAGATGGTATATATTTTAACTGTGACGACATCGTGACATCATCAGCTATCAAATGAAAAGCGATTTAAGGGCAACATTTTACAAAATATTTTGAACTATATCTTTTAAACTAAATAAGTATCTAGTTTCGTGATGTGGTAGATAGTATCATTTCTTATTACTGGGCACAAAAACTGCTTGACCTTCACTTCCTCCGAATATACCTCGACAACGGAATATTTTCACTAAGAAATAACACATTATAGAAAATATCAGGGTGTGCTACCCACAGATGCTGGCCTGAACCTATCTCGGACCGTGCCTGGGTTCAGTCAATGTTCAACAAATCCTGGTGCGAACGGGTAAAATCTGTTTTACGATCGGGATTATTATGGGTTTTTTAATCTCGTTGCAGTCCACATTTTACCTATTAAGAGTGGGTCCACGTACGTATTTCATATAAGTGTCCTCGGCCTTTTGTTTTAATATGAAAGGACTTAGTAAGCAAGTAAACAAAATGGAACTAACAAAAACAATTCTTTGGCTCGTTGCCATTGTAACAGGCCATTTTGTGTTTTGGGCATTTTTAGCAAAAAAAACCTGTTTGTTTGCTTAATTACAAAATGTTATTACAAAATCAACTATATCATTACAAAGCAGTCATTTTTGCCCTTACTTCAGAACAAAATTAAATGTTGTAAATGTCACCCTTATGATATTTGTAGAATATGCGTTAAAGCAAGTTTTTAGAACTTTTTCACCCTATTTTTGTCCCTCAAAAGTCAACTTGTCAGAATATTTTCCTTTTGGATTTGATTAGAGCCAACATTGGTCATTCCACATCTGGTGATGAAAGTTTGGGAGTTTGTATCCTCTTATTAAAGGCGGTACTGCATCAAAAATTGTCATTTTCCCCCAAAACTGGAAAAATGTAATACAGTTTGCAGTAATACACACAAAACAGAATACTTTTATAAATCTGGCACCTTTTTTAAATCATAAGAATGAGTTGTAGGCCTGTGACCTAATCCTACTAACCCCCTCCACAACATTTCTTACATACCATTTTCTGACAACGTTTTATTAGTGGCATATCACAAAAGAGGAAACAATACTTGTTGTGAAATAAAACATTATTTATACAGAACCCAACTAAAGCATTATTTCTACAGAACCCAACACCCCCTTTAAGCACACTCTAAAAACAGATTGGTTAAAAAACCGACCAATCTAATTAATTGACCCAATATTAGTTGTTTTTAACCAATGTGTTGGTTAATAAAGCGTAACCAATGCGTTGGTTGTCCGTCAACCAGTCATATTGGTTGAAGGTATCGACGAATTTATTGGTCATTTATAACCAATATATTGGTTGTCAGTCAACCAGTCATATTGGTTGAAGGTATCAACCAATCTATTGGTCATTTATAACAAATATATTGGTTGTCCGTCAACCAGTCATATTGGTTGAAGGTATCAACCAATCTATTGGTCATTTATAACAAATATATTGGTTGTCCTTCAACCAGTTATATTGGTTGAGCTTGCAACTAAGGTATCAACCAATATATTGGTCATTCATAACCAATATATTGGTTGTCCTTCAATTAGTCATATTGGTTGAGCTTGTAACCAAGGTATTAACCAATCTATTGCCAATAGATTGATTGGCCTTCAACCAGTCATATTGGTTGAGCTTGTAGGAAATGTACCTACAGCAACTGACCAATCAGAAGTGAGGAAATTTGTTTTGACAATAGTCGCTGTTAAATTGTAGTATTTAGTCCAAAATGCCTTTTTTTACCATAATATGTAATTATTTAAACGATTCCATGATTGAATTTATATTTTTGTGCAAACATAGTGAAAAATTCACATTATATTTTATTCGTATTCAAATTTTGACAATATTCATAAAAACTAGCTGTGACTTCGTCGTGGGCCAAAAAAGCGGACTAGAAAACTAACAACGGCAATAGCTAAGTTTGTAGTAAGTGTTCAGTAGGTAATATCTAATGGGTTATTATTGTATGTATGCGTAATTGCAATGTGTAATAAGTTAATTCCATTGGTATTATTTAATTACGTAATTTGTCCACGTAGGAACCAATACATAATTAGCCTAACCATTATAAATTGGTTGAATTAACCAATATTGTATTTGTGTTATAACCAATGCAATTGGTTGCGTGTTAACCAATATGAATTGGTTGCAGTCCTACCATTATGTATTGGTTAGTGCTATAATTGGTTGGAGTCCTACCATTGTGGATTGGTTAAATTAACCAACATTGCATTGGTTGGTGTTATTACCAATGTAGATTGGTTAAATAGGTAACCAATATCAGATTATCTACCAACTGGATTGGTTGAAATCGACCAATATATTGGTTATTTTCAACCAATCTGTTTTTTGAGTGCACGTCACCCCTCAAAAACGCAGCTTTATTGCAAGTAAGTGTATCCAAAGTGTTGCGTTATAGTGCCTAGTAGAGGCGGGACTCGAATTTATATTTCAATCAGCCCCCTCGATCATACAATGGTCTTCGCAAATTGCTTAAATGGAGCGTGACCTTTTAATTTAAATTCGAATATAGGCATAGCATCTTCACATCGTGAACTATACCATTCAACGGTTGCGCTAGCCTGCGTTGCATATATCATTTGCGCTGCTTCATATAGGAATTCGTGCGCGCAGTACGTGTTGATTATCGAAGTTCTGTGATTGCTGATTGGCTCTCTAGGAAAGCCTGCAGATAAATAAGGAAAAAGTTATACCACTAGAAGCAATTTGCAAAGACGTATATTGTGAGCGAGGGGCTGGTCTATAATCGTGTCGTTAGCGGGTGCACTGCTTGAAAAGAATACGCGACGTTCACGATCGATCAAATGCATTCGTTCTTGGCAAAGACTATCTTGCCCTATGTTGGCGGTCTCTCAAATTGTCAGTATTTTTGTTGGTGGGCTTTAGTCAGAAGTCATCAACGCCAGAATTCCGTGTGGCCCTGGATCACACTCAATTTTACGATACAACCTGGGAAGCAACATTGTGGGGATCGCTCATTGAGGAAACGACTTTTTATTTTATACTACACAAATAAACCACAAGGGAAACTTACTAAATGTGCATACATTTTTTCATGTTGAATGGTTTTTATGGTATAATAGTTCCAAAATTAAAAAGAAATACAACTGCGAAAAAGCCCTGTGTTTTGTTCTTCGAACAAACATAGTTCTAAGGCGGCGCTATAACGTAACACTTCATATACACTTGCAAGCAATAAGGCTCTGTTTTAGAGGGGTTACATGCTTAAAGGGGCTGTTGGGTTCTGTATAAATAATGCTTTAGTTGGGTTCTGTTTAAATAATGTTTTAGTTCACAAGTATTTTGTTCTCTTTTTATATGCCACTAATAAAATGTTATCAGAATATAGAATGTAAGAAATGCTGTGAATGGGATTAGTCTAGATTTTCGCCCTCAAAAATGCAGCTTTTTCAGTAGGAATAATTCACAGACCTACAACCCACTCTTATGATTAAAAAAAGGCGCCAGATTCATAAAAGTACAATTTGTGTGTGTATTATTACTTCAAACTGAAGGAAAACCTCAAGTTTCATTTTTCCTCTTTTTTTTAAATGACCAAAAATGTGATGCAGTAGGCCTATTGCCTAAAGAAGATACAATCCCCCAAAACTTTCTCACCAGATATGGAATGACCAATGTTGGCTCTAATCAAATCCATAAGGAAAATATTCTGAGACACCTGGCATTTGTATAAGTTCTAAAAACATGCTTTAACGCATGTTCTAACAATAGCATAAGGGTGACATTTGAAACATTTAACTGTTTTTTAAATTAAGGGCAAGGATGATACTTTGTTAAGATATAGTTGATTTTGTTATATAGTTTTGCCTTTTGGTTGGGTGACTTTTTTGAAATAAGCAAAAAAAAAGAGTTTTGGCGGCCCCAAACTGGCTAAAAATGACCAAAACACAATATGGCCTGTTACTATGGCAACAGGCCATAGAAAAAAATCAAGTTCTATTTTGGTTACATGCTTACAAAGTCCTTTCATATTTAAAAAAAAAATGCCAAGAACACTTATATAAAATATTTACGTGGACCCACTCTTAAAAAGACTTATTTGCTTATTTTACTTCCAATTTTATGTTTAAACAAATGGTTGTCGACGTTAACTTCAGAAATCATATGCGAAATCATAACTTATGCGCACAGCCTAAGAGCGCTAGAAGATTATTAAAATTAAATAATAATAAACCCTAAAAATGAAAATTGATGTGTGTCACGTGAAATCACTATTAAATGACACCACCTGCAACTGGATTGAAACTGAATCGATACCAGTAGATTAAGATGGTATTGTAGAAGAAGACAGCTAGGTTAGTAAAATAACCTTGATGGCATCATAATTGCCAAGCACCGTCATTCAAACGGGCCGTGTAATAACAGACACGTTTATGAAAACAACGTTGACTATTAATATTATACGCCACTCGTGTCCACCCACTCCTCTCCATAGAGTTGTTATTGACTCGAGTCAATCAATAGCTATAGCTTTCGATTCGGGACGGGAGACAAAACAAGAAGGAAAGCCGAGCAAAAAACATCGATCTGCGCATGCGCGAAACTGAACATGTCTCCGTCTGTGTTATGGCCTTTAGTCAGGTTTCTTATGTATTTTCGTTCAAATTTTGTGTAGATTTGCTAAACTATACATTTTTAGAAACGTTAGGATATACTTAACATGAAAACCAATGTTTACAGTTGCTCTTAGGTTCTTTATGGCGGCTATCTTGGATTTATTTGAATAGCATTTTGATGACGTCATGATGATGTCACACATTTTTCACAATTGTGTGCATATGTCTATGACCCAATAAACATATCCAAAACAAATTGAATGTATTATGTTCTGTTGGTGAGATATGGTTTAAAGGTCCAGAAATTAAACAAAATCATAAAAAAATCACACGATGGCGTCATCATAATGTCACTTAAATGTATATCTATAACATATCCCGCCATACCTGCATACCTGCAAGTTTGAACCCAATCGGACTTATTCTTCTAGCGATATATGGCATTGAAAAAATGTGAATCTTTAATGTGACACCCAATGACTGTTCATGTGTCACGTCACATTAAAGAACCAATTTTTATAAAAGAACCTAAAAACAAATGTAAACATTGGTTTTCCTGTTGAGTATATTCTAACGTTTCCAAAAATGTATAGTTTAGCAAATCTACAAAAAAAGTGAACGAAACTTTCAATATGTACATTATGAACCTGACTATGATGTCCATATGACTTTGTATAGGGTAGACGCAGGTTCAACAACATATAAGCGGTACAGTGGACAGTGACCAGTTGGCTTGACAAAACCATGGTAAAACACTTGTGGTTATGTGGTTACCCAAGCCCATTGAGATACAACAGGACGCAGACATGTTCGGTCTCGCGCATGCGCAGATCGATTGTTTTGCTTGGCCTACTGTCCTCTTTGTCTCCCGTACCGAATAGAAAGCTCGCTACTGACTCGACTCGGATTCGAGTCACAATTTTTAGCGACTCGACTCGACTTGAGCCGCCGTCTGTTTTCCTTCCTGCATGATACAACATACGCTGTGTCATGGATGGACTTCCACGGTGTGTTTCTGCAACGTGTTTATTTATTGTGTAGTATTCAAATGGTTGTGACTCGAATTGACTCGAACCTGAATACATGACTCGACTTGACTCGACTCGATTGCACACGTGACTCGACTCAACATTCTTGACATAATAACTTGACTCGATTGAAGTCACTTCTTAAAATGACTCGACTCGAGACACACCAATCACTGACTCGTTACAACCTTGCCTCTCCAAGTCTTATAATCTTCAAACATTAATTTCTGCCTTCCTTTCCATAATCATGAAAACGTTAGTCTTATCTACTCAACGTGCGGTGTGTACATAGGCAAAAAAAAACATCATTTGCTCGTGGAAATATAATATTTCCTCCTCAAAAACGTTTGCGAAATGTCAACATTTCACTATCTCATTGATCAAACACCATTTGCATACATACAAAACTTATTATGAAATGCATGTACCTTACTTGACTGTATATCTAAAACATACTGTGAAACCACAGCGGCCGCAGGGGGGTGGCCGGAGGCTGTGATTGCGAAACGCTGTGATACCGTCCATTCTCAAAATAGAGGGGAACAATTTTCTAACGCAAAAAATAGAGAGTTTTTGGCATCCAATCTTAACATCTTGTCTTTTGTAGTTGAAAAAGGTTGTTATTTACCTTAATTTTTATCATCCAATGACAAAAATTGTAATGAAAATGAAAAAAGCAGTCGAAAAAAATAAACGTTGACGTACCGTTGATGCACGTGGAGATTGTGCACAAATACTCAAATGACGTTAACAAATACCTCCCCTAAAAAGGGCAATAATAATCGATAAATTGTGAAAAATCCTGCTTCGAACTCACTAATTTTTGTCCATGGATACGTTAAAAAAGTATGTAGCAGTATTATACTGAATTTAAAAATAAATCTGCCTGTGAACCCCATGCGTTTTATCGTGTTTTCGAACAAAAATGGCAGAAAATGACATCTCCACCCCCCCCCCCCCCCTCCCCCCTGAGCGGCCGTATACATACTGTTGTTGGAATTGTGTTCATTTCAAACAATTGTCGGCCGGGACTTCCCATTGGAGAAACCTGGCTATTTTCAAACACGTACTACCCCCAACCCGAAAGTTCTTCTAAATGGTGTACAGGATGATGGTAAAACCTAGTGTGAACTAAAACCTTGATACAAAGATGGTATACAATTTAACTGTGACGCCATCGTGACGTCATCAGCTATCAAATGAAAAGCGATTTAAGGGCATTATCTAGTTTCGTGATGTGGTAGATAGTACCATTTCTTATTAATAGGCACAACAACTGCTTGACCTCCACTTCCTCCGAATATAACTCGAAAACGGAATCATTAATAAAGAGTTGGGTGTGGAAAGCCTTACAAACACGCAACATTACGTCATCACCCAATAGGGCGCCTTCTAGCGGCACATCAAAACAAGTGTAACTTTAAGATATCACAAAACAAAATCAGTCATCAAAATTGTTCAAAGTTGCCTCTGTATATTTGGTGAACAACCACAAATGATTTTGCAATTTTATATTTTTTGCAGGAAACTCATAGTGAACTCGAAGACGAGGACACTTGGCGCAAACAATGGGGAGTGACATTTTATTTAGTCTAATTATTTAGACTAATTATAAGAGTGTTGCCATTTTAGTTGCTCCTAAAACGGGTCGCCGTTTAACCAACAGGGAGAGTGATACTGAAGGCAGATGTCGCATGTCCGCCGCTCGCCACGCGTTATAAAAAGGCGGCGGCTTCCCGCTGTTGTCAGTACCAGTGCAGATTCCATAGCATGGACATCAGCGTATCACCGCGTATGAACCGCTTATCCCCCACGAACACATAGCGTATTTGTACCGCGCTCGACCGATGCGGGACCGATGCGCTGCGTATTTATAACTTATGACCTGCGTAACAGCGTACGCTGCGTAGTTTTGTGCTTGCCCAAAACTATCCGGCGTACTGGGCCGTACTGTGCGCATGCCTACGTACATAAAACTTACACAAAACGATTGAGATACATATGAGGTGCATATTGTGCGTATGAAAAAAATGTCAATGCGCAACTCATAAGGAATTAGGATGCGCAAAAGTGTGACAGGGCCTTTACTTCGTAAAAACGATTCTGAGCACTTTGCATGTCTGTGTAGTTCCACGAAGTAACTCTCTACTCTCGTCCCCAGGGGTACACGCACATGTACACGTACACGGATATTTTACAGTGTACATGAATTGTACGCGCGCTTCACGGTCATTATTGAAAACGACGTTGCATTCAAAGATTTCGTTTTCACGAAGTAGCACTGATGCTTGTGTGCGCGCACTGTACGTATTTCCTGCAGATTTCGTTTCCACGAAGTAGCACTGAGTTGTATGTGCGCGCACTGTACGGTTTTCCTGCAGTTTTCGTTTTCACGAAGTAGCACTGATATCTTTGTGTATGCGCACTGTACGGATTTCCTGCAGATTTCGTTTTCACGAAGTAACACTCTTCTTAAATCTTTAATTAATTCGTAATTAATTAACCCATGAAAACATAAGTAACACATTCACGACGTTTTAATGTAGTACTTTATATAAATCCCAAACAGGTTTTCAATTCACATTTTATTTGCGGGATAAAAACCTAGCAAACATTCAAACGCGTGTATCTTCAAATCAAAACTATTCGCTGTGTGTACATGAGTGCTACTTCATGGTGTTGGTGACGAATTAGTCTCTTAAATACAAAATTATTTCCAAAACCATTACTAATCGCTTGAGTAAGGCCTTGCCCCATATTATAGGAGAGGAGCAGAGGTGCGTTGTCCAGGGAAGAAATATTCATGATAATCGTACGTTTTTGAGAGATGTGACTGATTATGTTAATACTTTTAATATCCGGGCATCACTTTTGTCAATAGATCAAGAAAAGGCTTTCGATCGAGTGGAGAGAAATTACCTGTTTTTCCTAGTCATGGAGAAAATGGGCCTCCCTGCTAATCTTATTGCATGGATTAAGGTCTTGTACACAAACGCCAAAAGCAGTGTTATTGTGAATGATTTTATCAGTGAGTCGTTCGAAGTGAAGAGAGGTATTAGTCAGGGTTGTCCTTTGTCCACTCTACTTTACGCAATTAGTGGCTCACTTATTCGCCAAAATAGCAGGATTTGGGGCATTTAAATTCCAGGTATCAACAATCCATCGTCGTCGGGGAACTACATATTTTCGCCATTTTAAAACCTTACGATAGATTTTACATTAACGCATTCGCGAGTGGTAATATTTCTTTCACTAAACGCTTCTCTTCTGCAGCAATTTTAATATTATTGGCTTACATCTGTAAACTGAATGTTCCTCAAGTGTGCCACAATCATGAACAGCCAAACCAGTATTCTGGAGAAAACCCACAAAATTTAAGTGGGACTAAAAACTAGATAATGCAATGTGGACTGCATTGCGTCAATTGAGGGCGCAGTGTCGGATGTCAGATTTTAATCATGATTTTTACAATGATATAAAAAACAAATCCTGAGGTGGTTCGTTTTATTTCCGGTACGATTCCCGGAGACACAGGCATCATGCCAGCGAAGATGGACTCTCTGTTGAGTATTAGCGTAGAAGTCGGGAAGTATTTTTACAAAGATTTGTATTCCTATTTTTGTATTCAGAGCCAATGTTATCCCTACATACACATACTTTAAATAAACCTGTTAATTGCCGGATATAAGTAAAGTTTAAGTTGATTAAACCAGTTGATTCCAGTTATTCCCGAACGATGCTTTCCAACTCCCCGCCCCCAAAAGCGGGAATAAAATCACTGAGACAAGTCTACTGATTGATTAATATATTCAACTTCTCCATCCTAATAAACACATCATTTATATACAGATAAACCCACCCTACGAGAGCCCAATAATTTTTAAAAGGCCTATTTGATTTTATAACTAAAACGATCCCATTACCCTTCTAATCTAATTCAATTATAATAACCACTGATCTGTATTCTAAACCCACAGACACACACCAGTATCTCCACTCCTCCAGCTGTCACCCTAGGCATTGTAAGACTGGTATAGCATTTAGTCAAGCCCTCAGACTCAAAAGGATTTGTTCTAACGACTATGATTTCTCCCGCCATTCACAGATACTGAAGAACAACTTGGTTGCCAGGGGTCACAGTTCCCGCCAAGTTCAACGTGCCATTGCCAGAGCCAAAGCCGTACCCAGAAATTTGGCTCTAAAGGTAAAGGCCCCCCAGGCTAATGCCAAACCCATGATCCCCCTGGTGACTACCTTTCACCCCAATCTCCCTTCCCTTCGCAAAATCACCAACGACAGCCATCACATTCTCCACACTTCAGATCGCCTTGTCCGGGCCATCCCCGACAGCCCTGTATTGGCCTATAGACGCCCTCAAAATCTACGAGACCTCATTGTTCGAGCCGAAGTTCCCAGCTTGGATGCATCTCCCCCCATCCAGCACGGAACTTTCAAGTGCAGCTCTAGATGTGTGGTCTGCCAGATCCACATTCAGGAGTCTGACTCCTTTTCTGGCCACTCTTCTGGTACTACTCATAGAATTATTGGTAACATCACTTGCAGTACATCTAACGTCATATATCTCATCTCTTGCAGGTTTTGTGGAGTTCAGTATGTCGGAGAGACCAAAAATGCCCTAAAAAAGCGTTTCTACGGTCATCGATCGACTGTCAACACCAAGAAACTGGATACCCCTGTAGGACATCACTTTAACCAGCCTAACCATTGCATTTCTGATATGATTCTTCAGGGCATAGAATCACTTGGCCATCGGAAAGACTCAGTCCGCCTCAGCCGGGAGAAAGTCTGGATGAATCGTCTTCGGACTATTCAACCTCATGGGCTTAACATCCAACTAGGAAATGATTAACTTCAATTTTTTCTCCATTTGTCATCTGTTTCAGATTCATTCCTTGCCAGAATTTTGTTTTTGTTTTTGTTTGTTCTCACTTCTCTGGTTTTCCTCAACCCCCCCCCCCCCCCCCCCCCCCCCCCCCCCCCCCCATCCTCATTACTCCTATTCATACTTATTTGTTAGTTCTTCCCTTTGATCTCCACCCTGGACCCCTTTCCTTGTGGCTTTACCCTTTCTGTTTTGTTCCTACCCCGCCTTTGATCCTACCCACACTGACCTCACCCTTTAATCCCTCAGCCTAATCCTCCTTTTGTTGTTTGTTCCATTGAACTCTGTGCTTTGTTTCTTTTGTGTTTTTTCAGCGCCCATGATGTGCATCATGCTGTACATTGCCCTATATATGTTTGTTTCTTGTACACAGTCATTTAGTCTCTGAAGAAGATCTTGTTAAGATCGAAATATTAGGCCCTCTTAACTTATTTGATTTGTATATTTCAGGTCATTCCAGCCAGTAAGCAGTTTGCAGCAGTATTAATCTTATTCACTAATTCAATTATGTTTAGTATTACAATTTAAGTACTAAAATCGGATTACTCATAATATCTATGCAACTCTTTTTATTTCCCATTTGTTTTTATAAAGATACGTTTTACAACATTTAATATTATTAATTTGGAATGTCCCATTATGTTTTTAGGAAGTCAACAAGGTTCATCTAAACGTTACAATTCCACCAAGCTAGCGGGTGCCGCGTCAAGCGCGCGGCATCCCGCTATAGAGTCTATACTATTAATCCCCCAAATCGCCATGGTCCGCGCCATTTTGTGGACGGTGTCCAGTGTGCCGTGTTCCTGTTTGCACGCAGAGGGCAGAAGGGAGCCAGTCTATTTTGCTGGGACGTGCGCTACGCGCCATTTTGTGTATGACTTTTCCCTGTGTGCCCGTCGCGGTTTGGTGTATGGAAGCGAACGTGGGAACCCGTTTGTTGCACGGTTTCCCGTGGACATTGCGCGGTGTCCCGTGTGCCGCGCCGGTTCGCAGTGGCAAGGGAAAGTACGGATTGGAGTCTGTCCATTTTACGTCTTACCGTGCTAGCAATCTTTTATTTTGTTTGCAGTTCCACCTGACAAATAAAATGACAAGTGCATATATATTATCTCCAGTTTGTTAAATGCAGTGTGTTTATCATAAATTAATATCACTGCATAACAACAAATCAATTTTTAGAAAGATGCAGTTAACTTCGGTACAATGCAGCTCACGAATATTTTCGCTGTTGTGGCAGTCATGCCATACCAGTAAGCTACGTACTATATTGATTGAAGACAACACAATGCATCCTTTCATTTTCTGAAATTTCACCGATTGTTATACATGTACGCTATATTTTGTGCATAAACAAATAATTTCCTTAGCTATCATGTAAACACAGAGCCATATTGTATAAATTTACTATACATTTTTTTTTTATTTACTAATTTGTTGGGTGAATGGGGTTCTAGATATAGGGTCGGCGGTAATCAATACAAGTTGTTTTTCTCTTGGGCCACGAGCCCGGAAATAGGGTTGGTCGAAAATGAGAACCACATAAATACAAAGGGCCGTAAATATCGTTTAACTGAAGTTTGACAATCATGCATGCTGGGAAAAGCAAGAAAAACGGCGTTCGTTTTCAACCGGCGTCGGGCAGTGGTCCTTCTTAGCTTGTTTTGTTGGGTTTTTTTTGTTGTTTTTTGAACACTTCAAAATAGGATTTCTAGCGCAATCATTTTGCAGGTTAAATACAATCATTGTTTACTTACAAATAAGTAAGGTATTTCTCAATAATTCGGTATTAAACATTTTCGACATCTGCAAATGGTGTACCCTACCTTTAAGGCAGGATACAATCTGCAAATTGAAATGAATACAGCTGGCAATAAATCTTAACTATTTCAGAATTCAAAGAAGCGTATAGAGCTTACTTTTCGAGAAGCTGTTTTGCAAGACATGGGAGAATTTAATAATGATAATTTGTTGTTAAATAAACTAACCATCCACACAACCATCCATTACAAACTATGTTTTGTTTGTGTTATTCTTGTGTAGAACGAATTTTTTGGGGTCACTCTTGTGAACTCCAAAACTCGAGCATTTTGGGTTTTGAGTCGTGATTCCAGCCAGAAAATGTTCGCTTTGCGGACGTGTAAGGAACTACATTTGTACATTGGTGCTGTAATTTATGAACACACATAACGTGTAATAATAATAATAATAATAATATTTAAAATGTTTATTGCGCCCTTTACATACAAAATGATCAAAGGCGCAGAACACATGATAAAAAGCACAGAATTAAAGAAAAAGACAAAGGAAAAAGATTTGTCACTAGGCCAGTGCCCAAACAAAAGTATGGGGATACGTCTGTCCCGCCAACAGAGAACTAATAGTTACTTATTACATAGGCCTATCCCTGCTGGCATCGGTAATGTCTTGATCTTTTCAGGAGACAGACGCCTCAAACCCTATCTATGCTAAAAATCTAAACTAACTGGCAAGGCGACCATAGAAGAAACACAAACAAAAGACACAAAAGAACAAAACCAAAAAAACCCACTAAAAAGCGGCTTTAAAAAAGATGGGTTTTTATATTACATTTAAAAGAGGCAAGTTTCTGTTCGCTACGTATATGAAACGGTAGCGCATTATAAAGCTTAGAGGCTGCCACAGAAAAAGCCCTATTAGTCCTGCAGATTAATAACTTTTTTCACCACAATATTGCATTTGATGATACAAGCACCAAAATTGGCATAACTACTCTTTTGGGGTCACTGTACACAAAAACCCCGTTAGCCAAATAAAAATCCAATATGGCGGCCATTTTTGTTCAAGATGGCCGCCACTAAATGGTAACACTTAATGTTACATTGGATTAATTGGTCATACAAGCACCGACAGTTGCAACTATCCACCAAATGAACCCCTTATCAATTCAAAAATAGAAACAACTTAAACATTTAAGATGGCGGCCATTTTTTCAAGATGGCGGCCATGTTTTTCAAGATTGCTTTCATAGAATGACATACATTGGTTATTTTACAAAAGAAACCAAATGGTCATACAATAAAGCTGCAATTTACCTCTCGTTGGTCATTTATAATTAACAAATCATAAATCACTGGAAATCAAAGATGGCCGCCATTTTTCAAAATGGCGGCCAACATGTACGTACAATACCTATTTATAACAATAGCGGGTGTCAGTAGAGAAAAAAATGATTACAAGAATTGCGACCTGACTTGAGATTCTTACCATTACTGTTGTAATTGCTTTCCAAGATTAACTCTTTATTTTGCCTTATTTGCGTTACTGAACATTTGAAGGCATATTTAGCGTGCCTTTGATGCTTACAGTCTGTGTTTTAACATGCCATGCATAAAGCAAATCAATCTCATCAGTCCTGGTTGAGCTTGTAACCAAGGTATTAACCAATCTATTGGTTATTCATAATGTAGGAAATGTACCTACAGCAACTGACCAATCAGTGAGAAAATTTGTTTTGACAATAGTCGATGTTAAATTGTGGTATTTAGTCCAAAATGCACTTTTTTTTGACCATAATATGTAATTATTCAAACGATTCCATGATCGAATTTAGTTGTTTGTGCAAACAGAGTGACAAATTGACAATAAATTTCATCCGTATTCAACTGTTGAAATTTTTTCATAAAAAAATAGCTGTGACTTCGTCGTGTACAAAAAAAGCGAACTATAAAACTAACAACGGCAGTAGCTAAGTGTGTAGTAAGTGGTCAGTAGCTAATATCTAATAGGAATATGTTATTATTGTATGTATGCATAATTGCAATTTTAATTTCATTGGTATTATTTCATTACGTAATTTGTCCACGTTATGTAATTGGTTGCGTGGGAACCTTTGAATTAAATATTGTATTGGTTGGTGTTATGCAAATTGTTTGGTTGGTGTTATGCAAATTGGTTGCGTGTTAACCAATACGAATATGCAGCCCTACTATTATGTATTGGTTAGTGCTATAACCAATACAAATTGGTTGGAGTCCATTGTGGGTTGGTTAAATTAACCAACATTGCATTGGTTGGTGTTATAACCAATATGGATTGACTAGGTAACCAATATCAGATTGGTTATTTTAACCAATATTTCGGTTACCATATATCTACCAACTGGATTGGTTAAAATCGACCAATATATTGGTTATTTTCAACCATTCTGTTTTTAGAGTGTGTTGTATGTCTTTGTACCAGATATGTTTAGATTTATGTGTCACTTTTTGTAACATATAGGCTGAGTCATCTTGTGGCGGCCATCTTTAAAAATGGTAGCCATCTTGAATTACCAAGTGGTTGACAATTTTAGCATAATATTGGATTCAAATGGAGATTAAATGCCCATTTTGGTCATTGTATTACTGTTTGATCCTTGCTAACACTACTACTAGCCATTCAGTTGCGACCATTTTGGAAAATGGCGGCCATCTTGAATTTTCAAGTGCCTAATATACTGTTTTGGATATGCCAACAACAGGGAGACCAAACGGATGTTAAATGCCAAGTTTTGTGCTTGTATTGCCATTATATCCATCCGTACATCAATATTTCGGTGATATTTGGCCTTCATTGGCGGCCATCATCAAAAATGGCGGCCATCTTGGATTTTCAAGTGCCTAATAAACTGTTTTGGATATGCCAACAACAGGGAGACCAAACGGATGTTAAATGCCAAGTTTTGTGCTTGTATTGTCATTCTATCCATCCGTACATCAATATTTCGGTGATATTTGGCCTTCATTGGCGGCCATCTTCAAAAATAGTGGCCATCTTGAATTTTCAAGTGCCTAATATACTGTTTTGGATATGCCAACAACAGGGAGACCCAACAGATGTTAAATGCCAAGTTTTGTGCTTGTATTGCCATCCGTACATCAATATTTCGGTGATATTTGGCCTTTATTGGCGGCCATCTTCAAAAATGGCGGCCATCTTGGATTTTAACTTGGCTAACGGGGTTTTTGTGTAAGGTGACCCAAAATGAGCATGTGTGCCAATTTTGGTGCTTGTATCACTAAATGCAATATTATTGTAGTAATCTGCAGGACTATATCACCAAAATGTAGTCAACATTTTACCAGAGGGATAATCTAAGAAAATACCATTATTCCCTGACCTAAGTTGATATGAAGATACTTTCCGGATAGAAACAAGATCCTGTAAGTACTTTGGAGAAAGACCATGAAGAGCTTTGAAGGTCAACAAAAGGATTTTAAAATTGATCATGTACAAAACAGGCAGCCAATGTAATTGACGAATTATAGGTGTAATGTGTTCAAACCGGTGTGTGCGTTAGAAACAATTCTGGCTGCAGCGTTTTGAACCCTTTGTAGTTTAGCTATCTGTGACTTTGGCAGAGCATACAAAAGGTCATTACAATAATCAAGACGACTGGTCACAAATGCATCAATTAGTTTTTAAAAAAGAGTCTTGTGTTAGGAATTGACTAATGCGTTGGATGTTGTGAAGATGGGAAAAGGTTGCAGAGCAAGCTTTATTGATGTGGGTATTCATTGTAAGTTCAGAATCAAACCAAGACTCCAAATTACGAACACAAAAAAGTCATGTTGTAGGGAAAACTTTAGCATCGCCTATCATGATATCGGAAATATTAATTTTCTTCAACTGCTGCTTTGATCCGATTATCAAAAATTCACTCTTAGCATCGTTAATTAAAAGCCGGTCATGCAACATCCATTGCCTGATGTCCCTGATGCAATTTTCCATTATAGTTACAGCAGCTTGACAAGATATATCGTCAGGTCTAAAAGATAGATACAGCTGAGTGTCATCGGCGTAACAATGAACATCAGGCAGATGATGCTCAATGATGTCAAACAATTTAGAGGCATAGACAATGAATAAAAATGGTCCTAAGCAGGATCCATGAGGAACACCACAGTTGATATTAAACTTGTCTGATAAGGTAACTTGAATGAATACGCGTTGGCTTCTATCTGACAAATAAGACGAAAACCAATGCCTTGCCAGTGACTCAAAATTTAGACTGTAGACGTTTTAATAAAATGACGTGATCAACAGTACCAAACGCTGCACTCAGGTCTAAAAGAATAAGCATAATAACATGTTGGCCGGAATTCATCCTCATCAGTAAATTATTTGTATCTGTACTGTGATGCTTCCGGTAAGATGATTTGAAAACCGGAAACATGGAATGTTTTGACATGTGATAATAAAGTTGGTCACAAGCGGCCCTCTCAGTTAATTTAGAAATAAATTTTAAATTACTGTTTAGGTAGTTTTATAATTTCATATCGAGATTGGGTTTTTTTATTAAAGGGCAAATTAAAGCTTCTTTCCAGTCAGTAGGAAATGTGCCAGATACTAAAGAAGAGTTTATAATTTTGGTAAGTACTGGAAGCAAAACATCAAGGCACTCACCCACAAGGTTAGTAGGCATAGTATCCAGAGCGCATGATCCCTTAGCTGTTTTACCTGTGACTCCGTTAATGGTATGAAACTATCAAACAAGATACCACTGGACAATGTTTCAGATGTAAAAGAGAACGTTCTGTCAACAGAGGTTGAAACTTCTAAGTCATCAAGTTTAGCAAGAATATTAGATATTTCTCTTATCAAAAAGCTACCCATATCATTAGCAAGGGTCATTTTATAGGACGTCATCACTACGCCCAAGCAGCTTTTTAGATGCTCTAAATAGTTTCCTCTGGTCGGAACTATTACTTTCGATAAAGTCTTTGTAGAATTTGCAGCGAGCTTTGTTAAGAAGAAAGGTTACCTTATTTCTTATTAGCTTATATTCTGAAAGATCAGAGGCCATGTTAGTTCGTCGCCACTTCTTTTCTGCACGTCTCCTCATCCTTAAGGCAGAGTTTATTTCTTGATTAAACCAAGGTAGACGGGGCCTAGCGGTTACCATCTTGGACTTTAATGGGGCATGTGTGTTGAAGGTACCAGCTAGTGTAATATTGTAACATTTCGTAAGCTCCTCAAGACCTTGAGGAGTGTCCATGCACAGTCTAGAAGAGACAAAGTCACTTTTAAAGCAAATAATGTCAATGGATTTAATATCCATATAAACAATCTGTTTAGCAGGAAAAGTAGACTTTTGTTGTTGCAAGTTTGCAAATAACAGAAAAATGATCAGAGAAAAGGTGGTGAGGTGTCGGGGGGCTGTTAAGAACTATGTCCGATTTCCGGGTAATAACAAGATCTAGTGTGTGACCCATCTCATGTGTAGGTTTGTTAACATGTTGCTGAAGACCCATGGATTCAAGAAGTGTTAAAACACGTTAAGTGTTTGGATCGTCAGATATGTCAACATGAATGTTAAAATCTCCAGTTATTAAAACTAGTTTAGAAGATAAAATAATGGATTCTAAATAATCGGCAAATTCAGTGATAAGCCGATTAACTGTACAAGGGTGGCTAACTGAGTATGGTGGCCTGTAAATGATTACAAGTCGTAATTTAAACGATTTAATCCCTACAGACCATTCTGAAAACTCAAACGAATCTAATTCATCTCCAGCAATTTTCTTGACATGCAAATGATCACGAAACAACAAAGCAGTGCCTCTCCCCACACGGTTTTTCCGGGGATAATCCAGCAATCTAAAACCAGGTTGAGTTGCTTCAACCTTGTGGGCAACATCTGTAAACCAAGTCTCCGTAAGGGCAAACAAATCAGCCTTACTATAGCATAAGAAACAAAATCAGCTGTTTTGTTTTTAAGAGATCTGGTATTTAGGACACACCATTGGTAATTGCTTGAATTATCATGAATAGGTGGCTTTTTGGGGGGGTCGTATTTTATAGTAAATATCGTTTGACTGACCTCTCCGAAGTTTTACAATCATTGATGCCGAGAAAAGCACGAAAAACAGCGTTTGTTTTCAACCAGCGTCGAGCAGTTATTCCGTATGTTATTTTTGTTTTTTCGCGATCGCCGGACGGCGATCGCGAATTTTTGGTTATAAAATTAAATTTGTCGGAATAATTACAGGATATCTAGCGCAATCATTTTGCTGGATGCCTAGAATCATTATTTACTTTCAAATGAGTAGGATATTTCTTAATAATTCGGTAATAAATATTGTTGATATCTGCAAATGGTGTATCCTATCTTTAAAGGTAGGATACACCATTGGTCATTGCTTTAATTTTCATGAATGAGTAGATTTGGGGGGTTGTATTTTATAGTAAATATCGTTTAACTGAGCTGTCCGAAGTTTTACAATCATAGATGCCGAAAAAGCACGAAAAACAGCGGGTTTTTTTAACCGGCGTCGAGCAGTTATTCTTATGTTATCCGGACGGCGATCGCGAATTTGTCATTATAAAATTCTATTTTTCGGAATAATGACAGGATATATAGCGCAATCATTGTGCTGGATGCCTAGAATCAACATTTACTTTCAAATGAGTAAGATATTTCTTAATAATTCGTTAGTAAATATTTTGATATCTGCAAATGGTGTATCCTACCTTTAAGCAACAAAGTTTAAATAGATCATCAGAGGAATCAGCAGGATTTACAACAATGTGTTTAAACAGGAGTGTATCGTACATTGAATGTAAACGACAGGTAAAACGTAATGGTACGTGCCCGATGTAAACATCGGGGATTTGTCGTCCTTTCTCAGGAACGGTTACGACAAGACGTTATATAGGTTGGTTTCCTTTCAACCAGATGTTTAAAATGGGTTCAGTAAACTATACAAAAACTTAACAATTTCGGGGATTTAATTACTCAATGTTGAACTTTTGCTTCCAAATACGGAAGTTGGGTACTAAAAATAAATGATCATATCCAAACTAAATGTGACCCAGCACGAGTAAATGAGACACTTTGAGGCAAAAATAAAAAATTTGATTTCATCATTTAAAGGTAGTATACACCATTTGCAGATTTTGAAAAAAAATACTACCGAATTATTAAGAAATATCTTACTCATCTGAAAGTAAATAATGATTCTAGGCATCCAGCAAAATGATTGCGCTAGATATCTTGTTATTATTCTGAAAAATTGAATTTTATGAAGAAAAATTCGCGATCGCCGTAAATAACATAAGAATAACTGCTCGACGCCAGTTGAAAACAAACGCTGTTTTTCGTGTTTTTCTCGGTATCCATGGTTGTAAAACTTCGGATAGGTCAGTTAAACGATATTTACTATAAAATACAACCCCCTAAATCTACCTATTCCTAATAATTCAAGCAATTACTAATGGTGTATCCTACCTTTAAAGCTAAACAAGCTTTAGATAATGAAATCAAAATCTCAATTTTCATTTTTGCCTCAAAGTGTCTCATTTACTCGTGCTGGGTCACAAATTGGTATTCTCTTCCTTTTTTACTAATGACGTCACCATGTTGTATTCGTGTATCTAAATGTACCTGTCATAATACTGAAATTGATCATACCATAACTTCCGTAAATTTAATTTATGTTCCGACATAAATATGCAGCTGGACTAGAACTCGGCAGTGTCTACAGGTTTTCCCGGCTGTTTAAAAAAGTCATTTAAATTCACAAACTCTTACATTGCATTACCTTATACACCATGTTTTACCAAACCAATTCAGTTTTGGTCACTTTTTTTAACACCAGGTCGACAATATTTATCACAGATCAAATTCGTCAAGCTGCTGCCGACGGGCAGCATTCAGGGAACGAATTCGTCTTATATCAATCAATTTCAAACTTATGTTAATAATAATTATAAATTAAGTTATTAATAATTATAAATAAGTCTGAGTGTGCTTGTCCATACAATTATGGTTGGCAAATTAAAATAAAGAGTATATGGCTGTATTCCTAATAATTTTCTGCCACTGATTACCGGGTTATTGGACCGAAAATGCTCGGTAGTTTGTTAATTGTACAAACAAAAAATGTTGGTTGGGTGTAATTATAATATCAATGGAGATCGTTGCTTACCTGCGAGTGCCGATACCACCAGAAGAGAAAGCACCGCTCCGTCCATTCTCCTAGACTGTACGGATGCAACTAACGAATCGCCGAAGATCGCGTCATTGATTGCACGAACACCCATACAGATCACGTATCCCACTATGGGCAATGGCCTAGCAAGACATGCAGCGCGTACAGTCTTACGTCACTGTACCAGGCTTTAATTTGAGCTATACACTGTAGTGGTTCGTGCTATTTTTATCACAGTTGCATGCTGGCATGTCTATTATGGCTAACGTCTGAATTTCAGCCAATAGAAAGCCACCACGAGATCTCTTATAGCGCTCTTAAAACGTGATAATTGACCATTATGTAGACGTCATAATAATCGTTGTCTTTCGCCTGGGTTGGAATGGGAGGAACGTGGATTGCGTGTTAGGCTCGCGAGGAAGTATAATATCGCGTGCAAAGTTAGTCCTTTTTTCGTTTAGCAGTTTGAAACATTAAGATGAATAGAATATGCAAGATAAAGGTATCGATATTCTACTTTTCTTAAATAATGCAAACCGTATGACAAATTGGTAATTAGTTTTGCAAAATTAATAAGTTAGGCTAAAGATAATTAAACCATTTGCAGATATCAATTGTTTTTACTACCGAATTATTAAGAAATGTCTCACTTTATTTAAAAGTAAATAATGATTGTATGCATCAAGAAAAATGATTGCGCTAGATATTCTATAATTGTTCCGCGGCCGGACGGCGATCGCGAAAAAAACCCAAAATATTGAAAACCACTGCACAACGCCGGTTGAAAACGAACGCCGTTTTTCTCAACATCCATGATTGTAAAACTTCAGACAGGTCAGTTAAACGCTATTTATTATAAAATACAACCCCCAAAAATCCACCCATTCATGACAATTCAAGCAATTGCCAATTGTGTCCTACCTTTAAGATAAGTGTCTGTTTGTGAAAGCGAAAGAAGAAAAAAACAATACATTTGCAAATGTTTGAATTCGTCCATTCGTGAAAACGCAAAACGTACTTGGGGATAAATTCGCCCAATCGTTAATTGCGTTCATTGTAATTTTAATGATTTTTTTGATAGAATAACTTTTCCGGGTTAAAGATATTGAAATATAATCGTTTTCACACAAAAAACAATTACAAAAACATCGATCAACAGACGATTGTTTACGAACAATTCAAGAAAGGGTTTTTATATTGCAATTGTTACAGTTATTAATAAAATCGTACAGCCCGAAAAAATATTTAAAATAGGAATATTCATATCTTGAGAAAATAGCGGCCGCTACGAGCAAACACAACATGTAGTACCAGAGGGCACACGTACCACGTCCAAGCACCCAGTCCACTCGAACCCTTATTTCTATAATATTTTAATAATTTGAAAAAAATATGAGTAGCTAGAATGGTCACAACTAATAATCAGTATAATCTTTGCAAAACAAACGACAAAAGCCATCTCTAAACCCAGACGCATTAAGACTGAATAGGCGTAACAGCTATTAAACCTGAATATATAAATGTTTAGGATGCGTGCATCGGAAGAATAAAATAAATGCCTAATGCCATATTATGCTTTTCGTGTCATATATGACATAGAGCAGGCTTGGTACGTCTGCAAGAATCCATAGACAAGAATATAAGGGAAAAAACAATTATACCACAAATAACAAAAGGTTCCCTTGTCAAAATCTGTTATAAGTGTAAAACTACCTGAACAAATCAGTATGCCATTAAAAATACTTTCAGAGTGATACCATTGAACACATCTTTGGCTAATTGGTAAGAAATTAATTGATGGATTCCTCAAATTCCTTTACGGTTTACCTTTTTTTGTCACCTTTCAGATCTGCCTGCCGCTGCTGGCGATCTGCCCGCGGCAGAACACAACATTTTACACAACAAAAGAAGTACACAATGGCGCGTTCCAGCCTCCATAGCTAGATAAACATTCCCCTGTTCCGCTGCCAGCTATGAAGCAATAATGGAAGGAAAGAACCCCCCCCCTCCCCCTTCCTCCTTTGTGAGGGGGGGGGGGGGGGGGGAGTGCGCAGTAGGTAACAATAGTCTAGGGAGTGTATAGGTATCGGTGACTAAGGGGGTCACTTGGTCCCATTATGTTGCTGGGTATACGCTGAGACGACAATTTTCAAACAAATCAAGCGCCGCGGAAGGGTTCGGGCACAAAAAGCGGCTGCAGTGTTCGTGCAAAATATTTTAAAGGAATTTAATACTAAATGTGTTGAATTCATCATTGTAATGGTTTAAATCCCAAGTTTTAAAGAGTAGGCACTGACCGCGCACTTATAATGTTGATACAGGACTTTAGTTTTAAGCGTGTACGTATGTATTTAAGTGATTGGTTAGAGCCCACCATAAAAGCATACAAACAACATTTCACACCCTAAGGCATTCGGATCATTACAACCTGACCTGTATAAGTACACAGAAAGTGAACATTGGATAAAGTCAGATACCGATTCATTATACCAGTAAGTGAATGTACAGTGTTAACAGTATGTACACAGTATACCATTTTGTCAGTTTTTATCGTTGAAAGCAGCAACAGTTCTTAAAATCTAAGGAATGGTGCTTGACACGACAACTAAATAACCTGACGAAGTTTAGCTCTGTAATTGCTGTATATTCCAAGAAAATAATATTCTACGATTTAGATTTGAACCAACTACTAATGGAATTTTAACAAAATGCGTTTCTAATGAGACGCATTTTTTGTACTTATTTTATTGCATGCCAGAATTAAAAATCCACAGCAAGTGAAAATAGAGTTAAAAAAACAAGAACAACATAAGAACCACTGCCCGATGCCGGTTGAAAACGAACGCCGTTTTTATAGCTTTCCTCGGCATCGATGATTGTAGAACTTCGAACAGGTCAGTTAAACGATATTTACTACAGCATACAACCCCCCAAATTCACCCATTCATGATAATTCAAGCATTTACCAATGGTGTACCCTACCCTTAAGTTATGAAGTACGTGTATTTTATGTACTGCAAGTGACATGTATTTGAAGATCTTTTGAGAAGGGGAACACGTGTTACTGTTTCAAGTCTGACTTTGCTACAAATTCAGGCAACAATGGCGACTAGCACTGTGGGAGATTCATCAAAAATCACCTTTCGTGCAGCATCTGCCAGGAGACGTACAGTGGACCAAAGACCCTCGAATAATAATAATATCTTGGATTTATACAGCGCTTTTCACACCCGAAGGGTGTGTCAAAGCGCTTCCAACATTATTACCCCTGGTCACTGGGCCATTTTTAATCCTTAAACCATCTCAGCTCCCTGGGGAGTATACAGCATGTGCTGCAATATATGCGCTACTAGGCTAAATCAATCACAATAACCATATCTGCCCTCACAGGTACCCATTTTACCCCTGGGTGGAGAGAAGCAATTATAGTTAAGTGTCTTGCTCAGGGACACAAGTGTCACGACCGGGACTCGAACCCACACTCTGCTGAACAGAAACACCAGAGCTTGAGTTCGGTGTTTTTATCCACTTGGCCACGACACCCTACATGTCAGTACAGCTTTTGCAAGAGATGTCATGAGGCCTACTACGAAGGTACACATCGAGGTACCAGAAAGATACCTTGCCCTGTGTGCCGTCAGGAGACTGCGGTACCCCGGAGTGAGATCGGCCTGAAAACAAACTTTAATCTGACAAATATGATCGAGGAGATTTCCTCTCCGGAAAGGCTCAGCCAACTTTAGGATGATGATGATGATAATTCTGATTGTAGGTGTCGCAGGCACAGTGGGGAACCGCAACTATTCTATTGTGAGAAATGCGAGGTCATGATTTGCAAATACTGTGCTGTTCGCGACCATAAGACGGAGTCATGTTTGCGTCGAATATAGCTGGCTTGTGGTGTGCGCCAAGGCTTCCGAGAATCCCTTCTCCAAGATCTGAACCAAAGAATCAGAGGACTTTATCTTCACAAAAGAGCTTCATCGAATGCCAAGCAGAAATTTAAGAACTCGGTAGATAGGACCACGAAAGAGGTGCAGGAAAGAGCGATCGAGATGAGAGCACTCGTAACTATGAAAGAGAAGGGCTTAATTTATTATATTGACGCTGTGGAAAAAAAGTATTGAATCTAGTCTTTGATTCCTTCAAGCTTGCGCAGGAGGTCTGGGGTGTCTTGGATGTATAATATGTATGGTGGCCCTGTAGGGACACGCATATCGTGAATTTTGACGTCATTATTCGCGACAAATTTCACGACTTTCCCAAAAGTCGCGAATATTGACGTCAATATTGATGTCCAATTTCATATTTTCATCAAACGTAGCAAATATTGACGTCAAATTTGACGTCGATATTCACGTTAAATTTCACGACTTTTCCTTTAAGTCGCGAATATTGACGTCAATATTCGCGACAAAATTCACGACTTGCCCACAAAGTCGCGAATATTGACGTCATCATTGACGACAAATTTCGCGACTTTCCCCCAAAGTCGCGAATATTGACGACAATATTGACGTCAAATTTCGCGACTTGCCTCCAAAGTTCACGACCAGACATAAATTTTGACGCGATTTTTTTTCCGGCAAGCTAGATTTTGGCTAGTCTTGCTCCAAGTTTTTATTTGTTCCGGGGCGCGCCGTCCGTCTTGTCTATGCAGTTCATTATTCACCAATACTCCGAAAACATTAGTGGATTTGTTTTAAAAGTAGGATACATAATTGCTTGAATTATCATGAATGGGTGAATTTGGGGGGGTTGTATTTTATGGTAAATCTCGTTTAACTGACCTGGCTAATGGATGGTTGGATGGCGAAAAAATCACGAAAAACAGCGTTTGTTTTCAATCGCCGTCGGGCAGTTATTCTTATGTTTTTCTTGTTTCTTTCGCGATCGACGTCCTGCGATTTCTTTAGTGCCGCTCCTCAAGTTCACACCATCTTTAAATTAAGTATTATTAAATCCAATCACCGCAATCTAGTAAATACATTTAAGGAAACCTATTTGCCTTAACCAGTTCGCGCCGGATGACGTATATAAACGCAAAACTTTCCCCAAATTCAAAACGGATGACGCATAAACACGCCAAGTTCAAGTTCGGAAATGTATGTCAGCAGCGCGCAAGGCCGGAAATTCGTGGGGTGTGCTTCCCGGCACTATCAGCCTGAACCCGCTTCGGATCGAGTTTTGTTAAAAATAATCCCGGCGCGAACTGGTTAATTTTGTAACATTTTTTCAAGCACAAGGTATAATAATTTAACAAAGATAATCTAGTAATTAATAAAAGAATGCAGAATCGCAGAAAATGTGCACATAAATCTGCATATAACTCTGCTGTACGTGAGTGCGACATAGCTGCGCAGAATTGTGCAATGAAAATGTACATGTACAGGTTCCCATCCGTTCGACATCGCACAAATTTGCGTACTGAGAAATCTGCGCAGAACTTGAAATCTAAAATAAAAATATGCGAATTTTCAAATATCTGCGCAGAAAATATTCGCCATCACATAAATCTGTGCAGAAATCTACAATAAAATATTTCACATCTCAGATATATGCTGATTATTTGCGATAACATGTTTGTCATCGTTCAAATTCGCGCAGAATGCGCGATATCGCAGAATCTGCGATGTGCGGTGTCCTTTCAGGGCAACCCTAGAGCCGGATTGGGAAAGCATCCGATTTGCGAATATGTTCGGTTTGCAAAAAGCATTCGAGTTTACAAAAAGCATTCATACTAGAAAAGCATCCAAATTAAAAAATCATCCGAGTTTATAAAAAGCATCCGAACTAGAATAGCATTCGAATTAAAACAAGACATTCGAGATTACAAAAAGCATCCGAACTAGAAAAGCATCCGAATTAAAAAAGCATCCGAGTTTACAAAAAGCATCCGAATTAGGAATGCATCCGAATTAGGAAAGCATCCGAGTTGTAAAAACACATCTGATCTTGTTGACACTTATAGTCCAGTCAATCTAACCAAATTAGTGGCTCAACCCACCACTAATTGCAACATAATTTTTTTCACTGCTATGCATTTGAGAAATGTCCCCTTAAAACCATACTAAAAGTATACCGAAATATATTTGGTGGAAAAATGTTAAATTTGCATAAATCGTTAATCCCTGCTGTGTAATATGTTTATTCCCATATTTGGGTATACATTTTATTTTTATTTTTTGAAAAGTTTATTTTGGTGATTCTACTTAAATATCCTTACTTCAATAACATTTGTTAAAGCATATAAGTGACTGAATAATTATGAGAACACAGTAATTATCCAAAATGACAACTTTGTGACCCTATAAATGTGCGCACATTACACTGTCTCCAGATATCATCATGTAGTCAGTATTGGTGAGCTTCAAATTCACCAAGTTGCTTACTGGCACAGTTATCATATTAAAACCTTATGAAAAATCATATGAACAACTAGACATGTGTTTGTGGACAAACACAGAGCTGTTTCGGGTGTCTAACATTACTTTCTATATGTGTATCTGATGATGTGTGCCAAGTCTGAAGTCGATTGGATTTACACAATTGCCAAAGATATATTAGTTGAAAAAACGTGTACAAATCCTATGGGGAAAACTGAACCTTTAATGTGGCGTCACATGACACCCGATGATGTCATCATGATGTCATCTTAATTTACGTCTATGACATATTCTGGAATACTTGCATACCAAGTTTGGCCCCAATCAGACATGTACTTCCAGAGATAGAGGGTCCTAAAATCTTCCCCTTTAATGTGACGTCACATGACCCACGATGACGTCATCCTGACGATTTTCCCCTTGGCCCTCCTGGGTTTGATGGTCGAGGTGTGTGCTAAGTCTGAAGTCGATCGGATTTACCAAATTATCAAATTCAATAGTCTGAAGAAAAACGTGTACAAAACCTATAGAGAAAATTGAACCTTTAATGTGACGTCACATGACACCCGGTGATGTCATAATTACGTCATCTTAATTTTCGCCTATAACACACCCTCGAATACTTGCAAACCAAGTTTGACCCCAGCCGGACTTGTACTTTCAGAGTTAGAGGGTCTTAAAAAACTACACCTTTAATGTGACGTCACATGACCCGCGATGACGTCATCTTGATTATTTTTTTCTTGGCCCTCCTAAGGATGGTGGTCGAGGTCTGTGCTAAGTCTCAAGTCGATCGAATTGACAGAAGTGTCAAATTCAATATTTTGAAGAAAAACGTGTACAAAACCTATGGAGAAAATTGTACCTTTAATGTGACGTCACATGACACCCGATGATGTCATAATTACGTCATCTTAATTTTCGTCTATAACACATCCTGGAATACTTGCAAACCAAGTTTGACCCCAACCGGACTTGTACTTTCAGAGTTAGAGGATCTTAAAAACTACACCTTTAATGTGACGTCACATGATCCGCGATGACGTCATCTTGAATATTTTTTTCTTGGCCCTCCTAAGGATGGTGGTCGAGGTCTGTGCTAAGTCTCAAGTCGATCGAATTGACAGAAGTGTCAAATTCAATATTTTGAAGAAAAACGTGTACAAAACCTATGGAGAAAATTGAACCTTTAATGTGACGTCACATGACACCCGATGATGTCATAATTACGTCATCTTAATTTTCGTCTATAACACATCCTCGAATACTTGCAAACCAAGTTTGACCCCAACCGGACTTGTACTTTCAGAGTTAGAGGGTCTTAAAAAAATACACCTTTAATGTGACGTCACATGACCCGCGATGACGTCATCTTGATTATTTTTTTCTTGGCCCTCCTAAGGATGGTGGTCGAGGTCTGTGCTAAGTCTCAAGTCGATCGAATTTACAGAAGTGTAAAATTCAATATTTTGAAGAAAAACGTGTACAAAACCTATGGAGAAAATTGAACCTTTAATGTGACGTCACATGACACCCGATGATGTCATAATTACGTCATCTTAATTTTCGTCTATAACACTTCCTGGAATACTTGCATACCAAGTTTGACCCCAATCAGACCTTTACTTCCAGAGATAGAGGGTCTTAAAAACTACACATTTAAAGTGACGTCACATGACCCACGATGACGTCATCATGACGATTATCCTTGTGGCCCTCCTAGAGATGGTGGTCGAGGTGTGTACTAAGTCTCGAGTCGATTGGATTTACCAAAGTGTCAAATTCAATAGTCTGACGAAAAACGTGTACAAAACCTATAGGGAAAACTGCCCCTTTAATGTGACGTCACATGACACCCGATGACGTCATCGTAATGTCATCTTAATTATCGTCTATAACACATCCCAGGATACTTGCATATCAAGTTTGTCCCCAATCGGGCCTGTACTTCCAGAGATAGAGGGTCTTATAAACTGCACCTTTAATGTGACGTCAAATGACCCACGATGACGTCATCATGACGATTTTTCTTTTGGCCCCTCTGGGGATGGTGGTCGAGGTGTGTCTCAAGTCTCAAGTCGATCGGATTTACCGAAGTGTCAAATTCAATTTTCTTAAGAAAAACGTGTACAAATCCTATGGGGAAAAATTGCACCTTTAACGTGACGTCACGTGACCACGAATGATGTAATCATGACGAATTTCTTCTAGGACCATCTGTGGGTGGTTGTCTAAATATATGCCAAGTCTCAAGTCGATCGGATTTACCAAAGTGCCAAAGTGTATTGGCTGAAGAAAAAACGTGTACAAAACCTATGGAGAGGAGTCTGAAACAGAGGAAAAAAAAAAAAATAGACATGTGTTTGTGGACAAACACAGAGCTGTTTCGGATGTCTAAGATAACTTTCATTATGTGTGTGCCAAGTCTGAAATCGATTGGATTTGTCAATTTTCCCAAGATATATAAGTTGAAAAATACGTGTACAAATCCTATGGGAAAAACTGCACATTTAAAGTGACGTCACATGACACCCGATGATGTCATCATGATGTCATCTTAATTTTCGTCTATTACACATTCTGGAATACTTGCATACCAAGTTTGGCCCCAATCAGACATGTACTTCCAGAGATAGAGGGTCCTAAAATCTGCCCCTTTAATGTGACGTCATATGACCCACGATTACGTCATCCTGACGATTTCCCCCTTGGCCCTCCTGGGTATGGTGGTCGAGGTGTGTGCCAAGTCCGAAGTCGATCGGATTTACCAAATTGTCAAATTCAATAGTCTGAAGAAAAACGTGTACAAAACCTATGGAGAAAATTAAACCTTTAATGTGACGTCACATGACACCCGATGATGTCATAATTACATCATCCTATTTTTCGTCTATAACACATCCTCGAATACTTGCAAACCAAGTTTGACCCCAACCGGACTTGTACTTCAGAGTTAGACGGTCTTAAAAACTACACCTTTAATGTGACGTCACATGACCCCCGATGACGTCATCTTGATTATTTTGTTCTTGACTCTCCTAAGGATGGTGGTCGAGGTCTGTGCTAAGTCTCAAGTCGATCGAATTGACAGAAGTGTCAAATTCAATATTTTGAAGAAAAACGTGTACAAAACCTATGGAGAAAATTAAACCTTTAATGTGACGTCACATGACACCCGACGATGTCATAATTACGTCATCTTAATTTTCGTCTATAACACATCCTCGAATACTTGCAAACCAAATTTGACCCCAATCGGACGTGTACTTCCAGAGATAGAGGGTCTTAAAAACTGCACCTTTTGTGTAACGTCACATGACCCACGATGACGTCATCATGACGATTTTTCTCCTGGACCTCCTGGGGATGGTGGTTGAGGTGTGTGCTAAGTTTCAAGTCAATCGGATTCACCAAACTGTCAAATTAAATAGTCTGAAGAAAAACGTGTACAAAACCTATGGGGGAAAATTGAACCTTTAACGTGACGTCACGTGACCTTGAATGACGGAATCGCGACGAATTTCTTCTAGGACTGTCCTTGGGTGGTTGTCTAAGTGTATGCCAAGTTTCAGGTCGATCGGATTCACCAAAGTGTCAAAGTGTATTGGCAGAAAAAACGTGTACAAATCCTATGGGAAAATGTGACAAAAAAAAAAAAAAAAAAAAAAAAAAAAAAAAAGAAAAAAAAAAAAAAGAAACTAGACATGTGTTTGTGGACAAACACAGAGCTGTTTCGGATGTCTAACATGACTTTCAATATGTGGGTGGTGGTCTAATCCGATCGATTTCAGACTTGATACACATGTGTATCAAGTCTGAAATCGATCGGATTTACCAAAGTGCCAAATATATTGCTTGAAAAAAACGTGTACAAATGCTATTAAAAAAACTGAACCTTTAATGTACAAACCCTATGGGGGGAAAATTAAACCTTTAACATCATGTCACGTGACCTTGAATTACGCAATCGTGCCAAATTTCCTCCAGAACCATCTGTGGGTGGTGTTCTAAGTGTATGCTAAGTCTGGAGTCGAGTGAATTTACCAAAGTGTCAAAGTCAATAGTCTGAAGGAAAACGTGTACAAAACCTATGGGGAAAACTACACCTTTAATGTGACGTCACATGACACCTGATGACGTCATCATGACGTCAACTTAATTTTCGTCTATAACACATTCTGGAATACTTGCATACCAAGTTTGGCCCCAATCAGACATGTACTTCCAGAGATAGAGGGTCCTAACATCTGCCCCTTTAATGTGACGTCACATGACCCACGATTACGTCATCATGACGAATTTCCCTTGGCCCTCCTGGGGATTGTGGTCGAGATGTGTGCCAAGTCTCAAGTCGATCAAATTTACGAAAGTGTCAAAGTCAATAGTCTAAAGAAAAACGTGTACAAAACCTATGGGGGACAAATTGAACCTTTAACGTGACGTCACGTGACCTTGAATGACGCAATCGCGCCGAATTTCTTTCAGGAACATCTGGGGGTGGTGTTCTAAGTGTATGCCAAGTTTCAAGTCGGTCGGATTTACTAAAGTGTCAAAGTCAATAGTCTGGAGGAAAACGTGTACAAAACCTATGGGGAAAAATTGCACCTTTAACGTGACGTCACGTGACCATGAATGACGTAATCGTTACCAATTTCTTCTAGGACCGTCCTTGGGTGGTTGTCTAAGTGTATGCCAAGTTTCAAGTCGATCGGATTTACCAAAGTGTCAAAGTGTATTGGCAGAAAAAACGTGTACAAATCCTATGGGGAAAAATGACAAATAAAAAAAAAAAAAAAAAGAAAAAAAAAAAGAAAAAGAAAAAAAAAAACTTTAACGAAAACAAAAGCTGTTTCGGCTGAAAGGCCGAAACAGCTAAAAAAAAAACTTTAACGAAAACAAAAGCTGTTTCGGCTGAAAGGCCGAAACAGCTAAAAAAACTAGACATGTGTTTGTGGACAAACACAGAGCTGTTTCGAGTGTCTTCCATTATTTTCAATATGTGTGTGTGGTTGTCTATGTGTGTGCCAAGTCTCAAGTCGATCAAATTTACGAAAGTGTCAAAGTCAATAGTCTAAAGAAAAACGTGTACAAAACCTATGGGAGACAAATTTAACCTTTAACGTGACGTCACATGACCTTGAATGACGCAATCGTGCCGAATTTCTTTCAGAACCATCTATGAGTGATGTTCTAAAGGTATGCCAAGTCTCAAGTCGATCGGATTTACCAAAGTGCCAAAGTCAATAGTCTGAGGAAAAACGTGTACAAAACCTATGGGGGGAAAATTGAACCTTTAAGGTGCCGTCACGTGACCTTGAATGCCGCAATTGTGCCGAATTTCTTTCAGGAACATCTGGGGGTGGTGTTCTAAGGGTATGCCAAGTTTCAAGTCGGTCGGATTGACCAAAGTGTCAAATTCAATAGTCTGAAGAAAAACGTGTACAAAACCTATGGGAAAAATTTCACCTTTAACGCTAAGTCACGTGACCTTGAATGACGTAATCGCGACGAATTTCTTCTAGGACCGTCTTTGGGTGGTTGTCTAAATGCATACCAAGTCTCAAGTCGATCGGATTTATCAAAGTGTCAAAGTGTATTGGCTGAAAAAACGTGTACAAATCCTATGGGAAAAAGTCTGAAAGTGACAAAAATGACAAAAACATTCATCTAAAACTATAACAAATACACCTTTAATGTGACATCTCATTACACCCGATGACATAATCATGACGTGACCCCAATTAATACCTATAACACATCCCGAAATACTTGCGTATCAATGTTGACCCAAATCGGACTTGTACTTTCAGAGATAGATGGTCTTGAAAACTCACCTTTAATGTGACGTCACATGACACCCGATGTCGTTATCATTACGTCAGCTCAATGTATACCTATAACACATCCCGGAATACGTGCATACCAAGTTTGACCCCAATCGGACCTGTACTTCTAGAGATAGAGGGTCTTAACAACTACACCTTTAAGGTGACGCCACATTACACCCGATGACGTCATCATGCCATCACCTCCATTTATATTTATAGCACATCCCGGAATACCTGTAAACCAAGTTTGAGCACAATCGGACCTGTACTTCCAGAGATAGAGGGTCCAAAAAAATGAACCTTTAATGTGACGTCACATGACCCACGAAGACGTCATCATGACGATTTTTATCTTGGCCCTCCTGGGGATGGCGATCGAAGTGTGTGCTAAGTCGGAAGTCGATCGGATTTACCAAAGTGTCAAAGTCAATAGTCTGAAGAAAAACGTGTACAAAACCTATGGGGAAAAAACTGCACCTTTAACGTGATGTCACGTGACCACGAATGACGTAATCGTGACGAATTTATTCTAGAATCATCCGTGGGTAGTATGCTAAGAGTAGCTAGCCAAGTCTGAAGTCGATCGGATTTACCAAAGTGCCAAATATATATCGGGTGAAAAAACGTGTACAAATCTTATGGGGAAAACTACACCTTTAATGTGACGTCACACGACGTCGTTATGACGTCATTATGACGTCACCTTAATTTTCGTATATAACACATCCCGGAATACCTGTATACCAAGTTTGACACTAATCGGACTTGTACTTCCAGAGATAGAGGGTCCTAAAAACTGACCTTTAATGTGACGTCACATGACCCCCGATGACGTCATCATGGCGATTTTCATATTGGCCCTTCTGAGGATGGTGGTTGAGGTGTGCGCTAACTTTTAGGTCAATCGGATTTACTAAAGTGTCGAAGTCAATAGTCTTGATGAAAACGTGTACAAAACCTAAGGGGGAAAACTGAACCTTTAACGTGACGTCACGTGACCATGAATGACGTAATCGTGACGAATTTCTTATAGAATCATCCGTGGGTAGTATGCTAAGAGTAGCTAGCCAAGTCTGAAGTCGATCGGATTTACCAAAGTGCCAAATATATATCGGGTGAAAAAACGTGTACAAATCGTATGGGGAAAACTACACCTTTAATGTGACGTCACATGACGTCGTTATGACGTCGTTACGACGTCACCTTAATTTTCGTATATAACACATCCCGGAATACCTGTATACCAAGTTTGACACTAATCGGACTTGTACTTCCAGAGTTAGAGGCTCCTAAAAACTGAACCTTTAATGTGACGTCACATGACCCCCGATGACGTCATCATGGCGATTTTCATATTGGCCCTTCTGAGGTCGGAAGTCGATCGGATTTACCAAAGTGTCAAAGTCAATAGTCTGAAGAAAAACGTGTACAAAACCTATGGGGAAAAAACTGCACCTTTAACGTGATGTCACGTGACCACGAATGACGTAATCGTGACGAATTTATTCTAGAATCATCCGTGGGTAGTATGCTAAGAGTAGCTAGCCAAGTCTGAAGTCGATCGGATTTACCAAAGTGCCAAATATATATCGGGTGAAAAAACGTGTACAAATCTTATGGGGAAAACTACACCTTTAATGTGACGTCACACGACGTCGTTATGACGTCATTATGACGTCACCTTAATTTTCGTATATAACACATCCCGGAATACCTGTATACCAAGTTTGACACTAATCGGACTTGTACTTCCAGAGATAGAGGGTCCTAAAAACTGACCTTTAATGTGACGTCACATGACCCCCGATGACGTCATCATGGCGATTTTCATATTGGCCCTTCTGAGGATGGTGGTTGAGGTGTGCGCTAACTTTTAGGTCAATCGGATTTACTAAAGTGTCGAAGTCAATAGTCTTGATGAAAACGTGTACAAAACCTAAGGGGGAAAACTGAACCTTTAACGTGACGTCACGTGACCATGAATGACGTAATCGTGACGAATTTCTTCTAGAATCATCCGTGGGTAGTATGCTAAGAGTAGCTAGCCAAGTCTGAAGTCGATCGGATTTACCAAAGTGCCAAATATATATCGGGTGAAAAAACGTGTACAAATCGTATGGGGAAAACTACACCTTTAATGTGACGTCACATGACGTCGTTATGACGTCATTACGACGTCACCTTAATTTTCGTATATAACACATCCCGGAATACCTGTATACCAAGTTTGACACTAATCGGACTTGTACTTCCAGAGTTAGAGGCCCCTAAAAACTGAACCTTTAATGTGACGTCACATGACCCCCGATGACGTCATCATGGCGATTTTCATATTGGCCCTTCTGAGGATGGTGGTTGAGGTGTGTGCTAACTTTTAGGTCAATCGGATTTACTAAAGTGTCAAAGTCAATAGTCTGGATGAAAACGTGTACAAAACCTATGGGGAAAAATTGCACCTTTAACGTGACGTCACGTGACCATGAATGACGTAATCGCGACGAATTTCTTCTAGGACCGTCCTTGCGTGGTTGTCTAAATGTATGCCAAGTCTAAAGTCGATCGGATCTACCAAAGTGTCAAAGTGTATTGGCTGAACGAAACGTGTACAAATCCTATGAGAAAAAGTCTGAAAGTGGAAAAAAAAAAAAAAAAAAAAAAAAACTAGACATGCGTTTGTGGACAAACACAGAGCTGTTTCGAGTGTCTAAAATTACTTTCAATATGTGTGCGGTGGTCTTCTGTGTGTGGCAAGTCTCAAGCCGATCGGATTTACTAAAGTGTCAAAGTCAATAGCCTAAAGAAAAACATGTACAAAACCTATGGGGGAAATTGAGGCTTTAACGTGACGCCCCGTGACCTTGAATGACGTAATTGTGCCGAATGTCTTCTAGGACCGTCTGTGGATGGTGGTCTAAGTGTGTGCCAAGTCTCAAGTCCATCAAATTTACGAAAGTGTCTAAGTCATAGACTAAAGAAAAACGTGTACAAAACCTATGGGGGAAACAATTGAACCTTTAACGTGACGCCCCGTGACCTTGAATGACGTAATCGTGCCAAATTTCTCCTACGACCGTCTGTGGACAGTGGTCTATGTGTGTGCCAAGTCTCAAGTCGATCGGATTTACTAAGTGTCAAAGTCAATAGTCTAAAGAAAAACGTGTACAAAACCTATAGGGGACAAATTAAACCTTTAACTTGACGTCACGTGACCTTGAATGACGCAATCGTGCTGAATTTCTTTCAGAAACATTTGGTGGTGGTGTTCTGAGTATATGGCAAGTGTCAAGTCGGTCGGATTTACCAAAGTGTCAAATTCAATAGTCTGAGGAAAAACGTGTACAAAACCTATGGGGAAAATTTCACCTTTAACGCGAAGTCACGTGACCTTGAATGACGTAATCGCGACGAATTTCTTCTAGGACCGTCCTTGGGTGGTTGTCTAAGTGTATGCCAAGTCTCGAGTCGATCGGATTTACCAAAGTGTCAAAGTGTATTGGCTGAAAAAACGTGTACAAATCCTATGGGAAAAAGTCTGAAAGTGGAAAAAAAAAAGAAAAAAAAAAAAAACTTTAACGAAAACAAAAGCTGTTTCGGTGAAAAACCGAAACAGCTAAAAAAAAGAATAAAAACTAGACATGTGTTTGTGGACAAACACAGAGCTGTTTCGGGTGTCTAAAATGTCTTTCATTATGTGTGTGTGTGTGGTGGTCTAAGTGTGTGCCAAGTTTAAAGTCGATCGGATTTACCAAAGTGCCAAAGATATATTGGTTAAAAAACAACGTGTACAAATCCTATGGGGAAAAACTGCACCTTTAATGTGACGTCAGATGACACCCGGTGATGTCATCATGACGTCATCTTAATTTGCGTCTATAACACATCATGGAATACTTGCATACCAAGTTTTGCCCTAATCGGGCCTGTACTTCCAGAGATAGAGGGTCTTAAAAATTGAACCTTTAATGTGACGTCACATGACCCATGATGACGTCATCATGACGATTTTCCTCTGGGCCCTGCCGGAGATGGTGGTTGAGGTGTGTGCTAAGTCTCAAGTCGATCAAATTTACGAAAATGTCAAAGTCAATAGTCTAAGGAAAACGTGTACAAAACCTATGGGGGAAAAATTGAACATTTAACGTGACGTCACGTGACCTTGAATGACGCAATTGTGTCGAATTTCTTCTAGGACCATCTACATATGCTGGTCTAAGTATGTGCTAAATCTCAAGTCGATCGGATTTACCAAAGTGCAAAAAATATATTGATTGAACAAAAATGTGTACAAATCCTATGGGAAAAACTGCACCTTTAATTTAACGTCACATGACACCCGATTATGTCATCATGATGTCATCTTAATTTTCGTCTATAACACATCGTGGAATACTTGTATACCAAGTTTGACCCCAATCGGTCCTGTACTTTCAGAGATATAGGGTCTCAAAAACTACACCTTTAATGTGAGGTCACAAGACCCACGATGACGTCATCATGACGATTTTTCTCCTGGCCCTCCTAGGGATGGTGGTCTAAGTGTATGCCAAGTCTCAAGTCGATCGAATTTACCAAAGTGTCAAAGTCAATAGTCTGAAGAAAAACGTGTACAAAACCTATGGGAAAAAATCGCACCTTTAAAGTGACGTCACGTGACCATGAATGACGAAATCGTGACGATTTTGTTCAAGGACCATCTGTGGGTGGTAGTCTAAGTGTATACCAAGTCTTAAGTCGATCGGGATTTCTAAAGTGTCAAAGTGTATTGGCTGAAGAAAAAACGTGTACAAACCCTATGGAGAGGAGTCTGAAACGGAAGAAAAAAAAGAAAAACTAGACATGTGTTTGTGGACAAACACAGAGCTGTTTCGAGTGTCTTACATTACTTTCAATATGTGTGTGTGGTGGTCTATGTGTGTGCCAAGTCTCAAGTCGATCCAATTTACGAAAGTGTCAAAGTCAATAGTCTAAAGAAAAACGTGTACAAAACCCATGGGGGGAAAATGGAACCTTTAACGTGACGTCACATGACCTTGAATGACGTCATCGTGCCAAATTTCTCCTACGACCGTCTGTGGATAGTGGTCTATGTGTGTGCCAAGTCTCAATTCGGTCGGATTTACTAAGTGTCAAAGTCAATAGTCTAAAGAAAAACGTGTACAAAACCTATGGGGGACAAATTAAACCTTTAACTTGACGTCACGTGACCTTGAATGACGCAATCGTGCTGAATTTCTTTCAGAAACATCTGGTGGTGGTGTTCTGAGTGTATGGCAAGTTTCAAGTCGGTCGGATTGACCAAAGTGTCAAATTCAATAGTCTGAAGAAAAACGTGTACAAAACCTATGGGGAAAATTGAACCTTTAACGTGACGCCCCGTAACCTTGAATGACGTAATCGTGCCAAATTTCTCCTACGACCGTCTGTGGATGGTGGTCTATGTGTGTGCCAAGTCTCAAGTCGATCGGATTAACTAAGTGTCAAAGTCAAGAGTCTAAAGAAGAACGTGTACAAAACCTATGGGGGACAAATTAAACCTTTAACTTGACGTCACGTGACCTTGAATGACGCAATCGTGCTGAATTTCTTTCAGAAACATCTGGGGATGGTGTTCTAAGTGTATGCCAAGTTTCAAGTAGGTCGGATTTACCGAAGTGCCAAAGTCAATAGTCTGAAGAAAAACGTGTACAAAACCTATGGGAAAAATTTCACCTTTAACGTGACGTCACGTGACCTTGAATGACGCAATCGAGCCAAATTTCTTCTAGGACCATCTGTGGGTGGAGGTCTAAGTGTAGACCAAGTCTCAAGTCGATTGGAATCACCAAAGTGCCAAAGTGTATTGGCAGAACAAACGTGTGTAAATCCTATGGGTAAAAACACTGAAAGTGGAAAAAAAAAAAAGGAAAAAAAAAAAAAAAACTAGACATGTGTTTGTGGACAAACACAGAGCTGTTTCGAGTGTCTAAAATTACTTTCAATATGTGTGTGGTCGTTTTTTGTGTGTGCCAAGTCTCAAGTCGATCAGATTTACTAAAGTGTCAAAGGTAATAGTCTAAAGAAAAACGTGTACAAAACCTAACGGAAAAAAATAGAAACTTTAACGTGACGCCCCGTGACCTTGAATGACGTAATCGTGCCGAATTTCTTCTAGGGCCGTCTGTGGATGGTGGTCTCAGTGTGTGCCAAGTTTCAAGTCGATCGGATTTACTAAAGTGTCAAAGTCAATAGTCTAAAGAAAAACGTGTACAAAACCAATAGGAGAAAAATGTGAACCTTTAATGTGACGTCACATGACACCCGATGATATCATCACAATGTCATCTTAATTTTCGTCTATAACACATCCCGGAATACCTGAATACTAAGTTTGACCCTAATTGGACTTGTACTTCCAGAGATAGAGGGTCTTAAAAACTACACCTTTAATGTGACGTCACATGACCCACGATGATGTCATCATGACGTCACCCTGATTTTCGTCTATAACACATCCTGGAATACTTGCATACCAAGTTTGACCCCAATCGGGCCTGTACTTCCAGAGATAGAGGGGCCTAACAACTGCACCTTTAATGTGACGTCACATGACCCACGATGACGTCATCGTGACGATTTTTCCCTTGGCCCTCCTGGGGATGGTGGTTGAGGTGTGTGCTAAGTCTGAAGTCGATAAAATTTACGAAAATTTCAAAGTTAATATTCTGAAGAAAAACGTGTACAAAACCTATGGGGGAATAATTTTCACATTTAACGTGACGTCACGTGACCTTGAAAGACGCAATCGTGCCGAATTTCTTCCAATATCATTTGTGGGTGGTGTTCTAAGTTTATGCCAAGTCTCAAGTCGGTCGGATTTACCGAAGTGCCAAAGTCAATAGTCTGAATAAAAACGTGTACAAAACCAATGGGAGAAAAATGTGAACCTTTAATGTGACGTCACGTGACCTTGAATGACGCAATCGTGCCGAATTTCTTCTAGGACCGTCTGTGAATGGTGGTCTAAGTGTGTGCCAAGTCTCAAGTCGATCGGATTTACTAAAGTGTCAAAGTCAATAGTCTAAACAAAAACGTGTACAAAACCAATGGGAGAAAAATGTGAACCTTTAATGTGACGTCACGTGACCTTGAATGACGCAATCGTGCCGAATTTATTTCAGAAACATCTGGGGGTGGTATTCTAAGTGTATGCCAAGTTTCAAGTCGGTCGGATTTACCGAAGTGCCAAAGTCAATAGTCTAAAGAAAAACGTGTACAAAACCTATGGGGACAAATTGAACCTTTAACGTGACGTCACGTGACCTTGAATGACGCAATCGTGCCAAATTTCTTCTAGGACCATCTGTGGGTGGTGTTCTAAGTGTATGCCAAGTCTTAAGTCGATCGGGTTTACCAAAGTGCCAAAGTGTATTGGCAGAACAAACGTGTGTAAATCCTATGGGTAAAAACACTGAAAGTGGAAAAAAAAAAAAAAAAGAAAAAAAAAAACTTTAACGAAAACAAAAGCTGTTTCGGTGAAAAACCGAAACAGCTAAAAAAAAAAAAAAAAACTAGACATGTGTTTGTGGACAAACACAGAGCTGTTTCGAGTGTCTTACATTATTTTCAATATGTGTGTGTGGTGGTCTATGTGTGTGCAAAGTCTCAAGTCGATTAAATTTAAGAAAGTGTCAAAGTCAATAGTCTAAAGAAAAACGTGTACAAAACCTATGGGGGCCAAATTGAACCTTTAACGTGACGTCACATGACCTTGAATGACGCAATCGTGCCGAATTTCTTCCAGAACCATCTGTGAGTGATGTTCTAAAGGTATGCCAAGTTTCAAGTCGATCGGATTTACCAAAGTGCCAAAGTCAATAGTCTGAAGAAAAACGTGTACAAAACCTATGGGGAAAATTTCAACTTTGACGCGAAGTCACGTGACCTTGAATGACGTAATCGCGACGAATTTCTTCTAGGACCGTCTTTGGGTGGTTGTCTAAATGCATACCAAGTCTCAAGTCGATCGGATTTATCAAAGTGTCAAAGTGTATTGGCTGAAAAAACGTGTACAAATCCTATGGGAAAAAGTCTGAAAGTGACAAAAATGACAAAAACATTCATCTAAAACTATAACAAATACACCTTTAATGTGACATCTCATTACACCCGATGACATAATCATGACGTGACCCCAATTAATACCTATAACACATCCCGAAATACTTGCGTATCAATGTTGACCCAAATCGGACTTGTACTTTCAGAGATAGATGGTCTTGAAAACTCACCTTTAATGTGACGTCACATGACACCCGATGTCGTTATCATTACGTCAGCTCAATGTATACCTATAACACATCCCGGAATACGTGCATACCAAGTTTGACCCCAATCGGACCTGTACTTCTAGAGATAGAGGGTCTTAACAACTACACCTTTAAGGTGACGCCACATTACACCCGATGACGTCATCATGCCATCACCTCCATTTATATTTATAGCACATCCCGGAATACCTGTAAACCAAGTTTGAGCACAATCGGACCTGTACTTCCAGAGATAGAGGGTCAAAAAAAATGCACCTTTAATGTGACGTCACATGACCCACGAAGACGTCATCATGACGATTTTTATCTTGGCCCTCCTGGGGATGGTGATCGAAGTGTGTGCTAAGTCGGAAGTCGATCGGATTTACCAAAGTGTCAAAGTCAATAGTCTGAAGAAAAACGTGTACAAAACCTATGGGGAAAAAACTGCACCTTTAACGTGATGTCACGTGACCACGAATGACGTAATCGTGACGAATTTATTCTAGAATCATCCGTGGGTAGTATGCTAAGAGTAGCTAGCCAAGTCTGAAGTCGATCGGATTTACCAAAGTGCCAAATATATATCGGGTGAAAAAACGTGTACAAATCTTATGGGGAAAACTACACCTTTAATGTGACGTCACACGACGTCGTTATGACGTCATTATGACGTCACCTTAATTTTCGTATATAACACATCCCGGAATACCTGTATACCAAGTTTGACACTAATCGGACTTGTACTTCCAGAGATAGAGGGTCCTAAAAACTGACCTTTAATGTGACGTCACATGACACCCGATGACGTCATCATGGCGATTTTCATATTGGCCCTTCTGAGGATGGTGGTTGAGGTGTGCGCTAACTTTTAGGTCAATCGGATTTACTAAAGTGTCGAAGTCAATAGTCTTGATGAAAACGTGTACAAAACCTAAGGGGGAAAACTGAACCTTTAACGTGACGTCACGTGACCATGAATGACGTAATCGTGACGAATTTCTTCTAGAATCATCCGTGGGTAGTATGCTAAGAGTAGTTAGCCAAGTCTGAAGTCGATCGGATTTACCAAAGTGCCAAATATATATCGGGTGAAAAAACGTGTACAAATCGTATGGGGAAAACTACACCTTTAATGTGACGTCACATGACGTCGTTATGACGTCATTACGACGTCACCTTAATTTTCGTATATAACACATCCCGGAATACCTGTATACCAAGTTTGACACTAATCGGACTTGTACTTCCAGAGTTAGAGGCTCCTAAAAACTGAACCTTTAATGTGACGTCACATGACCCCCGATGACGTCATCATGGCGATTTTCATATTGGCCCTTCTGAGGATGGTGGTTGAGGTGTGTGCTAACTTTTAGGTCAATCGGATTTACTAAAGTGTCAAAGTCAATAGTCTGGATGAAAACGTGTACAAAACCTATGGGGAAAAATTGCACCTTTAACGTGACGTCACGTGACCATGAATGACGTAATCGCGACGAATTTCTTCTAGGACCGTCCTTGCGTGGTTGTCTAAATGTATGCCAAGTCTAAAGTCGATCGGATCTACCAAAGTGTCAAAGTGTATTGGCTGAACGAAACGTGTACAAATCCTATGAGAAAAAGTCTGAAAGTGGAAAAAAAAAAAAAAAAACTAGACATGTGTTTGTGGACAAACACAGAGCTGTTTCGAGTGTCTAAAATTACTTTCAATATGTGTGTGGTAATCTTTTGTGTGTGCCAAGTCTCAAGTCGATCAGATTTACTAAAGTGTCAAAGTCAATAGTCTAAAGAAAAACGTGTACAAAACCTATGGGGGAAAATTGAACCTTTAACGTGACACCCCGTAACCTTGAATGACGTAATCGTGCCAAATTTCTCCTACGACCGTCTGTGGATGGTGGTCTATGTGTGTGCCAAGTCTCAAGTCGATCGGATTAACTAAGTGTCAAAGTCAAGAGTCTAAAGAAAAACGTGTACAAAACCTATGGGGGACAAATTAAACCTTTAACTTGACGTCACGTGACCTTGAATGACGCAATCGTGCTGAATTCCTTTCAGAAACATCTGGTGGTGGTGTTCTGAGTGTATGGCAAGTTTCAAGTCGGTCGGATTGACCAAAGTGTCAAATTCAATAGTCTGAAGAAAAACGTGTACAAAACCTATGGGAAAAATTTCACCTTTAACGCTAAGTCACGTGACCTTGAATGACGTAATCGCGACGAATTTCTTCTAGGACCGTCCTTGGGTGGTTGTCTAAGTGTATGCCAAGTCTCAAGTCCATCGGATTTACCAAAGTGTCAAAGTGTATTGTCTGAACAAACGTGTACAAATCCTATAGAGAACAAAAGGCAAAAAAAAAAAAAAAAAAAACTAGACATGTGTTTGTGGACAAACACAGAGCTGTTTCGAGTGTCTTTCAATATGTGTGTGATGGTCTTTTGTGTGTGCCAAGTCTCAAGTCGATCAGATTTACTAGTGTCAAAGTCAATAGTCTAAAGAAAAACGTGTACAAAACCTATGGGGGAAAATGAAACTTTAACGTGACGCCCCGTGACCTTGAATGACGTAATCGTGCCAAATTTCTTTTAGGGCCGTCTGTGGATGGTGGTCTAAGTGTGTGCCAAGTCTCAAGTCGATCGGATGTACTGAAGTGTCAAAGTCAACAGTCTAAACAAAACGTGTACAAAACCAATGGGAGAAAAATGTGCACCTTTAATGTGACGTCACGTGACCTTGAATGACGCAATCGTGCCGAATTTCTCTCAGAAACATCTAGGGGTGGTCTTCTAAGTGTATGCCAAGTTTCAAGTCGGTCGGATTCACGGAAGTGCCAAAGTCAATAGTCTGAAGAAAAACGTGTACAAAACCTATGGGACAATTTTCACCTTTAACGTGAGGTCACGTGACCTTGAACTACGTAATCGTGACAAATTTCTTTTAGGACCGTCCTTGGGTGGTTGTCTAAATGTATGCCAAGTCTCAAGTCGATCGGATTTTCCAAAGTGTCAAAGTGACCTGTCTGAACAAACGTGTGCAAATCCTATGAAGAAAAGTCTGAAAAACAAAAAAAAAAAAAAACTAGACATGTGTTTGTGGACAAACACAGAGCTGTTTCGATTGTCTAACGTTACTTTCATTATTTGTGTGTGGTGGTCTATGTGTGTGCCAAGTCTGAAGTCGATTTGATTTACACAAGTGCCAAAGATATATTAGTTGAACAAAACGTGTACAAACCCTATGGTGAAAATTGAACCTTTAATGTGACGTCACATGATACCCGATGATGTCATCATTATGTCATCTTAATTTTCGTCTGTAACACATCCTGGAATACTTGCATACCAAGTTTGACCCCAATCCGACATGTACTTCTAGAGATAGAGGGTCCTAAATACTGAACCTGTAATGTGACGTCCCATGACCCACGATGACGTCATCATGACGATTTTCCCCTTGGCCCTCCTGGAGATGGTGGTCGAGGTGTGTGCTAAGTCTCAAGTCGATCAAATTTATGAAAGTGTCAAAATCAATAGTCTGAAGAAAAACGTGTACAAACCTTATGGGGAAAAATGTGCACCTTTAACGTCACGTCACGTGACCTTGAAAGACGCAATCGTGCCGAATTGTTTTAAGGAACATCTGGGACTGGGGTTCTAAGTGTATACCAAGTTTCAAGTCGGTCGGATTTACCAAAGTGTCAAAGTCAATAGTCTGAAGAAAAACGTGTACAAAACCTATGGGAAATATTTTACCTTTAACATGACGTCACGTGACCTTGAACCACGTAATCGCGATGAATTTCTTCTAGGACCGTCCTTGGGTGGTTTTCTAAATGTATGTCAAGTCTCAAGTCGATCGGATTTACCAAAGTGTCAAAGTGCTATGCCAGAAAAAACGTGTACAAATCCTATGGGAAAAAGTCTGAAGAAAAAAAAGAAAAGAAAAAAAAAGAAAAAAAAAAACTTTAACGAAAACAAAAGCTGTTTCGGTGAAAAACCGAAACAGCTAAAAAAAGAAAAAAAAAAACTTTAACGAAAACAAAAGCTGTTTCGGTGAAAAACCGAAACAGCTAAAAAAAAAAAAAAACCAGAACGAAAACAATAGCTGTTTCGGTGAAAAACCGAAACAGCTAAAAAAAAAAACTTTAACAAAAACAATAGCTGTTTCGGCTGAATTGCCGAAACAGCTAATAATAACATTGTGATATTTAGCCCAGAAAACAAAAACTTGGGAAAAATGGTGTGTCTATAAATTGGGCTAAGAAGTAGTTAAAGGGTTTCCTAACATGGAAGACTTGAACAAGTTCAAGGAAATCCCCAAAATACATTTTAACGTAGATATGATTATTGTAAGCAACAAAAATCTTAAATTTGGGGGGGTTTCCTTGAACTTGTTCAAGTCTTTCACCTTAGGCAACCCTTCACCTACTTGTTAGCCCAATTTAGGGACACATCATTTTTTCCAAGTTTTTGTTTGCTGGGCTAAATATCACAATGTTATCATTGTTCATATGATTTTTCATAAGGTTTTAATGGGATAACTGTGCCAGTAAGCAACTTGGTGAATTTGAAGCACTTCAATACTTACTACTTGATGATATCTGGAGACACGGTAAATGCGTGCAAATGATAGGGTATAATTGTAGTCATTTTGGACCATTACTATATTTTCATAATTATTTAGTCACTTACATGCTTTAAAAAAATGTTATTGAAGTAAGGATGTTTAAGTATAATCGCCAAAATAAACTTTAAAAAAAATTAAAATAAAATATATACCCAAATATGGGAATAAACATATTACACAGCAGGGATTAACGATTTATGCAAATTTAACATTTTTCTCAAATTTTTCAAATGCAAAGCAGTGAAAAAAATTATGTTGCAATTAGTGGTGGGTTGAGCCACTAGATTGACTGGACTATTAAGGCCGTGTCCGAAACGGGTGTCTAGAGCTACACCCACGGCTATTGTCTGCGTCGGCCATTTTGTAGCGCTGTCCGAAATGCCATTTAGAACTACAGCTACGGCTACAACGTCACAAAAATCCAGCCGTAAAAGAAAAGTTGTCTAGCTAGCTCAGGTAAAACAAAATGGCGGCAGCACTAGCAAATTTTCGTTTATTTTTTAATGATGGTGCATTGAATTGAAACTGACAGATCGACAAATACGTCAATATCATCAGGTATTTCGACTGGCTGTAAACAAACATTGCGTAACATCTAGCAGACGACAATTGTTGTAAATTCTTAAATCGTAATTTTGTAAACACTAATCAAGCATCGCTTGGGGGCGCAATAACTAGCCGTAGGCTCTACCGTAGCCACGTCCGAATTAGACACTCGTTTCGGACACTGATTCTGCTTCATAGAAAACAAATCACCGAATGGCGGACTCTCCGTGATGAGAGTCGAGTGTAGAAATGTTGGCCTCATTATAGTTGGCCCATACAACAAGCTTATACCGTCTCGGTCGGGATATATTTTTTCCCTTAAGTAATTTTTTTTGCCCAGTATTTATTGGTGCTGTGTGTTCTGCTTCAGGAACAAGGAATCGTTCAATATTTTTACATTATCTACGAATCAACAAGAAAGATTTGAAGTCAAATGTGGAACGAGGCCGTGGTTTCTGAACCTCCATTAGCCTCTGTCATGAATTGACGAAAATCAACCGAAGAAGGCGTTTTGCGGAAATTTGTCAATAATTATGGCTTCCGATCTCTCGCGTAAGACTCAACGTTAGCTATACCACGGAGGGAGGGAAACAGATAGTTAGTGAAGTGCGGGGAAATTTCCAATCATAAAACTAGATTTGCTTTCCTGCACTTGAAGTGTATTTATGCTCCTCAGAAAACTGGTTAGGCCCAACACTAATTAGTGCCTACAATTGTTTTGTTTTTAGTGGCACTGAACTGAAGCTTTATTTGAATGCCATATATTTGAATGCCATACAGTAAATATTTTCTGGGGCCAATTCATACAAGCAATATTCTTTTTCCATTTTGTATTGTAGCAAAATAGGTATTTGTTTGTTTTTCTTGTATTGTATCCTGCTTATAATAATTATGGTTGTGTCTAATGAGATAGTCCCTTTAAGGAAGTTGGAATGCACTGGGCTTAACCTGGTGCATACAACAGAAGTATTATCATGACAAATGAATGGGAATGTACTGGGCTTAGCCTGGATCACCCAACAGAAGTATTATAATGACAAATGAAGTGGAATGTGCTGGGCTTAGCCTGGTGCATGCAACTGAAGTATTATCATAACAAATGAATGGAAATGTCTTGAGTTGGGTATATAAGTGCAGTGACGATGGCACTCAGTAAGGACTCTGGGCTGGGCAACTGATGCAATAGCATCACCCTTTTTCTTTAGTTTGATTTTTGTTACCATTGGTTCACCACTTGGAACTAGCTGTAAGGTGTCGTAAGTCTATACATGTTGTTTCGTAATTGTGTTATTAGTACCCCTTTTTCTTAACCCCAGCCATACCTGCCGGTATCTTGGTTCTTGTAAGTTGAATACAAAATCCATACTGCAGTTAATATTCATGTATATTTATTATTATGAGAACAAGTATAAAGATGTCGAGAAGAAATAACGGCATTCATGAGCAGAAATCTCGTTTCTCTTTCTGAGTTTTGTTTGTTTGTTGTGTTATTTAAAATTAACTGGCGGAATTCGTTACAGTTTTTGGTGGCAGCGGTGGGATTCGAATATTTTGTTTTGGTTAATCGAAATGACTGGTTGTGTTTTGGCGAAGCAGTATGGATTTAACTAATCGACTTAATCACACTATTGCTTTACTAGAAGCAGAACTAGACCGTAGGCTGAATTTTATAGGTGTGGCTTGTGGGGAGAATGCCACTCCACCCGTGGGTTTTACAATGCCCACCCCAATGTCCTTCCCCACGGGTGGTGTAGGACAAAGAATGGGTGCAAGAAAGCATGTAAAGACTAAACGATCTGATAAAACCCCGACACTAGTTCCAGGTGTATTTGATGTAAAAGATGCAAGTATTTATGATGATGATGGTTATGTTTACCCTGGTAATTTTAGCTTACCTTCGGTAAAAACGGTTAAACCAGTAGAACAGGCGGATAATTTTGATGGCAAAATTCAACTGGATGACTGGCTAACAAACTTTGTGTAGTCAAATAAATTGTTGGAATGAAGAGCAGCGAGTTCGGTTTTTAGCCGTAAGATTAAGAGGTCCTGCCCTGCAGGTATATACAGATTTACCAAGAGACCAGCAGTATGATTTTGAAATGGTAGTAAATGCACTGAGAGACAGATTTTGTCCCAAAGGTCAAACAGATTTACATCGAGCCCAGTTAAGATCTAGAGTTCGCAAAAGGGGCGAGACACTATCTGAACTTGCTAGTAGTGTTCGTAGACTTACTGTAAAGGCATATCCTGATGTTTCACCACAGTTTAGGGAAGAACTGGCGAGAGATCAATTTATAGAGGCACTTGATTCGCCTGACGTGCGTATGCAAGTTAGGCGCGCTAAACCTAGAACTTTGTGTAGTGCACTTTCATTGGCACACGAGGAAGAAGCCTTTCTTCACCTCGAATGTGCTAAGGTTGTGCATATTAAACAGTCGGTAGCTAGTGTACAACCAGACAGTATTAATTTGGAACAAAAGATTGAACAAATTGAACGTTCATTTAAAGAACTTAAACAGGTTGTTGAGTCTGAATATGCACAACGGACAAGGGGACCAATTGTTTGTTGGGGATGTCGCCAACAGGGACACATAAGAGCAAAATGTCCAAATAAAATTGTAACAGTAACTGGTGCAGAGACGGCCAATGCTGAACCGAATTTAAACAACGGAAGACCGAGCAGGGGGCCAATGTTCGGTCATCAGTAGAGGGATGGCCCAAATCATCAGTGTGCTTTGTAAATGGTCTAGTCAGTGGTGTTAATGTGAAGTTTCTTGTAGATACAGGCTCCTCGGTTACCATCTTGCACCCTCAGGTATGGAAGTTAATGCCACTAGAAGTTCGTCATACCCTTGGACACTGGGATGATACTATATTAGCTGCAGAAGGAAGTGTTTTGCAGGTAACGGGTTGTGCTAAGGTAGTTATAACTTAGGAAAAATGAGTAAATACCACACAATTGTAGTTGCCCCAATTACACAGGCGGGTATACTTGGTATGGATTTTTTTGCAATGTACGGAGGGACTATAAATTTTCTAGAAAAGAAGCTTAACTTTGACACCATTGATATTCCATTTTTTTTTCTGAAGCAATAAGCTTAACATGTTGCAGAATTTCCGTAGCAGAGACAGTGACTATTTCTGCAGGCCAGGAAGCTGTAATTTATGGCAATGTTCATAATCGTTATGGTGGAACTTCAGAGGGACTGGTTGAACCTTCAGGTAAATTTTCGCAGAAGGATAATGGAATGTTAATTGGTAGAACATTTGCTTGTGCGAATGATCATAGAATACCTGTCGGGGTTTTTAATCTAAAACCCGAAACTGCAATTATATACCAGGGTACACAAATTGCCATGCTTCAACCAGCACAAGAAATTCCTCCAGAACGAACAAATGATTGTGATTCCCAGAATTGTACCTTAGACCCTAGTTTAAAAGATCTACATGAACGTAGTTGCAAACATTTAAATGATGTGCAGAAAGTTCAACTTGATAAATTATTGATTGAACATGACCAAATTTTTTCAAAATCTGGTGAATTGGGTCGCACTAATTTGGTTTTTCACAAGATTGACACAGGAAAGGCCTATCCTCGTCGTCAACCTGCTCGTCAATTACCTTACCATAGTAGACAAGAAGCCCAGGACCAGATAGATGAGATGCTTAAAACTGGTGTTATTTCCACTTCTAATAGTCCTTGGGCAAGTCCTATTGTGCTTGTGAAAAAGAAAGATAATACTATTCGATTTTGTGTGGATTATAGAAGACTAAATGAAGTTACCATAAAGGACGCATATCCGCTGCCACGTATCGATGATAGTTTAGATGCATTATCAGGTTCAAAGTGGTTTTCCACACTAGATTTGACTAGTGGATACTGGCAGGTGGAGATGAGTCCTTTGGATCGGAACAAAACAGCCTTTTCTACTGGTTCTGGCTTGTACGAATTTAATGTCCTACCTTTTGGCTTGTGTAATGCTCCAATATTAAGTACATTCGAAAGATTAATGGAGTTGGTACTAGCTGGTCTTCATTGGAAAACCTGTTTGGTATATTTAGATGACATATTAATTTATGCAGGAACATTTGATGAACATGTAACTCGACTCAATGAAATTTTTGGTAGACTCTCCAAAGCTGGACTCAAACTAAAACCCCAGAAATGTTCACTTTTTCAAAAAGAAACTGCTTATTTGGGACATGTCGTTTCCGAACAAGGAATATCGACTGATCCAGAAAGACACGTAAAGTCCGCGAGTGGCCTACTCCCTCTAATCTGAAGGAAGTACGTAGTTTCATTGGTTTGTGCTCTTACTATAGACGGTTCATTATGGATTTTGCAAGTATTGCTGCACCTTTGCATAAACTTACTCATAAGAATGTTGGTTTTGAATGGACAGAGAATTGCGAGAATGCTTTTCAAATATTGAAAAAGAGGTTGATTACTTCACCTATTTTGGCATTTCCTGATTTTTCTTTACCTTTCATATTGGATACGGATGCCAGCGGTGTTGGCATTGGTGCCATCTTGTCACAAATTCAGAATGGACGTGAGAAAGTTATTGCTTATGCTAGTCGTAAGTTGTCCAAAACGGAACAAAATTACAGCGTTACTAAAAGAGAATTGTTAGCTGTAGTTAATTTTGTAAAACATTTCAAACATTATTTGTATGGAAAACGTTTTACTCTTAGGACAGATCATGGATCATTGAGGTGGTTGTACAATTTCAAAGATGTGCAAGGTCAACTTGCTCGTTGGCTTGAAGTGTTGAGTATTTTTAATTTTGATATTGTACATCGACCGGGCAGTCAACATAGAAATGCTGACGCCCTATCCAGAAATCCTATTGACTGTAAGGAAGAACCTTGTGTGGAAAAAGTTGGTTGTTTTGCTGCAACACCTAGAAACAGAGACGTTTTTATAGGTTTGAGTAAAGAAGAAATTCGCAAATTACAACTTCTGGATCCCAATTTATCTGTAGTCATTGATTGGAAAGAAAATGGAACAGAAAGACCATCACGTGACCTTGTTCTACCCTCTAGTCGCGAGACTAAAGGTTATTGGTACTTATGGGATCAATTGGAAATTAAAGAGGGGATTTTGTATAGGCGATTCGAGGGTACATTTTCATGTTATCAAGTAATAGTACCCACTTCCTTGAGGAAAGAAGTGTTAATACAGGCACACAATTCGATCACTGGGGGTCATTTTGGTTACACCAAGACATATAGGAAGATACAACGATCATTTTATTGGCTTGGATGTCGAACTAGTGTACAAAATTGGGTGAAACAATGTGAGAAATGTGCCCGTAAGAAATCACCTTGTCGGCCTGTACGAGCTGCACTTAAACCGTCTTTGGTAGGACATCCTATGGAACGGATTGCGATTGACATATTTGGTCCATTACCCCGTTCACGACGTGGTAATCGTTATATTATGATTGTAATGGATTATTATACTAAATGGGCAGAGGCATACCCTTTAATCAATCAAGAAGCGTCAACAGTTGCTAAAGTGTTGGTTGAACAATTTATTTGTCGCTTTGGTTGTCCTCTCAGTATTCACACTGATCAAGGTACCAATTTTGAAAGTAAATTGTTTCAGAATATTTGCAGTTTATTGGGCATCAATAAAACCCGAACTACTCCTTACCATCCGCAATCAGATGGATTGGTGGAAAGATTTAACCGAACCATCCAAACTATATTGAGCATGTATGTTCAAGAAGATCAAACTGATTGGGATGTGCAATTACCATATGCGATGATGGCGTATCCCAGCAAACACAAAACGTTTAAAAAACGTTTTTTAAACGTTTAAGTAGGTCCGCTAGGTCTTCGTCCTAACTAAACGTTTAAAAAACGTTATTTAAACGTTTAATTAGGCCCGCTAGGTCTTCGTCCTAAATAAACGTTTAAAAAACGTTTTTTAAACGTCCGCTACGTCTTGATTTTTAACAAACGTTTAAAAAACGTTTGGAGAACATCTAATTTTGACCTAATATTTGCCCCAAAGCAAAGGTTTTTTTAAAACGTTTACAAAACGTTTACGAAACGTTTGAAAAAGACGATTTTTTTTTCTGGACGTTTAAAAAACGTTTTCTTTACGTCCAAGTCAAATAAAAACTAATTGTAATTAATTATTGTTTTTTAATATTATGATTTAATATGATTATTATTTTGATGATTAAATTGAGTAGCCTAATGATGGTGATTATGATGATGATTATGATGATCGATGATCGATGATGATTATGATTATGATGATGATCATGATCGTCATCCTCATCGTGTGGCCCATATGGTCGTCGTCGACGTCGTTGATGTACGTAATTGTTATATTTTGTGACATCGTTATCATGCGGTGCGCCGGCGCGGCCTGGCTGGCCGCCTACGTACAGCGTGCATGCCATCGTTTATATTCAAACGCTATGTTGGATGTTCTTGAAAGGTTTTCTGAACGTTCTGAATAGGTTTTCTGAACGTTCTTAAAAGGTTTTCTAGACGTTCTTAAAAGGTTTTCTGAACGTTCTTAAAAGGTTTTTTGAACGTTTTTAAAAGGTTTTCTAGACGTTCTTAAAAGGTTTTTTAAACGTCTAAAGGTTTTCTAGACGTCCTAAAAAGGCACTGCAAAAACTGTGGTGTTAAAATTTTAACACCAATGTTTTTTTAATCTTTTGGAATGAACATTGGTGTTAAAATGAAGTAAAATGATTCTTGAAGTATTAGTTTCAAATCAAGTACTGGTGTTACGTACTTTTGGTGTTAAATTTGACCTAGTGCGCATGCGTGTGTGAAATAAAGCCCTCTGATTGGTCGATAAGGAATTATGGTATATGTTAACAATAGTCGATGTTAAATTGTTGTATTTAGTCAAAAAACCCATTTATTTTACCATAATATGTAATTATTTAAACGATTCCATGATTGAATTTTGATTTTTGTGCAAACATAGTTAAAAATTCGCGTTACATTTTATTCGTTTTCAAATTTTGACATTATTCATAAAAACTAGCTGCGACTTCGTCGTGGACAAAAAAGCGTAGTATAAAACTAACAACGGCAATGGCTATGTGTGTAGTACGTATTCAGTAGGAATAGATTATTATTGTATATGGATGTGTAATGTGTAATAAGTCAGTTCTTTGTAATATTTCATTACGTAATTTGTCCATGCAGTTAATATGTACAAAATTATAGTGTTAAAACGGTATGATCCTCAAACTGGTGTTATTCAACACCCAAATCCCTGCCCAAAATAAACACCAGGAAATAATCAAATTTTACACCATTGGTGTACAATTTAACACCACAGTTTTTGCAGTGTAGACGTTCTTAAAGGGTTTTCTAAACGTTCTTAAAAGGTTTTCTAAACGTCTAAATGTTTTCTGGAGAGCTGGTCTGGAAAACGAATACGAGACAAGGTTTTAAATTGGTTTTTTAAACGTTTTAAATTGGTTTTTTAAACGTTCAATAAAAACGTTTTTTAAACGTCCAAAACCTACCACAAAAAAACGTTTACAAAACGTTTTTTTTTGAACGTTTAAAAAACCAATTTAAAACGTTAAAAAAACGTTCAGAAAACGTCCGATTGTTAGCTGGGATAGAGCCACAGAACAAGATACAACTGGGGTAAGCCCAAATCGTATGATGTTGGGTAGGGAGACGTCCATGCATGCCATTGGATTTGCTTGTAAGTGAACCTTGTGTAAATACAGAAGTACCAAATTATGAAAGTTATGCTACCGAGTTATATGAGCGTATGCAAAAAGCCTTTCAAGTAGCTAGAGAGAACATTCAAGGTGCACAAAAACGGCAAAAACAGTTGTATGATGCAAAATTGAAGGGAAACCCATTTTCAGGAGGCGACAAAGTTTGGCTTTATCGGTATGTCAGAAAACTTGGTTTGAGCCCTAAATTGCAATCTCATTGGAAGGGCCCTTATATTGTACTTAAACGGATCTCGGATGCTATCTATCGTATTAAACATGTAGAAAATGGGCAAAGAACAATTGTTCATTTTAATAGATTAAAACCATGCTATAGCCCTCTAAATACAGATTCATCACAAGTTTTGGACGACTCTTCTCACGGCATCATGGATACAGGAAGTTCAAGTGAACTTGAGGTCAATGATGCTGATGGTGACCCATCGGATGCTGAAAACGACACCACCAGGGAAGCAATGATTGTGGCTGGTGATGACGTTTCAACCGATGATTGCGCCCCTATACAACAGGAGGTTGGTGACCTGCAAGCGCTGGGTAATGCGACGCCTGAATACGATCAGCCACTTTATTAGGGACGGAGAATGTCTCCAGACGCAGCAATCGCAACTCCTATTGGATCTAGATATACCCAGCGTCAGCGACAGGCACCACTGTGGATGCGAACTGGCCAGTACCAAGTATGATGGCTTCAATTGAGGACAGCTCCTTGAACGCGTGCCATTTTTTTTGGGGTGCACACCAAAACCTTGGACACTCGAGAATTCAAGTTGAACTGTTGTCAATTTCATCATGACCAGTAGCTGAAACTTCCTTCCTAGTTCTAATGTATAATTACTTAAATCCTGCATAAAATGTAAAATTTGTAAGAACAATTAGGGGTAAACACACCAGACATGTTTGTATTTTTGTGTGTGATTATGGATATTTCTGTAATTAATTTAAAATTAATTTAAGGCAGTATGAATACCTGTTTGTAAATAATAATAATAATGATAATAAGAATATTAATAATTACGGCGCAGGGACGCGCCTTTTTTTACAGAGGGGAGCAGTGTAGCAAAATAGGTATTTGTTTGTTTTTCTTGTATTGTAACCTGCTTATAATAATTATGGTTGTGTCTAATGAGATAGTCCCTTTAAGGAAGTTGGAATGCACTGGGCTTAACCTGGTGCATACAACAGAAGTATTATCATGACAAATGAATGGGAATGTACTGGGCTTAGCCTGGATCACCCAACAGAAGTATTATAATGACAAATGAAGTGGAATGTGCTGGGCTTAGCCTGGTGCATGCAACTGAAGTATTATCATAACAAATGAATGGAAATGTCTTGAGTTGGGTATATAAGTGCAGTGACGATGGCACTCAGTAAGGACTCTGGGCTGGGCAACTGATGCAATAGCATCACCCTTTTTCTTTAGTTTGATTTTTGTTACCATTGGTTCACCACTTGGAACTAGCTGTAAGGTGTCGTAAGTCTATACATGTTGTTTCGTAATTGTGTTATTAGTACCCCTTTTTCTTAACCCCAGCCATACCTGCCGGTATCTTGGTTCTTGTAAGTTGAATACAAAATCCATACTGCAGTTAATATTCATGTATATTTATTATTATGAGAACAAGTATAAAGATGTCGAGAAGAAATAACGGCATTCATGAGCAGAAATCTTGTTTCTCTATCTGAGTTTTGTTTGTTTGTTGTGTTATTTAAAATTAACTGGCGGAATTCGTTACAGTATTTTTGTTTGGGACATCAAATGTTAATTTGGGGCTTTACACACAGGCACTTTGTTCACATAATTATTATATGGGGCATTAAACCTCAACATTCCTGAATCCTGCAATGTTAATTTAAAAACCAACCAGTCTTCAACACTTTTTATAGTGTCACAATAAATGTAGACACATGTGAAATCTAGAATTGTTTACCCTTTATTGACTGAAACCTCGCATGGGTCATAAATGACATTTACTAAGTTAAAAGAAGTTCGTAAATATTAAACTTGGATTTTCCAAGAATTGTTCAATTGCGACACGACTTAGGGAACACTCGGTCGATTGTGTGCCAAATTTCTGGACGCCACCGTTTTGTGTTTTTTCAGACTAAATTTACACCTAAATTGTTAACAGTGTAAATAGCAAGCATTCATAATATTAACATGGTAAAGGTACAATGAATTTTGAGTTTGTCAACAAAGACGTTTGGCAACATTGTCGTGATGAGGAAAGTCGGCCCAACATTTAATAACTGTTAAAACAATGTACACGTCGAAGTACAGATATAGCTACACACGATAGCGCAGCACACTTTCACCAACTGATCATTTTTTCAGTCACTGTTTCTTTCTCTTTCATAATTTTACGGTTTTGGATGATATTCAGCATATGCCTACGGTTTATTCTTCCAAAATAGCCACAGCCTTTGAAGCTCCGACGTAAGCCATAAAACTCTGATATTGGCGACACACACGTGTAGCAGTTGTTAAGCGCCGCCATTTTGACAATTTTCAGCGCGTTGACCTTTTAGAAAGGTCATGACAGAGGCTAATGTGATTTTGAAAAAACTACATATTGAGGGCGCTATCATTGTCGACAAAATGTATCTGCGCATGTGATGTACACGCACAGGGCAGTATAGAGTGTGCAGTGTGGTGGTTGTTTCGTTAATTCTACATTTCTTCGCTGACGGAAAAGTGGGGCAGTTACTAGGTCAAGTGTTAAAACCTTTTACGAACCCCAAATCCGACTTCACGAAACAATATTTCAGGTACTGAGGTAGGCTATGAAGTAGGGGTCCATTCAATTTTGATCATAATCACATCAAACAATCCCGACCATAGCATAGGCAGCCCCATTCTGTATACGGATAGTCCATATAGACGATGTGCCCTCTGACGTCACGTGTTTACATCTGTATTCAAATGTGCCCAGCAGTGATGTGCACCCATCATGTTTTACATAAAATTTGCTTAAAGACTGACGTCGCAGGTCAGATCGCCTTTGAATTATGTGACCTCTGATGTCATCTCTTCTTAACCAAATTTATGTAAAACATGATTCGTGCGCATATTGACGGGCACATTTGAATACAGATGTAAACAGAGGCACATCGTGACGGCCACAAAATGGGGCTATCCGGGCCATAGCCCCATTCTGTGGCTGTACCGTATACTGCCATTGTAACGTTATAAGTAAAACCTTCACTCTGTATGAATATTGACATCGTTTTCACGTCCGTCTTTCAAAACAGTCAGGAGCACTTAAAATTCGAAGGTACGTTCCTAGCCCAGGTTGGACGAAGTTCTTCATTGCACGACTAAAAGTTAATGTACTTATTTACAGAAAATAAACTGCTCTTTATCCCTAACCCTACCTATTGCTACCGTACTTCTAGTACTGCAGTACTCTCACTGACTTGTGTGCAATGCCTGTAGTAATTTTTAGTATTTGGTACTTCACCCCTTATTGCACTCGTAGTACTTTTTAGCATTGGGTCCCTCTGCTTGCTGAGTGTGCATGGCCCATGTATGCTGTGTAAGGTGTTCTAAACTCTACAGCAAAAATTGTCACTTGGGACACATTGGGTCAAGGCTGGACTACTGCATTTTTTGCCAGGTAAGTATTATACTGACCTGTATTGCCACTATTAGTACTTTGTAGTTGGCAGTATCTGTACTCTGTCAGTACACACCCAATCATCAGTCACAGAGAGACCCAATGCTACAAAATACTAAGTAGTATTCTGTAGTACGCAGTTCTTTAGCCCAAAGTAAGGCCTAGGGGGTTAGGGTTAGTGAAGCCAAGAGATTTCAATTTTAAGCCTTAACATTAAAACAGAAAGCCTTAATTAACTTAAGTGCACTACCCATTACAAGCTACAACATTTTTTTTCATGAGATTGTGTTCTTGATAGACTGAATTGACCAGACAGAATTGTGGTTTGTGTGTAATTGTAAATTCAGGCAGTGCGTGTGGAGATTCAAAACAAAAGGCTAACGAAAAAAAGAAAACCTGGGGAAATATGGAACTGAAAGAAAGGAAATTTGGAATTGATAGAGTACACGCCACACTGTGGAAAGTATGATGTGGCTGAAACGTCGAAGAGTCCTCATTTTGGCTTCCGTCTTCATAGTGATGTGGCTGGTGATCATCTTATACACGCCATCACCTTCAGGGAGTCAGAAAAATGCAAACCGTGGTGCCAAACGAGGAGCCAACCGGCCGAACTTTCCCCCGAGCGGGAGCAAACGCACGTCCCAAATGCCCAGAATCAGAATCGTGGACGTTGACGAAAATCCACCTGTAGACGAAGAGGAAAAAAGGATCGAGACGCAACTCCGAGATGCGAGTCTAAATTTCAGCAAAATCAAAAACTTAACATTTGGCAACATTAGAATTTCAGATAGGAAAAACGTTGATGCGAAAGCCGCGTCGGACATTGAGCTGGACCTTATACCGCACGCGTTACCGGAAGGGATGAGATCGCAAGGTGCAATATGGAACTTGGCGGGCAGTTGGGTCAACTCCGAGCAAATTACTCCCGCCGACAACCCCGATTTGGGGATGGTATTGAACGCCATGGCAACTGGGCCGATTGTCAAGGCCGATATCGGTTACAAAGGCACCCAACTGAAGGCACGGCTGGAGTTATCGGGAGGACAGTGGGTCGTCTTCAAACCTGGAAGGTGAGTTAAGCATTCAGTTGTAAGATGGACCCCATGACCCAGAGTTGAAACAAGTCGGTTGAGTAATTTCTTTTAGTAAGTTATATTCAGTCAAGAAGTCAAGGTCTTGTCTCCTTGAGTCTCATCGCGTCTCGTCGAGTTGAGTCAAATTGTTGAGTCGTCGAGTTGAGTCTAGTTGAGTTATTGAGTTATCGAGTAAATGAGTCGAATTGAGTCAAGTCAAGTTAAGTCATTGAATTGAGTCGAGTCAAATATTTAGCTTGTGTCAAATCGAGTCACGAACATTTAAATGTTTATAGCACAAGAAAGAGTCATTTGTTTTCATTTTTAATAAGAAATCCCCTAAAGCAAATGATGAAACCAGGAATTGGAAATTGAATACATAGATCCAGTCCAGTTCTGGGGTAGTATTTTGTGTACTACAGAACCACAAGGTGGGAGTCTAAGAGACACGGTGTATACTTGTACACAATAAGCGGCTGCTGTACCGTAGTGTATTCATAAAGTAACGTGAACATACATTTTGCATCACTGACGATATTTTCCAAAAAGTTTTGCTTTTATTTTTGGGACTCGAGTGTTATATTAGCCTTTACTCAAGTCGACCCGAGTCTTCTGATGGGGGACTCAATCAAGTCGAGTCAGTCATATTTGTCTTAGGAGAGGTGCAACATTTGCCAATAGTGCGTCGCCATTTTGTGGATCCAACAGTGCACCTCTTGACGTGCCAAATGTATACATTGTTGTACTTTTGGCAACTCTTCAGGGTCGATGTTTGTACGGATTGTAATGTCCCTCCTGAAGAAAGGTTACGAGTACTCGACGCTTGTGACTTGACCGTTATAGCCCATCTGAATTCATTTCTGGGACAAGTTCAAGACAAGGTGGGGACTGGACTCATTCACTTTGTCCAGAAGAAGCTCTGCAATCAGGATGAAGTCAAGTCCATCACAAATCCCTGCAAGTTCAGTCCCGATGCAACTTGAAGACTATTCAGAATGAACTTTTGACAAAGGAATTCCTTTGTTGATGTTTATTGACTGTTCCATACACCTCTTTAACCAGTTCGCGCCGGGATTATTTTAACTTCACCGAGCCGAGGGGCGGGATTATTTTTAACGAAACTCGATCTGAAGCTCAGGCCGATAGTGCCGGGAAGCACACCCACGAATTTCCGGCCTTGCTTGCTGCTGACAGAGATTTCCGAACTTGAACTTGGCGTGTTTATGTGTCATCCGTTTTGAATTTGGGGAAAACTTTGCGTTTATATACGTCTTCCGTCACGAACTGGTTAATGCATTTGACTAATATGGTTTTCTCTATTGGTGATCTTGCATTAGATATACAAGAGATCATGTCATCGACGGCACGCCATATGCAGGATATGACAGACATACTGGGGAGATTGCTGCATTCCATTTAGACAGGTAATGGCATGAATAGTGTATGTTATGTGTGAGAGGTTCTGACAAAATGAGACGGAACTGGGCAGAGGTTGATGAAATGAGGGTTCTCAGGTATTATAGAAAGATTTTAAAAATCCATATAATGTTGTTTGTTTGCACTTCAATCAGACATTCCGTTAACAAGTTATGGCTTCTTAAAGGTAGTATACACCATTTGCAGATATCAAAAATATTTACTACCGAATTATTAAGAAACATCTGACTTAATTGAAAGTAAATAATGATTTTAGGCATCCAGCAAAATGATTGCACTAAATATCCTGTAATTATTCCGAAAAAATAGAATTTTATAAAAAAAACATTCGTGATCGCTAGACGGCGATTGCGAAAAAAAAAATTACATAAGAATAACTGCCCGACACCGGTTGAAAACAAACACTTTGTTTCCGTGCTTTTCTCGGCATCCATGATTGTAAAACTTCGCACTGGTCAGTTAAACGGTATTTACTATAAAATAACCTCCCCCCCAAAAAAAACACCCATTCATGATAATTCAAGCAATTACCTATGGTGTACAGTATCCTACCTTTAAAGTTTGTATTTATCAACATGTCGCGAAAGTGAAATAATGAGAAAAAGGCCTTTTAAAGTTTTAAGTTTTGTATATGTACACATGATATGGAAAAAATGCCATTAAATTTTCTTTAAAAACACTTTTATTAAACTACCGTCATATTATTTTAAAAAAATATTTATTTAAATTATTTAAAAATATTATTTAAAAATATAGTTATTACCGGTAGGCATATTAACCCTAACCCTCCCAAATCCTCCAAATTCCTCATTGCAAAATGCAGGATTTTGCAGGATTGAGGTCACTTGGAGTTTGATGCATTGCAGGATTTTGCAGGATTGAGGTTACTTGGGGTTTTACCCCTGCAGGAATATGGAGGATTCAGGTTATCAGGCTGAATGTGACACACAAGGATTTTGCAGGATTGAGGTCACTTGGAGTTTGATGCATCGCAGGATTTCGCAGGATTGAGGTTACTTGGGTTTTTACTGACTGCAGCCAGGGCAAGACTGCAGGGTTTTGCAGGATACAGGCTGTATGGTCAACAGTGACCAATATTGGAGGATTTTGCAGGATTCAGGTTACTTGGAGTTTTAACAATTTAGGAATTGGAGGATTTTGCAGGATTCAGGTTATGTGTAAGTAAAAATGGGTAGGGAGTTAGGGTTAAAGATTACAAAAAATCTGAAAAAATAAATCAACTATTATTTATTAATTTTGCAGTTTTCTCCACTGCCCTGTGCCCAGTTTCGTCTCATTTTGCCAGAACCCCCCACATATAACTGATATCCTTGATTGGTAAAACTCGCATTCATTTAATGACGCACCCAAGTTAGGGACTCAAGGGGGCTTAAGCCCCCCCCCCCCCCCCCCCTCCCCCAAGAAGGTAAACAAAACAAAAAGGGGGGAGGAGAGAGAGATGCCCCTTCATATGGGAGGTTACCAAGTTCCTAATAGGAAGATCCATCCATATGTGTGTATTATACATACAATATAATAACCCAAAATTACATGCATAATAGTAGATTAATGATTTGTGAGAGTAAAGTTTTCTTTGATCCCCCCTAACACAAAATCCAAAATAGACCAAAATAGCTATGGGGACAGAAAAATGTCCCCCCAATTCCGTCAGTTTTTCCGAAACAAAAGAACCTGTCCCACAACTAGGCGTATGCTATAAGGAACATCAGCTTGTTTGAAGCCTATGTTGGAAACTGTGAAATTATGTAAAGCAAACAAATGTCCCTTACATTTTGCCACGCCAATCAAAGGAAATTGCTCACAGACGGTTCTGCGACATTTGCCTTCTCTGAAACTGAGACGCATTGGTATTGTTCTGAGTTGAGGCTGGGGTAAAATCAGTTGCTTTCATGTTTTCTTGGCAGGGTTTTAGGATTTCATAGAGCTCCCATCGTAGTAGGGAGACGAATCAATCTACGAACAGAAATCATGCCAGTGGCATCAAAGAGCCTATTGGATACATTCATGACTCGGGGTGAGTAAAAGCAAGGCTTTGACGAATCCAACAGAGTCCAACAACATCCAACAGACTCCAGCAAAATTGGAATGAGGTGTGCTGAATTCATCAGAACCCAACAAAAGTTAGAAGCCTGTTATAAAATCAAACAGATTCCATCAATTAACCCTAGAACAATTCCCATATAAGGGGCCGTCAAAAGTTGTCAACATTTTTAAGGTCGTACAGAGCGTACTGGTACTTTTCAAGACCCCCCTCCCTCCCCCCAAAGTAGTACTTTTCAACATTTAGTCCAAACACCGGTAGGGCGCGGTGGGGCATTGCGTGCACAATGTCCATGCACAGCTGTGGGAACGAGTCGCAGTACAGTCGTGTCAAAGGTTATTCATTCACGTTTGGCACATTCGCGCGCTTATTCAGGGCTACATACGGTATGAAGCACGATATGTGGCAGAGAAAACCCCCCTCTTTTGTGTTGACCATTGTGTTCCCGGAATCTCAGGAATTCCTTTTAGGTTTCAAGGGGGGGGGGGGGGGGGGGGGGGGTTAGGTTACAATAGTGTTGAGTGCGTATAAAGTATAGGGATAAGAGGGGGGTACCCCTCTGCCACATATCGTGCTGGGTATACAGGGCTAGGGCATCAATGTGTGTATGTACACCGCATGGTTAACGTTGCGCTATACGAAATCATTGACAACTCGGTCGCCGCGGCATGTAGTGCGGGCGGCGTCAAAAGTATCTCATCCTCGCAAGCTACGTATAGCTAGCCAGGGACGCATCAGGGTTTTTTTCTCGGAGTTGCACAATAGCTGTTAACAAGGTATAACCATACCTGCCGAAGCAATCATTTTTGAACAGCGGACTTTGTATCGCTTCTGATTTTAACGTTGAAAATTCTTTTGAGATAAAAAAAAAAAGGAAACTAAACCAATTATATAATTATCTTTTGCTGATTGTACGGTACAAAATCAACATTTTTTTCACAATTTAAAGTCGTACGCGGCCTCCGACCCCCCCTCCTCCCTGTCGTACGCTTTGTACGACCATTAAAATGTTGAAAACTTTGGACGGCCCCTAAGTCAAACTCCAACACCAGGTTTTATTTGAATCTGTTAGGATGGATACTGGACCCCCTATACAAAGAGGAGTCACGTTGACACAGCGGTTCTTTCCTCGCCTTCCACCGCTATGACCCGGGTTTGAATCCCGCCTCGGCCAATATCTGGATTGGGTCTCTGTCAGTCTCTGCCTGATTTTGTGGGTTTTCCCAGAATGTTCTTCTGGGGTTTTTCGCTGTTGGGTGTTGAATGAAATATATAAATAAATGTATAAACTGATTGTCTTTTACACTAGAATATACCTCTAGAATCAGAGTTTGTGTGTACAGTTTGCCATATGGTGTTGGAATTTGCTAGGATGGGTGTGGTCCCTAGTGAATTACACTAGGGCGTTATAGCTATAGGGTTAATATGTGTAATGTGCATACCGGTACATGTAAAGCTGTTGGGAATTCTAACAATGAGGTAAAAAAGCATGTCATTCTTGATTGCCTTCTTTCCCGTTCACTTCAAGTTAGTTGTTATGCACCCTACTTCGGATTGTTAAGAACAAATGTGACCCGCTCCAGGAAAAGGTGACATAAGTCGCGCTATTCATTTATGTGTAATGGCCTGTTAAAGTTAATAGGGTAAATTTTGTTGTCAATCTGATTTTCATTTTTTTGTCTTAAATGACATCTTTAATATTCAAAGTTTCAGATTTTATTAGCAAAAAGCTGGAATTCGATAAATAAAGTCGAACGAAACTTAAGAGTGCATGGTTCAAATGTATTGTCTTAGTTTTGTTGTGTTTCGAAGCCTGTTTTCTCAGTTGTGTATTTTGAATTCCATGGAACCATTACTATGCAAAAACGTCATATCACTGGAACAGGAGGGGCTATGGAGCTGTACTATGTACCAAATGAAAGCTTTTATCCTGGACTTTTTAATCATGTACATTTATAACTCTATTTTTTATTTTTGCGACTTCTGTCACCTTTTTCAAGAGCGGGTCACAAATGAACAATGAACCTGATATTCCCTTTAATGGTAGTGCTGAATCCATCATAACCCCAAAACAGAGTGATGGAGGGCAATGAGGAATTCTAACAAAATCCAAAGCACGATGTATTAAAGTGTGGTGAATCTAGTAGAGTATGTAGTATATTCAGTTCAACAGCCAACGAAATAGCTAAAGCCCCTGAATTCATCAGAGTTTTTTTTTAAAAAGTACAAATTGTACACTAAATTTATGTACTTGTATCTACAGCAGCAAAAAAAAAATTCCAGTTTTTGAATACTGACAAATTTTACAAAACTGTGACAGAAATGCACATGGACACAATATGGTGATAAGCTAGGCATGATATTTTTCAGTTTTTTGTCTGAAATCAGACTTTTTGGATCTGAAAAAGACATTATTTGTATAGAAAGATATATGCATCTTTCAGACATTTCATCAATTTTCAGATTTTTTTCCTTAACCAGTTCGCGCCGGGATTATTTTAACATCACTGAGCCGACGCATGGGATTATTTTTAACGAAACTCGATCCGAAGCAGGTTCAGGCCGCCAGTACCGGAAAGCACACCAACGCATTTCTGGCCTTACTCGCTGCTGACAGACATTTCCGGACTTGCTCGTGGCGTGTTTATGCGTCATCCGTTTTGAATCTGGGGAAAACTTTGCGTTTATTTTTTTTTTTTTTTTTATTATTGGTTTATTAAAACACATTCAAACGTCGCAGCTACAAGCTGAATTGAGTTTAAAATACAGAAATTCATAAAAAATAATAATGTTAAAAATTACAGAAAAACCATTAAGGAATACAATTTGTTTGGGGACAGAAGGCATATCAACTGAGTGAACAAAAATCAAGAGCTATTGTTGAGTGCTTGGACAAGGGATGGGATGCAACTATTTTTGTAACGACCAGTCCTACATTTTGGGGGGCACATTTTGTTGGCATTCCTCAAGTTGTTATTTTTGTTTGGTGGGAGCCAGTGCCTGTAATTGTTTGATTCAAACAATGTCTTACCAAAATTGATAAATAAATGACTCAGTCTATCAGTGATTGTAGGCAAGCTGAAAAGTTGACATATTTCCACATATGATGTTGGTGTATTTGGCTGACCAGCCAGAATGATACGAAAAGCCCTTTTTTGTAACCTTTCAAGGGTTATGAGTTGTGTTTTAGTAAGTCCAGAGTACCAGACAGGACAGGCGTATTCGATAGTGGGTCGGACATACATAACATACACATTTAACAGATCCTTGACAGAAATAAAACAACGTTTAAGCTGGCGTAAAAAGAAAAGTCTGCGGTTAAAATTACTACAAATGTTGTTCACTTGGGAATCCCACTTCAAATTACTCTGTATATAAATACCCAACAATTTCAAACAATCATTTTGATTAATTTGAGAATCTAAAATATCAAAGGTGGGTGGATCAGGTTGGTTACGTTGAAAACTAATATTCATATACTGGCATTTGGCGGGATTAAGTTTCATTTTATTCAGATCAGTCCATTGATTTAGGTCATCAAGCACATTTTGCATGTTGGAGCTCTCGTTAGGATTAGAGAGGGTCTGACTTAAAGTCAGGTCATCGACATATTTGTAGTGTTTGACCGTTGGGAGATCAGGGACAAAATCATTGATCATTACTAAAAAAGCAATGGGCCCAATTTTTGTTCCTTGGGGAACTCCAGCATGTAATCTCTCCCAATCAGAAATATCACCCTTATATCTAACAGCCTGGAGACGGTCTGATAGAAATCCACAAAGCCAAGGTATTAAGGAAGTTCTAACCCCAAGCTTAATAAATTTATTAATAACTATATTGTGGTCAACTCTATCAAATGCCTTACTAAAATCGGTGGCTATCAACACAGCAGAATTATTTGGTTTATCAAGAACACAATGTATATCGTCCAGGAGTTTTACCAAACAGTGGGATGTAGAGGATCCTTTCAAAGAACCAAATTGAAATTTGTCAATGAGAGACTGTATGTCACTAAGGATCCATTCCACAACAAACTCTTCGAACACCTTAGAGAAAATACAAGTGAGTGAGATGGGGCGCAGAGTATCAATGGTTGGATGATTAGTCTTAGGGACCGGTACAACAAAAGCCTTTTTCCAAATTTCAGGTACTACACCTTCACAGAGAGAACAATTAAAAATATTGGCCAAAGGAAAACATAACTCATAAGCAAACTCTTTAATTATGCGTGGCGGAAGGCAGTCTGGCCCCCCAGATTTACCCAACTTGACCTTTTTCAACTTGTTAAAAACCATTTGAGGTGTTACAGTTGGAACCGATGATACATTCGTCATCCGGCGCGAACTGGTTAATTGACAATCTCATCAGGATCATCCCGTGTGATTGAAGTCAATGTTTTCATTTGCTTCTGTCAGGAAACCAGACTTGTTTCTATGGCAAATGCTACTACTGTAACCCAGGGGAACCCGCCTGCGCTGACGAGAATGACATGGTGGAAGGGTCGTTGACCTTGTGGTTGCCTAGAGACAAGAAGCTGAAGAAGTGGCACCATCTGTGGTCCAGAACCTACAGGGACAACAAGAAAGCACAGTAGGTTTATGAAAGACTGAGTGGGTTTTCACGTGGCACGCGAACGATTCACGAAGGATGGTAATGTCGGAAAAACGACAAAGTCCAACATTCTGAGAGGTTTTTCTCCGCATGTGTTGCGTCAATGCAGTTTGTGCGTAGTTCTCACAACGTATGCGAATATCGTGTGTAGCGTTGCCGAACTATGGCCAGTTTTGAACTTTTTTGAAATTCCCACAGAACTAAAAACGACGCTTGCAAACAATCCACGTTGCTTCCGAACCCCCGCGCATGTTTGGTGAACTTTTGGAGCCTAAAATACAACTGTTGGACTTTGCACTTATTTTGGCATTCGCATCCTTCGCGAATCGCTCGCGTGCCCTGTGAAAACCCACTCTATGCAACCACTATTTCTGTACATAGAACGTACCAGTAGTACGGTATGTAGTCTGTCTGGCTGTATGTGTCATTTTGGTTAAAGTTTGCAGAGTTGAAGTCAAATTTCAATCAAACTTGGGTCATGGTTGCAATAGTGTAAATGTTGTATCATGCTGAAGGTCAAGTACTGAGGTCAAAGGTCATTTGAGGTCACATTGTAAAACGGGCTGAAATTGTAAAATTTGTTTCAAAGTGTAACCTTTATATGATGGTGGCGTCAAAGGTCAAGTACGGAGGTCAACAGTCATTTTAGGTCATGCAGGCGAGACACGTGGTTTGAGAACCATCCTTGATTTTCAACTCAATGATATTCACCAATCGCCATTCACATAAATCATCCAATCATAGTGTCTGTTGAACATCACATGGACGCAAGACAAACAAGTTATGGTTAGTTACGTTACGGTTTGTCCGCCCATCTTTGGTTCCAGTTTAAACATATGAAACTAATACCGGTAATCAAACAAAAAAGCTCCCTTTGGCACACAATTTGAACTTTTTGCTATGTCTTAAAAACAATAACTCACAATAACACTAAGGTTTTGCATGTTAAAACTAGGTGCCACAATGAGTACCAAAAATGCATGTTTTTAGAAAAATTTGTTGTTGTTTTTTAACCTCAAATCATGCTAAATTACATTCCATCTCACTGTCACACCACTCAAATGAAAGATCTTGTTGTCCTCTTTAATTTGATTTCACACTTCTTGTTGTGATGCTTGTAGTTCTAAAGATAGCTACAAATTTCATCGTGGAATTGCCCACATGATACTATAAAACTTGAACAAACAAAACCATTCCAATTATGCATATTAAATGCTGTATGGTATGTGCATCCTGTTAGTTGAAACAGAATACGTGACCACTCGACTGACTTGTTATTATCGCTTTTTTTATTTGATAAATTAGGAGGGCCTGGTATTTCTATCTGATTTTAATAAATACCTAGGAGAGTTGCTGCCTTCTGATTGGTCGAGACTCGATCACGCGGAGTGGATTATTATGTAGTAATAACCCAGAAGTGAATAAATGTTCCCTAAACCAGCATTAATCAAGCATCATGTAAGCCAATAATTGGCCAAATGCAACAGTTCTACAGTTACTTGTAACAAGGACGCGTCAAATTTTGATACTGCGTGCTATAAATGTACGCGTAGAACGTTACGCGGGGCATTTTTCAAAATGCGCAAGTCGTCTGTTAACGCTAGCGTGTTGCTATGCACGGTGGGTATCAGTGGTCAGCTAGTCTGGTCTCAAAGTATGGGTTATAACAACGACACATATTGAAGAGACAGGGTACATGCATAAGCTAAAACATGGCCCCTAAACATGAACACAAAACGCTGGAAATATCGCCGAAAGGAAAGTCACGAAATTTTGAGCATTTTTACCATTTTTCTTGTTAAAAAGGTATTTATTAAAGGTAATAACAGTGCGAGGACCCGGTTATTACTGCGTGATAATGACCGGGTTCGGGGATGACCGCTGGTAATGGACCTCGCCTTCGGCTCGATCCATTACCAGCGGTCATCCCCAACCCAGTCATTATCACGCAGTAATTACCGGGTTTTCTCACTGTTTTTACCTAAATAATGATTACGCTAGATATCCTATAATTGTACCGACAAAATTTAATTTTATTTAAAAAAATCACAAACGTCGGACAGCAATAAAAAAAACTTTAAAAAAAAAACCATAAGAACCATTGCCCGACGCCGGTTGAAAACGAATGCAGTTTTTCTTGCTTTCCTCGACATCCCTGTTTGTAAAACTTCAAACATGTCAGTTAAACAATATTTACTATAAAATACAACCCCCCAGGTTAAATGCCTAATTTCTTTCCCCCCACAGGTGGGAGTATGACAACAAGTACTGCCAGGGTGTCCTAAAGAAAAACCCGCTAGACAAGCACCGGCACATTGTGGATATTTTAGACACAGCAGCATTTGACTATCTGATCGGCAATGCAGACAGGCACCAGTACGAAACTTTTGAAGCTGATGGGGATCAAGCGATGCTGCTTCTTATGGACAGTGCTAAAAGGTAACCCACCCCCTCTCCTTCCCCCTCACTCTTCCCCCCCCCCCTAAAAATGCATGGTTAGGAACATAATTTGGACATGGCCTATTTGTGACCCGCTCCAGGAAAAGGTGACATAAGTCGCGCTATGCATTTATGAGTAATGGCCTGTTAAAGGTAGGATACACTATTGGTAATTGCTTGAATTATCATGAATGGATAGATTTAGGGGGGTTGTATTTTATAGTAAATATGGTTTAACTGACCTGTCTGAAGTTTTACAATCATGGATGCCGAGAAAAGCACTAAAAACAGCCTTTGTTTTAAACCGGCGTCAAGCAGTTATTCTGACGGCGATCGCAAATGTTTATTTATAAAATTCCACTTTTCGTAATAATTACAGGATATCTAGCGCAATCATTTTGCTGGATGCCTGGAATAATTATTCACTTTCAAATGAGTAAGATATTTCTTAATAATTGGGTAGTAATTATTTTCGATATCTGCAAATGGTGTATCCTACCTTTAAAGTTAATAGGGTCAATATTTTTTTGTCAAAATTAGATTTTCGTTTTTTGTCTTAAATGACATCTTTAATATCCAAAGTTTCAGATTCAATTAACAAAAAGCTGGAATTTGATAAATAAAGTGAAACGAAACCTTTTAAGAGTGCATGGTTCCAATGTATTGTCTTAGTTTTGTTGTGTTTTGAAACCTGTTCTCTCAGTTGTGTATTTTGAGAGTTGTGTATTTGGAATCATTAATATGCAAAAACGTCATATCACCGGAACGGGAGGGGCTTTGGAGCTGTACTATGTACCAAATGAAAGCTTATAACCTGGACTTTTTAATCATGTACATAACTCTGGTTTTATTTTTTTGCGACTTATGTCCCCTTTTCCTGGAGCGGGTCACATTTGTTTATTGAAATTTAATCTTTGGGTCAAGACTGGATTTGCATTTTGTTTCTTATTAACATCAAGGCCCGAAGATGGGAAACCTTTTGTTGGAACGAAAAACGTGAAAAGTAAACAACGGGTGCTTTTTTTATGTATTGTAAACGTGATACATGTAAGTGTTACTTTGACAGATTTTGAATGTACCTTTTGTATTACTTTTCACGTTTTTTGTTTGAACAAAATGGCGTATTCTCAATCAATGGCAAGCCCAGCCATAATCTTTACTGCCACATAATCTATCAAAATCTAGTCTTGAAAATGTTTAGCAATCAAATTAAAAAGAAAGAGAAGACCATGGAGAGACCTAGCTTTAGTAAAGGCGTTTGATATTTGTCGACAATTAATGCAGTCAGCTGCTAACATGAGCAGTAGCCGCGCACTATGCACTCGCACTCGTATTCCGAGTACTGTTCAAAGCGGGAACAGTGACCTCTGGCGGCAAGGCTACACTATGCAAATTAGTCTGTACTGGTAAAATGCCTTGGAACAACAGCCGGTTTCTTTTCGGCAATTTTTCATATTTTGTCGTTCATCTGTTTCCAATTTGGTCTGCGGACTCCAAAGTTGTCTGGGAATTTAGCCACACTTTTCAGTAATCTATACATGTAACATATGAACCTCCATGTAATGATGTGCATCGAATTGGGTTGACTAGGCTAAACCGACTCGAAGCTTAAAAAATATAAACCGAATCCGAACCAAAACCAATCTGAACTCTCCAACCCGACCTGAAAAATAAAACCAGATTGTCCGACTCGTACAAATCATCCTAAGTTTCATAAAAATTGTGCCCATTTTGTGCCTAAACATACCAGTCTCGCATGAATATCGATTGCTTCAGCAATGTCCGCCTATTTAACTTACCACCTCGTGGTATGTGTACATTTTTGTGAGCACGTTTTTCGGGTCTACTGCTCTGTTTTTATTTTTGATGTGCCGCTACCTACATGTAAATTTTTCTTTAAAATTTGAAGCTGTACAAAAGTGACTTTACCACGTGAATTTCCTGTTTAGTACATTTATTTTTTCACAACATAGCTTGAACGATCTGACCTGACCCAAAAAATCACAAATGGGAATCCGAAGCCGACCCAACCCGACTGAAATCATGGAAAAACTGATCCGATCCGACCCGAAGGCGGTTTCGGGTCGGATTTGCACATTACTTCCATAAACATAAATGAACCTCTATTACCAAGTACAGAATAGTTTTCTTTCCAGTGAAATGCATTTTTCTTCTGTTTATTCACCTGTGTCAGTTTTGGTAATCCTCATCACGATGAAGGAAGTATCCTGGCTCCATTGTATCAATGCTGCAAGTAAGTCTTTCCTTTGGATTTCTTGTTCTTATTTTCAAGAAAAAACACCATTAAACGCACATATTATGCTTTCAATATAAACTACTTTTTCGTAGTTTTTCTTCCCTTGCTCCTACTTTTTGTCCCACAACTCCCAAACATGAAATTTTATTGAATACATGTAGAGTTACAGTACATAAGTGCAGTTGAAAGTTAAAGGTAAATGTACATGTAGGATACACCATTGGTAATTGCTTGAATCATGGAGAAATAAGACAGGGAATTACAACGACCTCTGGTACCGCGGTCGTAAAACAGCACGGGATAACTGACTGTAAACACCCCGCGGGCAATCTCGCGACTGCAGCCACACGAATTCGGGAAGATGTGCGCCTGCGCACTAGCGCGAGTACGCGCTAGTGCGCAGGCGCATATCGAAAAAGTACGTAAGTTTCTAAAAAAGTTCAATTTTCTTATGCAAAAAAAGAAAACGCAACACGTCGCACACTGTTGAGCGATACACGAATAGGCAAACAAAAGCCTCAACGAGCAAACCCTTCCATTTCTGGCCGGCCAAACTCAGCCTTAAGTCGTCAAAATCATAAAAATATGCTACCATATTTCCATGATTGTACCGTTCATATTTTAAAAGGATAACAAACGTAACTTGCCATCAGAATGTCGGATTTCGACAAAAAATATCGGCAGATTCAGTTTTTCAAGGCGCATCGATTTTCCACAATGGCTCACGTGTTTCGACCAACAGAGAGCTACTGCGCATGCGAAAACTGGTTCGTTTGCTTGCTAGTGAACTATTAACTATTGAACGCACAAACAATTCGTTTCTCCAGTAAGTGGTGGCGAGCGGTACCAAACCCTGAGATGTGAGAGATCTTATCGCGGTCGTAAATCGGGAGGCCTCCATGCCTTTACCACTGGTCAGCCAGGGTCGCTAATTGGTCAGTAATTACCCTGTGGGGGATTACCAGGCCGTTCAAACTCCCTGTGTCTTATTTCTCCATGCTTGAATTATCATGAATGGGTGGATTAGGGGGGTTGTATTTTATAGTAAATACTGTCCGAAGTTTTACAATCATGGATTCCGAGAAAAATGCAAGAAAAACAGCGTTCTTTTTCAACCGGCATCGGGCAGTTCTTGTTTTTCTTGGTTTTTTTTAAAGAACAATTGCAGGATATCTTGTGCAATAAATTTGCTGGATGCATTGAATCATTATTTACTTTCAGTTTCAAATATTTAATTTTTTAATAATTGAAATAAGTTAGTTAAGAGGGCCTAATAATATTTCGATCTTAACAAGACCCTCTACAGAGACAAAATGGCGGTGTACAAAAAAAAAATAATAATATAGGGCAGCATAATGCACATCATGGTTGGCGGAAGAAACACAAAAGAAAAAGTACAGAGTCCAGTGCAATCAAATCAAAAAAAGCATGATTAGGCTGAGGGATTAAAGGGTGAGGCACTTGAAAGTTCCGTGCTGGATGAAAGGAGTTACATCCAAACTGGGAACTTCGGCTCGAACAATGAGGTCTCGTGGATTATGAGGGTGTCTATAAGCCAATACAGGGCTGTCGGGGATGGCATGGACAAGGGGAATGTGATGGCTGTCGTTAGTGATTTTTCGAAGGGAAGCGAGACTGGGGTGAAAGGTAGTGACCAGGGGGATCATGGGTTTGGAATTAGCCTGGGGGGCCTTTACCTTTAGAGCCAAATGTATGGGTACAGCTTTGGCTCTGGCAATGGCAATGGCACGTTGAACTTGGCGGGAGCTGTGACCCCTGGCAACCAAGTTATTCTTCAGTATCTGTGAATGGCGAGATAAATCATAGTCGTTAGAACAAACCCTTTCGAGTCTGAGGGCCTGACTGAATGCTATACCAGTCTTGCAATGCCTAGGGTGACAGCTGGAGGAGTGGAGATACTGGTGTGTGTCTGTGGGTTTAGAATACAGATCAGTGGTTATTAAGTTATCCTCCTTGCGGATGGTGATATCCAGGAAGTGGGCCTGGTGATCCGAGTACTCTGATGTGAACTTGATGGTCCTGTGGAGGGAGTTCATGTGATTAGTGAAAGTCTGCAGACTGTACTCATCACTGGTCCAGATGAAAAATACATCATCAATGTATCTCCACCAGATTCATGGACGGCACGGTGCTGAGGCAAGCATGCGTTCCTCGCGGTCATCCCTGAAGAGGCATGCAAAGGAGGGTGCCATGCAAGTACCCATTGCAGTGCCATGCACCTGTAGATAGTGCTTATCTAGAAATGAAACATTATTCTTCGTTAGTACAAGTTTCATGAGGGTGCGAATGTCATTTATGGGAGGGGTAGTGTGTCCTGCCCTAGCTTGGGTTATGGAACAAGCACGAATACCTTCTTCGTGTGGTATGTTGGTGTACAAGGATGAGACGTCAAAAGTCCCAATGATGGCCGTTCTGGGAATCTGGTCCTTGATTCCTTCGAGCTTGCGCAGGAAGTCTGGGGTGTCATGGATGTATGATGGAATCCTAGGGACAAGGGGTTTAAGAAAACTGTCAATAAACAGGGAGATGTGTTCCGTGGGTGAGCCATTACCCGTGACGATGGGCCTACCAGGGTTACCAGTCTTGTGAATCTTGGGGAGAAAATACAACCTACCAGTTCTACAGTCAGTTGGTGAAAGAAATTTGTGAGCTTCCTTTGACAGTTGGTCACGTGATCGCATGTCATCAAGCAACTGCTGTATCTCTCTCGAGAATGTACCTGTGGGATCAGAGTCAAGGCAGATATAGTTAGTACGGTTGTCCAACTGGCGGTGGGCCTCGTCGATGTACTGCTGACGATCCATGATGACCACTGCTGAGCCTTTATCAGCTGGCTTGATGATGATGTCAGTACGAGAACACAAAGCCGTGAGTGCAAGGCGCTCTTCTCTAGGGAGGTTATCATGGGTCCTGTGGGGAAACTTAGCAGGGTTAGTGACTTGGGTATTGACAACTTGAACGTATGTCTCGAGGGCTGGTACACGATTTCTAGGGGGTACTCATGTGCTCTTGACACAGAAATGATGTATCCTATCTTTAACAATTCAAATGGAACTTTTTTGGGGAAAAAAAAGGTGTGAAAACGGTTTCCCACCTTTGAAAAAGATGTACATTTTCCATTTTAAGGGTTAACTTTCAACTGCGCTGCAATGTACACACCGTCATATGTAATTTACACAACGAAGGGCTTCAGCGCAATAATAATTCAACTTTACTTCTGAGAATTTGAGAGTGCAAGTGTTGTGATTACCAAACATGCCACATGAGGCTTAGGATGCGGGGAACATGCTAGTTTAGCCAAAGAATGCGTTTGTCGATCGTGTACGTCGCGTATTGTTTTCACGCAGTGTGCCCGCTAAAGACACGATTATAGACCAGCTTGTGTGTTCACGCATACATCTTTGCAAATTGCTTCTAGCGGTTAATTGTTTTCCTTATTTCTCGCAAGGCTTTCCTAGGGAGCCAATCACCGATCGCAGAACTGCGATTATCAACATTTTCTGCGCGCATGCACGAAATTCCTTTCTGAAGCAGCGCTAATTAGATATATGCAACGTGGGCCAGCGCGACCGTTGAATGGTAGTTGACTGCGTGAAGGCGCTATGTCTATATTCAAATGGTCAAATTTGCATGAAAAGGTCGCGCCCCATCTAAGCAATGTGCAGTTAAAGGCCATTGCGTGATCGAGGGAGCTGGTGGGAATATAAATCGTGTCGTTAGCAAGCGCACTGTCAAATGCAGTGGTCTTTGGCAAAGACTAGGAACATGCATGAGTATCAACAACAAAACCTGTGCCTGAAAGCTTGTAAAAGCTCTACTTTTATCCAGATTTTGTCCTCTAAAATCTTGTTTTTATGAAAATTATGATTCTACTGACCTACTTGTCTTCTACATTTTCACCTTGGCCTGCTTCAAAGCTTGATACCTTCAAAGCCTCATATTTGCAGGTCATATGTCGATGCACCATGAATTCTGTTGAAATTGTAAATTGAAGTAGATTGGCCTGCAATAGAACAAAAAGCTCAAACGTCCATTGATGTGGTTGTTATGTGAATTGCCTGTTGTACTTCGTGTCTATTACGAATTGAAATTACATGTACAATAAAGGCACAAGCTTTCGTAGCTACAATTCCTTTATCAGTTGCAGTATATCATAATTGTAATTTTGAACATTAAATCTTCTATAGTGCAATCATTACAACAACTAATATGGCGTCAAATTAAAGGAACACACATTTTTCATTTGGGTGGTGTGCCAATAAAATGGAATAAAGTAGATTTTTTCCAAAAACCTGTTTTTGGCTAAAATCATGTATTTATGCGAGTCGTTTTGCCACCTACAGGATCGTTTTGCCACCTCCTTTTAACATGGGAGTGTTATTGCAAGTATTTGGATCAATAAGGTAGCAACTCCACAACACAGTTTGTTGGTGTTTTTTTGTGATGTTACAGTTTTGCTCACAAATTTTGTAACGGTATCATCCAGGGCACACCAAACAATAAAAGAAAATGATAAAAAAAAAAATACAAGAACATATTTGTTTTAAATATTGTAATAACCCGAACTCCTTAACCCATTTTTCTTACACATAACCTGAATCCTGCCAAATCCTGCAATTCCAAAGTGTTAAAACTCATGTAACCTGAATCCTGCAAAATCCTCCATTATTTGTTACTGGTGACCACTGCCTGAATCCTGGTGACTACTGCAGTGGGTTTACCATTGAGCTACATGTATAAGCAGCCAAACATGGAACAAACAGTTACTAAGTGCCCTATTACAACAAGGGTCTGCACACATGACCATTGGTATGCTAATGTTTCCTATCCTTATCACATAACTCACATCTTGACTGAAGCTCTATAAAGAATGTGCATAGAGCATGAGCAATGTGAAAGTACAAAGTAACAAATAACCTGAATCCTCCAAAATCCTCATTTGGAAAAATACCCAAGTAACCTCTATCCTGCGCAATCATCCAGCATTAGTTTAGGCCTTATGACCTGGATCCTGCATTATCCTACAGTGGCAAAAACTTAAAAACGACCTCAATCCTGCAAAGTCCTCCAATGCATCAACTTCCAAGTGACCTCAATCCTGCAAAGTCCTGCGTTTGCAAAGAGGAATTTGGAAGATTTGAGATGGTTAGGGTTAGTCTATTATTTATGTTGAAGAGAGAGCAACGTGTATAAATAATCAAACTTACAAAACTCGACAGCTTAAACCTCTGTAGTGTGGTACCCGATGCCTAATAAAATACGGTACAAATTATTCTGCATGATGTGCACATCTATAGTCACGTTATACCCAGCACGATATGTGGCAGAGCCTCAGAGGGGTACCCCCCTCTTATCCCTATACCTTATACACACTCGACATTATTGTTACCTAACCCATCCCCCCTTGAAACCTAAACAGAATTCCTGAGATTCTGGGAACACAATGGGCAACACAAAAGAGTGGGGGGGGGGGGTTTCGCTGCCACATATTGTGCTTCACATGCCCCCTTAGCCGACCATACCTATACACTCATTAGACTATTGTTACCTAACGCATCCCCCCCCCCCCCCCCCCCCCCCTCAACAACAACCTAAACAGGATTTCTGAAAAACCACAACATTCTGCAAGCACAATGACCACCACCAAACAAAAGGGGGTGGTCCCTCCGTCTCATATCTCATCGCTTCATATGCACCAAATGCACATCACAAATGTTGTTTAGGTTTTTTAGAATTCCTTGTATTCAAAGTATAGCAACAGAAAAATTCCTAGAAAGTAAGCCGTGTAAACAATAAGATTACAGCCCATTGTGTAGTCCCAACCAGGGGTCCTCTGAGCCGCGTTCGCATTGGACTTAATATTGTCAAATGTTACGGTACGTGATTGTCAAAGTTCACGGTGTTAAATCCTCCGCTAGAAGCTTGGGCCTGTAGATCTTACTGTTGCGGAGGGTAAAATGGACGATTTGACAATGTTACCGCCTGTCCGCATTGGATTTAATTTGGTTAAGTTCTCCGTAGGTTTTACCAAAAAAGTCCAATGCGAACGCGGCTTTAGTCTACACAATGGCATTGAGAAACAAAGGAAATGCCAGAAATATTGCAGCTGTTGGTGAGGTACGTATTTAATAAACCTTTGCAATTGTTACAATATGGAAATTCACTTTAGCTTATCAACAAAAATAATCTTGAAAATGGCAAAACGATCAATACAAATTAGGTTAAAACTACTGTCTGTAGACAATATGTCAGTTGTGCATCTTTATCGGTTGAAGCAGCAAAAGTGCTCAATTTAATCCCAACAAATTGTACTTTATTTTACTTTATGTACAATTTACATGAATTGATGAAAATTTCCAAAATGCTTTTCTGATCTGAGGAAAGACACTTATTACTAACCGGTGTAGTGGTTCGCGATATATATTTTTTTCAGGAGCTGGGTGGTGGGTGAATGTATATTCATGAGAAAGAGCAATGGCAACTATAAAGAATTATAAAGAACGGCTTCCTCAACCAACTTGCCAATAGCATAGTTGGTAGAGAGGAGAGCTATGGATTGAAAGGTTTGTGGTTCGAATCCGACTATCGTTAACGTTTGTCTTTTTCTTCGACAACTTTTCTTATGGGTTATTTTGATCATAGAACAAGGTTGAAGGGAAAACCGGGTTAGGATACATAAGTTTCTTGAAAAATACAACAAGAACTGTTTAGTTTTTGATGACTTCCTTCTCTGAGACCCATCTCTTAAAATAACCTTCTTTTTAACAATTTTCATCCAAATTACAGAATCCCACAAGGAATATTTTCGCAGAGAGTTTAGAGTCAATAATATTCTTACAACAAGTAAGCTTTTTAACAATATTTTGGGTGGTTAACTTTTGGATGGCTGCAAAAAGTCACAACAGGTGCTGCATTTTCAAAGATTGCATCTAAAAAGAAATACAGTGCAATACATACATGTGCTGTGTACCAATATGTTGCTGCCTTACAGCTGTATTTATCTTTATTAAATTTATCTTTATCTAAATGCCAATAGTTCGGATGTTTCAGTGTGAATTTCTTCCTTTTCTGATGGTTTACAAAGCGCTCAAACAAAATGTTAAAGATCTTTTTCAATAACAAATGAGACGCAGTCCCTGACATATAGACGATGTGCCCTCTGACGTCACGTGTTTACATCTGTATTCAAATGTGCCCGTCAATACGCGCACACATCGTGTTTTTCATAACATTTGGTTGAGGAGTGACGCCGCAGGTCAGACCACCTTTGAATTATCTGACCTCTGATGTCGCCTCTTAACCAAATTTATGTAAAACACGATGCGTGCGCATATTGACGGGCACATTTGAATACAGATGTAAACAGAGGGCACATGGTCTATATAGAACACGCATTAGTGGGCGGTGCCGCCGCGGCGGTCATTTGCATAATTAGAATATGTATACAGCTCACGCGCTTTACAGATTTGCACGCGAGTCCGTAGTCAATCTGAACATTTCTTGAAACTATAAACAGTTTTTTGAGTCACCAGTTTGCGCCGGATGACGTATATAAACGCAAAGTTTTCCCCAGATTCAAAACGGTTGACTCATAAACACGCCACGGGCAAGGCCTTTAAATGTCTGTCAGCAGCGAGCAACGCCGGAAATGCGTAGGTGTGCTTTCCGGTACTATCGGCCTAAACGCGCCTCGGATCGAGTTTTGTTAAAAATAATTCCGCGCGTCAGCTCGGTGATGTTAAAATAATCCCGGCGCGAACTGGATAATTATGCGGCAATTGCTGAGTGTTCAGAGTACAGCCTTGACATTTGACGCAAACAAATCGAACAGTGCGAGATGTAGACAATTCACAAACGGCTAATTTCAGAAAAAGACATTATTTTAAATAGAAAGAAGATTTTTCTGTTCAGACATTTGTCTTCATTGACAATCTCACCCTGTGATATGCATATCTTGCACAGTAAATAAATAATTTATTCCGCGGCCAGTTGCCGCTAGTATGACCAGTGTATACATGTTTAATTGGTAAACATGGTTGTGAAGAATCAAGAGCAAAACCAAACGGAGTTAAAACAAGGGGGGAATGAAGTGCCCACAATTTGGGCTAAAATTAGGCAAACGGTTGCCTAACGTTAGGGTATAATATTAACCATTTTGGATTGTTAATTATATATGCTTTAGAAAATATTTTTAAGCAAGGAATGTGTAAGTAAAATCACCTAAATAAACTTTTTTAATAATAATAATAATAATAATATTCCCAAATATAAATATATTACACGGCAGTTATTAATGACTTTTGCAAATTATGGCAGCCCCATAAGTGACCGCCAGGGCGTCCGTCAAAAACGGATAAGTATGGTATCGGTACTATCTTGTCCAAATTTAGTGCTTTTGGTGGAATCTGAACCAAACAGCCCCTATAATTAAGCCCTAACGTCTCTGACTAGTGTGTATATCGGGACAAGAGAGGGTGTGGTATCTCTCTACCATAAACCGTGCTGTGTACATGTATATAATTATTATGTACATTTACATTATGTAAACGAATGCGTGCGCATACCGCCAGGCTTGTGTATGTGACGCTGAGCACGTTTTAGTGGGCGGAGCTCATTTGCATATAATTTAAATGTTTAATCTCAAGCAACCTTACAGATATACATGTGGGTCGTGGTCAATCTGAATATTTCTTGAAACTGGAAGAGTTTTATCGAGTGAAGCGCATAATGCCGAGTGTTAAGAGTACAGCCTTAACATTTAACGCTAAAAAACACGAGCATTGCATGATGCAGACGATTTGCAAGCGGCTAATTCTAGAAGGAAAGCCGTGATCTGCGCGTGGAAGTTGTCATTCTAAATAAAGTGACTTCACAAGTCGGTCAGTAAGTAGTCTTGGCCGAGACCAAGCTAGCCCGTTCATTTGTTCCGCGGCGCGCCGTCCGTATTATCTGGGATTATTGAGGGCGCCCTTTATTATCGCCATAATTCCTGGATCTCTTCCACTAGCTTGGTCTTGGCGCATCGGTCACGTGAACCCGGAAAATTCCGAAGACATTCCAAGCATAGCTCAAATAGCTACTCGCCCCCGCATGCGCACTAAGTCGTTTTTGTTTAATGTGGTGTTCGATTATTATAGTCTGGTTCCCAGACCAAATATTTCTGACTATTTGTGATTTTTCATTTATTATTTAGCCGTTAATGTCACGTGACCAACAACTGGAGGAATTGCTTAACGTTCGCGATGTTCGAGTGTTTCCAGGTTTTTATAAAATAAAACTCACATTAGCAAAGGTCAACACCAGACGAAATGCCTAAGACTATCACAGTCATTGTAGTCATTGTGCTATTTTTTTGGAAAGAGCCGTTAGAATTTGAATTGTTGCGTCGTCATAGCTACGCTGCTTGTATCGCGTCATTATCTATTTTGTTGTCGCCGGCTGCTACCTGACCGGACGTGTAAGAAACCACATTTGGCTATACGTCTAAATTGTAGTGTAGGTCAGGTAGCCGCCGGCGACAACAAATAGATAATGACGCGATGATACAAGCAGCGTAGCTATGACGACGCAACAATTCAAATTCTAACGGCTCTTTCCAAAAAAATAGCACAATGACTACAATGACTGTGATAGTCTTAGGCATTTCGTCTGGTGTTGACCTTTGCTAATGTGAGTTTTATTTTATAAAAACCTGGAAACACTCGAACATCGCGAACGTTAAGCAATTCCTCCAGTTGTTGGTCACGTGACATTAACGGCTAAATAATAAATGAAAAATAACAAATAGTCAGAAATATTTGGTCTGGGAACCAGACTATAATAATCGAACACCACATTAAACAAAAACGACTTAGTGCGCATGCGGGGGCGAGTAGCTATTTAAGCTATGCTTGGAATGTCCTCGGAATTTTCCGGGTTCACGTGACCGATGCGCCAAGACCAAGCTACTGGAAGAGATCCAGGAATTATGGCGATAATAAAGGGCGCCCTCAATAATCCCAGATAATACGGACGGCGCGCCGCGGAACAAATGAACGGGCTAGCTTGGTCTTGGCCAAGACTAGTCAGTAAGTTGTGTTCGCGGCCGATCCAAATCGTCCGCGAAATTTGTGTGAGTCTGTGTGCGTTTACTTAAGTTGCGTGGCCGCAACACAGACATAAAACAATATGGAAAAAAGAGAAGTGTTTTCAAGCTGCTTGTACATGTACTAAATCACGGCTTGAGTTTTATTACTTTTAGCTTAAAGGTAGTAGTATACATCATTGGTAATTGATTGAATTATCAGGAATTGGTGGTTTCGTTGGGGGGGGTGGTTGGATTTTATAGTAAATATCGTTTAACTGACCTGTCCGAGGTTTTAGAACCATGGATGCTAAGAAAAGCATCGGCGTTCGTTTTCAACCGGCGTTGGGCAGTAATTTGTTTTTAAGTAATTTTTTGTTTCGCCGTCCGGCGATCGGGAACGTTATTTTCTAAAATATTGTTTTTCGGAACAATTACAATATATCCAGGGCAATCATTTTGCTGGATGCCTACAATCAATATTTACTTTCAAATCAGTAAGATATTTCTTAATAATTTGTTAGCAAACATTTTCGATATCTGCAAATAGTGTATCCTACCTTTAATTCAGACTTTTAATCTCAGAGAAAGACATTTTATTAATAGGAAGATATGCATTTTCAGACAATTACATCAATTTTCTAACTTTTTTCTTTATTGACAATTGCACACAAGGGTATGCTTTAACTTGCTCGGTCGTGATGTACATATTTTGCACATAAATAATTTATTTATTCCGCGGCCAGTTGCCGCATGACCAGTATGTTCCATTGGTAATCAGGAGTGATTGGTTCAATTCCATATATTTTGTGTCGGCTGAACACATTTTAGGGGGACACTTAAGTCCTACGACCGTACGACCGTCTGTATGTTGAAGTTTCAGTTTTTGAAAGTGACCCTTGCAGTGACCCTTGGGTGGGAAGACGCGATTCTTTTGAGGATTATTGAGGTCAAAGGTCATGTAATGGTCATCAGATGTCACCTTTTCATTGATTTTGATGAAACTTTAATGTTTTCAGCCAATTTTCACAATGATCTTGAAAGTTCTGACTCGATAGGTCCTCATTCAAAATCTGAATTTAAATAATTACTTGCCGTTGGCCGATTTGTTTTCGTGGGATATCTCATTCCAATGCTGATAACAAACACAATGCTGAAAATTATCAATTCAATTTGAATATCTATTTTTTAGGGTGCAACACCCCAAAACACACACAGACTAAATTTAAACATTTGTGACCCAGCACGAGTAAATGAGACACTTTGAGGCAAAAAAGAAAATTGAGATTTTGATTTCATCATTTAAAGCTAAACAAGCTTTAAATGATTAAATCAAAATCTCAATTTTCATTTTTGCCTCGAAGTGTCTCATTTACTCGTGCTGGGTCACATTTATGTTCTCCACATTTGTTATACATACATGTAGTACCTTCAAGTTCTTATAATTATTTAGGTTTGATAATTCATACAATAACACACTGAGGTGAAGTTAAAAATGGAATCATGTGGAAGTGGAGTTGAGTATATAGCCTCTAACTAGAATACAATCCAATTAACTAGAAATGTGTTTATGGACAAACACATAGCTGTTTTGGGTGTCTAAAATTATTTTCAATATCTGGGTGGTGGTCTAAGCGTGTGCCAAGTCCGAAGTCGAACGGATTTACCCAAGTGCCAAAGATATATTGGTTGAAAAAACGTGTACGAATCCTATGGGGAAAACTGACCTTTAATGTGACGTCACATGACACCCGATGATATCATCATGATTTTGTGATGTTATCTTAATGTTCGTCTATAACACATCCTGGAATACTTGCATACCAAGTTTGACCCAAATTGGGCCTGTACTTCCAGAGATAGAGGGTCTTAAAAACTGCACCTTTAATGTGACGTCACATGACCCTCGATGACGTCATCTTAATGTTCGCCTGGAAAATTTGCATACCAAGTTCAACCCCAAGTTTGGCCACCGGTATATAAAAATGATCGAAATGGGAAATGATCGAAAATCAAATCACCTAGAAATGTGTTTGTGGACAAACACAGCTGTGTGCCAAGTCTGAAGTCGATCGAATTTACCCAAGTGCCAAAGATATATTAGTTGAAAAAAACGTGTACGAATCCTATGGGGGAAAACTGAACCTTGAATGTGACGTCACATGACACCCGATGATATCATCATGATTTTGTGATGTTATCTCAATTTCCGTCTATAGCACATCCTGGAATACTTGCATACCAAGTTTGACCCCAATTGGGCCTGTACTTCCAGAGATAGAGGGTCTTAAAAACTGAACCTTTAATGTGACGTCACATGTCCCGTCATGACGTCATCTTAATTTTCGCCTGGACAATTTTCATACCAAGTTTGACCCCTAGTTTGGCCACCGGTATATCAAAATGATCAAAATGAGTAATGTTCATAGCGATTGTTTGCATAATGCACACCTTGTGTGACAGTGTTGTAGTCAAAACCATTATGTCCTAAACCGAGACCAAGACCAAACCCAAGGCTTCCGAGAACGAGACCAAAACTAAATACAAATGTATGGTGTTTAAAGTCATTACAACATCCAAATACTGGAACCAGTCTATGACCGACATAATAGTGTAACGGGTCGACTTAAAAAAAAAAAAACATCGATGGAGATAGAAAGGTTTTGAGTTAAATGTAGGATACACCATTTGCGGATATCGAAAATATTTACTACCGAATTTTTAAGAAATATCATACTCATTTGAAAGTGAATAATGATTCTAGGTATCCAGTAAAATGATTGCGCTAGATATCATGTAATTATTCTAAAAAAAATAGAATTTTATAAAGACAAATTCGCGATCACCATCCGGAAAGAAGGCAAGGGTGATTGGCTCGATTTTATGTACATTCGATATTCGGGGTCATTGCAAGTCCCTGACATCGACACAGAGCACGTATTAGTGGGCGGAGCTCATTTGCATAGATTTGAATATGTATACTTCCTACGCGCTGTACCGATTTGCACGTGAGTCCGTAGGCAATCTGACAATTTCTTGAAATTTGAAAGGTTGTTTTGAGTTAAGCGGCAATTGCTGAATGTTAAAAGTATAGCCTTAACATTTGACGCAAAAAAAATCGAACAGTGCATGGTGTAGACAATTCACAAACGATAAATCTAGAAGGTATACTGTGATCTGCGCGTGGAAAATGTCATCACAAATAAATTGACTTCACAAGAATATTATGTACATTTCCGATTTATTCGGACAATTTTTTTGAAGTCTGTAAGTGCTTACTCAAGTTGCGTAGCCGCAGCACAGACTTAAAGAATGTAAAAACAAAACAGAGATTTTAAGCGGTTTGTATTATACATGTACTTTGACTTGATCACAAGTATGCATATTTTGCACGTGGCCAGTTGCCCATTGACCAGTGTACAGTGTTGCCACTCCTTGAAAGATCTTTCAAGATCTTGAAAGTAAGACCCATCTTGAAAACTTGAAAAAAAGATCTGAAAAAAGCCACAAATCTTGAAAGATTTCCCAAAAGTGCAAAAATATTGAATTTCATGCAGAATTTTGATACATTTTCCAATAAATTGGACTTTTTAACGGTTATGGGATTTGTATCTTGATGTATTATTTTAATTTTGCGATGGGAGGCTGATGTATAGTACCCAACTTATCAGCTTTGCCGTACAACATGTGCAAGTCCGTGCATAAAATGGCGCCAGTTTACTGTACGGCTTTATGTAGCAGCATATGTACATGTACATGTACATGTACACATACATGCATAATGTGAATGTGCATGTGTACAGAATGTACATGTATTTTATTAAGTTTACACTAGGTTGTATACTGATTTATATAGGCTTGAAAGATCTTGAAAGATTTCGGGTGCTGATCTTGAAAGAAATGAAAATAATGAGTGGTCACACTGCCAGTGTATACATGTACATGTTCCATTTGTATTTGTAACAGGATTGATTGTTTCATTTTTGTTTGTGTCGACATACATATATTGTTGGGGGAAAACTTCCAGTCCTAAATTATGCATTCCGTATAACCTTATGTATTTTAGTGTTTCGGTTTTTCTTTTTTCTTTTATATAACTTCAACTTTCCTGGATTTTGATGAAACGTGGATGTTGTGGCCCATGTGTTGGGAATGCGGATTACTGAGGTCAAAGGTCATACAGGGGTCATTAGATGTCATTGTTTGTATGACCCCATGCATGTTGAAGTTAACATGTATAACTTATACATGCTTTCATGAAATTCGGGTACATCTTTCAAGTTCTCGGCCACTTCTACATTAAACTTGAAGTTCGGACTTGATAGCTTTTTTCTATGTTAAAAGGGGAAGTTGCAGTTGAACTTAAACAAGTTGATACAGTTTGTCGATGTTTTTCTATTGTCGGTATAACACACACAAAAACATTGACACAAACCTTTAAATCCTCATATTTTGGTTGGGTATGCCATAGCGTCATCGTTTTCACGAAGAGCCACACATGTCAAAAATGACAATTTGTTTGATTTCGATTTGTTCTCTCTCACTATTTTGCTTTAATGCACTTTATTTAAGCATTTTGACACGCTTTTGTAAGCAAATTATGTTAATTACATTAATGGTGCCAAAAAAAACCCAGGAATCTCAATACTTTGCGTTCACAAAAAGAAACAAACATTACTGCTCCCTTGAACGTGTACAGAACGTAGTATGGCATGGAAATGCGTAAAGGTATGGGTCAAGGGAGGTTTTCGTTTTCACGAAGAGCCACCATCTTTGTTACATTTTCGGCCGGGCGCGCGTAAACACGTGCGCCCCATCTATTATGGAATTACAAATTGAACCGAAAGGGCCGCAATGTAGGAAAACTAAATTTTGTTTGTTTCACGGACAGCAACACATCTTAAATTTACCGCCGTGTTAATTATCATTACTCGGTTCATGTAAAAATCTTACTTCTCATAGAATCATGTGAAGAGAAACTCCTCTTTCGATTATACTGTGGATTGAGCGTTGAATTCATCAGTTTAAAGTATGAATCTCAACTCTTTAAGATTAGTCACTCACCGCACACTTATATAATGTTAACACTTTAGTTTTAAGCGTGTATTTACAACTATCTTATATTTTATATCTATCTACATGTATATATCTTATATAGGGAGTCGGGTTGGCGTAGCGGTTCTTTCCTCGCCTTTCACCGCTATGACGCGGGGTCGAACCTCGCCTGGGCCAATGTGGATTGGGTTTTCAGTCCCTGTCTGACTCTGTGGTTTTCCCCAGGATATTCTTCTGGGGTTTTCCTCCCACCTCTAAAATTGTACCTTCTCTCATTGTCTTCTCCCTACATGTTTCTTCAGGCTTGCGAGCTACAGTGCCTAGGGCGCTTTTGAGGGATCCTTGGTTTTATTACCAGAAATAATTAATAATAATAATAATAAACAGAATATATGTATAGGAGAATACACGAGAAAGTGTGGATTCGTAATTACGAATTCACGAGGCGCGAAGCGCCGAGTGGATTCTTAAATACGAATCCACACTTGCGAGTGTATTCTCTGACTTAAACCATTGCGTCAAAAGAAGTATTGTTATTAACTAACCAGTTGAGTGGAGATGAAAAGGCATGCATGTATCGTGGCCATAGACGTAATTTACATAAAGCCAACTAAAAAAAAAATATGTTTAACGTCACCGCCCGCTTCTTTTTTTAGAGGCCGCCTCCTTTTCTTTTTTTTCACAAAAATAATAAATTTTATTATCTTTAAACAATAATAATAATAATAACTAAAACTACGTCTGTTCGAGGAACAGAACATAGTGCCTTTTCGCATTTTTGTCCCCGTAAAAACCATTCAAAAGGAATTTTAAACACATTAAAAGTAATCAAAACGAATGTAGGTATCGAACAGATTAAAGGTAATTTAAAGTGATTAAAACGATAACGTCACACATTTGTAAACTTTTTGTGAACTACCTAACCAACCCAATACACAATTATTTTTATTTTAGCATGATCCGTTGCTGAGATATTGCTTCAAGGTCTTAAAACGTAATAAATCACATACAATTGAATGATGGCTTCAAGTCTAACTTTTCATTCTAACTTCCGGTCTGGTGACGTCATATTTTTTTCTCCCGGTCAAATTGTTTCTAACATGAAGCTATTATATACATCAATTATAAAGTGATTTCAGCAAACTTCGCCACACACATCAACTAAATATTAATTTAGAACCTGCTCCCAGAGGGTGCTATAACATGTTATGACGTCGTCGGTAATTTTTTTGAAAAGTACATCTAGCCAAACACTAACATCGTTTAAAGTATAGTTCATATCATTTTCACTTTCAAATTATAAGGCACTTTCGGTTTGGACCGAAAGGAAGGGTCACGTGATTTCTCACACACGAGATAAAATGAAGATCCTGGATTATCCTATCAATTGCCACAAACCTAAAGTCCCGGTCTTTTGCGCGTGATTTGTTATTGATTTTCAAAGATTAAATAAATGTAATATGACGTCACGTTACCCCCTGATGACGTCACCATGATGTCTGTCTGCTAGACACGAGTTCACTATAGGGTCTTCACTTGGGTAAAGTTTTGTTTGGATACGACTTGTTATGAAAAGTGCTTGTACGAAAGAACGTGTACAAAGTCTATTGCATTTTGGTCCCAAAAAGAAAAAGAAAAAAGAAGTAAAACAAAAATCAGAACAAAAACAAAGGCTTTTTCGCAAAATTGCGAAAAAGCCAATTAAAAAAGATAATACAATTTTAAGATCGTAATTTGGACTTTAGCATCACTGTGTACATGCTGTGAACATATATTTGTTTCTAATGGGAAGGCTAGGGTGTGACGTGTATGGTGCATACATGATCGACCCACATGAATTTTGATTTTTATTCGTGGGTGAGACATGTTTTAATTTCAAATAGAAAGATAGGGCGTGACATGTTCACTACATGACCCATATTAAAATGTGTCGAGCGGCTATTAAAAAAGAAAGAAAAACAGGCCTCCTCCTTCCTTCTAAAAAAAAGACAAACATGTTTTGTTTGTTTTTTGGCCTAAAGGAGGTTCTCGAGGCTCTTACGTAATCAGGGTTGGATTAGGGTTGAGGAATTGAATAACCGTGGATTCGTAATTGTTACAAATGTAGGCAAGATAAAAACCGTTCCGAATCCACACTTTACTAAAGATTCGTAGATACGAATCCACTGTTATTGTCCAAAGCGTTGATTCTTAGATACGAATCCACACTTTTAACAATAGCGTGACGTCATAGCAATGGTTTAATTAAAAAGAATTTACAAATGATTTACAAAGGATTGGCGTTGGTTTACTCCCGGGATTATGTTCGCGAAAGAATAGGCCGTATTATTGAACGTAGAGGGCGCTGTGCTCACGGTATTTGGGGGTATAAATAAAAGTGATTAGGAGATAATTCTTGTCAGTTTAGATATTCTAACAGCTCCAAAATATTTTTTTTTCTAATATTCAATTTTTAGATAAAAGTAAAGTTACTAAAACTACTTCAATAAACGCGATTTTGCCTGTGTTGGGTACCCAGAAAATGGCGTCTTACAGCGCCCTCATGCGGCAAAAAATACGGCGCATTACATGTATACATTGACTCGATTGTACATGTACAACCAAGCGAATGAAAAGAAATCTATCAGTTTGTTACAACTTACTACCCTATTTACAGTTACCGATTTCACACTATGCATTTACCCGGGTTATCTGGGGGTTAATGAAATATTTAACCCCGAGATTACCCGGGTAATTTGGAGTGTTCATACTACACTTTTCGGGGTTAGAAATTCCCCGAGTTAACTGCCTCGAAACCCCACTTTACCCGGGTAATTTCTAACCCTATACTCGCGTGATGAGTTAACCCACCAGTCTCGGGGTTAACGACGGCCTTTGGACAATTCTTCGGGTTATTTGCAGTAGTGTGAATGCTCGCCGGGTTTTCTTCAACCCGGGTCGCGATAATTTTATCTGCAGGTAGGTTGGTACATAGTGTACATTTATTAGCCAATCAGAACACAGATTGTGTTGACGTCATCGATGATGTTAGAGTTGTCTGGGATCTGACTAGGGTTAGGGGTTAGGGGTTAGGGCATAGAGAAAGGAATTTTCTCTATGGTTAGGGTTAGGGTTAGGGGTTAGGGTTAATTTGTCCCAGACAACTCTAACATCATCGATGACGTCAACATCATCTGTGTTCTGATTGGCTAATGTACCAACCTACCTGCAGAAAAAATTATCGCACCCGGGTCCGCTAGTCGCGTTTCATCAGCGCGGCCAGCCTTGCGCGTGCGTGCTGCGAATGTCAAACAATGAAGTAATTAATTTAGTAGTCCCTTGTTATGTTGTAATGGCTTTATTTTTAAGTGTACGGACTTATACATAATGAAGCGCGATATGTGGCAGCGAACCCCCCCCCCCCCCCCCCCCCCCCCCTCTCCCCCCCCCCCCCCCCCCTCCCCCCCCCCCCCCCCCCCCCCTCTCTCTTTTGTGTTGCCCATTGTGTTCCCGGAATCTCAGGAATTTTTTTTAGGTTTCAAGGGGGGGGGGGGGTTAGGTAACAATAGTGTCGAGTGTGTATAAGGTATAGGGATAAGAGGGGGGGGGGTACCCCTCTGCCACATATCGTGCTGGGTACAGACTTATACATAATGAAGCACGATATGTGGCAGAGAAACCCCCCCTCTTTTGTGTTGACCATTGTGTTCCCGGAATCTCAGGAATTCCTTTTAGGTTTCAAGGGGGGTGGGTTAGGTTACAGTAGTGTTGAGTGCGTATAAAGTATAGGGGTAAGAGGGGGGTACCCCTCTGCCACATATCGTGCTGGGTATAAACTGAAAGACGCCAGTCTGTAGTGTTCGGTAACTCGTCTTGATAAGTTTGTTTTACGTACACTAGATGCAAGGCACCAGTCTTAACACGTACATGTGTAGAGGAACACATTGTTCTATTGGCTTGTTATTTTATACACGCGCATATATCCAGAGTTTCTCTTTCTTTCATAACAATGGCGAAGTTGAGAAATACAATTCAGAAATAGTACGATCAACGCTATGTTTCCAAGGGTTGTGGGAGGGCAGAGGTCAAGCAATGCACATTCTCTGGGTTATCGTTTGCTTAGTATGCATGAACGCGGTTACAAAATTACCCGTGTGCGCACTAAAGCGGGGTTAACTTTGTAGTGGGAAACCGATTCTCCGGGTTAGTTTCTACCCGGGTATGGCCAACTACCCGGGTGATTACGGTAAGTCCAGAGTTGTGTGAAAACGGTATATGTGTGCTGTGGAGGTGGTTTGCAGGCAGTCAGAAGCCACGGCCGTACGGACTGCGTAGAAGCGGAATTTTACGGTGTACCGACTGTGATAAAAGCCTAGTTTCTCTATCGACAGACTATACTTAGAAAAGTGTGCGTTTGATGGCGCTGTTATTTTACAAAGGAAATGTCTTAACAAAAACAATTTGAGCATAGATCTACAGTCTGTCTGCAAAGATGGGCAATGTGGTGCCAATTAAAATACAAAAACACTCGATATACCGCAACACATTTAACAGTGTATATACAGACTGTATATTATATGCTGTAAAAACCAAGGAAAAATGGTTATCCCCCCCCCCCCCCCCCTCCACAAATGATTTTTTTTTTTTCAAAAATTGTGTTTAATCAAGTCCTACTGCTATATGATCATGTTGATAAGTGAAAGTAAAGATAGGGCCACTTTTTTGAATTGCTCTATTTTTCGCTGAAAATGAGAAACGGGCGCTTTGCTGCATTTCCAACTCGGTACACAATCATTGGGAGGAGCTAATTTGCATAAATTTTAATATTCATATCCCGGCTTTAGTTCGATTTCCCCGTAAAGGCGTAGGTAATTCAATGGTTTATAAATAAATGGAAGATTTTTGTCAAGCAAAACGACAAGTCCTAGGTGTGAAAAGTATAACCCTAAAATGTTAAGACTGACGCGCGAGTTTTACGGCATGTACATTGTATATAATTCAAAACCGTTGGATTCTTAAAAAAGGAGGCGCGATTATTATGAACATGGTTTTACTTTAGTCATTGTTTGTTGCCTCTGCGCGCATATCGAAATCAATTTTAAGAACGAATTTTTGAGAAGTCTGTGAGTGTTTCTCAAGTTGGGAAATCCACAACACGGACTTAATCAGTGAACGTGAAAATAATAGAGTCGGTATTTTGTTTCAACGCCAAGCAGGCAGTGTTGCCACTCCTTGAAAGATCTTGAAAGATCTTGAAAGATGAGACCCATCTTGAAAACTTGAAAAAAAAAGATCTGAAAAAAGCCACAAATCTTAATTTGCAAAAATATTGAATTTCATGCAGAATTTTGATACATTTTCTAATAAATTGGACTTTTTAACGGTTATGGGATTTTTATCTTAATGTATTATTTTAATTTTGCGATGGGAGGCTATTGTATAGTACCCAACTTATCAGCTTTGCCGTACAACATGTGCAAGTCCGTGCATAAAATGGCGCCAGTTTAATGTACGGCTTTATGTAGCAGCATATGTACATGTACATGCATAATGTGAATGTGCATGTACGTGTACCTGTATTTTATTAAGTTTACACTAGGTTGTATACTGATTTACATAGGCTTGAAGGATCTTGAAAGATTTTGGGTGCTGATCTTGAAAGAAATGAAAATAATGAGTGGTCGCACTGCAAGCAGGCTTTTTCCGGGTGCCACTTTTCACACGGAAGTCACTAAAAAATAATAGTAATAATAATAATAATAATAAGTTAAGATTTATATAGCGCCCGTCCATAAAATAAATCATGCTCCTAGCGCTTTACCTAAAAATTTAGAAATATTAACATTAACAAAACTTTATACAAATAATTATACATGTACCATCATGGAGGAATACACTACTAAGCAAATTAAATAGACTTGTACATGTACATGACCTCGTACAGGGGGAGTCAGGTTGGCGTAGCGGTTCTTTCCTCGCCTTCCACCGCTATCACCCGGGTTCGAATCCGGCCTGGGCCAATATGTGGATTGGGTTTTCAGTCCCTGCCTGACTCTGTGGGTTTCCCCAGGAAATCCTTCTGGGGTTTCCCTCCCACCCCTAAACCTGCACCTTCTGCTCATTGTCTTAACATTGTAAAAAGTGATTTGCGCGTGCAAATGTTCATTATCATTGCTGTGCATGTGAAACATAATTAAATCACTATATTGTCCCCTTATTATGATTGGTAGAATCCGGAAGTCAACGTGGGTTAAGCTTCTCTCCCTTCAAGATGGCCGCCTTAGCCACGTGATGAGAAGAGTGCTATCCCATGATCCTCTAGCACCCATCTTGACAGAGCTACACCTCCAGGCGATGGACCGTCGACTCGTCGTAGTCATAGCAACCATCAAACAATGCCTTAGTGACCACGGGACTGAATATGTGCTGCTCACGTGAGGGGTTTTGTCTTGGCCGCCCCTGTCCGGATCATGAATATACATGTATATGTGTTAACAAACAATGAGGTTGCTATAACAATACCATTTGAAGCAAGATATGAGGCGGAGAAACCCCCCCCCCCCCCCCCCCCCCCCCCCCCCTTCTGTTGTGTTGGTTATTGTGTTGACGGCGATCGTGATTTTGTTATTATGTTTTATTCATTTTTTCGGAACAATTACAGGATTTCTAGCACAATCATTATTTACTTTCAATTAAGTAAGATGTTTCTTAATAATTCGATAGTAAACATTTTTGATATTTGCAAATGGTGAGTCCTACCTTTCAGCTACCTTTCGACTATATGAGTAAAATCGTGTCGTTAGTGAAAATAATAAGTGACGTGCACAGTCAAAATAATATCGAATACAAAGAAAATGTGACCCACCACCCCAAAACCAGGCTAAAGTCGAAATTTTTCATATGAGAGATTTGTATACCTTTGGATAGCTAGCGTTTTAAGCTTTAAAATGATACATCACATGCACCAGTACCGCTATGGAATGAAAAGTAACGACGCTTCAAAAAGTGACATTTTGTTGCCGTTCGCGGCAACAAGTTTGCTTAATTTGAGTAATAGCAACGACAACAAAAATCAGAAGAAGACCGATATTACCACTTTCGGGGATTTTTTAAAAGGTTTAAACATGAACAGCCTATAAATTAGAGTTTTAACTAACGATTTATGAAGAAAGAAAAAAAATCGACCGGCAACACATTTTGTTGTGTACAATGCCATATCTCGATATGGCATTTGCCGACTTCCGCCTGGTTTTGGGGTGGTGGGTCACAAATACGAGTGAGCACTTTATTTATCTAAAGTCTTCACATAATATCGAATACAGTCGTCTTTGGCAAAGACTACTATCATGCTACATTCCCAACTCAGTACACGTAGCTTGCAAGCTAGTGGGAGGAGCTTATTTGCATAAATGTTAATATTCATATACATGTACCTGGCCGCTTGACAATTTATCATGTACGCATAGTCACTTTGACAATTTCTCTTAACTGGACAGTTTTGTTTTTCAAGCAACAGGGTAAGTTCGAAAGCCTTAAACGTTAAGCACGATACGTGGTTTTACACGATTTAGATGGTGCAAACCCGTTTAATTTTCATAAAAGACAACGTGATTGGTTTAGGGCTCGTTTCAGCATAGTAATTGCCTGTCGACACCCGCCACCCATGCATAGCAACATTATTGTTGAATTTTTTTTCGAAGTCTGCGAGCGCGTTCCTCAAGTTGGGTGTACACATCACAGACTGAATTAAAGGGATCGTACACGTTTGGTAATTGGAACCCAATGTTTGTTTCAATCCTATATAGTTATAGATATATACCATAAAACTAACCTGTAAAAAATTTCGATTTCGAGATATTGCCGAAAATCTGGAGCGGTTATGTCCACGCAGGAAGAATAATCTGCATTGGAATACACAGTCTGAGAAACGTCACTGCCGTAACGCTTCTCAGATTCAAATTTTTGGGGATAAAAAGTGATATCTTTTCCCATAACCGCAGATCTTCGAAGTGAAAAGTTTTTAAAAATGCATTATACTATCCAAAGCTGCTGTACTTCTTACCAAGTAAGTTTTGATTGCCATTAATTTTTGGAGTAATTACCAAACGTATACGATCCCTTTAAATGAACGTTAATGATAGGTTTGACTGTGGCGTAATCGGAAACAATATATTTTGTGGGAGATATACATGTACAAATAAATGTCTTAACTGACTTTTGGTTAGGAAAAGGCTACTTCTCTGTAAACAGGGGATTTGCAATGAAATAAATGAGGAAGAAACAGTTTGTGGTTATTTGAGTTTATTCGGTATAGCAGACAAAACAACATTGACCCACCTGGAAAATGATAAACTGATATGCTGCATTCTCAACTCGGTATAGACGGGATAAGTGGGAGGAGTTACTCGACGGTTTATTTCCTTATCTATAATGAGCTCACAGGTCACCGGACAATCAGCTCTACGTCAGAGGGGTATATATGCACGACTCTGCCTGGCAGTAGTAGAGGGGTTCTTGCAGGGGTAGACACAATGGATGTATTCAGATACAGTTTATGTCCAAGTTGTGGTTTCTATTGTACACCGTGGTGGCAATTTAGAGTTAACCCCCGGGGTAGTTGACTCATGTTTGATTGAGCCCATAGGCCAGAGTCATGAATATTGGTATATGCATCTAGTCTGGCCGCCAGACTTGCATATACATGTACCAGTATTCAGACAAAAGCCCTGTCCGCACTGGACTTAATTTGGGCAAACTAACCGAGCCAATGGGTAACTTGCCCATTTCAAGTCCAGTGCGGACAGCCTAGGTAACTTTCCTCACAGGTAACTAACCCACGCCGCGTGGGTAGTTTAAGGAGCAAAAGGTGCCCAGGAAAATTGACCAGGAAGATTTAACCGAGCCAGAAAATCCAGTGCGGACACGACGTCTCGGTTAAATCTTCCATCACCCATTATGTAAGAAAATATTGTTGAGAGCTAGCGTCGGGAACAGACGATCTGGTCGTCAAGTCGCGGTCATAGGTCACGCAGGGCGCCCTCTTTATTGTTTTGGAGCCAGCTCGGTTAGTTTACCCATCGTCTCGGCAATTCTACCCGCGTCAATTAAATCCAAGTGCGGACAGTGGGAAGATCAACCCATCGGAATGTTACCCGGCGTCATGGTCAAATTACCCCAAATGTTTATCCAGTGCGAACACGGCTTAAGGCTCATCCTTTTCAAAATGCTCAAACACTGGGAAAACCACCGGTAACCGCCGGTTGGATAGGTGCGTCTTCCCTTATTTGCATAAATGTAAACATTCATATTCCTGGCCGCTTGACAATTTATTAATGTACAGTACATGTATGACAAGCAAAGCAGTACACCTTAAGCTTCTAGAAAAGCTCAGTGCTAATGCCTTTCTGGTAGCTTTCAGCCGGTTTGTGTCCGGAAGAGGGAAGCCCTTCAAGATGCTGCCCGACTGTGGCACCAACTTTAAAGGCGGTGCTTCTGAGTTACAAGAGACATTCTCTGCCTTGAAGCCCAGACTGCAAGACAAACTTGCCAAGTTTAATGTTTTTCACCCACCAAAGGCGATTTAGGAGAGGGAAATAAAATCTGTCAAAGCTGGCCGAGAGTCGTCCTCGGTTAGGCTGTACCCGAACAAGTCCTGCGCACCGTGCTGATCGAAATCGAGGGAATTATTGACCCCAAGCCATTATGTTATGATTCCTCCTACCTCGCCGATCCAGATTCAGTTACACAGAACCTCCTGCTGGTGAGAAGACACGACCCATCGCTGCCACAAGTTGTCTACCCAGCGAGGGACCTATTTGGTCGGTCAGGTATTATCGTTAATGGTCGCGATGTTCAAGAGTTTTCGGGAGTTAAAGGTAGGATACACCATTTGCAGACATCAAAAATATTTACTACCGAATTATCAAGAAATATCATACTCATTTGAAAGTAAATATTGATTTCTATAGCACTATTTTTGCCAAGGCGAGTCTCGATTTTACGTAAACAGTTGAAACATATCTAGACTGACCGGCAAGCATTTTTGTTGTCTTACCAAAGCACATCGAGTTGTAAGTTAGGTTCTCGAACTACATTTTCTTTTCTTTTTAACTTTAAAAACACAAATTTGGGAAAGAAAATGTTTCAAATGAAATAAAACCCTATTTGAAATTTAAACTCACGACTTCAACTATAAATAGGAGTACATGTAATCTAATGATTGTATTTACATGCGGACCGGTGTCGTATAAAAACCGGACTCCTGCGAAAATCGTAATCCTTTTTCCTATTATTGGTTAAGCCCTCTCACGTGATCGGTCACTGTCCTCATCACGACCATCAGTAATGAAGCATGCGCAGTACTAATAATGAGTCCGTATTTCATATTCTAAAGTTCATGCTACACTTGTCGCGTAGTACCCCCCCCCCCCCCCCCCCTCTCTCTCTCTCTCTCTCTCTCTCTCTCTCTCTCTCTCTCATCATTGTCCTCTCATCATATAGCTTAGAAGGTGGGTTAGGTTATAGATCGTACAATTTTGGTTCAGGTTCTGGCTATAATTTATGCTCACTTTTCATTGACTAATTTTGGTCTTCATGTTTATTATCGGAAAAGCAAGGCTCGAAGAACTACAATGCCTTCCGTTCAGTGTTGTCTAGATACGCCCAGTTATGATAATTTACATTAACCATCCTGGGGGAAAAGAAGAAGAAATACGCGTACAGGAAGCGCGACTACCTGCACTCCCAAGTCAGAAATACAAATTAGTGGGTGGGGGCTAATTTGCATACATTTTAATATTCATATCCTGGCCGCGTGGACATTAGTGGGTGGGGCTAATTTGCACACATTTTAATATTCATATCCTGGCCGCGTGGACATTTTCACGTCAGGTATAGTTAATTTGGAGGCTTATAAAAACCTGACAAAAATAGTATTGTCATAACAAACTAACGGCAAGATTTGAAATACAACCCGCAAATGTTAAACTTAAGCCAAAAGATTTACGCGATGCAGATACTACAAAAAACGTATAATTCTTCTACAGGCAACTGTGATTTATTAGTAAAACATCTATTCTTAAACGATTGTTTGTTTGTTCGGTGTATGTGATTTATAATCGATACGATTCGATACGATTTTTTTGAGGTCTGTGAGTGTTCCTCAAGTTGGGTGTGCACAACACGGACTAAGATGAATGTGAAAAAAATAGACAACGGGCTAAATATATAAACAATAAAATCGTATACATGTACATGTACATAACCTTTTGCTTTGATTGATTTGTATCTTTTTCTTAAAGTTTTCTAGCAAAGGGTTGAGTTCTGAACAATAGCCTTTGTAAAGCTTTATATGCTCATGTTCTGCTCCTTATTTGCACACACTTTCCTAAATGGCTACAGAGAGTGGGTTTGTAAGATACGTGATCCTGGCGCCATTTCAGACTTCTGACTTCTGAACTTTATGAAGTTCAGAACACCTCATTTTTGTGTGGTTCCGAAAAGAAAAATATTTCATGCTTGTATCATCAAAGGAATGATTCCCCCAACTATTTTTCTATAACACTATTTTTGCCAATGCGAGTCTTGACTTTACGTAAACAGTTGAAACATTTTCTGGACTGGCCGGCGGGCATTTTTTCTCTTACCAAAGCACATCGAGTTGTAAGTTAGGTTCTCGAACTACATTTTCATTTTTAAAACACTTTCAAAACACAAATTAGGGAAAGAAAATGTTTCAAATGAAATAAAACCCTCTTTGAAATTTAAACTCATGACTTCAACTATAAATAAGAGTACATGTAATCTCTAAATCTCATGATTGTATTTACATGCGTACCGGTGTCGTATGAAAATCAGACTCCTGCGAAAATCGGACTCCTTTTTCCTATTATTGGTTAAACCCTCTCACGTGATCGGTCACTGTCCTTATTATCATGATCATCACTTAATGAAACATGCGCTGTACTATTAACGAGTCCTTATTTCATATTATAAAGTTCATGTTAGTACAATTGTCGTGTAGTCCTCCTCCTCCCCCCCCCCCCCCCCCCCCCCCCCCCCCCCCCCCCCCCCCCCCCCCCCCTCCGCCGCCCGCGATTTTCTTTTCCGTACCACAACGCGTCAATTTGTCCGTTTCATTGGAATGGGGCGACTTGAATGGAGACTTTTATACCTTTTTCTATACTAAGACCCTAATTAGATGAGATTATTAACCAATAATTTTGGTTAATAGAAAAAGGTATAAAAGTCGTGTATACGAAAAACTAGGGACTGTATACAATTAACTAGGAACTGTATCCATTTATTTTGGTGAATTATGGCTGTCAACTTTGTTGGTCTTCATAAGTTCCGCGCGTATCAAAATCTTTGGTCTCCATTCAAGTCGCCGCATTCCAATGAAACGGGCAAATTGACGCGTTAGTGGTACGGAAAAAAATCGCCCCCGCCCCGGTGGTAAAGGTAAATGGGCGTTTCTACACCCCTCGCGACATGATTATTCAGTTGTTTTAACAATAACGCTAAAATATATTGTTATTGCTCAGTCAACTAGTTAAACATAGGCCACCCAGAAGTACATTGAATAAGCACTAGTTGAACAACGGAGTTTGTCCTCTCATCATAGTAGCTCAGTTGGTGGGTTAGGTTATAGATCGTAACATTTTGGTTCAGGTTCTGGCTATATGCTAACTTTTCATTGACTAATTTTGGTCTTCATGTTTATTGTCGGGAAAGCGAGGCTCGAAGAACCAACAGTGCCTTCCATTCAGTGTTGTCTAGATACGCCCAGTTATGATAATTTACCATCCTGGGGAAAAGAAGATGGAATACGCGTACCGGAAGCGCGACTAGCTGCAATCCCAAGTCAGAAATACATATTAGTGGGTGGGGGCTAATTTGCATATATTTTAATATTCATATCCTGGCCGCGTGGACATTTTCACGTCAGGTATAGTTAATTTTGAGGCTTTTAAAAACCTGACAAAAATATTATTGTCATAACAAACTAACGGCAAGATGTAAAATACAACCCGCAAATGTTAAACTTAAGCCAAAAGATTTACGCGATGCAGATACTACAAAAAACGTATAATTCTTCTACAGGCAACCGTGATTTATTAGTAAAACATCTATTCTTAAACGATTGTTTGTTTGTTCGGTGTATGTGATTTATAATCGATACGATTCGATACGATTTTTGGGAGGTCTGTGAGTGTTCTTCAAGTTGGGTGTGCACAACACGGACTAAGATGAATGTGAAAAAAATAGACAACGGGATAAACAATAACATCTTATACATGTACTTGTACAAAACCTTTTGCTTTGACTGATTCGTAGCTTTTTCTTAAAGTTTCCTATAGCAAACTAGGGTTGAGTTCTGAACAATAGCCTTTGTAAAGCTTTATAGGCTCATATTTTGCTCCTTATTTGCACACACTTTCCTATATGGCTACAGAGAATGATGTTATTGGGTTTGTAAGATACGTGATCCTGGCGCCATTTCAGACTTCTGAACTTTATGAAGTTCAGAACACCTCATTTTTGTGTGGTTCCGAAAAAAAGATTGTTCATGCTTGTATCATCAAAGGAATAATTCCCCAACTATTTTTCTATAACACTATTTTTGCCAATGCGAGTCTCGATTTTACGTAAACAGTTGAAATATTTTCTGGACTGGCCGGCGGGCATTTTTTTCTCTTACCAAAGCACTATCGAGTTGTAAGTTAAGTTCTCGAACTACATTTTCTTTTTTAAAAAACTTTCAAAACACAAATTAGGGAAAAAAAATGTTTCAAATGAAATAAAACCCTATTTTAAATTTAAACTCATGACTTCAACTACATGTATAAATAAGAGTACATGTAATCTCTAATCTCATTAGACTAGCTGCACTCCCAAGTCAGAAATACATATTAGTGGGTGGGGGTAATTTGCATATATTTTAATATTCATATCCTGGCCGCGTGGACATTTTCACGTCAGGTATAGTTAATTTGGAGGCTTTTAAAAACTTGACAAAAATATTATTGTCATAACAAACTAACGGCAAGATGTAAATTACAACCCGCAAATGTTAAACTTAAGCCAAAAGATTTACGCGATGCAGATACTACAAAAACGTATAATTCTTCTACAGGCAACTGTGATTTATTAGTAAAACGTCTATTCTTAAACGATTGTTTGTTTGTTCGGTGTATACAATTATAATCAATACGATTTTTGGGAGGTCTGTGAGTGTTCCTCAAGTTGGGTGTGCACAACACGGACTAAGATGAATGTGAAAAAAAATAGACAACGGGCTAAATACATAAACAATAAAATCTTATACATGTAGGCCTACATGTATATAACCTTTTGCTTTGACTGATTCGTAGCTTTTTCTTAAAGTTTCCTAGCAAAGGGTTGAGTTCTGAACAATAGCCTTTGTAAAGCTTTATAGGCTCATGTTCTGCTCCTTATAGTTAAATAGCTTGCTTTACCGTGCGCATTTTTCTCGAGGAACTGTAGAGTTGTAATTATACTGGATGTATTATATAATCGCTCAGCTTGTATTATCTGGATTAATGCCTAAATCTCACCTCAAACATTTTGAGAAATTCGGCATCTATTCTCAGTCATTTTGTAACCCAAAGGCCTTATTCTCAACCCCGGCTTATACTTATAGGCTTCGGTCCGGCTCCATCACCATTGCCAAACTGCATGAATGAAGCCTAAAGTGGGGCTACATTGACCATTATTACTTTTCAAATGTCTTTTTTCGTAACAAGTCATTCAAAACACCATCATTAATTGTATTTGTCCACCTCTTGTTTCTCCCAAGATTCAACCTTATATGCAGTTGCTAATAAGGAAACAAGCAGTGTTGATGACAGATCTCCAAAGAAGCATTTACTCAGATCCAGTGCCAGCCTACCATTCAAGCTCCAACGTTAGAAGCATGTCCTGTCAGCCATGTACACCGTCTGCCAAAACTCGCATGGGTTGTGAAAATTGCAACATTAATGTGCTCACTTAAGTGATTTTGAGATTGTTATAATTCTTACTAAATTTTAATTAAAAAGTTGAGATAATTATGCAGGAACTGGTTTTGTATACTAACTGACAGACGATATTTAAGACAAGTCAGAAGCATTTTGTTTACACCTTCAGTTATCATGTTGAACAGGGGAAGTGTATTATTAAATCCCTTTTGTGGAAATAATAATAATGGTATATGGTACATTTAATTAGGGAGACATCTTCATAAAGACATCTTCATAAAGACGTGCACAAAATCTGTCTTTCTTTACTGCAACCTAACCCGTTTTTACCTAGAGCTTTTTCCACGAAGTTTTATATTTATGCATTTAGGACCCTGCTCTATCGATCTGGACTGTTAAATGTTTTTAAAAGTGTATCTCCTTCTTGTAGTTGGAACGTTAGGGAGACCTCGAAATGTCTCCCAAATGACACTGGTCTCCTTAATACTGTAAAAACTTACGCTAATTGGTATCCTAAAGGGTACTTATTCCAATATAAGCATTTACACAAATTTCGAGGTAATTCATTTTTTCCAATTGTGCTTACGGTTCCCCATTTCTGTCATTGCAAATGTTATTACAACATTGACTGTAATCACAATATTATTGTTTAGAAACAATTCAGTATTGCCCAGTAAGGTTACAGATCCAGTGTAAAATAAAACTGTAGTGTGGGGCAGGCATCACTCGTGGACCGACAGCAACCAAACAGTTGGTACAGGGCCGCAAATTGTAAACATTTATTTGTTAATTCTAAATTTGTATGTAATTCTATTTAATTTAATATCACTTTGCAATGTTATGTTCCACATTAAATAATAAGTGAGCACAGAATTTAAACGACAAACAGTAGATATTGTGTGGATCGATTTTTTGAGGTATTTCATTATTATGTATTTTATTACAAGCTTGCCTTACATGAAACCATTTAAATGACCACTTTAAACAAAACAGCTGATTACCCTCCCCCCCCCCCCCCCTTAACAAAACCCCACAATATTGCAGATTGAATAAGCCATTTTATTTATTAATCAAATATCTAATAACACACTTAAATATGAGCACCCAATGTGGGCACCCATCAAGCTAAAGGGAGTGATTTACATGTAAACATGGGTAAAAGGGAAAAACATTGCCCTGTTACGTACAGAGTTGGCTTGAGTCAATATGCAATATTAGGTCGAAAAGTATGAGGCGAAGTGGCTTTGGGGCAATATTTTATTAAAAACAAGGCGATAAAGACTAACTTGCCCCATGCTATTTTGTGAAATAACTCTCCAGAATGCTACTTTTGCAAAAATGAACATCCTAGATGTTGTTAAATATGCCCTAAAGATCAATTTGTGAAAGTGTTATCAACTACCAAGGCGAAGATCACGAAAAGGACTTTCTACAAAAGATTTTGTGACTACGTCCCATGGTCTACTACATGGCATGGTATTCGAGAACCATGTTCTGCAGCACATCGTCAATGGATCATGATTATTCCGCTGTTCGCGATAGATGTTTATTTATTCGAAAAAAACAAGGACATCACACCATTGGTATTACAGTCATACATGTACATTAAAGTATTTTAAAGAACGATTATATTTGCCTAACGATTAGTGGGACAGACTGTCTCCCTTGAATAAGTATGCGCACGTTTTATCACTTACTTCTGAATTTTCCATCAATAAAATAGTAATAGAACATAGAACATAGAACATAGAACATAGAACATGGGAGTCTGGTTGGCGTAGTGGTTATTTCCTCGTCTTTCACCGCTATGACCCGGGTTCGAACCCCGCCTGGGCCAATTATGTGAATTGGGTTTTCGGTCCCTGCTTGATTCCGTGGGTTTTCTTCTAGATATTCTTCTGGAGGTTTTCTTCCCACCTCTAAAACCGTATTTTCTTCTCATTGTCTTCTCTCCACAGGCTTACGAGCTACAGTGCCTAGAGCGCTTTTGGGAGATCCTTGGTTTCATTACCAGAAACAAATTAATAATAATAATTAATAATAATTAATAATAATAAACATCAGATACAAAAGTAATAATAATAATTTGGGAGGCTAATCATCCTTACTCGCAGCTGGTGTGCTGAATTGCGAAGGACGCGGCTACAACGTGGTCGAGTCGCTGGCACGTAAAGGCGCCTACGGCAGCCGGCCACATCGACTCATATATGACTACGAAGCACAGCCAGAGATCGAAAATGTTTGATTTTTCAGGAGGGAGGAAAACCGGATGACCTGGAAAAAACCCTCGGGGCAAAGGAGAGGACCAACGCACAACTCTACTCACATATGGTCCGGGCCGGGAATCGAACCCGGGCCACATTGGTGAGAGGCAAGCGCTTTACACACAAGCCACCCATGCCACCTAGTGTCTAATTCTTTTAAAGGAAACATTATTTACACAAAAGGTATGTGCAACATTCGAACAAAAGAAAGTACATGTACTTATTATTTTGAAATAATAGTCTCAACTTGTTATTTTCAAGAAAAGTGTAATTTTGAAACAATTAAAATATACTAAAAGACCATTTTCAAATATTGCCACCCCTCCCTTCCCCTTCGCAGTTTATCCAATTTAGTTCGATCAAAAGTCTGGTTCCCTAACCTGATATTTATCCGACGTCTATACATTGCTCTGATTGATCTCAAGCAGGATCTGCGAACAAGACTACAGCTTAGAAAAGCATTTTCCTTGTTTTTATTTTTCCTTTGTCGTATATAAACACACTTTAAATAAGGTCAGTGTAGCAATATTTGATCTAAAATACTAATCCCCTAAATTATCTGTTCCAGACTATCGTATGCATTATGCGCATGTGACAGATACCCAATGATGCGAGTGGTTTGAGTCGAATGATATTCGTCTATTCCACACAAATTCTCCGACCGAAAACAATCACCAAATCTTAGACTCTCTGCATAAAATGCACGCATATAATTTAAACGTTAAGAGAGTGTCGTTTGTTGCAATAACCTTGTGGCCCAGTTGGTAGGCAACATGACCCACAGTCGACGTTGGCGGGTTCGAATACGGCATAAGTTTATTACTTTTACTTTTACCTTTACCGCCTGCACTCAGTCATTTGCTTTAAATGGTTTTAAAAACCGCCCCAAAGTACCAACGGTATCTTGCTAGGCGCTGCTGTTAGTGTTAGGACTGACTGCTAAGATCAGGTTAGCATCTTCTTATAGGTTCAGAACATTTAATGGTCACTCGGGCATCAGCGCTTAGGGTGCCGCCTTGTTTCCTCCCTTTTATGGGGCTTGACTTCGGGCTGCATGAATGCCGGGACAGACAGGAGAAGAAAATGGTGGGTCAGGAACGCCGAGACCCTAGAAGAGTCCTATGTGGCGGTTAGTGCGGGCTCATAAGCCCAACGACTGATCAACCCAACTTTTTTTTCTTCCACCAGAAAACAAAATTAAAGCTTTACTTTAATTTGTAAGAATAACATTTAAACTTTTAAAGAATGTCTCCTGTTGGAATGGCCTTGTGGTTCAGTTGGTAGGCAACAAGACCCACAATAAATTATTTTTCAAAAAGTCACATTTTGGCCAATTTTGATAAAAATGCAAGGCTAACCATTTACAATTTTTATTTTTTCAAAAAGTCAAATTTTAGAAAATGTTGATAAAAGTACAATTAAAATTGTGAGGAGTTAGCCTTGCCTTTTTATCCAAATTTGCCAAAATTTGTCTTTTTGGAAACAAATTTAAATTAAAATCTGTTTTGGTCCCTACCTTCACCTAGGGGGCGCCATTCACTTTTTACACGACTACAGGTACTTTGCAGAGCCTTCTTGAGGGCGCCCTTCACGGAGACCACTTTTCTGAAGGAGAATAGCATACCGTCTCTACTCACCACACTCTTAGCATTTGAAACCACTTTATTCCTATAGTTGTCTCAGAAAATCGTGATATTCATTGTCTATTGCTAGTTAATATCAGCCTACTCCCTACAACTTTCGACGAAGACGACCCCGACGTCAGAAAGCAAACCAACGTCCTCGCCACGAGCATTGCAGACGAACATCAGGGTTTGCCCGCAAACGCCAACAAACAAGGTCTGACATGCGAGAGGTTCTCACGCTTTTCTACCTGGCTCTCCCTCAGAAAAGCAATAGCAACTCTGGTGGCAAAGGCGAGAACCTACAAAGCTAAACACAGCAAAGACACCCGTCCCAACCAATTTGACGGCCCAAACCTGCCAGCACATGCTAGAGCTTCCCTCGACGATCTACAACACGCTGAAAGGGTAATACTCCATGCTGTCCAGGCGTCCCACTTTGCCGAAGAGATGACACTCCTGAAGTCAGCCAAAGGTTCTGTGAGGAAGAAGAGCCCCATGTACCAGCTCAACCCATTCCTGGATAAAGATGGACTGATTCGAGTCGGTGGCAGGCTCCGGCGAGCAGACCTAGATCTCGGAGGACGACACCCTCTTCTCCTGCCCAAGAACAGCCACGTCTCCAAGCTCGTCATTGAGCACTTTCACCGTGAGACCCAACACCTTGGACGTCACATGACCCTTGCAGCTGTCCGCAACGGAGGCAAATGGGTCATCGGAGCCCACGGTATCGTCCGAAGTATCATTAACCAGTGCACGACATGTCGCAGACTTAGAGGCAAGCCGCTCACCCAGATAATGTCTGACCTACCAGTCGACAGGCTCCAGACGACACCTCCATTCACAAACGTCGGCATGGACGTGTTTGGCCCTTGGACAGTTACGGCAAGGAAGACACGAGGCGGCCTAGCGGAGGCAAAGAGGTGGGCCGTCATATTCACCTGTCTATGCATTAGAGCGGTGCACCTTGAGGTCATTTAAGCCATGGATACATCCGCCTTTATCTCAGCACTGAGAAGATTTGTTGCACTTCGAGGCCCTGTTGCCCGCCTCAGATGCGATAGAGGCACAAACTTCGTCGGTGCGGAGGGCAAGCTGAGTCAAGAAGAAATCACAAAGTACCTGACCACAAAAAACTGCGAGTGGATCTTCAATCCCCCTAAGGCGTCCCACTTCGGAGGAATCTGGGAACGCCTGATCCGGACAATTCGGCGCATCCTGGATTCCATGTTCCTTCAACTAGGAAAGCATCAGCTTACCCACGATGTGCTCACCACCTTCATGGCAGAGGCCAGTGCTATAGTGAATTCCAGACCTATCACGGCTCTCTCGTCGGACCCGAATGACGCCCAAGCACTTACCCCGGCCATGCTTCTGACCCTGAAGACGCAACCCTTAGAGGCACCCCTGGACCAATTCGTCAAAGAAGATCTATATGGGAGACAACGCTGGCGACGTGTTCAGTATCTTGCCGACCAGTTCTGGACAAGATGGCGTAAGGAGTACCTGCAGAGTCTCCAGCCCCGGCAAAAATGGAACCAGAGCAAGTCCAACGTCTGCAAAGGAGATGTTGTACTTCTCAGACAGAAGGAACTCCACAGGAACAAGTGGCCACTCGCACGCGTGACAAAGACCTACCCCAGCGATGACGGAAAAGTCCGCAAGGCCGACATCATGGTCTGTTCCAACGGCACACGGCGAACCTACCTGCGACCCATATCCGAACTTATAGTCTTGGAGAAGGCACCTTCTGCTGAGTAGACGAACCCGCTCGCTGAGCTCCACGGCTTTAGTTTAAAAATCTCCCGGTAATTTTTAGGCGGGGAGTGTTTTGGTCCCTACCTTCACCTAGGGGGCGCCATTCACTTTTTACACGACTACAGGTACTTTGCAGAGCCTTCTTGAGGGCGCCCTTCACGGAGACCACTTTTCTGAAGGAGAATAGCATACCGTCTCTACTCGCCACACTTAGCATTTGAAACCACTTTATTCCTATAGTTGTCTCAGAAAATCGTGATATTCATTGTCTATTGCTAGTTAATATCAGCCTACTCCCTACAACTTTCCTGAAGTCTTTTCCCTCTCATGAACCACAGTCATGTGAGTATTTTACAAGCAATCTTATGATGATTCCCGAGTGTTGTTTAGTTTTGTATGTATTCTCTTTTCCATGATGTTTTGATGTATTCTCTTTTCCATCAAGTATCTTGGCTTTGTACACATACATTTATATTAAGATTAGGAGACATTTTCATGCGCATTTTAGCACCAGCTGCTGAATGAATTTATGCGCGCTTGCTTAGTGTTTATGTAGTTTCCTTGTTCATTTATCCAAGTTTTAAAGTAGTTTATGTCCTGTATTGTTCTTTACAGTTCACCGCGTTTATTAAAGAAGTGTGGAAACCGAAGCTCTGACCTCCGGGCATTTTTCTTTATTTGCGTGGTTGACACCACTGGTGGAACTTGCGCTACCGTCTCCCTGAGGCTACGCTTATAGCTGAATCCAGTACAGTGAAATGACTGTGATAAATTTGACTTCATCAGGCTCAACAACAACAAGTTTACACACTGCATAAGAGTCAACATGACCGAGGCATCACCCGCCCCGTCTGAAAAGAGCGACAATGCTGACATCACGGGCAAATTGGCCCGAGAGGAACGACAAAGCCAGCCAACTCTCAAGGCTCTCATGAACAACATCGACAAGGCCCAGAAAGCTCTTCATCAAAGCTGGAAACGAGCGTCAGAAGACGTAGAAGCCCTGAAAGCTGCCCATGACGATGTAACGACACTACGGTGCAACCTTTCCGATACACAAGCTGCATTACAGTCCTACCGTGAAGCGTGGTCCAGGCTCGAGCAACTGTACGAGAAGGACAAAACCGGAGACATGAATGAAGAAAGAATAAAAACCAAAGTGGTCGTCCTAGAAAACATCGATGAGGCCAATAACGCCATCACGCAATTCTCTGAACGAGTCTACCAACTCACCCTAGAGATGAAATCAACCAGCACTCACCGGTCTGCTCGCTCACGAAGATCATCGAACATATCGACATCGTCGCACCAGAGCATTAAGGTACGAGCCATCGCTGCAGCAGCAGCCGCGGCCCGAAACGCACAGTTTGAAGAGGTCATCGCCAAGCGTACCGCCGACCACAAAATCAAACAAGCTAGACGAGAAATTGAGGAGAGGATGGAGCAAGCTACCGTCGAAGCCGAGCTTCGAATACTAAAGGCCCAACAACTAGCCGCTGTTGAGCAGTCACGAGCCGAGGCAATCCTCCAAGTGGAAGAAGAGAATGGGGCATGTCTGACGTCACCCCATCACTCGTCAAATGACCACGCGTTGCAGTTCCTTAACCAACAGTCGGCCCTGACGAGCAAGCTTCAACCAACAGCACCTGTCTTTAATCCAGCCTCTTCAATCCCACGGTCAAACTCGCCATTCCCCCCTGACAAACACGCACCTGTCGACTCCCTGAGCCAAAATGCTAGCAGCCCAAGCCAGACGAAACCATCACAAGAGAACTCGCTACTCGCAGTAACACGGGAAATCACAAACACACTCGCTCACCAAAGACAACCAACTCAAGAACCCGACGTGTACGAAGGCGATCCCATAATGTTTCAGCCTTGGCGGTCGTCGTTCGAGACGATGATAAACCAGGCCCCCACTCCGGCAACGCAGAAGCTCGCCTTTCTGGCGAAATACACCAGAGGGGAGGTCAAAAAGCTCGTCGACCGTTTCCGCCACCGGTACGTCTCTTCCCCTGATACGGCCTACAAGGAAGCGTGGCGAGAACTAGAAGAGCGTTTCGGCAACAAGACAAAAATCACCACTGAAATTATCCGCAAGCTCATGGATTTCCCCCGATTCAAGGCAGGCGAGAACAAGAAGTTACGAGAACTTGCAGATTTGTGTGCAGACGTAGCGGCACAGATGGAGGACCTGCCCGACCTCTCTGTCTTGAATTATTCGCACAACCTGCATCCTCTTCTGGACAAACTTCCCCAGCATATTCACAATACGTGGAGGAAGCTTGGATCCCAGCACAAGAAGGAGTTTGACAGATATCCTCCCTTCACCGTGTTAGCGAAATTCCTAGCCGAGAAAGCAACGATGCACAACGACCCCGAGCTATATCCGCCCAACCAGACCCTACCCACTACTACCGAAAGGTCGGTGAAGAACCGCAACCCCGCTATTAGCGTCATGGCAACGTCATCGCCGTCTGCCAAAGGACAAGACCCACAGCAGTGCCTATACCACGACAAAATAGGGCACCACATCTCAGATTGCATCTCATTCAGCAGAAAACCCATTCAAGAGAGAAGGGATTTTTGCAAGGAAAGAGGCCTGTGCTTCAAGTGCGGAAACAGGCACAGGATTAGAGACTGCACCACCGCAGTACAGTGCAAGAAGTGCAAAGATACCGGCCATGCCTCCTTCATGCACATGATGCGCAGACAGGACGGCCAAGAAGTCAACCCTGAGAAGCCCAAGGACAAAGTGTCTCCGCCTTATTCTCCCCCTACATCAGATGCAAACACCAAATGCACAAGATTCCTGAGCTGCCCCCTTGCCAGGTCGTGTTCCAAGATAGTTTTGTGCAGAATATACCACCAGGACCGCCCAGAGAGATCCATCACCGGGTACGTTATACTCGACGACCAATCGAACGCCTGTCTGGCAAGCCCAGAAATCTTTGACATACTCCATCTTACGGGCCCAACCTACCCGTACGAACTTTCCACGTGCAATGGAAGCAGAGTTATTACAGAAGGAAGACGAGCGAGTGGCCTCATAGTTGAATCCCTAGACGGGAAGAAGGAAAAACTACCCACCGTCGTCGAGAACAGCCATATCCCTGGCGACAAGAACGAAGTACCCCGACCAGAGTTCTGCCTAAAATTCCCTCATCTGAAGTCACTGGCAGACAAAATACCAGAACTGAAGGAAGACGTTGAAATCACCCTTCTCATAGGGCGCAACTGCCCTGAGCCCCTGAAGGTTAGAGAATCCCGCAACGGTCCCCGAGGCACACCGTGGGCCCAGCGTACGGATCTTGGTTGGACAGTATCCGGCCAGGTGTGCATGGCTGTCGCCAAAGGAAGGCCCCACATCTCAGTCAGCCGCACGAGTCTCCAACAACTGCCAGCTGACTCAGACTTCTGTGAAAACCACATCCACGTGAGAGAATTTCCTTCAATGCCGCACCGCTCAGGTACAACCAACAACCTCTACAAGGAAACATCCGAAGACGACGCAAGGGCACTGTCAGTGGAAGACCGGCAGTTCATCGACATCATGACCAAAGGTGCCCAGATTAACTCCGTAGGAAACCTGGAGTTTCCACTGCCCTTCAAGTCAGAGCAGATAACTCTCCCAAACAATCGCTCTCAAGCTCGGAGCAGACTCGACAATCTGATGAGAACCCTGCGGAAGAAACCAGAAACGATGAAGAGATACATTGCTTTCTTCGAAAAGATTCTGACGAGGAATCATGCCAGCCCAGTACCGAAGGAAGAGCTGACTCCCTCAAATGGTGCAGTATGGTATCTTCCCCACTTTGCGGTCCAAAATCCGAGAAAACCCGACATTCGCGTGGTTTTCGACGCCAGCGCCGAATTCGCCGGAACCTCCCTCAACAAGATGCTCCTTCAGGGACCTGACCACATTGACAGCTTGCTTGGAATCCTCCTCAGATTCCGGCTGAACAAGGTCGCCGTGATGGGAGACGTGGAACAGATGTTCCACAACTTCCACGTCAATCCGAAACACCGAGACTTCCTGCGCTTCTTGTGGTTCGAAAATAACAACCCTGAGGAGCCCACAGCTGAGTACCGAATGAACGTCCATCTTTTTGGTAACGTTTCATCCCCCGCTGTGGCTACCTTCGGCCTCCGGATGATCGCCAATGAGTGTACATCAAGTCAGGGAGAAGACGTGACGGAGTTCATCCACCGTGACTTTTATGTTGACGATGGCCTGACTTCCGTGCCTGACAGCCACACAGCACTAAGCCTCATCCAGCGCACCAGACAGGCACTGTCCACAAGGAATCTACGCTTCCACAAGATAGCCTCTAACGACACGGGGGTGATGAATGCACTACCAGAAGAGGCGAGAGCAAAAAACCTTCAAAACCTCGACCTCGACAATGATGAGTTGCCAACTCAGAGATCTCTTGGGGTGTATTGGTCCCTGGGAGATGACTGCTTCACATTCAAGGTGAATCTACAAGACAAACCGTTCTCACGGCGGGGAGTTTTGTCCATCGCCAGCTCCATCTTTGATCCCCTGGGTTTCATAGCTCCCGTCACCATCGAAGGCAAAATCATACTGCGTGAGATCAACACGGAGATCAAGAAAGAGACAAGCGCATCATCACATGACACATGGGACAAGCCCCTCCCCAAAGAGTGGCTACCTAAGTGGCTACGCTGGCGCAACTCCCTACACCAACTAGAGGACATCCAAATACAACGATGTTACCAACCACCAGACTTTGGGCCAGTTAGGAGAAGGGAACTCCACGTTTTCTCCGACGCCAGCATGCGTGCCATTGGAGCTGTTGCATATTTACGTCTTGTCAACAAAGATGGAGAACCCCATGTCTCATTCCTGATGGCCAAAGCAAAGGTCACGCCCTCCCACGCAGTGTCCGTGCCCCGCCTGGAGCTCTGTGCCGCAGTGCTGGCAACAACACTCGTTCAAACGGTAACCCCTGAATTCAGAGAGAGTACAGCCATTGACGACATTACGTACTACACAGACAGCAAGGTCGTAATTGGGTACATAGCGAACGAGTCAAAACGGTTTCACGTATACATGGCGAACAGAGTCCACAGCATACACAAGGTGTCGAAACCCAGCCAATGGCACCACGTTTCCACACATGAAAACCCCGCCGATATCGCCTCAATATCTGTCCCCGCCAACCAACTAAAAGGCACCCGTTGGTTCCAAGGACCCAAGTTTCTCTGGGGAGGAGAGCAAACGCCGACGGAAATGATCGAACTCAGCCCCAGCGAACAGCCCCAGCTCGACGAAGACGACCCCGACGTCAGAAAGCAAACCAACGTCCTCGCCACGAGCATTGCAGACGAACATCAGGGTTTGCCCGCAAACGCCAACAAACAAGGTCTGACATGCGAGAGGTTCTCACGCTTTTCTACCTGGCTCTCCCTCAGAAAAGCAATAGCAACTCTGGTGGCAAAGGCGAGAACCTACAAAGCTAAACACAGCAAAGACACCCGTCCCAACCAATTTGACGGCCCAAACCTGCCAGCACATGCTAGAGCTTCCCTCGACGATCTACAACACGCTGAAAGGGTAATACTCCATGCTGTCCAGGCGTCCCACTTTGCCGAAGAGATGACACTCCTGAAGTCAGCCAAAGGTTCTGTGAGGAAGAAGAGCCCCATGTACCAGCTCAACCCATTCCTGGATAAAGATGGACTGATTCGAGTCGGTGGCAGGCTCCGGCGAGCAGACCTAGATCTCGGAGGACGACACCCTCTTCTCCTGCCCAAGAACAGCCACGTCTCCAAGCTCGTCATTGAGCACTTTCACCGTGAGATCCAACACCTTGGACGTCACATGACCCTTGCAGCTGTCCGCAACGGAGGCAAATGGGTCATCGGAGCCCACGGTATCGTCCGAAGTATCATTAACCAGTGCACGACATGTCGCAGACTTAGAGGCAAGCCGCTCACCCAGATAATGTCTGACCTACCAGTCGACAGGCTCCAGACGACACCTCCATTCACAAACGTCGGCATGGACGTGTTTGGCCCTTGGACAGTTACGGCAAGGAAGACACGAGGCGGCCTAGCGGAGGCAAAGAGGTGGGCTGTCATATTCACCTGTCTATGCACTAGAGCGGTGCACCTTGAGGTCATTTAAGCCATGGATACATCCGCCTTCATCTCAGCACTGAGAAGATTTGTTGCACTTCGAGGCCCTGTTGCCCGCCTCAGATGCGATAGAGGCACAAACTTCGTCGGTGCGGAGGGCAAGCTGAGTCAAGAAGAAATCGCAAAGTACCTGACCACAAAAAACTGCGAGTGGATCTTCAATCCCCCTAAGGCGTCCCACTTCGGAGGAATCTGGGAACGCCTGATCCGGACAATTCGACGCATCCTGGATTCCATGTTCCTTCAACTAGGAAAGCATCAGCTTACCCACGATGTGCTCACCACCTTCATGGCAGAGGCCAGTGCTATAGTGAATTCCAGACCTATCACGGCTCTCTCGTCGGACCCGAATGACGCCCAAGCACTTACCCCGGCCATGCTTCTGACCCTGAAGACGCAACCCTTAGAGGCACCCCTGGACCAATTCGTCAAAGAAGATCTATATGGGAGACAACGCTGGCGACGTGTTCAGTATCTTGCCGACCAGTTCTGGACAAGATGGCGTAAGGAGTACCTGCAGAGTCTCCAGCCCCGGCAAAAATGGAACCAGAGCAAGTCCAACGTCTGCAAAGGAGATGTTGTACTTCTCAGACAGAAGGAACTCCACAGGAACAAGTGGCCACTCGCACGCGTGACAAAGACCTACCCCAGCGATGACGGAAAAGTCCGCAAGGCCGACATCATGGTCTGTTCCAACGGCACACGGCGAACCTACCTGCGACCCATATCCGAACTTATAGTCTTGGAGAAGGCACCTTCTGCTGAGTAGACGAACCCGCTCGCTGAGCTCCACGGCTTTAGTTTAAAAATCTCCCGGTAATTTTTAGGCGGGGAGTGTTTTGGTCCCTACTTTCACCTAGGGGGCGCCATTCACTTTTTACACGACTACAGGTACTTTGCAGAGCCTTCTTGAGGGCGCCCTTCACGGAGACCACTTTTCTGAAGGAGAATAGCATACCGTCTCTACTCGCCACACTTAGCATTTGAAACCACTTTATTCCTATAGTTCATGCGCGGATCCAGGGGGGGGCGCACCCGGCGCGCGCCCCCCCTAAAAAAATCTCGAGAAGATTGTGAAGATCTCGGCGTTGGGGCTTCGCGCCTCCTGCGCTCCCATATCTTCTCCCAATATATTATGTTGACAATTTTTGGCGCCCCCTCTAACCGAAATTCCTGGATCCGCCCCTGTAGTTGTCTCAGAAAATCGTGATATTCATTGTCTATTGCTAGTTAATATCAGCCTACTCCCTACAACTTTCCTGAAGTCTTTTCCCTCTCATGAACCACAGTCATGTGAGTATTTTACAAGCAATCTTATGATGATTCCCGAGTGTTGTTTAGTTTTGTTATCCGGCTATATGTATTCTTGCACGTATAGCATTCCCCCTGCCATATGTGTTTATGTATTCTCTTTTCCATCAAGTATCTTGGCTTTGTACACATACATTTATATTAAGATTAGGAGACATTTTCATGCGCATTTTAGCACCAGCTGCTGAATGGATTTATGCGCGCTTGCTTAGTGTTTATGTAGTTTCCTTGTTCATTTATCCAAGTTTTAAAGTAGTTTATGTCCTGTATTGTTCTTTACAGTTCACCGCGTTTATTAAAGAAGTGTGGAAACCGAAGCTCTGACCTCCGGCCATTTTTCTTTATTTGCGTAGTTGACACCACTGGTGGAACTTGCGCTACCGTCTCCCTGAGGCTACGCTTATAGCTGAATCCAGTACAAAATCAATTAAAGTCAATTAAAAAAGTCACATTTTTGTCAATTTTAATAAAAAGGCAAGGCTACTTACTAACCCCTTACAATTATTATTATTTTCAAAAAGACAAATGTTAGTCAATTTGAAAAGAATGCAAGGGAAACCCCTTACAATTAAATTAATTTGTTTCCCAAAAGTCACATTTTAGTAAATTATGATAAAAATGCAAGGCTTAAAAATTGAACCCCTTACAGATTTGTTCCCCCAAAAGTCAAATTTTTGCCAATTTTGATAAAAATGCAAGGCTTATCCTTACAATGTTAAATTTTCCCAAAATTCACATTTTGGTACTTTTTGATTAATGCAAGGCAATTAAACAACCCCTTACTATAAAACAATTTGATTAAAAGTATAATTTTGGCTAATTTTGATAGAAATGCAAGGCCTAACCCCTTACAATGTTTTATTTCAAAAAGTCGCATTTTGGCAAATTTTGAAAAAATGCAAGGCTAACCCCTTACAATGTAAAAAGTTTGTCAAAAAGTTCCGTTTTTGCCAATTTTGAAACAATGCAAGGCTAACCTCTTACAATTTATAGATTTCTAAAAAGTAAAATTTTGAAAAAATTTGATAAAAATGCAAGGCTAGCCCCTTACAATTTTACATTTGTCCAAAAAGTTAAATCTTTGCCAATTTTGATAAAAATGCTAACCCCTTACAATTGTTATTATTATTATTATAAAATCCAACCCCCCAAATCCACCAATTGTTGAAAATTCAAACAATTACCAATGGTGTGACCTACCTTTAATGAGCCTGTGCCAACAACTAAAGGCACTTTTGGGTCTCGGCGTTCCCAGCCCACCCTTTTTCTCACCTGTATCCCAAAGCCATGGAGTCATTTGACCTCAGAGGAGTCACAATGAACTTTATTTTGACTCTTCAATGGTGCAGCTAGGCACTGAAAATTGAGTCATTTGGGACACAGTGTCATTTCTCCCAAGGTACTGAGTTGTGTACATAATATTATTTTTGCTATTCAGTAGGGAAATGGCAGTGCCTTTGATTTATCTGATCTATAAGAAACCATCGCAAGAGAAACCATCTCAGAAGACTGGAGACGTGCGAAAGTTGTTCTTATCTCTAAGAAAGGGTCGCAGAGCCAAGCTGGAAACTACCGCCCAGCTAGCTTAACCAGCGTTCCGTGAAAGGTGTTTAGTATAATACTTAAATATTCAATTCTTAGCCATGCATGTCACCAAGTATAGAGAGAAAACCATACATTGAATGAGGAGGGGACACCTTACTGAAACATACAAGATCCTGAACATTCCGGTGTAATTCCAAATATGGTATCCTATTACATATTCATGAGATCCTCTCACAAGATACCGCGTACACCACCAATCAGTGACAACAACAATAACCAGATGTGAAGATTTTAAGTAAATAAAGTGCTCACCCAGATGTGGTTGTTTGTGCACGCGCTGCATGACTGGAGTAATCTGTAGCATGTGCGTGGTTTCATTTCTAAGCGCGCCGATTGGATAAATGACGTCTCGTGATTAAGTTATGAGGTGCCATATTTGGGAATTACACCAGACTGCTAAATGGCTTCGATGATTTGGATCAAGTATAAGTACAAGAGAATACGGTCTGAAGCTATATACCCAGCACGATATGTGGCAGAGGGGTACCCCCCTCTTATCCCTATACTTTATACGCACTCAATACTATTGTAACCTAACCCATCCCCCCTTGAAACCTAAAAGGAATTCCTGAGATTCCGGAAACACAATGGTCAACACAAAAGAGGGGGGGGGGGGTTTCGATGCCACATATCGTCATATGAAGCACGATATCTGCCACAAGAGGTGTAAGCCTAGGTTTAAGCCTCTAAACGTTAATCCCATCAAACATTAAGTGTAGGTGTATAAATCGTTTCCACAAAAGCGAAACATTTAGCTTATGGCGTTTCAATGACGCTCATGCCGAAAATCACCGGTTTTAATTTATTTCTGTTACGTCATCTATTGTTAAAAGTGTAGATTATTTTTACGAATCTACAGCAAACTGTCAATTCGTGACGAATCTACAGCAAACTGTCGATTCGTGACGAATCGACAGCTAACTGTAGATTCGTCACGAATCGACAGTTTTTGTTGTGAGCGAGGTGCCACCTCGAGGAGACACGAACCGAACTACTGATGCCTTCCTTTCGTTCTACACGTACATCGACTAAATAAACATGTACGCATGGGTAACTTTACAAATCCACACTTATTCACAAACGTGGGGATTGCGGCAAGCCAGGAATCTTATTTGAACAAACCTTTGTCGTTAACACAAAATATATTAAGTCGGAGAATAGACTCGGAACTGTAGATTCGTGCAACAATGGACGAGGCGAATCGTCCATTCTCCTTGACCGAATCCTCCATTCTCCTTGACCGAATCCAGTGTCACATGAAGCGTGGACTCCTGTATTATCTGGTCCCTTTTAACCCACAACACACGGGATGTATCACTTACACATGCGCATGCACTACAACCAATTAGTTTGTTTGTAGCTGTCATGAACTTTGGATTCCTATAAAATGCTTTAAAGGAGCTTTAAAACCATTAAAATGCTCTCGTTTTATTACAGACCAAGTTCGGGATGCAAAATCTGGTTATGCAAAGTCATGGTTAAAAATGCCAATAAAACATATCATTTTCTAAATTTAGTTTTTGTTTACAATGAAGGCAAATGTATCCATGTTACTTGCTTATTATAAAAAAGTAATACCTAATACATGTGTTTGGCCGGATTTGCTCATTTTACTAACTTCGCTGCTCATTTCGCTGCTCATATTACTCATTTTATTCATTTCTTGCTTTTTAATGTTCATTGTACTCTTTCTGTTGCTCATCGATGACCGGAACTGGAGGAAAGAACGTCGTTTCCGAAAATTAATGGGTAACCCGGCGGATGGCGGCCACACATAGATTTTAAAGGATCATGCTAACTCCCTAATATTTAGTATAGTTTTTTTGTCTTTAGCCACCTACCAGGTGTCGTAATCCCCGACAGGAACCGCTGTCTTCGGGATCAGATCCTCCCGTCGACCACTGAGCCCCCACCCCATTAAAAAGTCCCAGCGCTGGGAAACATCACGGTTCTAACAGAGTCGTCTGGTGGTCAGCCACGGCCCCTTTCCATCCGACCGTGTACTCATTCCATGAGTATTAATCGGCAACAATCGGCAACAAATGAGTAGTAAAATTAGCAAAAAGATCAAGGATTTAGCAACTGGGTAGTTATTTATTAAACGAGTTTATACTATTCGGAGATTAACTTGTCACCAGTGTGACAAACGATTTGGACGGAAATATAACCTACGGGGAGGCATGCAGAAGTCTTACTCTTAACATAGAATGAGTAGTGTTTGGACTGGCCCTGTACCACCATCACCACCACCACCATCAACCCGCCACCCAAACGGGGTGTCAAATACTCTCACTATATTACTTACTTGTATAAAACCGGCCAAGCGCACATGTAAAATACTAAACATAAAGGACATAATGCATAAGCAGCACTGTCCAAAAAAATGACACAAACCGCTTAGGAGACTCCGGATGACAGTTTCTATTACGCATAATAAATTACTGATTGGTACACATGAAACAGTTATAGGGAGCATCACCCAGTCACAGAGGCTTGATAGGAACCACGTCTGTTTTTTACCTTCTGTCATTGGGCTTGCAGGGGGATGATTTAGCGAGGGCAGCTTGGCTCAAAATACACAGGAATCTTTAAAGTTTGAATCGAAGCCGACATTTCTCATGTCGCCCAGACTCATAAGTTAACTGCAGCAAAATGTGACTGTATATTCTGAAACTAGAAAGTGGGTATTGGTCAAGGATTACAACAAGTTTGAGCGGAATTGGCCTAAAGGTGTTTAAGTAATTAAATAAATTAAAAGTGCCTTCCGGAAGCTCTCTACGGCTGCTCAAAATAAAAAACGTTCAAATTCAAAGATATTTACATATTTATAATCATTGCATTTTCCCATTGCTGTAATTTACAGTATTACTCTACACGTAGTTTTACTTTGCCCCAACTGTTTTAGATCATTGTTAATGTTATACAATTTAAAATTAGTCTTATTATCAACATTACTAGATGGCGTCCTTTTAAATAAAAACTGCCCTGTATTTAAGTTACCAATTTCGATATTGAAGTTATAATATTTTCGGACAGCACTATTTATAAACAACTTTGTTAAAGGTGGGATACACCATTTGCAGATATCGAAAATATTTACTACCGAATTATTAGGAAATATCTTACTCATTTGAAAGTAAATAAAAATTCTAGGCATCCAGCCAAATGATTGCTGTAATTATTCCGAAAAATATCATTTTATAAAGAAAATTTCGCGATCGCCGGATGGCGATCGCGAAAAAACAAAGATAACATAAGAATAACTGCCCGACGCCGGTTGAAAACGAGCGCCGTTTTTCATGCTTTTCTCGAGATCCATGATTGTAAAACTTTGAACAGGTCAGTTAAACAATATTTACCATGAAGTTCAACCCTCCAAATATACCCATTCATGATAATTCAAGCAATTACCAATGGTGTATCCTACCTTTAAAGCCCTAAAATCGAATGTTAACTATTATACGACGTTTTTTAAAGTAACTGAGTAAATACAACTATATAATAGATTTGTCAATCAAAAAGGAATAAGAATTTCATTTGTAAGTTATTCACAACGAAGTATACATGGCATATTTGTGTGTTCATTGGCAACACAAATGCGTCTCTAAGACGGTATAATGCCAAAGACTCGATCGTTATAACTTAATACCGTGTTCTCTGCCTACGGACCCGCAGCCCTGTTTCCTTCCCAGCAAGTCAGAGCGAAGATCTCTAAGTAACCATAGTTACACCACCTTCCCTGCAACCAAGGCTATTCTTTTATATATAAAAAAGTGAACGTTTGTGAGTGCAATGGTAAGAATAATGCCATGAGGTGACATATAGAATGTTCCATTCTACAAGGCGAAACACATTCTACGAGGCAAAACACCTGTCACCAAAATGTAATTATTCCTTCAATTGCAGGAATGTCAAACATTCATTGTTTGTTTTGTACAACACCTGGATAAATCCTCCTCATCTGATTGGTCAATAGTGCGACCGTGCAATGAAATAATGTTTCTGTTTTGCCATGTGGATGCGCCGTGCGTTGGAACGACTAATTTATTGTCACGTGATCAACGACCCACCAATCAGATGACGGGAATTTATATACCGAGATCAACGTCAGGGTATTACATACAGCGACCACCATCAGGGTATTGTATACAGCGTGTTCGATTACTCACCCGCGCTTACTCGTGCTTCTATATCGGAGAATGGTTGTTAATGCGCAGTACATGAGAGTAAACGAACGATCTCGGGTCACTCGCACTGACCTCTACACATGGACAGATCATCATTGTTTCACACTTGAAGTCGGCGCGAACGAGAAGTGCAACATGGCGGACCCACGACGTCACTCTGTGAGCCAATGAAATGTCCAGGTGTAGAGTTCAGTGGGTACGGTACGTATGACATAATGTTTATAAATACAAAATGTATAGAGTAAATCCACTGACCTCTACACCTGGACATTTCGTTGGCTCACAGAAGTGACGTCTTGGTTCCGCCATGTTGCACTTCCAGTTCGCGCCGACCTTAAGCGTTAGCACAGCAGAATATGGACAATGGTCCGTCCAGGTGTAGAGGTCAGTGGTCACTCGACTCAACGAGTGACGTTCATATGTAAATACGCGGCAACATGCCAGAGTGATAACATGTATTTCAGTTCTTTGAAAACTCTCAAAACAAAATCTTGTCACCGCATCGTCCTGACTAATTTCGAGAAAAAAAATCCTTTTTGAATTTACCACTGCTGGCGCATCGCCGAACGTGACAACCATGTTTTTCGCATTGCCTTATGAAATACTTCATCAAGTAGCCGGCTCGGCGGGTCGGTTACTCCCACCAGGCCGGCCCAAGTAAGCGCGATGAGAAGTCACGCGAGCATAAAATCGAACGATCTCGCGCTTATGCGCTTGCCTGAGAAAGCGCGGGAAAGTAATCGAACACGGTATTTATAAGTGAAATTCATCTCGCTCCATTGCAGCAGGTAGTGGGGAGCGTACTGCTCAACACAATGAGAACGAAGCAGAGTCGAGGCTGGTTGCATCGCTGGTTGCAACAGCCGCGCGCATCCTTATGTACTACAGGAAGCCAGGACCAGTTAGTTTCGTGATGACTTTTGTCCATTGTTTTATTTCGAGACGTGCACAGGCTTAAGGTTTGTCACAACTCAACTATACCAGTCAACAGATGATAGCCCTATACGTCAAACTTGCTCAGTCTTCATCTTGAACGAGATGCTCGGCAGCTTTCAGGCTGTAAAAGCACGCCCTCACTCGTCCGAAACTGAGCTGATCTAAGAAAAAGGTGAAGAGTAGTTTGAATAAAATGATAAAATAATATTCTAAAAAATGAGATTCATATAGTTTATTTTATTGTTATTGTATTTATTATTTATTTAGTGTTCGGCAAATGGCGAGTATATTAAACCATGACAGTCTTTTCGATATTTGTTTTCGAGTGGTGTCCCAGCTTGGTTGAAGATGTAAAAGAAATTACAGTTTTAAAGGTGAGAGGGAAAACCCTAAAATGATATTCTTGCGGAAACCCATGAAATCAGGGAAGAGATGAAAACCCAATCGGGTCACAGAGGTAGAAGACGAGGAAAGAACTGCAACGGACAATTTGGTGAGTTTAGGATTAACGTAAGAGGTTCACTAAAAACAGTGACTTATTTTTGCGCAAACTCCTATTTTTTTAGGCTAAACTGTCTTGAGCAGGGTTCAAAGAAATTGTACGAATAGACGCAACTCTATTTATATATTTAACAACATTTTAATTTAAGCCATTGAGATTTTTAGCTTTGAGATTTTTCATTTAGCTTGAAACAAATCCATGCCTTTACAATTGTGAACTTTCTCATCCCAAGTGACTTATTGTTCGATACTTACACAACGCTGTGGCCATAGCACGTGACATCCATGTCACATGACAGACTGAAACCTAAACAAAACAAAAAACACCAAAACAGAGACGTTAAATGCAACATACATTTGCAAATACCGACAAACAAAACTACTGAATAATTATAAAATACCTTACTTGACTGTCGGGGAATACAATAGTCTCAAGCATCCTGTGAAACCATGACACCTTTGGTACTGCCATTTTCAAGAAGAATGAACATAAATTTGGGGAAACCTGACTATGATTAAACACTGGCCCCAATTTTGTTAAAAGGATCGTATACGTTTGGTAATTACTCCAAAAATTAATGGCAATAAAAACTTACTTGGTAAAAAGTACAGCAGCTTTGGATAGTATAATGCATTTTTAGAAACTTTTCACTTCCAAGTACTGCGGTTATGGAAAAAGATATCACTTTTCATCCCCAAAAATTTGAATCTGAGAAGCGTTTACTGCAGTGACGTTTCTCAGATTGTATATTCCAATGCAGAAAATTCTTCCTGCGTGGACATAACCGCTCCAGATTTTCGGCAATATTTCAAAATCGCTACCACCTTTTGAAATGAAATTGTTACATGTTAGTTTTATGGTATGATTGAAACAAACAGTGGGTTCCAATTACCAAATGTATACGATCCCTTTAATTTAGTTGGTTCAAATTGTGTTTGCAATCGCTTACACATTCGCAATGTATACCCAGCACGATATGTGGCAGAGGGGTACCCCCCTATTATCCCTATACCTTATACACACTCAACACTATTGTAACCTAACCCATCCCCCCTTGAAACATAAAAGAAATTCCTGAGATTCCGGGAACACAATGGTCAACACAAAAGAGGGGGGGTTTTCTCTGCCACATATCGTGCTTCATATGCAATGGGTATATGCCGAGCCAGCTATAGTCTGGTTCCTTAATCTGATAATTCCCGACGTCTATAAATTGCTCTGATTTGTCTAAAGTGGGGTCAGGTAACCAGGTTGGAGTGTTTGTAAAGTGAATTTGTCTAACATTCAAAATACTGCATGCATTCCCTAACAACTGAGGGCGTTGTTGCTGTGATGTTATTTTCAGCGGTTTCTTCTCAGTCGCATTGTAAACCTACAGTTTGATCATTGACAATGTCGCACGCACAAATTTTGTTTGTAGTGGCTATGTTATTTTACCGCTATGCAAAGTTTTTAAATGTGGTAATTTTAATTCCATGGTTTACAGCACTTAACCTTTAATATACATAAACGTAACAAGTTTCCACAAGAATGAAGCAGCGTATACAAATACGATACGTTGAAAATAAAATCTTAGCAAGATTAATTTGGAACAGTGCTTGTGTGCGACCATGGCATTTTGTTATACATTTACCTTGCTTCGTTAGCCAAACAAACATCCTTACCTTTTAAAATTCTTCCTCCTTGTTGAAATATAAGCGCGAAGTTTACACATGCCTATTACTATCATTGTCAATGTCGGTGTTCCTATGGCAACGCTAAATGTAGCAATAACTATGTCGTGTTCCATTCCCATCCCTAAACAAAAAATCACAAAATACGAAAACAGATTTAGTTGATTTTTTCTTCATCTTCATTTTTGATGCACTGTATTACAACATTATCGGCCAAACTTTCACATATTATGAATGTTATACAGTTGTGTATGCATACTCTCCCTGAGCAAGGCAAGAAGCCACTAGGTATACAGGGCTACACGAGAAATAACAAGAAAAGAAGGTATTAAGGGAAAACTGAAGGTATGAATTAACATTCTTCTTAAAACAGGACAGATCGTCACGAGTTGCAAGGGAAACAGGCACCATCCACGGAATTCCAGAGGGCACGTGGGAGAAAAAAAGATATTGGAATATCCATTTGCTCCACTTAGGCCCAAAATCTACCCATTCATGACAATTCAAGCAATTACCAATGGTGTATACTACCTTTAAGGTACCAGGTTTGACAGACCGGGGGGCAGTTTCATGCAGCTGCTAAGCACAGCAATTTGCTTATCATGACGATTCTTACTTGGGAAAAAACAGGGTTACATACCGAATTTTCAGGCTATGTATATTATTTGTGACTGGTATTCAGCTGGTTTTTGATTAGCATGAAAAGTAAATAGAATATTGGCTGGTAACCTGTTTTTACTGAGTAAGACTTTTTAGTGCTTAAGCAAATTGATGTGCTAAGCAACTCCATGAAATTGGCCCCAGCGCAGCAGTGTCCATGGACATAATCTGTAAAACAAAATGATGGTGGCACTGACGGACCTCCGGTGGGAAATGGGCTGTAGCGAGTCTAACTCCACACCAACCAAGATGCATACGCATGTGCACCTTGCCAGTAAGGAAAGATGACTAGAGAGAAGCTCCACAGCCCAAACGTGGCAGCAGTGCTCCAGAAGAAGACGAATAGTTGCTACACGTTGCAGTAGTGTTCTTTCGTTTCATACGGGTTCATGTAACATGGTAGGTGGTGTACGTCTCCTATCCAATCAAAAGCCGTGCAAAACAACACGGCCCTCTCGACGGGGCCCCGTCCAATCGTTGGCCAGATGACGACCGGTCGTCACATTATAGGCTTTTGTTATTAGTAACGCCAATATAATGTTACATATTCAGCATGAATTAATTTATTTACATTAAAGGAAGCCTTTGTTGTTACAACAACAATGTACAGGAGACTAGCTAAGATGCTCATCTAGCTGATGACTGCAACATATATAGTTGACAAATTTGCTAAATTGTGTGTGCTACTAGTGAATAACAAGTAACCACTCAACTTGCTCGACGGTCAATGACGATCAATGCAAAGGCTTAATACCCCCCCCCCCCTGTTTTTGTAATGTAAATGAGCCAACTCCAACCGCTCATTTTGAGGTGGTAGGCCTACCTAAATTATTATGAACGAACACTGATGTTCTTTTAATAACTTCTCAACAAAAATGCCTGCCTCAATACCGAGAGCATTTAGGTGACTGATTGATACTACAATATTCACAACTTGGAACACAAACGGAGCGGAAATTGTTCAGCTTGTCACAGAGACAAAAGGCTGTTGGTTTCATTAGTGGCGTTTAGCTTTATTGTGTTAGGAACAAATACAGTTAATATTTCAATAGTAACTATGGTGATTTTGGTGATGATCGCCAAGTCAAACGTTTCCAATAAATCTTACTAATTATTTTACAAGTGTGCCTACATACGAATATTATAAAGACCGCAATCACTGTGTTGTATTGTGTTTTCAGGGGGAAATATAATATAAGTAAATATATTTTCATTTATTTTGATGCTACAAAATTGGTCAAAATGTTAAATAGGATGTTTAACAACAAGGCCTACTGTGTTGAATTTTTACGTTTCTGTTTTCGGGAAAACAGAAAACATAATGCACATGTTTGGTTCTTGTAAGTTTCTTATGCTGACGCATGGTTCCAAACCATTTCTGGTGAAAATAATTTACACAGGTTTGTCAAAAATGTTTTCAATGTCGAGATGTTTAGCTTTAAAACATCGCACTTCGCCATTCTGGCTTGCTTCTATAGGAGCAAAAAACTGTTTTATGTCTTTACATTAAGGTAATTAGGGGCAGGCATCTTAATACATGTACAAGTATTTGTAAACAGATACTGTCTCAATTTGTTCATCTTTGATGAAAAGTAATGGGCTATGCGTTTTATTTTTCCTAAAACGATTACCATTTATATATTAATTTCCAAGTAGTTTTCATCACACCACCAAATGAACCGTGATACTTCATCCAGATAATCATTTACTGATTCATGACAGGGTTTCATCTAGGAATCTAACTATAAAAGCAGTATCATCGGCATACTTAAATCAGCTCATGTGATGGGTGGCGTGATTTACACTCATTTGTGTACACACATTCGCGTTTTTGTATCACTGTGGAGACATGGCTTTGTTCTCGTGTACAAAATGTTTAGAAAGTCGAGCACGTTTTTCAAAATGCTCCCACTTTAACCACAATTATTTTCCTGGGTTGAAATTTCGACCCAATATACCCTATTTTATACCCTAACCAAAACACTAACACTAACCAACATTCTAACCCTAGTTTTTGAGTAATTTTAAGTACAATCCAAAAATCTAATTCGTGAAATTCCTAATGGAGACCGATTCATCTTTAGAAATTACCCTTTGGAGACCTTTTCACTCCTATTGTCCCCATTGTGTTCAAGTCTCCAGAGGGTACCGTATTTCGCACCAAAGTGTACAAAAAAGGGTGACAGAACACACCCTTGTGGAGCGCCAGTGTTTGTGTACTGGAAAGGCGATATATAGTGGAGTTCAGTTTAACCTGTTGTCCTCTGTTTGACAAAAAATCACAAATCCATAATATAAGTATAGAGTCGACATTAAGACTAGTTAATTTCTGGACCTGAACATGCGGTTGAATGGTATTAAAGCCACTCGAAAAATCAACAAAAATAATTCGTACATAGTCTCCTGCTTTCTCCAAATGCTCATAAATAACATCCAACAATGTAAGTACTGCATCGTCTACGCCTCTATGAGATCGATACGCAAACTGGTGATCATCCAGGGACTCGGTAACCTGTGGCAATTATCTCTTCGTTGTTATTGAAACAACATTTGATATAGGATTGCTAATTGGTCAGCACATACCTTCACCACCTTACAAGTGACTGAGTCAGGCCCGTTTGCTTTACGCGAGTTCAGACCCGTAATTTGTACTTCATCAGCTCCAATAAGAATATTTTCACCACAGGAGCTTTTTACCTGGTCAATAACTTCTTCCTTTTGAACACTGAAATCATTGATCAAACCTACTGTCAAAACAATTCAGATTGTGGGCATAATCGACTTCATCTTCTACACTGATTCTGTTTTTCTTTGGTTTATACCCTGTAATGGTTTGCAAACCCTGTCATGTCTTCCGGGTGTCATTCTTATAAGCCAGTTTATATTATTTGATTTCTTGTTTTAGTCTTTTCTGAACATCATTTCGTTCCTCTCTGGTTCCAGAATGAAGCACGAACTCTGTTTTATTTAACAATCATTTGAGCTCCTCTGTGACCCATGGTTTATTGTTTATGTACATTTATACACTTCTGGTTGTCTCAACAGTGCTGCAAACAACCTAAGACTGTTGTTTTTATTTTAAGCATGGAGGAAGGGCTAGACAGGAGTTGGAACGGCCCGCTAAGCCCTGTGTTGTCCAATTGTCTGTTGGTGTCCTTCAGTGAAGCTAACAATCGTTCGTGTTGTTATTATTATTAATATTATTTATGATTTATCTTGGAATAAGTCACCTTTGGGAGACCATTTTGCGTAATGTTAACAACATTAGGGAGACCATGGTCATTAGGGAGACATTTCGAGGTCTCCCTAACGTTCCAACTACAGGAAGGAGATACATTTACAAGGTTACAATAAAGAATGGAAAATGTTGTGCACGTCTCTATGGAGAGGTCTCCCAAATGTACCATTTTCGGTTATTTATTATTATTATTATTATTATTTATTTATTTCTGGTAATGAAACCAAGGATCCCTCAAAGGCACCCTCGGCACTGTAGCTCGTTAGCCTGAAGAAACCTGTAGAGAAAAGACAATAAAAAGAACTCCTGTCTAGTCCTTCTTCCATGTTTTAAGCAAATATGTTCTGCTTTACCGCTAAATCAACGTATACGCTGTGCCCAGACGATAGTACTCTGAACCCCGCCTATAGTATTCAATGCACCCGACATTATGCATGCAATTATATTCTCGTCTTCCGCTAAATCTCTAGACACAGCGCAAAGGCACGCAGTGAATTAAAGGTATGATACACCGTTTGCAGATATCGAAAATGGTACCATACCTATTAAGAAATATCTTACTTATTTCTTCCACCGTTTTTATTTCTTCCAAGTTCAGTTGCAATACCATACGCACAGTAAACCGCGCGCCATTTTGTCGAGTTTGTTTTGTTCGCGGCATGTTGAAAAGGGAAGAGGACGGTCGAGTATTTTTGAGTCCATGAATAACCATACAGTTCCGGGGACACGCTTCGTTATCTAATAATCGAGATCCAAATATGATTATTGAAGCAGATACAGCCCTCGTGGCTAATAATTACATGATCAGTGGAATGAATCTATGTAAGGTGTGGTGATACTTACAAAATAAATGCAGAATGCGGTGTACAGGTTGGTCTGGGTACGATATAAGACACCAAACGCATGCACACATGTTTGTATGATTTAGCCACATATATTGCGCTGCGTGCTAATTTACCTATCAACGGAACGGGCTTTATGCAAGACGTGGTCCTGAATATTTTAGGTAAAAACATTCGCGCCTGTTCTTTGTTGCCTATCACTAGATTTAAAAACCATGATAGATGTCTTAGAAACCGTCACACAATTTATAAAACTCCTGCTGGAACAACCTGGTTCCAGAAAAGCCCTATTCCTTTATTAACATTTTAAACAGGTAAATCTGTATTCTTTTAAGTCCCAGTTTTGTACAATTTGTACACGTTTAAGTATATAGTGTGTATTATGTGTATGTTTGTTTCTCTGTTCTCTGTCTTACAGTGCAATAGCATTTACCACGTATACTTTTCGTAATTTACCGTTTTATTATCCTATTATTCTATTATTTCTTTCGGCAATGAAACCGAGGATTCCTCAAAAAGCGCCCAAGGCACTGTAAGCTCGTAAGCCTGAGAAAACCTGCAGGAGGATGAACGAAATGCCAGAAACACCGAGGCGAACCCCTTCTCTTAGCGATAAGCGTGACTGGGTTATTTTACGTGCGTTGTATTGATGACTTTTATTGTAACATAGGCCTACATGTAATCTGGCCGTCAGGCCGCACGATATGTATATGAAATTAAGAATCCAATCCAATCCAATCCAATCTAATCCAATCTAACATAGACTCGTGTGTAAATACTTATCAACTAAATCGGACACGACCTATCATTACAAGCTTTGTCTAGAAAAAAGAATGAATGCATGATTGGTAGATTTTTCTTAACCAGTTCGCGCCGGGATTATTGTAACATTTAACGAGCCGAGGCGCTGGATTATTTTTAACGAAACTCGATCCGAGGCGGGTTCAAGCCGATGTTATCGGGAAGCACATTCATGCATTCCTGGCCTTGCTCGCTGCTGACAGACATTTCCGGCCTTGCTCGTGACGTGTTTATACGTCATCCGTTTTGAATCTCGGAAAAACTTTGCGAACTGATTTTAAGCTTACCCATTGGTTGGTAGTAACAGTAAAAGAATTTTCTTCCTCGAACTGAGTATGGGTGTGTCCCGCTCCACCTGTGCTCGGCCGCGGGCCACTCGATGAAGTGCAGGGCAGACTCCATGTTGTGCACCTTCTGACAGCGCGGCTCCCCGTAGGGCATCAGGTAGAAGGGCGCCACCATTCCCAGTTCGATGGCGGTGTTCACGTTGCCATTGGTGGAACAGCAGTAGTGAACCAGGGTTATGTTCGGGTAGGTAAGAGAGAGGGGCGAGGTGGGCTCCACCATCCGCTGGCCCGGGAAGCTCGTGAAGGGTAAAGCCGTCACTCCTAAAAATAAAATCGAAATAAAAACAAATGGAGATATTCAAATATGAAAGATCTGCAGTAGAGATTGTCCGTCGCCCATCCAATTTAAAGGTAGAATACACCATTGGTAATTGCTTAAATTATCATGAATGGGTGGAATTTTTTTTTTTTTTTTTTGGGGGGGGGGTTGTATTTTATAGTAAATATCGTTAACTGACCTGTCCGAAGTTTTACAATTATAGATGCTGAAGAAAGCAAGAAAAACGGCCTTCGTTTTCAACCGGCGTCAGGCACTTGTTCTTATTTTTTTCTGTTGTTTTGTGTGCGATCGCCGTAGGCGATCGTGAATTTTTACAAATAAAATTCGGCTTTTGGAACAATTACAAAATATCTAGCGCAATCATTTTTCTGGATGCCTATAATCATCTATAACCCTTACTTTCAAATAAGTAAGATATTTCTGAATAATTCGGTAGTAAACGTTGTCGATATATGCAAATGGTGTATCCTACCTTTAATAAATGCTGGTGACCTTTAATCCGTTTTACAGAAACAAAGGAAACACAGGCGTTGCTAAACAATGTGGGTAGGTCACTTATGCACAAAAATGTCTTGATGAACGGCCTGGGTGTGATTTCCATACACAAGTCAACTCCATTAGAACAGATATTTACTGAGCTCGTTCCGGCTTTACAAGCTGTTTCTTCAGTTTGTTACTTTTTTGAAAATGACGAAAATCAGTAAGTTTAGTCATGTTGTTCTGATAATTAATAAAAACAAATAATATAAACCAGACATTGAAATACATCTAGCACATCAGACTGCATAGACATGGCTTCGCTGTACGTTCATCGCAAATGAAAGGAAAGCAAACATCTATCTTCCTTCTTGTCTAAAGACAATCTAAAGTAAAGTAGTTCCTCCACAATACTACCGCACCCCACCAGCGGCGTAAACAGGGTATAATTTGTTAAGGAAACCTGGGGGTACACACATTTTCCAAGTGGGCACTAAATGGCAACTGAAATATTGTTTGTATGCAATTCGAAGTTTTAAATGGGGGCACCCTGAAAGGCACGTTTCTCCCCTTCACCCCCCCCCCCCCCCCCCCCCCCCTCTCTCTTTCATCCCCTCCCCCCACTCTTACTTCCCCCCCCCCCCCTCTCTTACCCCCCCCCACTCCCCTCTCTTAATCCCCCTCCTGTAGTTACGCCACTGACTTCCAACTTCCTCCCAGCACTCCACCAAACTCATGTTGTCTCGTCCTCGTTAATTATTCGGTCGCTATAGCTACTCACCAGAATGAAATCCCCGCGGGCAGTCGCCCAACAACCACTCGTACTCGCCACCGTCTTTCTGCGCAATCTTCCCCATGCTGTTGATGCAGTACCGACCGGCCGGCCAGTCTAGCACGGACCCGTCGTCCATCGCGCGCGTCTTGTTCTGCACGCAGAACTCGAACAGGATGGTGTCATCGTCCAGCAGGTCCAACGCGAGTTTGAACTCCTCGGAGATGTTCGTCTCGTGGGTGATGTTGGAATACCTGAGTCGGATCCGGAAATCGGCCCAGTGTTCTGTAGACAAAGGACAAACAACAGACAGAATTAGGACACCGACAATAAGCTTTCTGGCCCAGTTTCAACATCTAAGCCTATAAACAGCATTATAATCACACTCAAGCGAATTTAGTGAAAATCATGACACCTGGGCCAATTTCATAAAACCTGTAAGCACACAAATTTACTCAGCATGAACATTTTTTCATGAACATAAACAAGGTTACAAATCAAAAGTTCAAGTGATGTTTATCGTTTGTGATTGATATTTAGCTGGTGTTTTGCTTAGCATGAAAAGCACATGGAGTTTTGGTTGGTAACCTGTTTTTACTGAGCAAAACTTTTGCACATTTTTGTGCTTAAACGTTTTATGAAATTTGCCAAAGTGTCAATGAAAAGAAAAGCCGACCATCGTTGGAGAAAACCAGACATTTATTTCTTCAATTAATACACCCATTTTAGGCCTATAAATTTAGCTAGTCACGTGTTTGCAATCGGTTACACATCCGTGAACATGTACAAGCCATCTGTAGTCTGATTCCCTGATCTTACAATTCTCAAACGTCTATAAATGCCTCCGTGTTATCTATAATATAGAATTAGGGAACCCGACTATACAAGAAACACATTTATAGTTCCAGCAGCTATGAACACAAACGTTAAACAGGTCAGTGTAGCATTATTGACTATAAAATAGTCCCCAAATTCACCCATTTCTGAAAGGTACAATTAAAAGCAACTGTCGTTATCCACTACAAAAACAAACGAAACAAAATGAACTAAACAAACCCAACAAACGCCTCCGACACCATTACAATAAATTCTTACCTGTACAGCCCGACAAGGGGCGTGGTAAGGCGTATCCATCCGTCCGACCACTATGCAAAACTATTAGGCAAGAAAAAAAGTCCATAAAACAATCAGATTTCATTTAGAATAAATTATACAAGAAACGATCATGTTGTAGTCGATCGCCACAGCTCAGATAGTTACAGGAAAGATCATTACCGAAGCAAATGGGCCACAGATCCTCTAAAACAATGGCAGGTGCTTCTATGTCATAAATGACAGACAGAAATGAAAACTGGTCAAATATTCCCAGTGGCGAAAATATGTGTTTCTGATTCTAGGTGTTTTTTTTTTTTTTTTTAATTGGGTTTTTTTTTGGGGGGGGGGGGGTTTGGGAGGGGTGGGGTTTGGGGGAGGCGATAATTTTTTTCTGCAGGTAGGTTGGTACATTAGCCAATCAGAACACAGATGTACACTATGTACCAACCTACCTGCAGAAAAAATTATCGCTGGGGGCAAGACACCTGATGACACTGGATGACCTGGGGCGCTGTTCATGATATGATTATGTACATCTAAACCGGTGGATTTTAAGCTGTTATCGTGTTTGTTTTAATCCGTTTAACTAATACATTTCAATGTTGGAAACGTACAAGATGTCCTTAAACTAAGGGTGTTTTAGGAGTTTTTTCACCAGAAAAAAAATGGTTTCACGCCCATGAATCTGTCGAGAAACTATGCTTTATGTTATGGCCCTGTCACACCAGAACATTTTAGGCCAACGCGTGAGTAACGTGTTATAATGTTGGCAACACGCTGGCAAACGCTGACCAACGCTAGGCCAGCGTTAGCAACACGCTGAGCGCGTTACTCACGCGCTGGGACATGCTGTCACACGCTGAGGAACACATAATTTTGTCAACAAATACAATTTCCAGCGTTTGCCAGCGTGTGACTGCACACGCTGGCGGAGCGTTGGAGGTTTGTTACTCACGCGTCGAACACGCTAGACGATCGTTATCAACCCGCTACTCACACGCTGGCGCACGCTGGCGTACGCTGGCGTACTCTGGCGACACGCTGGTTATGGCCCTGTCACCCCAGAACGTTTTAGGCCAATGCATGAGTAGCGCGTTAAAAATAGTTGATACGCTGGCAATCGCTGAACTTTCACAGAAAAAGTCAAGTGGAACCGTGATTTCAGCGTGTCCATACAGGTTGATAACGGGTTCATGATCGTGTGATATCGTGTGAGGAACGCGCTCAGCGTGTGAGGAACGTATCACTGATTTATAGTAAAAATACGACAGCGGGTCGCCAGCGTGTGAGTAGTGGGTTGGTAACGATCGTCTAGCGCGTTCGACGCGTAAGTAACGACCATCCTGCGCGCCGCCAGCGTGTGTAGTCACACGCTGGCAAACGCTGAACATTTTAGGTATGTTGAAAAATGTATTTTTGCCTCAGCGTGTGACAGCGTGTTCCAGCGTGCGGGTAACGCGCTTAGCGTGTTGCGAACGCTGGCCTAGCGTTGGTCAACGTTTACCGAAATTCCAACACGTTGGCCTAAAACGTTCTGGTGTGACAGGGCCATTAATGTAGTAGCGCGTCGGCTGTTTATACAACTAATCATGTGGTCGTTGCAGTACGCTGGCGCGCGTTGGAACGCGCTACTCACGCGCTGGGCAGTCGTTCATCAGTCGTCGAGCGCGTTACTAACGCGTTACTCACGCACTGGCGAACGCTATGAACCCGTTAACAACGCGTTATGGACACGCTGAAATCACGGTTCCACTTGACTTTTTCTGTGGAAGTTCAGCGTTTGCCAGCGTATCAACTATTTTTAACGCGCTACTCACGCGTTGGCCTAAAACGTTCTGGTGTGACAGGGCCATTACACGTGGTCATATCTTTGACGCTTATAACATTTCTGAGAAAACAATAAGCTTAGCAACGTACCTTTTTCATTATGTTAAATAAATTGTACATTAGCTTTGGTGAAGTGACATTTTGATCGGCGTGGATCTGCAAGTTAACTCGACAAATCTGTTTGTCTATGTTAGATTCTGCATTGTTAGCCTCCAACGTTACGATATTAACGCCGGTGTCAATAAAATCAAAATCAGACTCGAACCCCTTTTCATTATTATTGGTTAAACCCTCACACGTGACCGGTCACTCTCTTAACCAGTTCGCGCCGGATGACGTATATAAACGCAAACATTTCCCCAAATTCAAAACGGATGACGCATAAACACGCCAAGTTCAAGTTCGAAAATGTATGTCAGCAGCGCGCAAGGCCGGAAATGCGTGGGTGTGCTTCCCGGCACTATCAGCCTGAACCCGCTTCGGATCGAGTTTCGTTAAAAAATAATCCCGCCCCTCGGCTCGGCGATGTTAAAATAATCCCGGCGCGAACTGGTTAATTATATTTACTTGGGCATGCGCAATATCACAAATAAGTCCGGATTTCATAGAGTCTGAAATTCATGCCACACCGGCGTCCCACTCGTCCCACTTCTCCCTAAACCATATTGTACGCATGGCTGCACATCATAATTTGGCCTGTAGTTGCACTGCACAATGGACCGAGCGTGCAGCTGCCACACAGGTCGTGTTCTAAGGCATTGCACAGTTGTCCACAGCAGTCTGTATGGGTTAGCGGGCCACGCGGATATAGCCGCTTCCCGTCGTCAAGGGGGTTAAACGTTAGAAATAATTCGGGGGAAAAAGTTAAGGGTTGTCAATGCCGACTCTAACTTTGAAGGAAATTATGAGAACTTCTCCTTGATACACTTCGAGCTGCATGACCTAATCCGGACTTGCAATATCGACAACTGGACATCCCGTGCCCTCTTTCCTCATAAATTCACATTGTAATTAATACGGTTTAGCCATGCTCGCAATGAGCTTTATCGACTGTGCGTGGACCGTTCGGGTATACCGGGTGCGTATAGGCCTCTACGTACGTGCAGTTGCGGCTGTTTAGATTTGAAGAGGCGCTTGTTCTATCGATGGGTCAGCCTAAGAGCACCTCTTGTTATTCATTATTGTGAAGGGGGCATTTAAGAGGTATTGGAAATCAGTTAGCTCTATCCGGACTTTGAGAGGGAAAGAACACGCGGGGAGGATTGGACAGGAATGGATCACTAGAGTATATAGGCTTAACCCAGTTTTGGTGGGCCGCTAATAGTAAAGGCGGTCTTATATAGGCCTATACAGTACTGTTGGTAAATCGTGCACTACTTGAAATAGAAGGACTGGAATATCGGAATTTGTCAACGGCGGCCAATATGTCCGACTTAAATTGAAAAGAATCTTTATATTGGACAATTACACGCGAAGAGCATGACAACAACAAGTGTGACGTCAAATTAAAGGAGACAAAGAAATCGTTCACTTTGGTGGCGTGCCAATAAGATTAAAAGTAGTTAGGTGTCGGGTTTTTTCTCTCCAAAGTCTTAGTGTTTTATGTGATAAAATAATGGATTTTGAATAGTCATTTTGGCCGCGCTAAAAATGCAAGTGCTATTGTAAATGTTGTTGATTAGGTAGCTTCTTAAACTCAACAATATTTAAAAGTAATTTCATATTCAGTAAAAGTTCCTTTTTGTTTGTTAAAATGTTGTATCCAGAGGTAACGTTATTACCGTCACGCTGTTATGCCCTAGTCTCACTGTGGCGACTAACAATAAATAAGGTGCGGATCCAGGGAAGGGGTCCTGGGGGTCCGGTCCCCACATTTTTGGACTGGATTTGTTTGTGTATTTATGTATTTTTATATCAGAGCAAAATAGCAGCGTGGTGCTTGCTGTAAAAGATTTCCAAATAAATCAAAAAGATCAAAATATATAAGAAAAATAGGCTCATAATGTCCCAGAATGCACCTCAGGGCTTCTACTATAAAAACAATTATGGGGGAGAGCCCCCACACCTCCCGCCCATGGCTAGGACCCCACATTCATAAATTCCTGCATCCACCCCTCTATACTACGACTATAGAAATTTAAGCCAGTATGACCAATCGCCTAAAAATCCCGCGAATGTACCCCAAAACAAAAATATATGAAGAATTAGAACAACTCATCAGGACAATTTAAAGGTAGTATACACCATTGGTAATTGATTAAATTATCAGGAATTGGTGGCTTTGGAGGGTTAGATTTTATAGCAAATATCGTTTAACTGACCTGTCCGAAGTTTTAGAATCACGGATGCTGAGAAAAGCAAAAAAAAACCGACATTCGCTCGCCACCCGGCGATCGTAATTTTTGTTATAGAATTACATTTTTCGGAACAATTAAAGGATAACTAGGGCAATGATTTTGCTGGATGACTACAATCATTTTTTACTTTTCAAATAAGTAAGATATTTCTTAACAATTCGGTACTATTTCGATATTTTCAATATCTGCAAATGGTGTATCCTACCTTTAATACGACTTAGTACGAATAGCAAGGCGAACAAGAACGAAATAGTCGGAGATAGGACGATCAAGGTGGCGAACTAGTGCAACTAGTAGGAATAAATGAGGCGATCCCGTACGATCTATCGTGACCTTGTACGAACTAGTACGAATTAGTGCGAACTAGTGCGAACGTATTAAAATGAAGATGAGCAGAATCTTTGCTTTATTAGGCAATCTTTGCAATATTCCTTCTGAATATTCAAATATTCCTGATTTGACAAACAGCTGAACCTCACGGCCCATGTAAAGAATAACACCCGTATCGCCATGTTTCACCTCAGAAACATTAGTCATATCCGCTCGCTACTATCTGACAAAACGACAGAACCGTTGATCCATGCATTCGTTTTGTCTAGGCTAGATTATTGTAATTCACTCTTATATGGACTTCCAGCTTCCACCATCAATCACCTTCAAAGAATCCAGAACATTGCAGCCCGTATCCTGTCTCGCACAAAGAAGTTCGAGTACATCACACCGGTCCTCAAGGCACTACACTGGCTTCTCATTGAGCAACGCATAATATTCAAACTTCTTCTTATCACTTACCGGTCCATAAACGGATCAGCACCCCAATACATGCAACAACTTATATCAACATATACAAGCCTGTGTGCCAACTCCGCTCCAGTGACGCACACTTGCTTGTGGTTCCATCTTCTAGGTTGAAGGCTTATGGGGACAGAAGTTTTTATGTTGCAGCCCCTCGTCTGTGGAACAATCTACCAATAGTCCTGAGATCACAACCAGACGTTGACTCTTTCAAAACCCATATCAAAACCCACCTTTTCAGTCATGTATATCAGTAGTTTTTCTCAGACCCCAGCACAGTGAATATATTTTCTAGATACCAGCGCTACACAAGTTGTTATTATTATTTATTATTATTATTTGTCTTATGTAGTCTTGCATCGTTCTGCTTCGTTCTTGTGCGTTGTTGATCTTTATTAAAGTCGTACTAGTTCTCCATTATTCGTTCTTCATCTTCTCTTGTTATGTTACTGCGTCACAGTGCGTACCTTTGCGTTGCATATCGCTCGTACTCATAGACTCTACAAGGAGAACTAGAACGACCTGATCGAGGTAATGCGAGTTAAGTCACATTATCTCAGAGTGAGTCATCTTAGATCTTCTCAATTCGCAATGCTATTCTTATGGGATTCACTACGACTGCATTAAACAACCAAAACGAATCAGAACGAAACGGAACGAAACAGAACGAAACAGAACGAAGCAGAACGAAGCAGAACGAAGCAGAACGAAGCAGAACGAAGCAGAACGAAGCAGAACGAAGCAGAACGAATACGAGGAGAACTAGAACGATTGTACAAAAGTCGTGTCATCGCGGCGACAATTTTTAACATTTCAAAACTGTCGTCCCGACGAGAACTATATGAATAACATTGATGGAGAACAAGAACGACTTCAAAAGACTCACAACGCATTGCAAGGAGAAAAAGAACGACTGCCTCAGTTTCTATAGTCGTAGTAGTTCTTTATCGAAAGTCGCCACAGTGGGACCAGGGCATTATTATAGAGTGTACGGTGCCGTTGTCTCGTGGTCTGAAGCATTGAATGTGGAATCTGTATAGGTAAAGCTACAGGTTGTGGGTTCGAATCCGGCTTGGGACAACGGTGTGTGTGCCCCTGGGCAAGGCACTTTGTCACTCGTTGCTTCTCTCTACCATGAAGTAAATGGGTACACTGTTAAAAAAATATATGTTAATTAACAGTACATTCTATTGTCAATTGGCATTACAGTAGTTACTGTTTTTTAGCAGTACATTCTACTGTTGTTTTTATCTCTGTTTATTAACAGAGATTATACTGTATTGGGTACTGTACACCTACAGATATTCCCCTGTTTTGCAACAGTGATTAACCTGTTGTTGTTTTGTTAATATAACAGCAAGTTTTGTCCAAAAACAAACGCTCCTGTTGAAGTACAGTTTTCTGTTGTTATGCATATTGCGGCAATTTACATCGATGAATGAAGTAGGAATGGGAACCAGACTTAGTAGGCCTATAGAAGCAACTGGTTATTACACATTACACAATACTATTACCACACGTATACAGATAGATAGTACAAATGCTATACGATAACCTACTAAACACTTTAACCATTGTCGTGAGTTACTTTTATATTCAGCTTTTCCCGCCACGATGAAGTCACGCTTTCAAATGAATAATATTAATATTTCAATGCGGAGGGAGATGGGATGCGATTCTTCAGCTTTATTTGCTAAAAATCTAAATTGTATCAGGGAATTGCTTTAATAATTACACAAAGTGGTCAAAAAAGTGTGTTTTGTGGTAAAAAACACAGTTTAACATGACTTTTGTGAACACTAATTTCCTCACTTCTGATTTGTCAGTTGCTGCGTAATGAGATTCGTGTAGGAGAACAGTAGATTCTCTGTAAATAAATACTTCGTTGGCGTTACTGTATATTTACAGCAAAATGTGTTGTTATAAAACAGTAATGTTGATGTGTCTTCACATAACGGAAGAAAATGCTTGTTCAAAAGATGATGTTTCTTGTTCCAGTACAACACTTTAATTTAACAGCGAACATTCTGTAACCAAACAGAGAAATTCATAGACAGTACTAGTTTTGTTTCTATGCAAAGAAATCCAAAAACAGTAATATCTACTGTTATATTTTGACATTTTCAACAGAAAAACAACTGTGAAGTTACACAATTTTTAACAGTGTACCTGTGAGGGCAGAGATGATTATTGTTGTTGGGTTTAGCTGCTTTCCGCCAAAATGGCAGCATCGAGCTGTATACTCCTCAGGGAGTTGAGATGGTATTTGGAATGTTTCATGTGCCCAATGACCGGGGTAATAATATGAGAGCGCCTTGAGTACCACTAGTCTTGGTAGATACGTGCGCTATAAGAACTCTTATTTTACTTAATGGGCACTTTGGGAGACAAATTAGCGATAGTTTTGATTCACTTGGGAGACAGTGGCACTTTGGGAGACATTTCAGTGTCTCCCTAAGTGTCTAGCTACCCCACAAAACGATATTTGGGAGTTATTTTTGCTCGGAGAAGACAGATTTGGGTCTAAATAGCATAAATCTCGAAGATCATAGAAAAAAGGGTTAGGGTATAAAAGTTAGGGCAGTATCCATTTTCTGCACGACTCTATGGGATTGTCTCCCAAAGTACCCATTTGGGCGTTTTATTTTTATTATTATTATTATTAATATTATTATTATTATAATGCCTTGTTAATGCCCTCGCCTTCGGCTCGCGTCCAGGCCATGAGCTGGTTTTAAACGTACCTGTTTAAAAACCGGCCAACCACAATTTGATTTCTCTAATTAGTCACAATCGATAACTCGGGCAATCTAAACTGGTTTAAACGTTTGACGTGATGCATCGAATTACAGCAAAAGTAAACCTGAACAATGCGATCCGTGCAGTGAAGGTACACAACAGCGCTGCGTTAAGTAATTGGATATGCAACAATTCGATTAATAAATGGAGCATTCGTGTCTATTTTGTTTGCAGTTGGCTATATACACGTCCACCCGTACACGGGGACACCAAGCCTTCTAGTCTAGTTCCCCTGGTATCGTCCGTTTCGTCTAAACAGGGTCAGGGAACAAGACTGCAAGAATATTTTTTCTCTTGATTTTTCTATACCCAGCACGATATGTGGCAGAGGGGTACCCCCCTATTATCCCTATACTTTATACGCACTCAACACTATTGTAACCTAACCCATCCCCCCTTGAAACCTAAAAGGAATTCCTGAGATTCCGGGAACACAATGGTCAACACAAAAGAGGGGGGGGGGGGGTTTCTCTGCCACATATCGTGCTTCATATGGATTTTTCCAGCACCCATAAACGCCCAACTTTAAACAGGTTAGTGTAAGAATATTGGCTACAAAATACTAATCCTCAAATCCGTCTAATTCTGAAAATCACACCAAAGCAAAATCGAATTAAAGTAGTCTTGTTTCACACTCTTTAAATCTATAACCGAGGGGTATTCGTCTAGTCCCAATTTCCAGAGAGAGTAAAACTTCGTCTAAGACTTTCAAGTTAATTTGAGCCATGGTCACGTGATAAGACACTGTATCCGTGTTTATAGGTCTGAGAGGCCGTGCAGGTATGGCAGACGCATTATCATTAATTATCATCAGTTCCAGACTACTCGTGGGAAATCAAATGCACACCGAATTGTTGCTCCAGACCGGTTTCGGGAAACCAAAAACCATGGAGCCTCGCAATAATCGTATAGTCCTGCAGATTACTACAATAATATTGCATTTAGTGATACAAGCACCAAAATTGGCACACATGCTCATTTTGGGTCACTTTATACAAAAACCCCGTTAGCCAAATTAAAATCCAAGATGGCCGCCATTTTTGAAGATGGCCGCCAATGAAGGCCAAATGTCACCGAAATATTGATGTACGGATGGATAGAATGGTAATACAAGCACAAAACGTGGCATTTAACATCTGTTTGGTCTCCCTGTTGTTGGCATATCCCAAACAGTATTATTAGGTACTTGAAAATTTAAGATGGCCGCCATTTTCCAAAATGGTCGCCACTGAATGGCTAGTAGTAGTGTTACCAAGGATCAAACAGTAATACAAGGACCAAAATGGGCATTTAATCTCCATTTGAATCCAATATTATGCTAAAAATGTCAACCACTTGGTAATTCAAGATGGCTACCATTTTTAAAGATGGCCGCCACAAGATGACTCAGCCTATATGTTACAAAAAGTGACACATAAATCGTAACATATCTTGTACAAAGACATACAACACACTCTAAAAACAGATTGGTTGAAAATAACCAATATATTGGTCGATTTCAACCAATCCAGTTGGTAGATATGTGGATAACCAAAATATTACTGTTATTACCCTGTTGAAACCGACATTTTACTGAGTAACAACAAGATAATACAGGTAATGTGGGTAATGGTGAAAGGCTTGAATTGGTCATTACATTGGGAATTTGCGTAATAACAGTAAAACTATAGCAATTCCAGAAAAATGTCCAAGTCCAAATATTACTGTTATTACCCTGTTGAAACAGAGTTTTTTTGCGAGTTTATAACAGGGTAATGAGAGGTAATGGGTAGTAATGGGTAACATTTTACCGAGTTAATAACATGGAAATGCCGGAAATGCCGGAAATGCCGGAAATGCCAGAAATATTGTTACGTTCTCCTTGGTAATATTTGGTAAATAGGGTAATATCAGGTGGTAATAACACGGCAATGCCAGGAATATTAGTTACATTCTCCCTGGTTATATTGGGTAAATGGGGTAATATCGGGTGACCCAATTTACATGTTGACCCCAAGTGGGCGTGTTAAACTTTGGTGAAACATTTGTGTCACTTTTTCTACATGAACGTTATGTTTTGCGTAATAGCGATACGTTTGGGTTGTTTTCGTAGAGATAATTGTGTAAAATTTATTTACTCCAAGTCTCAAAGAAACAAATTTGCCAAAAAGCCAACACACAAATAAATAACAAAAAATTTGTTGCAAACTGTGATTTTAGACGGCGGTGATATTGGGCACATATATATATAGCGTTTAAGTACATGCTAAGATTGTAGCAGTGGCAAGCTCAGAAGAGTCATTGATGTTTATATGTGTATATATTGTAGTATTCTTCCGGTAGTATTAAATTAGTATTAACCAATATAATTAACCAATTGGGTAATATCGGGTGGTAATAACAGTACAATGCCAGAAATATCGGTAACATTCTACCTGGTACTATTGGGTAATATCGGGTAATAATAACAATGCAAAGCCAGAAATAATGTTAAATAACGATTACATTTTCTCTGGTAATGTTGGGTAATAATACTATGTAAATGGGGTAATATCGGGTGGTAATAACAATGCAATGCCGGAAATATCGGTAACATTCTCCCTGGAAACAGTGGGTAAATGGGGTAATATCGGGTGGTAATAACAGGGAAATATTGGTCTACTATTTTTCCCCGTTATTACCCAGTAATAACCGTAATTACTCGTTACAGCCCGGGTAATATCGGTATGTTACCCGGTAATAACAAGCGTTATTACTCGTTACAACCCGGGTGATATCGCGTAAAATGCCCAGTGGGTTGGTTGCAAGCTCAACCAATATATTGGTTATGAATAACCTATAGATTGGTTAATACCTTGGTTACAAGCTCAACCAGGACTGATGAGATCGATTTGATCTATGCATGTGATGTTAAAACACAGACTGTAAGCATCAAAGGCACGCTAAGTATGCCTTCAAATGTTCAGTAACGCAAATACAAAATAAAGAGTTAATCTTGGAAAGCAATTACAACAGTAATGGTAAGAATCTCAAGTCAGGTCGCAATTCTTGTAACCATTTTCTTCTTTACTGACACCCGCTATTGTTATAAATTGGTATTGTACGTACGTGTTGGCCGCCATTTTGAAAAATTGCGGCCATCTTTGATTTCCAGTGATTTATGATTTGTTAATTATAAATGACCAACGAGAGGTAAATTGCAGCTTTATTGTATGACCATTTGGTTTCTTTTGTAAAATAACCAATGTATGTCATTCAATAAAAGCAATCTTGGAAAACATGGCCGCCATCTTGACAAAATGGCCGCCATCTTGAATGTTTAAGTTGTTTCTATTTTTGAAAATGATAAGGGGTACATTTAGTGGATAGTTGCAACTGTTGGTGCTTGTATGACCAATTAATCCAATGTAACATTAAGTGTTACCATTTAGTGGCGGCCATCTTGAAAAAATGGCAGCCATATTGGATTTTAATTTGGCTAACGGGGTTTTTGTGTACAGTGACCCCAAAAGAGTAGTTATGCCAATTTTGGTGCTTGTATCATCAAATGCAATATTGTGGTGAAAACAGTTATTAATCTGCAGGACTAGTATTGTTTACCGAAGGACGCCACCTTTATATTGGGCTACTTCCGTCTTAGCTTAAATTTCACGGTTAAGTGTGGAAGTATTTACCATTTTGTTGAGCACAGAAGATGGTTCTGACTCGAGACTGGATCCGTAGCTTATTTATCTTTGGCTCAGATGACATTTTCTTTGCAATGTTTTCTGTTTAAGAGCTGCAATGATGTTTGTTATAAATACTCATTACGCCTACACCCACGGCAAGTCATGTTATGCCTGATCATCTCGTTATTGTATGTACTCTATCGTGCTTTAGATGACCAGGCATTTTTTTCTTCTGAGAAACACATTTTGTGCTACTTATAATCTTTCGAAATGTACAAAAAACTACAAGCATCACTTTTTGTTTAGTTTTTTTGAAAAGCGCACTTCTCTAAACAAAGTTGTCCATGCTTTTCCTGACAACTGAAAGCGCTGTTATAGTCCAGTCACAAGTCCAGTCACAAGTCCAGTCGCAAGTCCAGTCACAAGTCCAGTCACAAGTCCAGTCACAAGTCCAGTCACAAGTCTAGTCACAAGCCCAGTCGCAAGCCCAGTCGCAAACCTAGTCACAAGCCTAGTCACTAGTCCAGTCACAAGTAATAACTGGTTGAACAATGACAAAGGAATGCGTTTGTTAACAGTTCATTCGAATAGCTAGTGACTTGACTTGCGAATGAAGGAATTTTGATGGACTTACAGGGACTTAAATACAGCTCTGTCCAAATTGTGACACCAACATTTGCACATTTTGTGATCTAAAGGATTTGCTCATTTGCTTATTGCCATATGTACTGACAAACAACGAATAGGCCATAATGACCAAAGGAAGAAAATGTATCACAGCAATATATCAGTAATTCTGTTATCTGCTGCTTTTCAGGCACCTCCGTTGTTAAAAACAAGTCATCGCCGCAGGTTTTATGTGACTTATCATCGATGATTCGTCGCTTTTGCTGGCCTCGGATGAATTTTGTTGGAGAGGGAATGCCACACAAAGCAGACGAAGAGTAAACCCATCGGCAACCATGGGAAATTATCGTGGCTAGGATTGAATCAAAGATGACGGCAAGGAATTAACCTACGAACACAGGACTTCCCCCCATGAGCTATAGGAAATGTACATAAACAGCTTCCAACACAGTGAGTAAGCTTCCAAAATCATTCCTTGTCTAATATAAGGTAGCTATAGTAAAGACATAAAGTATCATTTGCATTTATTCCAATAGTTATATAGTCTGGCTTGCTCTCATTCAAAGATATAGTATACAAATATCAAATGTTTATGAGTGCGATGGTAAGAATAATTTCATAAGGTGACAAATGGCATGTTCTATTCCACGAGGCGAAGCCGAGTAGAATAGAACATGCCGAATAAAATTATTCTTTACATTGCACGAATGTGAAACATTCAATATTTGTTTTATACAGCACCTGAATAAATTCTCGTCATCTGATTAAAAACTTGTAAACTGGTGCTTACATCAAGTAAGTAATAGTTGTAGCTTATCAGAGAAGTTGTTTTGGTTCTATCAATGAGCGCGCACCGTTTGATAGAACCATGTGATATAACGTTGTGGGCGATGCACGTGATTGACGATCCACCAATCGGATGGCGGGGATTTATTCAGGTGTTGTTTAATACCTTATAGACCATTGTTATCGTTTGATGCAAAAAAGCGCTCAAAATCTAAAGAAAAGTGCTTGACAACGAACCCGATGAAGTTTTATCTCTGTGAATGCAGAATATTCCGAGAAAACAATTCGATAGATTTCGATTCCAATTAAAACAATTGCGGCCACAATCAGCAATCGGGCGCGTTCTCAATCATCCTACACGCATCTTTAGAAATTAACTTCTTTATTTTTTTTCTTCAAAATGACAGCATTCAAGAGGGAATAATTTCACTGGGAGTTCATCTTTACAACAAGTAACATTTTTGCCGGTATTTTGGTTGGTAATTTTTTGAAAAGCTACAGAGGATATTAATATACAGCAATTTAAACGGAAAGACATAATTTTCTTGTTGCTCAGTTTGTTTGTTTTTAATTTACGATTTTTTTATTGTTTTTAATTTACGAGGGGAATACAGAACTAGCTTATGACCAAAAAAGTACAGTCCCCTAATTAAAATTTTAATTTCGACGTGAGGACAAAATAAATTATTAGCAGCCAATCGGGCAAAACATCTGGTTAACCCTTTAAACTCAAGCCTGTTTTCGAAGATTTTGTACGTGTTGCTAGTTTGTATACAGATATCATTTACAGTGTACAAATCCCATATAATTATGTATCATTAGAAAGCTTACAAATAGGGCTATATTTGGGGGGAATATTTGGACCCCCAGGAGCTTTTAAGGGATTTATAAGTCAGATGTAGCGCGGGGCTAAGTGCAAAGGGTTAAAATGGATTGAAGAACGCGCATAATATTGTGCAATAGCAATCAAACGGCACAATGCAAAAGGCCGGTTAGGATCGAGCGTTTAATGCTGCAATCGAACATTCATGTACTAAACTAAATTGCAAAATATTTGTGAAGTGACAGATGCACAGCCCCCCCCCCCCCCCCCCCCCCTCCCCCCCTCCCCCTTTCCTTCCTTTCCCCTCCCAGGAATTATCTATCGTCTTAAACTTTGAACAAGATTGCAGGATTATAACATGCTCTAAGCAATTACGATCATGTCTTCATTTTGTAGCACGATGCGAGGCAGAGCCCCTTCCCTTGTGGCGGTCATTGTGTTTGCGGAATACTTTTTAGGGGTTGTTCGTTTTGACATGAAGCGAGATATGGGAGGAGAAAAAATCGGAACAATTATACTATATCCAGCGCAATCATTTTGCTGAATGCCTACAATCATTATTTACTTTCAAATAAGTAAGATATTGTTTAATAATTCGGTAGTAAACAAAAATCGATATCTGCAAATGGTGTATCCTACCTTTAGACCCAGACTAACCATCACTCAATTGACTGATTTATTTTTGGTTATAACGCTAAAGTAAACATTTTGCAGCTATCCAATTAAATTATTGTTCAAAAGCTTACTGGTGAAATTATCCCGTCTGGTATATTTTTAAGAAAAATATCAATAGAAAAACAAACAAGTAATCTGGTTTGAATGCGACCTTACCTGTAACAGCAGAACGGGAAAGCGACAGTTCCAGTACCGCGAGGAGTAGAAAACGAGAGCTGATTGAAAGCAACGCGTCCATCCCGCCCGCACCGCACAACCACCACCCTGCGTCTGACAACGGTAGCGTCACCGTACGAATTCCTCCACACCACGGGACAATTATTCACTCGGCGATTCCAATCACGTGCCCGCCATCAGAATCAACGGTGTGCATCATTACGAGCCGCGACGCCGGGAAGCAAGCTGCGGGAACAAAATACCAGAACGACTATCATCAAATTCGTTGGGCTGTTATTCAATTACTGGGCCGCGGAAAATAGATGGGCTTCTTTAACTAGTTGTCAAGGGTACATACAAGGAAATGAGGAACGACACTTGATTGTTGGAACTCACTTTTTGATGTGGAGTGTTAATGGGCCCACCGCCTCTTCATTGAATTAATTGCAACAGTCGTTAGTTTGACTTGAATTGTGCATGGTTCTTTGTCGGCCTTTCACAATTGCTCGCCCAGCAATCAGGTCAGTGCAGCCTTTCGCTTGGAATGAAAGTCACGTGCACGGTACGTATATAAACCAGAGGCGAACGATTCACATTTGTGAATATTCGTGACATTTTAATAGTTGTTGCAATTAGACAAGCCCAGAAAGCTATCTGCCGGGCACCATCTTGCAAAAATCATTTAAACGGCCTGATCAGTGTTTTCAAGGAATACTTTAAGTGACCACTGGGAAATCAATATTAATGTATCTCACTTCAGAGAGAAATGTGTATAATGGGTTTTTGTGCATGCATTGCACGTATAGCTAGGTCGTTGGTATACGAATGTCGTCACGTGTTCTACAAAGAGCAGAGGAAAGAACTTGACATTTCGTTAGCAAACAAAATCTTTTTAAAAAATGCATAAGGTTCAAACCTAAACAAAATACTTCTCAGAGAACTATAATTTAAAGGGCAAATCCCCCCAATTATTTAGTTTGGAGTTCACGGTCCACTCTCAACCAATTAAAAAGTTTATAGACGATGTACCCTCTGACGTCACGTGTTCACATCTGTATTCAAATGTGCCCGTCAATATGCGCACACATCGTGTTTTGAGGAGTGACGCCACAGGTCAGACCACATTATGTGACCTCTGATGTCGCCTCTTAACCAAATTTATGTAAAACACGATGCGTGCGCATATTGACGGGCACATTTGAATATAGATGTAAACAGAGGGCACCGGTCTATATGTGACACGATCAAGCGGAATGAGGCGGATGTCGGCCCCGGTCAAAAAATGATATTTTTTTATGTAGTTTTAAAGAGGGCATCTGTACGTTTACAAAAATGAAAACCCCATGTTGATACGATGTTTTGTTGTCGAGTTATGTAAATTTGTTTAAATACCAACGAAGAACACAGTTCTGATTAAAACAGTTTTGGGATTCCCCGACATATTAGATGGAATGGCGCATTATAAATACTCGTTATTATTATTATTATTATTATCCGACTCATTCCGCTTGATCGTGTCACATAATGTACAAGGCCCAGTTTTTGGTTCATATTACCAGCATATCTTTGGTTAGCTAATACCTAATTTTATTGATAAATTAAACCAATTCATGGTTGGTTGGTTTACAAACCAAACAGTAGGCCAACCCAAACAATCACGATGCACAATTTTAAGGTCAACAAATTGTCACAATTTAATATAGGCCTATAGGTAGAATAACATGCAATGGCAGCCATTTAGAAAATGTTAATATTCTACCAATATTTTTGCAAAGGACAAATCTGCAATGACCTTATAGGCAAATATATTTCTCGTGACATACTCTGTGTGCCATATTTTATGCTTGTATCATCAAGTGAACAATATTCTATCATTGTGCACCACTGCCTGACTATACTTGTATGAAGCCAGCAACATTCTTGTTCATGAATTACATTTTAGTATCCTACTACTATAGGGCCTGTGGCTGATAAGTTAGTAAGGTTTCATGGATATGGCCCCAGTCGTCTAACCGACGAGCTCAGGTCCAACATGTCTACAGAGGCCAATTTCAAAGAGCTGCTAAGCACAAACATTTGCTTAGCATGACAATTTTTCCTTGGTAAAAACAAGGTTACAGACCAAATTTTCACGTGATCTTTATTGTGTTTGAAGGATAATCAGCTGGTTTTTTGCTTAGCATGAAAAACACGTAGAATTTTGGCTGGTAACCTGTTTTTAATGAGCAAGATTTTTTGTGCTAAGCAAATTTTTGTGCTTAGCAGCTCTATGAAATTGGCCCCTGGTTAAAATAAGTCACCGAACATAGTATGACTAATAAAAAAAATATGTTTAGAGTATCGCTTGTTGTAGATATGGGAATTCGCAGTATCCAAACATTGGTACGCACTTCCCTAAAGGTCGGTTACAATTACGAGAAAATTCTTCTTAATTTGCATAATCTAAGACAACGCTTCATAAATTCTACCCTTTAACAAAATACCTTTTTAATCTCACTCGCTTTTTTTTTTTTTTTTTTGGGGGGGGGGGGGGGTTGATTAAGGAAGTAAATTAATTTATAGAAAATGCCAGAAGCTAAACAGGAGCTAAACAGAAGACACTATAGACAGAGCGTATGCCTTCGTCTGCATGCTCCATCAACGAGGCTGTGGAAGTATTATGGAATTAGACGGGGCTTAGGGACTTCAAAGGTACATTTAATCAGAGCTACTGGCGCTTCATAATGACAGTACAGTGTCATTGCTTCGTGGATATCCCCTTCCCGCATCTCCTTCATAACCGTATCAAGCTGAAACGTAATACGCCAGCTTCGCCAACTAATCATCTTCAAGGCACGTGTATACCACTACCAGCACTAAAGCGAATGATAAACACTCGGAAGCACATTTCCAGCAAGTACTTTAAATTACAAGAAAAGAACGAAAGACAAAATCTGCATATCCATGATGGTTGGCGATAGGAAATGCCGAGGCGTGTTCCACTTCTTAAGGAGAGACTGGCTAATTAAACAAGGCTCCGCGGAAAGAATGCATCGGTGCGGCAGCCGGAACCCCTGTGAATGGGGCTAGAGAAGCGAAGCTATACGCACACGGGCAGACACCAGAGAGTACTTAACAGGCTCGGAATTGAGGTCAAGATAGAAAGTCCCCGGGGTCAGGAGAACGTCCTAGCGTCTCGTCGTTACCCGATCAGTTAACGGGAAATGTCGGCGTTTTCTCGATCTCCGGCAGATGATCTGGCTGCCTGAACATGCGGCACGCGGTGACAGACGACCAAACGCACGTACGTGTACACGCACGCACTGCTTTTAATCAAATACTGACGCAACGGGTAAAATGCAACTCATCTTTCTGCATTGGGTATTTTTAGTAGACCAACCACCTTATACGAAACATATACTCAGCCTACACCCTAAAAACAGATTGGTTGAAATAACCAACTGAATATGTAAATATGTGTCCAACCAATTATATTGGTAAATTGTAACCAAAAAAGTGGTCGAATAACCGATATTGGTCATTTTAACAAAAATACTGGTCAAAATAACAAATATTTTGGTAAATATTCACCAATATATTGGTTGGACACATATCTACCAATTAAATGTTTATTTTCAACCAATCTGTTTTAAGGGTGTACACAGCTTTGAAATAAACTACAAAGAGTTAACTTCCATATGTAGGTCTCTGCAACTCTACCAAACACGCGTGCATCCGAGTCACTCTATTCTCTATTCTATTCACTATTTTATTTTTCGGGAAACTTTAACAAATGCACAGACCAAAATTACAAACATTACATAAAATGAAAGCTTTAGATACAAAACATAAACAAGAAACAGACAAAATACGATTGAGCTCCCGAAATATTACCCGAAAGAAACAATGTTCCTGTCGCTGGGTTCTCCAAGCTGAATGGGATACAAGAAACAATTAGGCCTATATACAACATAATTATTGTAATTATAATTATAATTATCAAAATATTATAATTATAAAAAGTGAAACAAAATTAAATCATACTATTAATATAGTTCAGAGCAAAGTACAGGTACATTATATGTACATGTAATTATTAATCGTACTTGTGAAATATTAATGCTAAAACAGGTGAAGTAAATATAATACTTTAGACCAAAGGACGATCACTAACAATGTTCCAAATTGTGATCCCAATATTGCACCACACACCGTGTTAACTATAATATATAAAATATAAAAATACACAGCCACTGTAAAGTGTTGCCACAATGTCTTCAATATCTTTAAATAGTGTGGGGTCTTTTTATATAACAGTGTTTGTATGTAACAGTGTTCAAAGAACTATTGGGGCTGGGGCGGCTTGAAACACACTCTAACCGAAACCGGTTGGGAGACTCACTAAAAGATCATGACCTTGAACGAATTGACAAATAGCAGTGGACTGTTGAAATTTGAAATGAGAAATATTCAACTGTTTAGCTTCAAACGCAAGAGCATCGTGGAGTCGATCCGCAGCAGCCATACTGAGCGTGCATACGTTAAATAAAAAAACAATTTGAAAAAAAACAAGTGTTTCGCGATCTGAAAGTTAGGGAACAAATACAAAGCATCATCATTCGGCCCAGAATCCACCAATGAAATCACACGGTGGCCAGCCTCTTTCACAAACTAAATGAACAACAACGCGAAAATGCGAAACGACCATGACAACCCTGAGGGTGCACTAGCCTAATTCAAGTCCCATTGAAAACAGTGTAAAATCAACAATGTTCAGGACCAAGTTTCATGCACACCGACATCACGACATCATTATTCGTTTTGGCCTTTATCTTTCCATTTCTTTTCAATTTTTAGTGGGTTAGCCAATTACATTTGTTAATATTCACACCAAAAGAAACTCACCTCCCGAAAAAGTGATACTTCCCGAGCATGCAAGCAGCCATTTTACAAATGGCATCCCTCCAAGTTCTAGGGCAATTAGGACCCATTTTTTTACCGTAATTTTATCAAGTCTGCCCTCAGATTGAAGCTCAAAAACCAGGGAGTTGATCCCATGCTACATTTACACAATCCCACCATTTTTTTACCAAACGGCCTCCTTTTTCAAAAAAACCTCTTTTTTTATTTTATTTTTTTTTTTTTTTTTGGGGGGGCACATTTCATGCTAATGAAACCGCGTAGAAATTCTCCCTTCAATTAGGGTAGTGCACCCATGAACGCCGATCACGTTAAAGCAACCAGCATGCACTGGCCGGCAGCTGTACTCCGCCCACTTGTTTATACTGTTATGCCATATACATTATACATGTCATTGTATAGATCTAACATGTGCAGTTGAATAGTTCAGCGTCAGTTTTATAGTTCAATACCCTTGAAACAGCATCCATGCAAAAGTCCATGTAGCGCATTAGTGGGGATCGCTGAATTCAGAAAATAGGAATATTTTTGTAGCGATCATCCTATAATAATTATACTTTAAAAGGGCAAGAAGCCGGCCTTCTAATCTTTTAATCTCAGAGAATGATACATAAGGCATTTAAAGGGGTTGAAGCTGACTTAAAAAAGAAATGTTCTTATTAAAAGAAATACTAATTTTAAAAACTCCTTCCTTTTATACACTCTAAAAACTGTGTTAAGCGAGGAAACACTTTTCTTGCTATCAGTTTGTAAACATGTTTAGAAGCTAAATGCACGCATCCAATTCGTAAACATCAACCTTAAATGGCTAAACACAATCCGTCCTCTTGCTAAACATGTTTAGCATTAAAACATGTTTACAAACTAATAGCAAGAAAGTGTTTAGAAAAGTGTTTACTCGCTAAACACAGTTTTTGCAGTGTACATTATAGAGGCGTTTACTCGACTTTTGGTCAGTGTGAAGAATAAAACGAAATTCACAAAGAAATTCAAAAAAAGGAGTCTGTGTCCACAAGGTATCTGTGTGTACAAAGTCTTTTGGGGGGATGATTTAGTAAACAGGAAAGAAAAAAAAAACCAAAGGTAAGAACAATTCCATGTGTCTCTACATTAATACAAATTTAAAGATGTGTATTCTGCGCCGTTATGTTATGAAGAGAGAGAGAGAGGTCACATGGGGTATCTACACCCCTACAGACATCTACACACAAAAACACACATGACAAGTCATTTGGGGTGTCTACGAGTAGAACGATTTGCCGTCAAGTCTGCAACTACATTAACGCCTCGTCTATTTAAAGGTAGGATACACCATTGGTAATTGCTTGAATTATCATCAATAGGTGGATTTGGGGGGTTGTATTTTGTAGTAAATATCGTTTAGCTGACCTGTTCGAAGTTTTACAATTTTTGATGCTGAGAAAAGCAAGAACAACGGCGTTCGTTTTCAACTGGCGTCGGGCTGTTGTTCTTAATATGTTGTTCTTGTGTTTTTTCGCTATCGCCTTCCGGCGATCGTAATTTTTTGTTAAATATAATTCAATTTTTCTGAACAATTCTAGGATATCTACGGCAATCATTTTGCTGGATGTCTACAATCATTATTTACTTTCAAATAAGTAAGATATTTCTTAATAATTGGTAATAGTTTTGTTTCGATATCGGCAAATGGTGTATCCTACCTTTAACCGAGACCCTATTGTCAAGCTCTACACGGACGGTAAACACCCATTAGACGTAACATTTCCAGCAAATCACAGGATGTCTAATCAGACGGCATAACAGGTGAAAACCCAACGCGCGACGCGGCATGATGGCATGGACACAGATTAGCATCGCAGTAGATCGATTTGCCTGGGCAGCTCGATAATACATTACCTCTACGGCAAATATTGGATTATTACTTCAGCCATCATGTTCCCAAATACACTTCTGGAATTCTTAGAGGAACTTAAAGGTGGACCCATCTTCCAAGTCAAAAGTCCTAAACGTTGCCGTACTCGTATGGATTTAGTCGCACTATAATCATGCACATGGGCTAGACTGGTAATACAGGATACCCCTTTAATGGTCTTGACGCAAACACCATAAACATAAATAAAATTACCATCAGTGGTAAACACCATCAAGAACACACATCTTGACATTATGAACAGTTATGGAAAACCATGTACTATTGTCCACATTTTTTGAAATCTTGTTATAAAACTTCATAGCGTTTTCCTTGTGGGTCCCGAGATTTCTAAATTATACCCTGCACGGCCGAGGACTCCCCCTAATTAGTCCCCTATACCTATACACTCTCTAGACTAATGTTACCTAATTCACCCCCCTAAAAACCTAAAAGAAATTCCTTAGAAACCACAATATTCCACAAGCACAATGAACACAACAAACTGGGGAGGGGATGGGGGAGGGGGTCCCACCGAGGCTCCGTCTCGTATCTTGCTTCATATGTTTTAAATACATTATGGGCGTTTTAAAGGTAGGATACACCATTGGCAATTGCTTGAATTATAATGAATGGGTGGATTTGGGGGGTTGTATTTTATAGTTATTCTTATGTTATTTGTGTTTTTTCGCCATCGCCGTCCGGCGATCGCAAATTTTTCTTTATAGAATTCTATTTTTCAGAATAATTACAGGATATCTAGCGCAATCATTTTGCTGGATGCCTAGAATCATTATTTACTTTCAGATGAGTAAAATATTTCTTAATAATTCGGTAGTAATTTTTTTAGATATCTGCAAATGGTTTAATACACCCATAATCATACCACCCTTTTTACTAAATAAAATACGGCCATTTGTACCAAACACGTCTCTTTTTATTACTGAACTCAGCTAAGCACATTGAACTTTTCATTTAGAGTTTAATTTTAAATGAAAAATACTTATATCCAAAGAAACGTATGAGAGTATAATACTGTGAAGATGTACAAAGATTTGCAAGCCCAAAATGACTTAAGCGGAGTTTGAGCTTTAAGCTTTTAAGGGCATTTTACCCGTAACTCGATATACATCAAGCCAGACCAAAGAAACATCATTTATCTCCTCAAAATAGCGAGAGAGGTTTTAAAGGGAAAACTTCAACCTGTGATGAGGCCTTTTAGGCTTTTAGGCAAACATCGAGGCATTGCAACACAGTCGTTGGAGTGCTAGTCGTCATTTTCCTGGGTTAAAAAAAACATATGAAGCACGATATGTGGCAGAGAAACCCCCCCCCCCCCCCCCCCCCCCCCCCCTCTTTTGTGTTGACCATGGTGTTCCCGGAATCTCAGGATTTCCTTTTAGGTTTCAAGGGGGGATGGGTTGGGTTACAATAGTGTTGAGTGCGTATAGAGTATATAGGGATAAGAGGGGGGTACCCCTCTGCCACATATCGTGCTGGGTATTTTTTTTAAAGGAACTATAGCGTGGTACCCACTTATCACGCACTGAATTGCCACTTACGTGATGTGTATATAATATGTTATGCGACGCCAGTATTTTGTTCGGATCAATATTCTTTAGAAATACTAAAGGACAAAAAAACAACAACAACAACAACAACAACAAACAAACACCCCCCAACACCCTATCAACAACAACAACCCCATTATGTTGGTCACGTGGACAAACGGGACTGTTTCGTGTTCTTTTTCCTCGCAGTATGTCCACTGCTTGTATTATTTAACAAAATACAATTTTCAACCAAATTGGATCTGTACATATAGTTCTTTAGATATAAACAGACCAATTAATATGACGGCACGTGACACATCGTCATGACTTCAATATACGAATCTCATCTCTGGTTTGTTCTGCGTTTGAACCTATATACCTCTGTAGATATAATGCCCCGTGATGTTATAACGTCATCATGCATGGCGTGACTTTACATTTCGTCTGTAAACACATCACGGTCTAGCTATAGACGATGTGCCCTCTGACGTCACGTGTTTACATCTGTATTCAAATGTGCCCGGCAGTGATGCGCACCCATTGTGTTTTACATAAAATTTGCTTAAAGAGTGACGTCGCAGGTCAGATCGCCTTTGAATTATGTGACCTCTGATGTTATCTCTTAACCAAATTTATGTAAAACATGATTCGTACGCATATTGACGGGCACATTTGAATACAGATGTAAACAGAGGCACATCGTCTATACATACCAAGTTACAACCGAATCGGACATACGTTCTGCGTTTAAAAATACACAGTGTAACAGTGTGATAATATCACCATAAGTCACTTCAATTATCATCTATAATACATCCCAGTCTGATTACGTACCAAGTTCAAACCAAATTGGACTAATAGTTCTACAGGGTGTCCAGCAAAAAAGTACCCCACTTGAAAATACGAATGATTTTTCATAACATTTGTATTGACAATGGCCCCCCGTCTTTGGCAATAAAATGACGTAATGGAAATTGACATTATTCATTTTGTTAATATAAATAGCTCAGTTGGTAAAGCGCCGGTCCAGTATTCCAGAGGTCGCAGGTTCAAGTCCCGCCTTGCCGGTTTCTTTGTTAACTTTGAAATTTATGCAAATTTACCTAGTCAGTTTCCCTTGTGGTTTATTTGTGTATTATTAGTTTTTAATAAAAAAACGCCCCTAATTTTGTGTTCATGGGACTATATAATTACTACGTAAAGACAATGGTAAATCAGCTTAGCTTTTACTCTACTCTTCAAAATCAACTTGACATGTCCAATTTCTTAGGCAACATTTGACTAAAGCCGTGTTCGCACTGGATAAACATTTTGGGTAACTTTACCATGACGCCGGGTAACATTCCGATGGGTTAATCTTCCCACCGTCCGCACTTGGATTTATTTGACGCGGGTAGAATTGCCGAGACCATGGGTAAACTAACCGTGAAAGGTCACTGGCTGATGTTACCTGTGGTCATTCGACCGGGTGATGGAAGATTTAACCGAGACGTCGCGTCCGCACTTGATTTTCTGGCTCGTTTAAACTGACCTGGTCAATCTTCCTGGGCACCTTTGGTTCGGTTAAACTACCCACGCGGCTTGGGTAAGTTACCTGTGAGGAAAGTTACCCAGGCTGTTTACACTGGACTTGAAATGGGTAAGTTACCCATTGGCTCGGTTAGTTTGCCCATAGTAGTCCAGTGCGAACAGGGCTTTAGGGTCTAATCTCACTGACCGTACTACACCATCTCTTGTAATTGCGTAATCTTCAGTAATGATACGGCGGCGCAGCTCTACAAGCGATGCGCGGTTAACTCTTGCTTTGGGGTAACCCCTAGGGCAAACAGTCTCAGGGGTCGAGTTGGTCACTCTCTGTTGTGCCCTAGCGCTAAATATACGATCTCTGGATAGCACTTGCGGTCGTTCCCTCGCGATATTATTAGCCAACGCCTGTGCGCAGGTGCTTCGTACATCCTGAACCCACCACAATCGCCCGAAGGCACAATTTTGTCGTACGATGACGTGCACGGCCATTGCTGGTAGGCCTACAACTAAATTATTGAGCTTACCAAGATAGGCCTCGCCATTAACATTTTGTTCAAAAAGAATAAAATGACCACATTCACATAAAACCAATCCATACACTGTCACCTTCTGCCTCGAATGTTCCCTGTGTATAAATATAGGCCTTAAAGATTAATACCTTAGTTTTATGTGACGTCACATAACACCTGATGACGTCGTCATGGTGTCAATGTCCGGCACATACGGTAATGTGGCTGCCAAGTCAACCAGAATCAACAAAGTGTCCAAATGAACAAGAACACGTGTACAAATGACAAATTAATGTTCTAGTAATAGTCTAAAAACGAAATTATTCTTAACAAAAACAAACAGTTTTTCCAGAACATATACACACACACGCAAGTGAGTAAATGCCGTCAATCGGGGACGGGGCATTGTCCGACAGTCTTACCTCTTTTGTTTGTACCTCAACGTTTTCGGATGATCGCCATAGGATTTGCGCACGAACAATTGCGAACATTGGACTCATTAAGCACATTTAAATCGGAGCTCCGACATGTCATCCGTTAGATATTATGCCAATTGCGCTGATCTACGGAGTTATAACTTGGTTGCCACTATATTGTTGAGCCAGATGGGAATTTCCCTTCTCTTTTTCCCCCTAAGGGTTTTTTTGACGGGTTTTCGCCTATCTCGTAAATCAGAATTGATATCAATGTTTTGGATTCCTATAAACATCCGTATACGTCTGTAAATATTATGTTTGTAACTCTCTGTAAATGTTGTATTTATACATGTACTGTTATTTTATTTAACGATGTATGCAGGGCCCCAATGAAAACCAGTTTTAAACTGTTTGGGCACACCCTGGGTAAAGAAATGGAATAAATAAATAAATAGGAGACCCTATTGTCCTCTATTGTTATACGTCCCTATTTCAATCAAGAACAAACTCATCAACACACACACACTTGGCACGCCATCGGTTGTTAGGTATCTCTATTGGCTGTATATGCCGATCACTGCCAACTAAGCTAGATCACTGCCGCGTCCCCGCCCATGTAACCCACTGAATGCACTGAGAGAAGCAATAGAGAACAGAAATTGTGCAAATCTCTGGACGGAGATTCACCTTTAAGATGCAAGATCCTACAAAAGTGCGCTAACGTTCCCAAGGGTGTCACAGACACGGGAAAGTGACCCTGCGAATTACCCCTATACTTGTTCAAAATTGAAATGTCACGCTGATTTATCTTATTTAGAAACCTAACGAGCATTACACTGAACGTGTTTATATTAAAATACCAGAGAGACGGTATTGCGTTGCTGTAAGATGCTGGGTTGGATTATGGTTAATCGCGTGCTGTCGACGATAGATATCGTCGTGATCAGACGACGATGACTTATTTACATTATGTCTAGATCTTTTCTTCCAAAGTACTCAAATAGGCGTTTCTTTATTTTGTGAAAAACAAAGTGTCAATGCTTGTTGACAAAATGGGCAGCCATTATTACAGCATTTGGGTGCACCCACTATTTTTCAAGGGAGGACTGAATGACAATAGATATATTGTTAGTATGCAATTCGACATTTCAATTTTGGGTGGGGAAACCCGGGAGCAAAAACCTTTGACGAAAACCGATACCATGTCTGCATTTTACACATAAAAGTATAACATAAACTATACCCAGCACGATATGTGGCAGAGGTGTACCCCCCCTCCTATCCCTGTATACCCTATGCACACTCCACACTATGGTTACCTAAAACATCCCCCTTAAAACCTAATAAGAATTCATGAGATTCCGGGAACACAATGGCCGACACAAAATAGAGGGGGGGGGTTCCCTCTGTCACATATCGTGCTCCCAAGAGTGTTACATTTAAAGCAATTTCACATCTTACTGTCATGAACGTAGTTGAACGTAGTTGAACGTAGTATAGTGTGACCGTAGTTGACCGTAGTAGACCCTAGTTAAACGTAGTTAAACGTAGTTAAACGTAGTTAAACGTAGTTAAACGTAGTTAAACGTAGTTAAACGTAGTTAAACGTAGTTAAACGTAGTTAAACGTAGTTAAACGTAGTTAAACGTAGTTAAACGTAGTTAAACGTAGTTAAACGTAGTTAAACGTAGTTAAACGTAGTTAAACGTAGTTAAACGTAGTTAAACGTAGTTAAACGTAGTTAAACGTAGTTAAACGTAGTTAAACGTAGTTAAACGTAGTTAAACGTAGTTAAACGTAGTTAAACGTAGTTAAACGTAGTTAAACGTAGTTAAACGTAGTTAAACGTAGTTAGCCTAAACGTAGTTAGCCTAAACGTAGTTAGCCTAAACGTTTTCAACATGTTGAAAATATTTATACGGTCACTTTGAATGCCTATACCGTACTTTGAGCCTAGTATATACGTAGTTAACCCTAGTTGACCCTAGTTGACCTTACTTGACCGTAGTGTGGACCGTAGTTGACCCTACTTTACCGTAGTGTGGACCGTAGTTGACCGTAGTAACCACACCACTACGGTTGAAGTGCGGTGAACTACGGTCTACTACGGTCTATACTACAGTCAAATGAACTACGTTCAACTATACGTTCACGACCGTAAGATGTGACCATCGCTTTACACCGCAGTTTTGGCAGTGTAGATGCACAAGGGAGTAATGTCCGCTCATGCAAATCACCGTGCACTATGGGAATTGGTAATAAAATACGTAACCTGTTTGACCGGAATTCCACTGAGAAATTAATCTATGCTTTTGTTATTTCAAGACTCGATTATTGCAGCAGTTTGCTGTTTGGCTTGCCCGAGTTCGAATTGAGGAAATTACAAGTGATTTCAAATTCAATAGCACGCCTTAATTGTCACTAGGATGAAAAAAAATATGAGCATAATTAATTTCTTCAGTGCTGACAAGTTTGTACTGGCTTCCAATATTTGTTTGGAATGTAAAATTGCATGTCTTGTCTACAAGATTGTAAAGAGAACAGCTCCAGAATAATTATGTTCCAACGAAACCTGGACAAAGTCGCACAATGTGTTTTATTACAATGTGCTCGTGAAGTCATTTCGGGTGGATTGATTTTTTTATCATATTGGAGGTTTTTGTTTTTCTGAATCACAAACTATAAATCTACAATCTATCAACATTTGAACATAATCCGTCACCCAGAGATATGTTTTTTGTCAATTTTGTGAAAACACTATGTATAGAAATAATACGCTTTTCTGAACTTCAAAGCTGTTTATCTCATAATTAGGTTGTCTGGGTTGTATCACTTAGTCCTTTTACAAGGGGATATAGGGTGGGGGGTACATAATATGTAAATGATACATCATTTTAAAGCTAAGAACCTAGATAATTTGAAAAAAGCAAAATTTAAAAAACAAAAACTAATTTTTCCGGGTTTCGTTGGAGCAGGTCACAGATTATCTTCTGTATGTGAACTACTAAGTAATAAATAAAGTACACACACTCTGCGCTCGACAACCTCTTTTTGTGTATAGTTTGTTTACAACAGCCACTTGGCAAAACTAATTACTATGACGATCGGTCATTCATAATAATGCCCCTCGTGTGTGAAAAGGTCTACCAGCAGCAATCCAATCTGCCAATTTGAAAACCTATCCTTTTAAGCATTACTTTTTATCTCTTAATTGATAGTTTTCAATTACTTGATTTTGTTTTATGACTGTTTTATCTGTTTGTACAGCGCTTTGGGGTGCCTTTGTGACATTGAAATGTTTTTAAAATTATGATGATGGTTATATTGCTAAATGTATCCTTAAGGAGACAGTTTAGAGTAAAGGGACAAGTGATATTAGGGAGATATGTGTATGTCTCCTCAGTGTCCTAACTCCTTGAAGGAGAAACATGTTTACTATCGAAACAGTCTTTATCGATAGAGTAGGGTCCAAAATTTATAAATACCCAATTTCGTGGGGAAAAGCACTAAGGAAAAACGTGTTACGTTATAGTAAAGTTTGAAAAATGTTGTGCACGCGTCTATGGAGACGTCTCCCAAATGACCCATCGCAGGTAAATTCTTCCAAATAGGCACTTGGGGAGACAAATTAGCGTAAGTTTTTAGGTAATAAGGAGACAGTGGCACTTAGGGAGACATTTCAGTGTCTCCCTAAGTGTCTAGCTACCCTAAAAAACGATATTTGGGAGTTATTTTTGTCCTATAGAACGACAGATTTTGGTCTAAATAACATAAATCTCGAAGATTAGGGTAAACAAGTTAGGACTGTTTTAAGTTTGTGAACATCTCTATTGGATTGTCTCCCCAAGTGCCTATTTGGAGGTAATATAATTATTATTAAAATAATAATTATTATTATTATTAAAAGAACTGGCAAAAAAACAAAGTGAGTTTCTTTTCAGATGTTCACAAAGTTTTACACAAAAGAAGATATTTCGTGGGACACGGTGCAACCTTAAACCCACAATCGTACTGCTATTATCATTACACGAAACTTCCAGTATATCATTGATCGATTGGAGTAAAACCAATAATATTGTCATGTAGAACACGGTGTGGAAATTACGACAGGGTTGATATTAAAAAGAACACGGTATATGAGAAGGACGTCCGTACAATGTGGAATCAATACCGTTAGCATCAGAATTAAATACCCAGCGTATATTGAAGTAAAATACACATCCAGTTGAGGTATCAGGCTACACAGGTGATTTAAATGATGCAGCTGTGTTTTATCCAGTAATTGAATGCTCATACCAAGTGGGATTGCTTTGTCTGTTTGCTGACTCTCTTTATTGCATTTTAATTAGTAATATTATAGCGGGAACCAGACACATTAATTGCAGTCTTGTAAAGATGGCGTCTTTTCTTTCCGTTGAGGGATAACTAGTGCATGGAGCCTATGTCATGTGCCCATGCAGTTATACCTATATTTGTTAGAACGCATCACGTTTACACTCCTTCGATTCTGGCTAATATTGTCGACATAATTCTTCCAGTTTGAAATTCAAATGTGTGACTGAATACGAGCGAGAGAAGATATTTATTCATATTTCTTTTGAACAGGGATATATTTTAAGTTGGTGGGGAAACAAACATGAATAATATCTTACATGAGAAAGAGTGTTGCATCTCGACGCCACTTTTTTTCATATATACCATCTTAATGAAGGTCCGTTCTTACACAAATGTTGAAAAGTCATAAAGTTTGCACTGTAAAAAAAAATACCGTAAAACTTACAGTCAACAGGCGTGCAGCAAGGTACAAATATTCTACTGTATTTTTTTTACAGTCGGACCGAAGTTATATTTACTGGTAAAACCGTATTTTCCGAGGTGAAAAGTATGTAAATTCTGCCATTTACCGTACAAAATAAGTGACTTTTCACCGTTAAAAAACGGTATAAGGTTAGGGTGTCACCCCAATGCACGCCTTTCGACCGTAATTTTTACGGCATTTTTTTGTTTCACAGTGTGGGACTGAGAGAAACATGTCAAATTCTGAAAAAAAATATACCTAAAAAATGCACTTGACGTCCAATTGACTTTATACACAACCAAAGAAGTGGCGAAAGGATACTGTATTCTTCCTCTCGGCGTGTACTGGCCTTTAGAGACTGTGAAACGTGTGCTGCGAGTGAAGATGCGAACAAAAGTGAGAGACCTTAAGCACAAACCACGATGATAGTACCTGGAGAACAGGCTAAGAGAAGCAAACATAACGTCTAGGTAACAGACAGAAGTTATCGGGATGATGCCAGGTCCACCGTACTGATAGCCCGCCGCTAGAATTATGTCAAGAATGGACATTAAAGGGATCGTATACGTTTGGTAATTGGAACCAATTGTTTGTTTTAATCCTATATAGTTATAGATTATACCATAAAACTAACCTGTAAAAATTTCATTTCAAAAGGTGGTATAGCGATTATGAGATATTGCCAAAAATCTAGAGCGGTTATGTCCACGCAGGAAGAATAATCTGCATTGAAATACACAGTCTGAGAAACGTCACTGCAGTAACGCTTCTCAGATTCAAATTTGTGGGGATAAAAAGTGATATCTGTTTCCATAACCGCAGTACTTCGAAGTGAAAAGTTACTAAAATGCATTATACTATCCAAAGCTGCTGTACTTCTTACCAAGTAAGTTTTTATTGCCATTAATTTTTGGAGTAATTACCAAAGGTATACGACCCCTTTAAGTAGCAGAACGGAGCACAAACCTATTTTGTGCACTGCGTCTGAAAATGGCCTTTTAGTCGACCCAGCGTGCAAGAGCAGAAAGAAAATCGAAACTCATTAGAAATAGAGACTCTCGTTATCACAAGCTCGGTTAGGATGAGATCCCGGTTGTGACAAGCTTTTTCGTCAGTCCGCCACAAGTGTGCAAATTCCTACGAGGAAAAACAAATGCTTTGGTAAAATGAGTATTCGGTTAAAACGAGCGCATTTTCGACCAACTTAAGTGCAAATGTATGTTATAGAGATATTTTATTATATTAGAGACATGGGTACACGTATCTTCAGTAGAAACATATCTCGTGATTAAAATTCAATATGCAAGCTATACAAAACAACGATGCAATTTGTAGCATATGCGGGTCTTTTACTCAAATAACGATCCCTTATTAACGTACAATCCTATAATACAACGCTCGGTCGTAGCAGTCGTAACTGAGTAAGTGGTTTCGTCTGTATAGGTGGGATGCACGCTCGCAACAAAGTCAAGGTTACATAGCATAATGCATGTAACTTAATTAGACAGTTACACAATAAGGGAGACCGTCGCCATACTCACGTTAATCTCTCTTGCCGCGCCAAAACGGGGACAAAAAGAAAGAGAGACCATGAATAAATAATTGAAAACGGATTTTGAACCGCCATTGAAACTGAGAATCCAACAAAGGGTTGGAGAGAGTCGAGGACGTCTTTTGATAAAGGAACAAGCTTTGACCCAATTTGAAGATACAAATTGATCCAAATTAATCAAATTGGTAATGGGTCAAATTGCAAAATTTTGAAAACCTTCCATAATTTCTTCCATATCCACCACAACGAAACCGAAAATACATGCGTTTCTATCATACAGACAAACTACTCATTCTAATAAACAAAAGTCATAAAATAATTAATGATCACTAACAATGTAATTTCTTAATGAGTATTTCACAGCAGCATCGCAGTACCTGGAACTATACAGTGGGTCTAAAAATACAAACAAAATATAAACGGAATGCCACACGTAGAATGTGTTACCAACATAGATAGGTGTGGTTTCCAAGATGCACATTTTCCTTCTACAATAAGACATTAACCGTCAAAATCTGATAATGTTTGACAGAGTTATGAGCAATTTCCCAAGAAAGTTAAAATTGACCATGGGACCAAGTTTTTCAATTATGTTTGGATGTGCAAGTGTTGCAATGTGGTGAGCTGTTAGTGATTAGCAGCTAAACGCTCGTGTCAACTTCCTAAACATCGCTGTTCAATGGCTAAACACTCTACCCACCCTCATGCTAAACATGTAGCATGTACACATGTTTACAAACATGAATTTTGTTTACTCTCTAAAGACAGTTGTTGCAGTGTAGACCAGGCAATTATCCAAACATTGGCAAGTAGGCCTATATGTTACCGTTGTCACAATGCCCAATATTGAAAACTCGGTCCCATGATAAATTTGACCTCTCTTAGTCTTAGAAAATTACTCATAACTCTGTTCAAAAATTATCAAATGTGGATGTTTGATGTATGTATAAATTTACTATCTATGTTGGTTGTACATTCTAAGTGTGGCATTCCGTTTTATTTTGTTTGTATTTTTGTGTGAGACACAGTCTATTTTTTACAATTGCTATAATGTACCCTTTAAAAAATCGACATGACAACATGGGCCAATTTAATGGTGCTGCTTAGCACACACAAAATTGCTTAGCATGAACATTCCTCCTTAGCACAAATCAAATTGTCAGGTGATAAACTTATCTGTGACTGGTATTATTCAGCTGGTTTTTGCTTAGCACGAAAAGCACATGGAGATTTGCCTTTTCGCCATGCAAACCTTCAAATCTCATCTGAGATTTGACCGATAACCTGTTTTTACTAAGCGATATTCTGGGTGCCAAGCAAATTGTTGTGCTTAGCAGATCCATGGAACTTTTGACCATAATTTATGGGATTGCTGTTATGGTAATACAAAAACATACTGGCCGTTCGTAAAAACAAAGTACCAGGGTTGTAGTCGAGTTCCTGCAAGTCCGTTCACAAGTCCTTTCGTGAAGCCAGTCACAAGTCCTTTCATAAGAGAAGTCACAAGTAACTGGATGAACAATGACAAAGGAATGCCTTTGTTAAAGCTGATTTGAATAGCTTGTGATTTAAATTATAACCGGAGGACTTGTGATGGACTTGCAGGGACTTACAGGGACTTGCAGGGACTTGTGATGGACTCGACTACATCCCTGAAACAAACCAGCTTCGTCAACGCTGTTCCACACCACAATAAATTAACAAACACAACAGTTATTATTAATGCAAGAGCGGACAATCTTCATCCGTCGATTTCTACTTCAGTCGCGCTGTCTGATCATGATATAATGCACTGAAAACAACCTAAATAAAGTTATACATGTACTTACCTGACTGTTATTAGCTTGGTTTTGGATGCCAGTCGGAGTAATCACGGCGAGGGTTAATCACAATGAATAACCGGAACCTTCCCTTTATACAAGAACCTTTTTAACTGAGCTTTAAACGGTCCAGCGGATACTAATCTCTCAACCAGTCAGCCGCAAATTAAAGTTCACCTGGGCGAAGCTGGCTCGATTCAGTGAAGGTTCCTGTCAAGACGACCGGTCACAGTCTACCAAACATTAGTCGCACGATTGACAACTTACGCGTGGCGCTTGCTCGTCAACTAATATACAGTATAGTAACACAACAAGAACTGCAGAATTAGCCACGCTTTCCGCGTGTGTGTTTATTTCACTCGTCACCGATCGCTCTGCATCATGATCATGTCTTCCAATCATCAGCAGACGCTATCCCGCACCAAAGACCGTGTGCAACAAAACCTCATCGCACATGTCCGTAGGTCTTATGATGTCTCTAAATGCTTTACCGTGTGTGGAGGCTGTTAATAGCGATCTCACCATGCAAAGAAACGGACGAGTGCCTGAGGTGCCTGTACTACATAATCATCCAACCATGGAGGTAGAATCTAACAAACCTCTCTATACATGTATCTATGTATGTACATATTTCAGAATGTCTGTATTTTCCACGAACACCGGCGGCCTGACAGCGTTCATATTTTGGCACGGGTACCGTCAGGGATCCCGAGCAGACGGTGACGGGGCCTTTTTGTTTATTACGTAATTAGGGCCGGTTAAATGACAAAACATGACTAATTAATGATAGCCCGTGCAGCGGTATACAGATCCGAACACTAATTGAAGATACTTGTAAGTTATAAATCGATTGATGGCGCTGTCCTTTTCACGCATAGTAGGCCTATGCATCTTTATCAGGGTACGCCATCTTGAAAATAAAATGATACAAACGCGCATGACAATAACATCGGATTGTGAATCCGTTTAAATAACAGATGTGAATCTAAAATAATGTTTGGAAATACAAAGACGACCTATAACTCTAGCTGAGAATTGTACATGTTCTGTAACTGGCAATCTTCAGGCGGATTTGGACAGGTTTGTTGATTGGACAAAGGATTATAGTGTAACCTTGAATCCATCAAAATGTCGGGCCCTTCAAATTTGTTTTACGAGAGACCCTCCTCAACCAGTTTTAACTATTGACACCAACCCACTTACATTTGTGTCTTCTGCGAACATTTTAGGCATCAAGAATAAAAATGACCTGAAATGGGACGAGCGAGTTAGTGATATGCAAAAAAGGACAAATTTTCGTTTATATATTATGTTGCGCACACTAAAGAAATTTGGTTTCAATAAAGATGAGTTGTCAGTTGTTCATAAGGGATATGTCAGATCTCTGCTGTAGTACGAAGATGTTGTGTGGAACTCCATGCTTACTAATGATCAGGTCTATACTTTAGAGAAAGTGCAAAAACGAGCGTGCAAAATTATGTTGGGCAAACATTACTCGTACAAAAAAGCAATCAATGAGACTAGAATCGCAAAAATACAGCGCGAACAGCGACCACACGCGGCCACTATTTATGCAAATCATTATTGAAGACGATCAAGCGCCTTGTTTCAACCATTCATGAAATCTTATGTTTTTTCCTTCTTTGCGCTAGATTTCTAGCGCACGACCTCGTATGCGAATACAGATAAGTATAGCCCGGGGCTTAGATGTGGAGTGCCCAATCACACCTTGGTTAACCCGACGTCATCAAATTATACGTAGCAGCTACGTACCGCGACACAATGGCGGAGATTCAGCGTTGTTTGTCGTCCGAAGATCTGTCGTGTTGTTGAATTCTGCAGCGGATACATTATTCCTTGAAGATTTTTAACCCAAGCATCGAAAGGCCTTAGAATCATTTTTTTTTTGATCACGATGTTTATCGTGAATTTGCCGACAGGTTGTGGGTAATCCATCATTTTTCAGGTAGCCGGCCCCATTTTGCTCGAAAGCTACAGCTGGCACACAGAGTCGGTTAAGCATATAAACATACAAGCACAACTACATGTACAGGTAGTTTGGACCATAACATTGTCAACATTTAGGCAAATACCTAGCCAAACGAGCAAAAAATTAACTGATATGACCCTCACCGATCAAGCCAGTCAGTCAGGGGACAGTTCTAACCTACATAATGTACAATTTCTCAAAAGAAAGCCGTTAAAATCACTCTATACGAATAAAGTCGTACTAGTCCGATAATCTCCTATATTTTGAGCATGACCGTGTTGTAACCTTTCACCGCTGACTCTAAAGAGGGAGGGGGGTTGTATTAGGAAGAAACAAATTCCCCGTTACACTGTACAGAATCTTGTACCAGGCATTGTATATTCAGTGTTTATTTCATACATCGTATATATTCTATACCCTGTGTAAATTTGTCAGGTTATGGCCGTGTTCAAGTTAGTCGGAGCAGATCCAAAAAAAATAGATTGCTGGCCTGCCAACTTGGGGTGGGGGAGGTGGGAGGGGTTGTATCCAGGGTTGTAGTCGAGTCCCTGCAAGTCCTTTCACAAGTCCTTTCGTGAAGCCAGTCACAAGTCCCTTCATAAAGGCAGTCACAAGTAACTAGATGAACAATGACAAATGAATGCTTTTGTCAAAGCTGATTTGAATAGCTTGTGATTTGAATTGGAACTGAAGGACTTGTGATGGACTTGCAGGGACTCGCAGGGACTTGTGATGGACTCGACTACATCCCTGGTTGTATCAAGAAGAAACAAATTCCCCGTTACCACTGTACATATTCTTGTACCAGGCATTGTATATTCAGTGTTTATTTTATTCATCGTATAATATTCCATACCCTGTGTAAATTTGTCAGGGAATGACCGTGTTTAGTCGGAGCAGATCAAAAGAAAATAGATCGCTGGCCTGCCGCACGCCATCCCAAGTTGTTTAATGGCGTTCTTTCCTTTCTCCCACTCTTATTTAATTATACATCGATCGTAATGGACCCGGGTGTCATAAACAACAGACCGGGCCACAACGAAAGGTGTGAAATCAATTTCAATGAATGGAGCGACCTGGGATGTTAGCTTTAAGGGAAAGGGCGGGGTAGTTGAAAAGAAACATCTGGCTTCGTTACATACCTTATATTACGAGGAAAAACCTCAAGAGTTTCCGGAATGACATGCGTAAATATCAAACAATAAAATATAAATATTTAGGTTGTTGAGCGTAGTACAGTTAAAGGTAGGATTCGCCACTGGTAATTGTTTGAATTATCAGGAATGGGTGGATTTTCGGGGGTTGTTTTTTGTAGTAAATATCGTTTAACTGACCTAGCTGTCCGAAGTTTTAAAAAATCACAGAAGCAGAGAAAAGCAAGAAAAACGGCGTTCGATTTCAACCGGCGTCAGGCAGTGGTTCTTATGTTGTTCTTGGTTTTTTGTTGCGATCTCCGTCTGGCGATCGCGAATTTGTTTATTTAAAATTCAATTTTTCGGAACAAATTGCAGGATATCTAGCGCACTGGATGCCTACAATCATTATTTACTTTTAAATAAGTAAGATATTTCCTAATCATTCGGTAGTAAACTTTTTGGATATCTGCAAATGGTGTATAGATCCCACCTTTAAGTGTATTTTGTTTTCGTATAGTTACTGCGTCCTTAATTCAGAAACCATCCAGACAAATGTTCGCAAGATCACCAAACGCATCATGGTGTACATCATTGTTATCAAGAAGAGATAAAATGAGAGTAAAGTCGGAAATATTGAAAATTGAGATATTGGTATTTTCAAATTCTTGAAGAAGAGAGCTTTCCAATGGTACATAACACTTGGGGGGTTTTGCGATAAATACCTTTTTACAGCGATCTAGAAAGTCATAAGTTTTACAAAACGTGTTTGTGAGTCAACTTACTTTAAACATTTTAAACAAAACACGCAAAAGATTACAAAACAGGACAAGTAAGGTTCGATTGAGCATAGCAAGAGCTATTTTCTAATAATTATTTCTTCTTGAAATATTCCACACATACAAACTATTGTACAAACAACAAAATATCAATATTTCGAAAACGTGGGATACTTACGAGGACCTGATTCGCATATTTAATTACCGTGTTAATTAGACCACTAATGGACTTTAATCCAAACACTAACTACGCAAACAATACGCAAAATCGCGTAGTTTAAGAGGTTTTCGATTATCTGATCTCACCCAAAAAATGGGAATATGTGGAGGAGGACTTGGGCTTTCCAAATTACACAAAATCTTAAAATTGACCACCCCTTCATATTTTGACTTGGGATAGCTATATCTCCGAATCACATCGTGCGACTTGACTCTCATTTTGTGGTGACAGATCACAGATGAGAGTGTTTTATAACCCTAACGCCCTAGGCATTTATTTCAGGGGTACAGTACATAGTATACATATACTTTATAAAATACTACTCAGTTCTTGACACCCCAGTGTAGTATATAAGAGCACTCCATAATACAGTTTACTCAAGTACCGCTAGTATTTTAGGCGTCAACGAAAAACCCAAGACGAATTAAAAAAAGACATTAAAGTCACAGCATTGAGTGACAGTTTGTCATTGGTGACTGCCATCTCTGTATGTAGTGCAAACATCCTAACCTTCCCAAATCCTTAGCAGCTCTATGAAATTGGCCCCAGATCGCAGGCCACAGCTTCGTCCTACTTTCACGCGGCAGTGAAACATTAACGGCAACACGGTTGTTTAACTTGTTTAAAAAACTTTTTTTAACAGCGTTTTAACAGTGTATAGAAGTGGCGGTTACTAATAGCTGCTTATGAGCGCTGTTTAAGCAGGGCACATGGGCAACCCGGATTGTTTAACTTGTTTAAATAACTTTTTTTTAACAGCGTTTTAACAGTGTATAGAAGTGGCGGTAATAGCTGCTTATGAGCGCTGTTTAAGCAGGGCACATGGGCAACCCGGGTTGTTTAACTTGTTTAAACAACTTTTTTTAACAGCGTTTTAACAGTGTATAGAAGTGGCGGTTACTAATAACGTATCCACCTCTTGTCCAAGTGTCCTGGTATTCGAAACCCCCATCTTGAATCCACATCACGAAGGAGATCCCATCGACTCTTCGTTTCTCCAGGCGCGAGATATTATGCAAAAACGCAGAAGAAAGAGGGAGGTAAGGGGGGGGGGGGGGGAGGGGGGGGGGGGGGTGGTGAGGGGGGGGGGGGGGGGGCAAAGCGCGGGTGGACAAGCGCGAGTGACTGACCAGTACTACAGGCGCCATGGGAACCCGTCCCTTCGGGCGCATCAACAACTGACAACCATCATCACAGAGCCCTTAATTTCTTTCGTCCAGCGGCATTTGTCAATCAAGGTGACAGCTTTTATTATTGTTTTTTTTTCTCCTCTTCCTCATGCGGTCATTGGCTTTTAGGTGTAGGGATTCACAGGAAGGAAGGTATTACTATTAACGATTATACGACTTGGTCGCGGAATGACGGGAAAATAGGCTCCCGATAAGTCGGTGGAATTAGCGTCACGAGACAAGCCTGATGCAGTCTTGATTCCAGTACCCGGAATAAATTGACTGCAAATTTAAGGTTAAGACAACTTTATGAAATACTCATTGCGTTATTAATAATACAGTATACGTCTATATATAGACGATGTGCCATCTGTTCACATCTATATATTAACTTGTGCCTGGCGGTATGCGCATATTTTTTTACATAAATTTGGTGAGGATATGACATCTGACCTGCGAAGTCAATCCTCCATCAAATTGCATGCAAAACACGATACATGCGCATATACCATATATCATTTAATATTAAATTGAAAAATACAGAAAGATAAGAATACAAACCAAAACAAAACAACGTCAATAACACTCTAACATTGAAATAAAGCATTGTAGGCGGTCCGACGCGCGCGTCATCTGCGTCCTATATAGCACAATTTAATAACAACGTGCACTGTATAACAATTCGCAGGGTTAACACGCATCAATATCTGTTTGTAGTTTTCCCCGTTAAATTTTCCAAGTTTTCTCACAAATTTTGTGATGATAATGTGCGCCTTAAAGGTATGATACGCCATTTAGTCTAGGGAAAATAAGTTTTGACCTCACACAAAGTGCAATAGAATATTGTTCACCACAGTGCACTTTTATATTAGGTCCCTAGAATTACATACTAAAAACCTTTAAAAATCCAAGTGGTGGAAATATGACCAATTTGTATAAATCGTTAATCCCTGCCTCGTAAAATATTTATTCCTATATTTGGGTATATTATTATTATTATTTTTTTGAAAAGTTTATTTTGGTGATTTTACTTACATAATCCTTACTTCAATAACACTTTCTAAAGCATATAAGTGACTGAATAATTGGCACAGTTACTGGCACAGTTATCCTATTACAACCTTATGGATCATCATATGAACAATGATAACATTGTGATATTTAGCCCAGCAAACAAAAACTGGGGAAGTTGGTGTGTCCATAAATTGGGCAAAAAAAGTAGTTAAAGGGTTGCCTAACATGGGAGACTTGAACAAGTTTAAGAAAATTCCAAAATACATGTTAACGTAGATATTTATTATTGTAAGCAACAACAATATTTAATTTGGGGGGTTTCCTTAAACTTGTTCAAGTCTCACTTTTTAGGCAACCCTTCACCTATCTTTTAGCCCAATTTATGGACACACCACATTTCCCCAGTTTTTGTTTGCTGTATTTTCAATAAGGTTTTAATAGGATAACTGTGCCAGTAAGCAACTTGGTGAATTTGAAGCTCGTCAATACTGACTACTTGATGATATCTGGAGACAGGGTAAATGCCTGCAAATTATAATGTGTAATTGTAATCATTATGAACCATTACTATATTTTCATAATTATTAATTCACATGGAAAGGGAGCAAAGGCTCAGAGATTGGGAAGGAAAGCAACTTCCTGGGACATTTCTGAGAAACACGAAAGAGGTAGCAGGGAACAAGACCTGGTGATGGTTTTACTTGCCGAGGACTGACAAGTTAGCCAGGGTTATCCACTCGGGATGTTTGCTGAAACGCGGGATCAAGGTCAATGACAAGTGGTGGGAGCACGTTCCGGAGAGGCTTCTTGAAACGGAGGAGTTGAAGTTCTCTGGGACTTCAACATTCAGACTGACAATGATAAAGAACATAGGCGGCCGGATGTTGTCCTATACTAGATAAGAATGCGAAGATGTGCCACATTATAGATGTGGCAGTGCCTGGTGATACCAGGGTTGCAGGGGAGGTGGGGGGGGGGGGGGAGAAAATTTTAAAGTATCATGATTTGGCGAGGGAACTACGCAAGTTCTGCACGACTGCACGACTTTGAAGATGGAATTGCTACAGAAGGCGGTTCTTCTCGAAGGGAGCGGTCTGAACGGCGAGTCGGGTGATCTCCCCCCCCCCCCCCCTCCCCCCCCCCCCCCCCCCCACAGCCGTGTGGGAGGGGTCTACTAGCGAATAGATAGGTCTACTTACCCGTAGAGCCACTACGTATGCATATTTCCCTAGGGGGCGCAATACATCCGCTAAGAGTTCACACAATAGGCTACCCACCATGCCCCGCGGCTTGGCCGCCATCTTAGCTTCCTCTTTTCTCGAGTGCTATGGCAGTTAAAGTCTGCATCGAGCCCTCGTGGGGAGGAGGGAGGGATGCTCTACGGGTAAGTATTCGCTAGTGGACCCCTCCCACAGTCTACAGCGCTCATCTTACCCGTAGAGCCACTACTTATGCAGATATAACGCCGACATCAGGAGGTGGGTGTGAGATGCCAATTGGTACTGTGAGACAGGGATGAAGAAGGGTTAGTAAAGGCCCTGGTCATTATAAACATGTATGCGGGAACCGATACATGGTAATGCGAGTAAGCTGAATAAATTGTATCGTAGCTTACCCTAATCCCGTGTCTCGTCTAGTGAGATTGCTGAGGGCTGGCTTGTTCGGCTTGAGGAGCCGAGTTCCTTGCCGTCAGCAGGGCTGCTCTTCCGGTAAGTCCTTCAGATTGAAGAACGTCTTGAAGATAGCAGGAAACAAAGGTGTTAGAGGATTTCCAACACGCAGCTTGCAAAAAGTCAGTAAGTGCAACCCCTTTGAAGTAGGCCCACGAGGTTGATGCTCCTCTGACATCATGTGCTTTAATGCCGGGGGCCCGCTCTGACATCGTCGGCCAGCTCTGCTCGGCGGATGGCAGTTACGATCCAGCGTGCGATTGTTTCTTTTGACGCTGGTCGGTGTGGGCGAACCGAAGTAATGAAGAGGTTCGTCGTATCTCCCCTGATCAGTTCGGTTCTGTTGACATACCATTTCAAGGCACGAACTGGGCACCATTTCCTGTCTTCCGAGACTGAAGAGTGGAATTTAATGTCCAGGATGAAAATATCGGGGGGGGGGGGGGAGAAGGAGTGAGACCGGTTCTTGGTAAGGAATGAAGCGTGGGGAACCATTCTCACTCCATGAGGTTCCCAGCGAATATGGCCAGGCTGTATTGATAATGCCTGTAGTTCGCTTTGGCGTCGCGATGTGGCGACTGCTAGCAGGAAGGCGAATTTGATTGATAGGTTAAGCAGAGATGCCTGTCCTATAGGTTAATAAGGAGGAAGTGAAAGCCTCCGTAGTACCTGCGGGAAGTCCCAGGAGGGAAGGAGTTTCCGTACGGGCGGCCTCGAGATGAACATCCCTCGGAGTATGTGACCCAAGGCGTGGTTATTGGAAATTGACGAGCCATCGGGAAAACCTCCGTGGATGGCTGCAATGGCTGACCGGTATTTTTTTATAGTAGGTACCGAGAGGCCAGAGTTGAACAGGTAGACGAGAAAGTCACCAATATCGGTTAAAGAAGAATTGACTGGATCAGTATCTTTCCGTCTGCACCATCTATAGAAAATTGTCGAAGCCGGCTGTTGTAGACTTTCCGGGTAGATGGTCTACGGCTTCAATTCAATTCAATTCAATTCAATTTATTATACTCGTCACGTAAAAAACATGAAAATTGTTTTCCAATGTGCATTATACATATACAATAAGACCACAGATATATACGAATGTAAAATTAAATAAAATTTGATGTAAAAGACACCAGATTTACTATAAGATATTAATACGATATAAGATATTAATCGAAAATTACAGGTTGTCATCTAACAAATCCAAATAAAAACACTAGATTGTTAAAACAAGAAACCTAGAGAAGACACAGTTAAAAAGAGCTCCTTACAATAAGAAGGAAAGACAAAAAACAGGGAATTATCTTTTGAATTGAGCATTGAATAGATGGCATGCATTTGGCAAAAATGACATTCTGAAGCGCTTTGTGCGGGTTCGTGGAGGGCAAATTCTTCCTGATTTGTTGACAACCACCGAAGAATGGAGCGGATGTGTATGATCTTGCATTATGTCTTGTAGCTTAGAGACAATTGCAGATTCAAACATACTATGTATATCCTTAACGTCCAGGCCAATTGTTTTGGAGGCCAATTTGGTGATACGTTCCAGTCTGTGTCTGTCCATGGCTCTTAGGTTACCGTACCAGGCAATCATACAAAAGGTAATGATAGATTGGATAACGCTTTGATAAAAAAGAAATAAAATGTCTTTGCAAACATTGAATGATTTCAGCTTCCGGACAAAAAACATCCTCTGGTTAGCCTTAGCCACAAGTTTCTGAGAATTGATCTTCCAATTCAAGTTGTTGTCAATGGAGGTACCAAGATACTTAATGTTATCGACCATTTCAACCCTAGTGCCATTAATATAAATAGGTTCAATACTGGTCTTGGTTTTACGGAAGTCGAACACAATTTCTTTAGTCTTGGACACATTCAGTGTTAAATAATTAAGATCACACCATTTAACAAAATTAGCTACCTCTCTGCGATAAGCAGATTCATCATCCATAGAAATCAATCCCGTCAGAGAGGTGTCATCAGCATATTTAATTATAGGGCATGATGTATCACCGATTCTGTAGTCACTGGAGTACAGTGAAAATAACACTGGGGACAACACACAGCCTTGAGGAGCTCCAGTGCTAATATTGGTGTTATTAGAAACTGAGTTCATAAATAAAACCCTTTGAATTCGATCAGTTAAAAAACTGTTTATCCACAAACAGATATGAGGATTGACACACATTCTATCCATTTTACCAGTCAATAAATGAGGCTGAATTGTATTAAAAGCCGATGAGAAGTCTACAAACAAAGTTCTGACATAGTTGTGAGTTTTATCCAAATGTTCATAAATGTAATGCACAAGTGTTAAAATGGCATCATTCACACTTCTGCCCGAACAATAGGCGAACTGGGCAGGGTCAGTGTAAGCCTTTGTCTGAACCAAGATAAGATCCTTAATTACACTTTCAAAACATTTCATAACTGACGATGTGAGAGCAATAGGTCTAAAGTCATTCATAGCTGTGGGTTTGGGTATTTTTGGAATCGGTATAACAGTAGAGGTTTTCCAGATTTTGGGAATTATGTTAAAGTCCAGAGACCACTGAAACAGTCTTTGGAATACATTAGACAGCTCTTTATGACAAGACCTCAGGATTCTCCCAGAGATACCATCAGGACCTGACGCCTTGTTGCCCTTGATACGCTTGAAGGATTTCTCAATCGCAGGAACGCTGAGCTCAATCCTATTGGAGTCGTCTACTTGGCTCCGCAGATCGTCGCAAAGCTGGTTGTTGACTAGACTGAAGTCAGAGGCATCAAAACGGGTGTAGAACTGATTAAGATCATTGGCGAAGGTGTCAGGGTTGCCGGTTGGTAAGTAGGAGTTAGTTTTCTTACCAATTCCTGTGATGGACTTCAGTCCAGCCCAAGCTTTTTTTGAATCATGCTGCCTGAAATTGTCTTCGATGGTTTTTCCATATTTCTTCTTGCTAAGACGAATATGTTTGGTTATCTCCCTCTGCACTCTCCGCTTTTCAGTAAGATCTCCATCACGGAAAGCTGTGTGTTTCCTTTCCAGAAGGCAACGGATTTCTCGGGTTATCCAAGGTTTGTTATTCGGAACGAATTTGTGTTCCACCTCAGGAATAACCAAGTTTTCACAAAACTTAATGTAGTCTCCCACCGCTTCTGTAGCTTCATCGATAGTGTTTTGGCCGAAAAATACATCCCAGTCTGTGCATTCAAAACATCCTCGGAGGGTTTCAATATTTTCTTTTGTCCAGTTCCTGGTTCTTGTGACGGTAGGTTTGTGTTGTTTCAACTTTTGTTTGTATTCAGGAAGAAGATGAATAATGTTGTGATCAGAGAGGCCGAGACCTGCTTTTCCATGTGTCTTGTAGGCCTTTCCGATATTGCCATAACATTTATCTAGAATCTTGTCTTTCCTGGTGGGAACCGTGACATACTGGTCATAGTGAGGAAGTGTATGCTCAAGTTCACAGTGATTAAAGTCACCTAAAATAAGCTTCACCGCGTCGGGAGCCCGAGTTTCAAGGTTATTTATAAGTTCGGCAATTTTTGACGAGGCAATGACAGCATCTGCAGAAGGTCTAATATATACAGTTGTGACAACAATTTGATTAAATTCTCTGGGGAGGTAGTGTGGTCTCAAGCTAACCGTGAGCAGTTCAATGTCGGGTGTGCATAAGCCTTCCACAACACTTACGTTGGTGCACCAGCGCTTGTTAACATATACACATACGCCACCTCCAGTAGATTTGCCAGACTCTGCAGTCCTGTCCAATCGTTCACATGAAAAACCTTCAATGCTCGTATCAAAAGTGGTATCAGTGTGTTTGAACCAAGTCTCGCTAAAACACATTAAGCAACTGTCTCTGAATTCATAACGGTAGTTTGTACACGCTTTCAGCTCATCAAGTTTATTTCTAAGGCTTTGAGTGTTACCTAGAATGATTGAAGGTAGAGGAGGATTGTACTTCCGCCGACGAAATCGCACTCTGATGCCTCCTTTCTTGCCTCTTTTACGTTGAGTCGTGCGGGCCTCAGGTGGAATGTCCGTCTCCAGACTAGGTGTGGCTGTGACCGTTGACCTCAGTTTTAACAATGTCTCCCGTGTATACACAATGGGCAATGGCCGTTCATAAACTGTACTCGCAGGGAGGTCAGCTAGTTGAGTAGAAGCATGACGAATTACACCGAATAACAGTGCAGAGAATAAAAACTGGTGCACCAACATGGTCCTTGAGGTTAGTATAACACCTCACACACATCAAAAAGAGTAAAAACATACGAAAGACAGGTTAAAAACGTGACGAAAAGACTAAAAGACGAGACAGAAAAAATGCACACGGGTGGTCGCCACGGAGCAGCGCCCTCAATTCGTGCCGCAAGTGTGGCAGCTTCTGCCGAAAGGCCAGCTGCTCGGAATGATCGTTGGACAATGTCCAGCATGTCAGGTGAAGATCCTGGGGAGCTGGATGAATTATGTTCGAACCCGGTTGGAACAGAATGTCCGGACGATGTGGGAGGATTAGTGGGTTGTAGACTGACAGGCTGATCAGTCGAGGGAACCACGGTTGCCGGGGCCAGAACGGGGCCACGAGGAGGATTTTGCAGTGTTCCCGTTCTATTTTCGTGAGTATCCGTGCAATCATGGATATTGGGGGAAAGGCGTATGCCAACATTCCCGTCCATGGGATTGACAGAGCATCGATGTGCCACGCTAGTGGATCGGGGTACCTCGAGCAAAACACCGGCAGCTGGTTGTTGGCTCCTGTTGCAAACAGGTCTATGTGTGGGCGATCGATCGTCCGGAAGATCTGATCGACGACACGAGGCTGCAATGTCCATTCTGTTGGCCGAATCTTTCCCCTGGAGAGGGCGTCGGCTACCGTGTTGTCCTTGCCCGGGATGTGTGTGGCTGTTATCCTTATGTTGGAATCCCGGCACCAATGGAGCAAGTCCCACACAAGGAGGCAGAGTTGGGGTGACCGCGTGCCTCCTTCGCGGTTGATGTATGTCACCACTGTGGTGTTGTCGCATTTGATGAGGACATGGTGACCTTGGATAAATTGTCTGAAATGTTGGAGAGCGTTGGCTACTGCCTGCATCTCGAGGACATTGATATGTAGACTTTCTTGATGCGGGCCCCACTCCCCTGCGACTTGTCGCGGGTGAAGTGTGGCTCCCCAACCTAGACGGGATGCATCCGTTGAAATAACCTTCTTCGGCTGTGCTTTGGGGAAAGTCAATCCGCACGCAATGTTGTGCGGTTCTGTCCACCACTGAAGATGTGGATGGAGAAAAGAAGCGACCGGAACCATCCGATGGATGGGGTGGAGCTTCGGGCGGTAATGTGCAAGGAGGTGGAGCTGCAGAGGGCGCATGTGGAGCCGACAATGTGGAACGAGATCCACCATGCTTGCTATCAGTCCCAGCATTTTTAGCCACGCTACCGCTGGGGCCGATGTCTCCCGGAGGAACAGAAGGATACACTGCTGGAGATTTTGTACTCGCTTGTCCGTTGGGAAAGCTGTGTTTAAATTGAGATCGATCACAGCCCCTAGGAATGTTGGTGTTTGTGTAGGGGTTAAGTGCGATTTTTCTGGTTGATTCGGAACCCCAAACGCGTGGTCAATGCCAATGTTTGTTGAAGGGCTCGGTAAGTTTCTGTCCTTGAGCGACCTACAATGAGCCAGTCGTCCAGGTACATAAAAATTGTGATATTGGTTCTGTGCAGAGCTGCCCCTACGGACTTCACAATTCTCGTGAAGACGCGTGGGGAAGTAGACAGGCCGAACGGGAGTGCTGTGAATTCGTACGTTATTCCCTTGTATCGAAAACGTAGGACTTCGTAGTGCCGTGGATGTACTGGGCACGTGAAGGCATCTTCCAGGTCGAGGGATGTAGCCCATAATGGAGTTGAAAGCGAGTTGAGGATCGTTCGGAGCGAATCCATACGGAAACGTTTGGGGCGGATAAACCTGTTGAGTGGTTTCAGGTTCAAGATCGGTCGCCACTTTCCTGTGTTCCCTTTGGGTGCTAGGAAGAAGGTCGACAGGAAACCGGACGGTCCTTTTCCGGGTGGAACTATGCGAATTGCATTTTTGGTGAGGAGAGACTTGATTTCTACTACCAAGGCTAGGCGTTTGGCTGGCTGAGTCGGAACCTCGGTCCGACGAATTATGGTATCCGACGGGGGGTGCTCGTGAATTCCAGAACATAACCGAACTGGATTGTTTGGAGCACCCACCGGTCGGAGACGGCCTGTGACCAGGACCCTGCGAAGGCTTGAAGGCGGCCGCCCACGGGTCCAGGTATGGGGGGCCGCCGAAGCTCTAGAAAGTCATCGCCGCCAACCCCCGGAGAACCGGGAGGCCGGTGGTCTATATGAAGGGCCACTCGGGCGGTAGGGTTGGCCTCGGCGCTGGGTCGATGGGCGTGTCGTAGCGCGTGTGTTTGAATGAGTGAAGGTACGACCGCGAAAGGCCTTAGTTCGAGAAGATTTCTCAGTGCGACCAGCCGGTGGTTGGAAGGGTTTGGTCTTCTGAGATTTTGGCTGGCTTGGGCCGGACTTCAATGCTCGCTTGCGGAGATTAATTTTGTCCGTTGCCTCGATACGTTTTGCCTCGGCTTCCATAGTTTCTTGGAATTTGCTGGCAAACAGGTCTGGTCCCATGAGAGGGAGAGATTCTAGACGTTTCCTGGCTCCTTCAGATGGTAGGAAAAGTGCGTCGAGAATGTTGCCTCGGCGGCGAGAAGTTGTCAAAGTTGAGATGCGCGTGAATTGCTCTAGGGCTGGACGAAGAGAGTCGTCCAAGCACCGAAAAGCTGCGGAGAGCATATCGGCAGGAATTGTGGTTTCGTCTTCGCAGCCCCTGACCAAGTATTCGGACAGAAGCAGCATGAAAGACGTCACTCGCATGCCAAATCTGGATGCCCAGTCGGCTTTCTTGAGAATGGTCTCCAGTTTGTTCCTAGCAGGATCAGCAAACAGATTGCGAGATGAGCCAGCTGCGCTTCCGTCTGCAGCCAACTTATCTTTGGCAGAATCTGGTACTTGTGGTACTGCCAAGTAGCTCTTAAAATCCTTTTGGGGAAAGCGAAAATAGGCATTAGTTCGCTTATCAAAGGCTTTCCAGTCTTTGTGGTTGGCGATATCTTGAATGTGCTTTACGCAAAACTGGTCGAGCGGTAGGGCCGGAAAAGGGCGTAGCGCGTCCCGCTGGTTCATCTGATGCTGTGCGCTTTTTAAAGGAATGTTGCGGGACGGCATCCGGCTCCGGTGTTTTTGACTCCGGAAGGCCCAAAACGCGGATCATATCGCGTTGGAGAAGTCGGAGTTGGGTTTCCAACGGGGAGAGGTGTCGAGTATTAATGACATCATCGTCCTCGTCGTCCGAACCATGGTCTGATTGAAAAGGGTGAGGTGAGCCCGCTGCCGAGAATACTGCATGTACCGCGGGGCCCCGGCGCTGATCCGCAGGACCGGGTGCCGGGTCCCCATCGGAGTCCAAAAAACGAGCGGACGGAAGAATGGAAATGGCCGGCGGCGAATCGGGGGGACGGCTCACGGTTTGAGAAAGATGTAGCTGATCACGGCGGATCCAGCCGGGATCATGGCTAGTTGATGGGGCAACCTCGGGGGGGAATTGTCTCGCGGCCGGGTTGCGGAGTCCTGGCTGTGTAGCGTTTATGCCTGCAGATGGAACGACGTTTGGGGCGAGTTGACCTCTGCCCAGAGCGTGTCCATCTTGTGGGGCGAGTTGACCCAAGTAGGGGGCGAACTGTCCCCCGAGTGGGGCGAGTTGTCCCGCGGGGAAAGCTCCCGTCGACATGTCCGTGAATGCCTGGAACGCCTGGAAAAAGTCGGCCGTAGAGACTGATCCCGAGTGCTTCCGGTGTTTGGTCCGGTACTGGGATCGGTCTGAGGAAGACTCGGACTCTGACGAGGAATGCCGTCTTTTACGGTGAGACTTCCGTTTTCTGGCCCGGCGACCGCGTTGTTCTCCCGAAGAGGGTTCAGAAGTCGGCGGCGGTGCGGGTACTCCGGAACAGCGGAAAAACTCTGAAGTTGAGGACAGACTCGGAGGCCGCTGTAATTCTCCGAACGGCGGGCCGAATCCCGGTGGGCCGGTAGACTCGGCTTGTAAAGCGGAGCTGGCCGGAGGGCTCTTACCCTTAGGGGGCCCATGGGCTATCTCCGGTCGCCCGGTCACGCTGGGCGTGTCGGGGGCCTTGGATATGGAGCTCGATACGGCTCGTCCAGAGGCCTTGGAGTTGGAGGGCGATTTTGTGAGAGGGGTGTCCCACTTGCCCTTGCAGCTTACTGCCGAGGCTCGATGCTTACGGCTCTTACCGGCAGGCTGCTTGATCAGTTGTGTTTGCTCGTGGAGGGGTGACCATCACCCGATCCCGGGTGACGGGGTGAATTCTGCAAATGGAGGGGGGTGTCCCCAGCAGATTCACGGTCGAGGTTAGGTGCAGGGGAGGGGGGTGCCTCCCGACCTTGTACCTCTAGAGGGGGCGGCGGTTCCGTGGAACTTTCATCCGCGGGTCCCGCCGTACCCCTAGCCGATCTCCTCTTTACTGATTTTTCCATCAGAATCAATGTTGAAAACAGACGGAAAAAACGTACTTACGGAGATTGAAACCAAAGAAATGAAGACACACAGATAGAAGACAAACTCTACTAATTATTTATACAAAGAAATAAACTCAAGCGGACGTAGGATGGTGAAGAAAACCCGAGATTTTTTCCGCGGGTGAAAAAAACCCCCGATCTTTCACTATCCGACGCTAGAGAAAAGAGGAAGCTAAGATGGCGGCCAAGCCGTGGGTAGCCTATTGTGTGAACTCTTAGCGGATGTATTGCGCCCCCTAGGGAAATATGCATACGTAGTGGCTCTACGGGTAAGATGAGCGCTGTAGACCTATATTGTCTTGGCTTGGGTATTGGCTTGTGTCTTGGCTGGTGTCTTAATTGGCTCGGGTCTTAATACATGGTTCACCCCGACACCCTGGGTACCGTTCCCAAGTCCCTTAAGAAACATCACGACGAGATCTGCATGACTGTGAAGGTGGAATTGCCACAGAAGGCGGTTTTTCTCAAAGGGAACGGTCTGAACGGCGAGTCGGGTGATCCATGACAAGTCTCATTGTCTTGGCTTGGATATTGACTGGTGTCTTGGCTGGTGTCTTAATTGGCTCGGGTCTTGACTCGGGTCTCAATACATGGTTTACCCCGATGCCCTGGCTACCGTTCCCAAGTCCCTTAAGAAACACCACGACGAGATCTGCACGCTTGTGAAGGTGTATTTTCTACAGAAGGCGGCTCTTCTTGAAACTGCAAGAATTATACGGAAGACGCTGGCGCTCTGAGGCTGCGGGACGCAGCTTGACTCGTGTTGTTCCAACGAATAAGCATAAGATATCTTATCTCGTTGTGCGTAAATACAATAATAATAGCAATGTGCGGTGTTTATATAGCGCTTTATAGCCAACAGTATCAACGCGCTTTCACATTATTACCCCAGTCATTCGGCCCATGAAACATTCCAAATACCATTTCAGCTCCCTGGGGAGTATACAGCTCGATGCTGCCATTTCTGCGCAAAGCAGCTAAATCAACCACAATAACCATCTCTGCCCTCACAGGTATCCATTTACTTCTAGATGGAGAGCAACAAATGGTGACAAAGTGCTTTGCCCAAGGGCACACGCACCGTAGTCCCAGGCCGGACTCGAACCCACAACCTGTTGCTTTACCTACATATTACAAATTCAATGCTCCAGACAACGAGAGTAAAGAGTAAAGAAAGGACGGCTGAGGCAAGGATTTTATACTAAATATCGTTTAACCTGTCCGAAGTTTTACAATCATGGATGCTGAGAAAAGCAATAAAAACGGCGTTTGTTTTCAACCGGCGTCGGGCAGCTGTTCTTATGTTGTTCTTGTTTTCTTTTTGCGATCGCCAGACGGCGATCGTGAATTTGTAAAAATAAAGCAGAAGATTACAGAATATCTAGCGCAATCATTATTTATTTTCAAATAAGTGAGATTTTTCCAAACAATTCGGTAGTAAACGTTTCGATATCTGCAAACGGTGTATCCTACCTTTAATAGCAAGAATGTTATATATGCAGGCTCGTAAACATATACAGCTTACAATAATCATTGCATATGTTAAGATTCCTAAATGTATACTTCTGGGATATGATCCAGACATCCAGCAGACGTAACACTCACATATTTGCAATAGTACCGATCGAAGATTGTAAAGACCAAACAAACCAACATATCTTTTCATATCAGTAACAACTGCAACATGCTTTTCTTGACTAGACATAGATAAATCGGCTGGCCATACAATAGACCGGCAGAGACACGAGATGGGATTCAGAATGATTAGAGAGCGCGGTTTCGTGGCCTCGGGAGACAATTTTCTCATTTCGCAGAAACACGACTTTAGTCTAGAATTTAATCTAGGCCTGTTTGATTCAACTACGTTGCATCCAAATAAAGGACCACGCCGTACTCACCAACGTCAAACCTAAATTATATTGTATAATTGTCAGTAAACGGAATGTAAAATGAATTAAATACTATTTTTTTTCGGGGGGGGGGGGGGACAATGTAAATATGCTTCTGTATGTATGAACGATTTAAAGGCATGTTTTAGAAATACCCATGTTATAATCTGATCCCTGGAGATTAATCAATAAATTTGAAATTCGGTCAGTATTTTACTCTAATATTGAGTCAGTAGTTTACTCTATTAACGAAACACAACGATTTTCCAGGGACGTAGTCGAGTTGAATACAGGTCCTTCTGTCCCACTTCAAATCCCAAACCATTCATTATAATATTTGACAAAAAGCCTTCCTTTGTCATTGTTTATCCAGTTATTTGTGACTGGCTTTATGAAAGGACTTGTAACTGGCTTTATATGGCTATATAACAACAGTACATCAACAAATATGTGACCCAGCACGAGTAAATGAGACACTTTGAGGCAAAAATAAAAATTGGGATTTTTATTTCATCATTTAAAGCTTGTTTAGCTTTATATGATGAAATTAAAATCTCAAATTTTATTTTTGCCTCAAAGTGTCTCATTTACTCGTGCTGGGTCACATATAATACACTGGTTGCTAACAATGCCTCTGCCTAAACTAACATTAACAAACAAAACTTATGGTACAAAACAGACTCCGAACACTACAAAAAACAAACTTGTGCGTCAAGCTAAATATACAACAAATTATTTCTGGTGTAATGTCCTTTAATATTATCTGTCAATGGTGATTCGCTCACGACCGTAAGCCCATTAGGCATCACAGACGTGATGACTTGCCCAATCGTTTCTGTCAGGCATTCGACTTATTCCCGCTCATTACGCGGCTAATTGGGCCGCGGAGTGATAATTTCGAGAGCGGCGGGATGATTTATTCACAACTGTGAAATTGACTGAGCACGGATCTCGTCTGAGTTGACAGGGCGAAATGCATTGAATCAACCCGGTCATAAGTATCGGAATTGCGGCTTGAAGACCGTGACCAGAGTGATCATTATAGCAGATTTTCTGCTAGGTCTAGCGATAAGATTGTTTGCGATAGCGCCATGTGGTAATTAAATTCTCTTGTGTAAGTTGTAAGTGTGGTTCTGAAAAGAACAAGCTCTGTTCGTCGTTAGGAGACGATGAATGGTGGTCATTGTGCTTGCGGAATGTTGTGGTTTCGGGTGAAAAGTCATTGGGTGTCACATTAAAGGTTCAATTTTTTTTAAATGCCCTATATCTCTGGAAGTATAAATCCGATTGGGTTCAAACTTGGTATGCAGGGATGTGTTATAGATAAACATTGAAGTGACATCATGATGACGTCATCGTGTGATTTTTTCATGATTTTGTTTCATTTGTGACCTTTAGGCCATATCTCCTCAACAGAACATAATAAATTTTAAATTATTTTTGTAATATGTTTATGACATATGCACACAATAATGTGAAAAAGTGCGACGTCATCAAAAATCCAAGATGGCCGCCATAAAGAACCTGAAAACATATGTAAACATTGGTTTTCATGTTAAGTATATCCTAACGTTTCCAAAAATGTATAGTTTAGAAAACCTACACAAAAAGTGAACAAAAATACATAAGAAACCCGAGTATATAATGGTATCTGTTATAACAAGGCAATTTGTAAAGTCTCAAGGACCTTGTTGTAAACGTGACTGTAAATAGATATGGTGCCTGGAAGCAGTAAAGCGAGAAGGATTCAAACCACGGATACTTATACTGGATGATCGTCGAGTCATGTCTGTCTGAAGGGGGTGGGCGATGGCAACCTTCACGCGGTCCACCCTGTTTCCACTAATGTCATCAAACCGATGTATGCAGTAACATATTAAGCTGCTCATCATACGAAATAAGAAGAAGTCTAAAGGAAGGGAGCGAAGGGGAAGATTGTCGATGGTTATAGGAGGACGCACAGGCTGGATAAGTTTGGTTGTCCTCGCTATTGGTATAGGGGACCCGCCCATATAGGCTGGAGAAAGTCGGTTGTCTTCGCTCATGATTGGTATAGAGGACCCACAGGCTGGATAATTATATCAGCCGTGCGAAGCAGGCTGATATATTGTATTCGTCGCCTTTCTTTCTTTCTTTCTTTCTTTCTTTCTTTCTTTCTTTCTTTCTTTCTTCGGGCAAACGCTCACAAATAAATCTGCCAAATTCAATATCTGCCAAATTCTTTGACCGATTTCAACCAAATTTGGACAGGATCTTCCTTGACCCGAGTTCTATCTGTAGTGATCAGCAGGTGTGGTCAAACGTCACCTAGTGGTCACTAGTGGTCATTTTCTTTAAAACTACAAAATGCTACTTCTTCCACAGTCTTGGTCCAATTATTGTCAAACTTGGCCAGTTACATCTCTGGACCATGCCTCATAAACGTTGTTCACAGATTTTGGCCAGTGGTCACCAGATGGTCAGTAGGGGTCATTTTCTTCAAAATTAGGAAATGCTGCTTCTCCCAAACTTTTGATCCAATTCATGTCAAACTTGGTCAGTTATATCTCTGGACCAAGCCTCATATAGGGTGTACACCGATAATTTGGCCAATGGTCACCTAATGGTCAGCAGGGGTCATTTTCGTTAAAATTACGAAATGCTTCTTCTCCCACAGTCTTGGTCCAATTAATTTGGCCAATGGTCACCTAATGGTCAGTAGGGTCAGAATTTGACCATTGGTCACCTAATGGTCAGTAGGGGTCATTTTCCTTTCAAAATAACGAAATGCTTCTCCCACAGCCTTGATTTAATTAACTCGTAAAAGTTGTTCACAGAATTTGGCCAGTGGTCACCTAATGGTCAGCAGGGGTCATTTTCTTCAAAATTACGAAATGCTTCTTCTCCCACAGTCTTGGTTTAATTAATTTGGCCAATGGTCACCTAATGGTTAGTAGGGGTCAAAATTTGGCCATTGGTCACCTAATGGTCAGTAGGGGTAATCTTCCTTTCAAAATAACGAAATGATTCTCCCACAGCCTTGATCTAATTAACTCGTAAAAGTTGTTCACAGAATTTGACCAGTGGTCACCTAATGGTCAGTAGGGGTCATTTTTTTGTCAAAATAACGAAATGCTTCTCCCACAGCCTTGATCTAATTAATTTGGCCACTGGTCAACTAATGGTCAGTAGAGGTCATTATATTGAAGCATATCAAATGTATTTCCTTCTATATTCTTTAGCCGATTTCAGTCAAACTTGGTTAGATGCTTTTGAAATTTGGGAGTGGTAGTCATCACCAAGTGGTTAGTGCGAGGCGGTTCACACAAGCCTTACAAAAGACTATTTAGGCTGATATCCGTGCTTCCTGAAGCACATTAGCTCTAGTTAAGTTTGATTGTCTTCGCTATTGGTATAGGGGAGCCATATAGGCTGGAGAATGTCGGTTGTCTTCGCTTGGTATAGGGGACCCATATAGGCTGGAGAAGGTCGGTTGTCTTCCGCTCATGATCGATAATGATATAGAGGACCCACAGGCTGGATAAGTTTGGTTGTCCTCGCTATTGGTATAGGGGACCCATATAGGCTGGAGAAGGTCGGTTGTCTTCGCTCATGATTGATATAGAGGACCCACAGGCTGGATAAGTTTGGTTGTCCTCGCTATTGGTATAGGGGACCCATATAGGCTGGAGAAGGTCGGTTGACTTCGCTCATGATTGATATAGAGGACCCACAGGCTGGATAGGTTTGGTTGTCTTCGCTATTGGTATAGGGGACCCATATAGGCTGGAGAAGGTCGGTTGACTTCGCTCATGATTGATATAGAGGACCCACAGGCTGGAGAAGTTCCTTTTTGTTCTCGCTATTGGTATAGGGGACCCATATAGGCTGGAGAAGGTCGGTTGTCTTCGCTCATGATTGATATAGAGGACCCACAGGCTGGAGAAGTTTGGTTGTCTTCGCTATTGGTATAGGGGACCCATATAGGCTGGAGAAGGTCGGTTGTCTTCGCTATTGGTATAGGAGACCCATTAGGCTGGAGAAGGTCGGTTGTCTTCGCTCATGATTGATATAGAGGACCCACAGGCTGGATAAGTTCGGTTGTCCTCGCTATTGGTATAGGGGACCCATATAGGCTGGAGAAGGTCAGTTGTCCTCGCTTTTGGGGATCCATGAGGATGGGGCGCCAGATGTCGCTGATCAAAAAACCGATGTCTTGGGGAGCTTGATGATTTCAATTTCGATGCTGGTGATGAGTTTGGCCTGGCTCTAGTTGATCTAATAGTCTAGAAGTTGGTTTTTTTTTCGATTGTTTTGTTTGTTTGTTTGTTTCTTTCTTTTGTGTTTTTGCACATCTATATAGCAGCATTTTGCGAGTTTGATTTGGTCAAATCGTATCGTTTTTGTCGTCTGGCATTTTCTGCCTGTTGATCAAAAACCACTTGTGTGTTGGCATTCTACACGCAAAGGTAGGTCGAGCGGCGACCCCCATGCCATGCGGTAAACAACGGGTGACCTCGTCAACTTCCAAAGGTATATTGGTCAACAAAATACGAAACCTTTTTAAGGCTCAGTCTGGAAGCTGAACGTTTCAGGAAACACCCGTGTGGACCCAATGAAAGCTTTATCAGGACACTTCAACAGGGTCTCTGTCTAGATCCCTTTATTGCAGTCCCTACAGCAACCTCTCCAATCTCGAGGGTGGTAACCGAATGAACGCTGTTGAGAACTCAAGTGGTTGGCTAGCCCCGCAGGGTACCATGGCGCGGTTATAGACTGTTCTGCAACAGTGAAGGGAACCAGTTGAGCAGTTGACCCGAGTCGTTACAGACGGACCTTGTCACAAGTACGCGTGGTACGTCGTCAAGTCGCCACGCCGCATTTCATGGCCAATTTGGTTTCACATTTCCAATCTACAATTACCTTTATTTCGGGAACTAAAAATTTATCACGATACTAGGAACGGGCATGCATGGTGCGATTTTGCAGACACGGCCAGTAGCAGGATGTGATTTCAACGAAAGATTTCTAAAATCACATCCAAATGCTCTAAATTCACTTCTTCGGTCCAAATTCACGTCGTTAAAGATCCAAATTTGAATCCATTGGATATTTAGATTTCGGTTTTGGAGACTTAACACATAATGTGAATTTCGAAAAGAAATTTGTTAAAATCACATCCTGCTGATGGCCCTATGCGCTTTGAATGCAAAATCAAACAAATTAGTATCGTTCAGCAAAACACGCGCGTGCGCATACTGCCGGGCACATGAATATACAAATAGATGGCACATTGTCTATGATGCTGCTCTCACACTGTGGCGAATATTCTTGCGAATATGAATATTTGAACTTCGCGGTGAATTCGCCCAAAAGTTGCGATTGGATAATGAATATGTTCATCTCGGTCACCCGTCGGTCGTCCCCCGGCCTCTCCTTTAAATATCTTACGAATATAGTACGAATGCTTACCAACGCTTGTCCATGCCTTACGGATAGCTAACGAACGTTGCCAACGCTTACGCACGCTTTACCAACGTTGCCAATGGCTTAGGCCTACCAATGCTTACGAAAATCGACGGCAAATGACCATCTTCACAACATTCGCTGAAATTTAGGAAGCGCTTCCTAAATTGACCGATCTTCGTAGGGAGGTGGAGAATGACTTGTGAACGTTCCGAATTTGTTACCAACGCTTACGAAGACATGGCGAATGTTGCAAAGTTTGGGCGATTGTTAAATATTTCCATTCGTAAGCACATTCGCTAGCATATTCGCCAGTGTGAGAGCAGCATAACGTACAGGGTGTCCCAAAACAAAATACCCATTTTGCTCCGTGTATATAGCGTGGAGTAGGGTGTCCCGCATAAGGTAACCCACATATAAGATAATATGAACAATATATATGAACTTGTGTATATTACATGTATAAGCATACTTATGGTTGTACCATTAACTGTGGTTAGTAAACTTTCCAATGATAACTTAAGGCCCAGTCACACCGGATCGTACGATTTCTGGATCGTGCGATTGGTGCGATTTAGCAGAGGTACGACCAATCGCCAATGTTTTGCGACAATCTTCATAGCGGTCGTATGCTGTGATTGCTCTTAAGACTGGTACGTACAATTGATGGCACGCTTGGTCGTGCGATCACAAGCGAGTGGAGAAGATTGATCGCAAAATCAGTCGTACCCACGATTGATCGTACGAGCAATCGTGTATACCCGCGACCACTCGCACGATCAGTCATGTATACCTACAACCAGTTGCACGACTAATCGTGCGACTGCCACCCGCGATCATCCACGACTGGTGGTGCAAGCATGCACGACTGGTGGTAAGACCTGTCTGCAACCTATTACGATTTGGAATCGCAGGTCAGAAGTTTTGAACATGACCATCGACCTTGATGCGACTGATTTTGCTGTGGCGATGACCCACGACCTCTGCGACCAGTCGCACGCTCTTTGTACGATTTGCCCAGGATTGCAACATGTTTCGGTCGCAGCTAGGTTGTAACCTGGTCGCAAGCCCGGTGTGACTGGGCCTTTAGATGCACACATCTGGTCATGCATCACCGAGCTCCATTTATTTGAAAATGATATATACAAATGCCAGGTCAGTCCCGACTACAACCAAATTTATAAAGACATGAATCTGGGACTAAGAAATATTTCAAATTTTGTCAGAAAAAACTCTCCGTAGACTTTGCACACAACCAAAGAATTAGTGGCAGACATCAGTTTCAAGATATTTATCGCAGTGGGAGCCAGTTTATCGCAGTTTGTTCAGATTTCCGACCATTGCTCTTGCGAGGTGACAGGTTTTGGGATTGATTTTTAACGATAAAACAACGCAGTGGGACGCAGACCCTTTCTGACTGAGGGCACTCTATGCAAGAGGTCTATATTACAAACCAAATGTCACGATTCTTAAACAAAACGTTCTGTCCTGCACGCTTCATGGGTTAACCAATGGACTAGTCACTTTTATTAGTCACCATTTCATAAGCTCATTATTTGAGTATACAATAAACGCTGTCTACTTAAACGTTTATCTTACAATATAAAAGGTTCACCTTAAAGGTAGGATACATCATTGGTAAATGCTTGAATTATCATGAATGGGTGGATTTGAGGGGTTGTATTTCCTAGTAAATATCGTTGAACCATGGAGGAAGGAAATCCTTTCTCCATGGTTGAACTGACCTGTACGGTCTGAGGTTTTACAATCGTGGATGCTGAGAAAAGCAAGAAAAACAGCGTTTGTTTTCAACCGGCGTCGGGCAGTTGTTCATGATTTTTGTTGTTGAAAATTCAATTTTTGGGAACAATTAGAGGATATCTAGCGCAACCATTTTGCTGGATGCCTACCATCATTATTTACTTTCAAATAAATACGATATTTATTAATAATTCGGTAGTAAAAATGTTTGATATCTGCAAAATGGTGTATCCTACCTTTATTCAACATAAACAGATATTGCTTTTTCAATCACTATAGGTCTCGATTTGCAAGATATTTCTGATTTTTTTTACAGATTCAGATTACATCCTTGCAAGACCAGTAAAATCAAACCACCGAGTCGTGAGCACGGTCCAGTCACATGAAATTCATTATTGGGAGTATAATTTACAACATTCAGGACCAGAATCAGGCAGAAATGGTGCACGATTATCATAGAAGCATGAGGATTGGGCACACGGTCAGAGTATGTCATGGGAAAGATATTTTATTGGCTATCATAATATAGGGCCATCGCAAATTTGACCTTTGAAAAAAAATATAGGAGAATAACATGCAATGGCAGACATTTTGAAAATAGTGAAAATTGTTTGTTATTCTACCTATAATTTTGTCAATAACAAATTGGATTTAAGGAGAAATTATTTTCTTAAAGTAAAAAATAAGACTGGTTCAAAATACCCTGCCAAACTATTTCTTCTGGAAAAACAGTATCATTAGGAAAAAAACAGTATTTGAAGATGGTTTTAAAATAGTACGTATACTGTAGCCACTGATAGTATGGGGTGATAATCGGGATGAAAACAAACATTGTGGAATATGATTACCTCTACTTCAGGGGAAATGCATCGGGTCATTTAACAAGTCATTCATATTTAGCTTAAACTTCAACAAGTCAGTTGTTATGCGAGATTTGGAGCAATTTTGTTACTTCAAATGAAACAAAACAATCCACAAAAAGCAAACGATCCAATGTAACTTAACAGGCATTTTGACAAATTATTCCCAGGTCTAGTGACTTTTTACAATTTTATAGTGATTTTTAACGTGGACAAGAGCGATTTTATTATTTTTATTCTACATTAGCATGTCAAGGAATTTTTGCTTTGCTTCCGCTGAGAGGGGGCGGGGGATATATACTCTAAAAGTGTTTTAGTGTCATTTTTATAATTTTCATTCCGTTTTAAAGGTAGTATACACCATTGGTAATTGCTTGAATTATCATGAATGGGTAGATTTGGAGGGTTGTATTTTATAGTAAATATCGTTTAACTGACATGTCCGAAGTTTTTCAATCATGGATGCCGAAAAAAGCACGAAAAACAGCGTTTGTTTTCCACCGGCGTCGAGCAGTTATTCTTATGTTATTTTTGTTTTTTCGCGCTCGCCGGACGGCGATCGCTAATGTTTCTTTATAAAATTCAATTTTTCAGAATAATTACAGGATATCTAGCGCAATCATTTTGCTGGATGCCTACAATCATTATTTACTTTCAAATAAGTAAGATATTTCTTAATAATTCGGTAGTAAATATTTTCGATATCTGCAAATGGTGTATACCACCTTTAAATTCATGCGTTCACGTCACTGACAAAAATCTATAGAGACGTCTGACAAAATTGTCCACAATTTTAAAGTTGAAAACGAGCGATAAGCCAACAATTAAAAGCATGCACACACAGCGAATTTCATGCTCATACATGTACATCATTGTGATGTCTTTGCTTTTCTACATTCGTTATCGTAAACATTTCGAATCTTTATGTGAAAAAGGAGAAAAACACCTATAACTGCACGAATTGCAAACATGATTCAAAAGGAGGGCAATCCTGATTATAACCCTATCTCTCTCTAGTGTAATTTACAAATAACCATACCCATCCTAAAATTCCAACACCATATGGCAAACTGTACACACAAACTGTTGGACACTGATTATGGAGATACATGTATGCCTTTGGGTCGAGTACCCATCCTAACGAACTCGAACCAAACTAGGGACCAATTTCATATAGCTGCTAAGCACAACAATTTGCTTAGCACAAAAAAGTCTAAAAATATGTTAACAGCCAAAATTCTACGTGTTTTTCATGCTAAGCAAAAAAACAGCTGATTATCAATAAAAAAAACAATAAAGATCAAGTGAAAATTTGGTCTGTAACCTTGTTTTTGCCAAGGAAAAATGTTCATGCTAAGCCAATTTTGGATGCTTAGCAGCTCTATGAAATTGGCCCCATGTGTTGGAGTTTGACTGGAGGGGGACTGTTAGAGACCATTAATGCATTTCTGACAAAACAAACAAGATTGTTACATTTTATGTGCCTCCCAATCTATAAATGTTTGTGCCAAATTGAAGTAAAACCATAGAGCTATAATAAATTACTAGAGCGCTAACTCTTTATTCTTACGCGCGGAGATACTTTGAATCCATCCTGCTCGCAGACATTTTTAATTCATATGCGTGTTGTATAAAGATCATGAGGAAATTAGATGGATTACATTTTTAAAAGTGTACTCTAAATGCAACGCGCGTGCAAGTAGAACTGACGCACACAACTTAAGTGCGTCATGCAAGTAAAAACAAAAGTAAAGGGATAATCATCTGTAGCGCGCGGATACACACAAGCATTTGCGTTGTTTGCGCTCATTTCCGTTTCGGTTTTGGGCGTATCGACTTCGGTAACGCACTGTATGGAATACAAACGCAAATATGCAAATAGCCGTACAAAGGGCGTACACAAATTTGAGTTTTCTTTAGGTTTGTGCACAAACATGGATGCGCCCAGCAGGCATCACTTTGTACATCAAACCAGCACTCTAGTAACTTAATATATCTCCATGTGTAAAACACTATACATGCGCATACCGCCGGACGCATTCGAATAGGGCACTGTACTATGTGTTGCATATCAATTACCTAGTTTAGATTATATTGCATATCAATTAGGAGTGTATAATACAATGTGTTACAGTTAGCTCTGCGTTGCGTGCGGCGTGACGGGCCGTCCCACAAGATTCGCGACTGTGGAACTATAACTGCTCAGCCTCAAGTCTGTCAGGACAGCTTGGAGTCCATATTTTAGTTCTTGCCTAAAAAGTTAAAAGCCTTTGTCTTTTTCACATTTTGGCACAATATAACAAAACTGTGATGTGACAAATGCCGTTTTTAACGGCATTGTGTGCTGTGCGACCTTTCGGGTGTAAAAGAAAACATACATTGTATCCCACATCACAACAGTTAATAAGGGAATAAATGTGTGTTCGAGAGGTTTTAATCACTCTGTTTAATACCGATTGGAGTCTGGGTGCTGATAATTACCCGAGCCGAAGGCGAGGGTAATTATCAGCACCCAGACTCCAAGAGGTATTAAACAGAGTGATTAATACCGACCGAACACACATTTATTCCCATTCATAAATACCTTTTTTGTAAAATTCAGCCCAAAAAGTCCCGAAAATCCCGGAAAATTATCGCAAGTAAATTTCGGTGTTTCGCCATTCTGTCTGTGTCAAATGACATGTTTCCGCCTCTGTCGCTCTCTACACAATACATGCAATAAAGCGTATTTACTGTGAACCAGACTATTACTGCCATTGGCAACCTCGTTCCCAAGGTGTCAGGCTGTACGCGCTTAACACTACCCGCTCTTATTATTGGAGACAAGGTACGGTTCAGGGTTGGAAATAAAGTGAGCCCTGGGGACGGAATGTTGTTTCCAGCTATGTTTAAACACTTCCAGCCATGTCTTTATCGTCCGTTTAATACCGGCCACGTGACGGGCTCTCGACCAATAGGAATGCCTAAACTGTCCCAGGTATTTATGAATAATTGTTAAATACCAGTTACCAATCAATGATACATTATTCCTTGTTTTGGAAAACGATTGTTAATACTGTGAACTGTACAAAACTGATTATAAACTTAACTTACACCAACTGCTGAAAGTCACCTACTGTCCATGCCAGTGTTTAGCTCAGTTAAACAAGATTGCTAGTTAACCCTAACCCATAGGCTCTAGCTCACACTAGAAAGCATACCAAACCTAACAAACTTCAACAGCTCACACAGGTTGAGTAATTATTGGTACTGAACCTAACAGTACTAAACCTGCCAAACTCCAACTTGTTGAAGTTTGATTGATTTGGTTCAGCGTTCAGGATCACTTGCGAAAGGACCTTGCGAAGGGACCTTGCGAAGGGACCTTGCGAAGGGACCTTGCGAAGGGACCTTGCGAAGGGACCTTGCGAAGGGACCTTGCGAAGGGACCTTGCGAAGGGACCTTGCGAAGGGACCTTGCGAAGGGACCTTGCGAAGGGACCTTGCGAAGGGACCTTGCGAAGGGACCTTGCGAAGGGACCTTGCGAAGGGACCTTGCGAAGGGACCTTGCGAAGGGACCTTGCGAAGGGACCTTGCGAAGGGACCTTGCGAAGGGACCTTGCGAAGGGACCTTGCGAAGGGACCTTGCGAAGGGACCTTGCGAAGGGACCTTGCGAAGGGACCTTGCGAAGGGACCTTGCGAAGGGACCTTGCGAAGGGACCTTGCGAAGGGACCTTGCGAAGGGACCTTGCGAAGGGACCTTGCGAAGGGACCTTGCGAAGGGACCTTGCGAAGGGACCTTGCGAAGGGACCTTGCGAAGGGACCTTGCGAAGGGACCTTGCGAAGGGACCTTGCGAAGGGACCTTGCGAAGGGACCTTGCGAAGGGACCTTGCGAAGGGACCTTGCGAAGGGACCTTGCGAAGGGACCTTGCGAAAGGACCTTGCGAAAGGACCTTGCAGGGACCAAATAAAGTATGTTAAAACCGGTGGGCGTGATAATGGCTGAGCCGAAGCAAGGGTCAATATCCACGTCCACACATTTATAACATGCATGTACACGTACATTGGTACTTTTGATACACGTTATGTATATATTGGTACATTTAATACAAGCCAAGCACATTTTTATTCACATTCATAAATACCTTTGTCAAAAAGTAAAAACAACTAGAATTTATACATTTCCAATGATTTTGTTTAACAATTTACTTCATGTTTTGTGAAACACCAACCAGTCCTATTCTTGGTATGTGCCTCGCTCGCGCCAAAAGTTTAACTTCTTATACAGAGACTGACGATGGTGGAACGTACTGTGTGGCGTGGCGCAGAACAGAACACAGCAGTGCCCGTGCAGTGTGAATTTAAGACTATATATTACAGGCTCATTGTTAGTACATATACATGTATTACGCACGCCTAGTGAGAGTTCAACCAACAAAAGAGCAAAATGGTCTAAACTTGATCGGAGTCCAACATTTATGCGACACCGGAAAAAGTGTTCAACTCTGCTTGGTTATTTTAATTTTTTATTTTAGCGGTTTAAAACCACCCACGGGCTCTCGTCCAATAGGAATGGCTAAACTGTCTCGGGTATTTACAATGTATGATTGGGTGAAAATAATCAAGTCGGAATCGATGTGCTATACCTAGTTTACACCAAGCAAGTTACACCAAACCGATGGATGGGCCGAGGCGAGGTTTCTTCAGTCCATGTCAGTGGCGATTGCATCCTCCTGAACAGACCAGGGCATGTCGAACATGAAAGACGGCAGAGGAGTGCAGTGGGTCGAGTCAAAGTCCGACATGTACTTGCCAGCCTTGAGAACAAGAAATTAAAAAAGTGTATACAAAAATCAATAATAGTAATAATGGATATTTATAAAGCGCATGTATTCACCAATACTGGCACTCGCGGCGTTACAATTATTACCCCTGCTCACTTGCCCAACGAAACATTCCAAATGCCATTTCAACTCCCTGCCTGGGGAGTATACAGCTCTATGCTGCCATTTCGGCGCACAGCAGCTAAATCAACCACAACAGCCATCTCTGCCCTCACAGGAACCTATTTACTCCTGGGTGGAGAGAAGCAAAAAGCGACAAAGTGCCTTGCCCAAGGACACACGCACCATAGTCCCAGGCCAGACTTGAACCCACAACCTGTAGCTTTACCCACAGACGGCGAATTCAATGCTCCAGACCACAATACTCCACACTCAACAATAACAGGGTTTGGTTTTTTTTGCTTGTAAAAAAACATTGGTACGTGATATTTCATAATTTGTTTCATCTTCAAAAGTACAAAACTTTACAGGTAAAATACAACATTTTCAAACATTGAAAACCAAATTTGCCAAAATATCTTACGAATAATAGCCCGAGGGATCCTGTGAAATCACGGCACCTGGTGTGCTGTCATTTCCAATAATTTTGTATCAATTTCCAACGATGGTCGACTGATTTTGAACATTTTCAGCGATCATCCCATGGTAGATAGAATTGGTGTTATATTGCCAACTTATAAATCCTCAGGGTTTTACAGTCATGGGTGGCATGCATGGGGACGAATCAGGCCAATTTACACAAAAAGGGGAACTTATTTCTTCTGAACAAAGTTGTGCTCAATCATTTATTAGGGGGCCTACTAGATACATTGGTGTGGGGCTGCCTTCAAATATCTTGCCTAGAGCTACGTCTAGGTCTGAAGCAACACGTGCATCAGCACATATTCACAATATTATAGATGTAGCCGTATTTATAAAAACCAGTGTCGGACACGACCCCAGTGAGGTACTAATGGTAGGCCGGTAAATTACTCATATACATGTATTCACATAACGTTCACAGCCTGAGGTACATGCACAAACCAAATATGTTTGGAGTATCATTTTTATACACCTGGTTCAATTCCTTGTACAAGTGATTCGCAGAGTGTCGCCTTTTCCTGCAGTCGATCCCCATATGTTTTGTGTTCCTAAAAAGTCAAATTGTGTAGGTTTTTTTTTTAACAATGACCTCAAATGACCCCTAGATGACCTTTGACCTATTTAGAAGGGAAACAAATCCAACAGAGTGTGCACAGGACAATTTTCAAAGAAAATACTGGCAAAGAAGACCAAACGAAAGGAAGACTGACGTTTGTAAGTTGAGTCTAAACAGATCAAGTCTTAGTGCCTCAGTGAAACAACAGGTTAACCAGTTCGCGCCGGATGACGTATATAAACGCAAAAATTTACCCAGATTCAAAACGGATGACGCATAAACACGCCAAGTTCAAGTTCGGAAATGTATGTCAGCAGCGGGCAAGGCCGGAAATGCGTGGGTGTGCTTCCCGGCACTATCAGCCTGAACACGCTTCGAATTAAGTTTCGTTAAAAATATTCCCGCCCGTGGGCTCGGCGATGTTAAAATAATCCCGGCGCGAACTGGTTAAGAAAAAGCTTGGGTATTAAAAACAACGTATAGTCGGAAAAATGATGTTAGGTGGCATCCCTTCAAAAGTGCAGTAAGGCAAGGTTATTTCAATGTTTCTTTGTTAAATGTAAAATCCAGTGTCATGTTCGTTATTAATCATAGCTTCCAACATGCCACAGCGGACATTTCGGACTACTATAGTTAAAGGTAGGATACACCATTTGCAGATATCGACACATGTTTCTACCGAATTATTAATATCTTAATTTGAAAGTAAATAATGATTGTAGGCATCCAGCAAAATGAATGGGCTAGATATATTTTATTTGTTTCAAAAAATGAATTTTATAAAAAGCAAATTCATGATGGCCCGACGGCGATCGCGGAAATAACAAGAACAATATAAGAATCACTGCCCGATGCGGTTGAAAAAGTACGCCGTTTTTCTTGCTTTTCTCAGCATCCATGATTGTAAAACTTCGGACAGGTCGTAACTTGGCATGTTACTCCATGATGTAGGAACGCCGAACAAAACTATATAAGAAAGTTAACAGCTAACAATGGCATTATACCCATAACATCTATGTGTGGAGTGTGGTTTTATTAATTAATTAAAATGTTAGTTCTTATATAGCACTTTTCGCCTTTACAATTATTACCCCTGTTCACCAGAAACAAGACCATTTCTGCAGCAGCTCAAGATCAGCGCATGTGGTCTCTACCTTCACAGGTGCCCATTACTCCTGGGTGGAGAGAGGCAATTGTAGCAAAGTGTCTTGCCCAAGAACACAAGCACCATGTTTCCTGACAGGGTTCGAAACCCACGTACCATCGTACAGGAGTCAAACATCGTAACCACTGGACCACAGTGCCCCACGTCTATAACGTGTATAAAGTATCGCTCTGAATTTAAATTGACATTTTCCTCCTCGCTTAGACATTACGTCAATTTAGTGTCAAAGAACTTGTATCGGGTCACTTTAATACAACGGGGAAATGAAAATGAAATTATACATGTATTTGTCTTGTCTTGCGGCTGGCGTTTCTAACCTTATCAAATTCTGGCAACATTAGTAGCCATGGCAACACGAGTCAAAAAGGTTTTTGTCAGAGCTATCCATGGAGTGGCGTCAATCTGTGTAGATAATTTTGAAGTTGGTGTAGGGGGGGAGGGGAGGTGGTTGAACAAAAATGACCCGGTCGCGAAAATTTGAAAAGTGAAAAGGGCTTGACACCAGATGTGATGAGGGGGAGGTGTTAATGGTACAATTGTACACCTAATGCGTACACGAACGTGCTTCATTAGAGCTTACACCAAAGCAGTGCACTTAAAGCCTTTGTTGTGTTCGTTCTCCGTTTTAATTACATTTCACACATTTGACCATTGCAAAATTACAAGATGACATCCGAATCGGCAATATATTGTTAAATTCTCACAACAAAGATCTAGGGGAGAGGGGGGGGGGGGGGCAATGACCCATTCCCTGGTAATACCCCATCTCATGCGACAAATCCTGGTACAAGTACCACAAATGTTCCGGCTTTGTAATTTAATATCTATGACTGATACATGTGTCGTGTGTCAAACTATCAACGAATCACATTAGTGACTCCAGGGAATGGAGTAATTTGCAGTGCCTTACGATTTCATGGCCACAATAAAAAATGGATGTACATTTACAATATGGTAACGTAATTAGCCATAATGATTCAGACTCAGGGGGGACCATCTGCTTTGAATGGAATGTTATGTCTGCCCTGTTGAAATTCTGTAATTTCAAGAAGCATCACACAGTGAAATTCCTAGGTACACTTTTATTACACCGAGCGCAGCAGAGTGGGTCGTTGGTAAAACTGACATGGTTTTAAAAGGTAGGATAAACCATTGGAAATTGCTTGAATTATGAGGAATGGGTGGATTACGAGAAGGGGGGGGGGGGGGGGGGAGTGTATTGTATTAACTGATCGTTAAAATATCGTTTAACTGAGTGTCCAATGTTTTACAATCATGGATGCCGAGAAAAAAGAAAGAAAAACAGCGTTAGTTTTCAACTGGCGTTGGGTAGTTGTTCTTGTTCTTGTTTTTCTTTCGCGATCGCCATCCTGCAATCGTGATTTTTTTTTTTTAATAAGAATCTATTTTTCGGAACAATCACGGGTTATTTAGCGCAATCATTTTGCTGGATGCCTAGAATCATTATTTACATTAAAATATGTAAGATATTTCTTACTAGACTTGACTCGACTCGAGTGAAGGCTAATAATACTCGAGTCCCGAAAATATAATCAAAACTGAGAAAAAATGTTTGCAATGACTTGTTCCACTTCATGGCTGTGATACCAAAAACATGTTTTAGGTCATGGGCCGCCAACAAACGAAGCCCTGGAAGCACCCAATAAATAGCTACATACTTGTACAAAATGTATTTTAAACGAAACAGGGTTAACTGGAAAGAGCATTTAAACGTAGGAAATGTCCACACAACCGTCCTTTAAAACTGGCAGTTTTTGTGTTATTCCTGCAATAGTCGAGCGAGAACAATTTTGGGGGGCTAAAATTGTGACTCTCATAAAACGAGCCTTTTGGGTGCTACTCTTGATTCCAGTTGCACACAGATGTGCGAGAAACAACATTTTGTGCATTGGTGCCGTGTACATTTACGTGTGTATGTACGTGTACATGTATTCGCGTTTTTGTATTACTGTGGAGACATGGCTTTGTTCTCATGTACAAAATGGTTAGAAAGTCGAGCATGTTTTTCAAAATGCTCCTATTTTAACCACAATTATTTTCCTGGGTTGAAATTTTGACCCAATATACCCTATATTATACCCTAACCCAAACACTAACCCTAACCCATATCCTAACCCTAGTTTTTTTAATTAAATTAAGTAAAATCCAAAAATCTAATTCGTGAAATTTCTAGTGGAGGCCTATTCATCTATAGAAATTACCCTTTGGAGACCTAATTTTCACTCGCATTGTCCCCATTGTGTTCACGTCTCCAGAGGGTACCTTCTTTCGCACCTATACATTGAATCTTCTACATGAAGGAGACTAAATATTTACGGCTGGCCAAATGTGTATGTTCCAAAATAACCGACGGGTCGGCACACGATTTAGAAACAGTTTTGTAGCTTGCGCCATTTTCAAGTGGTGTAAGGCTTTATACGCAACAAAAATGTTGCGTAGCTGCACCATTTCACGAAACTTGGTGTAGCTGCGCCCTGTTTAAAACAGCATTTATGACGACTGTTTGCGTATTATTTGTGTTCTTTCATGAAATTGTCGTTGTATCACGTTCGCCCGCCATTTGGAAAAAAAACATGGGTAAAATAGTAATTCCTTTACTTCAATCATAAAACTGTGAGTGTCTTTCATCAAGCTTAATAAGTTTAGCTCCACCTCAATTAAGATTTTCTGGTAAAACACCCGGTATGTCATATTCAGTCGCTACGCCATATCTTACGCCACCTAAATTGACTGCGCAAGCTTTGTTGCATAAGCCGCACACTATAAGCACTGTCAAACTTTCGTGAAACTGTCTTAAGCAAAATGCCGCGCAGCAAAACCGAAATTGCTTACACAATAAATTGTTGCACAAAGGGTTCGTGAAATGGGCTGCAGATGAATTTTACACGTTTTTTGTTGTTTGTTCTCAGAAGCTGTAAAACATTAGGTTGGTTTCCTTTTAACCAAACATTTGAAACAGGATAAGTGAACAATCCGAAACATGACATTTTAAGAAATTTCAGGACGGAATGCCCCTTTAAGGTCAAGAACGGTGCCTCTGCTCCTAATTTGTTTAAATTTTTTTTTTTTTAAATACACCACAAAATAATTGAGATAGTTCTTGAGCTAAATGTATGACACTCTCCAAAGCACACAGTGATGTGTAATGAATGGGTTAAAAGCTGCAAATAAACAGAATGGGCCTTCTAAAGTGATGGATGGACTAATTTATTCAGACAGTGCTGGCAGGTAGAAAGTGCTAATGGTACAGTGTTGATGACCCGACCGGGAACCCATCAAACCAACCCATTGATTTTGCTTCACCCAAAGCCATTTTTGACTCAAAAACAAATCCTAATTTAACCACTTTCACAGGGAACATTGATTGCGCCTGTACCTACAGGTATATCCCCTGAAGGGAGAAAGAAGAAAGAAAAAAAGGAAGAAAAAATGATGTGCCGAGGACTTGAAGCTGTATTAAAGGGAAAGAAGATAATGACATACAAGTAAATTGGAGAGATATGCACCGTTCTTTTTTTTTTCTTTTTTTTTCCCTCCCCCTTCCCCCCTCCCCCTTCTTTTCCTTCTCCCCCTCCCCCCTTTCTCTCTATCTATCTCTCGTGTTCAAAGTTGAACCCTGGGTCTTCGGACAATCTTGATTGGGAGATACTCTCATGATGAGGTACATAATCCCATGGGTTATAAAGGCAATATACAACATTTGCTTTCGCTTCATAATATTCATGGATAAATTTGGGTTAGTATTTTTTAAAACAAATTTTAAACAGAAACTAAACCGAATGACTCTGCTAAAATCTTTGATGCCGTGTATACACGCAAAGTTTTTTCAGGAATTCAAAACGGATGACGGATAAACCTGTCACGAGCAAGGACGGAAATATCTGTCATCCACCGGCTCGCAGCGAGCGAGGCTGGAAACATCAGGATGTGCTAGATGCAGATGCCGGCCTAAACCTGTCTCGAATCAAGGTTCATGAAAAACAATCCCGCGTCTGGGTCCAGTCAATGTTAAAATAATCCTGGCGCGAGATGATTAGCTGTGTGAATAGACAGGATATCAGTGGTACACGTAAAATAGGCCTGCACTTGTATTCCCAAATTATAGAGTTTACTGTAGAAAACATTGGAAAAAATTGACGGGAGGAGACGTCTTCTGTTACAAAATATGTTCAAATATGATGATAAAACCTTCCCCCATCAGCCTCTTGGACAAACCTGCCCAGACAGCGTCCCCTGAATTACAACAACCGTCGGATGACTTTTACAGAGAAGATGAGCCTAATTGGCGATGCACTACCAGTGGAATGTGGCTCATGTGTCCGATCTCAACTACTTCATGACGAGACAGCGGCAACGTAATCATGCCGTGACGAAATGTAAGCCGAGGCGAGCGCCCAATTCTCTGTGACGTGTAGGACACAGAGAGAAGTATTTTCCCCCGATCTAGGCCAAATAATTCAAACCCTGGCATAAGTCAGATCTTCTGGATTATTGGCTTCAGGACGTCAGTTACTGACGTGGTATTTCTCATTTTTTTGAGAAAAAAAAAAGAGAAAGAAGCAGAAAAGTTGCCGTACTTCAAGAGGAATTCTCTTGATTAAAAAAACCCATCCCTCAAAAAGATTATATTAGTTACGCATGACATACTCGAGGGGGTCCAATTCCGTTTACAAACAGACCTTGGTAATTGGGAAATATATATTCAGACGCTCGCGGACAAATATTTGTGACTATATTTCTGACAAATTGAGAGCGCTTGCCCGATTTTGGCCTCTAAGCCAGTTTAAAGTATGATAATGAACCAATGGTACAACTGAAAAAGAGTGGGGATTGAAGGGAAGGTGCAAATTTGGCTCCGAGGCCCATTCAATATTTAGACCTGCCGTTGTGTATTTCTTCGGGATATGATCATGTTTTTTTTAAAGTGGAGGTCGAGATTTGCCAAAGTGCAAGACCACCAGACACACAAAGTAAACGTACATGAAAATAAAGCTGTACATGTACATGTTTAAGGTAGGATACACCATTGGTAGTTGCTTTAATTATCATGAATGGGTGGATTTGGGGGGTTGTATTTTATAGTAAATACCGTTTAACTGACCTGTCTAATTTTACAGTCATTGATGCCGAGAAAAGCACGAAAAACGTCGAGCAGTTATTCTTATGTAATTTTAGTTTTTCGCGATCGCCGTCCGGCGATCGTAAATTTTTCTTTATAAAATTCAATTTTTCGGAAAAATTTCAGAATATCTAGCGCAATCATTTTGCTGGATGCCTAGAATCATTATTTACTTTCAATTGAGTAAAATATTTCTTAATAATTCGGTAGTAAATATTTTTGATATCTGCAAATGGTGTATCCCACCTTTAATTGCAAGTTCCTTTGCCATCAATACTCTGACTTATTTAAACTTCCAATAATTGCCACAGGTAATTAATTAAAACCATAAATGCTATCAACAATTGTATTTTTCTCCTTTTTAGTGAAAACAAGCAACAAATTTGTTCTTTACTACAATCATTTACATGATACAATCACTGCCTATATACATGTACATATAGACCTGGTGTCTTAGAGGATTAAAGGTAGGATACACCATTTGCCGATATCGACAATTTGTACTACCGAATTGTTTAGAAATATCTGCATTTGATAAAACAAGAACCACTGCCAGAGGCCGGTTGAAAACAGACATCTTTTTTTATTGCTTTCCTCAGCATACATGATTGTAAAACTTTGAACAGGTCAGTTAAACGATATTTACTATGAAATACAACCCCCCAAATCCACCCATTCATGTTAATCTAAGCAATTACCAATGGTGTATATCCTACCTTTAATTAGTACCAATGAATGCTCAAACTGTGTAATTGGTGTCTGTCCACTAAACTCCCCATAAAGGTAATAATTTCACCAAGTTGGTGTCCTTGTTATGCCCAAGCCTATTGTGAGTCAATGTCAGTACCTCCATATATGTTTGAATGTACAACACACATAATGGACCCCATACAAGCTTTAACCAGTTCGCGCCGGATGACGTATATAAACGCAAAGTTTTTCCTAAACTCAAAACGGATGACGCATAAACACGCCAAGTTCAAGTTCGGAAATGTCTGTCAGCAGCGAGCAACGCCGGAAATGCGTGGGTGTGCTTCCCGGCACTATCGGCCTGAACGCGCTTCGGATCGGGTTTCGTTAAAAATAATCCCGCCCCTCGGCTCGGTGATGTTAAAATAATCCCGGCACGAACTGATTAAGTTAGTTACTTATACGGTACCTGAAAAACATTTTTCAACATATTCCTTGTAATTTATGTACAATCCTTAACAAATTTGTATGGTTCCATTTTGTGATCAGTTAGTACCAGTAGTATGCGGAGACGGTTTGTACAATAAATCTAACAACATATTACAAAAAGAGACACGGTGCCCCCCGGAGTACTAAAGTTGTTGTAAAATGCCCAATTTCTCAGGAAACTAACTGTTGGAACTATGGCACTTCACTTCACTTCACTTCACTTTCCACGTAAAAAGACAACCAAAGTGTATGATCCATACAGTAATATGTGGATGGGGATCCCTAAAAAGCAAAGCTTGTTGAGTAGAGATTCCCAGATACAACGAATATACGAAAAAGACATACACACAAAACAACACATAACACCAGAAATAAATATGGGAATTACATAATTAAGAAATTAGTAGCGTAGCCTATCCTGCAGCTGTAACTGTAAGCTACAAATGGTCCAACATTTTCCTGATTCTGTCCAACATCCAGGACAAATATTAGGAATACATATTCCAATAATTTAGTCGATAGATGGTATTGGTATGCAACTACATGTAGAAGTGTAGCAAAATGTCCCGGCCTCATACCGTAGAATGACCCTTCGAGCATATACATACTGTGCATGTATGTACGTGCATCATTATCACAAACCAATGCCTCTCAGCCTTGTAACACTAGTCAAACAGTGTTGTTAATATGAACATGAAATATAAACCATGCCATGCCCTCCAGACTGAATGTAGATATTTGTTGAAGAGTGGAAGGGGAAGTACAGTGCACTTCTATTACCGAGCGAAGAGTCCATAATATAAAAGATGCACACAGACGAGCGAGTGCATGCCCTCGGGCAAGAACACATATAGGACAGGTGGCTAGGCAGAAATGTCAAATAAAGTTATGGCTCTGCATGTATTTCGTGTGGGAGTATCGACAGATTCCCGGTTTATAGTGCAGCAGACATAGTCAACAAATTGATTTTGTGATAAAAGCACTAACATTGGCACACATTTTAGTCGAAAATTGCATACCCAATATTTCTAAAGAGCCATGTGAAATGTAACTTACGATAACAGCCAGGGCGCGATTGCATTTTTCTACGATACCACTAATTCGCTATGGCGGTATCAAGTTCTGGGACTTTATTTTTCATTTAAAAAAACCAATCCCCCAAAACACAAATTAGGAAAAGAAAATGTTCAAAATGCTGTTAAAACTCCTTTTTTTTTTCAAAGAGAGAAGGAAAATAGAAAAACAAGCAAATAAACCACAACATACTAGTAGGATTTCCCTCTTTTTGGAGTGGTTTTATAAGAGAATCACTCTTTTAAAGAGTGAGCTAGTAGTCACTTTTTTACATTGAGTTCAGTCTTGCTTTTAGTAAAAATATTTGTATAGCGCTTTTAACTCTGATTAAAGCGTTTACATTATCAATACCACTGATCGGGCAAACGAAACATTCAAAATACCATCTCTGCTCCCTTGGGCGTATAGAGCTCGATGCAGCCATTTCGGCACAAGACAGAATCAATGACAACGACCATCTCCGCTATCGCCGTTATCGCTCGACATTTATCTCGCTTTCTTTACTAGACAAAGTGCTCCTTGCTATTTACTTAGTCCATTTTAAACTTGAACACGCTCGGCCTTATTGCCTTAAAAATCACTACTCCATAGCCAGTGTTTCCCATAACAAATCGAGGCATTCATGGTAACACCTGCAAGTTTCGAAAGAACATTTCAGCTGGCAAAACAAAAAAAACTAAAAAAAAAAATCGCGGATTGCTTTCCATGCAAAAGTCTACAAAAAACCCCAAATCTTCAACTCGACATTTAGAGCTTAATTCTCTGGCTACCCAAAGGACAGCAGCACACGTCATTATAACTGCAGTATAAATCATTACCGAGATCATTTTATACTTAAGTGTCCCAGTGTTCTGGTTTTATGACATGGTATTAATGCTCACAGCTGTCTCCATAAAGGTTTTTACAGCTCCGGGAAAACCACACTCGGATGTCACGCCGATATCCCCACGAGGGACGTTCTCTGGATTGTCAAAGCATTCTTTTGCTTATCTACGGAAATTTTTACTGGCAGCCAGAGTGTTTCTTCCCAAAGCAGGCGGTGTTTTTTTTTTTAATGGATTGCCCACTTCTGGCCAATGAGACAGTTCGGTATCTCGATTAAGTGTCAAAATCAAAGGTTATTCGAGATAAAAGAGCTGATGTTGTCATGTACGTAGTTTGTTTTAAGCTGTATGTATGCTGCGTGGGTGAAGCAAATTATGATGTCGTATACTTTTATTAGTACAGACACTTTTCCCCATTCAGTAAAAACAAAGTTAGGTCAACTTTGGAAAACCACCATGGACATAGCCGGATTTGAACCCGGGACTTTTCCCATTTAGAGCTCTTCTCGTTTAGCTAAAGCCCTGTTCGCACTGGACTTTTTTTGATAAAACTTACTGAGACGATGGGTACTTTTCCAATTTTAAGTCCAGTGCGGACAGCCTAGGACGTTTTCCTCTCGGTTACTTTTCACGAGTCCAGTGGTTACTTTACCGGCCAACTGCTGCCCGGGAAAACTTCCCAGGTAACTTTTCCCTAGACGATAAGTCCTGTGCGAACAGCGCGAGTCGGTAAAAGCGTCTCCCTGGAAAACGTACATCCGGCCCCCTACTGCGATTTCATGCTACACAAGACACCGTGCATGCGCTCTTTGCATTGTTTACGTGCGCGCGCTGATGCATGCACATTGCATTGTGATCACATTCGCCTTCATGAGTCATTATAATGACAGCTCGGCTACTTCTCCCGCGGTCTCGGTAAAATTTTCCCGTGTCGAAAGCCCAAGTGCGAACAGTGGTAACATTTGACCATTTTTTATTTTACCATCGTCTCAGTAAAACCTTCAAAAAAAAAAGTCTAGTGCGAACACGGCTTAAGCCATTGTGGCAGCTCGACATGCGCCGTCTTCGTTCAGGTAATAATGAAGAATTGTTATGGAGCCAGGTGTTAAGTAGGTTAATACATTCGGTAGCGCTGTATGTGGGTGAGAAATGGCCATCGGACTGCACCCCTTGGTGCCATTCTCACCCACGAATGGCGCGCTCTTCGTATTATCTACTCATAATGACAGATCTAACAAAGGCATTACAAAAAGAGTGAACCCAAATTTCTAAAACACCTCATAAAGGACCACCGGTTAAATTTTGTGTACACCTAACCAAAACCTGCAAAAAAAAGATATCACCAATATGAAATTTACACTGCAGTTTTGGCAGTGAAACCAACAGTTAAAAGGTAGGATACACCATTGGTAATTGCTTGAATTATCAGGAATAGGTGGATTTGGGGGTTGTATTTTATAGTAAATATCGTTTAACTAACCTGTCCGAAGTTTTACAATCATGGATGCTGAGAAAAGCAAAAAAAACTGACGTTTGTTTTCAACCGGTGTCGGGCAGTTGTTCTTATGTTCTTGTTTTTGGTTTTTTTTTGCGATCGCTATTTTGTTTTATTTTGTATTAAATTACAAGATAATTCTAGTGCAATCATTTTGCTGGATGCCTAAAATCATTATTTACTTTCAATTAAGTAAGAGAATTCTTAATAATTTGGTAGTATTTGTTTCTTCGATTCCTGCAAATGGTGTATCCTACAGGCGGTGCAAACTGCATAGCCACTACGTGTATCTCGCCAAGAGCTTTCACCACTGTGTTATCTATTTCCTTTTTTCATGCTTAATTAACAGATTCTGTTTCTCGGCTGGGCACGAGCCGAGCTCCGGATGTATACGTATGACCTCAGGCGAGACAAGCAACTCGGTAATAGTGGGGCCAACAAGCAGAAGTCTTCTCATCTTTGCTTTCCAACACCTGCCTGCCTCCCAGTTGAAAGAAGAAAAAAAGGGCAAATATTGCTGCATCTGATATAATGCACATGGCACTCGATGGGATTTTCCAATGTGTGACCCGCTCCATCGTAATCAGGAATAAGTCGCTGATGCCGTTTTACACACTTGGCCGTTGAAGTGAACGCATGGGTGAAAATCGTGACTAAAGCCGCGTTCGCATTGGACTTTTTTTGGTAAAACCTACGGAGACTGTTGTCAACTTTAACCAAATTAAATCAAATGCGGACAGAGGGTAACATTGTCAAATCGTCCATTTTACCCTCCGCAACAGTAAGATCTACAGGCCCAAGCTTCTAGTGGAGGATTTAACACCGTTAACTTTGACAATCACGTAACTTATGACAATATTAAGTCCAATGCGAACGCGGCTTTAGTAATTTTTCTGAACATTGTATTTTTAGGAAGTGTAGTTATAAAAGATTATTGCCATTAATGTCTTGTATGTAAAAACGATAAATAAAGATAAAAAATGAAGAGGATTTGTGTGCGCTGTCCATATGATTTTGGTAAATTTTGTTAATTTCAAAGCTGTTTTTCTCGGAATGTGGATTCGGCAAATAAATATACACCTGTCATCTTCATCAGACCATAACTCGTTAACCTAAAAAGATACACACTTGTGATGGGTATCATTATAAAGCTTATGAAATTCCCTTTCTCACCATGTGCATATTTCAAAAAGTCATTTCGAGACTTATTCCTGATTTCGATGGAGCGGGTCACAAATGATAATCAGCAACAAGAATGCTACAGGTTATAAGTTGCATAACAAGGAGAAGATTACGGTGGGAGTTTTGAAGACTATTTCAACGAATATCCATACTGCACAGGGGCTATCCATTTAAATCCCAACGATCTAGGCATTCATTTGGGTTCAGTACACAGTACTACAAAATACTACTCGATGCTATGGGCCAGTGTAAGAGTACAGCATACTGCAGTTTGTAGTGTTAGGTGACGTTAGGGTTAATCAATATATTATTAAATTACCTAGGAGAGTTGATGGCTTCTGATTGGTCGAGACTCGATCACGTGGAGGGCATTATTTTGTAGTAATTGCCAGGCTTTCAAGAAGAAGCGAATAAATGGGCCCTAAACCAGAATTAATCAAGCATTATGTAAGCCAATGATTGGACGATTGCAACAGTTCTACGGTAACTTATAACAAGGACGCGTTGAATCTTGATACTGTGCGCTATAAATGTATCCCGAGGTGCTGCCTTTGGGGCAGCAGGTTCCTTTGGGTTTTTTTATAAAAAATTAAATAAAAAGCCCCCAGACATAGATACTCCAGAAATGCCTATCCTGGTAAGTTCCAAAAAGGACTGTATAGTCACTGATTAGCCTGGGTTTGAGGTCAAGCGAGGCCAAGCTGTTGAAATGCTAATTCTGAGAAAGTCTCATAGGGATGTGCACAAACCTATTTCCTGTTTACTAAAAAAAAAGAAACCTACCACAAGATGTAAAGTATAATGTCAAGGACCCAGCTCCACAAATAGGGTCGAGAAGAGTTCATGGGGATCTCCTTACAACTATTTAACCCATTAAGAAAAGTTTGTTTACATTAGGGGGGTGTAAAAGCATACCTGCTGCCCCAAAGGTAGCAGGTGGGGCATCCGTGTTGCTCAGTTTGAGGGTGCGGCGCAGGGTGACGTCACGATGACATCATCGGATGTCATGTGACGTCACGTTATTTTTCAATAATATCTTGTATAGCGCTTTTCACACCCGAAGGGCATCTCAAAGCGCTTCCAACATTATTACCCCTGGTCACTGGGCCATTTTCAATCCTTAAACCATCTCAGCTCCCTGGGGAGTATACAGCCTGTGCTGCAATATATGCGCTACTAGGCTAAATCAATCACAATAACCATCTCTGCCCTCACAGTTACCCATTTTACCCCTGGGTGGAGAGAAGCAATTATAGTTAAGTGTTTTGCTCAGGGACACAAGTGTCACGACCGGGACTCGAACCCACACTCTGCTGAACAGAAACACCAGAGCTTGAGTTCGGTGTTCTTATCCAATCGGCCACGACACCCTACGCGTGGGTGCACTTCCCGGTACTATCGGCCTGAACCCGCCTCGGATCGAGTTTCGTTAAAAAAATTATTCCGCGCGTCGGCTTGTTGATGTTAAAATAATCCCGGCACGAACTGGTTAATAGCTCCATGCAATTACCCATATATTAGGGTATTCCCCTTTCTGAAAACAAATATTAAATATCTACATCTTCGAGAAAATGGTAGCTGAAACAAACAAACAAACACCCCAACGCTCGTGCGCACAAGCTATAACAGGTTAAGTATTCCAACGGACCCCAGACCAAAAAAGCTGGAATTTTGTTTTTACCCAGGGCTGTTCAAACAGCCAAGATCCATTACCGTAACCACAGTTATCCATTTCAAGATGAAGTATTAACCAAGACCCTAATGGGGCCTTGAGGTCAGAAAGCGTGAATTCACACATATAGAGACACGAACCAAAAAAAAAAGGTTCCCACAAGGCCACTAGATCTTTTTTGGGAGAAATTACTCAATCTGCTGCCTCGATGGTAAGAAAGATGAGAACAACTGGACAGAAGGTTCTCTGTCTCGATTTCCACTTCAATTAATTTTTTTTCTGTAAAACCAGCATTGAGTGCAGTAAAAGGTCGTAAATTCTCAGTTTTTGTTTTTTGGTGTTTTTTTTTAATTGCGGTCTTGCCATGCCTGGTTTTCAATGCATGATTGGCAACATAAATCATTTTGCATTTTAGGCCTACTGCTATTTCGCTGATCAAATATGTTTATTATCATTATCGTCATCGTCCGACAGTTTACTTTTAAAGTGTACAGTAGAAGATTTGTCCAAAGGGGAGAGGAATGAATATTGGAAGCATTTCAAATAAATATAAAATAAAAATATAATCTTGAGAGGTTTACAGATTTATGTTTAAAGGTAGGATACACCATTGCATTGGTAATTGCTTGAATTATCAGGAATGTGTGGATTTTTTTTTGGGGGGGGGGGGTATTTATAGTAAATATCGTTTAAATAACCTGTTCGAAGTTTTACAATAATGTATGCCGAGGAAAAGCAAGAAAAACATTCGTTTTCAACCGACGTCGGGCAGATATTGTTGTTGTTCTGTTTTTGTTTTTGCGATCGCCGACTGGCGATCATGAATTTTTGTTTATACTTCTCAACTTTGTAGAAAAATTACAGGATATCTAGTGCAATTATTTTGCTGGATGCCTACGATCATTATTTACTTTCAAACAAATAAGATATTTCTTAATAATTCGGTAGTAACAATTTGCGATATCTGCAAAAGGTGTATCCTACATGTACCTTGAAGAAAACGTTGGCTGAATAAATGACCCATAACAGTAATAAAGTAATTCATATAAATCTGAACCTTTTCTCACTCTACAGTACATGTTGAATGGAATACACGTACTTGTATACAGAAAAAACTAACGGACGAAGCGCGATACTGCAATTTCCTCGTCACATTAGCTGACACAGATTTACACTGCAAACGATCACTTCTCACAAAAACAACATCCATCAATAGTACCTTACACGGTGCGACATGACCGGCTGTAAATTTGCCCCCAACTGTAAACCTAAAATAACAAGTCTATTCATCCCAATCAACAACTATCTGCAACACGTACACGTACGCTACAAGAATTACACACGATGACGTAAACCATGAAAACCAAAATATTGTAAACTATTGACAGATCCCCGACATCAATTATTTTGTCGGAATATTCAAGCACATTGAGTTGCACTGTAGTCAGTTGCTCGGACTTTATTTCTCCTTGGTAAAAAGAGAAAGGAAAGAAAATGTTGGTCAAATCAGCTCCAAATCTTTTAACCAGTTCGCGCCGGGATTATTTTAACATCACCGAGCCGAGGGGCGGGATTATTTTTAACGAAACTCGATCCGAAGCGGGTTCAGGCCGATAGTGCCGGGAAGCACACCCACGCATTTCCGGCCTTGCTCGCTGCTGACAGACATTTCCGAACTTGAACTTGGCCTGTTTATGCGTCATCCGTTTTGAATTTGGTGAAAACTTTGCGTTTATATAAGTCATCCGGCGCGAACTGGTTAAAAGCCAAAAAAATGTAATTAATAAAAAAAATGGAAATAAAAAGCAAAACATATCTTTAAAAAATCAGCACAATGAACTACCACTACACTACTTCAGTACTCACGAGCCATAGGTGTTAAATACACTCGTGTACAAAAGTGCAAGTTAATTCCTAAGAAATGATGGCGAGAAAGTGGTGTCTGAACATTTCGTTTTTAAAGCAATCTTTCAACAAAGAATTTTATAAAAACGATTCCAAATGATTTCAAATGTTTCCGGTCTTCTTTTCTCCCTTTCTTTTTTATTGCATAGGCCTAATGACGTTCTTTTTAATTAACCCTTAATTACCCCCCAAGGCCCTTTTGACTAGGAACCATCCTCAATACTGCAAATTCCTACAATTGGAACCATGTAAAAATTGGTTTCATACTCAATCCTCAAAAATCAAACGCTATTTTTTGAATTTGTTTATAGTGACCAACTGACCACTGCTTTAATATTTCAAAATCCTCATTCAGAAGCAGTGTGGATTATATCAAGCATAATGCTGGGTTGCATTATGCATGTCTGAACATAAATAATGCTGGGTGTTAAAAGACTACGATTTTAACCCATTGTATCCTCCAAAATCAACCGGTACATTTTGCCATTCGTCGTCAATCCTCCAAAATCCACCAAATCTGCAATGAGGATTTTGAAAGATTGAGGAGGGTTAGGGTTCAGTGAACAAATGAAATGTTCAAATGATTGTTTTTGGTCCACTTATAGTCATTCAAATACTTAGTCATGAAAAAAATGCAACTTTTTCCCAACAATTGTTGTTCCATAACTTGCTTAATTTCATCTATGAAATAACTACTTTTTTCAGGTATGGAATTAGACCAACAGGTACATGTATTGGGTTGGACTTCCTTGTTTGGTGGGTGTATAAGTGGCAGTATAGGTGTATAAGTGGATTGGTCTATTCAAACAGGCCGTCTGATTTTGTGTAATTTTTTTTTTATATTTCAGGAAATAGCAGCAGCTATTCAAACAGGCCGTCTGATTTTGTGTATTTTTAATTTTTTTATTTCAGGAAATAGCAGCAGCTTTTTAATCTCAAGAGCAAAGCTTTTTATTCTCAGGAGTAACTACTTTACGCAAGAAAGATTCTTTTGTCTGGCCTTTAATTTTGTTTGGCCTTTTTTATATATTTTCCGTCAGTTAGCACGTCCTGTAATCTCATAACTTGCTTAAATTCATCTATAAAATAACTACCTTTTATAGGTATGGAGTTAGACCAACAGATATTGGGTTGGACTTCCTTGTTTGGTAGGTGTATAAGTGGCAGTATGACTGGATTGGTCTATTCAAACAGGCTGTCTGATTTTGTGTATTTAAACCAAAAAAATATCTCAGGAAATAGCAGCAGCTCTTTATTCTCCAGAGCAAAGCTTTTTATTCTCAGGAGTAACTACTTTACGCAAGGAAGATTCTTTTATTTGTGCCTTTCAATTGTTGTTTTTGTTCATATTTTTCGACAGTTGGCACGTCCTGTAATCTCAATCAATCTTCGGGCAAGATGCTGATCTGACGTGCCTGGCTAAGCCTTGTAAATCTGCCTGTCATCACCGTAATTCCCATGCAATCATGCCAAATTCTTGTGTGGTCTCCATCAACTGCGGGTCCTAATGAGACAAAATGTCTTGTAACAATCCGACTCTGTTCCAGGCACTGATGTATATTTCATAATTGGGAAATAAATTCTGTACGCGAGGACTGGGAGTGTTGCCTTTATCTGCAGTCAATCCCTTAAATGTTTTGTGTTCTTAAAAAGGTTTTAAAAATGTTTAAACGACGACCTTAAAGGGATCGTATACATTTGGTAATTACTCCAAAAATTAATGGCAATAAAAACTTACTTGGTAAGGAGTACAGCAGCTTTGGATAGTATAATGCATTTTTAGAAACTTTTCACTTTGAAGTACTGTGGTTATGAAAAAATATATCAATTTTTATCCCCAAAAATTTGAATCTGAGAAGCGTTACTGCAGTGACGTTTCTCAGACTGTGTATTCCAATGCAGATTATTCTTCCTGCGTGGACATAACCGGTCCAGATTTTTGGCAATATCTCAAAATTGCTACCACCTTTTGAAATGAAATTTGTACAGGTTAGTTTTATGGTATATATCTATAACTATATAGGATTGAAACAAACAATGGGTTCAAATTACCAAACGTATACGATCCCTTTAAATAACCCCATCATGACTTTTGTCTTTGGTATAAATCCGATGAAGAATCGTCTTCCCACCCAAAGGTCACTGCATCCAAGTTCCATCAAAATCCATGAAAGCAAGTAGAAGTTATACATGTTTGTTCAAAAACTTAATCAGAAACATAAAAACACACGGTCATACAGAGATACGGACATATTACAGAATTAAAGGGATCGTATACGTTTGGTAATTGGAACCCACTGTTTGTTTCAATCCTATATAGTTATAGATATATACCATAAAACTAACCTGTAAAAAAATTATTTCAAAAGGTGCTAGCGATTTTGAGATATTGCCAAAAAACTGGAGCGGTTATGTCCACGCAGGAAGGATAATCTGCATTGAAATACACGCTCTGAGAAACGTCACTGCAGTAACGCTTCTCAGATTCACATTTGTTGAGATAAAAAGTGATATCTTTTTCTATAACCGCAGTACTTCGAAGTGAAAAGTTTCTAAATGCATTATAATATCCAAAGCTGTATCCAAAGCTGTATCCAATATCCAAAGCTTTTATTGCCATTAATTTTACCAAACGTATACGATCCCTTTAAACAAAAAGCAAGACAAACGTAGGACGTTGGAGGACAAAATCAGGATAAAAGTAGGGCTCTTGTGGGCTTTCAGGAGTACTTTTTGTTGATACTCATCATGTCCACAGCATCATATTCATAAGCCTTGTTTGGCATGCTCAATTGCTTTTAGAATTAGTGCAGTACTCATAGTGCGAAATACCGTACCCTTTGGAGACGTGAACACAATGGGGACAATGGGAGTGAAAAGGTCTTCAAAGGGTAATTTCTATAGATGAATAGGTCTCCACTAGGAATTTCACGAATTAGATTTTTGGATTTTACTTAATTTAATCAAAAACTAGGGTTAGGATATGGGTTAGGGTTAGTGTTTGGGTTAGGGTATAATATAGGGTACATGTATATTGGGTCGAAATTTCAACCCAGGAAAATAATTGTGGTTAAAATGGGAGCATTTTGAAAAACGTGCTCGACTTTCTAACCATTTTGTACACGAGAACAAAGCCATGTCTCCACAGTGATACAAAAATGCGAATATACGTAGCCAAGCCCTTTAGTTATGTGATTTATATCACAGTGTGTAAACACTGTTGAGAAAAATAATCAACAAGATTTTATTTGTTCGAATTGTGGGAAAAAATAGTAAGAGTCAACTCCTGCAGTAGGAATTCCAAGATTTTTTGAAAGTAGCAGTATTTGAAAGCCTGCAGCTGGTAAAATCGCAAAATCTACATGTAATCAAACATGAAATGTATTTAGTTTGCTAATATTTCAACAATTACATGGATTCAGTGCCCTTAGAGTACTCAGAAAGTGGTTTCAAAAATTCTACATGCAAAGTAGTTCCCTACACTCCACGAATTAAACGGATCAAGTCGGAAGCCTTTTATAAATATAAACAGTCTGTAGTTTGCAAACATCAATTACATAAACTACTGAATGATTATCAAATATCTTACTTGGTTGTAACTTGTAAGTTAACAATAGTCTCAAGAAACCTGTGAAACCCGTGGCATTTTTGTATCAGTTTCTAACAATGTTATGCCAACTATCGTTTAAAATTCAGTTTTAAAAAAGTCCACATTTTGTTTGCAATTGGTAACCCATCGATGAATGCAGGCAAGCCAGCTACCGATAGGCTGGTTCCTCAACCTGATAATTTCCTGACATCTCTATTCCGTCTGAAGTTGGGTCTAGGAACCAGACTACAAGACCTGGGGCCAATTTCACGGAGATGCTAAGCACACAAATTTGCTTAGCATGAAAATTTGTCCTTGGTAAAAACGAGGTTACAGACCAAATTTTCACGTGATCTTTATTGTTTTTGATTGATAATCAGCTGGTGTTTTGCTTAGCAGGAAAAACACGTAGATGTTTGGCTGATAACTTGTTTTTAATGAGCAAGACCTTTTTGTGCTAAGCAAATTTTTATGCTTAGCAACTCCGTGAAATTGGCCCCAGATTTATTTTTGCTGTTTTTTTAACCATCTATGAACCTGAAACTTTTAAGCGGTGAGTGTAACAATATTTGCTTAAAAAAAAAATAATCCATGTTTTTTTGGAAAATTACAGCAAAGGCAAATAGTGTGTAATATAGTACCTTCAGCCCTAATGTGCTAGGCATTCATTTCAGATACAGTACACTACTCAATTCGCATGGGCTAGTGTTGTAAGAGTACCGTACATGTATAACAGTTTGCTCAAGTAGTATTTTGTAGTATTAGGTGACAATAGGGTTAACGAGGGTCATGGTAAACAACAAGCCATAATATTAATGGTCGGGTTGTGTTCATCTCAAAATTGCCAATTTCTGGACGTCTTAACTAACGCATTCCAGATTCTGATTGGTTTTATTTTACATACATGTACCGGTACGTATGAGGCACCCTTTCCCCAAAAGTCAATTCCCTGGAATAACAGACTCTTAAGCCACTGAATCTTACAATAAAGGCTTTGAAGATTGTCACAGTACTGCAACACAGTATGGCCTAAAATGATGGAGATGTCCCGAGTTTTTGAAATGTAGGTTCACTGAACTACAAGGTTCACTGAACTACACGGTACATATGTATGCAGAATTGACAGATATATATGTGACCTGTCACCACAAAATGAGAGTAAAGTCGCACAATGTGATTCGGAGATATAGCCATCCAAAGTCAAAATATGAAGGGGTGGTAAATTTTGAGATTTTGCGTAATTTGGAAAGCCCTAGTCCTCCTTTACATATTCCCATTTTTTGGGTAACATCAGATGATCGAAAACCTCTTAAATTACGCGATTTTGCATAGTTAGTGTTTGGATTAAAGTCCATTAGTGGTCTAATTAACACGGTAATTAAATATGCAAATCAGGTCCTTGTAAGTATCCCACGTTTACGACATTGTAATATTTTGTTGTTTATACAATAGTTTGTATGTGTGAAAAATTTCAAGAAGAAATAATGATTAGAACATAGCCGTTGCTATGCTAAACCGAATCTTACTTGTCCTGTTTTGTAATCTTTTGTGTGTTTTTGTTTAAGATGTTTAAAGTAAGTTTTTTCACAAACACGTTTTGTGAAACCCATGACTTTCTAGAGCGCTGTAAAAAGTATTTATCGCAAAACCCCCAAGCGTTATATACCATTGGAAAGCTCTCTTTCTCAAGAATTTGAAAATACCAATATCTCAATTTTCAATATTTCCGACTTAACTCTCATTTTGTGGTGACAGGTCACATATTTGTTTAACCAGTTCGCGCCGGATGACGAATATAAACGCAAAGTTTTCCCCAGCTTCAAAACGGAGGACGCTAAACACGCCACGAGCAAGGCCGGAAATGTATGTCAGCAGCGAGCAAGGCCGGAAAGTGAGTGGGTGTGCTTCCTGGTACTGGCGGCCCGAACCTGCTTCGGATCGAGTTTCGTTCCCGGCGCAAACTGGTTAAAAGATATTTTTTCATATTATGTTAGTTGCTTTGGCCAGCTTTATACTGGAACAAGTTCGGGTGCTGCTGAACTAGTTCCTCTTGTCAATTTCCGAGAGACAACTTCATGCATACGTGTTCTGTTTTTTACTCAAACGTGTCAAGTCGATGGATGACGTTATTTTGTAAGGAGACGACAGGCCTTTAACGTTGTTAATAACGGACCAACAGTCTTTTATTATTTATTTCTATTATTTTCTCCACTTTATTTAGTGCAAGAAATAATCATCTTTATTGCAGAGAGTTATAATCATTACAGAAATGTATCGTCAACTTTTGCAAAACTTGCCCCAGTTTACCTTTGCAGCCATCGTATAACCGTGACGTGTTACTCACGCATGTCTAGAGAAGCCACGCTTCAGAGCTAAAGTTGATCCAATTGGAGTAGCTACACTGTTGTCAAACCACGCAGCGTTCGACGAACAACTACATGTAGATTGACTATGGTTCAAGTCTAGTCGACTCTTGTCATCCAACTAAACTTGCCTCTGTGTAAGGATTCACTACCAGCTGATCACCATCAGGAATCTTGCTTCCATACCTAAGTGATCTGCTGATATGTTACACTCCTGGCCAGTCGCTTAGGTCCTCATCCGACACAAACTATCCTCAGGGTCCCAACAATCAAACTTAAATCAGCTAGACAGAGAGCCATTTGCAGGGTAGCACCACAGCTTTGCAAAATTTTACCTAGGGACCTGCGGGAATTGAACTCCCTGACTGTTTTTACAAACACGTCCTAAAGGTAGTACACACCAGTTGCAAATATACAACAGCAAAAAACTATTGAATTATTCTGAAATACCTTACTTGACTGTTAAAGGTAAGATACACCATTGGTAATTGCTTGAATTATCATGAATGGGTGGATTTGGGGGGTTGTAAATATCGTTTAACTAACCTGTCCGAAGTTCTACAATCATGAATGCTGAGAAAAGCACAAAAAAGCGTGTTTTTTAACCGGCGTCTAGCAGTTATTCTTCTGTTATTGTGTTTTTTTGCGATCGCCATCCGGCCATCGCTAATTTTTCTTTATAAAATTATATTTTTCAGAATAATAAAAGGATATCTAGCCCAATCATTTTGCTGGATGCCTAGAATCATTATTTACTTGCAGATGAATAAGATATTTCCTAATAATTCGGTAGTAACATTTTTCGATGTCTGCAAATGGTGTATCCTACCTTAAGTAAATGTGAAATCACGGCACCTGGTGTGCTGTCGTTAAAAAAAAAGTTGAATTTTGTATCAATTTTCAACAGCACTGTCAAAAGAAAACTGGCGGGTCATGTGGGAAAAGATTGCGCAGTTAATATGCTGTGGAACTGTTAAAGGTTGTTGCTATTAAACTCTAACAGTCCTCAATCCTTCACCTGTTAGAGGATTGAAAACTGTTAGAGTAAAATGATTGCCTTCATCATCATTGTGCTATCAGTTTGATGCACTGCGTGCTTTGTAATCTTTTTAGGAGACGTTTCGTTAAAGAATCAGGCGTTCTTCAAAATCGTTGTGCGAAGACAGAAATCGATGCTCGAAGAACTTTAGAGAATCGTTTCCTAAAAAGATGTGAAAGATGTAATTGATTCTGGCGTGGAATCGCCCAAGCCTACTGCGATTGCTGTTTATTGGTTTTCCAACGTAGTTGTGGTACACGTACGTGCGTTCATGTCATAAAAAAAGTAGTCCAAACTATAAACCTTCACAATATAGAATTCCTACTAATGCCCTTGTTGGGTAATAAACTATAGATAAAATGTGACCTGGCACCACAAAATGGGTGGAAAGTCGCAAAATAAAAAAATTGACATTATTACATTTCTAGAAAGAAGAAGTCCTAAGCTTTCAAATGATGTGTTGTGTGTTGCTGTAGCTTATTCCTAGCAGTCGCTATACTCTTTTTGAAATTGCTGAAGTCATGCTCCCTTGTTTTGAGAAAATGGAGTTCAAAGTCCGTGAACCGTTCTAACTGTACTATCACTCATTGCAATTCAGCCACAAAAACACACTTTAGAGTTTTAATTGAGCTATACAATTTTGGAATATGATAAAGAATTTTTTTTGTATGTAAAAACGTTAACAACTCGAAACCGACCTCCCACTTGAAAAATTGACGTTTCGGCCAATAACTTGTTTTGGCTATATGCGACTTTCCGCTTATTTCGTGGTGCCAGGTCACAAATGTTCTAATTAAACACGGTCAGTTTACAACTCAATAACTCTAGTCAATATATATATTTTTTAATGTATTTTTTAGTATTATTTATGTTCAGAAGTGCAACCAATGTAAAGACAAGGCCTATTTATTTTTGTTTAATTTTAGTGCATGGCACATTGGAATGGGACATTGTGACATTTACTGAACAAAAAAACACCTGTCTGTACCACCGAGGCCATGGTTCATCATCAGACTGCTGTTAAGCTCCGGTCTCCGTGGCATGAAACAACTGAACATAATCCATTCTCACTTCGCCCAATGTAATGAAAGTCTATTCATAAATACCTGGGACAGTTTAGGCATTCCTATTGGTCGAGAGCCCGTCACGTGGCCGGTATTAAACGGACGATAAAGACATGGCTGGAAGTGTTTAAAACCAACTGGCAACAACATTCCGTCCCCAGGGCTCACTTTATTTCCAACCCTGAACCGTACCTCGTCTCCAATAGTAAGAGCGGGTAGTGTTGGGCGCGTACAGCTCGACACCTTGGGAACGAGGTTGCCAATGGCAGTAATAGTCTGGTTCACAGTAAATACGCTTTATTGCATGTATTGTGTAGAGCGACAGAGGCGGAAACATGTCATTTGACACAGACAGAATGGCGAAACACCGAAATTTACTTGCGACAATTTTCCGGGATTTTCGGGGCCTTTTTGGGCTGAATTTTACAAAAAAGGTATTTATGAATGGGAATAAATGTGTGTTCGGTCGGTATTAATCACTCTGTTTAATACCGCTTGGAGTCTGGGTAATTATCAGCACCCAGACTCCAAGCGGTATTAAACAGAGTGATTAAAACCTCTCGAACACACAATTTATTCCCTTATTAATATTGCAGGTTACTCCCCAGCTAGTTCCCATACCTGTACCAACGTCTCTGGGTGGAGTGAGGCAAGTTGGGTGGAGTGAGGCAAGTTGGGTCTGAGTGACTTGCCCAAAGAACACAAAATACAGCCGAAAGCAGAATTCAAACATCCGACCACACTACCTTACTTAACTACATTTAAAGGGGCACTCCATCCTAAAAATCCTCCAAAATTCATGATTTGGATTGTTTAATCTAATTTCAAAGGTCTGGTTGAATGCAAACTAATGTCTTACTGTTACTGAGCAAAGATTTAATAACAAAATTTAAAAAAAAGCTAGAAAAAAGGCATTCCTTTTCAAACGGCGTAGGGGAGTTGTTCTTGTTTTTTCAAGATCGCCGTCCGTCGATCAAATCTTTTTCACATAAAATTTAATTTTCATTTCTATCTCATAGCGCACTCGTTTTGGTGCATGCCTAGAATCATTATTTACTTTTAAATAAAAATATTTTTAATAATTTGGTAGTAAAACTTTTCTTGATGTCCGCAAATGGTGTATACGACCTTTAATTTGATTGAACACAAATAACAGTGCAACTTACCAAGTAAAGCACAAGCTGCACCCTTGTCACTGACTGCAGATCCTCATCACCTGTATATATATATATATAAATATAATTATATCATTAATTGTACCAATAGGAAGACACTTTAAAATAAATATTTCTGTAATAGGGAGACTTTTCTAAATAGGGAGACTTTGGGGTGTCTCCCTATTTGTTTAGCTACAAGAAGGAGACCAAGTTTTCATGTATTATTAGCTGTATTTGTAGAACAGGGTCCAAAATGTCGTAAAAAAGCACTAGGAAAAAACGGGTTAGGTTTACAGAAAAAAGAGAAAAATTGTGTGCACATCTCTACAGGAAAGTCTCCCTATTATCCCATGTGGTGGTTATTATTATTATTCCAGGGCTCATAATCCATAAACTGAATGGCTAAGGATGCGGCTACATCGCAGCCGAGGTGATGACATGTAGACAGCCACCGCACAACCCTATATCAGACCACGGAACACAGCTAGTGATCGATTGAATTTTACTTATAATTATTATTATCCCTGTTCATCAGGAATGAGACCATTTCTGGAGCTCGAGATCAACGCAATTTGGTCTCTACCTTAACAGGTACCCATTTATACTACTAGGTGGAGTGAGGTAATTTTAGTCAAGTCTCTTGCCCAAGAACACAAGCACCATGTTCCTGTCGGAGTTCGAACCCGCGTACCATGCATCACACACAAGTCAAACACCATAACCATCCCTCCCCCCAACAATAATCCAGTTCGATATTTCAACTACACATGTACACATGAAGTTTTTCTTTTTGGAAACCATTTCATCGTATGCATGTACAAACGTAGAGTGTAGCCAGGTACCAACAAATTTAAAGAGATCGTCATCGTCAAGTTACATTTTTCAAAAAAACCAAAACAACTGTTTGGACAGTGAAAGTGTTTACAGGTTTCTAGTGTGGCCAAAATGTTGTTCAAACAAAAGTTTCCGTCGTCTTTTAGATTCTGTTTATACCACACCCCCCAGAGCCTTATGTGCATTTTTCTGCCACGTTTCTCCCCCCCCCCCCCCCCTTCCACAACCCAAACTCCCAACCCCCAACCCCCAAGAAAAAAATTGTCGCATCTTGTTGCGCATATGCGCAGTTGGAATACCAAACTGGTTTACTAATCATGGTCGGAACTAGTTGAAGTTGGGAGTGTGAGTTTTTGACTGGGCATGGTGTCGCGATGGAATGGTCGCGCCTGGGAGGTGTTGCAGACCTGCAACACTACCGGCGGGGCCCGGGCCCCTTAAATTGCAGGCGACATGGTCTGGCCTACCCGGAGGGCCTATTTCTCGTGGTACTGTGTCTGGGAGATTGCGAACGTCCTTCTGTTTCCTATTCGTTAATTGTCAAGTTTTATATCTGTTTTGTTTGTTTTGAGGTCGACGGTCTGTTTTATGTTTTACGTTTCAGGTGTGTGGGGTTGCTGAGAAGCAACTTATAGTGCTTGCACTCTTCCCACTATATCATAATAATGAGGATACCGAGACAAATTAGATTACTTCATTTGTGTGATTGGCGAGTGGAGGGTACTTTTAGCGATGGGGCCTGATGACGGGGATTGAGTTATCCCATCAGTCCTGTTGGTATCTGGAGCAGAAGTAATGCGGGCCGGCGAGTGCCCAGCACGTTATTATGATTGTTCTTTCACACCTTTCGGGTACAACGGATCGAACTCGCCTGAAGGCAAACACTGATGGTTCAATTGTGTGGCTCTGCTGACGGCAGAATTCTGCTGTACCAATCGGGGGCGAGCCTTTTTAATTCTTTGGTTCTCATTTCCAACCGACCCTATTTTTGTCTCCCGCCTTTTTAATTCTTTGGTTCTCATTTCCAACCGACCCTATTTTTGTCTCCCGACTTTTTTTTATTACCGCTGACCCTATCTAGAAACCTACTCACAAAAGAATGAACACATAACATAAATAAATATGAAATTTGCACACAATTCAGCTCTTTGAGAAGCAGCCAGTGAAATCGCAGAAGATTAGAGAATATTGCCTATCATCATATTATATGTCTATTGTAGGCCTATATGTGACCTGTCACCACAAAATGAGAGTAAATTCGCACAATGTGATTTGGAGATATGGCCATCCAAAGTCAAAATATGAAGGGGTGGTCAATTTTGAAATTTTGCCTAATTTGGAAAGCCTAATTCCTCCTCTACATATTCTTACTTTTGGGGTGCAATCAGATGATCGAAAACCTCTTAAATTACGTGATTTTGAGTAGTGTTTGCGTAGTTACTGTTTGGATTAAAGTCCATCAGTGGTCTAACTAACACGGTAATTAAATATGCAAATTAGGTCTACGTAACTGTCCCACGTTTTCGAAATTTTGATATTTTGTTGATTATACAATAGTTTGTATGTGTGGGAAGTTTAAAGACGAAATAATAATTAGAACATAGCCGTTGCTATGCTCAACCTAACCTTACTTGTCCTGTTTGGCAATCTTTTTTGTGTTTTGTTTAGGATGTTTATAATTAAGTTTTCTCACAAACACGTTTTTTGAAACCTGTGACTTTCTGGAGCACTGTAAAATGTATTTATTGCAAAACCCCCAAGTGTTATATACCATTGGAAAGCTATCTTTCTCAAGAAATTGAAAATAACAATATCTCAATTTTCAATTTTTCCGACTTTACTCTCATATTGTGGTGACAGGTAACATATGTGATGCGATCAAGCAAAATCAGTTGGAACTCGGCAATTCTTGTTTTGAGATCAGGCCAAAATATGTTCGTAGGAGTGGACAAATCTAAATTGACTTTTTTACAAAAACAGAAGGGGAAAATATTTTTCTTTTAACCAAGTTCAGAAGGGAAGTAATACAAAAACATGATTTTCTCAGTTTATTTTTTTTTAACGTGCTGGTGTTCAAATGGTTGTAATATTTTAACCAAAGGTCGTATTCACATGGGGTTTTCACTGAAATGGAGCCTGAAGTACGCTACACAAGAATATGTAAAAATCTCCAAAATGACCAAGGCCTACTTCAGAATGATTTTGCTTGATCGCATCACATATGTGACCCACTCTGCAAAAATGAGTATGATGTGTTGGTCAGAAAAAGCAGGAAATAAGCTTTCATTTGATATATGGCACAACTCTGTAGTGTAATGCATTGGTCTTTTACAATTTGGGAATGTTCTTTTAAGCCCTGTTCGCACTGGACTTAATTTGGTCAAACTAACCGAGCCAATGGGTAATTTACCCATTTCAAGTCCAGTGCGAACAGCCTGGGTAACTTTCCTCACAGGTAACTTACCCACGCCGCGTGGGTAGTTTAACCGAGCCAAAGGTGCCCAGGAAGATTGACCAGGTCAGTTTAATCGAGCCAGAAAATCCAGTGCGGACGCGACGTCTCGGTTAAATCACCCGGTGATGGAAGATTTAATGTCGAGAACTAGGTCATAGGTCATAGGTCATGAAGGGCGCCATCTTTATTGTTTTGGAGCCAGCTCGGTTAGTTTACCCATGATCTCGGCAATTCTACCCGCGTCAATTAAATCCAAGTGTGGACGGTGGGAAGTTTAACCCATCGGAATGTTACCTGGCGTCATGGTAAAGTTACCCAAAATGTTTATCCAGTGCGAACACGGCTTTAGATTATTTTTTTTCGACCAACCGGCTAAACTCTAAAAAGGCACACAAATATGAGAACCTTAAAAATAAAAAGGGACGCCTCAATAGAGGCGGTACAAAAAATACTGGATGAAGCTCTCATTGCTTATTATGCCGTGTCCGAAACGGGTGTCTAGAGCTACAGCTACGACTATTGTCTGCGTCGGCCATTTTGTAGCGCTGTCCGAAATGCCGTCTACATAGCTACAGCTTTGGCTACAACGTCACATTTAGCCGTAAGAGATGTTGTCTAGCTAGCTCAGGCAAAACAAAATGGCGGCAGCACTCGTGTTAATTTTGAGCAGATTTTCGTTTATTTTTTTAAATACGGTGCATTGAATTACAACTTACAAACCGATAAAGACGTCAATATCATCAGGTTTTTTCGACCAGCAGTAAACAAACATTGCGTAACATCGAGCAGATGATAATTGTTGTAAATTCTTACATCATAATTTTTCAAACACGAATTCAAGCATTGCATGAGGGCGCATTAACCAGTTCGCGCCGGGATTATTTTAACATCGCCGAGCCGACGGGCGGGATTATTTTTAACGAAACTCGATCCGAAGCGTGTTCAGGCCTATAGTGCTGGGTAGCACACCCACGCATTTCCGGCCTTGCGCGCTGCTGACATATATTTCCGAACTTGAACTTGGCGTATATATTCGTCATCCGTTTTGAATTTGGGGAAATTTTTGCGTTTATATTCGTCATCCGGCGCGAACTGGTTAAAGGTAGTATACACCATTGGTCATTGCTTGAATTATCATGAATGAGTAGATTTGGGGGGTTGTATTTATAGTAAATATCGTTTAACTGAGCTGTCCGAAGTTTTAGAATCATGGATGCCGAGAAAAGCACGAAAAACAGCGTTTTTTTTCAACCGGCGTCGAGCAGTTATTCTTATGTTATCGCGACCCCCAAATCGAATTTTATAATGAAAAATTCGATTTTTCGGAATAATTACAGGATATCTAGCGCAATCATTTTGCTGGATGCCCAGAATCAACATTTACTTTCAGATGAGTAGGATATTTCTTAATAATTCGGTAGTAAATATTTTCGATATCTGCAAATAGTGTATACCACCTTTAACTAGCGCTAGGTTCTGCTGTAGCCGCGTCCGACTTCCATTTGCCTTAGCGCCTACGTAGATGTAGCTGTAGCTGTAGACGTAGACGTACGTAGCTCTACACACTCATTTTGGACACGGCCCTATCCTCAAGTTCGTGATGTGCCCATGCACACGGGCCACAATTTTTTACCATTATGTGAAATGCACTAATCATTCGGAAACCTTTTTATGTTAGACATGCACTTAACAGTGTTTCATAGCTTTAGTACAGTACATTGCAATTAAAAGTTAACACTGTTAATGGGAATGGAAATTGTTTGTTTGATCGAATTGGTACAGATGGGTCAATGCATTGTTCAGTATCAGTGCAGTGACGACTGGCCAGTAGTATGTGCTTGAGTGGGGACACACACGGTGTACATGTACATAAACTTACAGTTGACCAGGAACTGTGCCGTAACCAGCCGTGGGTCACCCACGAAAAAATGCCAGTGCATTCCCCAAAAACTCCAACATGTTTACAAGTCTCATGCCTTTCTGCCCTGAACCTTGCAGAATTCAACAGGGTCTCCCTGGGCCTTTTGTACAGAGTCAAACAAAGTCCAACAACAAATTGATATGGTTTGGTACCAAACCAGCCAAAACCTGCAGTTGAAGTTTGATGGGTTTGGGGTAGCAAAGGTTATGCCTCCGAGCTTTTTAGAAACGGTATCCAAATTACTTGGGAGAGTCGAATGTTAAGGGCCCGAACTGTATTAAAAAAGCTTTGCTTAAAACGGTACATGCTTGAGCGCTCATGGTCCAGAGGTCACTAGGCTGAACTTATCGGATTACCTGCCATTGTGATGACAGGGGGTTGTAAATCTTATCTCTATAATTGGCCTAGTCTTTGCCAAAGACCACTGCATTCGACAGTGCGCCCGCTAACGACACAATTTATATTCCCATCAGCTCCCTCAATCACGCAATGGTCTTTGCAAATTGCTTAAATGGAGCGTGACTTTTCATGCAAATTCGACTATTTGAATATGTGACCGGCACCTACGAAACCCGACATAAGTCGCACAGGCTATTTCGAGATACAGCTCTATATTGGAATAAAACTAAATTAATCAACAGGAAATGATAAATATGTCATGATAAGACACTGTAACAAATTTGAAGTTGATATCATTTTTCTAATGTACTGGTTACTATTGTGTTTTGAAACCTTTTATTGTAATAAATAAAGTTAACTTTCAAAGGCATTTAACTCATTATTTGATTCCCATAGAATCGCGTGTACACCGCAGTCTTAAAATCCTCATAAAATTAAAAGTATGTATAGTATAAAGGTGGTTTTGGTACCAGATGAAAGCTGAAGATGTGTACAGGGTGGTCCAAAAAAAACTATACCCAACTTTGGAGGCCATTTTCTCTTAGATGATAAAATATTTTAGTAATTTGGTTTGCATATTATTAAAGCATATATCGTTGAGCATTATTGGTGAAAAATAGGGAAGATATTACATTAATATTTTTGGAGATATTCCTTTTTTTAGCGAGTATGTGTAAAAATGGCTTTTCCACGGGAGCTGTCAATGCATCAACGTGTTTGAATATGATATGACACATAGGTAATAACAGTGCGAGAACCCGGTTGTTACTGCGTGGTAATGACCGGGTTGGGGGATGACCGCTGGTAATGGATCGAGCCGAAGGCGAGGTTATTACACTGTTATTACACTGTTATTACCTTTAATAAATACCTTTTTAACGAGAAAAATGGTGAAAATACTCCGAATTTCGCGACTTCGCGGCTCCTTTTACGCCGTTTTACAAACGCAGCTTCGTTTTCGTATTTTGGCTTTGTTCATGTAGTTTAGCAGTGGTACAGTTGTTTTCCTAGTTCCGAATTTTTTCTAGTTCCAGATCGCTTCAAATAAAAACCTACCTTGTTATGGCTTGGTCTCCAATACTATTTGTTTAGATGAAGTGCATTTTGAAAAGAAACATACAAGCTTCTTGATACATAAGTAAAAATAAGTCGAAGTAAAAGTCTCAAATCTGCCAAAGACTGAACGTTCATTTTTTTTTTCTAGTTCCGGATCGCCCGTAAAATACATGCATCAACAGCACGCGCGCAAGCGATTTCATATGACGTGTTCTAATGGACCATGGAGAAATGTCTCCATGGTGGGACAAAGTTTATCGGATCGTTGCCGCGCGCAACACACGTACACGGACAAAACATTTCAAAGCATTTCTTTGCAAGTCCTTTTTTGAAACTTTATTGGAAGTTAAAGTATTTGACATTTATTTTAAACTGTATTTATATAAATTAATGAATACTTTATCAGAAATATAGGCTTGATTCGGGTTGGTTCTAGCGTGATAATTGTTCATGTACGTACATGTACGAAGCAGTTTTTTTACTCGATCCGGAATTGGTTAAACTGATCCACAACTAGAAAAAGGGATGTCGGTATATTTGACGTCGTACAGTATGTATTTTAAAATAAAGAAGAGCATAAATATCGAAACAAAAACTGTAGTTTCTCCATCACTCAAGGTAAACTACTAAACCTATTTCATTTAAATTTCGAGGATTAGACTTGCCGAAAACAGCCTGAATATTTTTTGCGATCCGGAACTAGGAAAACGTCTGTAATGTGGCCAGAGTGCAGCCCAAAGCCGGGGTTTAGAAAACGGCCCTTGGAAAACCCATGATGTTACTACATATAATGACCGGCACGTGATCGAGTCTCGGCCAATCAGAAGCCTTCAACTCTCCTAGGTATTTATTAAAATAATGTAATGACGCGATAGTCCTTTGACAAATGTTTTTGCGAGAGCTTCTTTTATTTATTAAAAAATGAACTATGTTCCAGATACATGAAATTATATCATTTGTTGAACTAACTGAAATAAACAAAACCAGAAGCCTAACTATTAAAAAGTATTAATTATTCATTTTAGTGTAAATAAAAGAAGCTCTCGCAAAAACATTTGTCAAAGGACTATCGCGTCATTACATTATTGTGTCATATCATATTCAAACACGTTGATGCATTGACAGCTCCCGTGGAAAAGCCATTTTTAAACATACTCGCTAAAAATAAGAATATCTCCAAAAATATTAATGTAATATCTTCCCTATTTTCACCAATAATGCTCAACGATATATGCTTTAATAATATGCAAACCAAATTACTAAAATATTTTATCATCTAGGAGAAAATGGCCTCTAAAGTTGGGTATAGTTTTTTTTGGACCACCCTGTACTAAATGGAAATAACAATATCTCACTTTTCAAACAAAAACACTTATGTCTGGTTTTGTGGGAGTAGGTCACAAATAGGCATAGCATCTTCACGCAGTCAACTACCATTCACTGGTCACGCTGACCTGCTTTGCAATTAGCGCTGCTTCACAAATGAATTTTGTGTTCTGCGATCGCCGATTGGCTCCATAGGAAAGCCTGCAGAGAAATAAGGTAAAAGTTGAACCGCTAGAAGCAATTTGCAAAGTCGTATGCGCGAGTGAGGGAGCTGGTCTATAATCGTGTCGTTAGCGGGCGCACTGCGTAAAAAGAATACGCGACGTACACGATCGATCAAACGCTTTCGTCTTTGGCAAAGACTATATCTGGCTCAGCGTGGATGAATGACACAGGGCCTAACTCTACATGTATATGTGACCCGCTCCAGAAAAAAGGTGACATAAGTCGCACTATGCATTTATGAGTAATGGCCTGTTAAAGTTAATAGGGTCAATATTTTTGTCTTAAATGACATCTTTAATATCCAAAGTTTCAGATTTAATTAACAAAAAGCTGGAATTCGATAAATAAAGTGAAATGAAACCTTTTAAGAGTGCATGGTTCCAATGTATTGTTTTAGTTTTGTTGTGTTTCGAGGCCTGTCTTCTCAGTTGTGTATTTTGAATTCTCGTGGAACCATTAATTTGCAAAAAATGTCATATCACCGGAACAGGAGGGGCTATGGAGCTGAACTCTGTACCAAATTAAAGCTTATATCCTGGACTTTTTAATCATGCACATAACTCTATTTTTAGTTTTTGCGACTTATGTCACCTTTTCCTGGAGCGGGTCGCGTATAGATGACTGTTGTGTGGTTTTGTTTTGCAACAAATATTGATAGGCTTTTCACTAGTAGCTGGGATTATTAGCAGTTGGCACAACCATTCACATCCAGCAGGCAGGACGCTCTTTTTGTTTGATGAAAACACAAGTGCAAACAGCCACTTCAGTTTGACTCCTGAAGTGGATGCTAGAAGCAAACCGTTTTGGGGTCTAAAAGCAAGGCCAAATCGATAATTTGCATAACGTTCCCCAGTCTAAAGACTAATTTGCATACCGTCGAACGCTTTAAATACTATACAAGTTACATTTGTAAAAAAAGCTTGCAGGCCTAAAGGAATGAAAGATACATGTATGTAAATCTTCTATGTACATGTTTAGGGTATTGACCCAAACCACCTTCAAAATCCAAATCCAACTGTGTTGTACGAATACGATCCATTTCACAAAGCTTGCGATGCGTTCAACACGACAAAAGTTTCTTGACAACAGTTTGAAACACACGTCGTAACTTAGGACGTGTCTTTTGTTGTAATATAAGCTGGTTTTTATATGGTTAAAAATAAAAAATACGAACCTAAATACTGAGACGTTGTGTGGAACGTTGTAAATGGAACATTCATCATAGTCAATTTTGAATATTGCAGCTGAATTTCAGCTAAAAGCCCAATGTAAGCTTGTTTTTTCTTTAAAACCACACGTGTCCGCCATTTTGTTTTACATTTTGAACACTTTCCGATTAGAGATTTGACGACACTCTTTGCTGATTATCAGACGTTTTACTGTGCGCTGAATAAGTACATTTAACAGTCCCCATTTTGTGCCGTAAATACAACTACGACGCGTCCCACGTGTTTGATGAAATGAATCACAGGAAGCATTGCAGCTGTGGCACACTGTGGGGATACAAAGTTTCGCAGTGTTGCGATGTGTTTAGGTGTGTTCAGAGTCCATCAAGTTTTAGTATTTGCAAGGATAAAGTAAAACATCTTTTTGGGTTAGGATGCCGTCTTCATAATTGTCAGTTAAAAGTAGGATACACCATTTGCAGATATAGAAAATATTTACTACCTAATTATGAAGGAAATATCTTACTCATTTGAAAGTAAATAATGATGCTACATGTATGCATCCAGCAAAATGATTGCGCTAGATATCCTGTAATTATTCTGAAAAATATAATTTAATGAAGTTATCAGGATCGCGATCGCGAAAAAACAAAGATAACATAAGAATAACTGCTCGACGCCGGTTGAAAACAAACGCTGTTTTTCGAGCTTTTCTCGGCATCCATAATTGTAAAACTTCGGACAGGTCAGTTAAACGATATTTACTATAAAATACAACCCCCCAAATCCACCCATTCATCATAATTGAAGCAATTACCAATGGTGTATCCTACCTTTAAGTCTTGAAAGGAACAGTTTTAAATTCTTTTCACATGTACCTAAACCTCATATATAATTTTTATTGTAATTTTTGTAGATGATTTGTTGTGTGTATCGCCCTTATATATTCTGTTACTGCTGAACAAGGGGCAACAAATTGTTGTGTGTGTCACATGATGAATTATTATTATTATTATTTCTTTTCGGCAATGAAACCGAGGATTCCTCAAAAGCGCCCAGGTTCAATATATACATTATACACACACACGGGACCTACGGCTTTACGTCCCATCCGAAGGACGAAGCAATAGTGGTTGAATTGCCTTGCCCAAGGACACACGTGTCGACACCGGGACTCAAACTCGCGCTCTGCGGAACAGAAAACCCAGCTCTTAACCGCTCGACCACGACACTCCACTATTGAATTGAATTGTGTGTTCCTAAGCAGGATACTTTGCGCCGTTCGGTGCACTTGCTTACCTATGAGCATAGGAAAGCTGCCGGAGTGTGTCAGTACATAGTCCTGCATGACATGCTGGCATGCCGAGTCTTCGACTTCAAAGGCCTCGTAGACGGACACTGATAAAAGACACATGTAAATAGACACAAAAATAAGCTGACAATCATTCGGGCCTGTTGTACATGTACTTTAACAAATTCTTTAACCACTTTTTGTCAGAGGACGTATGTACACATTAAAAAAAATTCAGAATTCAAAATGAATGATGGATGATGGATAAACACGGCATGAGCCAGATCAGAAAAATGTGTGTCAGTGAATATCAGTGAAATATCAGGGTGTGCTTCCCACAGATGTCGGCCTGAACCCGCCTCGGATCAAGGTTCGTGAAAAAGAACGTCGCAATGCTGTTGCTAAGGTGGGCGGGGCTTATGGTCAAATGCGGATTGATCTATTAATCCCGGTGTGAACTTTTTAAAGAGATTTTGTCCCTTTTGCAACTATCCAAAAAGTAACAAACCTAATTGTTGTTCAAAAGCTTACAAACATCCTGGGATCCACAGATTTTTATTCGGTATAGCTATTTTCAGCCACCGGACCATCACATGCCCATTTTTCAAGATGGCCTACTTTAAAGTGCACCTCCTTTTATTCACCACACCGAAATCTTATTCATCACACCGAATTTTAACGCAACTTTTGGCTTTTCCTTATATTCATTTGGAAAAATAATAGCCACCCATCACTCTTTAGCATAAAGCACCAGCCGTTTAACATTCAGGTATTAAACATGGTCTAAATAGCATTTGATATACAAGTACCCATGCGGTTTTCTAAAAAACTTGTGACATATTTTCAACAACAATGTTTGGTATGTTTGGACACAAAAATCGGGAGCCAATAGTCATGTTCGGTACAGCCAAATGTTCGGTATAGCCGAGTGTTCGGTACAGCCAAATGTTCGGTATAGCCGAGTGTTCGGTACAGCCAAATGTTCGGTATAGCCAAATGTTTGGTACAGCCAAATGTTCGGTACAGCCAAATGTTTGGTACAGCCAAATGTTCGGTACAGCCAAATGTTTGGTACAGCCAAATGTTCGGTATAGCCGAGTGTTCGGTACAGCCAAATGTTCGGTACAGCCAAATGTTCGGTACAGCCAAATGTTCGGTATAGCCGAGTGTTCGGTACAGCCAAATGTTCGGTATAGCCAAATGTTTGGTACAGCCAAATGTTCGGTACAGCCAAATGTTTGGTACAGCCAAATGTTTGGTACAGCCAAATGTTTGGTACAGCCAAATGTTCGGTATAGCCAAATGTTTGGTACAGCCAAATGTTCGGTACAGCCAAATGTTCGGTACAGCCAAATGTTCGGTACAGCCAAATGTTCGGTACAGCCAAATGTTTGGTACAGCCAAATGTTCGGTGCTCGGTGTAGCGGTGTTCGGTGTTCGGTATAGCGGTGTTCGGTATAGCGGTGTTCGGTATAGCGGTGTTCGGTATAGCGGTGTTCGGTATAGCGGTGTTCGGTATAGCGGCGTTCGGTATAGCGGCGTTCGGTATAGCGGCGTTTGGTATAGCGGTGTTCGGTATAGCGGTGTTCGGTATAGCGGTGCTCCGATCCTCTGCAGTGGCAAAGTTACGTTATCTAAGGACTGTTAATCTTTGCTTACATGCATTGAGTTGGTCTGGCGCCTGTAAATACTGCCATAGTGCCCTGACTGCGTCTTCTTCCATCAGCTTGGGATATCTGTATAATAAGGAATCGCAAAATGTGTTTTTACCCAGGCCATTTTACAGATTTTGAATTAATGTTAAGCTTCACAATTGGGACAGTTAGGAGCAACAGAGGGCCTTTTAGAAACCTTTGCTTCGTCTTCGGCTTTGACTTTGAATTCGCCTCCGAATTCCGAATCACTGAGAAGCAAATAGAAATTAAAGCAAATAGAAATAGTCTAACTTTGGGGTTCGTATGAATCGATTGAATGTTTCTGAAGCACAACAGGCATCAAAATGGGGCAAGGGATCTCAGTTGGAAATCTTAAATCGCATTAAGCTAAAAACAAAGAAGCCAGGGATTTAAAAAAGGTCCAGAGAGTGGGTTGGGGCCTCGTAGTCTGGAGCACTAAACTCGAGGTTTGCGGGTAAAGCCACAACAATCTGGCATTTAGACGTTTCTTTTTAGTTTGTTCTTGCGCATCGTGCAGATCGTCACAAATCGCGGAGGCGCTACGACAGTTTTGAAATGTTCAAAACTGTCGCTGCACCGCAACGATTTAATCACATTCGCCCATTGTAATCCTTCCTCTTCTTTGTCGTTTCTCAATTAGATATGGCAATCCCGTGGCAGTTTTTAAAATTATTCGTGGCCTAAATCGTTGTACCAATTTTGTACTGTTTCCTTGTGGTTCGCTAAAAACTAAAAAAACACAAAAAATCGGCAAAGTGTGGGACTGGGGCTTAATTCTGCAGGTTGCAGGTTTGAGTCCAGCCCGGGGTTATGGTTAGTCCAAACATTTGGGACTCTCTAAATACTGTGTATAAGAAGTGGCAAAACTTAAGGAATGCATATAGTGCAAAAGAAATAAATTATAAATTATGTAAGCTTATTACTCACTACAGTTTGTTCAAAGTTACTCGACTTCTGAGGCGTTAAAGGTAGGATACACCATTTGCAGATATCACAAAATTTTACTACCGAATTATTAAGAAATATCTTACTTATTAGAAATTGCCGGACGGCGATTGCGCAAAAAACAAGAACGGTTGAAAACGAACCAAATTGTTCTTGTTTTTCTTGCTTTTCTTAGCATCCATGATTGAAAAACTTTAGACAGGTCAGTTAAACGATATTTACCCATTTAATCCACCCATTCATGATAATTCAAGCAATTACCAATGGTGTATCTTACCTTTGCGGTAATTGCGGGCACTGCACCATCACAATTTTGGTACCATATGACACAGAAGGAATCCGTATGCTTCATTCCCGCTGGACAAAGTCTGTTTCTCGAGTTTCTAAAAGCGACTCCTTTTACCATAGGTCACGAACTTATCAATCACCCCTCCTATTCTCTTTTTTGATACCAACCTATTTTCAAAGAGTTTCAGCAGGAGATTGTTGCCTCTGTTTGTGGCTATGTCTGGAGTCAAACTGTGGAAGTAAAACAATTGCAGAAAAAAAGTTAAGAATTGTTTAATCTCGGGGGAAATATCTTAGGCATTGCTTGCAAAATGAGACAGAAATTATGGCACACAGGCTGTAGCGGAGAATAAAAACATTTTCAGATTTGTTGATATTTGTAAGGCAAAAAAACAGTTCTGCTTTCTATTACAAGGCATTTGAAAACGGGGTAGGTAGGTAGCGAACCTTTTTCAGTGTCTATCATATGTAGGTGTGTCAACGTGTAGTCATGGTTTAAAGGTACGATACACCATTTGCAGATATCAAAACAAATTTACTACCGAATTATTAAGAAATATCTTAATAATTTAAAGGTAAAAATATTGATTTCAGGCATCCAGCAAAATTAGTGCGCTAGATATCCTGTAATTGTTCTGAAAAATTGAATTTTATAAAAATAAAAGAAAAAAAACAACATAAAAACAACTGCCCGAATCCGGTTGAAAAACGAATGTCGTTTTTTTCTTGCTTATTTTATCGGCATCCGTGATTGTAAAATTACTATAAAATACAAGCCCCCAATTTGACCCATTCCTTATAATTTAAGCAATTACCAATGGTGTATTTTACCTTAAAAGGTAAATGTAGTATTTTGTGTTTTTTACCTGAAAACAATTATGGGCCGGGTAACCAAAAGCAGAACTATTTTTTTGGCCTAACCGTTGATAGGTCACTTACGATGTAGTAATGACTTCATCCCTTGATCGCCGTATTAATCGAATAGGTCCAGGATATCTGCAACAGATATTAGAAGCAGTTATTGATTATAGGGGAGAATATAAAAACAATCATCAACATGCAATACATGGTAATATTGCAGTACCTTCCGTAACCGTGGTCCGGTGATGGTCCGGTGATGGTCCGGCGATGGTCCGGCGATGGTCCGGCGATGGACCTGCGACGGACCTGCGACGGACCTGCGACGGACCGGCGACGGACCGGTGACGAACCGGTGACGAACCGGCGACGAAGGACTGGCAACGGACCGGTGATCGACAATCAATGGTTGGCCACTATTAATAGTTGCCTGCGCGCCATGCACTCAGATCATACTCATACTCGAAGCGCAAACAAAAACCTCATTAATATGTCAAAATGCCTTGGAACAACGGCCACGATTGCATTTTTTTGTGACCTGGCACCACAAAATTGACTTTATCACATTTCTAGAAAGGAGATGTCCTAAGCTTTCAACTGATGTATTGTGTGTTGCTGTAGCTTATTCCTAGCCGCCGCTATGCTCTTTTGAAACAGCTAAAGTCATGCTCCCTTGTTTTGAGAAAAACGGAGTACAAAGTCTGTGAACCATGCCAAAGCAATTCAGCCACAAAAAACACACTTTAGAGTTTTAATTGAGCTATAAATTGTTTTGATATGATAAAGAAACTCGAAACCGACCTCCCACTTGAAAAATAGACGTTTCGGCCAATAACTCGTTTTTGACGTGTGCAACTTTCTGCTCATTTTGTGGTGCCAGGTCACATATGTGACCTGTCATCACAAAATGAGCGTAAAGTCGCACGGAGTGATTTCCCAGTACGGCCAGTCAAAGTCAAAATTTGAAGAGGTGGTCGATTTTGAGATTATATGGTTTTTTTAAAGACTAAATCCCCGACAATCAATTCCCAATTTTTCAGGACGATCAGATACAAAAAAAATTTGACTATGCCTTTCTTTCAATTTCACACAATTTCTCGCAAGAAATGCCCGTTTTCTCATAATCTCTGTATTAAGACTCCAGACTAAAAAATAAAAATAAAAAAATATTGAGTATCAAACCTCCAAGTGTTATATACCATTGGAAAGCTCTGTTTCCACAGAATTTAGAAATACCCATATCTCATTTTTTTATTTTGCCGACTTTACGCTCATTTTGTGATGACAGGTCACATATGTACTATTAAGTCCATCAACATCAACCAACACTTCAGTGGTGGTTCCATTAGTTCATACATATTTGTTTTACATTGTTTTGCCAGATTTGGTCCAATACCCTGGAGAGGCAGTAGGTAGTTAAAATGAACACACGCGAAATAGTACTTACTTGCAGAGATGATCGGCTACGTTCAGATTCATGTATGTGCGTATGGAGTGTACAACCAAACTGCCTAGGAAGATATTGGATATAAGACATTGAAGATATCAGTGGCTAAACTTACCATACTATCATTGTTTCAAAATGGACACTAGATAGGTTAAAGGTAGTAGTACACTATTTACAAACATCCAAAATGTAAAACTATTGACTATTATGAAATACATGTATCTTACTTGACATAATAATAATAATAATTAATAATAATAATAATGGCATTTATAAAGCGCATTTTTCCAAAGGTTTCAATGCGCTTGAGAACAACTCCACGTAAACAGAAAATGATGAAATTGCAAAATGAAGGATGAGAGCAAACCTAGGATGAAAACAGATATGATTTGAGTTTACGTTTACGAGTTACAATGACGAATGTTGAGAGGTATTGAGTTCCAGCATCTGGGTCCAGCCACAGAAAAAGCTTTATCACCTGCATGTTTGAATGTTTTAAGTTATACTTTTAAGTTATGCTCCGAGCGGAGACCACGTCGGTTGGGCATACTGAGGTCAACCTCAGTTTGCGCCGGATGACGTATATAAACGCAAAGTTTTCCCCAGATTCAAAACGGATGACGCATAAACACGCCACGAGCAAGGCCGGAAATGTTTGTCAGCAACGAGCAAGGCCGGAAATGTTTGTCAGCAGCGAGCAAGGCCGAAAATGCGTGGGTGTGCTTCCCGGCACTATTGGCCTGAACCCACTTCGGATCGAGTTTCGTTAAAAATAATCCCGCCCCTCGGCTCGGTGATGTTAAAATAATCCCAGCGGGAACTGGTTAACCATCAGGGCACCTGGCGTGTTGTGGCTGTCAAGAAAAGTGGAATTTCGTATCAATTTCCAACGATTGCCGGCCAGCAATAGTTAGAAATACCTGACTATTTTCTAAACACTGCCCCCAATTTATTCAATTTAATTAGTCCACATTTTTGTTTGCAACACTGTGAACACATTCGTGAATGGGTGCAAGCCAACTAGTCTGGTTTCCTAAACCTGAGAATACCCCGACATCCATAAATTGCTGTTTCGTCTGAAGGAAGACAAGGAACCAGACTAACACAAAACTTTAAAAAAACTGGTCAGCGTCACAATATTTTATATTCATACATCCCACAAATGCGATGCGAACTTGAAGTCACGAAGCATGCGCTGCGAAAATGTGTTACATTTTTGCGAAATCGCATCGCGCAAAACCTGCTGTGACGTCACAAATTCAAGTTCGCGCCGGGTATGAACCAGCTCTTTACCATTGCAAGTTTAAAGGGATAATAGACCATTTGTCAGTTGTGCATTTTTATCGTTTGAAGCATCAAACATACTCAAAATATATAGAAAGGTGTTCGACAACTAACCTTGGAAAGTTTTAGCTCTGTGAATGATGCATATTCCGAGTAAACAATATTTTGAGACTTCGATTTCAATTCAACATTTGTATGAACCAGGGGCCAACTTTATAGAGCTGCTTAAGCAGACAAGCTTATTAAAATCTGGTTACAAGCCAAAATTCCACGCGATTGTTATGCTAAGCTAAAAACAGCTAAATACCAATATATACCAATCACAAATAATGTACATAACCGAATTTGTTTTATTAAGCAATTCAAGTTTTGTGCTTAAGCAAGTTTTGTGCTTAACCAGTTTGCGCCAAAACTATTTTAACATCACTGAGCCGAGGCGCGGGATTATTTTTTTACTAAACTCGATCAGAGGTTAAGGCCGATGGTACCGGGAAGCACACCCACGCATTTCCGGCCTTGCTCGCTGCCGACAGACATTTCCGGCCTTGCTCTGGAGAATCTGGAGAAAACTTTGCGTGTATATACGTCCTCCGGTACAAACTGGTTAAAAGCAACTCTATGGAACTGGCCCCTGTTCTTACCTGTCCATTTATGAAAATTACAGCGAAAACAAATGGTCTATTCAAACTTTTAAGATACATTTGCTAACCGCACTATTTACCTTGTGTGAGATACAGTTCAGTTTAGTTCTGCAAACTTATTTATACAAGAATGTCTCGAACAACTCCACTCACTCATGAATGCAGGCATCTTCGGAATCGCTAGAGGCACTAGATCATCAAACGTTGCATCTAGAATCTATCAAGTAATAAAGCACAAATACAAACTACATGTACTATTTTCCATATCACCGTATTGTAAGAAACACCGTATTGTAAGAAACATGTGACCGGCTCCACAAAAAAGGGTGTTTAAAGGTAGGATACACCATTGGTAATTGCTTGAATTATCAGGAGTGAGTGGATTTGGGGGTTGTATTTTATAGTAAATATCGTTAAACTGACCTGTCTGAATTTTTACAATCATGGATGCTATGAAATGCAAGAAAAATGGCGTTCGTTTTCCATCGACGTCAGGCAGTGGTTTTGGGGGTTTTTCGCAGTCGCCGTCAAAATTGAATTTTTCGTAACAATTACAAGATATCTAGCACAAACATTTTGCTGGATGCCTATAATCATTATTTACTATAATCATTATTAAAATAACCCATAAGAAAACTTGTCGAAGAAAAAGACAAACGTTAACGATAGTCGGATTCGAACCACAGACCTTTCGATCCATAGCTCTCCTCTCTACCAACTATGCTATTGGCGAGTTGGTTGAGAAAGCCTTTCTTTATAATTCTTTATAATTCTTTATAATTCTTTATAATTCTTTATAATTCTTTATAATTCTTTATAATTCTTTAATGTATACGAGTTGCCATTGCTCTTTCTCATGAATATTCATTCACGCACCACCCAGCTCCTGAAAAAAAATCCCAAACCGCTACACCAGTTAGTATTGATTGTCTTCCCCAATCAACACGAGGTAAACACAAATTCTCTGGAATTTTAGTAGGTAGGTGGACAATCACCTTAAACTTGGGTTAACTTTTTTTGACCCACCCTATGTATAGCCATTCTTTGACTGAAGGTGATGAATATGTCAACTGCAAATCTACTAACTATCTCTTTTGTCTGTTGACAGAATTTAACTAGTCAAAATGTGATCCGAATGTGTTTTACCAGTCTGTATACAAATGCATGGCAGAGAATGGATAGAAAGTACTTACAACACCTCCTATATCTGGATATTCTTCTGCTGCAAGACTCGCTGTATAGCCGCCTATTGACCAGGCAAATAGTACAATATCTTTGAGCTCAAACCCCAGACGGTGGATAGCATACTGGATGACAATATCCACTGCATTGGCTTCATTCTCAGGAAATGGTTTGCCCTGGTACAGAATAAACAGGGGAATATATAAATACGTGACAGGGTGTATAGGGGTGTCTATTGACCAGGCAAATAGTACAATATCTTTGAGCTCAAACCCCAAACGGTGGATAGCATATTTGATGACAATATTCACTGCATTGGCTTCATTCTCAGGAAATGGTTTGCCCTGGTACAGAATAAACAGGGGAATATATAAATATGTGACTAGGTGTATAGGGGCGTCTATTGACCAGGCAAATAGTACAATATCTTTGAGCTCAAACCCCAAACGGTGGATAGCATACTGGATGACAATATCCACTGCATTGGCTTCATTCTCAGGAAATGGTTTGCCCTGGTACAGAATAAACAGGGGAATATATAAATACGTGACTGGGTGTATAGGGGTGTCTATTGACCAGGCAAATAGTACAATATCTTTGAGCTCAAACCCCAAACGGTGGATAGCATATTTGATGACAATATTCACTGCATTGGCTTCATTCTCAGGAAATGGTTTGCCCTGGTACAGAATAAACAGGGGAATATATAAATACGTGACTGGGTGTATAGGGGTGTCTATTGACCAGGCAAATAGTACAATATCTTTGAGCTCAAACCCCAAACGGTGGATAGCATATTTGATGACAATATTCACTGCATTGGCTTCATTCTCAGGAAATGGTTTGCCCTGGTACAGAATAAACAGGGGAATATATAAATATGTGACTAGGTGTATAGGGGTGTCTATTGACCAGGCAAATAGTACAATATCTTTGAGCTCAAACCCCAAACGGTGGATAGCATACTGGATGACAATATCCACTGCATTAGCTTCATTCTCAGGAAATGGTTTACCCGGGTACAGGGGAATATATAAATATGTGACTAGGTGTATAGGGGTGTCTATTGACCAGGCAAATAGTACAATATCTTTGAGCTCAAACCCCAAACGGTGGATAGCATATTTGATGACAATATTCACTGCATTTGCTTCATTCTCAGGAAATGGTTTGCCCTGGTACAGGAAAAACAGGGGAATGTATAAATACGTGACTAGGTGTATATGGGTGTCTATTGACCAGGCAAATAGTACAATATCTTTGAGCTCAAACCCCAGACAGTGGATAGCATACTGGATGACAATATCCACTGCATTGGCTTCATTTTCAGGAAATGGTTTGCCCTGGTACAGAATAAACAGGGGAATATATAAATATGTGACTAGGTGTATAGGGGCGTCTATTGACCAGGCAAATAGTACAATATCTTTGAGCTCAAACCCCAAACGGTGGATAGCATACTGGATGACAATATCCACTGCATTAGCTTCATTCTCAGGAAATGGTTTACCCGGGTACAGGGGAATATATAAATATGTGACTAGGTGTATAGGGGTGTCTATTGACCAGGCAAATAGTACAATATCTTTGAGCTCAAACCCCAAACGGTGGATAGCATATTTGATGACAATATTCACTGCATTTGCTTCATTCTCAGGAAATGGTTTGCCCTGGTATAGGAAAAACTAGAATATTTGGGACTGGGTGTATTGCCTTGGTAGATATATGTGACTAGGTGTATAGGAGTGTCTATTGACCAGGCAAAGAGTACAATATCTTTGAGCTCAAACCCCAGACAGTGGATATCATATTGGCTGACAATATCCAGAGCATTGGCTTCATTTTCAGGAAATGGTTTGCCCTGGTACAGAATAAACAGGGGAATATATAAATATGTGACTGGGTGTTTAGGGGTGTCTATTAACCAGGCAAATAGTACAATATCTTTGAGCTCAAACCCCAAACGGTGGATAGCATATTTGATGACAATATTCACTGCATTTGCTTCATTCTCAGGAAATGGTTTGCCCTGGTATAGGAAAAACTAGAATATTTGGGACTGGGTGTATTGCCTTGGTAGATATATGTGACTAGGTGTATAGGAGTGTCTATTGACCAGGCAAAGTGTACAATATATTTGAGCTCAAACCCCAGACAGTGGATATCATATTGGATGACAATATCCACTGCATTGGCTTCATTCTCAGGAAATATCAGGGTTGCTGATTTAAAAAAATAAATAAAAAATTATTGTTTTAATTTAAATTAGATTTAAACACACAAAATCAGTAAAGCCTAGGTCACACCGGACAAGGACCCAACAAGGACCACCCAGGACCACCCCGGACAACCCCGGACCACAGTTTTATCAGTCCGGGGTGGTCCGGAGCGAAAAAGCGACCGACGACCGTCAAAACTCCTTCACGCCGGACCCAACAAGGAAGCACTACGGACGAACAAGGAGTCAACAAGGATGAGCACGGATCAACAAGGAGGTGACACGGACCAAGCACGGACCGCACACGGTGTCTACACGGATGACCCCGGACCGGCACGGACCAGCACGGAAGAGACACGGACTATGCCGGATCACCCCGGACCGCCCCGGACTCAACAAGGACTGCCACGGATGCTACACGGATGCTACACGGACCGCCCCGGACTGCAACCGTGTTGTACCGTGTTCATCCGTGCTGGTCCGTGCCAGTCCTTGCTGGTCCGTGTGGCAACCGTATCGGTGCCGTGTCCATCCGTGTCCATCCGTGTCCATCCGGCCCGATTTCCGTCTTCAATCCTTGTTGCACCGTGCCCGTCCTTGTTGGCACCTTGTTGGGTCCGTGATGGTCCGTGTTCATCCTTGTTTATCCTTGTCCATCCTTGTCCATCCTTGGTCAATCCGGCATGAACCTTGTATGGTCCTTGTTCGTCCGGGGTCATCCGTAGCCTTGCCGTGTCCGAATAAACCATCCCGGATGCCCAAGGATGAACAAGGATGAACAAGGAGGCACTAAGGATGAACACGGAGCCAACAAGGACCCAACAAGGACCGCCCCGGACTACCCCGGACCACCCCGGATTAAGCCATCGCCCCGGATCACCCCGGATGTTTTAAACATTTTAAAACGTCCGGGGCCGACTCCCGGACCGCCAAGGATCATCCCGGACCATCCCGGACCGCCCCGGACGAACAAGGACCCAACAAGGATCGGACCCCGGACTGCCCCGGACCACGTCCGGGGTGGTCCGGGATGGTCCGGGAGTCCGGTGTGACTGGGGCTTTAGGGGTTAGGGTTATTAAGAATGAAACCACTTACGGTACTTCCACCAAAGCCTGGATGGTTCCAGCCCAACACCGAGTACTTTGCTAGAAATGAAATAAAAATATGGTTTACGATACACTGAAAGCAAACTTGAATACTTGTTTATAAATTCGGTACTCTGTGGAGACCCACAAACAAGTCAAGTCTGACAAGAGCCCATGAGGGGTGATCGATAAGTTCGTGGGCTATTAGCTAAAAGGAGATGAGCTATACAGTCTTCGCTGAATTTGTGAGCCGTTTAACTTGTTGAATGATTACACTGAAGGTTTGGAAAGGTCACACTACCACTGGGGCCTACTATGCAGATCTCCTGAGACAGCTATACGGAAGAAAATCAAAACGGTTAGGCGTGAGAAGCTGACAAGAGAGGTGCTCTTCAACAATGACTATGCTCATTTGGCCCTTATGTCTATAGTGGCCATGGCTGCCATCCAGAAATGTGGATTCGAACTGGTCAAACGCAGGCTTATTCTCCTGGTTTGGCACCCTTTCCCGAAGTTAAAGGAGCTCGGCGACCACCATTTTGCCTCAAATGAGAAGGTGACAAATGAAGTGCTCTTCAACAATGACTATGCTCCTCTGGCCCTTATGTCTATAGTGGCCATGGCTGCCATCCAGAAATGTGGATTTGAACTGGTCAAACGCAGGCTTATTCTCCTGGTTTGGCACCCTTTCCAAACGTTGAAGGAGCTCGGAGATCATCATTTTGCCTAAAATGAGAAGCTGACAAGAGGAGTGCTCTTCCACAATGATTGCGCTCCTCTGGCCCTTTTGTCTATAGTGGCCATGGCTGCCATCCAGAAATGTGAATTTGATACTGGTCAAACGCAGGCTTATTCTCCTGGTTTGGCACCCTTTCCCGAAGTTGAAGGAGCTCGGCGATCGCCTTTTTGCCTCAAATGAGAAGCTGACAAGAGAGGTGCTCTTCAACAATGACAATGCTCCTTTGGCCCTTATGTCTATAGTGGCCATGGCTGCCATCCAGAAATGTGGATTTGAACTGGTCAAACACAGGCTTATTCTCCTGGTTTGGCACTCTTTCCCGAAGTTGAGAAGCTCGGCGATCATCATTTTGCCCAAAATGAGAAGCTGACAAGAGGAGTGCTCTTCAACAATGACAATGCTCCTCTGGCCCTTATGTCTATAGTGGCCATGGCTGCCATCAAAAAGTGGGGATTCGATACTGCTCAAAATCAGGCTTATTCTCCTGGTTTGGCACCCTTTCCCGAAGTTGAAGCTCGACGATCGCCATTTTGTCTCAAATGATGCCGTTATTATTGTGTGAACCACTTCCTGGGGCCAAAAATAGCCGCTTCTACGGATCTGTATGCTCCAGGATCAATGGACTAATAATAATTACTAAAGATATAAATAAAGACGTTGTGAATTTTGAATGAATGATGTTGTTTGCTTGATCATTATTCATCAATCATAGCAGTGCCGTATTATATTTCGCGCATTCAGAAGGCTGGTTACAGGCATTTATTGAAATAGGGGACGTATAACAATAGAGGACAATATGTGTTTTAACATAGGAAGAAACTATGTTGAATGAACAATAAATGTGTTTGATTTTCTAAAACCAACTGCTCATACCCTAAGCCACAACTCACTAATCGCCCCTCGTATAAGACCCATCTGGTCGGTCATTTATGATTAAGATGATAACTGCCAAATATGCATGGGGTCTACAGCACGACACTGGGCAGATGTGGCAGGGGCGAGTCAGTAATTAATGGGCGGATAAACACCGTACCTTCTAATGGTGACACCAGGCAGCCTACTTCATAGAAGCCAGCATTTCCTTCACAGCAAATGACCTGTTGAATCACAGAGATCGTTGCATTAAACCTGCAGTATACCTTTGCAGCTATCCAAAAAGTATTTATGAGTCTACTTGTGCTACAGTCTAGTACGCATGTGCTTGGCAAAGCAATCGTGGAACTATCGCACGGCGGTAGTAGACATGCAGGAACATGTACCTAGAGAAAGTTTGAGTGTAGTCTTTGCCAAAGATCACTGTATTCGACAGTGCGCCTGTTAGCGACACGTTAGTAAAAGAAAGCTTTACTATCACAACTTTACTCAACTATGCCTAGTATGTACTGTATGAATAAACGATATATCAAATTAGGGAAAAAGAACACAAATTTGTTTAGTTACGTCATACGTACGTCATTCCATTGTTCTCGTTCACACGCTAGTCTTTCTAGATACTATATGCAGTATAAGGCGGTCGTCACATATAATTCGTGTACATTTCTATGTTCGTATACGGCAGTGCACCGACATGCAGTATTTTGGGGGATGGAATTTGTCTTTCCGCAATGAGCCAATCACGTTGCAACTCGTACGCTCAAAGTCAAACGGTTTTTTTCCAAACTTTTCTCTTTTTTTTTTTGGGGGGGGGGGGGGGGGGGGGGGGAAATCAAGCCCCCTGAGGGGCCCCTCCTTGGGTGCACCTTTGGCTCCAAGGCTAGCTTGATCCAGTTGGACTACCTAGTCAAACTACGCAGCGTTTCAAGTGATAACTAGTTTGACTATGGTTAAGTCTAGTCGACTCTAGTCGCCCAACTAAACTTGCTCCTAGCTACTCATGCAAAGATGGCGGAAAACGTAAATCAGCATTTCTCCAAGCTTCAGAAGTTTAACAGGTATAATGAAACATGGTTTATTTTTTCGATAGGTAGTCGATAATATATAGCTACCCCCAGTATTAAAAGTTGACAAATTAGTTCCCACGGCTTCGGCTTAGGAACTAGAGTGTAACGTTTGTGCCGGTTTGCCGATAGAGGGCACTAGAGCGATTCCATGGTGGAATCGCCTGGTGCTCACTGACGGTACGCCCGGGCAACCCGTTCTATATAGCGCATACGCCGAACCGGTTTAGACCAGTTTCGAGTGCTGCGTTGTAACTGGCAGCTTCATGTCAGTGTTTTGACCGGAAAATTAGTGTGAATAAACGGCCTAAAAATCACCGAAACCACAGAATACCTGTCCGAGTTTCCTTCCTGTGTGTGTGTCGACCCCAGAGAACGGTTTTCGTTTGTCAACTTCCTAAAAACATGTAATATTTGTGCAATGACAAAGTTTCCAAGCATGTATAGCGATCAGTACCAGTTTGTTGCCCTTGTATGTCTCTTTGTTTCTCTTATCGATGACCACGATATCGATCTCGTTGCCGTCTCTTGCAATGAGCTTGGAACGCACGGCGCCGTTGTTCTCAAACAACTTGCCTCGCCCTTCGATTAAAGCGGGCCCTGTGAACGAGAAAGAACACTTTTAGAAGTAATCAGTATTGTTTTTTTGGGGAGGGCAAAAGAAATAGTATTACGATGCAGAAATTCTGCAAAATTGTCGAAGAATCGTGATGATCGTTGCAAGTTTGTAGGGGCAATAGACCGTTTGTCAGTTATGCATTTTGATAGTTTGAAGCACCAAAAGTGCTCAAAATATAAAGAAAGGTGTTTGCCAACTAACCTTGAAAACAAAATTTTACAAATGTGACCGGCTCCACAAAAAAGGGGTCTTATGTTGCGAAAAAATGAAATTGAGTTATACACATGGTTAGAAAGCCCACAATAAAGCTCCATAGCCCCTCCCTTTATGGAGATATATTTACATATTGATTACTTCCTTGGAGTTCAAATTACACAACTGAGAAAACAGGCTTTGAAATAGCCGGCTCTGTTGTACTACAACAGAACGATGCACACAAACTGTAGGTATTAAAGATTTCATTTATGACCAAAAAAAAAAAATCACATTTTGATGATATGTTTACCCTCTCAACGTTGAGCAGCCCATTACATGATAATGCACAGCGCGACATATAATAAGACCCCTTTTTGTAGAGCCGATCACAAATAACATGACTGGAGGATTGAGGCTGAATCCAATGTGGTGGAGAATTTTGCAGGATTAGGGATAGTTTCTACTCATAAGGGCCGGGGGGTGGGGGTAGGGTTAATACTCACAGACGAGTGTGTTAAAGATTGGTGTGTGTCCTGGATAGATGATCATTCTCCCAAAGGTATGAATGACGGCGTAGCTTAGGAACTGCATGGGCATGCCGGCAACTCGTGACAGAAGGCTTTCGGACGATGCGGATTGCTTTGGCCTGGGTGATGCCAGGAGCCTAGACTTCACCTTGCTTGTATCGCTACAACGAAAACACAGACAATTACATTTACGGAATATCGAGTCGAACGGTTTTTGACTCCGATTACAAGCCACTGTCGTGCTGTTTGCGTGGAAAAACACTGCGAGGCCCAAAGACGTGAAAACCTTTTGTTGGAACGAAAAACGTTAAAAGTACAATAGGTTCCGTTTTTACATATGTGACCCGCTCCAGGAAAAGGTGACATAAGTCGCGCTATGCATTTATGAGTAATGACCTGTTATAGTTAATAGGGTCAATATTTTTGTCAAAATCCGATTTTCAATTTTTGTCTTAAATGACATCTTTAATATCCAAAGTTTCAGATTTAATTAACAAAAAGCTAGAATTCGATAAATAAAGTGAAACAAAACGTTTAAGAGTGCATGGTTCCAATGTATTGTCCTATGGTTTTACCTTTCAAAACCTTTCAAAATCTGCTTACTGGACAAAATGGCTGTAAAAAAGTATGAACCTTTCAAAACGCTTCGGAATTTATTGCTACTGCACTACTACACCTTTCAAAACCTTTTGAAATGTATTTTTTGTCTCACACCAGTTTGTTCAGAAAGTTGTTTTACCTTTCGAAATCTTTCATAGGTTTCTTTTGGTCAGACAGTTTTCTCGCCTTTCAAAACATTTCAGTCCAAGAAACTTGAAAAGTATTTTTTCTCTTACACCAGTTTGTTCAGAGAGTTGTTTTACCTTTCAAAATCTTTCATAGGTCCCTTTTGTCAGATAGTTTTGTCACCTTTCAAAACCGGACAATTCTATGGCTACTGCCCTATTAGTCCAGGAAAAATAAGTTTTGACCTCAAACAAATTGCAACAAATTGTTTTTCACCACAGTGCACTTCTACAAGGTTCCTAGAATTACATACTAAAAATCTACAAAAATCCAAGTGGTGGAAATATGTCTAATTTGCATAAATCGTTAATCCCTGCCCATATTTGGGTATATATTTTATTTTTATTTTTTTAAGTTTATTTTGGTGATTCTACTTAAATATCCTTACTTCCATAACATTTGCTAAAGCATAAGTGACTGAATAATTATGGGAACACAGTAATTATCCAAAATGACAACTTCGTGACCCTATAAATGTGCGCACATTACACTGTCTCCAGATATCATCAAGTAGTCAGTATCGGTGAGCTTCAAATTCACCAAGTTGCTTACTGGCACAGTTATCATATTAAAACCTTATGAAAAATCATATGAACAATAATAACATTGTGATATTTAGCCCAGAAAACAAAAACTTGGGAAAAATGGTGTGTCTATAAATTGGGCTAAAAAGTAGTTAAAGAGATCTAGTTTTAGTGTGAGGGGCAGGTTTTTCCACATTGCTTTCCTCTGTAGCCCACACCTCAAGTGGCTTTTGGCTTTGTGATAGGCGAAATTACGTAAAAAAGAAGAAAAAAAGAAGAAGCTAGGAGAGTGCATCGAAACCAGGGTAGTCAACCATTGATGTCAGGAACTGGTTCTAGATTATGGAATCAACTTTGCAAATTTACAGGCCTCAACCTTAACGCTAGCCCGGCGAACATTGTCTAGTCAAAACGGCTGAGGACATGTCATGCAATCTTTACGGAACCAGTCTCAGTAACGTTACTAGATTTCTGTCATTGACTGACGAGGAACTTGAATATCTTGTGCTGAATAAAGGTGCAAAATATACAAAGGCCGTTATTATTTATTCATTTATTTCATTCAACACCCTACAGCGCTATAGCGCCAATTACAGGATGAGAGAAGATAATGTGAAGAAGTTACAGTTTTAGAGGTGGAAGGAAGAATATCCTGGGGAAAACCCATGGAGTCAGGCAGGGACTGAAAACCCAATCCACATATTGGCTCAGACCGGATTAGAACCCGTGTCGTAGTGGTGGAAGGCGAGGAAAGAACCGCTACACCAACCTGACTCCCTTGTTATTGACAAGGCAGTAAATATTTATGAGGTGTAGTCAAACAAATACAGCACGGTTTATTTCTGGAAAATAGTAGGAATTACTGGTCCCTCGGTGTAGGTCAGCTCGTCTACCTCCCTCCGCTTCGTGTCGAGCTGACCTACATCTCAGGAACAGTAATTTCTCCTACTTCTCCTCAAACCATTTATATACTACTGTGGTTTGGTCTGGTTGTCTAGGGCTCTGGCTCTTCCTATAGCACTGCTGTATAATAACCACAGCCTTTAAGGGAATGGTGAATGTGTTACAGATGTTACCTGCTTATGTCATTCCATTTGAAATCTGGTGGCCAGTGGCTGAATTCAAAGTCAAAATACTGGAGCTTCTTCTGTTAATAAAATGAGAAAAAATGTACACAAACTATACATTAGGGTAACTTTTTGGTGCAAAAGGAATATTTTATTAGCCCCGAAGCCTGGTTGATAAACTCGGTGTGAAAGCACATGCGATACTAATTTGACGTCACAGAGCATTCACTGCGAAAATTCGGAAGGGAAATGCATTCAACTTTTGCACGAAAACTTGCTGCGACGTCACGAATTTGCATTTGCTTTCACGTTGAGCATGAACCGGGCTTTAACTCCCAACCCCATGTTTCCTACAAGTAACCTAAATCCTCAAAAATCTCCAATATTTTTGTTTACTGCCTTAAAAACCTGCAAAAATTTCCAGCTCTGAGAATATGCATCCAAGGGCAAGTAACAAATAATCTTAATCCTCCAAAATCGTCTTTTTGGTTAAATACCTAATTACAAGTAAGGCCAGCATTTTTTTAATTTACGATTACGAACCCGCCGACTATGAATATTGCAATTTTAGAAAAAAGAAAAAAAATGAGAAAATTAACATTTGTTTTTCTTAATCAGGATTTTAAATATTTTGTATTTTTGTTTAATAGATGGACTGTATTTTCTTTTCCAACGCAGTGTTTTGAGTAAGTTGAATATTTTGTATCAAAGCACGTAGTAAATGCCACCGATATTTTGCAGACTTATCGCTGGTATAAGTTCAATATACATGTAAGTAAACCATATAAATATTGAACTGTTAAATGTGCCTAAAACTGTTAAACGACCCTGGATAAAATAGTTGTATGTACACAAACAAAAAGAAACCATTAACATTTTTGATGTGATCTGGGAAAACCCTTCACATGTTAAAATTGTTGTTTCGCACCTTTCAAAATGTATGCAGTGAATCTGAGCCGCGGCGCTTCACATATTTCTTTAAAAGTAACTCAAGGCATTCTGGGTAACTTACATGTACCATTACCTGGCGAATTGTACGCAGCGCATCTGAGCCGTGGAATTGATGACAACAACAAAATTCAACATGTGAAGGGTTTTTCCAGATCACATCAAATTTTATGTTTTTAGTGCCCTCCGTCCCCTGCCAAATTTTATGTTATGTTCGTAATCCATAAATAAAAAAAATGCTGGCCTAACCTCACTCCTCCAAAAAAATCATCCAGCATCAGATTGGGCCTGATGTACCTGGATCCTGCATTTTCTTCCAGAGGTAACATTCTCTAAGTGCCATCAATTCTGTGTTTTTGTTTTCTAACCTTCAGTTCGAGGCTGTTGTTTGCTTTGGCAGTTTCCAGCAATGCCAGGAAGGAGCAGTATTCCTCATTAGTATAACGACCAATTCCTAACGTGAACAAATAAAAAAACACAGAAACCCAGTCAGTTATCTATCTTGTCATAACAAATTTAATTTCATTCATTTCATTTCATTTATTATTTCTCAGGTGAACAAAAACATGACGAAATACAATGCATAAGTAACAAAATACAATACATATGAAGCACGATATGTGGCAGAGAAAACCCCCCTCTTTTGTTTTGACCATTGTGTTTCCGGAATATCAGGAATTCCTTTTAGGTTTCAAGGGGGGATGGGTTAGGTTACAATAGTGTTGAGTGCGTATAAAGTATAGGGATAATAGGGGGGTACCCCTCTGCCACATATCGTGCTGGGTATATAGGGTACAGGACGAGACTGATAACATCCCTGAAGGATTGCCAAAAAGCGAACCTAATCACTATCTGGTGGCTCTCCCATAATGCTATCAGTTAACGACAGTTACAGTTAAACTTACAGTGATCATTTGTACAAGTTGTTGGTTATTTTTCTTTAAAACAATGATAGTATCCTTAGAGTACAGATAACAATTACATGACTGGTATTTACAAAATACCACTTAGGGAAAACATATGAGGATGAAGTTAATTATGCCCGAAGTTGGGTTTATTTACCAGTAACCCAACAGAATGTTATTCTGAATGCGTTTCAGAATATTTGACCTGCTCCTACGAAACCCGACATAAGTCGCGCAGGCTATTTCGAGATACAGCTCGTCAAAGTTAAAATGGGGTGAAAAATCTGGCAGACATCTATTTTAGTTTTTTGTTATTTTTTTTTTTTTTTTTAATGTATACTTTAACCCTCGCTCAGTAATAGGTTAAACAAAATCAACTTTATTGATGAGGAAGTACACAAATCATGCATTTATTAAGCCAATATGTGTCCTAAAAGTGGTAATTTATCTCCCAAATACATCGAAATAAAATCCTCATAAAATTGGAAGTATGTTTGGTATAAAGGTGGTTTTGGTACCAAATGAAAGCTGAAGATGTGTACTAAATGAAAATAACAAAATCTCACTTTAAAAAAAAAAAACCACTTATGTCTGGTTTTGTGGGAGCAGGTCACATATATCAAATGATTTGCCTGCTAAATGTTGAAAAGCTTTACTTGTTGTATAAGACAATACTCAACTCCCGAAAGTTCCCAAAAATTATGGCTAGTCCGAAAAACCCTCATCAATAGCACATCACATTTTGCCCATCAAAAAAACAAAAACACTGTGGAAATTATGTTAACGCTGGTGCAACTCACCTCTTATACACATTGCTAAGGCAAGTACGGGCAGGGCCGCGCCTACTACCTTGCTGACACTGACTAGACCTCCGTAGCTGAAATAATCTGTACAAACAAGACAATGATACCAAACATACTGGGTATTATGTCTTAGATTCAATGTATTTCATTGGTCAAGAACAGTCCCGCAAATTAGCATTTCATAGAGAACTCAAATTTAACAAGAGGCCGGTTTACACTGGGTTAGTTAGTTTAACCAGTTTGCGCCGGATGACGTATATAAACGCAAAGTTTTCCCCAAATTCAAAACGGATGACGCATAAACACGCCAAGTTCAAGTTCGGAAATTTCTGTCAGCAGCGAGTAAGGCCGGAAATGCATCATTATACCCTAACCCAATTCTACCTCTAGACCCCTTTACTGGAGATTTGAAATGTTATCACGTAAACGATCGCCGGATGGCGATCGCGATGTTTTTACAGAACAGAACAAGAACAACATAAGAACAACTGCCTCGACACCGGTTGAAAACAAACACCGTTTCTCCTGCTTTTTTTAGCATCCATGATTGTAAAACTGTAGGACAGGTAAGTTAAAAGTAGGATACACCATTTGCAGATATCAAAAACATTTACTACCACATTATTAGGAAATATCTTACTCATGTGAAAGTAAATAATGATTCCAGACATCCAGCAAAATGATTGCGCTAGATATCCTTTAATTATTCTGAATTTTTTTTTTTATAAAGACAAATTAGCGATCGACGTCTGGCGATCGCGAAAAACACAAATAACATAAGAATAACTGCTCAACGCCAGTTAAAAACAAACGCTGTTTTTGTGTTTTTCTCGGCATCCATGATTGTAAAACTTTGGACAGGTCAGTTAAACAATATTTACTATAAAATACAACCCCAAATCCACCCATTCATGATAATTCAAGCAATTACCAATGGTGTATCCTAACTTTAAACGATATTTACTATAAAATACAACACACAAATCCACTCATTCATGATAATTCAAGCAATAAGCAATGGTATCCTACCTTTAAGTTAAACCACCCTGTATTTTATACTTACTTTTGCGATACAAGTAGGCCAATAGGAATGGAGAAGTGTAGTAAGAAAACGACCAGCAGAATGTGATCTGTTTACAAAACAAAAACATAAATATGATGCGATCACTGACAGTAATCGAGTAATTGCATGAGAACGAGTATATGTGACCCGCTCCATCGTAATCAGGAATAAGTCGCTGAGGTCGTTTTACGCAATCGGTCGTTTTAATTGAGCTATACAAATTTGGGATATGATAAAGATGGTTGTTTGGGGTACGTAAAAACGTTAACAACTCAAAACTGCCCTCCCACATGAAAAACAAACGTTTCGGCCAATAACTCGTTTTGGCCATGTGCGACTTTCCGCTCATTTCGTGGTGCCAGGTCACATATAGACAAAAGAGAGCTACAGTAATTACAGCCCTATTTGTAGGGCTAATGTAAAGGGTACTCTAGACCAAATGATATTGATTCCATATAAGTCTTATGGTCTTCTGAAAAATCCAAATGGTTTATTAGTTTTTTTACACGTAACAGACCACAATATTGAAACAAACTGCTAGGACATGCATATTGCCCATGTAAGATTCATGGAAGCTTACAGTTCTGGAAGTAAAGTTTGGGTATAAAATACAGCAACTGTAAAAGGCCTTTAAAATTACTCATGGGAATCCCTCATTAATTAACCCTAACCCTCCAGGGTATTTTGGCTAGAAACCCTGCCAGATGCATCAGATTGCATACTTTGTCACATTGACTTGTGTGCAGCAAGGTCAAGCAGTCACCAGAGGTGCAATGTGCTGGATCTGGCAGGGTTAGGGTTAAAGTGAGACAAGTTACCAGTATATATCCACTTACAATTCTGACAACATTGTTGCTCTGGCGTTCCAAAGCATTTGGTTGGTACTCGTGTCCCTGGAAATCAAGAACAGAGGGGAAACAACTCATTAGGTAAGATTTTGTGTGTGTGGCAGTTGGGACAAGCCATGTACACATGATCATTTCTAGTCACACACAAATAAAACTGCCCAAATTCATGCATCATAACCCCTCCTCTTGTTTACGCTCCAATGCACTTCAAAAGTCACCTTAACCAGTTCGTGCCGGAGGACGTTTATACACGCAAAGTTTTCCCCAGATTTAAAACGGATGAGGCATAAACACGGTACGAGCAAGGCCAGAAATGTCCATCAGCACGAGCAAAGCCGGAAATGCGTAGGTACGTGCTTCCCGGTACCATCGGCCTGAACCCGCCTCGGATCAAGTTTCATTAAAAATAATTTCACACCTCGGCTCGGTGATGTTAAAATAATTCCGGCGCGAACTGGGTAATGCACCCTTCTAAATACTCATCAAACAATGGCTACTTGAAATGAAAAATAAAACGCACAACTTGGTCCTGGGTTTACCTTGTATAGGCTATTATCATTAAGATTAATAATATTAGAACGAGTAGCTTTGAGCCTCTGAAGTGACAAACAAATGTAATATTGTAAAACATTTTTTTGTGTATTGCCTTTTAACTTTATCTACCACAAGCCCATCAAACTCCAACTGCAGGTTTTGCTAGGTTTTAGCAGGTTTAGCAACTTGTTGTTGGACTTTGTTTGACTTGGTACAAAAGGCCCCGGGAGACCCCTGTTGAACTATGTGAGGTTCAGGGCAGAAAGGCATGAGACTTGTAAAAAATGTTGGAGTTTGGGAGAATGCACCTGTGGGCATTTATTTGTGGGTGTTCATTTCAGGCCGGTCACTGCAAAGTTCCTGGTCAACTGTAAGTGTGATGATGTGTATCGCCCTGGGTGTCCCCACTCAAACACAGTCCAACACACAGAACCAATGGCCAGTCATCACAACCCTGATCCTGAACGCTGAACAATGCATAGACCCCTCTGTACCAAGTCAAACTTCAACAAGTTGGAGTTTGGCAGGTTTAGTACTGTAAGGTTCAATACTAATATTTACTAAACCTGTGTGCAGTGGCGTTTTTAAAAAGTTTTGTATGCTTTCTATTCTAGTGAGAGCGGCTAAGGGGTTTGGGGTTAAGAACATAAAAACCTGTTTCAGTATAAATTCAGAGCACAGCATTCTTTAGTTATTCGTCCATGGTTTGACTGAGAGTATGATTCATGAACATTCGTGTAATCCTTATTTATTATACTACAGGTACATTTAAAGGTAGGATACACCATTTGCAGATATCAAAAATATTTACTTCCGAATTATTAAGAAATATCTTACTCATTTGAAAGCATGATGCATCAATTTTGGCAGTTAAACACGTATCAATTTTATGTAAATAAATATAGGCCTTTGTATTAACAATTTTCTATTAAAGATTTAACCAATTATGTCAAATTAATCTTGAAATTACAAAAAGTGTACTGGCACTGAAATAAGTTGAAAAAGTTCAAGCTAATAATATATTTTCCTAAAATCAAGGAGTCTAACTCATTCATAAAAAATGTTCTTGAGTTGCATGGCCTGGACACTGTATATTTTAAGCCCCCCACTGCGTATATTTTCCGAACGAAATTTTTCTGAACCCCCAAACTGCACGCTTTGAAATTCCCTGCTTGTTGCTACAAATACAATGAAATTTTCCTTTGTTAATCGGCATGGTGGAAGAGAAAAAGCTACATACATGTAGAGTATATTATAGTTGCTCTTTCAGTTTCAGTTTTGCAAAGTACGTACACGACATCAAATCAATCAACACATTCTCACGGTTGGAAATCTAGGAACCTTGTTTGTCTTCCCATTGTAAAATGCACCTTGTAAAGTAGCGCGAAGGAGGAAATTTGAGGCTTTAAATAATGCCCTGGCCAGGCTAGTCTGGCCCCGCTAGGCTTGCCCCTTCTTCCTTCGGTGACTGCGAGAATGTTGTGTCCGGAAATTGGGCCAAATTACAATTCGCTAATGCTTTTGACACAAGCGTGAATTTAACTATTCAAAATATGTGATATTGAGTACATGTGGTGTTGAAAATTCTTCTTACCAAAGTATCTCGCTGAGCATGAATTCTGTAGAGTTGAGGCCCAAAAATACAACGCCGAAGCGATGCCATTCTTGAACGCAGAGTCACTTATCTCCAGCCAGCGCAGCTAGAGCGGAAAGCTAAGAAATAAAACGCGCAAGAGGGCGCCCTATCACACTAGTATGGTGTGAAAATTTGCTTCATCTGTCATCAGCTAGCTGATCATGATCAGTCATCACTGTTAACTTTCAATTGGTCTTATTTTGGAATTTTGGTAAAACTTTAGTTTTAGGTAAAAAAAATACCAAGTTAATGGAAAGAATGTACGATTGATTCGCACGTTGACATTGAAATCGCAGAGAATGCCACTCACTACACGGGACACCGTCACGTACCTTCGCAACTTTCTGGCCGTTTACCGTTTGCGATCAGTATTCATGATTGCGAGGTGAACGCAGGGGCGTTCGCGTTGTGCTCATGTACTATTAATTGCTCTGCGTTTGTTTTCACCTCGCAGTCGCATTGACTCGAGGTCAGCAAAGTTGTGTTCATCTACACTGTACACAAAGATATGCCAACTACATTTGGACTCGAACAACTTCACAAGTGGGACAACTGGCCATACGATGATACTTTGGTTAACGGGAGCCATACTGTATAAGCCAATTTGGTATTCCAACTGCACATGCGCACATTTTCCCTTGACGATATTTCTTTCGATATAAACATTTCATCGATTGCGTGCAAAAGCATAGCGGGGTACCAGCAAATTTCAAGAGATCGTCGTGTTTTAAAGTTACTAAGTAACATATTTTTGTTTACGTTTTGGTGTTTTCAGCCGCTTTGTGTGGCCAAACTTTTGTTCGAACAAATATTATTTATTTTTTTCGATTTCACAAGAAAATGTAAAAAATGCGGATTTGGTTACCACGTCCCCCATAGCCTTGTGTGCATTTGTCTGCCGTGTTTGTATCACTTGACCTCCTTGAGAAAAATTGTTGAATCTTGTTGTGCACATGCGCAGTCGGAACTCCAAAGTGGCTTTATGTCTGAACATGGAGAAATAAGATTTCTCCATGGTCTGAACCAATGTCTGACTTTGATATTATTGCAAAAATATTGGGTTCTTTATAGCTCTATGACTGTATGATTATGATGATGTGGACATGCAAAATTATGCAATCCCGCGCGCCAGCCAATCAAAGTCCACTGTAACGTCATAGTGCAACTGCAAAAAAACGCTGCTGATTGGCCAATTTGGCTGCCGTGTTTTTGACAATGTACCTGTGTATATTTTTGTTTTGGGAGACCAAAAATGCCCTAAAGAAGCATTTCTACGGTCATCGATCGACTGTCAACACCCCTGACGGTCACCACTTCAACCAGTATTAAACCATTGCATTTTTGATATGTACTACAGGGCATAGAATCACTTGGCCATCGGAAAGACTCAGTTTGCGTCAGCCTGGATTTTTTTTGGATAAATCAACTTCGGACCATTCAACCACATGGGCTCAACATCCAACTAGAAAATGATTAACTTCTATTTTTTCTCCTATTTTCATCTGTTTCAGATTTATGCCTTGCCAGAAGTTTGTTTTTGTTTGCTCTCATCACTCTGGTTTCCCCCGTCCTTTTTCCTTTTACACCCCTTTCTTGTAATAATACTGTTGCCCACTCCTCCCCCCCAACCCTTCATACTTCTTTGTTGGTTCTTCCTTTTGATTATTACCCTAGACTATTTCCTTATACCCAGCAACATATGGGACCAAGCGACTCCCCTAGTCCCCCATACCTTTACACTTCCTAGACTATTGTTACCTACCCCCCCCCCCCCCCTAAAAACCTCAAAAGAAACCACAACATTCCACAAGACCACCACAAAGGAGGGGGGGGGTTCTCTCCGTCCCATATATTGCTTATGTATTTCCTTGTGGTTTTACCCCTTTTTGTTCCCCACCCAGGCCATGTTTGCACCTATACCCACTCTAGCTGACCTTGTCTTTTATTTCCTTAGCCTAATCCTCCTTTTGTTAATTGTTCCACTGCACTCTGCTATTTCTCTTTAATTTCTCTTTTGTGTTTATTCTCCTGACCATGCATGTTGTGCATCATGCTTGTATGCCCCCTGTATATATGTTAAAGCTCCATGATTCCATGTACACAGCCAATTTGACTCTGAAGAAGATCTTGTTAAGATCGAAAATATTATAGGTCCTCTCAACTTATTTGATTTGTATTTTTGTTCTCTTAGTCTTAGTTAGAGACATCTATTGCAGTAATGGGTAACTTTTTTTCCCCGATCCCTGACGTCCCCGTGGACTCGCCGGAGGGGACGCTGGTGCAAAATATCCTCCACGACAAGATTGTAGTGGTGTTCTCCAAGACGCAATGTCCGTACTGCACAATGGCCAAGAATGCCCTGGATGAACACAATGCCAACTATGCGACGGTGGAACTGGATAAGCGCGACGATGGCAAACGCATACAGAGTGTGCTGGGGAAGATGACCGGGGAAACCACTGTAAGTATACTTTGTGCTCTTTAGAGGTAGGATACACCATTGGTAATTGCTTGAATTATCAGGAAGGAGTGGCTTTTGGGGTTGGATTTTAGAGTAAATATGTGACCCGCTCCATCAGGAATAAGTCACTGAGGCCGTTTTACGCAATTGGCCGTTGAAGTGAACGCATGGTTGAAAATCGTGACCAACTCGATTTTCTGAACATTGTATTTTTAGGAAGTTTAGTTATCACAGATTATTGTCATTAATGTCTTGTATGTAAAAACCATAAATAAAGGTGAAAATAAAGAGGATTTGTGTGCGCTGTCCATATGATTTTGGTCAATTTTGTTTAATTCAAAGCTGTTTTTCTTGGAATGTGGATTCGGCAAATAAATATACACCTGTCATCTTCATCAGACCATAACTCGTTAACCTAATCAGATACACACTTGTGATGGGTATCATTAGAAAGCTTATGAAATTTTCCTTTCTCACCAAAAAGTCATTTCGAGACTTACCGGTATTCCTGATTTTGATGGAGCGGGGTCACATATTGTTTAACTGACCTGTCCAAAGTTTTAGAATCACGGATGCTGAGAAAAGCAAGAAAAAAACGGCGTTCGTTTTCAACCAGCGCCGTGCAGTTCTTATGTTGTTCTTGTTTTTTTTAGATTGGCATCCGGTGATCAATTTTTTTTAAAAATAAAATTCAAATTTTCGGAACAATTACAGGATATATCTAACCTGTAAAAGATATTGAATGCCTACAATCAATATTTACATTTAAATGTAGGATACACCATTGGTAATTGCTTGAATTATCATGAATGGGTAGATTTTATAACGTTTAACTGACCTGTCTGAAGTTTTCAACCATGGATGCCAAGAAAAGCACGAAAAACAGCGATTGTTTTCAACCGGTGTCGAGCAGTTATTCTTATGTTATCTTTGTTTTTTCGTGAATTTTTCTTTATACAATTTTATTTTTCAGAATAGTTAGAGGATATCTAGCGCAAATATTTTGCTAGATGCCTAGAATCATTATTTACTTTCAAATGAGTAAGATATTTCTTAATCTTTGATATCAACAAATTGATATCTGCAAATGGTGTATATACCTTTAAACCTAAAGCTTTGTCCGCATTTGACTTTTTTACAGAGATTTTTAGTTGTCAACTTGACCAAATTACCCCTATCCCTCCAAGGTATTTTGGCTAGAAACCCCGCCAGACGCAAATTTTGGCAGTTTGATTTGTGTGTGACTAGAAATACTTGGACAACTTTTCTCGACTCTCCATGGACTTTGTACAACACCGCTGAAGAAGCGTCAGAGTACTACATTATTTTTCTTGGAACTGTGGCAAATGCGTGACATATGTGACCTGTCATCACAAAATGAGCGTAAAGTCGTACGGAGTGATTTCCCAGTACGGCCAGTCAAAGTCAAAATTTGAAGGGGTGGTCGATTTTGAGATTATATGGGTTTTTTTTAAGACTAAATCCCCAACAATCAATTCCCAATTTTTCAGGACGATCAGATAAAAACAAAATTAGTTTTTGAGACAATTTTGACTATGCCTTTCTATGCTTTTCACACAATTTCTTGCAAGAAATGCCCGTTTTCTCATAATCTCTGTATTAAGACTCCAGACTAAAAAAATTAAAATAAAAAAGATATTGAGTATCAAACCTCCAAGTGTTATACCAATGGAAAGCTCTGTTTCCACATAATTTAGAAATACCCATATCTCAATTTTTGATTTTGTCGACTTTACGCTCATTTTGTGATGACAGGTCACATATTTACCATTGGATCACTTGCTGTTTATATGAGCAGAAGTTAGTGCTGCAGTTTACCACTAAAATGAACTCTTCTTTACTGATGCACTTTTTTTTTATTTGATTGCATTTTTGTACAGGTTCCAAGGGTGTTCATCAAGGGAAAATTCATCGGTGGAGGCACAGAGATCAAGAAGCTGAACGACGAAGGAAAACTGGAAGAAATGCTTCGAGAATGCGGGGCCATCTAAGAAATGTTGGACCATCTAAGAAATGTTGGACCATCTAAGAAATGTTGGACCAAGATCGAGTTAATGGATGAAGTCAGAATCCAGTTTGACGGGTAATGTAACAGTAAAAAGCCATCATTGGCCTACAAATGGACAGATGTGCAGTCCTGCAACTGTATTCATGTGAAGTATTCTGTCAAAATCAGTCTACATATGTGGGCTTGTGATCAACAATATATTTTTTTAACATATGAATATACAGGCTTTTTTTATTATTTACTTTTTTTTTTAACTACAAAATAAATGTGGTTGGCTGGTTTTAAACGTACGTTTAAAACCTTCTCCGACCTGGGCGAGTAAATTCGCTCTGGTCTTTATAAGCAATGTCCAGGACCACAAACCAGTTTTAAATGTACAATTAATAGTACCAGCCAACCACATATTTACTCCTATGTACTTCATATTTTGTGAAACGCCCCCCCAGCTACGTTTATAGAATGTTTTTTTGGATATATCCTCGCTCGCGGGATCAGTCCCACAAGAAAACAACTTCAAATATGGACATTGGTGCAAAAAAATAAACATTAAAAAACATACATGACAAATAACAATTAACCCTTTACCTACTTGAATCTATCAAAATCAAAATCCCTACCCTTGTTTTGGAGTATTTCAGCAGATTGCGATAGTTCCATTTTGATGGATTCAGGATACTTTCATATTGAGCAACCACCAACGTGCATGAGAAAATTAGTGAATTTGTGTGGATTCCAGATACTTTTTAGTTGAGATACCATGGGTAGGGTTAAAGTTATATCTTTCAGATAGACCACATTATGAAAGTTGAACACAAGTAAGTTTACATCACAAAAGCGATTCACGGCATTTAGCCTACGGTGGGGCAGAATTGCAAGACCTGTTATAGGAATATACATGTATATATAAGAATATTAGTCATCCTGGAGTTATTTTGGTTGTGGGTTTTTATTTTGTAAGTTTGTTAATATTTAACTTTTGTAAAAGCTCCCATTAGATTTACTTTCATTGTGGTATATAGAATGTTTCTAAAAGTTAAAAATACGTTTTCAAAAATTACGCATGTATTCACTATTTTATTTGACCTTGTTGACCTTGTTGACTGCTGTAATGTGTGATATAAAGTTTAAACACTAGGCTATGTGTCCCCAAGGGGTTCAAAAACACTTCATTTCTCATGTCATTGCGTCAACAAACATATATGGTTGGTGAATGGGCATGTGGCTTTGCTCGTCAGTGTAACATATAGGGTGGACTCAGTACGACCCAGTTGACCTATGGCATTCTAGGAGTGATTTGGAGTGCCAGGTGAAAAATATAAGGCTTGTTTGTAGTGGTTTTTAGTGTAAACATTTGCACATGTTGAAGACAGACACTGCACACAAGTAACAAATGGATTTTCATTGCTCGTGAACCGTTTTTCTTTTGTTAGATGTATGGTGAAACTTGTCAAAACTTCTTAACTGTATTTATATACCCAACTTCCATGTGTCTTTTTAAGAAAAGAATATAAGAAACGTGCATACTATTTCGTGTAAGCTTGCCTGTTGCCATAAATGGTGTAACTTTACTCTGTAAGTATTATAAACAACCTTGGTACCAGTAATTGCTTCAGTACTGTACCATAAACCCATGCACAAACGAATAAGGCCAAGGTAATACTACCTTGATCATTGTACATTTTGTATATCCATATGGTGGAGTTTATATCCAAACACAAGTATTAATAATACCCTCTCAAAGGAAGCCAAGCTGTTCAAATGAATTTTTACATGACAAAGGTATTTAGTTCTTTTTCATTGATTGTCTCCATTTATACCTGCAACCCCCAGGGCCACTTTGCATATAAAGCAATAGATGGGACAGAGAGAACCACCCCTCCTTTGTGGTAGTCATTGTGCTTGCAGAATGTTGTGGTTTCTTTTTAGGTTATTGGGGGTGCAGGGGTGTGTTAGGTAAAGAGTGATATGGGGGACAAATGGGGAGTCTAGTCGCTTTGTCCCATTTCTTGCTGGGTATAACACTTTCATGGAGCTGCTAATTAAAGCACAAACAATTGCTAAGCACAACAAGTCTTGCTGAAAATTTATAAAGCTGTAAAGTTTGTAAGGCTGTTTTTTCCAAGGACAAATTTAATGCTAAAGAATTTGTTTGTGCTTAGCATACCAGCAGCTCCATGAAATTGGCCCCTGTTCTGTTAATTGGTTTGTGACATGAAACGACATGAAAACTTTGTAAGAAATTGTTGTGTTCATCCTGTATCAAAATCATGTCTTCTCCTGTTCTGTTTTTTTTAAACAGACAGGTTTGTCAAACTTTTAAAAATTAGTTTTAACATATCAATTAAATGCAATTTTTACTGAATAGTATTCCTCATTTGTGACCTGTTCCAACGAAACCCGGACAAAGTCCACTTTTTAGTTTTTCAGATTTTGCTTTTTTCAAATTATCTAGGTTCTCAGCTTTAAAATGATGTATCATTTACATATGTACCCCCACCCTATCTTCCCTGGGGTCTGGATTTAGTGATAAAACCCTGACAACCTAATTATGAGATCAACAGCTTTGAAGTTCAGAAAAGCGTATTATTTCTATACACAAATGTTTCACAAATTTACACTTCTGGTAGACGGATTTTGGGTTTAAATTTGAGGAGATTGTAGATTAATAGTGAGTGACTTAGGAAAACCTAAAACCTCAAAATGGTAAAATCCATCCAGAAATGACTTCAGGAGTACATTGTGACAAAACACATTGTGCGACTTTGTCCGGGTTTTGTTGGAACAGGTCACATTTTGTTAAATGTAACATAAATGTTTCAAATTTGGGGGAAATGTGAAATTGTGCAGGCGTTGAAGTCAAACAAGATAAATGGTGTTTTTACGATAACGGGTGTAAACAAATCCAAGTAGGTACAGTAGGTAGGTAGGGAAATAATATTTTTAATTTCATTTTAGCCGAGTTTCAAGTGTAGAAAATTATTGTGTTCGTGACAAATAATTGAACCGGGTATTCATGTACATTTATCAACTAGCTATTCTTTACGTGACGTCACGACTTCGACAGGAGGAATTTTTCTGGGCGGGGCGATCGAAGAGAATTTTGAAATTTGTAATGGCTCAAATAACCCTAAAATCACACACAATTTTTTGTATTGGGTGTATTAATACTGTAACCTGTTTTATATCATATAAGTACTTTTTATTTTCTATTTCTGTGATCCTTTAAGTTTCACACTGTATTAACAGGGTACCTTGATTCAGTTAGTACGGCTTGTTGTATTTTGTCTTCTCTACAAATTTAGTAAATTGTGTTTCAGATTTGGCACTTTATGTTTATTCAACTAGTCAGTCACTTTTTCTTTGTAAAAACTAAAAAGCTATTTAATCTCGGAAATTGTATAATTTAGCCAATTATTATTCAGAACATTTTATATACATGTAATATGCAATGCAATATCTATTCCTTTCTTGTGTTTGATAAACGGTTTATATAAACTTTTGTTCGGGTTGATGGGGATAGAAGTGGTTTTATATAAAGACGGCCAGTTTAGTGAAGTTCCCTACTTTCTCTTTAACAAAAATTGTCATATGTGATGCGATCAAGCAAAATCAGTCGGAACTCGGCAATTCTTGTTTTGAGATACATGGAGGGCCAAAATTATGTTCGTAGGGGTGAAAAAATCAAAATTGACTTTTTTACAAAATCAGAAGGTGAAAATATTTTTTCTTTTACATGAAAATGCTCTTTTAACCAAATTCAGAAGGGAAGTGATACAAAAACATGATTTTCTCAGTTTCTTTATTTTTAACGTGCTGGTGTTCAAATGGTTGTAATTTTTTAACCAAAGGTCGTATTCACATGGGGTTTTCACTGAAATGGAGCCTGAAGTACGCTACAAAAGAATATGTAAAAATCCCCAAAATGAAAAAGTCCTTCTGCAGACTGATTTTGCTTGATCGCATCACATATGCTCTCTCTATATCCACACTACAAATTTGCAATGTTTGACCTTGAAACAGTCAAACTCCCAACATGTATGTCAATGGACATCTTTAAACACAATTATCCATGTTGTGTGGCACTCATTTTGTGCTGTAAATGTAAACGGGTGCGGTTCCAGAACCATTTTAAAAACAAAATAATAAATAAAGATCAAGTATTTTCTAGCATGTATTTTTTTATTTTATTTTATTTTGCTTAACCTGTTCGCGCCGGGTGACGTATATAAACGCAAAGTGTTCCCCAAATTTATTTATTCTGTAGTTTCTTGCTTGAACAATTTTAACCATGGAGTCAAGTGTGAATGCTTTTGCCTTTTATTACAAACGAAGATTGAGACATAAAAGATATATTACAGGGACAAAGAATCCTCAAACCGCGGTTTCTCGATTGCTCGGGTAGCGTAGGGTGAATTGACCATTTGCGTGTGGAATTTAAATAATATCTGGTGCACTGACTTGTTCACACAGCTTGGCACAGTTTGACTTTAAATTATCCAGACCAAATAAACTGTTGCTATATCACGTGATTCGGGGCAAGCTCTTGCATAGTTACGTTAGAGACGCTTAGCACCAATACATGTACATTGTTCACAATGGTTGAGAATGGTACAAAGACACCAGACCATTCCAGAGCCGGGGGTTGCTAGCGTAAGGCTTGCCCCGAATCATGTGATATAGCAACAGTGTCTTTGGTCTGGAGAATTTAAATGTAAACAGTGCCAAGCTGTGTGAACAAGTCAGTGTACCAGATATTATTCAAATTCTACACGCAAAGGTTATAGTACAGGAATAAAGTACATGTAAACACAAAGGGCAATCCTCAGCCCTTATACAGTTCATGACTATACATGCACAGTAATGGGTGTTTATGACAAACATTTTACATACATGTTCAGTAAAAAGAAAATCTACATACGTTTAATCCTTTTATGCTACAAACTGTTTCCTCAAAATAATACATAATTACATAGATAATAACTTTTGAACAATCCACAAATATACAAGTTAGTTATACATTTAGTATTTACACGTACAACGGTTCACACCAATAAATATAGGCCTACTTATCTTTAAACATGGTTGACCAACATTTTTCTAAATTCTTGATATTTGTCTGTACATGTACCGGTAGTTACACCACTGGAGCACCCTGATGCAGTGACTACATACACAGCCTTATTACATTCAAGGCTAATATTAATAATGAATCATGGAAGATACGTATTTGTTATACCTCTGTCTTGGATACTGTATTTGTATTGGTCTAGAACGATCACGAATCCATTGTATAACGACGCATAACTAACCCAACCCACCCTCGCTTACCTGATTAACGTTACTACAGTAAAATATAGTCCGAGTAACTAGTACCCAAATATCGCTTTTTTAACATCTGGACATGATCTTGCGATAGTAGGGTCCTAGGGAGCGCCATTGGTTTTTCTACATTTTAATCAAAAGGTCACTTTTCCACGCGCGACCAACACGCATCGCATGTGATACCAACACGCATCGCATACCGACACGGCAGCTTGCGGAATTAAGCTGGAAATTTTATCCGAATCGTAAGTAAACCTTAGTACCACAATCTTAATCGTCGATGTGTACTTGTATCTCAGATGGCTTATCGAGTACTTTCTGGCCGTTTTGAGGGTGAAATCGGATGTTTCTATGAGAAAAGTTGACATTTTGATTTAAATGTAGAAAAACCAATGGGACTCCCTAGGACCCTACTATCGCAAGATCATGTCAAAAAAGCGATATCTGGGTCCTAGTTACTCGGACTAAGTAAAATACATGTTTACTAGAACGTTTCGTATCTTCAGTCCTCATAAATGTCTCCCGAGTTTTAAGACAGAGGTACAACATGTATAACAAAACAACTGTTGACTACTGTAGGATATGACGTTTTTAAACTTTTACACAGGATCAAATTAACCCTTCCTTTATGATATTTCCTTATGGCAAGTCAGTTGGCCACCCTGGCAAGTCAGTTGTGCATGGCAGCTGTGGCTTTCGACCAAACCATTGTAAATCTCCATTGGATTTACATAGGGCCTTTTTCGAAACCTTTGCTTCGACTTCAGCTGCGCCTCTGAATTCCGAATCACTTAGAAGCAAATAGAAATGGAAGCAAATGGAAATACATGTAGTCTAACTTTTGGGATCACATCGATCAAGTGAATGTTTCTGAAGCACAACAGGCATCAGAATGTGGCTGGATTTCTAGCTGTTGGGAATCTAAAATCGCCTTAAGCCAAAGACGAAGATGAAGCCAGGGTTTCGAAAAGGCCCATAATCTTCATGCTTGTAAATGACAGACCAGGGATAGGAATTACACATTGTGTAATGGGTTCTTTCTGGTGACGCTAAAAGACTATGGACTTTTACTTTGTTATTTGCAGGAATAGTCTGCCACTATATACACATGTACATACATTTACATGAACATTTCTAACCAGATAAGGCTACAGTGGATGTGTTTCACTGTATTTTCTAAAGATACATGATTCCACGAGGCAAGTTTACAAACAAAAACACCGGCAGTTTTCAGCTAAACATAACTGCAAAAGTTACAACTGAAGAAAACAAATTCCATTCAAGCTCTTTTGCTATTTCCTAACTGAGTAGTCTATTCTGCAGCAACAATGCAGAATATAATGGTTGGCAGACTTAAGAGGTACCTCATTAAAATGGTAAATAGCCGACATGATAATTTATTTAAATTCATTAACCCTAACCCTCTAGGGTATTTTGGCTGAAAACCTGCCAGACGCAACAGATTGCATACTTTGTCAGATTGACTTGTGTGCAGAGTCCAGCAAGGTCAAGCAGTCACCACAGATGCACTGTGCTGGATCTGGCAGGGTTAGGGTTAATTTCCGAGTCCTATCAAATCTAACACTGCAGAAACCCATTAGCAGATTGTGCAACCAGCGGCGTAACTAGGATTCTATTTGTAGGGGGGGGGGGCACGTGAGGGTGCACACATTTTTTAAGAGGGCACTAAATGGCAACTAAATGTGTCGCCATCAAGCCTTCCTGTAGTTACGCCACTGTATGCAACTTCCATATGGCATCCAGCGCCATGTGAAGTATCTGTAGCTCTCGGCTCTCCTTCCAAAATCCTGGAGGTGGAATTCGTAAGGATCCAGAAAGTTAAGCCGTGTTCGCACTGGATAAACATTTTGGGTAACTTTACCATGACGCCGGGTAACATTCCGATGGGTTAATCTTCCCATCGTCCACACTTGGATTTAATTGACGCGGGTAGAATTGCCGAGACCGTGGGTAAACTAACCGTGAAAGGTCACTGGCTGATGTGACCTGTGGTCATTCGACCGGGTGATTGAAGATTTAACCGAGACGTTGCGTCCACACTGGATTTTCTGGCTCGTTTAAACTGACCTGGTCAATCTTCTTGGGCACCTTTAATTTGGCTCGGTTAAACTACCCACGCGGCGTGGGTAAGTTACCTGCGAGTTACCCATTGGCTCGGTTAGTTTGCCCAAATTAAGTCCAGTGCGAACAGGGCTTTAGAATAAAAACCACAACCAGTTCGCATCGGAAGATGTATAAATACAATGTACATCTATACACAAAGTTTTTCAGAGGTTCAAAACGGATCACGGATCATGGATAAACACGTCACGAGCAAGGCCAGAAATATTTGTCATATTTGTGCTTCCCACTGATATCAACCTAAACCCGCCTCAAGATCGAGTTTCTCAAAAAAGAATCCCGTGTCTGGGCTCGGTCAATATCAGAATAATCCCGGCACGGACTGGTTACGAAAAGACGATGCGAGGGCTTGGAAGTTAAGCAGTGCTGCCGCCCTCTGTTCCTTCTGGCTCCGTCCCTTCGGGCGGTGGTTTCTCGTAGTTGCCTTTCCTCTGGTGTCTGCACATCTTACAGTCGTCATCGTCATCGCTGTCATCGCTTGATGAGCTCTCCCCAAACATGCGGGGCTTCTCATATATGCAACAACCTGTGACGGTGAGGCAATTCAGTTATTCTTATTGGTCGAGAGACCGACATGTGGGTTTGCTTAACCAGTTCGCGCCGGATGACTTATATAAACGCAAATATTTGCCCAAATTCAAAACGGATGACGCATAAACATGCCAAGTTCAAGTTCGGAAATGTATGTCAGCACTCAGCAGCGAGCAAGGCTGGAAATGCGTGGGTGTGCTTCCCGGCACTATCAGCCTGAACCCGCTTCGGATCGAGTTTCGTTAAAAATAATCCCGCCCCTCGCCTCGGCGATGTTAAAATAATCCCGGCGCGAACTGGTTAAAGGTAAAATACCCCATTGGTAATTGCTTGAATTATCAGGAATGGGTGGATTTGGGGGTTTGTATTTTATAGTAAATATCGTTTAACTGACCTGTCCGAAGTTTTACAATCATGGATGCTGAGGAAAGCACGAAAAACGGCGTTCGTTTTCAATTGGCGTCGGGTAGTGGTTCTTATGTGGTTTTTATCACGATCTGCAAATAGTGTGTCCTACCTTTAACCCTAACTCCCTACCCATTTTTACTTACACATAACCTGAATCCTGCAAATCCTCCAATTCCTAAATTGTTAAAACTCCAAGTAACCTGAATCCTGCAAAATCCTCCAATATTGGTCACTGGTGACCATACAGCCTGTATCCTGCAAAATCCTGCAGTCTTGCCCTGGCTGCAGTCAGTAAAAACCCAAGTAACCTCAATCCTGCAAAATCCTGCGATGCATCAAACTCCAAGTGACCTCAATCCTGCAAAATCCTTGTGTGTCACATTCAGCCTGATAACCTGAATCCTCCATATTCCTGCAGGGGTAAAACCCCAAGTAACCTCAATCCTGCAAAATCCTGCAATGCATCAAACTCCAAGTGACCTCAATCCTGCAAAATCCTGCATTTTGCAATGAGGAATTTGGAGGATTTGGGAGGGTTAGGGTTAAACAGTCGATAAAACATGTCCTTTTCGGTGTCACATTCAATTTGGACTCCCGTGAAGTCTGGTCCATGACTTTTCATTAGTTGCAACCTCAACGGAATGCTACCAACTATATACTTAAAATATTAAAAGTCCTAATGTGCTTTGTAACACCCATCATGCCATCTCAAGCAGCGGGTGAAATAAGCGCGTTATTTTCAATATAAGGGTATGTGTTTGAGGCAAATACCATCAAAATCACTGGAGGGGTGTTCCTCAAAACACAAGGTAAAATTGTTAAACAAAATCGTTTAAAAATCGTACATTTTTTACTTGTTTTGGCTTTTTTGACCAAAGGCTATTGATGAATTTGTTTTCCTCGTTTTAAACATTAAAGTACGTGTATGTTTAAAGGTATATGTAGTATACACCATTTGCAGATGTCAAACAATTTTACTTAGGGCGAGTTAGGACGAGTCGCGAGTTAGGACGAGTCGCGAGTAAGGACGAGTCGCGAGTTAGGACGAGTCGCGAGTAAGGACGAGTCGCGAGTAAGGACGAGTCGCGAGTAAGGACGAGTCGCGAGTTAGGACGAGTCGCGAGTTAGGACGAGTCGCGGGTTAGGACGAGTCGCGGGTTAGGACGAGTCGCGGGTTAGGACGAGTCGCGGGTTAGGACGAGTCGCGGGTTAGGACGAGTCGCGGGTTAGGACGAGTCGCGGGTTAGGACGAGTCGCGGGTTAGGACGAGTCGCGGGTTAGGACGAGTCGCGGGTTAGGACGAGTCGCGGGTTAGGACGAGTCGCGGGTTAGGACGAGTCGCGGGTTAGGACGAGTCGCGGGTTAGGACGAGTCGCGGGTTAGGACGAGTCGCGGGTTAGGACGAGTCGCGGGTTAGGACGAGTCGCGGGTTAGGACGAGTCGCGGGTTAGGACGAGTCGCGGGTTAGGACGAGTCGCTGGTTAGGACGAGTCGCGGGTTAGGACGAGTCGCGGGTTAGGACGAGTCGCGGGTTAGGACGAGTCGCGGGTTAGGACGAGTCGCGGGTTAGGACGAGTCGCGGGTTAGGACGAGTCGCGGGTTAGGACGAGTCGCGGGTTAGGACGAGTCGCGGGTTAGGACGAGTCGCGGGTTAGGACGAGTCGCGGGTTAGGACGAGTCGCGGGTTAGGACGAGTCGCGGGTTAGGACGAGTCGCGGGTTAGGACGAGTCGCGGGTTAGGACGAGTCGCGGGTTAGGACGAGTCGCGGGTTAGGACGAGTCGCGGGTTAGGACGAGTCGCGGGTACATGATTCCAATGCACAGCCCTACCTACTACACGTATATTTAGGAGAAGTTCAATTTCAAATTGTCCAAGAATGGATGATGCTTTTTCAGGTGCAACAAATACATTGCACATGTGAGGCGTTTCAGCAAAATGAGACGGAGCTGGGCACAGTGGAGAAAACTGTAAAATAATGAATAATATAATAGGTGATTTTTTTTCCAAGATTTATATTTGTAATCTTTGGTATGCCTGGTAACTACATCATGTTTTGCAAAAAAAATGGTATGAAAGTACTCATGTACAAAACTCGAAATTTCAAAGACCTTTTTCTCAACTTTTTTCTCCGCGACATGTTAATAAATGCCAACTTTAAACAGTCATAACTTGTTAACGAAATGTCAGATTGAAGCGCAACAAACGGCACTACAACAAGAATTTCATCCCTCGTTCCTAATACCCGAGAATCCTCAGTTCAACCTCTGCCCAGTTCTCATTTTGCCAGAACCCCTCACATTTATTACTTACATTTTGATTTCTTTTTGCCCATGTGCTCATTATCTATGACACCATTTTTCCAGTTGACTTTCTTATCAGACTTGGGCTTTCTCAATTTCAACGTCACTGATGGCTGTTGAAGAAAAGACAGTATGATAAACAATTTATAGGCCTACTTCTTGTTTTAAAGGAACAACAGTGTCAATAGACCATTTTGTCAGTTGTAAATTGTTATCATTTAATGAAGCAGCAAAAGTGCTCAAAATATAAAGGTGCTTGACAAATAGTTGCGATAATCGTAACCCTCCATCGACCGCCGATGGAGGGTTACGATTATCGCAACTACTTGACAAACAGTCTGATGACGGTTTTTCGTTTTGTGAATTCTGTAATTCATACTCATAGGGGCATGAGCAATAAGCGCTAAATAGGGGCACATATATGACTTGACTGGTGAGACAACTCGACTTTGTACAACCATGGAGCTCCATGGTGAAACTCGACCATGAGATCGAGAGTTGATGAGACAACTTGACAAGTTGAACTTAAGTTGTCCCGTGGTCGAGTTGTCTGAACTCGGCACATAATTTATCGTCGTTACCGATCTTTGATTCTGCGTTTCTGTTAATGTTGAAGTCACTCCTGGAGTAGGTAACGTGTGTGTAGAAGACATCGTAACGTTAGTTAAATAAATTTAAAAAAAATTGTCGTTAATTAGTTGTTACAAATATTATTTTAATAACTTTAGTCACGTTTTGCGTGCGCTTTTGCTTGTTGACATGTTTGACATGACACTGGTACTCGGTACTCGGTAAAGCTGATCATTCGTATAGCGTGTATTTCGCACTATATTACCAGTGTAAGGTCCCACAATGCAATTCAATTCAAAGATGGCAGCCTCCATGGAAGAGAAACTGAAGTGTAGAGATTTGCACGGATATTTGCAGACTTTGCCTTCAACTGTACTAGATAGACTATACAATCATCCAGCAACGTGTTTGGCTGTGTTCAGGTAAAAGATCCAAGGAATTTAAGTTTTTGAAATACTTGTTTACTACCGATTTAAGAAGTTAACGTTAACGTTAGGTTTACCCATCCCGTTTACGTATACTCGATCGTTAGATTAGTGCGTGATCGGTATCACTATCAATATACTCGCGCCAATACTGTATCATGGCATTGGCAGGGTCAGTGCGCGGTTTGTGCACGTACACATGTATGCACTCGCCTGATTGATACGGTTCAATGAGTGCACTGCACAGGGTAATTCAGACTTTATACATTAATGATGCCCCAGAGGCCTGCGGTGATTATTATAGGAATTGTGAGGTTTTTTTAGGACATCTCAGTCCTTTAAAATTGTAATCTTAAAAAAAAATCTAAAAAATTAAGGATTTTGCCGCTCCAAATTTGCGACCTCAATTGAATTAAATTTTATTGTTGCATTCTGCCGCCACTTTTTTCGTCGATTGTGTAGTTTCGAGTCCCTCTAGTTTTGATCAAATTAGAGTCAAGCTCAAGGGTATTGCTAATATTTATCCTTCCAAAATGACTTTATTAATTAAAGTATAGGCCCACTATTACTCAGGCTCTAGAAGTAGAACTTCTTTTTTTCGAATTTTGGATTTGGTTTGTCTAAATCCGAAATACGAAAACAAAAAGTTCAAGAGCCCCATTTTATATATAATATAGCCATGGAGAAAAGAAACCTTCCTCCATGATTATAGCCTATGGGTTTATTCCAAAGTATAATTCTGTCAATTCATTTCTAATGACGCCATTTTTCATAATTTTGAACAGTTTCTTGCAGGAGAAAATGCAATTTTGTCCTTCACATTTTGGGGTCTTGCGAATCAACGCAGCTTTGCGTGTTCACAGTACGTCATGGGGGTTGCCATCTTGATTTTTGCACTGCATTATGTCGTCATCATTGTACCCCCAAAATATCAAAACCCTGCCCTCTATCTGCGGCAAACCCGGATTTTTTAATATTGCAAGCTAATCTATACACATGTAGTTCAGTGAGTCCAATAACTAAACTTCTAAGTGGATTATGTTCTATTACACTATTACTAGGAGTGAGTGATAGATTTTTGCGGATTTGGTCCAGTACCAACAAGGCAGTTGGGAGTTGGGCTTAATTCCAATCGTATTTTGTACTTTGACAAACGAACAGAATTGTAACAAGTCACTCGAGTCGAATCATTTTAACCAGTTCACGCAGGAGGACCGTACGTATATACATGCAAAGTTTTCCCCAGATTCAAAACGGATGACGCATAAAGACGCAACGAGCAAGGCCGGAAATATCTGTCAGCAGCGAGCAAGGCTGGCAATGCGTTGGTGTGCTTCCCGGTACCATCGGCCTGAACCTGCCTCGGATCAAGTTTCGTTAAAAATAATCCAGCGCCTCGGCTCAGTGAATTTAAAATAATCCCGGCGCAAACTGGTTATAATGTTGCAAGCTAGACACGTAGTTCGGTGAGTTCAATAACTTCCAAGTGGATTTTGTTCTCTTACACATAGTACTAGGAGTGGATTTCTGCGGATTTGGTCCAGTACCAACTAGGCAGCTGTTGGGAGTTAGGATTAATCCCAAACTTATTTTGTACTTTGACAAACGAACAGAATTGTAACTAGTCACTGATTTTGTTGTGACTCGAGTCAAGTCATTAGTTCAAGAAGGTCGAGTCAAGTCACAGTGTGTAGTTGAGTCGAGTCATGTATTTAGCTCAAGTCAATTTGAGTCACAAATATTTGAATACTACATAAAAAATAAGCACATTACAGAAACACAACTTAGTCCATGACACTGTGTACATTGTATGTTTGTTTATCATAGAGGAAGGAAAACAGATGGTCACTGTATCATGTATATTATTGTACATGTACATGTACAGTATGTACTTTATGTACCATGAACATAAACCGGCACTGGTGTAAATCATTGCAAATATTGTTCACAAAGTTTTGCTCATATTTTAGGGACTCGATTCTTATTGGCCTTCACTCGAGTTGAGTCTAGTCATTCCGATGAGAGACTCGAGTTTAGTCATTCTGATGAGGGACTCGAGTTAAATCAAGTCATTTGCCTGTAGTGACTCAACTCAAGTTGAGTCATTTACCCATTGGGACTTGAGTCGAATCACCAAAAAATGTGACTCAAGTCCAAATCAGGTCTTTACAACGAACCATGTTTAAAGGTAGTATACACCATTGGTAATTGCTGGAATTATCATGAATGGGTGGATTTGGGAGGTTGTATTTTATAGTAAATATCGTTTAACTAACCTGTCCGAAGTTTTACAATCATGAATGCCGAGAAAAGCACGAAAAACAGCGTTTGTTTTTAACTGGCGTCGAGCAGTTATTCTTATGTTATTTGTGTTTTTTCGCGATTGCAAAATTTATATTTTTCAGAATAATGAAAGGATATCTAGCGCAATCATTTTGCTGGTTGCCTAGAATCGTTATTTACTTTCAGATGAGTAAGATATTTCTTAATAATAGTAAATTTTGTCAATATCTGCAAATGATGTCAGTGTGTCCTACCTTTAATGGCCTCTTTTCTTTCTTTTTTTTTCTTCTTTTTTTAGGGAGTTGCCAACACTTGCCAAGCATTACGTAACTAGAGTACTTTTTGTTGACCAGCCGGTGCTCAAATCTTCAGTGGAGTCATGGGTACAGAAATCTCATGTACCGTAAGTGTTTGCCCTGTTGTCAGAGTCTGACAACAGTTAGTCAGACAATTCAAGTTGTACTTTATGTGACCGGATCCACACACACAAAATGTATTATTTTTGAAAAAAATGAAATTGAGTTTAATATACAATGAACATGGTTGGATTAAAGCCCGCAACGTAAGCTGTCATTTGGTGTATATTATAGAGCTTCATAGCCCCTTCTGTTCTGGAGATATGACATGTTTGCATATTGATTACTTCCTTTGAGTTTAAATTACACAACTAAGAAAACAGGCTTCGAAATAGCCTCCTTTTTTTAGTGGAACTCCCTGTATGATCTGGGGCCAATTTCCTAAAACATGTAAGCACAAACATTTGCTTAGCACAAAAAGTCTTGCTCAGTAAAAACAGGTTACTAGCCAAAACTCTATTGTGCTTTTTATGCCGAGCAAAAAACAATTGATTACCAATCACAAACAATAAACTCCTAAAGATTTAGGGCCAAATTCATAAACGGTGATTTTCCCTTGATCACGATTAACTAGGCTAAACTGTGTATAAACAGTTGATGATCGAACGTACAAATCTAGGCCCGAATTCATAAAGAGTGCTTAGATCAGCTGCTGTTTACCAAACGTACATGGTTAGTGACATGCGTCTAAGTAACAAGGGGCTTGTTTATCTCGTGTACAAGTTACTATTTTGCTTGTGGGACAGACGTATTGCCATGGATCTGCTGTGTATCATTGAAATAGCACAGGAAGAACTTTTTTCCATCTTTACACACTCAATGAGACCCATTTTCTGGTCATGAGTAAAATTATTAGCGCGTTTTTTCGACGTGGCGACCCTCCCACTAGTGTCAACTGAGCTGATCATCAGAGCACAGCGATATGCGTGTTTTCGAAGATGGATATGCCATTTTATTCAACGTATTACGTAATCCGCTGTGAATAGAACGATGTATGGCTAGAACACTAAACATCGGCTAAAGCAGAAACTTGTACACGGCTGGATAAACAGCCGACTATTTTCCTACTGAATTGCCATGATCACAGGAGTTTATCCACACACGCACTTCTCTGTTTTAGCCACCGTACAATAGTTGTACGCGACTAAAATAATCCGGTGATCATCACCGTTTATGAATTTGGCCCTTAGTGTGCAACCCTGTTTTTGCAAAAGAAGGATGTTCATGCTAAGCAATTTGTTGGGCTTACAATGTTTTATGAAATTGGCCCCTGTTGTTCCCCTCTTTCAGAGAACACAAGAAGGCGATGCAGGTGTTATCTGACCTGCGGGTCTGGCATGACCAAACTCTGCCTGGCGGCCTACCCGGATGGCAACTCAACCAGATCTTCAGAGCAAACCTGCGAATAACGTTATTGGGAGGGTATGTTACAAACGTTTGTGCACAGGTCTACATCTAGGTCGTTTTCCGAACCGGCACTGTCACCATTGTAGAGTACTTTCCGAGTACATGTACTTTGTTTACTACCAAATATGTGAGTATCGAAATCAGGAATAAGTCTCGAAATGACTTTATGAGATATGCACATGTTGAGAAAGGAGATTTCATAAGCTTGAATGCATTGCATGCGAATGCATTACGCACTGTGTTAGGAAGCAAGTGTGTATCTTCTTAGGTTAACGAGTTATGGTCTGATGAAAATGACGGGTGTATATTAATTTGCCGAATCCACATTCCGAGAAAATTAGCTTTGAAATAAACAAAATTGAACAAAATCATACGGACAGCGCACACAAATCCTCTTCATTTTCATCTTTATTGATCGTTTTTACATACAAGACATTAATGACAATAATCTGTGATAACTACACTTCCTAAAAATACAATGTTCAGAAAAACGACTTGGTCACGATTTTCACCCATTCGTTCACTTCAACGACCGATTGCGTAAAACGGCCCCAGCGACTTATTCCTGATTACGATGGAGCGGGTCACATATTGAGCTGTTTATTGCGAACAAACACGAGACAAACATTGACAGTAGACAACAAATCAAGTCAGTGTTAGAGAAACGAATAACCTGGGACTTAAAGGATGCATAAATATACTTTTTAATAGAAGTTTTGGGACAGAAATACTCGGAAAGTACTCGGCCGGATACTTATCGAATGCTTTTTTCTTAAAATCTTAATTCATATAAAATTCTGATTGTCAAAAGTTTTAAATTTGTTTAGCAAATTATTTACTGTCCAGTGTCGAGTATTATGCAGATATATCTCTACTAAACCATCTTAAGTTCCCAAATTTAAGCTACATGTAGTACTCGGAAAGTACTCGACTACAACTCTGCACTATTGCCAAACTGCTATTCATTTGAATAGAGAACTAAAGTGCGTGGTGATGACTGTACCCAAGTAATATATACATGTATAGGTATAATATGTACAGAGAATCTGTGTACAATATTGCGAATTACTTTTTTTTTAATACTTGTATTTACTTCAACAGGGGTAAACCATGGTCTGGCATGGGCAAAACAGCCCCTGACAAGAATGCCAAGGACATTGAGAGCCTCAGCAAGTATGCACTGGACCGATGGGAGGTAATTGTGCGTGTATCTTAACCCTAATGCAGAGATGCCAACATTTACCATTTAGGCGTAATTTATACTATTTATTCACCCCGATTATGATTGTACGATCCTGACATAATTGTCTACGATTTTCCAAGATTTTACGTGAATAAAGTAATGTGTGCACAATTTGTATTACATGTACATGTATTGTCTTGACTCCTAGTGCCAATTTCATAGAGCTGCCTAAGCATAAAAATGACTTAAGCACAAAATATTCTTGCTTAGTATAACAAGCTTACCAGCCACAACTCCATGTGATGTATATTGTTTTTGATTGGTATTTAGCTGTTGTTAGCTTAGCATAACAATCGCATGGAATTTTGGTTCCTACCTTAATTTACCAAGCAAGGTTTTTTGTGCTTAAGCAGGTCTATGAAATTGGCCCCTGTTCTTGCATAGTATAGCGCGTATTAATAAATTGGGAATTTGGGTAAGACTATTGGGTGTGTGATTTTGAGCGCATAAAAGAGCGCCGACATGTAGTGTGTGTGTGCACAAAAATGGCATCACTCAAAGTAAAAGGGCCCAATTAGGCGTAATAATGATAGCTGGTTTCCCAAGTTTACACATAAGCCGTGTTCGCACTGGACTTTTTTTTGGGAAGGTTTTACTGAGACGATGGTAAAAAAAAAATGTCAAATGTTACCACTGTTCGCACTTGGACTTTCGACACGGGAAAATTTTACCGAGACCGTGGGAGAAGTAGCCAAGCTGTCATTATAATGACTCGTGAGGGCGCTTTGCGTGACCTTTTTGCATTGACCCCGGTGTACCCATTCGCGATCGCGCGCGCGCGTTTTTTCCCCCAATCAAATCATTGACGCCATGCCATCGTACGTACGGTATTGTATCCGTTGTCGTGCTTTCTTTCGTCGTAAGACACGTTGACGTTCTTTATTATCATTTTGAAATGATGCACTGGTAGCACCAATCAAACTTCCGACTGTATCAATAATAATATCTGCCATAATATTGACCAAAGGAACCCCAACTCTACGTAATCTTTTTGCAAAACCACGTGCGAATGTGATCACGATGCGATTTGCATGTATCAGCGTGCCCGCATGTAAACAATGCAAAGAGCGCATGCGCAGTGCTTTGTATAGCGTGACCTTGCACTGGGACGTTTTTACCGAGTCGCGCTGTTCGCACTGGACTTATCGTCTAGGGAAAAGCGACCAGGGACGTTTTCCCGGGCAGCAGTTGGCCGGTAGAAGTACCCACTGGACTCGGGAGAAGTACCTGAGAGGAAAACGTCCTAGGCTGTCCGCACTGGACTTAAAATGGGAAAAGGACCCATCGTCTAGGTATGCTTTATCATTTTAAGTCCAGTGCGAACATGGCTATAGACATCTCTTTGTACGTTCTCGTGTACACATTTTTGGGACTGTCAAAAATTCTCCTCTAAATGCACTTATTTCAACCGCGGTTAATTTCCTAGGTTGAAATTTGGACCAAATATACCCTATATTATACCCCAACCAAAAACCCTAACCAAAACACTAACCCTAGTTTTTGAGTAAAATTCATGAATCTATTTTGTAGAAACCTTGTGGAGACCTATTCATCTGTAGAAATATACCCAGTGGAGACCTTTTGACTCCAATTGTTCCCATTAGTGTAACCGCAAATTTAGAAACCATATGCACCGTGTGTATGTACTAAGTGTGTTTATGTAGGAAGGCACTATGTTAAGAAGAAAATAAATGTGTGATTTTCTAAAACCACTCCTTCTATCTTAGACCACGAACTTATCAATCACCCCTCGTAGTAGCATGAATCAATATACATTAACCCTGACTCCCCAGGCTCTCGCACTAGAAAGCGCACCAAATCTAACAAACTTCAACAACTGCACACAAAATTGAATTTTGGGGTTGGGTTTCTTTAACGGGTACCCGGATACCCGGATATCCGGGTACACGTGTGTTTTTTTGTATCGGGTACCCGGTTCCCAAACTACCTGTAAATGCACATCTCTAATTTTGAAATTTAAAAGAGCATTGAATAAATCTTAAAGGGATCGTATATACGTTTGGTAATTACTCCAAAAATTAATGGCATTAAAAACTTACTTGGTAAGAAGTACAGCAGCTTTGGATAGTATAATGCATTTTTAGAAACTTTTCACTTCGAAGTACTGCGGTTATGAAATAAGATATCACTTTTTATCCCCAGAAATTTGAATCTGAGAAGCTTTACTGCAGTGACGTTTCTCAGACTGTGTATTCCAATGCAGATTATTCTTCCTGCGTGGACATACTTTGTAACCGCTCCAGATTTTTGGCAATATCTCAAAATCGCAATATTTTAGGTTATTTTTATGGTATATATCTATAACTATATATAGGATTGAAACAAACAATGGGTTCGAATTACCAAACGTGTACGATCCCTTTAAATTCCTCTTTTTATTTATTTGTTTTTGTTCCATTTTACTATCAGCTTGTTCTTCACTTCCTTGTTGGCTCCAAGGGACAGGATAGTGTGTCTGCTGGTATTGCTAATGTTTTAGTTCATTCTGGCCTCATGAAACTGTAAGTATAGTGATTTTAATTAACAAGTAACCGCACATTGGCAGTGCAATTATATTAGGAAATCCATGTTTCGCTGTCCATTGTTACAACAGTGCAACTTGTACACAGTACGATATATGTGACCTGTCACCACAAAATGAGAGTGAAGTCGAAAATATTAAAAATTAAGATATTGGTATTTTCAATTTCTTGAGAAAGAGAGCTTTCCAATGGTACATAACACTTGGGGGTTTTGCAATACATATTTTTTACAGCGCTCTAAAAAGTCATGGGTTTCACAAAACGTGTTTGTGAAAAAACTTACTCTAAACATCTTAAACAAAACACGCAAAAGATTACAAAAGAGGACAAGTAAGGTTCGGTTGAGCATAGTAATGACTATGCTCTAATCTTTATTTCTCCTCTAAATTGTTCACACAAACAAACTATTGTATAGACAACAACGTGGGATACTTACGAGGACCTGATTTGCATATTTAATTATCGTGTTAATTAGACCACTAATGGACTTTAATCCAAACACTAACTACGCAAACACTATGCAAAATCGCGTAATTTAAGAGGTTTTCGATCATCTGATCTCACCCAAAAAATGGGAATATGTAGTGGAGAACTTGGACTTTCCAAATTATGCAAAATCTCAAAATTGACCACCCCTTCATATTTTGACTTTGGATGGCCATATCTCCGAATCACATCATGCGAATTTTGTGATGACAGGTCACATATCAGTTCATGTACAGTCAAACCTGCCATTGCGGCCACCTTGATACAGCGGCCACCTGGCTTAACTGGCCACCTTTGCTTGGTCCCAGTTTGATTCTTGCATAAACATACCATAACCATTTCTGCTAATGCGGCCACTGCGTAACGCGGCCAGTGGCCAACCCATATTAGCCCACAGGAAATAAAATGTGTGCAATTACATTGCCGTGAAACCTGTGTACTCCGGCCGCAGAAATGAAGTGCGCCCTCTGTTGACTTTGAAATCTCCCCTGTTGTTTGGTTCCTGGACTTCATACATGTACATGTATATGTGTGTACATGTGTACGTTTTGCTATAGTGGCCACTTGCGTATAGTGGCCACAAAAACCGGCACCGTCGATGGCCGCTATATCAAGGTTTGACTGTACTACATAACCCCCGAGAACAGAAGCCCAACAGGCGAACAATAGATCCTTTTAGTCTTCAGGCGTTTGTCCTTTGTTGAATTTTGACCTCAGTCGTTAAAGTGTTTGATAAGTCTATTGGGTTAGGTGACAGTACAGGAACAAAGGGAAACACAATAGGGGATCCTCGGTCGTTATGGCAAAATAATAAAGTACACATTTCTGTGCACTTTCTGTGCACATTTTCAAAGAATGGTACAACAAAGTTTCAAGTTACAAACTTTAACAATTGTGACCCACCACCCCAAAACCAGGCTAAAGTCAACATTTTTCATATGAGAGATTTTTATACCATTGTATTGCTAGCGTTTTAAGCTTTAAAATGATACATCACATGCACCAGTACCGCTATGGAATGAAAAGTAACGACGCTTCAAAAAAAGACATTTTGTTGCCGTTCGCGGCAACAAGTTTGCTCAATTTGAGTAATAGCAACGACAACAAAAATCAGGAGAAGGCTGATATTATCACTTTCGGCGATTTTTAAAAACATGAACAGCCTATAAATTAGAGTTTTAACTAACAATTTATGAAAAAAAAAAAAATCGACCGCCAACACATTTTTGTGTGTACAATGCCATATCTCGAAATGGCATTTGCCGACTTCTGCCTGGTTTTGGCCTGGTGGGTCACAATTGTTCTTGCATCATTGCTTGAGAATGTCTAAAAATGGGCAAGTCTGCTTCTTGTTTCATCCTTGAAATGTATGCAAGAGCACCTGACTATGTTTTGTGATAATACCTTGCAGGAAAGATCAAGGCAAGCCGGTTATAACGCCGTCTGGTTTCCAGTTTCTGCTCTTGGACACAGCATCCCAAGTGTGGTTCTTCATGCTACAGTACCTTGAAACGACGGAGGTTAATATTAACCCTAACTACCCCAAACCCATCAAACTCCAACTGCAGCTTTCGCTAGGTTTTGGCAGGTTTGGTACCAAACCGTAACAACTTGTTGTTAGACTTTGTTTGACTCAGTACCAAAGGCCCAGGGAGAGCCTGTTGAATTCTGTGAGGTTCAGGACAGAAAGGCATGAGACTTGTCAAAATGTTAGAAATTTTGAGAATGCACAGGCATTTATACACAAGTGACCCACATGGTCACGGCACAGTTCCTGGTCAACTGTAAGTGTATGTACACTTACACCTTGTATGTGTGTCCCCACTAAAACACATAATACCACTGGCCAGTTATCACTGTACCAAGTCAATAAAACTTCAACTGTTGGAGTTTGGCAGGTTTAGTACTGTTAGGTTCAGTACAGTGTACCAAAAATTACTGAACATGTGTGAGCTGTTGAAGTTTGTTAGGTTTGGTATGCTTCCTAGTGCGAGAGCCTAGGGGGTTAGGGTTAATTATGAAACGCCTGAATAAATCCCTGTCATCTGATTGGTGGATTGTTGTACATTGAATTATTCGTCCCAATGCACGGCGCGGCCGCGATGCAAAAACAGAAGTTCTATTCAAGGGTGATAGGGCTCTGCTTCGGAACCGTATACTCGAGTACCCGACCAATTCCAGATTATGGAATTGAGTACCCGTAGCTAATTTTACAAACTGCATAGTAACTTTTCAGATGATGAAAGCGAAAGGTTTTGAACGTGATTTGTTAGGAATTTTGAAAATGAAACCAGGCTACCTAGAAAACGAAATATATTTCAAAACGCTCGTGAATTTGCAGTTTACACCTTAAAGTAAAGCTGACTGATGTGGCAGTAGTGCAGATTGTTATAAACAAGCTGAAAAGGAACTTAGCCTGCAGCGGTTAAACGGTTACACGGTTAACCGACCGTTCAAACGGTTACACGGTTACATTTTTCCTCTTCAGTTAACCTTCAAAAAGGCAGGTCACAAATAGTACAATTTATTAAATTTTGTATGGACATTTCTGATAGCTTATCTAACATAATAGCCCGTCGGCCTATAAGATTTAATGCAGACATTAATAGCAATCGCAGAACTGCGATTATCAACACGTACTACGCGCACACACTATAATTCCTTGATGAAGCAGCGCTAATTAGATATGCAATGCAAGCCAATTTTTTAATTTTTTTAATTTAATTTTTAATTTTATTTTTTTAAATGTTGGTTACGGTTAACCGTCAACCGTAACCGCAAAACAATGGTTACACGGTTAATTTGATAACTGCAAAACTCGCAGGCTTAAAAGGAACTTAAATCTGTTAAGAGGGCCTAATATTTCAAAATGGCTGTGTACATGAAACAAACATATAAAGGGGGACATACAAGCATGATGCACAACATGGTTGGGAGAAAAAACACAAAAGAGAAATAACAGAGTGGAGTGGAACAACCAACAAAAATAGGATTAGGCCAAATGAATAAAACAATGAGGTCAGAGTGGGTAGATTAAAAGACAGACCAATGGGGTAGAGGGGTGCAAACCTGGGTGGGGAACAAAAATGGAAGGGGTAAGATCAAAGGAACTTCTGAGATTAAAATGTTGCCATGGTCAAACAAATCTCTCATTTTTCATTATTTTGCAGTTTTCTCCACTATGCCTTGTGCCCAGTTCCGTCTCATTTTGCCAGAACGCCTAACATTTATGATATAGCTGGCTCTATGCATAGCAAAACTGTGTAGTTATGTTCTGAAATTGCCTCACAAGTTCTCAACAGGTTCTGGACATAATTGGGATGTAGCATCGTGCCGTGTCCCAACTTCATGGAATGACCCAGTTATAGTAGTAGGACGGTTCAAATATTGAAGTCCTCTTGTGTTGTTTTGCCATTTCAGTCAAGAGGACTGGATCTTGTGGATGCTCTGTCATTCCTCTTTCGACTCAGCTTTTCAAGTTTAGGAAAGGTAATCGACATAATCTGCATTCTGACTGTGGGACTGTTACTAAAATTTGCCATTTTTGGGAACTAACTACATGTACAGGGTACCGTTTTGCAATTTTTCTGGATGCCTAAAATCATTATTTACTTTCAAATAAGTAAAGACATTCTTTAATCATTCGGAAGTAAACATTTTTGATAGGTGCAAATGGTGTATCCTACCTTTAACCAGTTCGCGCCGGGATTATTTTAACATCGCCGAGCCGAGGGGCGGATTATTTCTAACGAAACTCGATCCGAAGCGGGTTCAGGCCGATAGTGCCGGGAAGCACACCCACGCATTCCCGGCCTTGCTCGCTGCTGACATACATTTCCGAACTTGAACTTGGCGTGTTTATGCGTCATCCGTTTTGAATTTGGGGAAATGTTTGCGTTTATATACGTCATCCGGCGCGAACTGATTAAACAAGGTCAGTACTGCATAAGGTCAGACTGTGACCCGAATTGCGGCAGGTGATAAACAACTTACAAAATCAATATTTAGCTTGATTTATAAAAACTTAAAGCACCGGTCAACAATAATGACTTTTACGTGCATAACAATATGACTTTAGTTTATCACTGGCAAGATTTCAAATCTGGTTTAATTTCTTAAAATTCCGGATCCTGCCAAAATACATAAATTCCATGTATGGTCATGTGTGGCCAAACTGTCTAATGCCCACTTTAAAGGTAGGATACATCATTTGCAGATATCAAAAATATTTATTATCAAATTATTAAGAAATATCTTACCCATTTGAAAGTAAATAATGATTCTAGGCATCCAGCAAAATTATTGCGCTAGATATCTTGTAATTATTCCGAAATATAAAATTTTATAAAGAAAAATTCGCGATCGCTGACGGCGATCGCGAAAAAAACAAAAATAACTGCTCGACGTGGGTTGAAAACAAATGCTGTTTTTCGTGCTTTTCTCGGCATCCATGATTGTAAAACTTCGTACAGGTCAATTAAATGATATTTACTATAAAAATACAACCTCCCAAACCCACCCATTCATGATAATTCAAGCAATTACCAATGGTGTATTCTACCTTTAAGCCCGGTTCATACACGGCGTGATAGCCAACACAAACACGAATTTGCAACTTCACAGCTACAAATTTGCAAAAGTTAAACAAATTTCAACTCCGGCAAATTTTCAATTTGTATCGAATTCGCTTTAGCGTGAAGTATGATCCGGCCTTCACTCAACAATCGTTATTAACCATGCATTCTCTCCCAGACACAAATACATATATAACTTCACACTTTTGTCCCTATTTTAATGTGCACAAATTCTTGTTTTTTACCAGGACTATTCATGTGAATTGATGAACGAGACCCAATTGCAGTTTCTGCAGCACCTACGAGAGCTAGGTCTAGTCTTCCAGAGAAAGGTAAAACCAAGACAATGCTAAGTGAAAAGAATTTGATAAATACCTTAGAGAGTTGATAGCTTTTGATTGGTCAAGGCTCGATCATGTGGAGAGCATTATTTGTGACCTGCTCCAACGAAACCCGGACAAATTTGACAATTTTAGTTCTCTAGGTTCTCAGCTTTAAATTGATGTATCATTTACATATATACCCCCACCCTATCTCCCCTGGGAGAAGAATTTAGTGATAAAACCCTGACGACCTAATTATGAAATAAACAGCTTTGAAGTTCAGATTTTTTATAAATTTTGGGAGATTCTATATCAATAGTTTTTGATTCAGGAAAACCCAAAACTTAAAAATCCACCCGAAATGACTTCACAAGTACATTGTAATAAAACACATTGTTCGACTTTGTCCGGGTTTTGTTGGACCGAAACGGTTTTTGAGAAGAAGCAAATAAAATGGCATCTAAACCAGCTTTGGCCAAATAATACAACAGTCCTATGGCAACTTGCAGCAATACGTGTACGTACGTGATTAAAGCACGTGTCAAATGTTGATACTGCGCGCTATAGGTGCGCGGGCGTGTTGAACATTTGTATTGATACCGAGCGCAGCATTTGTCAAAATTATGCGCGCATGTGTCGTCTGTTCTTTGCTATGAACGAGTGGATCAAAGAGGTCAGTTAGTCTGGTCGTAAAGTACGGGTAATAATAACAACACTTATTGAAGAGACTGGGTACCATGCATAAGCTAAAATATGAATATGGATACATGAATCAAAATATAGTACGCGTGTTAAACAAAGTGACGGATAGAGATGTGTCACTTCGTAAAAAACAAACAACTGAGTGTCGCACTTTTATTGCTTTGTGTAATTAGCGTAATTAACGAGCGGCGGAATTTTGTGTCTCGAAATTTGGTAATTATGTAGAGGACATCATAACGTGTTAGAATATCCAAAAATCAAAGATTGCTTAAAATCTTGATTTTGGACCGATGTGTCACTTCGTCAAAAACGGGGACTTTTACCATTGTGCGTAATTACAGTTTCGTGAAATTGTCTCCAGGGCACGTATAATGTACACGTACCATTGCTATTGAGACAGTGACAGGATGCCTCGGAAATGTTTGGTTTAGTTTAACATAAACATTTGGGAGGCCATCTTGTTGTAGGGCTGTTCATTGTCAAATAATTTTGTATCCAAATATTCGAAACAAAGCGTGCCGGTTAAACAATATTGATGCGTGTATTGGCCGCTGGTGTGTTATGCTGTCTCGTAAGCTCTCTGACACCAATAGCATTGTTTTACAAGTGAAAGCCAAAAATATATTTTTGATGTCAAAATTGTGAATCTAATTTTGTTTGCATGTGTCACCTTTGGTTTTCAGAGGAAGAGTATGCGATATTACCCGACAAGTCTAGCAATCAATCTAGCATCAGGTAAGGCTACACCCACTCCCCCCCCCCCCCCCCCCCCTCGATGTCCCGATATTGCCAAGGTCAAGGAGGTGGGAACGAATGTGGCAACCTGACATTTTAGTTTTGCTTTTATATCATCTCAATGAAGGTCAATCAGTGCAAAAATATTGAAAAGACATGAATCTGGGACTGAGAAACATTTCCAATTTTGCCAGGAAATACTTTAAACAAATGTATTATAGACTCTTTATAGACTTTGTACACAACCGCTGAAGTAGTGTCAGGATACTACTTTTTTCCAGGAGGTGCACATCCCCCACCCCACCCACATTCAACCCTCTCCAGCCCTTTCCAGCTTGGCGCAGCGGTTCTTTCCTCGCCTTCCACCACTATGACCCGGTTTCGAATCCTACCTGGGCCAATATGTGAATTGGGTTTTCAGTCCATGCCTGATTTTGTGGGTTTTCCCCCTGAATATTCTTCTGGGGTTTTTCTCCCACCTCTAAAACTGTACCTTCTTCTCATTGCCTTCTCTCACTTATCAATCCTGTAATTGTCACTATATCGCTGTTGGGTGTTGAATGAAATGAATAAATAAAATCCTCAAAAATCTTCTACCCTGTTGAAGGGTTAACACTATGAGTTCTTCACCAGTTAGCGCCGGAGGACGTATATACACACGCACAGTTTTCTTCAGATTTAAAACGAATCATGCATAGACACGTCACGAGTAAGGCCTGAAATGTCTGTCAGCAGCGAGCAAGGCCGGAAATGCGTGGGTGTGCTTCTCGGTACCATCGGCCTAAAACTGCCTCGGATCAAGTTTCGTTAAAAATAATCGAGCGCCTCGGCTCGGTGATGTTAAAATAATCCCGGCACGAACTGGTTAAATAATAGAAATACAGTTTCACCCTTAAATCGCCGTGAAATCTCCGTAAAATGTAACAGTGTTTTAAGGGTTTCAATAACTCTTAGTGTAAGACTATGACAGTTCTGGAGAGAGTTTGACAGCTTGATTTGGACAAATCTTTAACTCAACAGGTGTCACTAATGTGAGTACAGACACTCATCGGGAAGGGTTCATTGTGATTGAAACCAACTACCGTATCTACGCCTACACCGAGTCTGATCTTCAAGTAGAGATCCTTGGTCTGTTCACACAGATGCTGTACAGGTAATATCCTAGGGGAACTCATCCTGAGCCACGCAGCGCTTTTACGAGCTTTCTACTAATGGCGCTCAAACCCCTTGCGGACATTTGGCAAGATCCGTGGTTATCAGCGCAAAGATTCATGCGCCCAATCAGAGCCTCCGTTACAAACAGACCAGGGCCGTTTTCCAAACCCTGGCTTTGGCTCCGTCTCGGGCTACAGCCTATTGCTAAACTGTATGAATGAAGCCTGAGACGAAGACAAAGCTGGGGCTCGGAAAACAGCCCAAGGCATGCGAACCAACGCGCATTTCTATTGGTCCATTCGCTTGGATGTGTTCTCACAAATATTCATCCTCCCACGTAAAAAATTTAATTGATCGGAAAAATTGTAGAAATTAACGTACAGAACGTGAAATAAAGCTTTGCTATTATATATTATACAGAATAAGAAACATAAAAGACTGAAAAGCTAAGTAAACGCCAATAAAATTAAGTATAGTGGTAGAAATTGTCATTTTACCAGGGGTGGACGTTCATATCATGTATTGGCCAACTTGTTTAATGATTGCTGCGAATGTCCGCAGGGTTTGAGGGCGACAATTAAGAGCCCGTTAAACTCTGCGTGGCTCAGGATGAGGGGAACTATAACTGTAGCAATGATTGGGGTACAAACAGACGTAATTCTTGGTTTTATTGGCATAAGATTAAAATGTGACCTGCTCCAACGAAAGCCGGACAAAGTTGAAAATGTGTGGTTTTTAGATTTTGCTTTTTTCAAATTCTCTAGGTTTTTAGCTTTAAAATGATGTATCATTTACATATGTACCCCCACTCTATCTCCTCTGGCAGAAGGATTTAGTGATAAAACACTTACAACCTAATTATAAGATAAACAGCTTTGAAGTTCATAAAAGCGTATTATTTCTATACACAATTGTTTCACAAAATCGACAAAAATTACACTTCTGAGTGACGGATCATGTTCAAATTTGGGGAGAATGTAGAATAATAGTTTGTGATTCAGCAAACCCTAAAACCTCAAATTGGTAAAATCCACCCTGAAATTACTTCACGAGTACATTGCAATAAAACACATTATGCGACTTTAACCGGGTTTTGTTGGAACAGGTCACAAATGTTGTGATAATTAAAAGATTCAATTTTTTCATCGCTTTCTTTTTCAGATTAGAGTAAAATTACTGCTAAATGGCATTGTTATATCCCTGTGTTGGATACTGTATTTTTATTGGTCTAGAATGATCACGTGTCTTGTGTATAACAGCGCATATCTCACTCCCTGTGTGATATCATATATGTAATCGGCTCTACAAAAAGGTGTATTACGTCGCGCTGTGCACTATCATGTAATGGCCCTCTCAACGTTGAGAGGTAAAACTTTCTTTTTAAAAATGTTATTTTTAGTTTTTTTCATGAATGACATCTTTAATAACCTACAGTTTCAGGTTTCTTTCAAAGAAATTTTGATCAATAAAGTGGCAAAAACGACAATTTTGTGTGCATCGTTCTGTTGTAGTACAACAGAGCCGGCTATTTCAAAGCCTGTTTTCTCAGTTGTGTAATTGAAACTCCAAGAAAGTAATCAATATGTAAACACGTCATATCTCCAACATGAGAGGGGCTATCGAGCTCCATTATATACCAAATAAAAGCTTACATTGTGGGATTTTTAACCATGTCTACAACTAAATTTTACTATTTTGCGACATAATACACCTTTTTGTAGAGCCGGTAACATATGTGCTACCAGTGTGCGAGTGTTATATAACTCGGCTGCTGTCTTTGAGCTCAATAGGCCAAGAACCCAACCCCTTCGATTGTTTTTGTTATAAAATTTAATTTTTCGTAACAATTAAAGGATATCTATCTATTTTTGCTGGATGACTAAAATCATTATTTATTTTTAAATAAGTTTTTACATTTCATCATAAATCGGCAGTAAATTTGTTTGATATTTGTTTATCCTACCTTTAAGCAGCTAAGTGTTTGTTTGGTAAATTCTGTTTGCATGTAGATTTCCTAACCTGTCTGTCGGCATGGTTACAAGAGAGAGTGTACAGCAAGCAGTGTCGTTTGGCATTACGGCCGAGCAGATACTCCATTACCTACGGACCAACACACACACAGAAATGCGTTCCAAAGTAAGTCAACAGCCGTAATGCTGCACCGCCCTATACTCGAATCTGAACAAGCGCATGACTCCTATATGGAATGGAGTGTGCAACATTGCCACCAATGACCTAGGGGGAAATGCCCCTGTTAGATTCATTTATACCAACCCCATTGATGAAAGTAGAAAAAGTTCTCCAACTTTGTATGAATTGACATTGGTTTTATTTATAGCAACCCCATTAATAAGAGTCAAAAAAGTTATCCAACTTTGTCTAAATTGACGTTGGTTTTAATTATAGCAACCCCATTGATAAAAGTAGAAAAAGTTCTCCAACTTTGTATGAATTGACAAACCAACTTCACTTTGTTTTTCACCAGGTACCAATTGTTCCGCCAACCATCAGTGATCAGATCCGACTCTGGGAATTAGAGAGAGACAGACTGTCTTTCCAACCAGGTAATGACAATAGTTGTCTAGCTGTCATTTGTCTGTGCGCTAGTATATCTAACACGTAAAAGAGCACAGACTCTGGGAATTAGAGAGAGACAGACTGTCTTTCCAACCAGGTAATGACAATAGTTGTCTAGCTGTCATTTGTCTGTGCGCTAGTATATCTAACACGTAAAAGAGCACAGACTCTGGGAATTAGAGAGAGACAGACTGTCTTTCCAACCAGGTAACCACAATAGTTGTCTAGCTGTCATTTGTCTGTGCGCTAGTATATCTAACACGTAAAAGAGCACAGACTCTGGGAATTAGAAAGAGACAGACTGCACTGTCTTTCCAACCAGGTAACAACAATAGTTGTCTAGCTGTCATTTGTCTGTGCGCTAGTATATCTAACACGTAAAAGAGCACGGACTCTGGGAATTAGAGAGAGACAGACTGTCTTTCTAACCAGGTAACGACAATAGTTGATCTAGCTGTCATTTGTCTGTGCGCTAGTATATCTAACACGTAAAAGAGCACAGACTCTGGGAATTAGAGAGAGACAGACTGTCTTTCCAACCAGGTAACCACAATAGTTGTCTAGCTGTCATTTGTCTGTGCGCTAGTATATCTAACACGTAAAAGAGCACAGACTCTGGGAATTAGAAAGAGACAGACTGCACTGTCTTTCCAACCAGGTAACAACAATAGTTGTCTAGCTGTCATTTGTCTGTGCGCTAGTATATCTAACACGTAAAAGAGCACGGACTCTGGGAATTAGAGAGAGACAGACTGTCTTTCTAACCAGGTAACGACAATAGTTGATCTAGCTGTCATTTGTCTGTGCGCTAGTATATCTAACACGTAAAAGAGCACAGACTCTGGGAATTAGAGAGAGACAGACTGTCTTTCTAACCAGGTAACGACAATAGTTGATCTAGCTGTCATTTGTCTGTGTGCTAGTATATCTAACACGTAAAAGAGCACAGACTCTAGGAATTAGAGAGAGACAGACTGTCTTTCCAACCAGGTAATGACAATAGTTGTCTAGCTGTCATTTGTCTGTGTGCTAGTATATCTAACACGTAAAAGAGCACAGACTCTGGGAATTAGAGAGAGACAGACTGTCTTTCTAACCAGGTAACGACAATAGTTGTCTAGCTGTCATTTGTCTGTGCGCTAGTATATCTAACACATGAAAGAGCACAGACTGTCTTTCCAACCAGGTAACGACAATAGTTGATCTAGCTGTCATTTGTCTGTGCTCTAGTATATCTAACACGTAAAAGAGCACAGACTCTGGGAATTAGAGAGAGACAGACTGTCTTTCCAACCAGGTAACGACAATAGTTGATCTAGCTGTCATTTGTCTGTGCGCTAGTATATCTAACACGTAAAAGAGCACAGACTCTGGGAATTAGAGAGAGACAGACTGTCTTTCTAACCAGGTAACGACAATAGTTGTCTAGCTGTCATTTGTCTGTGCGCTAGTATATCTAACACGTAAAAGAGCACAGACTCTGGGAATTAGAGAGAGGCAGACTGTCTTTCCAACCAGGTAACGACAATAGTTGTCTAGCTGTCATTTGTCTGTGCGCTAGTACATCTAACACGTAAAAGAGCACAGACTCTGGGAATTAGAGAGAGACAGACTGTCTTTCTAACCAGGTAACGACAATAGTTGATCTAGCTGTCATTTGTCTGTGCGCTAGTATATCTAACACGTAAAAGAGCACAGACTCTGGGAATTAGAGAGAGACAGACTGTCTTTCTAACCAGGTAACGACAATAGTTGTCTAGCTGTCATTTGTCTGTGCGCTAGTATATCTAACACGTAAAAGAGCACAGACTCTGGGAATTAGAGAGAGGCAGACTGTCTTTCCAACCAGGTAATGACAATAGTTGTCTAGCTGTCATTTGTCTGTGCGCTAGTATATCTAACACGTAAAAGAGCACAGACTCTGGGAATTAGAGAGAGACAGACTGTCTTTCCAACCAGGTAATGACAATAGTTGTCTAGCTGTCATTTGTCTATGCGCTAGTATATCTAACACGTAAAACAGCACAGATTCTAAAATGTGTATCCCTGTGGAGACATCTCTTTGTTATCGTGTACAAAATTATCTTAACGTCGAGGGCTACTTTCAAAGTGGTCTTTTTTACTCTAGATTTAATTCCTGGGCTATAACCTTAACCCATTCTTCCCAGGAGCTAAAAGATCAAAGAAAGCCTGTGGAGAAATAAGGGAAAAGATAAACCGCTTGATGCAATTTGCAAAGACCACTGTGCGATCAAGGGAGCTGGACTATAAATCGTTTCGTTAGCAGGCACACTGCCAAATACAGTGGTCTTTAGCAAAGACTAGTATTGGAATGGCTGCTAAATATTTGAAAAATAAAAGTTCAATATTTGTCTCTTTAGCACAAAACAAACGGACAATTTGAAATAAAAAAAATACACTTAATTATAGACCTTGCAATTTTAACAATGCGCGTGCTTTTATTGCAGGCGTTGTCTACAACCAGTTTCTGTCATCGCAAGACTTTGAACTTCTACGAGATTATGCTAAGGTACTGTTGGCACATTTGCGATCAGGGCCCAATTTCATGAAATTTGCTGAGCATAACAAATGTTTGCTCAGTAAAAAAACAGGTTACCAGCCAAAACTCCATGTGCCTTTTATACTAAGCAAAAACCAGCTAAATACCAGTCACAAACGATAAAAATAACCTGAAAATTTGGTTTGTAACCCTGTTTTTGCCATCAAAGAAATTTCACGCTGAGCAAATTTGTGTGCTTAGCAGTTCCATAAAATTGGCCCTAGGTCATATTGACGAGGAAAACAAATCTTGTCAAGAATTTTGTAAAGAAAAAAATGAAGAGGACAAATAGAAGTCGAAGTTGAATATACCAAAAATGGTGGACACTTGACAAAGTTTTGTCACCAGGCTTTCAGCAGAGCAATTTTGAAGTCTTGTAAACCAAAAGTTCATTACAATTTGGATCTTTTCAGCTTTCCAACAAAATACACCATCTTTTGCTCCAAATTTTTCTATCCAAACATTGTTGTTGAAAATATGTCGACAGATTTTTAGAAACCCACTGGGTATATCAAACACTATTTAGGCCATTTTTAATTTGTCAAACTACATCAAACTATATCCGTGGCTTTAAGTTAAAGGTAGGATACACCATTGGTCATTGCTTGAATTATTATGAGTAAGTAGATTTGGGGGGTTGTATTTTATAGTAAATATCGTTTAACTGAGCTGTCCGAAGTTTTACAATCATAGATGCCGAGAAAAGCACGAAAAACAGCGGGTTTTTTCAACCGGCGTTGAGCAGTTATTCTTATGTTATCTATGTTTTTTCGCGATCGCCGTTCGGCGATTGCTGGATGCCTAGAATCAACATTTACTTTCAAATGAGTAAGATATTTTTTTAATAATTCGGTAGTAAATATTTTTGATATCTGCAAATGGTGTATACTACCTTTAAAGAGGGCTGAAAATTTGCTATACCGAACAAAATCTTTGGACCCTGGGGTGTTCGTTATAGCAGCATTCCACTGTATTTGATTTACTACCCTAATATATGCATTTCTCAATCTAAGTGTCTATTTTTTTTCTTCATCTGTAGGATCTTGGCGTCTTGATGTTGGACAATGCCGTCGCCAGAACATTGGTAGTGACACCGACCGGTCACGATGAAGTCAGGAAATTCTGGAAACGACAGAAGAAAGGTCAACAATCGTAGAACAACCGTCAACGTCTCATTCGAAGGCTCATAACAAATACAATGCTAGAAAATTATCAATTCAATTTGAAAATATCTTTGTCAGGGTGCAATCCCCTAAAAGCACAGACACACCAACTTTACAGTACATTGCAATTGAAAGTTGACCTAAAATTGAAAAACATTTCACACAGGTAGGAAATGAAATTATTTTCACAAAATTTTTCATTCCTAGTGTTAACTATTAGAGGTAGGATACACCATTTGCAGATATCAACAATTTTTACTACCGAATTATTAATAAATTTCTTGCTTATTTGAGAGTAAATATCGATTGTAGGCATCCAGCAAAATGATTGCACTAGATATCCTGTAATTGCTACGAATATTTGAAATTTGTTAACCAAAATACAGATCGCCAGAAAAAAAAACCAACAACATAAGAACCACTGCCAGACGCCGGTTGAAAACGAATGCTGTTTTTCTTGCTTTTCTCAGCATCCATGATTGTAAAACTTCGGACAGGTCATGATAGTTCAAGCAATTAACAATGGTGTATCCTGCCTTTAATTGCAATGTGTCCGACACCATGTAAACCTTTAAATCTTTTCTCCAACCTGTAATCTAGCTTTTTTTGCATTACAATTCATCTAACACCATTTTTTGAATTACATGTAGTTACTTCCCAGATCCAAACGACAGTATTTTATATGGCGTGCCAATTGATTTGACAAACATCAGGCACACAGATGTCTTATATTTGTGTAAGATTTGATGTACATTGTATTTTTTGTACATATTCAATAAAATTTATCTTGATACACCTATTGTGTAAGCTCTGTACATTTGAAATGTGTCGCCTTTTCCTGCAGTTGACAAATAATTGTCTTACCACCCAAGGGTCACTGCATGTAGAAGATATACAATTTTTCAAAAAATGTATACAGAATTTAATTTAGGACCGGTTAGTGCCCTGAAAACTTTGTTTTAGGTACAAATATTACATTTAAAGCCTCATTGCATAATCAAAAGACTTGTTCTACCGTGCGTTCCCACTTAAACTTTTATACCACGTGGAAATAAATATGATTGATTGATTATCCGTGCAAGACTGGTAGAATGTCCCACATTTGGGCGCTGTACACATCAGTCGCATTTGACCTCAAGACAAAGCAGTTTACGCGTGGTCGAGGTACTAGGACGAGGTTGTTTCCATTGGACTTTTCAGCAACCCTGATAACTTATCACGGCTAAGCAAGAACTTTCGGCATAGTAGTTTTACATGACCGCCGCGGTACGTTGACAGGGCTTCCATCTACCGCACATTTGCGAAGTGAAGCGGGGTTATATGGAGCCTGGAAGTGTACACAAGATGCAACACTCGTGCAAGACGTGGAGGATCACTAAGGCGTGTCAGTGTGAAGGGAGGGGAAGGTATAGGCTGGAGAATTTTACAGAAAAATCCAATGGGAACACGGCTTTAGCCACTGATTCATGTCCTATCTGCAGACCAGGAATTATATTTCTACACCACTACCACAGACTCAAGCTGGCTTTTCACTTTGATCATCAGGTCGGTCACGATGGCACTGCCCGTGGCATGTGGGGTTTCAGAACTTCGGGTAACTGAAACAAAAACCCAAAAAACAATGTCCTTTAAAACAAAAGATCTCTTATTGTCGTACCCACTTTAATGTCAAAGAACATCAGACTCAAGTTAGACCTAAACTTAAAACACCGGCAAATAGTCCATCCATAAATATGATCAACATTTAGTGCAGAAAAGAACTTCTTGTCTCAATACAAAAATATCAAGCTAGGACAGAGGGAATACAGTCGTGTCTTAACCCTAACCCTGCCCGACATAGCTCAGTGCATCAGGCAAAAATGTCTTGTGCACTTTGATGTATTTAGCTGTCAACAACAGTCTATTAGACAACCCCAGTCTAAGACTGCTAGAGCTAATCTCCATTGAAAAATGACAGAGAATGGATCCTGCTGTGTTCTGTGACCGCAGACTCTGAAGCAGTTTGACCTTTAGATTTCTGACTTGATGGATCTCGCTGCACTCTGCAGCCAAGTCAAACGATGCAATCTGATGCGTTTGGTAGGGTTTCTAGCCAAAATACCCTGGAGGGTTAAGCCAGTTTGTCAACCCTGCTCTCTGGAGAGAAGCATTATAGTCCACATTAAAGGGATCGTATACGTTTGGTAATTGGAACCCACTGTTTGTTTCAATCCTATATGGTTATAGATATATACCATAAAACTAACCTGTACAAATTTCATATCAAAAGGTGGTAGCGATTTTGAGATATTGCCGGAGATCTGGAGCGGTTATGTCCACGCAGGAAGAATAATCTGCATTGAAGTACACACTCTGAGAAACGTCACTGCAGTAACGCTTCTCAGATTCAAATTTTTAGGAATAAAAAGTGATATCTGTTTCCATAACCGCAGTACTTCGAAGTAAAAAGTTTCTAAAAATGCATTATACTATCCAAAGCTGCTGTACTTCTTACCAAGTAAGTTTTTACTGCCATTAATATTTGCAGTAATTACCAAACGTATACGATCCCTTTAAGTGCTGGTAAATAACAAACAATGAGCTTTAATCGCCATTTTTTTCTTCTTTCTTAATTCGTACCTGCTGATTTGCATTGGGTAGAAGTGCTGCTAAAATGACGGAGGCATCAAATGCTGTGCAATGTACCTGTTGAAAACAATTGTAAGACCACATTATTCTCGACACTCGGTCAACAAACTTACGCGAACAAAAATCACTGAGTTATTACTTTTTCCGGAACACAAAAATAAATCCAATTAAAAAATGTGTCCTAGCTTCAATAAAGGTAGGATACACCATTAGTAACTGCTTGAATTATCAAGAATGAAAAATAATCCTGCCAGTGGTCCCGGTAACTTAAAAAAATAAACCTTGCGCGAACTGGTTAACTTTGCGACGTGCGGCCATTTTTGTTTTACACGAACGCGTACGCGCGTGCATACATTTTTCCCACAGTCGGTTGTATTTCGTGTATAACCCCAAAGCTGTTCGGTTTTATGGCTGTATATGTCAACACAGTACTTTCCCATAGTCTCTGAATATATTCGATCGCAGCTGGTGTTTTTGAATGGGGCAAGGTAACAATTGCTTGGGTAGGTCTGGAAAACCAAGACTTGAAAGGCCCCTTTATATACACAAAGTAATGGTATACTCGTGGGCCAGCACTATGTTTTGGAAAAAGCTGGGTCACCGGTTCAACCAGGGTTCAAGCGGCACTTACTATGCTCTTCGGCATGCTTTGAACTAGGAATACATGTAATATGAGTATTGTTTAACAAAGGATGAACAAATAATTGTTTTTTTACGGCGAAGCGACTTCGAAAAAAGGTTAAGGGGCGTGGCTACGTGCCAACGAGCGATACGTCAACTAGTCTTGTTTGGACATGTTTATGGTGAACACAAAATTCCCTAGACAATACAAGCTTCCTGTTGTGTTTGTCATCCCTCAACAGCGTACACCAATGCATTTCCTGAATGAGGCAGGGGGGACTTTTAGCAGGTATGACTGTTATAAACAGCTCATTTTTGCTTTCCACAAAGTACGAGTTGAAGAGGGGATCAGAGTACATTGCGGTCCTAACCCTCCAGGGTATTTTGGCTAGAAACCCTGCCAGACGCAACAGATTGCATACTTTGTCACATTGACTTGTGTGCAGAGTCCAGCAAGGTCAAGCAGTCACCATGTGCTGGATCTGGCAGGGTTAGGGCTAATTAAGCTCACAAAAATAAACCATGAAAGGTTTGCTGTACGTCTTTGACAAATTTATATCGATCTAAGGCTAGGGACTGGTCTCCTTGAACCATGAGGCTCACCAGCCCCAGGGAGATTATGCACTCTTGCGAACCCTGGGCCCTAGCCTACGACTTGTGCCTCAAATTGCAGGGCTGACAGAGTGGTCTTGCTCGGATTCGCAAACTAGTAAGAGGGGGCCCGCTGACCCGTTCAACCGTCCGTGGCGGTTGACTAGTGAACTCGCTCGCTGCTCCAACACGAGGCATTGTTTTGTGAAAACCCTTCGGGTCTAAATACCCTAGTGCCGCGCATGAATGGATTAATGAGATTTCCACTGTCCCTAGTTGTGGCTTACACAACTCGGACCAACTTGTCTTTTGGAACTGTTAATGGTGGGTAGGGATAAACCGAGGTATATAGACACTTTCTTTTTGTTTGAAAAAATCTGATCGAGTTGTGGGGACATTTTTGTGTCCCCATAACATTTTGGGTATCCAGTAAAGGGTTCTAGAGGTAGAATTGGTTTGGGGTATAATGAAAGAAAATGGAGAAGACAAATTAAGGTGATGTTAAACATTTTGGGTCGAAAGAATTTTCAGAGTTTGAGTATAGAGAAATTTTCCTTAAAGGTAAGATACACCATTTGCAGATATCAACAATTTTTACTACCAAATTATTAAGAAATATCATACTAATTTGAAAGTAAATATTGATTGCAGAATATCCTGTGATTATTCCGAAAAATTGATGGCGATCGCCAAAAAACCCAAGAACAACATAAAAATAACTGCCCTACGGTGGTTGAAAACGAACTTTGTTTTGTCTTGCTTTTCTCAGCATCCATAATTGTAAAACTTCGGACAGGTCAGTTAAACGATATTTACTATAAAATCCACCTATTCCTAATAATTCAAGCAATTACCAATGGTTTATCCTACCTATAAGCACTTGAACCTATGGAATGACCCCATAACGTTATTTACGAAGAGAATGTGTGTACTTGCGCGTAGATGCGCCATTATTTATGTACATGTACATACATGTGTAAGTGTATAAACATACGCATACCGTGTATGGGAAGTTGCGCTTTCTACTTTGTTCTGCTGTTTGCGATGGTATAGTGGGATATCTTATCTTGACCCGTCGGCTGATGTAGTCAGTGCAGCTTGACACACTGGCAAGCTAAACACAGAAGAAAAAAAACAGCACTGAATGTTGAGGAAGATTTACCACTTGTCACTGGGAACATTTTGTCACTGTGCAAAACATGATGCGTGTGCGCATCCCGCCGGGCACATTTCAATACAGATGTAAACATGTGACGTCACACGTTTTGTATTGCATTTGACAATAGTCAATTGGTTGCAAGACGCTCTAATCACGGTATGCAGCGCGCGTATAGGACTCCAATGCGAGCGCCCTCCAACGTATGCCATAGACCACGCCATAACCTCTTGGCTAATAAACTGACATAATTGCTCGGAAAATTCCAAGCAGAATTGTCTCGCATTTGCATGCGAAACTGCGTGCATGATTACGTGACCTAACAGAAACTTGACCAATGAGTCAGCAATTATGCATGTCACGTCATGCAATTATACACGCAACGTCACATGCAAATGTGATATAATTCTGCTCAGTAATTTTCGAGAAAAATATGTAAGTTAGCCAAGACGTCCAATTCGAAGGTCATGACGTGGTCTACGGCGTACGTTAGAGGGCACCCGCATCGGCGGCCTACACACGCTGCATATCGCGATTAGGACGTCTTGCAACCAAGACTAATTTGACAAGTGCAGTAGAATCATGCTGGGTGGGCTCCGGACGAGGTCGAATGAGGATGCTGTTCACATAGCAACTGTTCTTCCCATTGAGGCGAGCGTCGCTGGTGTTACGCACCCTACTACGTTTCATTATTTAATATCGTATACCAGTGGGATTGCTTTGTCTGTTTGCTGACTCTCTTCACTATGAATATCATATCATAGCGGGAACCAGACACTTCAATCAAAGCCGGTAAGATGGCGTCGATATTGAGCCCCCAACTCGCCTTTTCTGTCCGCTAAGGAAGACCTTGTGCACAGGGCCCATAGGCTGGGAGGGGGTTGCCTTTAACCACTTCGCGCCGGGATTATTTTAACAACGCCGAGCCGACGGGCGGGATTATTTTTAACGAAACTCGATCCGAAGCGTGTTCAGGCTGATAGTGCCGGGAAGCACACCCACGCATTTCAGGCCTTGCGCGCTGCTGACATACATTTCCGAACTTGAACTTGGCGTGTTTATGTGTCATCCGTTTTAAATTTTGGGAAATGTTTGCGTTTATATACGTCATCCGGCGCGAACTGGTTAAGAAGTTTGCGCCGGATGACGAATATAAACGCAAAGTTTTCCCCAAATGACGCATAAACACGCCACGAGCAAGGCCGGAAATGCGTGGGTGTGCTACCTGGCACTATCGGCCTGAACCTGCTTCGAATCGAGTTTCGATAAAAATAATCCCGCTTGGTGATGTTAAAATAATCCCAGCGCGAACTGGTTAAAGAGGCACTGTTTGTAAAATAAAAATAAACTATTTATTTAATCTTTCAGTCAAACAAAACAAAGGCTTTCATTGCAATATCTATCTGTACAGTACTACTTTATTGGTTTAATAGATGATCAAGTTTAACATTTAACTGCAACCTACCTCTGAGAAGGTACCCGCATCTGGTATCCAGACTTCAATTGCACATTTTCTATGCATGCTCGGAAGCAGATTGGCACTTGGAACCTCAACGATTCTTCAAAAGTCAAAACAACACAATTGCAAAGATTCAGTCTTGTGCAATCCACGAAACTCGTTATAACTTACGACTCATCTTAGAACTTAGCTAAGATGTTTCCTAAGATCGATTTTAGTAAACCCATCTTATGAAAGACGCATCACAAATACCAATTGTTTGTTTTTACCGCTATAGAAAACAGTCGTTGACAAGAAACGCGCAAACCAACTTCCAACGCGCGCGTGCATAGAACACAAACTCTCCTTGGAAAACTACTCTGCGCAATACATTTCAAACGTAGTTGTTGGCGTATAATTGAATGTTTTGAATAATTGTATAAATCATGTTTTTAAAACTATACACCCATATCAAATTGTTTCAATTTTTTTTTATATTCAAAACCATAACCGAATTTCAGACGATATACAAATTAATGCTCGTATGAAGATAAGATGACCTTTAGACTGATCTTAAGTTAAGACGAGTTCAGCCGCATTGAGTTTAATAGGACTTGTTTAACGCGTCTTAACTTTGGTGAAATTGATCCTAGGACAAGTCGCGAGTTAGGACGAGTTACTCTTCCTGAGACACGTCTTAGCGTTTCGTGAAATCGGCCATAGAGTGATTCTGGAGACATAGTTATGACAATTTGATTGAATGTTTATTTCTTGCAGACATACATGTATGTCATTGAGACTCGTGAGAACTTGCAATACCAGGGAATGCCGCCATAACGAACATCCCAGTATCCACAGATTTGGTTTGGTATATTGATTGTTCAGTATAGCGATTTTCAGCCGCTGGTCCATCGGGTGCCAATTTTACAAGATGGCGTCCGTCCTTTTAAATAGCGCCCTCTTGTTGCCTACTTCAAGTGCTTTTATGCATGACACCTAATTCGTATTCACCACATCGAATTATAAAGCAACGGTTGGCTTTTCCCTTCTTTTCACTGGGGAAGTAATAGCCATCTAAAACACCGGCCATTTGACGTTTGGGAATAAAACACGGCCTAAATAGTGTTTGATATACCCAGTGGATTTCAAAAAATCTGTTGACATTATTTTCAATAACAGTGTTTGGCATGTTTGGAGTGCCGTGGTCTCGTGGTCTGGAGCATTGAATTTGTTATCTGTAGTTAAAGCTACAGGTTGTTGGTTCAAGTCCGGCCTGGAACTACGGTGCGTGTGCCCTTGTGCAAGGCACTTTGTCACTCATTGCTTCTTTCCACCCAGGAGTAAATGGGTACCTGTGAGGGCAGAGATGGTTATTGTGGTTGATTTAGCTGCTTTGCACCGAAATGGCAGCAGCGAGCTGTATACTCCTCACGGAGCTGAGATGGTATTTGGAATGTTTCATGGGCCCCATGACCGTGGTAATAATGTGAGAGCGCCTTGAGTACCAGTCTTGGTAGATACGTGCGCTATATAAGAACTGCTTATTATTTTATTATTATGTATGGATACAAAAATCGGAAGCCAAGGAATATGTGTTCGCACAGCTATATGTGACCTGTCATCACAAAATTAGCGTAAAGTCGGCAAAATCAAAAAATTGAGATATAGGTATTTCTAAATTCTGTGGAAACATAGCTTTCCAATGGTATATAACACTTGGAGGTTTGATACTCAATGTTTTTATTATTTTTATTTTTTCGTCCGGAGTCCTAATACAGAGATTATGAGAAAACGGGCATTTCTTGCGAGAAATTGTGTGAAAGGCATAGAAAGGCATAGTCAAAATTGTCTCAAAAACGAATTTTGTTTTTATCTGATCGTCCTGAAAAAATGGGAATTGATTGTTGGGGATTTAGTCTTAAAAAAACCAATATAATCTCAAAATCGACCACCCCTTCAAATTTTGACTTTGACTGGCCGTACTGGGAAATCACTCTGTGCAACTTTACGCTCATTTTGTGATGACAGGTCACATATGTTCAGTATATAGCGGTGTTTCACTGTACTTTGCTGGAGTCAGTCAATTGAGTTTCCTTGGTTAACAATATAAATACCTGATCACCAAAAAGCGCCTGCTGAATGGACTGAATCTTGTGGTCAATATGCAGTCCGTTTTGCAAAATTAATCACCGAATCTGCTCGCATATCATAGACGCTCGTCCAACGAGAGAATATTCCATAGACTACATTCCTACCGGTAATGTAGAGGGAGATTCGACAGCAGACTCTTTGCTGTAGCCATAAACTGAGTGAAGAGGGCAATGCCGGCTGCTTCGGTGTTCTCACACACACCACACAATTCAACCTGTAAACAAAAATTACAAATATCACATTCCATCAAGAAATCATGTGTATAACAGTTTAGGCAACAAAAAGTGTGGGTAACACACTAAACACATTACAGATAGGTGATTTCTAGGTAGGAACAAAATTGCCTTGATGTTTTTTTATACTTAAAAAAAAAACATGGCTCCCCCCCAAAACGGACAAGCATATCTCAACGAACAAACGGACAAGCATATGTGACCTGGCACCACGAAATGAGCGGAAAGTCGCACATGGCCAAAACGAGTTATTGGCCGAAACGTCTATTTTTTAAGTGGGAGGTCCGTTTCGAGTTGTTAACGTTTTTACATACAAACAACCCTTCTTTATCATATCCCAACTTTTTATAGCTCAATTAAAACTCTAAAGTGTGTTTTAGTGATAGTAGAGTTAGCACGTGGTTCACAGACTTTGAAATCCATTTCTTAAAACAAGGGAGCATGACTTCAGCAATTTCAATAGAGTATAGTGGCGGCTAGGAATAAGCTACAGCAACAATACATCATTTGAAAGCTTAGGAATTCTTCTTTCTAGAAATGTAACAATGTCAATTTTGTTATTTTACGACTTTACATTTCTTGCCATTTCTTGGTGCCAGGTCACAAATATCTTGACAGACAACCATATCCCCATGGACAACCATATCTCAACAGACAAGCATATCTCAACAGACAACCATATCCCCATGGACAACCATATCTCAACGAACAAGCATATCTCAACGGACAAAACTACCTACCGTTCAACCAATGGATGCAGAATCTTTCGATAAGAAAAATGATACCAATTAAGATATATTGATTTGGACTAGTAGATTTATCTCAAAGTGAAGTCAGTGGTCCTTTCGCACCGAGAAATAACTTAAAACTCAAACTACTGGCCCAAATCGAGATATCTTGGTAGCATTTTTCTTCTAGAAAGATTCTCCATCCATTGGTATTGGTAGTTTTGGCCCAAGGGTAATTGGAAGTATGCTTTTCCGATCCACCCTGTATAAACACCGGCAATCGTAGACCCCCTACCTGTATTGTCCCTCTTCTATTTGTACTTTTTTGGAAGGCCTCCCATAGGTTTTGGACACGATTTTTTAATCGTGGACCCTTTGTTTATGCTCTAACCCAATTGTCCCTTGTCCACGATTGCCGGTGTTTACATACTCGCTCGTATACACGCAGCCCTATGGGGAAGGTAACACAATAGGACAATAGGATAAATTTACCCCAGAGCGAAAATCCTTAGAAATCTATTTACCCCAGATTGGAAACGCCATAGCATTAAATATTACAATAGGACAAAGGAAAACAAAAGAGGGCAACAAAGGCTTCCCCACAAGTCTCCATATGCGCGGTTACATGCCCACACAAACCCTGTGGGGTTAGTGTTACAAGTTGCAGAGTAAAGACTGTGTATTCCAACACAATTATTTTCTTAGGCCTTATTTTTTTTGTTATTTTTAGTAAGCACCGTATTGAGCAATATTGGGCCACCAAATTTATACATTGGCATTGCCTTTTGCATTGCAGTGGGTTTTAATTTATTTTATTTTATTTAGTACTTTTGATCAAATGGTTACAAGTAAAATGTTGACAGTAAAAAAACTCAAAAAAAAAAAAAATATACAATTTCATTCTTTACCTTTTGTGACTGGAAACTTTGATGAAGTCCCTCAAAGTGAGTTGATTCTATGAAGAAAAAAAAAAGTTAGGAAAAAAATGTTCCTAAATACTGGATTATACAAACCAATGGGAATTTTGGTGTGTATTACAAGTGCTATGTCTGGCCTTTTGAATGAAAACTAAAAACCACATTCACCGAGCTAAAACGCACAGAAACAAGTCTCTTTGTGAAAACAATGGTTACTAGCTACAATATCATGTCATGCATATTGTTATTGACTGGTTCTCTGCCATGTCCAGCAATTTTGATCAGCATCTGTTTTATAGTTGGTAAAACAAATGTGAATACCTGAACAGTTTTTGTAACTTCTTCCAACTGTAAAGCACCTGAAACAAAGAAAAAATACAAACATAAACAGAAAAAAAAATACAATCAAAATCGGTGAATTTATATAGAATAGAAGCTACACTGCTATTGAAAGGTAGGATACACCATTGATAATTGCTTGAATTATCATGAATGGGTGGATTTAGGGGGGTTGTATTTTATAGTAAATATTGTTTAATTGACCTGTCCGAAGTTTAACAATCATGGATGCCGAGAAAAAAGCAAGAAAAACGACATTCGTTTTAAACTGACATTTGGGCAGTTGTTTTTGTTGTTCTTTTTTTTTTTCGCAATCGCCGTTTGGCGATTGTGATTTTTTTTAACTAGTTCGCGCCGGAATTATTTTAACATCACTGGGCCAACGGGCGGGATTATTTTTAACGATGCTCGATCCGAGGCGGGTTCAGGCCGATGGTACCGGGAAGCACACCCACGCATTTCCGGCCTTGCTCGCTGCTGACAGACATTTCCGGCCTTGCTCGTGGCGTGTTTATGAGTCATCCGTTTTGAATCTGGGAAAAACTTTGCGTTTATATTCGTCATCCGGCGCGAACTGGTTAATAGAAGATTTCATTTTTCGGAACAATACAGATATCTATATACAGGATATCTAGCGCAATAACTTTGCTGGATGCCTAGAATCGTTATTTACTTTCAAATATTTATAAGTAAGATACTAAACAAATTTCAATTTCTGGAAATGGTGTATCCTACCTTTAGCTTAGACTTTCTTAATGAATCTGCTAGTCAGAATTTCTATTTTAAAGTACAACTTTCCAGCTTTATTATATTTCCTGAAATCAAAATTGGCAATGCTTGCCTGTATGGTAGATCAGCCCCTTCCAGAACGTTCATCATGAAGTAAGCTGAGACCAACCAAAAAAAGGGGGAAAACAATTTATAATTTTAGTAAATTTGCAAAACCTGAAAAATATAAATAAAAATGAAGTTGTACAAAGTACCAACAGATTTGCCCAAGTATACGAACAGTGAATTTAATTATAAAGGCCAGCTGGAGCCAATTCCATGAAGTTGCTCAGTACAAATATTTGCTTAGCACCAACAAGTCTTGCTTAGTAAAAAAAAAAAAAAAGATTACCAGCCAAAACTCAAATTGTGTTTCATGCTAAGCAAAGTCAGGTCGACCTCTATTTTTGCTTGTGTCGGACAAAACTAGCCTTTGGTATTAACCGGCTTGCGACGGGATTGTTTTAACATCACCGAGCCGAGGCACGGGATTATATTTTACGAAACTTGATCCGATGCGGGTTCAGGACGATGGTACCAGAAAGCACACCCACGCATTTCCGGCCTTGCTCGCTGATGACAGACATGTCTGGCCTTGCTCGTTATGTGTTTTTGCGTCATCCGTTTTGAATCTGGGGAAACCTTCGCGTGTATAAACGTTCTCCGGCGCGAACTGGTTAAGGTATTTGTCCAGAGTTCTTCGTACATTGCAGAGCAGTCGAATAGAGTTTAACCAGTTCACACTGGGATTATTTGGACATTGTATAATCAGGCCCAGGTTCGGGCCCGGGCCTGGGCCCAGCATGTGGTGGGTAGCACACCAGGCCTCGCTCGCTGGGAGCCGGTCTCGGACAGATTTTTCCGGCCTTGCTCATGACGTGTTTATCATGACGTGTTTAAAGTGCCTTGCCCAAAGGCACACTGCCCAAAGGCACACGCACCATAGTCCCAGGCCGGACTCAAACCCACAACCTGCAGCTTTACCCACAGACGGAGAATAAAAAATTCAATGCTTGTGGTCTGGAGCATTGAATTTGTCGTCTGTGGGTAAAACTGCAGGTTGTGGGTTCAAGTCCAGCCTGGGACTATGGTGCGTGTGCCCTTTTTGCAAGGCACTTTGTCACTCATTGCTTCTCTTCAACCAGGAGTAAATGGGTACCTGTGAGGGCGGAGATGGTTGTTATTAGCTGCTTTGCGCCGAAACGGCAGCATTGAGCTGTATACTCCCCAGGGAGCTGAGATGGTATTTGGGATGTTTCAATGCCTGGGACTATGGTGTGTGTGCCCTTGGGCAAGGCACTTTGTCACTCATTGCTTCTCTTCAACCAGGAGTAAATGGGTACCTGTGAGGGCAGAGATGGTCGTTATTAGCTGCTTTGCGCCAAAATGGCAGCATTGAGCTGTATACTCCCCAGGGAGCTGAGATGGTATTTGGGATGTTTCAATGGTCCAAAGAGCAGGAATAATAATGGCACAACATCTTGAGTACCAGTTCTGGTAGATGCATGCACTTTATAATAGTATTTATTCAAATATAACAGTATTTATTATTATTATTGTTATATCTGGCATCCATTTTGAATCCTGGACAATCTTGCACGATACATGTCTTACGACGCGAACTGGTTAAAGGCCTCTGGGATAAACATGCTTCGGGGCTACGCGCAATTTTTCACTCCCAAAGCCCCAAGTTCAACCCCGAGTCAATTCTCACTTGTTTCTCAAACCATACATACCTCCTCCCAGTAAATACTAACCAATGAAATTCAATGGACTGACTCCAGCAAGGTACTGTACATTTTCATTAGTCTCAATGGCATATGTCTGTAAGAAATGAACATTCCATCAAATCATCAATCGTGAAGTAAAAATCGTCATTTTAGGAACTTGCAAATAGAAATGAAAGTAATGAAATAAAGTTAATTACAAATTAAAACCAGTCTGCTCTGATGAATAATATAACATTTGGGATTAATGATACGCTAAACGTTTTAAGCCACATTTAAAAACAAATTGAAAGCGGGGATTAAAAAAGCATAAATAGTCTGGTACCATCCAATTCCACAGTTTACAAGGCCTTATTATTTTGCGCATGTAAACGAACAAAATAGTACGCGACGGTTGCGCGACTTTTGAAATTATTAACGCGATAAGGCGCACGACTTTGTCGCGTAATGTAAACGCGTTCATAAAAATAAGCGGACTTCTGATGGACTTGCAGGGACTTGATACAACTCTGTTATTCTGAAACCAGGGGCCAATTTCACGGAGCTGCTGAGCACACAAATTTGCTTAGCATTAACATTTGTCCTTGGCAAAAACAAGGTTACAGACCAAATTTTCACGTGATCTTTGTTGTTTTTGATTGATAATCAGCTGGTTTTTTTTGCTTAGCATGAACAACACGTAGAATTTCGGCTGGTAACCTGTTTTTAATGAGCAAGACTTTTTTTGTGCTAAGCAAATTGTTGTGCTTAGCAGCTCTATGAAATTGGTCCCAGAGATGATGACCCAATCGGTGTGACAAACCACCAACTCAAACTGGGGTTGCCCAACAGTCGAGCTTCTGCAATGTCAAGATGGCTTTTGCCATTAACAATGATAAGAAGATAAAACAAAGTACATTTCGGGACATTGAAGCCAGACCAGTCAAGAATAAGCTTACAAACGATTGCTGTACCTCATTGTTGCTTTTAGGATCCAATCCAAAAGATTCCTGCAACAAAAAGAATAATTATATACTGCATCAGCGAAGTGAATTTGATTGGGTTTTCTTTCAGTTTGTGCACACGTGGCTTGATATTGGTGTTGATTAAAGTGTTGGTAATATCTCTCGGAAGCCGTGTTTCCCATTTGACTTTTTTTGGTTAACGTACCACGACTTTTCTGTAGATTGACAACATTAAATCCAATGGGAACGTGCGGTAGACTAACGTCCCTGTCAGCATACCGCGACGTTGATGTAAAACTCTCACGCTAAACGTTTCCTGCTGAGCCGCAGTAAGTTACCAGGGACGCTAAAAGGTCCAATAGGAACAGCTTCGCTGCGCAGAAGTACCGCGACCACTCGTAAACTGCTTTGTCTCGAGGTCAAATGTGACTGTGCACAGCGCCCACAATGTGAGACATTCTGCCAGGCTTGCACGGAAAATGAAACGTTACGTCGCGGTATGAAAGTCAAAGTGGGAACACACGGTAGAATTACATGAAGAAATATCGTGGTAAGTTTACCACGAGGCCGCGGAAGAAAAAGTCCAACAGGATTAACCCTAACCCAAGCTTAACCAGTTCGCGCTGGGATTATTTTAACATCACTGAGCCGAGGCGCGGGATTATTTTTAACGAAACTCGATCTGAGGCGGGTTCAGGCCGATGGTACCGGGAAGCACACCTACGCATTTCAAGCCTTGCTCGCTGCTGACAGACATTTCTGTTCTTGCTTGTGACTTGTTTATGCGTTATCCGTTTTTGAATCTAGAGAAAACTTTGCGTGTATATATGTCCTCCGGCTAAGGATAAGGATGAAATGGAATCGGACAGAAAAGAATGACAGAGACTTAAATCAGTAGCAGATCAAGCTTTTCACATTGAAATGTCTAAAGTTGGAAGTCTTTGGACTACCGGTACTTTTCGATTATAGCCGATTTCAGCCAATTGTACAGGGGCGCTGTGGTCCTTTGTTTACGGTGTTTGACTCCTGTATGATGGTACGTGGATTCGAACCCTGGCAGTGAACATGGTGCTTGTGTTCTTAGGAAAGACACTTTGCTACAATTGCCTCTTTCCACCCAGGAGTAATGGGTACATGTACCTGTGAAGGTAGAGACCACATGCGCTGATCTTGAGCTGCTGCAGAAATGGTCTCGTTCTTGGTGAACATGGATAATAATTGTAAAGCACTTTGAAACACTACATTGTGGGGGGTATAAAGCACTAAAATAAGCACCAACATTAATATTATTTGTTATAAGATCAGCATATGCGCAGAACATTGTAGAACAGCCGTGGATATTTACCGAAATTCGTGTTAAAAATAAACCACGATTGGCAATGGAAGGCCATGATTGGCAATGGAAGGCCACGATTGGCAATGGAAGGCCACAAATGCCTACAAGATGCCACTACGACTGTGTGCGATTGAGTTAAGATCGCACTGCGACTGCCCTGAAGTTTGTAGGGTGTCGTAGCCGAGTGGACAAGAACACCGAACTCAAGCTCTTGTGTTTTTGTGTTCAGCAGAGTGTGGGTTCGAGTCCCGGTCGTGACACTTGTGTCCCTGAGCAAGACACTTAACTATAATTGCTACCCAGGGGTAAAATGGGTGCCTGTGAGGGCAGAGATGGTTATTGTGATTGATTTAGCCTAGTAGCGCATATATTGCAGCACAGGCTGTATACTCCCCAGGAAGCTAAGATGGTTTAAGGATTGAAAATGGCCCAGTGACCAGGGGTAATAATGTTGGAAGCGCTTTGAGATGCCCTTCGGGTGTGAAAAGCCCTATATAAATCCAAGATTTATTTATTTATTTATTTAAAAACATTCATCACGACTCATCAAGATTCATCAAGACTCATTGAGCTTCATCCCGACTCATCAAGATGTCGCTATGAGTTAGGTCCACGAATCACCCGGATTTTGTAAATCGTGGGCTATCGGCGTTAAAATCGTGACAGCGTGACCTAGGCTTTTAGTCCGCAAAGTTTGTAATCACCACTCGTAATGACTGAGCTCCAAATGGATTTGTGACCGACTGGACTAACTCGACTGAAGACTGTGAGAGCCACTGACCAGAGCAACAGCCTTGTACATAGCTGGGCAGGTGAGTGGAGTAAAGCCTTGCTGTAGGAGTTCTTGCGTAGCCCATCGGGTTAGCGCTAGTTCCATCAGTGCAGCGTCGTGATCTAGGTGGGCATAGCCTGCATGGCACATGGGATGACTGCAATAGACCAACCACAAAAAAAAAAAACTAAATGTGACCCGCTCTGTGAAAATGAGTCAGATGTCGCACAGTGCGCTTACAAGATTTGGGTGGTTGAACGCGAAGAGGGGGGTTTTCGTACGAAAATTTGATATTCCCATTTCATGATTTTCACCTTGGTTAGGATCTATATTTTCAATTTCTACATTAAAACATGCTAAATTAAATCAGATTTAGGAGAAAAAACGGTTTTGTGTTCTATTGCATACATCTCCTATTAAAAAGGAAATAATTTTTGTAATGCATGATTTCTCATGAATGGGGTTTTTAGATTTCGCAAAATCGTCAAAATTAAAATTGGTGTATCACAAGAACGCAACATGCTACAGACCTCCAACATATATCAAATTAAAGAGGACAGTGCACTTTTTCTAATGGTATACATAACTCAGTTTGTCAAATTTTTGACATCTGACTCATTTTTACAGAGCAGGTCACAAATGTATTAACCCTATATACCCCTGCCAGACGTAGCACAGTGCATTAGGTAAAAAAGCCTGGTGCACTTTGATGCATTCCGCTGTCAACACCAGTGCATAAATGACCACTGTCTAAGACTATGAGAGCTAATTCCCATTGAACAATGCCAGAGATGGATTCTGCTGTGTTGGGTGACCACAGAATCTGAGGCAGTTCGACCTTGAGTTTTAACCTTCGCCGCGCACCTTCCATGCGCACCTTTCACATTGACAGAGGCAAAAGCCACTCGGTGAAGGTTCCAAACATCTTTCATTGAAGTGTGCATCAGATGATAGCAGTTCAAATTTACCTTTTCGTCAGAAAACCTCTTTCCAGAGATTCTGCAGACTTCAAACACTTCTCTTCTGAAAACAATAAAATCACATCATGGCTTTAGATTGCAAAAGATTTTGTTTTGGAATCCCAACCTCTTATCGATGCTGCACAAAGTCTGTTACAAAGAGTTTTTACATAGTTAAAAGGTAGACTACACCATTGGTAATTGCTAAAATTATCAGGAATAGGTGGATTTCATTTAGGGGGGGTTGTATTTTATAGTAAATATTGTTTAAAGGTAGGATACACCATTTGCAGATATCGAAAAACAATTACTACCAAATTATTAAGAAATATCTTACTTATTTGAGGGTAAATAATGATTCTAGGCATCCGGCAAAAGAAGTAGAAACATTTGGAATACTCGTTTTCAAGTCTGCATTTTAGCTTAACTAGACTTGTGTAGCCTTTTTACCTCTGTCAGCTCCAAATGTCTCCAGAATCTTTGGAGTGCTTCCATGAGGCTGCATAATATAAAAAGACAAAAGATGGGAAGGGATAAGGATGGGTTTTACACATAGAGCTATATTAAATTACTAGAGCGCTGGCGCGATGTACAAAGTGATGCGAGCTGGGCGCATCCATGTTTGTGCACAAACCTTTGGAAACCTCAACATTTTGTACGGCGTTTGTACGTCTGTTTGCATATGTGACCCGCTCCATCGAAATCAGGAATAAGTCTCGAAATGACTTTTTGAGATATGCACATGGTGGGAAAGGGAATTTCATAAGCTTTCTAATGATACCCATCACAAGTGTGTATCTTCTTAGGTTAACAAGTTATGGTCTGATGAAGATGACAGGTGTATATTTATTTGCCGAATCCACATTCCGAGAAAAACAGCTTTGAAATAAACAAAAATGACAAAAATCATACGGACAGCGCACACAAATCCTCTTCATTTTCATGTTTATTGATCGTTTTCACATACAAGACATTAATGAAAATGATCTGTGATAACTACACTTCCTAAAAATACAATGTTCAGAAAAACGACTTGGTCACGATTTTTACCCTTGCGTTCACTTTAACGACCGATTGCGTAAAACGGCCTCAGCGACTTATTCCTGATTACGATGGAGCGGGTCACATATTTGCGTTTGTATTCCATACAGTGCGCTACTGAAGCCGATACGCCCAAAACTAAAACGCAAGATCAGCAAATGAGCGCAAACATTGCAAATGCGTGTGCTTATTCGCGCGCTGCAGTTGATTTTGCCGTGACTTTTTTAAACTGACACGATGCGCGTAAAGTTGTTTGCGTCTGTTCTACTTGAATGCACGCGCGTTGCGTTTAGAGTACACTTTCAAAATTAAATCCATCTATTTTTATTATGTTCTACAACACGCACATGAATTCAAAATGTCTGCGCGCAGAATGGATTCAAAGTATCTCCGCAAGTAAGAAGAGTTAGCGCTCTAGTTTGCAAAGAGTTAGCGCTCTAGTAATTTAATATAGCTCTATGGTTTTATTGCTGTACAATATAATACAATTATTCACAGCACTCAACAGTTGTTTTGTTATACCTCTGTCTTGAAACTCGGCAGACACTTAGGAGGACCGAAGACACAAAACGTTCTAGTAAACATGTATTTTACTGTATAGAGATGTTAATCGTGCAAACAAAATTACAGTTTACTATCATTAATAGTAGGCAGGTAAAAATTGCGCGGGTACCAATGACATACAGCTCACAGCAAGTTAACTGCGGCTGCCGTTTACAACGGACACGTGATCGATCTAGACCAATACAAATACAGTATCCAAGACAAGAGTATAACAAAACAGCCTGGGCCCAATTTCATGGCTCTGCTAACCACAACATTCCGCGCTTACAAACACCATTTTGTGCTAACAGCACAAGCAGAAGCGTTTTGTGCCAACCCTGTAAGCACATAATCCTTAGTTACGGGATGTACGCATGCTCAGAGGCTAAAATTACTCGCTAACACGTGAAATACGTTTACCGTAATTAAGCACCAAAAGAGCCAAGAAATTGGGCCTTGTTCAGCCGTGTGTTTTACGCTTACACTAGTTTCGGCTGTTAGCTCAAATGCAAAGATGCTTACCACGGCAGGATGCAACTTGTTTGGAAGCCTTAGAGCGGCGGGGTAGAACTCGTCTGACAAGGAGGCTATGGACGACTGGAGGAGCAACCAGAAATGAAACCAGATAATGACTAAACTCAAACTTACAACCATCTTGGTTGCAGGTTACTATAGCGTGACAGGTGTATTTGTGACCTGTCACCACAAAATGAGAGTAAAGTCGCACAATGTGATTTGGAGATATGGCCATCTAAAGTCAAAATATGAAGAGGTGGTCAATTTTAAGATTTTGCGTAATTTGAAAAGCCAAAATCCTCCTCTACATATTCCCATATTTTGGGTGAGATCAGATGATCGAAAACCTCTTAAATTACGCGATTTTGCGTAGTTAGTGTTTGGATTAAAGTCCATTAGTGGTCTAATTAACACGGTAATTAAATATGCAAATCAGGTCCTCGTAAGTATCCTACGTTTTCGAAATGTTGATTTGTTGTTGTTGATACAATAGTTTGTATGTGTGGACAATTTCAAGAAGAAATAATGATTAGAACATAGTTGTTGCTATGCTCAACCGAACCTAACTTGTCCTGTTGTGTAATCTTTTGCGTGTTTTGTTTAAGATGTTTAAAGTAAGTTTTCTCACAAACACGTTTTGTGAAACCCATGACATTCTAGAGCGCTGTGAAAAGTATTTATCGCAAAACCCCCAAGTGTTATGTACCATTGTTATGTATTTGAAAATACCAATATCTAAATTTATAATATTTCCGACTTTACTCTCATTTTGTGGTGACAGGTCACATTTAGGCTATAAAAGCATGTCTTGGTTGCAAGACGTCCTAATCGGGGTATGCAGCGCACGTAGGCCGCCGATGCGGGCGCCCTCTAATGTACGCCGTAGACCACGCCATGACCTCCGAATAGGTCGTCTTGGCTAAACTCACATAATCTCTCGAAAATTTCCAAGCAAAAATTGTGTCACATTTGCATGCGCGTGTGGCGTTGCGTGAATAATCGCACAGCGTAACATGCATAATCGCTGATGCATTGGTGGAGTTTCTGTTATTGCGACACCATTTTGCTCAGTATTTTCCGAGCGATTATGGCAGTTAGCCAAGACGTCCTATTCGAAGGTCATGGCGTGGTCTATGGGGTACGTTAGAGGGTGCCGGCATTGACGGCCAACGCTGCTGTATACCACGATTAGGACGTCTTGCAACTAAGACTAGGCTAAACCATGTCCAGCTCTTGCGTGGATTAGCATAGCACAACAAACTTCTACTAATTCCATGATTCGTCTGGCCATGTTGTCACATCTGTGGTCAGTGATAGAATGATGTTTAATAGGTGATAATTAGAGACTTAGAATTACCCTGGACCAACACTATAACTTTAGGGACAAAATTAGAATGTTACTAATGCTGGTAATGTTTTGTGAATACCAATCAGTTACCAACTAGGCTTAGTATAAAATAAGCAACTATAGACATTTTTAGTTGCCAACGAGGCTTGGTAAAGTTTCATGAATATGTGACCCAGCACGAGTAAATGAGACACTTTGCGGCAAAAATAAAAATTGAGATTTTGATTTCATCATTTAAAGCTTGCCTCAAAGTGTCTCATTTACTCATGCTGGGTCACATATGGTCCCCAGAATTCTAAGGTTTTTGAAAACCTGTTACACAAGTTACAGCGAAACCAATTAAAATTGCTGTGGCAGATAATTTTCAATTTGGTTTTCAAATAGTAACTCTCTCTTGATAATTTTTTTGTAATTTCTACCTTTTCGTTAACAAGTTCGTACCATACATGCAAAGTTTTCCCCAGATTAAAATCGGATGACACATACACACGTCACGAGCAAGGCCAAATGAGTTTGGTTAAAAATAATCCCGCGCCACGGCTAGGTAATGTTAAAATAATCCCGGGGCGAACTGGTTAATTTAACCAGTTCGCGCCGGGATTATTTTAACATCGCTGAGCCGACGGGCGGGATTATTTTTAACGAAACTCGATCCGAAGCGTGTTCAGGCTGTTAGTGCCGGGAAGCACACCCACGCATTTCCGGCCTTGCACGCTGCTGACATACATTTCCGAACTTGAACTTGGCGTGTTTATGCGTCATCCGTTTTGAATTTGGGGGAATTTTTGCGTTTATATACGTCATCCGGCGCGAACTGGTTAACATTACATTTCAGGAAATTGAACCAAGCTACCTATTACAAAAATTCTGGGCCCGAAAATGTTGTCACAAGGGAGTTACCATTTGCTAAATTTCAGTTAGTCTCTCTGGTTCGGTTGAGAGAAACACATTTTGTTCCATTTGCTTTTGGCCGAATGATGTACTGTAAAACCATGAAAAATTCAATGAATTAAATTTTATATTTACATTAACATGACGTAACTCTTCCCGAAGTGATTTGCCCAACTGCTGTAGTTTGTCCTTTTGCTCCTTCGCGCCACCCTAAAAGAAACAAGATATCAAGAGAAAACAAGTTTAACTCTTTAGAACCATCCCAATGCGAATTTCAGGATTTTGTACGATTTGAGGTTGTACTTTGAAGGTGGTGCATCAGAAGAATTTGCAGGATTGAGGGCGTTTGAAGTTTTTGCCCTTGGAGGATAATGCAGGATCCTGGGGCCAATTTCATAGAGCTGTTAAGCACAACAATTCGCTTAGCATGAAAATTCTTCCTTGTCAAAAACAGGGTTACAAACCAAATTTTTAGGTATTGTTTCTGACTTATATTCAGTTGGTTTTTGCTTAACATGAAATGCACATGGAGTTTTGGCTGGCAACCCGTTATTTTTTAGCAAGACTTTTTGGTGCCAATTTAAATGTTGTGCTTAACAGCTCTATGAAATTGGCCCCAGGTCATAAGGCCTAAACTAATGCTGGATGATTTTGCAGGATTGAGGTTACTTGGGTATTTATCCAAATGAGGATTTTGGAGGATTGAGGTTATTTGTTACTTTGTATACTGCTCATGCTCTGTGCACATTCTCCATAGAGCTTCAGTCAAGGTGTAAGTTATGACTAGTTATATGTGTCAAGGATAGAAAGCGTTTGCATACCAAGGATCATGCAGACCCTTGTTGTAATACGGCACTCAGCAGCTGTTCCATGTTTGGCTGCTACAATTACAGGATATAATCTAGCGCAATAATTTTGCTGGATGCCTTGAATCATTATTTATTTATGTAATAACAGTGCGAGGACCCGGTTATTACTGCGTGATAATGACCGGGTTGGGGGATGACCGCTGGTAATGGACCTCGCCGATAATGACCGGGTTGGGGGATGACCGCTGGTAATGGATCGAGCCGAAGGCGAGGTCCATTACCAGCGGTCATCCCCCAACCCGGTCATTATCACGCAGTTTATAACCGGGTCCTCGCACTGTTATTACTTTTAATAAATACCTTTTAAACGAAATGGTCAAAATGCTCCAAATCTCGTGACTTTTCTTTCGGCGATATTTCCAGCGTTTTGTGTTTATGTTTATACTTTAGGGGGGGGGGGGGGGGGCATGTTTTACTTTTAGCTTATGCATGGTACCCTGTCTCTTCAATATGTGTTATTATAACCCATACTTTGAGACCAGACTAGCTGACCACTGATGCCCACCGTGCATAGCAACGCGCTAGCATTAGCAGACGACACACGCATTTTGAAAAATGCCGCGCGTATAGATACAAACGTTCTACGCGTACATTTTATAGCGCGCAGTATCAAGATTTGACGCGTCCTTGTTACAAGTTACCGTAGAACTGTTGCATTCGGCCAATCAAGGGCTTACATGATGCTTGATTAATGCTGGTTCACGGAACATTTATTCGCTTCTTCTTGAAACCCATGATATTACTGCCTGATAATCCACTCCACGTGATCGAGCATCGACCAATCAGAAGCCAGCAACTCTTCTAGGTATTTATTAATTTCAAATAAGCAAGATTTTTTTGTTTAATAATTCGGTAGAAAAAAATATCTGCAAATAGATACATCCTACCTTTAACCAGTTCGCGCCGGATGACGTATATAAATGCAAAAATGTCCCCAAATTCAAAACGGATGACGCATAAACACGCCAAGTTCAAGTTCGGAAATGTATGTCAGCAGCGCACAAGGCCGGAAATGCGTGGGTGTGCTTCCCGGCACTATCAGCCTGAACACGCTTCGGATCGAGTTTCGTTAAAAATAATCCCGTCCGTCGGCTCGACGATGTTAAAATAATCCCGGCGCGAACTGGTTAATATTCATAAGTGTTTATTGTAAATTTGCAGCACAGTAAATAATTTATAAAATAAATTAGCAATTATTTAATTAATTCGATTAGATCTGATTACCTTTTTCTTCAACTGTTTGATATCCTCGTTGACCTTTGATCTTCGTTCCTCAATGCAACTTTTCTCATGTTCCAAAGTCTGGAGCTGTTCCCAAAGTGAAAGCTTATTGGACAAAAGAAAAAAAGAAAACAAAATTAAAGAGAAAAATCATTTAATTTTTTGTTTTAAAATATAATATAATAAAATTTCACACAATCATGGCATTTAGCATTTTTAGTTCAGTCATTTAGGCCCCTACTTTCACTTTCAGTGATTTTTGTTTTTGTCTTATTTTCATTAATCCTAACTTTTTGAGGACAGAGGCAGGTGGGGTGAAGTGGCTTGCCCAAGGACACAAAAACAACAGGCCAACAGCTGGATTTGAACCCATGACCATCTGTTCACGAGGCCACACCCAGTTTAAAAAAACTTGCACTACACCAACAACATATTCTCACCAGTTTCGACACATCGACTTTGTGACCTCTGGCTTTCAAATTCTTTTTCAATTCGCCGAGGTCTTGAAATATTCCTTTAAGGTCAACTTCTGGTTTTAAAACAAATGGGGCGTGGTCCGCTTCTGACAAAGAAGTATACAAAGTTGATGATGACAAGTGTCTTGGTTTCAAAAGCAGCTCCTTTGAATTGTCCAATGCTTGTGTTTTCGAAAAACTGGAAAACTTTTGAATTTGATTCAATTTTAGGAAGTAACTTGGGGGAAATCGGAATTGGCGATGATGGAGACTATTTTGGGCTGCTGTTTTTGGTTTGTGATTTCTCAGACAAACGAAACACGTGCGCAGCATTTTCATGGTGAATTCAATTCACTCCGAATCCCATCCACAACGGCACAAGACAGAATTTCTAAGAAGCAAATAGAACTTTGACAACAGCCGGCCGCCACGTGCGTGCACTACAAAATAAACTTAAATCTAAACAAAGTGCGCCCTCCATAGACGAGAACTGGACAACCAGGCCAGGGTTCAGCAAGATCAAAATGAATGATCTTAAAAATGCCAAGAGAAACCTGTCCGATGCGATCGGCGATAACATCAAACAGTAAGTATAAGACCCAATCATAAGAAAACCAAGATTTCAAGTCTCTCATTGATAGATAAAATAGTTGTTTATTCCAAAAGGAGCGAATTTTTTAAGCAAACAAAATCCAGCAGCCAAGACCATTCTATTTAAGTAGGGCGCCCTCTTTGACAATTTTTGTGAAGGAAATTTTTGGTTAACATCTACTTAATTCGAGCGATTCACAATACATAGAAGCTGCCGTTGGAGGCGCAAATCCTGCTATACCCGCAGTGCATCATGGGAAAAAGTCGACATCAGTTTGAAAAACGGTATTCATTTTGCATGAACTCATCAGTTTTTAAGTCTTTTTGGACGCGCACGACTAAAGTTCCAATTTTTTTCCGCAAATAACAATGTTTTAATCAACGACGCTTCCGGATACATTTATGTTTGTGTTGTACCTCGCGTGAACAATGAAGAATATATATTTCACTACAGTATGATGTACGGAAGAAGTCGACCGTAAAGTTTAATAAAAGTGGCTCTTTTGAGTCAAACGCTTGGTGGCGCACTGCATTGTGAATCGCCCGAATTGGAGAAAATAAACTGTGATAAAAAGTCCTTGTCATAATTTCTGATATTTTTAGTGTCCCAACAATAAAATTAATTTCCAAAAAAATTGCTAAAGATGCGACGCAATACACCTTATTTACGGGTCGGCCATCTTAAATTTGTATTTTTTAACCCTAATATAATAATTAATAATACATGAATTACTTTTTTTTCCTGTTATGTAGGTACTGGGCCAACATGAAGTTGTGGTACAGACAAAAAGTATGTTTACCTTTCATTATGGAAAAAATAGGTGAACTATCTTAACCCTAACCCCCTGCTCTTGCACTAGCACTAGAAAGCATACCAAACAACTGCCCATAGGTTCAGAAATGATTAACCAGTTCGCGCGCGCCGGAGGACGTATATAAACGCAAACTTTTTTCTGAGATTCAAAACGGATGACACATAAACACGCCACGAGCAAGGCCTAAAGTGTCTGTCAGCAGTGAGCCAAACCGGAAATGTCATGGGTGTGCTTTCCGGTACAATCGGCCTGAACCCGCCTCGAATCAAGTTTTGTTAAAAATAATCTCGCGCCTCGATCGGCTCGGTGAATAGTACAATAATCCCGGCGCGAACTGGTTAAAACTGAACCTAACGGTACTAAGGGTGTGCGTTTACGGGTAGTACGGGAACCGGGTACCCTATTCCCGTCACGGTCGGGTACCCGGGTACCCGTGACTATTATTAAAATCATAACAAAAACCCGGAAGTATACACCGCGTCGGCACGTGCATGTACATCCCCGCCCACTCCACTAGCAAGCTGCAGCGCGACTGCTGCGCTGGCATGGCGTGCTTACTTTCCCTGCATTCCGCAACTAAACAAATGCACGGGCCTACTTTGCAACTCAGGGTTCGACGCAAACAAATTCTAGTCACTCAAAACAGCGGCGGTCTAGTCAAAACCCTTTTCTAAGTAGTCCGGCGGTCCAGTGAAAAAAAAAAAAAAGATAAGTTAAGTGCGCAGTTTTCAGAGCCAGATTGTCAACAGCGATCCCGTATTGCGTGGAGTTTACTCTCAGCTTGTAATAAATGTTTGTAAATAAATTGACTTGCCGCTCCCCATAATTGCACGTCTACAGTGGCACGTCTTTTTCCAAAATAAATAAGGTTCAATGAACCAAATCCTTTGAGTGAGCCGACACGAAATGTAGCAAAAAAGCCCACCGCAGATCTGCCCGGCTGGCCGCAGAGTTGATACAATAGAACCAAATACCTCTCCTGCAGTATCAGGTTTCAAAACCACATTCCAGGTACGGGTCCGTGGGATCGTGAATTAATTCAGCACATTTTCCAAAAAGTAAACCTCGGAAAAACTTACTCAAAGGACAACTGTAACAAAACACTGATACAATGTCAGCCGCAAGTTATAGCAGCTGTCAAAATTGTCGGTAAATAGACTTCAAAGGCATTTTTTATCACAATGACTACAAGGAAAGCACAATCATCCGTTAGGCTGCTATCTAGACATCGGGAAATTGTCGGTAAAGACGTTTTACTCAGATGTTTTCTAACAATTTATCGGCACGCAATGAACATAAAAGACGCTTGCCTTTCTGAAATAATGTGTCAACATTTACAAAGGCAGTTTCGGGTAATAAAATCGATAAATTGGAGCCGGGTACCCGCAATCAGCGGTCGGGTTACGGATACCCGGGTACCCGGCACGGCCTTAAACGGTACTAAGCCTGCCAAACTCCAAGTGTTAGGAGTGCTTAATTAGTACAGATTGGTCTATGCATTGTTCAGTGTTCAGTGTTCAGTATCATGTGACTCGCCATTGGTTTGCGCTGGGATTATTTTAACATCACCGAGCCGAGGGGCGGGATTATTTTTAACGAAACTCGATCCGAAGCGGGTTCAGACCGATAGTGCCGAGAAGCACACCCACTCATTTCCGGCCTTGCTCACTGCTGACAGACATTTCCGAACTTGAACTTGGCGTGTTTATGCGTCATCCGTTTTGAATTTGGGGAAAACTTTGCGTTTATATACCTCATCCGGCGCGAACTGGTTAAGTGGGAACACACAGGAAGGAACTGTGCTGTGACCAGCCTGAGCTCGCCCACGAATAAATGCCTATGCATTCCCCCAAGCTCTAACAACAACATGTTTACAAGTCTTATGCCTATGGTAGCTGATCTCTGCCAAGAACATATTGTTTTTAATTACAGCGTTATAACGCCCTACATTTACCGCATTATAAGGCCCTAAAATTGATAAACAAAGAAATAAAAGCGAGCAGACACAAACAATGCTTCATACAGAACTAAAATGAAATAGATGTGTGTCTACACTGGAGGGATGATTATGGCGTTATAATGCCGTATAATAGGGCGTTATAACGCTGTGTAAAAAGGCGTTATAATTACCGCCGTAAAAAATATGTTATTGGCAGAGATCAGCCACCGTACATGCCTTTATGCCCAGAACCCCACAGAAACATTGCTAATGTTCGGTACTAAACCTGCCAAAACCTGCAGTTGGAGTTTGATGGGCTTGGGGTAGTTAGAATTAAGGCTGGTTCATACGAAACGCGAAGTACAAAGCAATCGCTGCGAACATTTGCCGAAGTTCAAATGTGGTCAACTTTTGCGAACTCACAGCGCGAAAACTCCCCATGACGTCACAAGTTTGCGTTAGCGTTGTGTATGAACTAGGCTTTAGGTCTGATTTTTTTCAGGCAACAAACTTGACTCCATGTAAAAAGAGCCTGGATTTCTTATTGAAATTATCTGCAATATTTGGAGAATTGTTAACATTACATGTAATTGAAAATTGGGTAATTTTGTGGAAATTTGTTTCCCTTTCAGATAACAAAGGAAGAATTTGATTTGGAAGCCCGACGTCTTTTAAATGATGAAAACGGTTAGTGAAGTTAACTTCTAATTATGTATTTACTGTTACCCCTAATTATCATGCCATTTATTGTTTGTGTAACAGATGTGCACATATTTTAAGGAAAGACAGGAATATAACCCTAACCCCCTAGGCCCTGGAGCCAATTTCACGGAGCTGCTAAGCACAAAATTTTGCTTAGCAAAAAAAAGTCTTGCTCATTAAAAACAAGTTATCAGCCAAAATTCTACGTGTTTTTCATGCTAAGCAAAAAAACAGCTGATTATCAATCAAAAACAATAAAGATCACGTGAAAATTTGGTCTGTAACCTTGTTTTTACCAAGGACAAATTTTCATGCTAAGCAAATTGTTGTGCTTAGCAGCTCCGTGAAATTGGCCCCTGTTTGCTAGCAACCATCCTCAATCCTCCAAAATCCTCGGATTGCCCTACTCAAAAAAATGCATTCATCCTCAATCCGTAAAAATCCTCCAAAACTGCAATGAGGATTATGAAGGATTAACCCTAACTCCCTACACAACAAAGGAAGTTGGAGGATTTTGGAGGAATTGTATTGTTTAATAACAATGGTGAGGGAGTTAGGGTTAAGGAGCGTTAGGGTTAACCTTGCCCCGTTGCCATTTGTGAGGGGTTCTGGTAAAATGAGATGGAACTGGGCAGAGATTGAAATGAGGATTCTTAGGTATTATAAAAAAGGATACAATTCTCCTTACAATGCTGTTTGTTGCACTTTATTCAGACATTCCATTAACCCTAACTCCCTACCCATTTTTACTTACACATAACCTGAATCCTGCAAAATCCTCCAATTCCTAAATTGTTAAAACTCCAAGTAACCTGAATCCTGCAAAATCCTCCAATATTGGTCACTGGTGACCATACAGCCTGTATCCTGCAAAATCCTGCAGTCTTGCCCTGGCTGCAGTCAGTAAAAACCCAAGTAACCTCAATCCTGCAAAATCCTGCGATGCATCAAACTCCAAGTGACCTCAATCCTGCAAAATCCTTGTGTGTCACATTCAGCCTGATAACCTGAATCCTCCATATTCCTGCAGGGGTAAAACCCCAAGTAACCTCAATCCTGCAAAATCCTGCAATGCATCAAACTCCAAGTGACCTCAATCCTGCAAAATCCTGCATTTTGCAATGAGGAATTTGGAGGATTTGGGAGGGTTAGGGTTAATACAAGTTATGGCTGTTTAACCCTAACTCCCTCACCATTGTTATTGAACAATACAATTCCTTCGAAATCCTCCAACTTCCTTTGTTGTGTAGGGTGTTAGGGTTAAAGTTCGCATTCGTCATCATGCCGTAAAAGTAAAATGGTGAGAAAAAGGCCTTTGAAGTTTTGAGTTTTGTACATGTGATATGGAAAAGTGCCAATTATTTTTCCTTAAAAAAACACCTTTATTCCACTACTTTCATACTATTTCTTAACAAAATATTGTTAGCAGACATACCAAAGATTACAAATATCAATAAATTTGAACATTAAAAAAATCTCACTGTTCATTATTTTGCAGTTTTCTCCACTAAGCCCTGTGCCCAGTTCCGTCTCATTTTGCCAGAACGCTCACAAATAGTATAGACATGACGGAAGTAGTGAAATAAAATAAGTGTTTTTGAGGAAAAACAATCAAAATTTGTCCCTATCACATGTACAAAACTGGAAACTTTAAGAGGCCTTCATCTCAACATTTTTCGTTGGCGACATGTTGAGAATTGCAAACTTTAACCTTGCGACGTGCGGCCATTTTATTTTTACACGAACGGGGGTCTTTACTTTTTTTCAAAGTCGGTTGTATTTCGTGTGTAACCCCCATGCTGTTCGGTTTTATGGCTTTATATGTCAACACAGTACTTTTCCATAGTGTCTGAATATATTCGATCCCGGCTGGTGTTTTTGAGTAGGGCAAGGCAACAAAAGCATGATTAATTGCTTGGGTAGGTCTGGAAAACCCAGACTTGAAAGGCCCCTTTATGTACACAAAGTAATGGGATACTCGTTGGGCAGCACTTTGCTTTGCTAAAAGCTGGGTCAACGGTTCAACCAGGGTTCAAGCGGCACTTACCATGTTATTCGGCATGCTTTGAACTAGGTAATATGAGATTTTGTTAACAAATGATGAAAAATCAATTGTTTTTTTACGGCGAAGCGACTTTGAAAAATAGTACGGTGGCACGTCGCTAGATTAAACAGCCATAACCTGTTAACGGAATGTCCGATTGAAGTGCAACAAGCAACAATACAAGGAGAATAAGCCATTTGCGTGTGACCCCGAGTTAAATTTAAATAATATCTGGTACACTGACTTGTTCACACAGCTTGGCACAGTTTAACTTTAAATTCTCCAGACCAAAGACACTGTTGCTATATCCCGTGATTCGGGGCAAGCTTTTGCATAGTTACGTAAGAGACGCTCAGCACCAATACATTGTTCACAATGGGTGTAAATGGCAAAAAGACACCAGACCATTCCAGAGCTGGGGGTTGCTAGCGTATGACGCGTAAGGCTTGCCCCGAATCACGTGATATAGCAACAGCGTCTTTGGTCTGGAGAATTTAAAGTTAAACTGTGCCAAGCTGTGTGAACAAGTCAGTGTACCAGATGTTATTCAAATTTATTTTCAAATTTATTTTCAAATTTATTTGCAAATTTATTTGCAAATTTATTTGCAAATTTATTTGCAAATTTATTTGCAAATTTATTTGCAAATTTATGCAAATGGCCTATTGTATCCTATTTTCTAAAACCCTCATTTCGACCTCTGCTTAGTTGAGTTCCCTCTTATTTTGCCAGAACTGAACCCCTCACATTTTAGTACAAAAAATCATGGTTTGGTAACATGGTGGGAACGAATAAAACCCCGTACATATTTCTGTCCTGTCTACTTTTGTTTCAGTTCATTTGCACAATGAATTCCTGGTGACAGTATTGACCAGATGTCAGGTGCTCAGTTCCGAGTCATCCGGTGAGTTAAAAAATAAAAACCCTGTCAACCATTTAACCAGTTCGCGCCAGGATTATTTTAACATTACCGAGCCCATGCACAGGATTATTTTTAATGAAACTCGATCCGAGGCGGGTTCAGGGCGATAGTACTGGCATGGAGTTATGAAGCACACCCACGCATTTCCGGCCTTGCTCGCTGCTGACAGGCATTTCCGGCCTTGCTCGCTGCTGACAGGCTTTTCCGGCCTTGCTCGCTGCTGACAGACATTTTCGGCCTTGCTCGTTGCTGACAGACATTTCCAGCCTTGCTCGCTGCTGACAGGCATTTCCGGCCTTGCTCGCTGCTGACAGGCATTTCCGGCCTTGCTCGCTGCTGACAGGCATTTCCGGCCTTGCTCGCTGCTGACAGGCATTTCCGGCCTTGCTCGCTGCTGACAGACATTTCCCGCCTTGCTCGCTGCTGACAGGCATTTCCGGCCTTGCTCGCTGCTGACAGACATTTTCGGCCTTGCTCGTTGCTGACAGACATTTCCCGCCTTGCTCGCTGCTGACAGGCATTTCTGGCCTTGCTCGCTGCTGACAAACATTTTCGGCCTTGTTCGTTGCTGACAGACATTTCCGGCCTTGCTCGCTGCCCGACAGACATTTCCGGCCTTGCTCGCCTCTGACAGACATTTCCGGCCTTGCTCTTGGCGTATTTATGCGCTATTCGTTTTGAATCTGGGAAAAAATGTGCGTTTATATACGACATCTGGTGCGAACTGGTTAAAGACATCTATTTCTACTAAAATCATTCATGCATGCCGTGATGCCCCCAAAATAATAGGCTTGAAAGATAATTCGGTAAAATTAGATAAGGTGGTTTAGAAATATTTACCCAAGTTTAAAGGTAGGATACAACATTTGCAGAAAATTTGTACTGCCGAATTATTCAGAAATATGTTACTTATTTGAAAGTAAATAATGATTCCAGGCATCTAGCAAAATGACTGCGCTAGATATCTTGTAATTGTCTTGAAAAATTTTATAAAAAGAATGCGCGATCGCCATCCGGCGTATTTTTTCGTCACCCATTTTGAATTCCGGAAAAGAAATGTGCGTGTATACCTGTCCTACGGCGCGAACTGGTTAAATCTCTTACATTATGTTCGTACTACAAAATACTCGGTAGATATGTGAAGGTATATCATAGACTTCAAAATCCAATACCATTACAAGCCTATTTATTATTCACTTTTTCAATGTTTTTGTTGCAAGATGTATTTACGTTTCCAATACACTTTCTCAGCAGAGGCATCCAAGACTAAGAGTAGCAGTTTGTCAAGCAGCTCAGACAAGGCTTCGAAGAAGAGCAAACCTCTAAAGAAAAAGAAAGTCCCGGTCAGACCCACCTTTGAGGTCAGTCTTGAGGTCATGTGCTTTTCATGCTAAGCAAAAACCAGCTCTATACCAGTCACAAACAATATACATCACTTGAAAATTTGGTTTGTAACTCTGTTTTTGGCAAGGAAGAATATTCATGCTAAGCAATTTCTTTTGCTTAGCAGCTTCGTGAAATTGGCCCCTTGAGCAATTTCATGAAGCTGCTAAGCACACAAAAGTGCTTAGCACAACAACAAATGTTCAGTAAAAACAGGTTATCAGTCAAAACTTCATGTGCTTTTCATGCTAAGCAAAAACCAGCTAAATACCAATCACAAACAATATACATCACCTGTTTGTAACCCTGTTTTTGCCAAGGAATAGTCTTCATGCTAAGCAATTTTTTTTGCTTAGCAGCTTCGTGAAATAGGCCCCTTGAGCAATTTCATGGAGCTGCTAAGCACACAAAATTATCGGGGAACCGCCAAAACAGGACTGCATAGCTCAGTTAGTAGAGCACCAGAACGGCAATGTGGAGGTCGCTCGTTCAAACCTCGTTCCAGTCAATTTTTATTTAACATTTTTGAAAATAATATTAACTGCACCTTGTCAGTTTTCTTTGATGTTGTATTGAAGAGGAAAAAAAGCCATATCCTCTTGGATATCCATGGTTACTATTTCATAGTGCAATGCAACATTGATAATGTTGCTAGTATATCGTGACTTTGGGCGTGATCTCTTTTGGCTTATGGCTTTCGGCAAGCATTTCCCAAAGAAAGATATTGACATATAATATGTGACCCACTCCACAATAATGGGTATTATGTCACAAAATAGTGAAATTGAGTTATATACATGGTTGGAAAGCCCACAGTGTAAGCTTGGTTGGTATATAATAGAGCTCCATAGCTACTCCCGTTCTGGATATATGACTTGTTTGCTTTTAATTACTTCCTTGGAGTTCAAATTACACAACTGAGAAAACAGCCTTTGAAAAGGCGGCTTTGTTGTATAACAACAGAACGATGAACACAAAATGGGCCTGTTTTCCACTTTAATCATCAAAATCAACATTTCTTTGAATGAAACATGAAAATATTGGTGTTAAAGATGTCATAAATGGCAAAAAAGTAAATCACATTTTGATGAAATGTTTTACCCTCTCAACTTTGAGGAGGCCATTACATGTTAACGCACAGCGCGACTTAATACCCTTTTTTGTAGAGCCAGTCACTTATTGGTAACCGCCATCATACCATAGAGCTGGATAGCTCAGTTGGTATAGCACCGTAACGGTAATCCGGCAATCGCTGGTTCAAACCCCGCTCCAGTCAATTTTCTCTTTCAATTTTCAAAACCAAATCTGCATAATTCTGTTGGGTTTAGAATCGCTTTGTGCCGTCGGATCCCATGCTGAAAGCGCCCGCGGTGGCCATGCAGGTTGAAGAGTCGTTGGACTTCTGCGCTCGGAGTTTGTTCTTGCCAGACGCTGCCTTGCTGCACGGCCGGGTCTTCGTCACGGCGTGGGAGTGGGGCATTGACAATGTCTCAGGAGCTACCATACCTTTGATAACACACTCAGTGCAGGTAAATTAATACAGATCGATCAGAGATTGGATTGTCTAGTCCCAACAATATGCAGGGTTGTAGTCGAGTCCCTGCAAGTCCTTTCACAAGTCCTTTCGTGAAGCCAGTCACAAGTCCTTTCATAAGGGCAGTCACAAGTAACTGGATGAACAATGACAAAGGAATGCTTTTGTTAAAGCTGATTTGAATAGCTTGTGATTTGAATTGGAACTGAAGGACTTGTGATGGACTTGCAGGGACTTGCAGGGACTTACAGGGACTTGCAGGGACTTGTGATGGACTCGACTACATCCCTGACAATATGTGACCGGCTCCACAACAAGGTGTATTATTTCACACAAACAATTGAGTTATATACATGGTTGAAAAGCCCACAACGTAAGCTTTCATTTGGTATATAATAGAGCTCCATAGCCCCTCTCATTTTGGAGATATGACGTGTTTACATATTGATTACTTCCTTGGAGTTCAAATTAAACAACTGAGGAAACAGGCTTTGAAATAGAACGATGCACACAAAATGGTTGTTTTTTTACTTTATTCATCAAAATCAATATTTCTTTTTAATGAACCCTAAACTGTAGGTACTGAAGATGTTCTTCCATGACAAAAATATAAATCACATTTTGATGAAATGTTCACCTTCTCATTGTTGAGATTTATTGATATTTGTAATCTTTGGTATGCCTACTAACTATATTTTGTTAAGAAATAGTACAAAAGTAGTGTAAAAAAGTGTTTTTAAGGAAAACCAATTGCCATTTTTTATAATCACATGTACAAAACTTCAAAGGCCTTTTTCTCAACATTTTACTTTTAACGGAATGTCCGATGGAAGTGCAAGAAATGGCATTGTATTAGGAGATTTGTATCCTCTTTTCTAATACACGAGAACCCTCATTTCAACCTCTGCCCAGTTCTGTCTCATTTTGCAACCGAGAACCCCTTACAAATTACATGTACACGTCAATCACAACTCGATAGAACGACTCAGTTGGCCACACCCCTTAAAAAAAATTGACCAATCACACTGCATGATTTTAAGGTTCGACAATCTCTCTAGGCTATTGTTGCCTATACGCACCCCTCTAAAAACCTAAAAAGAATTCCTGAGAAACCACAACATTCCGCAAGCACAATGACCATATGTTACCTGTTCCAACGAAACCCGGACAAAGTCGACTTTTTAGTTTTTCAGATTTTGCTTTTTTCAAATTCTGTAGGTTCTCAGCTTTAAAATGATGTATAATTTACATATGTACCCCACCCTATCTCCCCTGGGGTCTGAATTTAGTGATAAAACCCTGACAACCTAATTATGAGATAAACAGCTTTGAAGTTCAGAAAAGCGTATTATTTCTATACACAAATGTTTCAAAAAATTGACAAAAAAACACACTTCTGGTAGACGGATTTTGTTCAAATTTGAGGAGATTGTAGATTAATAGTGAATGACTTAGAAAAACCTAAAACCTCAAAATGGTAAAATCTATCCAGAAATGACTTCAGGAGTACATTGCGACAAAACACATTGTGCGACTTTGTCCGGGTTTCGTTGGAACAGGTCACATATGTCGGTGTGGCGTAAGCCAATCACATATCGGGTCATAACTCCATCATAAGTCAATCTTGAGTTAAACCTTAACCACCAACCAATCACGAGTCAATGTGTGTCATAATGTTTCAATTTTTTTTTTATTTTCTTTTTTTATTTCCTTTTATTATCAGCACATACTGAAGAATGTGATCAGTGCTGTTCTTTCTAGACGCAGTGGCTACAGTGTGCGAGAGGGCAAATTCAAACACAGCATGGGAGCCTTCATGCAACTTCCTTCACTCAGAAACCATCCCCGAGACCGGGCTCATCTTGAGAAAAGGTAACAAAGCAAAGGTTAAAGGTAGGATACAGAGTTCGCGCCGGGATTATTTTAACATCACCGAGCCGACGCGCGGGATTATTTTTAACGAAACTCGATTTGAAGCGGGTTCAGGCCGATAGTACCGAGAAGCACACCCACGCATTTCCAGCCTTGCTCGCTGCTGACAGACATTTCCGGACTTATAATTGAATGGACTTAGTCCAGATCGAAGACCTGAAGCAGTGCTGGTACAATTCCTCAATTTGTCCTTGGATACAGTAGAGTTGGCATGTGTACTATTGCCACCAACATCAACCGACACTTCAGTGACATATAAAAACTGTTTGCTGCAGCTGTGGTAGTCGAATGACATCCCGCAACCGCAATCAGTCCTTCGCGTTTGTCCTTGGCCATCTGGTCTTGTCGTGGGCACGTTGCCGCAGGCAATGGAGCTGTCTCGATGTACGGAGGGGTCGGAGTTCAGCCTGTTTGAGGTCAGCACGTATAGTGCCCAGTAGGTTTGTGCAATGCCGGGCTTGGTAAGCTTGCGAGCCAGTAACAGCAAAGTCTAGAGCCCTCTGAGCTAGGGCCCTTCAGTGATGTCTAGGGCCCTTCAGTGATGGTCCCATTTTATAGCCCATGTATAAAAAGAAACTCGACTGATGGATTTTGGTGGATTTGGTCCAGTACCCTGCAGAGGCAGTAGGGAGTTAGGGTTGATAGACCGAACACGGTCAACAATTACGTACTTGTTTGATTTTGTCATCATCAGTTGCAATGGCGTCAACATGGAAACCACATCCGGCCAGTACGCAGTCACCAGGCCAGATTCAGAGGCCAGTGAACAGTGTGCTGTCATGCAGCAAGCAACGGCTGGTAACCCGCCTCCTCAGAAGCCTGTATCAGTCTACGACTTGCTTGATGCCTTGCAGGTAAACAAAAAACTAAATCGTGTTTGGTTGAGATTATGCTAATATGTGACCTGTCAAAACGAAATGGGTGGAAAGTCGCCAAAATAAAATTGACATTATTACATTTCTAGAAAGAAGAGCTTTCAAATGATGTATTGTGTGTTGCTGTAGCTTATTCCTAGCCGCCGCTATACTCTATTTGAAATTGATGAAGTGATGCTCCCTTGTTTTGAAAAAACGGAGTTCAAAGTCTGTTAACCATGCAAACTATACTATAACTCAGTGCAATTCAGCCACAAAAAAACACACTTTAGAGGTTCAATTGAGCTATACAATTTTGTGATATGATAAAGATGGTGTTTTTTGGTACGTAAAAACGTTAACATCTCAAAACTGCCCTCCCACATGAAAAACAAACGTTTTGGCCAATAACTCGTTTTGGCCATGTGCGACTTTCCGCTCATTTCGTGGTGCCAGGTCACATATCAACTAGCTTTATGCGAACTCAGCAGGACCCTTAACCCTAAACTCTCTCTCTCGCACTAGAAAGCATACTAAACGTAACAAACTTTAACAACTGCACACAAGGGTCAGTAATTATTGGTACAATGGTACTCGACTTATTATGACTAAAACTTGCCAAACTCCAACAGTTGGAGGTTTGATTGACTTGGTACAGATGGGTCAATACAATGTATTGTTTAGTATCAGTGCAGTGATGACTGGCCAGTGGTATTATGTACTCGAGTGGGGACACACAGGATGTACATACACTCACAGTTGACCAGGAACTGTGCCGTGACCAGTCATGGGTCACCAGTCCTTCTGATTTGAGGCGTGCGATCGCACCCCCACACCATCGCACGGCTAAAAGCTTCCTGATGAGTAGTGCTAATAATTGCACGCCTGAATCCCACTGTACCGCACACCTCGGCATATATTTACGGCATAATATACTACATAATTTGTGAAAAAAAAATTATGTAATTAAAGAGAAAATGGCTTTACTGTAAACTAACCAAGATAAATATTAAAAATGCCAAGTATTGTTTAGCCTCAGGTTGAACCACAGAATCACACGCCTTGAAAATTCACGTCTAAAAAAAATCCAGGTGTGCCTTTTTCAACACCCCTGTAATTTTTAAAAGAGAAGGACTGGGTCACCCTTGAATAAATGCCTGTGCCAAACTCATCATGGATGCTGAGAAAAGCAAAAAAAACTGTCGTTTTCGATTGGGGGTGAGCAGTTGTTTTTGGGTTTTTTTGCGATCGCCATCGGGCGATCGTGAATTTTTTGTTATGAAATTAAATTTTTCTGAACAATTCCAGAATACCTAGCCCAATCATTTTGCTGCATTGCTACAATCATTTACTTTTAAATAAGTAAAATATTTCTTAATAATTCGGTAGTAATAATTGTCAATATCTGCAAATGGTGTATCCTACCTTCAAGCGAAAAATCAGCGACCCCTTCTGATTTTGGGTTTTTCTTTGAACTGATCAGGTTCATCGCGGTGTTCTGGCATCCCACACCGTCAGCTGCACCGCAGCGGAACGGACCGTCGTCAGACTTTGGCATCCGGATCACGACGAGATCCACCAAGACGAGATCCAGAGGCAGAGATTAGCCCAGCAACAAGATGAGCTTATGGCGACATAACAAGCTCACTAGGGTTGCTGTATTAACCCTACGACATGCGTACTTTTTTTTAATACACGAACACGCGTCCGTACTATTTTTGATAGTCGCTTGTATTTCGTGTATACCCCAAGCTGTTTTGGTTTTACGGCTTTATATGTTCACACAGCCTTTTATCATAGGTCAGAGACCCAGAAATCAGCTGTTGTTGAATAATGCAAGACAACAATAGCACGATTGATTGCTTGGAAGGGAAATTCAGACCTCAAAAAGCTGCAACGACGTGCCTCCATAATTATGGTTTTTACACAAAATATTTTGATAGTCGCTTGTATTTCGTATATACCCCCAAGCTGTTTTGGTTTTACGTCTTTATATGTTCACACATTGAACTAGAAATACATGCAACATGAGATTTTTTTTACGGCAAAGCGACTATCAGAAATAGTACGGTGGCACGTCGAAGGGTTAACTGTTGAGGCGCTCGTTCCCCAGGACAGTTTGTGGTGGCTTGTTTAATAGGTTCAGTAGAGTTTGTTACTACACCTCATAAATATTCATGAGCAAATTAGAGCGCGTCATTGGTCGTTTCCACAGCGCGTCCTGGAAGTAAAAATGATACGCTGCCAGGTGACGTCATCTCGGCGAGTATCCAGCTCGCTGCCGTGCGTTATTCTTTTCTGGTAGCACTACAAAATTTCCTCTGGAACCCGCCTCGTAGACATGTAGTCTGTAGCATGCAATCTTTACGGAACCAGTCTCGGTAACGTTACTAGATTTCCGTCATTGACTGACGAAGAACTTTAATATCTTGTGCTGAATATAGATGCAAAATCTACGAAGGCCATCATCGACAAGGCAGTGAATATTTATGAGATGTAGTAAAACAAATACAGCATGGTTTATTTCTGGAAAATAGTGGTCCCTCGGTGTAGGTTAGCTCGACTACCTTCCGCCGCTCTGCATCAGGAGGTAGTCGAGCTGACCTACCGGTACATCTCGGGACCACTACTTCCCCTCAAACTATGCTGTATTTGTATAGTACAGTATAGTATGCTTGGTGCTTGCACCTTTCCTCTTGGTTTTTGAAGATACCAAAAAATATTGTTAAACATGTTTTTTTCTAAAAGGGGTGTTAAGAATATAAAGTCCTCCGTGATACGGAAAACGGATGGAATTTTACATTAACTGCCCAAAAAAATTGCATGAAAAATTGAAAAGGAACCTCGTAAACAGTTTTTGAAGCGTAGTCTTCATTTTTACCAAATATGCACTCACTGTTGTGTATTTCCTTGGGAACCAGCTGAGTTTGTGTCAAAATGCAAATTGGTTCCAAGACACCCTTTGCAGTGGATTTAAAGGTAGTATACACCATTGGTCATTGCTTGAATTATCATGAATGAGTAGATTTGGGGGGTTGTATTTATAGTACATATCGTTTAACTGAGTTGTCCTAAGTTTTAGAATCATGGATGTCGAGAAAAGCACGAAAAACAGCGGGTTTTTTTCAACTGCCTTCGAGCAGTTATCTTTGTTTATAATGAATTTTTCATTATAAAATTCAATTTTTCGGAAGAATTACAGGATATCTAGCGCAATCATTTTGCTGGATGTCCAGAATCAACATTTACTTTCAGATGAGTAAGATATTTCTTAATAATTCGGTAGTAAATATTTTCGATATCTGCAAATGGTGTATAAAGTCGATAAAAACGACGCGCTAGGAATGACCGCAAGAACGTCCTGAAACCTATTCAAGAAAAGGGCTTTTTTGTTAAGTTTTTAGTGGTAGCTTTTCAACATAAATTATTCCTTATTACCGTTGTCAAAGTGCCAACCATGGCAAAGAATATCCATAGATGTGCAAATACAAACAGAACACCTACTTTTGCTTAAATAATTTCCTAAATTTATGTAGCATAACGTGGTATACTGTTGTAGATATATCAATAAAAAACAAATCTGTGAGCTTCTGTTTGTTTAAGAAAGCAGTAGTACATTCTCCTTTTTATTCAAGATATCAAGTGCCATTTCTATAGGGTGACAATGGGTGCGTTCGTTTAGCTCAGGGCTCAGCCACCACTGGATTATGTCGCATGCATGCGTTGTTCATGCCAAGCAACGGACAACTTCACGTCAGAGCTCAAAAACCCACTTTATTTGAAGTCTAAACAATTTAAAATTGAGCTCATTGTGACTTTAGAAGTGGTTGTTACTTGTTTGCGATTATTAAACGGAAAAGCGGTTATTTTGAAGTTAAACCTCAGTCCGCAAAGGGCGTTTTGTCAATGACTACGGTCGCAGCTAAGAATATCATGTGAGGATCACGATGACCCACCTTTTTTTGCACGACTCGGGTGGGCTAAACGAATGCACCCAAAAATTTACAGTGGTACATGTGCAGCATATTTTTTTTCTTCAAAAATCTAATTTATCATAAAGTGGCCACAGACATGACAGAAAGAACATTCAGCAAAACTAAAATCAGGGTCCACATAGGATTGTTGAGTAAAGTCTTGGTTTATTATAGTGATTTTTTGCCATCTACCTGACTGAACACACATTTTGTATAAATTCAAAATGGATGTTTATAATATGTTCGGTACAGCGTTGTGCATACGTTCTTAGAGAATAAACACAAAACACATTTCAAAGATGGTTGATGAATACAAACAAAGTAACAAACTATCTTTTTTCAAATCTGCAGTTTGTTTCCAGAATCTTGGATGATGAGGTACATTGAAATTATTTCTTCCTGAAACGGCATCCGAAACTAGACACAATTGCAGAATACCCCGTCAAAGTTGTCTGCACTCAATAAACCATCTTGCTCTCACTGCATATCCTCGTTTCTACTTTGGGGACTGACGTTGGACTTGAGCCTGGTTCCTACTCGGAGCAAATGCAAATTTGTGACGTCGCGGGGAGTTTTTGTGCTTTGAATTCGCAAAAGTTGAACACATTTTAACTCAGGTGAATTTATAAAGCGAATGCTGTATGACATCAAATTATAAATCGGCCTTTGGACTTTTCTCAATTTTCCCAATTCCATTATTACGTACATAGCAAATGCTGATACATTGCCTTGGAAGATTATTTTTTTTACACAAATTGTTAAAATTGCCTTTTCCTGAATATCTCCTACCACATATCCACTTGGGGAAACCTACGTTGGACATAAACTTGTTCCTTTTTCTTTCCCATTCGATTACGTACCTAGTGCTAATACATCCCCCTCGGAGCATTTTTCTTTCAAGTGAAAATAGCACCCTAAATAGTATCCTTATAGCCATTTATTTTAGGGGTATTCTGCAATAGACCTATCGCTTGCTTGGAATGGCAGGTAGCCGCGCCCCTTAGACATCCCTATGGAATTTTGTGTAGACATTTTTGTTGGTCCAAGATTTGCACGTTGCCGTGTCGTTTTGTAATTCATGTGATTGGACAATATTTCACAAGCTGCGTTGACACAATTGCTCCGAAGACTAACATTGAAGGTCGTTTCAAAATAAGGTGCCTGTGTTAGCAACAGAATCTAGGTCAGAATTTTTCATACCAAAAAAAAGGCAAAAGCTCCTTTAGTGAGCAAACTCAAAAATGTTCAAAACATCAGTGGGTTTCGAAACTTCAAGGACTAGTCTCGTCTTAGAGGAAATCTCTCCTCGCGTACGCCATCCTTTGTGATGATGTTCAAGACGATGCCGTCTCCAGTGTAGATGTCTCTCTCGGCAGCCGAGATGAAGACATCCTTGACAAGCGCCACAGCTTTCTCCTGGCTGAGAGGCGGGGCCGCCGGACCCTCCTGATTCTTGCCGCCAATCTGGTAATTATTAAGAAAAGATATATAATGTACATATGTGACCTGTCACCACAGAAGGGCTGTAAAGTCATACTCCATCAAAGATATTTAATAAGTATTTAATAAGCTTTAAAATGAAGGGTCAAACAGCTCAATCGGTAGTATTGCTCCGTAGTTATGACAATTTGTACTGAGCTAGGTCGGTTGCATTTAATCAATCGAAAAGCTGAGAAAAACAACTGTTTCAAACCATGCATGATGCCCCACCAAAATCTCTCCTTTTTTACATTTTCAAAACACTTTTGGGCTTCAAAACTTCACAGAATGTAAATTTAGGGTTTGAACGTTTGAAATATTTTCGACATTGTACATGCATTTTGACCTATTTTCTATGATATCTCGAGGTAACACAATGCGGGTTTAAGGCCCGTTTGTGATGACGGGCCACATTATGAGAAACCTCAATCCTGCAAAATCATCCAGCATTATAGAACTCATGACCTGGATCCCGCATTTTTCCCAGTAGCAATGCCCTCGATCCTGCAAAACAAAATCCTCCGATTTATCAACTTCCAAGTGCCCTCAATCCTCTAAATTCCTCCATTTGGCAATGAGGATTTTGGAGGATTTTGGTGGATTTTGGAGGATTTTGGTGGATTTTGGAAGATTTTGAAAGATTTTTGAGTATTTTTGAGTATCTTTGTGGATTTTGGTGGATTTTGGTGGATTTCGGAGGATTTGGGATTAATTAACACTGCTTGAATACTCACCTGGTTGTCTAGTAAAGGTTGTAGGAGTGAACTGGATGAGCCAGCTGCCCTATATGCCTCACGCTCATAGGAACCAACCGGATCAAAGCTGTACACGCAACCCTTCCCTACGGAGTAATCACAATCTGTGCTTGAATGACATACTTGGCCATTTGTACAGTGTACTGTAATAAACACTACCAAGTACTTGCGTTAGATTTAACCCCAACTCCCTAGTGTAATTTGCTTGAATCCATACACTGAGGCTTGAATCCGTAGAACTTGAATCCGTATTGAGCTGTAGATTACTAGTTGGGCTTCAATTTTCCTGAAGCCAAAGCTTGAGTGAGACCCAAGGTTTATAAAAAATTTCCTCGTGTTCGTTCAATGTGCATGATGTTAATCACGGTGATCTGGACAGCAACTCAGAGTATGTAGGGTCAAAGGTCAAAAGTGTGCAATGATACTTTCATTTGGGCTGTTCATTAATAGTGGGGCAGATATTTGGGGGAATTGTAGAATAGCAAGATTTTTTTCATTGTTAAACAAAATTGCTGTCATGCTTGTTATTCTACCTATGTTTTTTCAAAGGACAAATCTGCGATGGCCCTATAGCCAGATATCTTTCTCGCGGCATACACGTCCAACAGTGTGCCAAATTCCATGCTTGCATCATCAAATGCAGAATCCAACCACCACCTATCTGCCGTACTATCAAGCTAAAGCCGTGTTCGCACTGGACTTTTTTAGGGGAAGGTTTTACCGAGACGATAGTAAAATAAAAAATGGTGAAATGTTACCACTGTTCGCACTTGGACTTTCGACACAGGAAAATTTTACAGAGACCGCGGGAAAAGTAGCCGAGCTGTCATTATAATGACTTGTGAGGGCGCTTTGCGTGAGCTTTCTGCATTGACCCCGGTGTACTCATTCGCGCGCGCGCGGTTTCTTTTCCGATCGCATTTTTGATGCCATCGTCGGTACGGTATTGCAACAACTACTCCACGCTCTCTTCTATCACATGCGAATGTGATCACAATGCGATTTGCATGCATCAGCATGCCCGCACGTAAACAATGCAAAGAGCGCATGCGCGGTGTCTTGTGTAGCATGACCTCGCACTGGGGGGCCGGGTGAACGTTTTCCTGGGCCGCTTTTACCGACACGCACTGTTCGCACTGGACTTATCGTCTAGGGAAAAGTTACATGGGAAGTTTTCCCGGGCAGCAGTGGCCGGTAGAAGTAACCACTGGACTTGGGAAAAGTAACTGAGAGAAAAACGTCCTAGACTGTCCGCACTGGACTTAAAATGGGAAAAGTACCCATCGTCTCGGTATGTTTTATAAAAATAAGTCCAGTGCGCACAGGGCTTTAGATGGTTGACCCACCTTCGTCGTCGATTCCTGCCAAGATGTTGTAGGTGTAGTAAGGAAAGAACCGCCGATAGTACAAGATGGAGGACAGCATGGATGCAACTGCCTTACAGCTCATCTGCTTGTGGTTATCATGCTCGTACATCTAATCAACACAAAAGACGCGATACACCATTTGATCAAATCCGTGACTATTTTTGAAAGGTTCAATGGTTACAGTGTTTGACTTATGCACGATGGTACTATGGGTTCGAACCCTGACAGGTAACCTGGTGCTTGTGTTCTTGGGCAAGACACTTTATTGCAATTGCAGGCTTTCAAGTATTCCTACTTTTTTTGTTTCAAGGTATTACGGGTTCGAACCCTGCCAGACGCAACAGATTGCATACTTTGTCACATTGACTTGTGTGCAGAGTGCAGCAAGGTCAAGCAGTCACCACAGATGCACTGTGCTGGATTTGGCAGGGTTAGGGTTAACTAAAAAATTTCGTGTTTTCAGTCCTCATAAACGGCAGCCGCAGTTAGCTCGCTGTGAGCTGTATATCATTGGTACCCGCGCTATTTTCACCTGCCTACTATTAATGATAGTAAACTGCAGTGGAGCAGCGAACGAGCAGACATTCATGTCGTTTGCTTGATTAACGTTACTACAGTAAAATACATGTTTACTAGAACGTTTCGTATCTTCAGTCCTCATAAATGTCTGCTGAGTTTCAAGACAGAAGTGTAACAAAACAATTGTTGACTGCTGTGATGTGGGATATGACATTTTGAACACCCTCTGGGACGCATATAGCACCCTCGGCTTCGTCTCCGGTACTATTCTTCCTTCGGGTGCTCAAAACGTCATATCCCACATCACAGCAGTCAACAATTGTATAATGACTCGCACCTACCTTCAATCTTGCCTCAAGAACTTTAGACAACGTCAGGACGTCGCCATGGAAACCGCAACAAGCAAGAACAGTGTTGCCCGTTCTGCAAAGAGTTGGGTTAGAGGGAAAGAGGTACTTGTTAAACTAACTGTTAGAGGCACCCTAAAATAGAAAACTGTTAGAGGCACCCTAAAATAGAAAACTGTTAGAGGCACCCTAAAATAGAAAACTGTTAGAGGCACCCTAAAATAGAAAACTGTTAGAGGCACCCTAAAATAGAAAACTGTTAGAGGCACCCTAAAATAGAAAACTGTTAGAGGCACCCTAAAATAGAAAACTGTTAGAGGCACCCTAAAATAGAAAACTGTTAAAGGCACCCTAAAATAGAAAACTGTTAAAGGCACCCTAAAATAGAAAACTGTTAAAGGCACCTAAAATAGAAAACTGTTAAAGGCACCCTAAAATAAAAAACTGTTAAAGGCACCCTAAAATAAAAAACTGTTAAAGGCACCCTAAAATAGAAAACTGTTAAAGGCACCCTAAAATAGAAAACTGTTAAAGGCACCCTAAAATAGAAAACTGTTAAAGGGCACCCTAAAATAGAAAACTGTTAAAGGGCACCCTAAAATAGAAAACTGTTAAAGGGCACCCTAAAATAGAAAACTGTCAAAGGTACCCTAAAATAGAAAACTGTCAAAGGTACCCTAAAATAGAAAACTGTAAAGGTACCTAGAAATATATGCAACAAATTGTTGTATGTGCCTGTACCTGGATAATTATTGGAGTGGTTACCCTGAAGACACAATTTCAATTTTGTTTCATAAACAGAGCAATTTGGACCAGCCTTCAAAAGGCCCAAACAAGTTTAGTTTTAACCCTAACTCCCTCACCCCTTTTACTAGAAAGTATCCTGAATCCACCACAGTCCACCAATTTTGGTTTGCAAAAACTGCTGGTGTCCTGAGTCCATCAGACTCCACCAGTATGCATACTGGAGAGATCCTGAGTCCATCAATAATCCCCCAGCAAAAGTTGATGGACTCTGGCGGATTCAGGATACCAAGGTGGCATACAAAAAATTGCAGTGTGCTTCTCTATAGAGTCCATCACAGTCCATCACCTAAATTTCTGTATCCTGAATGCATCAAACTCCTGCAGTAACGCTAGGCTTAAAATCCTCAATCCATCACACTCCTCCAGTTGGTTCAATATGGAGGTATCCTGAATCCGGCTAAAATCCTCCAAAACAGGAAATGGATTTTGATGGACTCAGGGTGGTTAGGGTTATCTTGTATTCATTCGTCTGTACGTCAGACACTTACAGGTTGTATGTTTTCGGCAGGTTCCTACTGTGGATAGAGAATCCTTCACTCAGCCTGGTATCAGATGCAATAACTGCAAAATCATCACCTGCTACAGCCAGTACAGTCCTGTTAAGATTTCAAAATAAGTATGATAAGGGTAGAAGCAGGGGCGATACGTAGCTCGAGTTAAACTCCAGCTTACAAAGCTCATGACATCGGGAGATTCGCATGTGCTGGAGAGTTAACGTTATTTACATCCGGGCGTGGAAACGCCAACAAAATGTATCGGAAATAAAGTTAAGCTCGACGTCTGAAGATACAAAATCCCCAAATTTTGCTACATTAACCCTAACTACCCCAAACCCATCAAACTTCAACTGCAGCTTTCGCTAGGTTTTGGCAGGTTTGGTACCAAACCGTAACAACTTGTTGTTAGACTTTGTTTGACTCAGTACCAAAGGCCCAGGGAGACCCTGTTGAATTCTGTGAGGTTCAGGACATAAAGGCATGAGACTTGTCAAAATGTTAGAAATTTTGAGAATGCACAGGCATTTATACGCGAGTGACCCACATGGTCACAGCACAGTTCCTGGTCAACTGTAAGTGTATGGACACTTACGCCTTGTATGCGTGTCCCCACTGTTCCAAGTCAATAAAACTTCAACTGTTGGAGTTTGGCAGGTTCAGTACTGTTAGGTTCAGTACAGTGTACCAAAAATAACTGAACATGTGTGAGCTGTTGAAGTTTGTTAGGTTTGGTATGCTTCCTAGTGCGAGAGCCTAGGGGGTTACGGTTAAAGGTAGGATACACCATTGATAATTGCTTGAAAGATCACGAATGGGTGGATTTAGGGGGTTTAATTTTTTACAATCATGGATGCCTAGGAAAGCAAGAAAAACGACATTTGTTTTCAACCGCTGTAGGGCATTGGTTTTTACGCTGTTCTTGGTTTTTTTAATTAATTAAGTTAGTAAATTAAATTAGTACGATATTTTTAATAATTCGTTAGTACAAATTTTTGATATCTGCAAATGGTGCATCCTACCTTTAAACAAGGTCAGTACCGCATGGAAAACAACAATTCCATGCAGAGGTCAGACTGTCACCCGAATTTCAGCAAGGGATACACAACTTAATATACCATGTACGAGTCATCAATAATGACTTTTACGTGCATAAAAATATGACTTGTCTTAGTTTTACGGGCATAAAAATATGACATTTAATTTATGGGCATAAAATAATATTACTTTTACGGGCATATAAATACAAACCAGTACAGAAATAAATGTGCGCGTAATGCAACTCCCTAGAACCCGCTTCCCCCCCCCCCCCCCCCCCCCCCCACCCTCACGTGAGGCCGCGAGTGTAACTGCGAAAAGGCTTTTCTACTTCAAGATGTCTATGTTAGGCGCGTGCGAAACCCCGAGAGGGCGCTGTTCATCGCGTAATGCTATTTCGCGTATGGAAACTTGTTGTGAAAATTGACTTATTTATACCATACATGAAATAGTAGTAAACAGTTTTCTCATTGCAGTAGAGACACTTTAGTCGAGCTTGGTTAAAAATAGAATAACCACGCTCCATTTTGATGGGTGTTCACGTTAGTTACGATCGTTTTTCGTCTGCCAAATTGTTAAAGGTAAGTTTGGAGTCCGATTTTCAACTACCAAATGAATTTATTCGCGGCTAATCGACCTAACATTTGATAAATCTTGTTTTTCTTTATGTAATATTGCATTTACTTGGGGGGGAAAAGCAGCGGAATCGGAGTTATTTGACGCGAAATGCACTTTACGCGGGACTTGAAATTTCACCGCGTCATGGGCGATTGTCGCGTGGGAGATTTTTCTCGCGCATGCGGCGTGGCGCATGCGGCGTGGTGCCGTTGCTAGCGGCGGGCGCTCGTGCAGTTTCGTTTTGATGTTTGTGTAATCATAAAATGTGATATTCCTGTGCCTCTAAATCTCCGGTAAAAATCCCAGGTGTAAATCGGTTAGTAATAGTATTATTAACATTATTCCTTAAATTCTAGCATTAATATTAGGGAACAAATTTGGGGAATTAAATGTGTTTGGGGAAAATGGAATACGTCTACTGAATGCCAGCAGTTTGGATCTGAACTGTTTAGTTAGTGTAATTAGGACCAAACTACAATCACTATAGTTGTGCCATTTAAACAATGCATTTAATGTAATGAACTTGCTTGAAGTGTTCTCGCACAAAAATCGCAGTAAATTTGCTCAGCAGCACCGTATAGAGCTAATTTATGGTTTAAAATGTTCCTGAAAATATACTCTAAATGATGTTAACAGTTGTAAATGCATGAAATGTATTTTTTATTTTTTTACACTAGCCTATCTATGTACGAAAACAAAACGCGCCCTCTTGTGGCTGAAAAAGAAAATATAAAATTCAATAACAAAACTTAATGACATTTACCCTCCATTCATTGCATAAGGGCTGAAATATCTCTGTTGTGGACCCTCTAAGGAGTTGTGCATTGCAGGATGCATTTGTAGCTCCATGTTTCTTTAAAATTCAGCTCAAGAAAACCTAGTTAATTCTGCGTTTGCGCTCCCGACGTACTTTTGTGTTGTGACTCTGCAGAATTTGTGTGGCGCGGTACCCAACCCAAAAGTCGTGCATTTTCCATACGTACAAAATTATATCAATTGGGTACCCTGCTATCTAATGTATCGGCTTGTTCCATTATTTAATTATTTTTGAAAATTATTTTTCTTGTAATTTTCTCAAATGTAAGTTTAAACTAAAACATATAAATATAAAACTATATAATTTATTATTTTAATTGTATGTAAAGGTAACTAGCCTTTTTTTCATTTGAATATCTCCTTTACTTTATTAAATTTTAGATCAAAGGTGTAAAAATGAAGTGAGCTGTGTCGTCTGGTCAACGTTGCTAATGCAATTATTTCACAATTTGCGGTCATTAGCATACGTTATTCGTTGACCAAATATAATCATGGTAACATCTTGGTTCTTAATTGTTTATTCGTTCATAATAAAATATATATAGTAAAGTTTAGTAAAATTTAGAGTAACGTTTCATCGACAAATGTAAGATTGCACATGGCACGTTTATTTTAGTCGTTAGAGGGCGCCCTTATATTTTAATGGTCTATTTTCGCGGGGTATGTGGACATTTTAATTACAAAAATATGATATAATGTGTTACTTGGCCGCTGTGCATGGTCTAAAAGAAATGGCATTAAAATGTATTTTCAAATGTTGTTAAGAAGAAATAAATATCTTAAATAATGAATAAATAGCATACCTCGTAAAACATTTTCCCATTTTTTGGGCTGCTGCATCAATTTTTTAAATATTTTTTTTTCAATAATTGTTAAATTTACAAAATGGCAAAAATCCATGTATTTTTACATCGACACTTAAGTTGTATCTAAGCGTTGTATCCCGATAATAACATTTTTATTTGCAATCTTTCAGTTTCAGAGCATACAGTATTATGCAGATGTGAAGTCGGTCAGTGCGACCCTATTTTTGCAGTAAAAAAGTGCCCGCCTCTTAAAAAGAAAAAAGTAAAAATCAGGACAAGAAATATAATTTTATATGGCCTTACAAATATGAAAGGTTTTCACCATGCAGAAAGGACAGTTTTGTTTGCAAATAGTATTCTCTCATGATGAAATTGTTCGGGCCACGTATTTTGTATGTATTCTTTTGGCATGGATAAGTACACAGATCTGGGTTCAGATCCATGAAATGAACGGGAAATTTCGAATAATTTTACACAACGACATATAACGAAAATACCGACTTGCCATCTGTCATCATTGGCTGCCGTCCGAGGGCGCTACAGTGCAGCTTTTATTCAATGGCATAACAAAAATAATAGTCTAGTTATGCATTTTCAGGTAGTCCCAGCTATAGTTAGGAGCATGCCATACTCCAAACATTTCCAGTCTGAATTAATCGTACACATGTCTTATTTTTGCAGCTTTTCTACTCGTTCTTCAAATCTCTTGTGGGGAAAGATGTGGTGGTTGAGTTGAAGAATGATCTGAGGTATTAAATTTATTTTACCCTAGGACATAGAATGGAGTGGTCCTGTATTCTATAGTTGTACCCCAATACCCATAGAATACAGGGTCACTCCATTCTATGTCCTAGGGTGAATAAAGCCGAGAGTAGTAAATAAAGTTGAGTGTCCCTGCATTCTACAGTTGTACCATTATTATTAATTCTTTTTGGTAATGAAACCAAGAATCCCTCAAATCCTTCTAGGCACTCATAAACAATGAGAAGAGTGTAGACAACGATAAGTAGGTGAAGTTTTAGAGGTGGGAGGAAAACCCCGGCCCCAGAAGAATATCCTGGAGAAAACCCACATATACCCCTGGAGAAAACTCACATATACCCCTGGAGAAAACTCTCGGAATCAGGCAGGGACTAAAAACCCCATCCACGTATTTGCTCAACCCTAACTCCCTCACGGCTCCTGAATTTCTGTATCCTGAATCCATCAACTCCTGCAGTAACACTAGGCTTAAAATCCTCAATCCATCACACTCCTCCAGTTGTTCAATATGGAGGTATCCTGAATCCTCTAAAATCCTCCAAAACAGGAAATGGATTTTGATGGACTCGGGGTGGTTAGGGTTAAACTGGATTCTAACCCGGGTCACAGCGATGGAAGGCAAAGAAAGAACCGCTACGCCAACCTGACTCCCAATATAAGAGCTTTAACCCGCTATCAAATACAAGCTTACAGTTGAATATGAGTGTATGTCATATTTATTAGCTAGACAACTGTTAAAATACAATGTAGTGAATAGATTGGAATATTTGCATCTTTCTGCATCTTTCATTGCTAGTATCTGTGGGACATTACACTCTGTGGATCAGTTCCTCAACATCAAGCTGTCGGACATTAGTGTAACAGACCCAGAGAAATATCCACATATGGTGAGTGAATAAAAGACTGCATGTGACCTGTCACTACAAAATGAGAGTAAAGTCGCACGATGTGATTCGGAGATATGGCCATCCAAAGTCAAAATTTGAAGGGGTGGTCGATTTTGAGATTATGGTTTTTTTAAAGACTAAATCCCCAACAATCAATTCCCAATTTTTTAGGACGATCAGATAAAAACAAAATTAGTTTTTGAGACAATTTTGACTATGCCTTTCTATGCCTTTCACACAAATTCTCGCAAGAAATTCCCATTTTCTCATAATCTCTGTATTAAGACTCCAGACTACAAAATAAAAATAAAAAAATATTGAGTATCAAACCTCCAAGTGTTATATACCAATGGAAAGCTCTGTTTCCACAGAATTTAGAAATACCCATATCTCATTTTTTTATTTTGCCGACTTTACGCTCATTTTGTGATGACAGGTCACATTTGAGCCGCATTTTGAAGTTGTGACCAAATCTGGCCAATGGCTGTTGATTGGTGCTGCCATGTTTCGTCCATATAACATAAGGTTTAACGAAGACACGAATCAAGGGACCTGCTGAATGGTCAAAATCCAGAGGTGAAGATGCAGTGTTTCGCATCCAAAACGCATATAGTCTGTTCCATAGACTACTGACATATGTAGTGGTGGGGTTGACAGTAACAATTTACGCCCACACTCACAATTCCACCATTACAAGTTTTTGGAAGATTTTTTCGGGATTGAAGAGGGCAGAGCTAAGCAACTATTGGTTCGTATTGAGCAATTTATGCCTCTTGGAGTTCAAAGTACAAAAAATGTCCTATTGATATCCTATGCAGTGTAGAGTTTGTGATGATTCAGATTGAATTATGTGTCGAACATCGCATATCGAACATTGACCATTTTGTCATTCGTTTCTAATCTAATGTGGTGCCATGTGCATTTCACAAATTGAAATCGATCATAACCCCTACAGGTCACATAAGGCTCTCGCACTATAAAGCATACCAAACCTAGCAAACTTCAACAACTGCACACACGTTCAGTAATTGGTGGTACTGAACCTAACAATACTAAACCTGCCAAACTTTTAACTTGTTGAAGTTTGATTGACTTGGTACAGATGGGTCTAGGCATTGTTCAGTGCACTTTACACGAATTGGCACTTACGGGGTACTGGGAACAAGGGTTTAGAAATCAAAGTACCCCACAGGCTAACAATATGTATTGCAAGATTGCTAAGTGTATAAAGCAGAACAAAAGACGGGAAGTAAAGTCAAACAATAGAGGTACCCCACAACCAATGAACGTGCCAAGTGTGTGTTGGAGTGGATTTTGATGGGGACACATGGGGTGTACACTTACAGTTGACCATGAACTGTGCTGTGACCATGGGTGAGCTCACCCACGAATAAATGCCAGTGCATTCCCCAAGCTCCAACAATTGTACAAAGTCTTATGCCTTTCTGCCCTGAACCTCGCAGAGTTTATTTATTTATTGTAATCTTTAAAGAGGGTAGTCCTTTTCAGTTAACAAACTGCTTTCCAAAGGAGCCTTCTAATTATAAGAATTACTGATCACTATACCATTTCATAAATAAATTATTTTAAACAATTTGAAATATTAGGGCCTATTTAAAAATTGATAGATTTAGAAACACATAGAATTAAAATGGATAAAGAATTTAAAAGTTCAACAGGGTCTCCCTAGGCCTTTTGTACCGAGTCGAACAAAGTCCAACAACAGGTTGCTAATGTTTGGTACCAAACCTGCCAAAACCTGCAGTTGGAGTTTGATGGGCTTGGGGTAGTCAGGGTTAAGTTTTCTAATTTCACTTGACGATGAGGGTTAATGTGTTACCGTCCATTAATCCCTTCACAGCTTTCAGTCAAGAACTGTTTCATTCGTGGGTCAGTGGTTCGGTACGTACAGCTACCAGCGGACGAGTGCGACACACAACTCCTGCAGGATGCAGCTAGGAAAGAGGCAGCACAGACTAAACAGTAGCACTGACCGAAAGATGTCCACTTTGTAAATATGTAGCAATTAGGTTTTGTTTTTTTGTATGTACAGATGTTTATTAGGTTTATGTGGTGACGAGTTGCATCACAAATGGATGTCTCCACAAGGAATTATGTGTACAAAGTCTACGGGGAATGCTTAAGAACAAGATTTTAAAAAAGAACAAAGCAATGTCTTCACAAGGACACAACTTTAACCCTTGCTCTAGGAAAGTTGTTTCTTGCAAGCCAGTGGTACATGCCAATGCACACTCCAGCTGCAGTGCATTGGAGGATTCTTTGCATTACCAGACAACTGATTAACCCTTGCTCTATGAGAGTTGTTTACTGCAAGTCAGTGGTACATGCCAATGCACACTCCAGCTGCAGTGCATTGGAGGATTCTTTGCATTACCAAACAACTGATTAACCCTTGCTCTACTAGAGTTGTTTACTGCAAGTCAGTGGTACATGCCAATGCACACTCCAGCTGCAGTGCATTGGAAGATTCTTTGCATTACCAGACAACTGATTAACCCTTGCTCTATGAGAGTTGTTTACTGCAAGTCAGTGGTACATGCCAATGCACTCCAGCTGCAGTGCATTGGAGGATTCTTTGCATTACTAAGTTTGTTTTTTTTAATTCAATTTACTTTGACCCAAGCATTATTCCAACAGGTAAAAAGAACCAAACATGAAAAGCACCGAAGCGAACAAGCAGCGGTAGATTTGTTCAGAGTATGGGTTTTATTGCTGCAAAGAATACTTCAGAAAAACAATCCACTGGTACAAAGTTTGTACCTGGGGCCAATTTCATAAAACGTGTAAGCACACAAAATGCTTAGCATGACAGTTCATCTTTAGCAAAAACAGTGTTATGCAGGTGATGCATATTGTTTTTGAATGTATTTAGCTGGTTTTTGCTTTATAGTATGAAAAGCACAGTTTTGGCGGGTAACCTGTTTCTACTGAGAATTATTTTTTGTGCTAGAAGCAAATTTGTCTGCTTACACGTTTTATGAAATTGGCACCTGTAAGTTTTCTTTCGTTTCACTGGCTTTGATGTTGATCTAAAGACTACTACTTTTAAGTTTTCTAAATAAAACTTAAAGGCAGGATACACCATTTAAGTGGATTTGGAGGGTTGTATTTTATAGTAAATATCGTTTAACTGTCCGAAGTTTTACAATCATGAATGCTGGAAAACAGTGTTCATTTTCAACCGGCGTTGGACAGTGGTTCTCATGTTGTTCTTGTTTTTTTCCGGCAATCAATGTTGTTGGGAAAGATTACAGGATATCTAGCGCAATCATTTTGCTGGATGCCTAGAATCATTATTTACTTTCAAAAAGTAAAGTATTTCTTAATAATTGTTTTTTTTTTTTTTTTTAGATATCTGCAAATAGTGTATCCTACCTTTAAATATTTAATCGAAACCAGAAAGTTAGGTACATGTATTTGTAAATCTTGTTTATCCCTAAAAGTCGGAGGTTTTATGTTATCTTTAAAAAAATGATGTAAAATTTGTATTCACGATGAACATGAGAAACTGTAATTGATAAAAGCATTTTATACATTAATTGCAGCAAAAGTGAACTTGTTCCATAAGGCCTGGTCTTGGTACTGAATAAAATACATGTACTACAACAAGTATACATTTATGTATTTGAACCGTTTGTCTTTCCAACTTTCTACGTATCAAGAAAAGTAAAATCCTGCTGTAGGTCCCCTCGTTTTTCTATTCAAATTGATACCTTTGGAGTATTTTTAATTTATGGGGAAAACGAGACCTAGAACCCAAGTTCTTCGGGGAACAAATATTCCAGACGGTCCACAGAGAGGCAATTGTAAAGTGTCTTGGCCCAAGAACACAACACTCCACTTTGTGCCGAGGCAAGATTATTGATGATAGTTGGACGAGTTTGATACTACATGTACATGTAACAAACTATTATGTACGTTGCCCAAGTCTATCATAAGTCCATCACAGTCATTCTCAATGATAATCGTAAGCTATTCAAGCGACCTTTGACCTGTAACTTGCCTTTTGATGGTTTCTACCACATAAGCATCTTTTTAATCCCCCCCCCAAAAAAAAATAAAAAAAATAAAAAAAGGATATGGGAACACTGCTCTACCTCCAACTCATCGATGTGCCTCACTGTGAGGTCATTAACCCCAACTCCCCAGTGTAATTTACTAGGAACCATATACATGTAATAGAGTGGCCAATGTTCTCCCGTTGATTTGGAATATGGGCGGAGCAATGGCATTAAAAAGTGGGGTGCTTCATACAAAACACAAATTTCAATACTTTTCAGTTTTCGTTTCACATTTGGACAGCCGACAAAGACTACTACATGAGGAAAAATCTATAATTCAGCATCTTTTTGGGGTGGGGCGGGAGATAAACAGAATGTCTACATTAATGAGATTTAGTTCATTTTGGGGGCTTGCCACAACAGTCTAACCCAGATTTGATTTTTAAAATTTGTAAAAAATTAACACGTAGAGCTTTTTAATGTTTCGATATTTAATTTTCGGTGGTATACCTTTAATTTAGGAAAAGAGATTTTTCATTAACCAGTTCGTGCCGGGATTATTTTAACATGACCGAGCCGAGGGAATATTTTTTAACGAAATTCGATCCGAGACTGGTTCAGGCTACGGGAAGCACACCCACGCATTCCCGGCCTTGCTCGTGAGGTGTTTATTGCGTCATCCATTTTGAATCTGGGGAAAACTTTGCGTGTATATACGTCCTCCAGGACAAACTGGTTAAAAACTAATTTTAAGTCATTTATCCTCTGAAATCAGCAAAGTAAAAGTTTATACTAAAATTGTATATCTGTACCCGTATCTTAAATTGCTCAATGCCCATTTGACAACTGAAATTTAACTATGAGAAAATACGTCCAATTTTTGTGTTCCTCCCTTCAACTCCTAAGAAAGTTTTTCCCCAATCCATTCTTAGGTGCTCCATTTTTTGGCTGGATTTGATTCTAAGAATAAACATCTATCTCTGGCATCTAATTTGATTGATACAAATGGATTTCAGGGACAACATTACGTGTTATCATAACAATTTTGTTTTAAAAGAAATTTTGTTTTTGTAAAAATGAAATTGTATTTGTTCATTTACTGCTTAAACTGCTAAGGCCCAAATCAGAAAAAGAAAAGATGTATAAAGTTGGGGTTAATATTGTATTGTTTTGTAATTTCTACTTCCCCGCCCCTTAATGTGTTTTGGGGCCATTTTCCCCAACACACAAAAAGGTAGGGTAAAAATGACTACCGGTATTTAATTGTGCATTTGTTCATTTTGGCTGAAAAACAGTACCCGGACAATACTCTTCCGAGGGTAAGAAAAAAAGGCAACAAGAATTTTCCACTTAGTGATTCTTCAACAAAATTGACATAGTTGCCCAAAAATAACACGCAAAATCCACGGGCACCTCTTTTTTATGACATTGGCTTCCCCACTAATACCCATATCCTGACAAATCCCATCACCATAAGGCCAAATAAAAAATAATTAGTTGGTGATCATCCACCGCCCGACTCTCCGAACAGGCCCTGACCCAAATATTTTTATATTTTTTGAAAAACCGCCGTAAAAAGCGAAGAAAACGCTGTGAAACCCCATTCAAATTTCGCGGGCTAGGTTTGGCCCTACGCCACCAACGTGCTTCTAGCGAGTACGCACATGCGCTTTAGCCACACTTGCTGATCGCCATTTTGTTGGCCAGGCATTCCCGCAGGCATTGTTCTCGACTTTTGTTCGTTTTGAGGTCGTGCAGTGATTTATCATGTCGTTGATCGTGGTGACAATACTAAATAATACATTGTGCGTACAACATATCTTTGGTTTTCTAGTTTATTCATTTTGTTGACGACGATAAAAAAGGCAGTTTAGGGGTCTAGTACCCATCCTAACAGAATGTCCCAACAAAACCTGATGTTGGAGTTTGACTGGATAGAGATTGTTCGGGTTAACCTTGCGTCTCCAAATTCATAAACACTGGGTTTGGAACTCTCATTGTTTATCACATTCCAATTGTGTTAATTCCAAGATGTCCCCTTCGTCAATGGTCCGCTTGACTGTTTCACCCTTTGCTGCTAGAATCTCCTCGATGTTTCTGTAAAGAAAAGAAGATTAAACAATAAAATTACTCCCAGTTTTTCTATTATGTAATACAAATATGCCACTGCTGCCAGGGTAACCTACCTTTAACACTAGACCCTATTTGCTAGGAACCATCGTCAATCCTCCAAAATCCTCATATTACCAGTATGTACAAATTTGATTTATCCTCAATCCTTCAAAATCATTGGTTATTTCTTGTATTTGTCACCTGGCACCACGAAATGGGCGGAAAGTCGTAAAATAGTTGACATTATTACATTTCTAGAAAGAAGAAGTCCTAAGCTTTCAAATGATGTATTGTGTGTTGATGTAGCTTATTCCTAGTTGCCACTATACTCCTTTGAAATTGCTAAAGTAGTACTCCCTTGTTTTAAGAAAACAGAGTTTAAAGTCTGTGAACCGTGCCAACTATACTATCAATCAGTGCAATTCAGCCACCAAAAAACACACTTTAAAGTTTTTATTGAGCTATACAATTTGGGTCGGGATATCATAAAGAAGTATTTTTTTGTATGTAAAAACGTTAACAACTCTAAACCAAACTCCTACTTGAAAAAATTGACATTTTGGCCAATAACTCGTTTTGGCCATGTGCGACTTGTTTTTGTGGTGCCAGGTCACATTTGTTCAGGGGAGGGGTGACCACTGCCTCAATCTCCAAAATCCTCATTCAATGAGTGCTAATGCTATGGGTTGAGTCAGTGTCAATGACATTGAGCAGTGTGGGTGGTATTGAGCATAATGAAGGGTTGCATTATACATTGCTGAACATAAAGAATGCTGTGTACGGCCTACGACTTTGACCCACTGCATCCTCCAAAATCAACTGTCACTTTTTGCCATTCATCCTCAATTCTCAAAAAATGATCCAAAACTGCCATGAGGACTGGGGAGGACTGGGGAGGACTGGGGAGGACTGGGGAGGACTGGGGAGGACTGGGGAGGACTGGGGAGGACTGGGGAGGACTGGGGAGGACTGGGGAGGACTGGGGAGGACTGGGGAGGACTGGGGAGGACTGGGGAGGACTGGGGAGGACTGGGGAGGACTGGGGAGGACTGGGGAGGACTGGGGAGGACTGGGGAGGACTGGGGAGGACTGGGGAGGACTGGGGAGGACTGGGGAGGACTGGGGAGGACTGGGGAGGACTGGGGAGGACTGGGGAGGACTGGGGAGGACTGGGGAGGACTGGGGAGGACTGGGGAGGACTGGGGAGGACTGGGGAGGACTGGGGAGGACTGGGGAGGACTGGGGAGGACTGGGGAGGACTGGGGAGGACTGGGGAGGACTGGGGAGGACTGGGGAGGACTGGGGAGGGTTAGGGTTAAGCTCATCCCTAATTGTAATATCAAGCATTTTGGCATAACTGAGAGTGGGAAAAGGAAGGTCAGGTGGGGGGCAGAACATTCCCCTTTGGAATTTGCGGGATTTGAACGCTGGGCTTATACTGTTCAAAGAGTACAACAACCCCCTGGAAAGAGTAAGTCTAGTCTCATCAGTCTGATCCCGAACAAATCATGGATTGTGTTCCCCTATGGCCGGGTCACGCCACAAAGTTGTAGCATGCACTACACACTATAAATAAGATGAATCAAATTCAGTTAAGAGAAATGTTGCACTCGGACCCGAGAAAATTCCAACCATGCCCCATTTTATATTCAAGACGACTGTACGAGGTACGGTCGGAAGGTCCTGAGTTTGTATGAGGGCCAAAGTCAAGCGGTCAAGCCATTGGGGCCATAGATGTCGTAAAAACAAATCGTGCATTTTGGCACGAAGACCCACAACACTCCAAACATACCTCATGTGCACATAAGCTTGGATATAGCAGTGTGAGGTACATGTATGCTTGAAAGTTCCTAAGTCTGGATTGGATTAGCCATTTTGATGGCACCCTCATACAGTACGTATGGCTCGACTGCAGTCACACTTCTGAGGAACCGGCTGAATTGGAGGGAACCAAGACCAAATCAACCGAGTTAGACTATGCCTAGGTCTGGGTCTGATCCAGATTCGCACAATTGGCAATTCTACCTTCCCCCGGCTTCGGCGAACCATCCAAGGTTATCGGCAATCAGGTGGTTCTTGTTGCATCCTGGACACTTCACGATGACCACGCCCTTCTCGTAACCTAGCCTGGAGATGCTCTTCATGGACCTTCTGTCGCACACCTTGCAAGTGAAGACGAGCTGCATCCTCTCCGAGTCGGGGATCTTCCCCAGCACAGTCTTCGTCTCGACATCTCCGCTCTCGTTTGAATTGCTCTGGTCAGTGGCAATTCGCAAACTGGTGTGGAATGGCCTTATTGCCAGCTGCCTTAACACTGATTGCCGCCCTACAGACAGTGGATCCACTGTTGCATTGAGAACACCATATGTTAGGCGACAGAGATTGTTATGTCTGGTCAAACTGAGACTGAAGTGCCGCCAGGCACCAGTGTTTCGGTGAAGTACAGAACTACACGTATTCCTTTGTGTCGCATAGTCCACTTCTTGTCCTCCGAGATGAGGAGTACATGATGCCAAACGCGTAGATTTGATCAGTAGCCGGAAAGACTGCTGTGTGCTTGTAATGGATAACAAGGGCCTTGTCTGAACAAAAACCCTTGCGATTTTTTGTTGTAAAGGTATTGAAGAGAACATCCCCGGACTGCTTGATGATCGCAACATCAGGCATGCATATAGTATTCAAATGATACTACATGTAGCTGATGATATTTTAGCAATGAATCGGTGAGTGCAACCTGTAACATACAAAAAGAAACATAATTTGTCAACTGGAAATTTGTCTTTAGATACAACTACAATACATACATTGGCCATTTTCCTTGCAACGCACAGCCTTATTTCCCAATTCCCACACACACACACAGTCATGTATAGACCGGCAATCGTGGACGGGGCATTGTCCGACCGTCTTCCCTCTTTTGTTTATACTAACGTTTTTTGATGATCGCCATAGGATTTGTACACGGGAAAAGATCGTGGACGTTTTGTCAATCGTGGACCCATTGTTTGACTCCCAATTCTTTTGTCCGACGACCACGATTGCCGGTCAATACAAATGCACACACACACAGCCTACCTTACATACGTACTGTGGACATTCCTTTGTCTTCCTGTAGTTAAAAAACGTTGACCAAATACTCATTTTTCTCGCTTCCCCAAAACAAATTTACCCTCAAATTTTGATTCTGGGCCTCTCAGCTGTTCCTTCTATCTTTTCTATATATAACCCTAACCCGTTTTTCCTCTAGCGCTCTTTTTCGGAAACTGAAAAACGGATTGTGGACCTGGGGCTGGGCAAGTCCACAAACCGTAACCTCTTCCGCATCCTGTGGACGTCAATTGTTCGGAGGTCCACAGTGCGTAGGCAAGACTATTAATTCACACACACAATCATCTGTAAACGCAGCTTTACCTTCCATACGTACTGTGGACATTCTTTTGTCTTCATATAGTTAAGAAAACATTGGCTAAATACACATTTTTCTCGCTAGTACTAGTAGTAAAAAAAAATAGAAACCCAACTTTTGATTCTGTGCCTTTAAATGTGTTCCCCTTCATTGTTTCCCTACCTCCATGCCCTAACCCAGTTTAACATTAAGCTCTTTTTCAGAAAGGGTAAAACGGAATGTTGACATGTGCAAGTCCACAATCAGTCAGTAACCACTTCCTGCATCCTTTTCGAAACAGGGGACCCTTAATTGTCCTCTAGTAATGTTATACGTCCCCTATTTTAATTAAAACCAAACTCTGCTCTTATTCCTCCATGCCCACAGCCCAACACAACACAACACCCCCCCCCCCCCCCCCCCCCCCCCCCCTACAGTCTACACCCCATTCCTTCCCCCAATCACCACATCGTACGCGCGCTAAGGCATTCGTGATTGGTACATGGGATATAAACAATCTTGACCGTAAACCAATCAGAACATTGCATACAAAAAGCAGTATGAATTACGATAACACAAGTCTATAGTCTTCACCGGCACCATGGAGGAATAAGAAGGAATTCCTTCTTATTCCTCCATGCCGGCACCAAAGATTGTACAGCGCTGTTGAATCAAAAAATCTATATTTCCACGCCCGCCTGGCGTTTTTTATTTTTGAGCGATGAAAAACTAACAATCTCTGACTGTATGACGTGCAACTCAATGGGACACGAAATTGGTTTAAAATTTAGTACCGGTACAAGTAACTACATAACTTAAAGCCAGCAGAAGAAACATCACCGATTATGAAACCACTCGTCTGTTCCTCATCATTAGCTCCATGCAGACTGCACTTGTACTGCAGAGAGCAGTGAGAGCACATACAAAATTAGGTGTTTGGATTAAGGCAATGACTAGATAGAGAGAGCTTGCTGGAGTGAGATGATGAGTCGTCGGCGCAATTTGCGCGACACTTGATGAGCGCTAGAGCTAGCTAGCTAGAGATAGCAGAGTCGACAAGAAGCCCGATGCGCGCCCCACGTGTATCTTATTTAGCGCCCTCAATGTTTAGTCGGGCATAGCCGCGCCGACGGCCGGTACGCCGGTGGTGTGTGTGGCGGAGATCGCGCCTAGCCTGCCGCCTCGCCAGCAACGGACTCTTGCATGACAAATAGGAAGAAGAATAGACCGTCAAACAAATTAAAGAGAATTATCACACAAAAATAAGTCGGTGGGGAGCACAGAACGCGAAGCAGCTTTTAATATAATAATATAATAGTAGCACCTTGGTTTACAGGCCCCTTCCTTTTGTATAAGGCATATACATGTACACGTGTGGACTAAAAAGTTTTCAAGCGAGATAGCTGGTTGGGGGAGCCATATCAGATTTTGCAATTACTGCTCTGTAATGGTTCAGATTTTAAATATATATTTATATTGTCGCTGTTATTAGCTCTGGGGAAATTGGAATCATGAAAATTACAGCGTATCTAAATCGTAGAATAATGAGCCTTCCCAAGCGCCGGTTATATATACATGTATTAAGCTATCAAAACATATGTTCCTAGCCTACATTGTACTAAAATACTGTCGGTTATTGTTTATACAAATCCAATAAATTAAGAAGGCCTAATTGTAATATTTCGATCTTAATAAGGTCTTCTTCTTTCTAGTGCCAGCCAATTTCCCCAGTTTCAAATTTGTACCTAGTTTTGAGGTGTTTTTTAAACACCATTTAGACTTCGATAAATTGTCACTTCTGAATTTGTTGATAATGTTCTGAACGATTCTTACATGGACTGCATCATGAAGAATCCCAAACAAGCTAGCGCTTCTATAAGAAAGACCACGCACACCCCTTTCAATATTTTCTGAACTTTGTAACGTCGTTGTTCCATCTGAATGACTTCAAACTCTGGGACCAAGTCATTCTTGAGACGAGCCATTTCACCCCGCAAGCTGTCTACGCGCATCCGCGTGAGATGATTCCGCCAGGCTTGTCTGATGCATACCAGCTTGTTCTGCTTGGCTCGGATTCGCAGGTCAGCTACCCGGACCCTCAACTCTAAGTTGCCCTGGCTTCTGTGTATTACAAAGCGACAGTGGCTGGCTGTAATCTCTTCCAGACGTCTACGACCGTTCTTCAACAGTGCTTTCGCGTGTCTCACCTCATCGGATGTTGCCTTTTTCAAGATTCTCATGTGCTTCACTTCTCGCGATTGCGCTCTCGAGGTTTCTTTCTCAATCACAATCGCTTTACGCAGAAATCCCACTTCTGACACCAGCTCGCTCTTTCTTTTTAAAGTATCAGCTAGAGATTGCTTCAGGTATCTCATCTCCTCACAGTGACATGCCCACCTCTGCTCCCTACATTTCCGATGGTCTTTGATCTGTTCGTCCAATTTCTGTTTCTCTCGAAGTAGGAACAGTTTGCGTTCTAAACATGCTCTGCTTTTCATGAGTGCCCGGCCCTCCCTTGTCTTGAGCTTCCTGAGACGTCCTTTAAGGCGATGGACCTGATCACGAAGGACTTCGGTATCTTGCCGTGACTCGCAAGTCTGTATGGTCATCGCTACCAGATCGTGAGTTTGGGCATCTTCGTCGTGTGTCAAACCGAGCCGGTTGGCCAAAGAAGATGTCCTTTATAAACAAACAATTCGTATTTTTTTTAACGGTATGAATATTTAACATGAAGTGGTTTTCACATGTACACGAACAGAACAAGCCAGAGAGCTTTCTGAAATGTGCAACTTAATCAGACAATTATTTGTAAACAAGGACGAGAAGACAAACTTGCAAGAAACTTATTATATTACCTATTCGGTAAGATACCATTGATGACAAACGTTCTTGTTTGGTTCAAACAATTCACCAACTTGTTCAGGAACAGAGCTGAGGCCACCATTAGAAGAATGTCATTCGCCCACTGCAGCATGGTAAAAGTAGCTCCAATTTAGCCCTTGCTGAACTAACGAAGTCCCCAGTTCACTCACGATAGATCATCACCAGTAAACTGAAGTCAACAGTGCTGCACATGTGGTGTTTATTTAGACGAACGTTTACCATGACAAAACGTGCGCGTGTGTACGTCACAGGTATAATTATTTCACAACAATCGAGCACGCGCACTCTGTAAACTTCTTTGCAAGCCGAACTCATATATGGCCGAACCATGGGCCGAACTCATAAGTCGATTGCGTGAGCTTCGGTGCCCGCCAAAAGCTCACATTTCTCCGCTGGCATGGCGTGAGCGAGTTCTTCTCGAAACATTATGTGCAGAGACGTCACGGGCATAATTAAAGAAGTCGAGTTGATATGAAGGGAGGGGTATGACTTCGAAATGTATACGGTGATTTCTCCTGCGATCAAAGGCACTTGTACTTGTGTTTTCAACATAATGCCCGCATATCCAGGTTTTTATTGGACAACATCGCTTTAATGCTCTTCCTCATGCGAGTTTTATAATGTATAAAAAGCAGCACAGTTATAAGACACCGATTGTTGTTTATTCATTGCCTATAGACCATGTGCCCTCTGTTTACATCTATATTCAAATGTGCCCGTCAATATGCGCACGCAGCGTGTTTTACATAAATTTGGTTAAGAGGCGACATCAGAGGTCACATAATTCAAAGGTAATCTGACCTGTGGTGTTACTCCTCAACCAAATATTATGCAAAACACGATGTGTGCGCATATTGACGGGCACATTTGAATACAGATGTAAACACGTGACGTCAGAGGGCACATCGTCTATAGATCTACCACCTTTGTTTGTGCAACTAAATTAATTGTTACCATACTCTTGTCGGTTTGTCTGGACATGAAGCTTTTACCCCGACCCCTTTCAAAATAATTTTCCTTATCTTTTTATTTATCGTGTACCTCCATCTGCATTTTTAATTGTTTTATTTTGCTTCTAATTGGTCCAGGTACGTGTTTAAGATCTGTGTTGTGAAAAGTTGGAGTGATGGCACGCCCTTTTTGGCGACAGTGTCGCATTCACCTTTAGTTTCTTCCTTGGCTACCTTTATCCGGTCATGTTATTCTTGTACTTTTAATTATACTTTTGCTTCGTATTGTTATCTGTATAATTATCAATCGGCTGACCTAGTCGTTTAATTTGTAATTCAGAAATGTCAAGCACATCTTCATTATCACCTTCATCATATTCGCATTTTGTATGCACGGCCGGCAACAGCTAGAACTTGCGCGGATGGTGACGAGGGGTAAACCTATTCCAATCGCGCACAGTTTATGTTTTTGCAACGAAGGAGGTTTTGGTACTTGGAAGTACTGGATTTAATGATCGTCTAATGCATCATTTAATTAGTAGTGCCGGCTTGATTGACTGGTGTATTAGGCTAGGCCCAGTCACACCGGGGCTGCGACAGGTTGCGACCGATCGCAGGCAAGTCGTAGAAGGAGCGCGCGACTGGTCGCAAAGGTCGTGGGTGATCACCAGAGCAAAATCATTTGAGGCAAGGTCGGTGGTCAGGTTAAAAACTTCTGACATGCACTTCAAAACCGTAAGAGGTCGCAAAAAGGTCGTATACCACTAGTTGGTGAAATGCGAAATAAAGTCGACAGTATGGCTGGGTTGAATATACCCAGCAAGGGACCGACGGACAGACTCCCTTTAGTTCCCCATACTTATACACTCTCTAGACTATTGTTACCTAACGCACACCCCCCCCCCCCCCTTATATGGAACACCCCCTTTTACAGATGGTAATTTGCTTGCGGAATGTGGAATGTTGCGGTTCCTTTCGAGGTTTTTTTTTTGGGGGGGGGGTTGCGCAAGGTAACAATAGCCCAGGGACTGTATAGGTAGGGGGAGGCGATCGGTCCCATATCTTGCTGGGTATACACCCCCCAAAAAAAAATTAAATAAATAAATAAATAAAAAAAATCGCTGAGATATAAAGTGCATTTGCCAAGAAAATGTTGAACATACAAAATGACCTCCATTAGAAAAGAGACGTTTTTCAAGCAGTTTACAAATTCTGAATCTACTTGTAATTTATTGTTCAGTCTCAACTGTATGGCTCATATTCCTTAACAAGGTGAACCCTAAGACCAAAACCTTTTTAAACATTTTTTTTACAAAAATGGAAACAAAATCCATTTCAGGTTTTACTAAAAGAATCCCCCTGTCAGCACTCGTACATTTTTTTATCACAAGTCGAGAGCAATAACCGTTCAATATTTGTTTGAATTTCATCATTTATAAGTGGGGAAAAAACACTTTCGATAGAACGTCATAATTGTTCATGCATAAAATTGGGACGAATTGAATGGAGGTTTTGCTATCATCTTGAAATCACAATACTCGTAGTGAGAAAGGTTACATTGTATAACACGTCAGCAAAATGTTTTCAAATAAAGGCCCAGTCACACCAGGCTTGCGACCAGGGCCCAATTTCATAGAGCTGCTAAGCAAAAAAAATTGCTTAGCACAAAAAGTCTTGCTCATTAAAAACAGGTTACTAGCCAAAATTATACATGTTTTTCATGCTAAGCAAGAAAACAGCTGATTATCAATCCAGAACAATAAAGATCAGGTAAAAATTTGGTCTGTAACCTTGTTTTTGCCAAGGAAAAATTGTCATGCTAAGCAAATTGTTGTGCTTAGCAGCTCTATGAAATTGGCCCCAGGTTACAACCTAGCTGCGACCGAAAAATGTTGCAATCCTGGGCAAATCGTACAAAGAGCGTGCGACTGGTCGCAGAGGTCGTGGGTCATCGCCACAGCAAAATCAGTCGCAGCAAGGTCGATGGTCATGTTCAAAACTTCTGACCTGCGATTCCAAATCGTAAGAGGTTGCAGACAGATCTTACATGGTCGTACCACCAGTCGTGCATGCTTGCACCACCAGTCGTGGATGATCACAGGTCCCAGTCGCACAATTAGTCGTGCAACTGGTTGTAGGTATACACGACTGATCGTGCGAGTGGTCGCAGGTAAACACGATTGCTGGTACGATCAATCGTGGGTACCTGGGACTAGTCGCACGATTACCTACGACTGATTTTGCGATCAATCTTCTCCAATCGCTTGTGATCGCACGACCAAGTGTACCGCCAATCGTACGTACCAGTCTTAAGAGCAACCACAGCATTCGACCGCTATGCGGAGATCGTCGCAAACATTGGCGATTGGTCGTATCTCTGCCAAATCGCACCAATCGCACGATCCAGATATCGTACGATCTGGTGTGACTAGGGCTTAAAATGTGCAAAGTACATGTACAAAACCTGTCCTGAAAAGCATGTGCGCTTTAAAAAAAGGTTATCTATTGGGGACCTAAAAGCAAGGTTTATCCCACCCTGAATTATAGTAAAACAAAGCAGGCTAAACATTTGAGTAAATTACAAAGGCAAAAATTAATTTTTCTGGTGGTCCAACTGTTTCGAACAGAACCACTTCCCCAATCTATTGCAGCAATTGTAATAAAAGGTATGAACAATATTAGTTTAGTGCAGTCGTCATCCAGGAAAAAGACACCAAGTACGTTTGCAATCGCATATGGGTCGTGAAAAGAGAATTCCTGTTACCACCTAACTTTTAGACTGGACGCCGCGAATAAGGTAATTGAGAAATTTTCGACCGACCGACCGACCGACCGACTGGTATTACCTGAACTATGAGTTTGTTTGTGGCCAGTTTGTGGCCAGTTTGTGGCCAGTTTGTGGCCAGTTTGTGGCCAGTTTGTGGCCAGTTTGTGGCCAGTTTGTGGCCAGTTTACGACTCATATGAAACTGAAATTGTGGACCTAATTGACTGCAAATTCAATTCCTTGTTTACACATAACCAAACTTACAATCTGTTTAGAGAATCCACATGGCAATCCTGGGGTGTATTACCCTTGAATTCAAGGCTGTGCTGTATCTGCAACATACGGTGCAATCATTGGCTACATATTATACTTCCAGGTTCTGTGGTTATGTTAATGAGAATGTGCTGGTTTATACCCACGGGATCCGATTGATATTTGTATGCATTGTCACGTTTACTAACTTTTGCAAATTCTAAGAAGCCGATTGGACACTCTGAAATGAATTATTCAGGAGTATGATGCAAACCAACATTCGGTGATCTGTGATTGGCCGTTGAGAAACGCATACATTTATTGTGATAATTTTCATATTGTGATCATTTTCATCTCCCCCCTTCTTGCCTTGGATTCGCGAATCAAAGTAAGAAAAATAACGGTTCTGTCAAGGTTAGCTGTGGTCCCGACTAGTCTCCACATGTGTAGCTGGGCGCATATGTACATGTACAATGTATACAGCTCACATTATGTAGGAAACGATCGCATGTACATTGCACATACAGCACAGCCTTGTATTCAAGGCTAGACGTGTACATACAAGAGTAAAGAAGACAATTACAGTTTCAAGAATGACAGGTAACCTTGTTTAAGTTAACAAATACAAACGGGCAGTGATGGTTCCTTACCATACAAATACATTTAAACTTTAGTAAACTTTTAGGCGTGTCCAGAAACAGGGGCCAATTTCATAGAGCTGCTTTAAGCACAACATTTGCTTAAGCACAAACAAGAAACTTGCTTAAATAGTGAAACCACCTAATACCAGTCGCAACTTCATGTGATGAATATTGTTTGTGATTGGTAATTAGCTGTTGTTAGCTCAGCATAACAATCACATTGAATATTGGCTCGTAACCTGATTTTACTAAGCAATTTTGTGTGTGCTCAGGCAAATTGTTGTGCTTCATAAGCAGCTCAATGAAATTGGCCCCAAGGAGGTACAATGTGTATTAAAAACAGGACACCGATACCTGAAGTGTGTTTCATGGATACAAGATATGGAAACTAAGACACTGGAGTACACGGAAAAGTGAATACGTGTACAAATACATACAATAGCAAATTAAATAAATACACAAATATCCTGATAAACTGGCTAATAATTAGAGCATGATGATTGTTTCAAATTTTGCAAGATTGTGTCCTGAGAAGTGTTCTGTCATCGTGATAAACCACTGGTATTGAAACTCATTTTGATACTCAACCTTCCATTAACCCTAACCCCCTTGGCTCTCGCACTAGAAGGCATACCGAGCCTAACAAACTTCAACAACTGCACACACTTTCAGTAATTATTGGTACTGAACCTAACAGTACTAAACCTGCCAAACACCAACTTGTTGAAGTTTGATTGACTCGATACAGATGGGTCTATGCATTGTTCAGTGTTAAAGATCGGGGCTGTGATGACTGGCCATTGAATTTGTGTGTTTGATTGTGTTCGAGTGGAGACGCACAGGGTGTACACACATCACACTTACAGTTGACCAGGAACTGTGCCGTGACCAGCCTGAGCTCACCCACGAATATATGCCTGTGCATTCCCTCAAACACCAACATGTTTACAAGTCTCATGCCTTTCTGCCCTGAACCTCACATAATTCAACAGGGTCTCCCTAGGCCTTTTGTACCGAGTCAAACAAAGTCCACGACAAGTTGCTAATCTTCGGTGCCAAACCTGCCAAAACCTGCAGTTGGAGTTTGATGGACTTGGGCTAGTTAGGGTTAAAGTGACCTTTGAAATGTTACCCAGTAAATTAAAATCCACCCTTCCAAACCCTATGATAGCAGTCTTCTATTTTTTTCATGCAGATGTTTCTTAAAGGCGACTTTTAATCTTTTCTTAGGAATAGGTACAAAAGGTTACTTCGAGGGGCAACTTTTGGGAATCAGTTACTCAAGTGGCCATGAACCCAATTCCAAACCAGCTAGAATCAAGGCCTATACCGTAAGAAAATCGTAGCTGAAATTCATAAATGCAATCACCTAAGGGTTTTTGTTAAAAAAATTAATTCTTTCTCTTTATTTCCCTGCCATATAAGGGCCTGTTTCAATTCATATCATATTTAGTTCCAGACAAGTTGCAATACAAGTTGCGTATTGAAGGATCTTTAAAGCTGAAGGACTCTGGACAAACTTATCTGCAAATCTTCCCACATTGAAGTTATCAGCATTGGTGAGACAAGCCATTTGCTAATGGACATTTTCTCCCCAGAACATGTCCGGGACAAACGTAGCGCTTCTTTCGGACATGATTCTAACTTGTCTCAAACTCGTCCAAGATATTTATTGGAGACGACGGGCCCCAGCCATATTTTGTATTACCTCTCAAAAAAATTCCTAACAGAATCACATTCTTCACATTTCCAGGGTTTACTTGAATACACCAAATAAGTTCCACCGAATTATAGCACCTGGTTAAAGAATTTGATGGATTCAGCCCACTATCTACTTAAGTACACCAACCTCATGTGTCCTTGAAGTACAAAGAATGTGTAGCCGGGTGTAGAATTTTGTAAGATTTAGACAGCTTCCACGCGAAACTGCTGATGAAATTGAGAGCAGCTTCCGCATGTTTTCGGGACCCTGTGTTGTTAACTCTTTAAACAAAAACTTATAACCAAGCACAGAAAATATGCGACCTGTCATCACAAAATGAGCGTAAAGTCGGCAAAATAAAAACAATGAGATATGGGTATTTCTAAATTCTGTGGAAACGGAGCTTTCCAATGGTATATAACAATTGGATGTTTGATACTCAATTTTTATTTTTTTTTATATTTTGTAGCCTGGAGTCTTAATACAGAGATTATGAGAAAACGGGCATTTCTTGCGAGAAATTGTGTGAACGCGCAAAGAAAGGCATAGTCAAAATTGTCTCAAATTAATTAATTTTTTTATCTGATCGTCCTGAAAAATTGGGAATTGATTGTTGGGGACTTAGTCTTAAAAAAAACCCATATAATCTCAAAATCGACCACCCCTTCAAATTTTGACTTTAACTGGCCGTACTGGGAAATCACTCTGTGCGACTTTACGCTCATTTTGTGATGACAGGTCACATATGGTTAATTATATTACATCTTTGTGCAGTGTCCACCCTCAGCGATCTGGGGGTCGGTCGTAGGGTTTCGATTTCTTACGTTCCCGGCAGCGCTTCTTGTGCAGCGACCAGTCTCTCTGCTGGCACGTCGTTCCGCAGTAGCGCACTTCTTGGCAGCGACCGCAGATGCTGAATTCCCGCAGCTGGAACAAGGAAAAGAGAACATTGAGATCACGTAAGGCGAAACGATGCCGTTTGGATGGAGATAGAGCAGCCATGAACGACTTGTGACTTCAGCGGCACGCTTGTAGTTTGAAAACTGTACTGGCCGGGCAAAGGGGCAATGAGTGGGAGTGTAGCACCCATGAACAGTGTGTGGCACCACTTCAGTAATGGCTTCCAAACTTGCTTATGGTTCAGTAAATGATGTCAATAAATGTATGTATGTGCTTCTTAAAGGGATCGTATACGTTTGGTAATTACTCCAAAAATTTGAGAGGTTTCGCCTGCGAACGGATACCGTTAGCTTAACGGATACGTCATCAATTTTCGCAAACATATGACGTCACAGATCTTCACTATCCGCTAACCGTGTACAAGGCACGGATATTTTGCTCGCTACACGTAAATATAAAACGCATACGGATAGCTAAGCGTACGCGTACGCGTATCCGTTCGTGTGCGAAACCTCTCTATTAATGGCAATAAAAACCTACTTGGTAAGAACTAAACAGCTTTGGATAGTATAATGCATTTTTAGAAACTTTTCACTTTTTATCTGAATCTGAATCCGAGAAGCGTTACTGCAGTGACATTTCTCAGATTGTGTATTCCAATGCAGATTATTCTTTTCTGCGTGGACATAACCAATTTTCGGCAATATCTCAAAATCGCTACCACCTTTTGAAATAAAATTTTTACAGGTTAGTTTTATGATATATATCTATAACTATATTGGATTGAAACAAACAGTGGGTTCCAATTACCAAACGTATACGATTCCTTTAAAGGTAGGATACACTATTTGCAGATATAGAAAATATTCCTGTATTTGTTCTAAAAAATGGAATTTGATTCAGGACGGCGATAACGAAAAAAATAAAGAAGAAGAACTATCCGACGTCGGTTTAAAACGTACGTCGTTTTACTTGCCTTTTTTCACAGCATTCATGATTGTTGAACTTCGGACAGGTCAGTTAAACGACATTAACGATAAAATACAACCCCCCAAATCTGCCCATTCCTCATAATTCAACCAATTACCAATGGTGTATCCTACCTTTAATTACAATGACACCTACCTCAGATTCTATTTTTGTGCATGGCGGGTAGTGGCACTCATAGTATGTGGTGCTCTCATCCTCCCCTTCAATAATCTCACCGTTGGCATTGAAGTAATGGTGAAGCACCGATGGAACCTATTAAAAAAACCAAAAAAAACGATGACATATTTCAAGTTTTACTGTTTTATCAAGTCTCTTTGAAACTTGTCAATAGGGGTCAATTTCATAAAACATGCAAGCACAAAAATTTGCTTAGCACCAACAAGTTTTTTTGTTAAGTAAAAACAGGTTACCAGCCAAAACTTAACGTACTTTTCATGCTATGCAAAAACCAGCTGCATACCAGTCACAAACAATATAAAAATCAATTAGAAATTTGGTCTCTAACCCTGTTTTATGACATTGGCCCCAGATTTGATAAGTCCATTGGGAATTTTGCTCAAATTCCACCTGTCAAGAGATAGGTTGAAAGTTCCTGATTCTGAGAGTTTTTTTTCCTGAGAATATTGATCCCGAATCCTGCAAAATCCTCCAGCTCTTTCGCCCATGTGCGTATAGGGCAAGTAAAGTGTAGTGATGTGAAAGGTAACTATGCATCCGTTCGTGCGTACATCCGTGAATGCATGCACGAGTCATTCAAGAATATTATTATGTAAAAGAAATCAAATGTAAAGCTGAAGGTTTTGAATATAAAGCTTAAGGTTGACTTTTTGTTCGAAAGAAAGAACTTAATGAGTGAGCGTTTGGCGGTAGAAGAGGAAAGATGTGTGGGAGCTGTAATAAAGTTTAAAAGACGTTTTGCAAACAGAGTTGAAGTTAACTGTCTGTCTTCGTAGTTAAAGAAATTCCCCTCCTCCACTATATCCATAGTTTTCCCCGGGATTTGCCGTTCCTGAAATTGACAATTTACAATGGTAGTACAGATGGGGTTCGAACCCATGACATAAATCCACCAACAAATACTCAAGTAACTTCAATTGACCATTTGCGTGTGGAATTTAAATAATATCTGGTACACTGACTTGTTCACACAGCTTGGCACAGTTTGACTTTAAATTATCCAGACCAAATATACTGTTGCTATATCACGTGATTCGGGGCAAGCTCTTGCATAGTTACGTTAGAGACGCTCAGCACCAATACATTGTTCACAATGGTTGAGAATGGTACAAAGACACTAGACCATTCCAGAGCCGGGGGTTGCTAGCGTAAGGCTTGCCCCGAATCATGTGATATAGCAACAGTGTCTTTGGTCTGGAAAATTTAAATGTAAACTGTGCCAAGCTGTGTGTTCTTGTATCGTATTACGATCAAGGATCGAAACACAAAAGAGAACAAAGGGAACAAAGGATCCTCGAAGGACTGTTTGCTTGTCCGAATTCGGTCCGAATTCGGTCTTCGAGTTGGGGCAAGCGCTAAGTAATGGGGTTAGGGTATAGTAAAGGAACAAAGGAAAACACAATATCGATCCTCGGTCGTTATGTGGTTCACGACAGTGTGAACAAGTCAGTGTACCAGATATTATTTAAATTCCACACACAAATGGCCAATTCTCCAAAATCATTCCAGCATCACATTGGGCCTGATGACGTGGATCCTCCACTTTTTCCTCAGGTTTAAATATCCTCTAAGTGCTCTCAATCCTGCAAAATCCTCCGATGTTTTAACTTCCAGAGAACCTCAATCCTCCAAATTTCTACTATTTGGCAAAGAAGATTTTGGAGGATTCAGGAAGGCAATATAGGTAATTTGGGGTGATTGTTTTTTTGTTTTCTCACCTCTTCGAAGGAATCAGTGGGAAGTTGTTGTATTGCTATCCAGTAAAGGTTGTGTTCCTGCAGCTCTGCGCCTCTTAGGACCCTGTGCCTCTCCTCCACGGAGGGATTCGAAGACGGATGGACGACAGTAAGCTGAAGGTTGTCTAAACGATTATCTGTAAAAATAGGTGTCAACAAAATGGGGCAAAGGGCAATAAATAAGAAATGCAACTTTACAATTAAAATAACAACAGTCATGTGAGCACGTGCATATTGGTTTTTTTAATTTCAAATATCCAAACTGGCAATGAGCTATTTGTATGTTTGGTTGATGATCGAATATTCGGGACAAGCCATCCAATGAAAAAACCCACAATGAAAAAACCCACAATGAAAAAAACCCACAATGAAAAAAACCCACAATGAAAAACCCAAAACGAAAACCCCACAACGAAAACCCCACAACGAAAACCCCACAACGAAAACCCCACAACGAAAACCCCACAACGAAAACCCCACGACGAAAACCCCACGACGAAAACCCCACGACGAAAACCCCACGACGAAAACCCCACGACGAAAACCCCACGACGAAAACCCCACGACGAAAACCCCACGACGAAAACCCCTACGACGAAAACACCACGACGAAAACACCACGACGAAAACACCACGACGAAAACCCCACAACGAAAACCCCACAACGAAAATCACCAAGAAAATCACAATAAAAATCCCAACGAAAATCCCAACGAAAATCCCAACGAAAATCACAATGAAAATCACTGCCCTGTTACCTGCGAGTGAACTGGTCAACCGACTTGTGATTTACTTGTCACCGGGCTGGTGATGTACATGTGACCAATTACTAAAACACTAAGATCAGTCACAAACAACCCACATACCTACAGATACCCCATTCTTGTGTTTAACCCTAAGCCCCGTTGGTATGGCCCCGTGATGCCTTTCCCACAGAAGATCATGGAGATAGCAGCCGGAATTGCGTCCCTTCTGAACATCGTAGGTGTAGGCAAATACACTAGCACCGTTACCGTCCTTGCACACATCAACGCGAGCCTGCAATATATGAAGACAAACAATACAACAACATCATGTGATGAATTATTTGACTCTTGGTTCTTGGGCATAAATGTCAAGTCAAGTCGTGTTTCAAGTCCCTGTCTGCTCTAGCTTGGATGCTGTACTATTATTTTTTAAAGGTTAAATATACCTTTTTGCAGCTACATGTATAAAAAAAGTAACCAACCTGCAAAATATTTTTGAAAAGCTTACTAGTTGTAACTGATGACACTGGACTCCCTGTGAAATTACTACATCTAGCTTTTAATTTTTTTTTAAAGAATGTCATTTACAAAGATACCGTACGTCTCTGAGACGGGCGTTTGGAATTTTAGCTGCAATTGGTGTGCGAATTGGGACCAACAGTTTTGTCACAAGAGTTAGTAATTCACAAAAAGAAATTAAAAAAATCTGCCACAACAAGTTCAATTGGTCTATACATTGTGTGCAAACCTTACAGTTCTTGAAGTACCGTACTTTTTGAACAGCATCATGACCAATGATGTAAAAAGCACATGTTGCAAGTTTCCTCCCAAAATGCCCTGAAACTTGCGCTGGTAAATGTGTATTTTAGCATACCATTACCACTTCAATTAAAAGATGTTTATCAAAAATTATTCCACACCTCAAATGCATAACGTTCCACTAGAGAAATGTCCTGCTCATCCAGGAGTGAGTATTTCATCTGGGAAAAAAAAAAAGATAAGTTAAGCCTTTCTCTATTATAGTTGTTTATTGCATAGCAGTGGTACAATGTCAATGCACTCCAGGAGCATAGGCTATGGCTCCGCACTAGTCAACGCACTAGTCAACGCACTAGTCAACGCACTAGTCAACGCACTAGTCAACGCACTAGTCAACGCACTAGTCAACGCACTAGTCAACGCACTAGTCAACGCACTAGTCAACGCACTAGTCAACGCACTAGTCAACGCACTAGTCAACGCACTAGTCAACGCACTAGTCAACGCACTAGTCAACGCACTAGTCAACGCACTAGTCAACGCACTAGTCAACGCACTAGTCAACGCACTAGTCAACGCACTAGTCAACGCACTAGTCAACGCACTAGTCAACGCACTAGTCAACGCACTAGTCAACGCACTAGTCAACGCACTAGTCAACGCACTAGTCAACGCACTAGTCAACGCACTAGTCAACGCACTAGTCAACGCACTAGTCAACGCACTAGTCAACGCACTAGTCAACGCACTAGTCAACGCACTAGTCAACGCACTAGTCAACGCACTAGTCAACGCACTAGTCAACGCACTAGTCAACGCACTAGTCAACGCACTAGTCAACGCACTAGTCAACGCACTAGTCAACGCACTAGTCAACGCACTAGTCAACGCACTAGTCAACGCACTAGTCAACGCACTAGTCAACGCACTAGTCAACGCACTAGTCAACGCACTAGTCAACGCACTAGTCAACGCACTAGTCAACGCACTAGTCAACGCACTAGTCAACGCACTAGTCAACGCACTAGTCAACGCACTAGTCAACGCACTAGTCAACGCACTAGTCAACGCACTAGTCAACGCACTAGTCAACGCACTAGTCAACGCACTAGTCAACGCACTAGTCAACGCACTAGTCAACGCACTAGTCAACGCACTAGTCAACGCACTAGTCAACGCACTAGTCAACGCACTAGTCAACGCACTAGTCAACGCACTAGTCAACGCACGACACCTGGTCGGCGCTCGACACCTGGTTGGCGCTCGACACCTCGTCGGCGCTCGACACCCAGATTGTGCCTCCTGCGCCCGACTTTGAATCGTCGGTTATTGCTGCAAAGCAGCAATCAATCAGCCAATATTGTCACTTTATCTGAGGTGCCGAGTTGGTTAGGTGCCGAGTTGGTTAGGTGCCGAGTTGGTTAGGTGCCGAGTTGGTTAGGTGCCGAGTTGGTTAGGTGCCGAGTTGGTTAGGTGCCGAGTCGGTTAGGTGCCGACTCGGTTAGGTGCCGACTCGGTTAGGTGCCGACTCGGTTAGGTGCCGACTCGGTTAGGTGCCGACTCGGTTAGGTGCCGACTCGGTTAGGTGCCGACTCGGTTAGACGCCGACTCGGTTAGACGCCAACTCGGTTAGACGCCAACTTGGTTAGACGCCAACTTGGTTAGACGCCAACTTGGTTAGACGCCAACTTGGTTAGGTGCAGACTCGAGTTGATCGGTTTTGACTTGTTTTTTGTGCAGATGTCAAGTTGGTGAGATGTCAAGGTGAGATGTCAAGGTGTTGAGTTGGTGGGTGGCAAGGTGTTGAGTTGGTGGGTGGCAAGGTGTTGAGTTGGTGGGTGGCAAGTTGACAAGGTGTCAGGTGGGTGGGTGTCGAGTTGACGAGGTGTTGAAATGACCCAATACCCTGTCGCGAAGCCCAAGTATATAGTAGGGCCCAAGGTTAATAATAATAATTTTGCAGCGGCGCGTACGCGTAAGGGCGCAACAACATAACCATGTTTACACTTTGCATGCAGCAAATAATCAGAAATCAAATAATCTACCCTGGCCTTGTCATGCTTGTCATGGCAGACCCTAGTCCGAGTAAACTTGGACCCAAAAATCACCCTTTTCAACATTTGGATATGGTCGGGTGATATTAGGGTCCAAGCAAGAGCCATTTGAATCGCTGTACGAAATGTCTGCACATCGATCCCCATGACCTCCCACACTTATCCCTTAAAATGTCACGGAAAACGGCCACTTACAAAAATGCTGCTAGTCCCCAGTATGCACTAAGGATCAAGGAAGACACTAACACTATCGGTGTGTTCTTACCTTTTGAAAAAGTGAGAAAATCAGGCCTCAAAAGGTGGAGCAATGTTCGCCGATTCAAATGCATGTAGCCATCGTTGAGCAAACTTATGACGTCATTCTCTGCGCGTCGTCAAGCGAGCAGCTCCAGTCGCATAGTCAGCGGCTGTTACCTGTTTCGTGCACTGTGCTGTAGTGGATTGCTCTCGAGCAAACCAGCCATCCACTATAGCACAGTGCAAGAAACAGGTAACAGCCGCTGACTATGCGACCAGAGTTGCTCGCTTGACGGCGCACTCTGCGCGCGTCGTTGTTGTCAACACAAATTACGTCATGAATTTGCTCAACGATGGCTACGTGCATTTGAATCGGCGAACATTGCTCCACATTTTGAGGCCTGGTTTTCTCAATTTTTTTAAAGGTAAGAACACACCGTAGTGTCTTCATTGATCCTGAGTGCCTACTGGGGACTAGCACTAGCATAGCAGCATTTTTGTAAGTGGCCGTTTTCCGTGACATTTTGGGGGATATTAAGTGTGGGAGGTCATGGGGGATCGATGTGCAGACATTTCGTACAGCGATTCAAAGGGCTCTTGCTTGGACCCTAATATCACCCGACCATGTCCAAATGTTGAAAAACAAAAAAGTGATTTTTGGGTTCAAGTTACTCGGACTAGGCAGACCCAAGGTTTGTGCATATTAGTGTTTGGATGCACGTTATCCCCGGGTCGAAAATACCCACTCTTTACCTTATGTAAACTTCGACTTCAAATCAAACACTGCCAAGTTCCATCCATGGAGGAATAAGAAGGATCCTCCATGCGTATGCCGACTACAGTACTGTTCAGGTCTAGTACTGGCACAATCACACAGTTATCACCACCATATACAAGGCACATGTTCACTAGCGCGCGATGCCGATGGCAAACAAAAAAGTAAGTATGGAGGGGGGTGTTTAGTCCCTTAAATCTCACCTTTCCCGCTGCCCGACCGAGTCGAACAATGCCTAGTTTGAAGGCAGACATCTGCCTTTCTTTACTTCTGCAAGTTGTGATGGAAAATGTATCGTCTAAAAACCTATTTTTTGCACGACATAATGCAATCTCCGTCGGGCGTCGAATGTTCCACACGGCATGGTCGATCGCTGTCGTCTGGTCGCCGAATGCCACAAAAGCGCCGGTTGCATTGAGTCAGTACGGCAATGGAGTCTGGTCTCAGGCTACTCGTCCAAAGCACGTGTCATTTAGCGGGCAAGTTATTCGTCAATCAAAATAAAAAAATAAAGTAGGCGGCCTTGAAGTTTATGGTATCGCAGTTGGTTTCTTATTCCTCCATGGTTTTTGTGGCATACCCTGCCAGATAGCTAGGGGGGAATAATTGTATATTTTGACCACGTGTACGTGTGTTGAGCCATGGAGGAGTTCCTTCTTATTCCTCCATGGTTGAGCTGAGCAAACACAGGTTCTACACGTTGATATTAGAAAACGTTTCTGTTGAATTTTTAAAGAGCTATATGACCTATATATATGTCATCTGCATATTGTGAGATATCAGCCACGTGGTGGATGGGAGAGATCATCGACAGCATGCAGTATTAAACAGAAGATGACTAAATAACACTACTTTGGGGAACACTAGCCGTTATCCAAAATCCTCTCTTTTAAAACATTAATTTTTGCACGATAGGCTAGTCGCGTAATTATATGCGCGCGTGGCTTGGTACAGCTAGCTATACGCAGGGGGGGGCGGAGGGGGGGCCCTTCGAGACTGTGATTGCGCAACGCTGACGTACCGTCCATTCTCAAAATAGGGGGGAACAATTTTCTCACGCAAAAAATAAAGAGTTTTTGGCATCCAATCTTAACATCTTGTCTTTTGTAGTTGTAAAAGGTTGTTATTTACCTTAATTTTTATCATCCAATGACAAAAATTGTATTGAAAATAAAAAAAAGCAGTCGAAAAAATTAAGCGTTGACGTACCGTTGATGCACGTAGAGAATGTGCACAAATACTAAAACGACGTTGACAAATACCTCCCCTAAAAAGGGCAAAAATAATCGATAAATTGTGAAAAATCGTGCTTCGAACCCACTCACTTTTTTCCATGGATACGTTTAAAAAGGATGTAGCAGTGATATACTGAATTTTTAAAAAATTCTGCCTGTGAACCCCTTGCGTTTTATCGTGTTGTTTTCGAACGAAAATGGCAGAAAATGACATCGCCCCAAAACAAATTCGTGTAGATCGTGCCTGTGTACCTGGCTTTGCGGACGTTGCATGAATCACTGAATTCGGAGAGCGATACACGGAGCAAATTTGTACGTGTTTCAATGGGGCGCTTCGCGGTAGCGATCTCAGGCCCAATTTCATAGAGCTGCTTAACGGACGATTTTTTGCTTAAGCGGGGTGTTTAAGCAAATTTTCATTTCATAGCAACCGTTAAGCAAGATTTTTTGCTTAACGCGATAAGCAAAGGAAAAGGAGCCTTAACCACCGCATTTTTTGCTTAAGCAAGGTCTAACCTTAACGTAGCAACAGTTAAAATGGCCGCTATTCTTCGAAGGCGACGTGAAATTCAGCGGCGAAATTATCCCGTTGAAAGACAGCGACGAGTTTTCCGCGATAGGCAAAATCCCCTCGAGCTGTTTTCGCCTAGTCAAATCTGGGCCCCCTACAGATTTCGCCCAGCGACCATAGTAAGATTAGTCGACTTGTTGTTCGGCGAGTTGGAGCATCCCACCGACAACAATCACGCTCTACCACCGCTCCTTCAAGTATGTCTAGCGCTGCGGTATTTGTCTTCGGGCACGTTCGCGATTGTCGTTGGGGATACTTGCCCCATGGTGAGCCCCCCTACGGCATGGCGAGCAATTGACCGCAGCGTCAGAGCCATAAACAGGGTTCTTAGGAATATTCAATTCCCGCATCCCCAAGATCAAGCAACCTTGCATACACTGAAGCAGGGATTTTTCAAGGTGGCCGGTAAGAAACTACCAGCATTAAGCTAAATAACTCAGGCCTACTTTAAAAACAATAGCGCCATAACTATTTATGAATCATTGCAAGCAACAGTTAGGTGGGCCATGGCTGCGTGTATGAGTGTGCGTGAGTTTGTTTTTGATTGAAATAGGGGACGTATGACAAAGGGAACAATGGGGTCCCCTATTCCGCAAAGGTCCCCGATTCAGACTCGTGTGCAAATCCTATGGCGATCATCCGAAAACGTTAGTGCAAACAAAAGAGGGAAGACGGTCGGACAATGCCCCGTCCCCTTTTGACGGCATTTACCCACTTCTGTGTGAGTTAGTCTTGCATACGCACTGTGGACCTCCGAACAATATAGGTCCACACAATGCGGGAAGGGGTTACGGTGTGTGGACTTGCACACGTCCACAATCCGTTTTTCAGTTTCCGAAAAAGAGCGCTAGAGGAAAAACGGGTTAGGGTTATATATAGAAAAGATAGAAGGGACAGCTGAGAGGCCCATAATCCTAATTTGAGGGTAAATTTGTTTTGGGGAAGCGAGAAAAATGAGTATTTAGTCAAAGTTTGTTAACTACACGAATACAAAGGAATGTCCACAGTGCGTATGTAAGGTATGTGTGTGTGTGTGTGTGTGTGGGGGGGGGGGGGGGGCGGCACTTTTTCAAAATTATAATTCTTTATATTTCCCAAAAAATGTTAACCTGAATACAGGGGTTTTTTTTCCGCTTCATTTTACTTTTTCAACGCTTATGCCAGACCCCTCTCTGACGTTTGTCATTTTTATTTTCCTCAATCCTAAACATGAATAAATCAATAAGTAAACAATTAAACATAACAATGGGGGGGGGGGGCAAGTTTCTCTCTCTCTACCCCAACCCCCTCCTGGATACCTCGCTTGATGATCCTCCCCCGATCCCTTTCATATTCCAGGACCCCCATCCCGATCTCGTTCAGGTCCGGCCATTGGAATCGGTTTTGATTATCACAAGTTCAGACAAAAGCATAAGTAACACTATACTCTTTTATTTATAATCCAATTTACAATGACCTATAAATATAATAAATTTAATAAATATAATAAATATAAATACTGGGATATGGATGATGGGAGACGGATAGTGCCACTCAATAAGTCTGAATACATAGATTTTTAGTCCGCCTCAAAATATTTTTTGTGGATTGTGTATAGTGGCACTATCCGTCTTGCGTTTAAAAAGCAATAGGTTCATCATGCAAATATATTAAAATGATACACATTTAATGTTTTGTCAAATTCTGGCAGCGTAGTTCTGAACTATTTCGTTATTTTTCAAGGTTTAATTGAAACATGTAGATACTTCTTCGTTTTATTGCTGTCTTTTAATTTAGTAGGCCTGGGTTGACTATTAATAATAAAAATCACTTTTTTTCAATTACAGGATTCCCTAATGTGATAGGGGCCGTGGACTGCACACACGTGCGTGTTGAGCCCCCATCGGAGTATAGAAACGAGTATGTTAACAGGAAAGGATACACATCCCTGAATTGTCAGGTAATAAGGGCGTCCCGTTTTAATTATATGGTTCCTATTTCCGATCGACACCATTTCGGTTCGGACTCAACAAAAAAGAAATAAGGATTATTTGTTTAATTTCAGATGATATGTGATCACCGCAAGCGGTTTCTTAATGTGGTCGTGAAATTTCCCGGGGCTGCACACGATAGCCGAGTTTGGAGAGAAAGCAATATTGGTGTTGCTTTTGAAGCTAGTAAGTATTTCATTATAGCCTCTAAGTTTGTTCCAGGGAATACACTCCATAAAACATGGAAACGATATTTAAACTTGCTCCTTTCACTCCATATTTTACAGTCGTATATGAACAGACTTCAAATGAGCAAAAAAATGTTGAACTTCTTCTTTACACTTTAGACAGATGGCCAAGTTGTATATTATTGGGAGACTCGGGATACTACCAGAGAGTTTTCCTTATGACCCCATATCCAAACCCACAGACAGACGAACAAACTGCTTACAATACTGTACATGCGGTAACAAGGTAATACAAGTTAGTTTCCTTTGCTGATTTTGTCCCTTCTCTTTTCTTTTCTATTTCTCAAATGCCGTGGAATTTGTTTGGGAAGCAAATACTATTTGTACAATCTAAAAAAGGTTGTGACTTTTACATACTGTTTGCATGGGTAAATTTAGTAACAATTTCCCTTAAATTGCAAATATTATTTGTACAATCTAAAAAAGGTTGTGACTTTTACATACTGTTTTCATGGGTAAATTCTGTAACAATTTCCCTTAAATTGCAAATTTGACCGATGCTGTACCATCTCGTTTTACAACATCCTATTTTCCCTAATATTTTTCAGGTCACTCATCGAGCAAACCTTCGGCATAGCAAAGCGAAGGTTTGCATTAATGAAAACCGGTACAAGAGTTCGCACCATGGGAAAGGCAGCAGCCGAAATTCTTGCTTGCTGCCTGCTCCATAACTATGGAATTGATGAAGGTAATGTGGATTGGACTTCCGGTCCCTATCTGATTCTGTGAATTTTATCAATAAATATTATTCTGGGGTTTTCCCTCCCTCCTCTGAAACCGAACATTTCTTCATTATCTCTTCACGGGTTCATCAGACTCGGTGCGATTTAATATGTACAGTTACAATAGTATATAACTTATGATATACAAGAAAGTGTACAACATTTGCTTCTCCTGTAATTTTCCTAAATAGATGAATTGGGGGCTAATATAATAGAAAAAAAAATTGTTTTGTGTTCGAGATATCTGGAAAAACCAAGCAAAACAGCAATGTTCCTATACTACGGGAACATTGTTGTTTTGCTTGGTTTAGGTATAGTCTGGTCTCCTGAATCAACCTAAGATGAAATAAAGCAATTTTTAAACATCTCGGAATTGTTAGGTTAGAGAACCAGTCTCCCTGGTTTGCACCTGTTCATCGTATACCCAGCACGATATGTGGCAGAGGGGTACCCCCCTATTATCCCTATACCTTATACACACTCAACACTATTGTAACCTAACCCATCCCCCCATGAAACCTAAAAGGAATTCCTGAGATTCCGGGAACACAATGGTCAACACCAAAGAGGGGGGGTTTTCTCTGCCACATATCGTGCTTCATATGGTTCATCGACATGCAACCCACAATGTATTTCCATTAACCAGCAACCTTTGTTTGCACATGTGTTGAAGGTGACCTAATGCCGGAGGAGGAGCACATGATGGAAGATGACCCTAGTGGCAACCTTCAACTTGATTACAGAAGAGTGGGGAATGATACGGCACTTGGACAAGCCATGAGGGATCGTTTAGCTACATCAATTTATCATCACAGGCACCATAGGCAGCTCAATGTGTAATAAGTGAAACAATCAACACACTGAAATGTGGAATGTGTCGTACTCAATGAAAACTACCCTTTAGTACAAGCAATAACCACCTAAATCCAATCTTTTCTGAAAATTACAGCAAAATATTATATGTTTTCTTCAAAGTATTTTACAGCATTGTCTTCACTATATTCCCAATTTAAATTGATGTAATATTTGCATTGGGGAAATGAATATAAATATTTTAAACTTTTATAATTCCGAAGTTGTAGACTCATTATTCTTATTTTAATTTGAGGATGGTATGTCCCTATAACAGTGGCTTAAAGTATGCAATGGGAGCGTCAGCAGGATCACAGGAAGGAGTGACAGGGGTATTACACTAGGGCAAACGTTACATCTTTTCAAAAAGTGCTTCGTAATACTTAGCTTGTGCAACAAGCATACGGCACTTAAGGACATGTTCCTTCTCCAGGACCGCTAGCTTCCGCTCCATGTATTCTTCCGCAGTGACTTTATATTTTCTTTTTGCCGGGGGCCTATTCACTGCAAGGGATGTAGTTTTTGGCTGAGTAGGTTTATCTGTGACAAAGGAATAAAATGTAAATCAAAGTGTAAATATGGCATTTTATGTTTCATAGCTATTATGTAGTGTGTATCAAAGATAGAAGAAAAATAATGACAAAGGAAATAGGACAACTGCAGTAGGTTGTGGCGCAGTAGGTTTTATAATACCTTGCAGTATCGCAAAAGACTTCCACGCAGGCACATCCTGCAAGTTTATGCCACTGGATGGTTAATGAACTAAAAAAACATGTTTTTTTATGTAAAGTCAATATTAGCCCTCCTCAAACCATGTTATATTTTTACAGTATCACAATGTTGTTACCACGGATTGACCTATCACTATTGAGAGTTTAAGCTTGCTAGCATTATTATCAAAAATTATGCATATAATGACAAGTTAATGTATTTACTCACCATCAATTGTAATTGGCATGCTGTAAACTGAAATCAACAAGAAAAACATAAATCGAGCTGTAAATACATTAACTTGTCCAAGGTGGAATAAAAATCTTACTTTTGAATTGAGTTAGTTGGCAGAAACATCGAAAAATGCATGCGCCTGCACTAACTGCTTCATCCTTTGGAGGGGACACAAAGCTGGAGGTTTGTGTAAAGTGTAATGCACGTAAAAGAACCCAGGACATTTTATCGAGAAAGAGAAGGGGCTTGCCTCGGTGTTTCTGGAATGCTGGCTGTAAATTGCGCTCCTCCATTGTTGGCGCTTTGATTATTCATATTCATAGTTATTAGTAGTTGTAGAGGTAGTAGTATTATACCACTCAACCATTGGCCTTGTGGCATGTAGGAAGCAGAAGCTCTTCATTGTCTATTTTCTACACGCTGCTCTCTGCATTTTCACCTAAATTACGTTTTGATTTTAAAATGTTGTCTCAAAAATGGCAAAAAAAAAGCAACATTTTTAGAGAAACATCAAAATATCACTTGTCTCCACTAATTAGTATTAATGACTATGAGTGTCTCCCTAATGACCCAAATTTCATTGTTTCATTGTTTCATTTCATTATCATACCTGGGACGAGGTTGTCCAGCACGTACACTTCGCACGCAGCTGCTTCAGGTTCAGCTCCTGCTGCCTCAGGTTCAGCTGCTTCTGCCTCAGGTTCAGCAGCTTCAGAAAGAAAAAAGGCAATGCCAAGTTTAGGTTGACAAAGAAAATACAATTTTAATTTGATTTTTATCTTGTGTATTTGAACGAACGTTCCGTGGTGTTTCCAACATTGCGTGCAAACTCCTCCGTTCGATGTTAACACTGTCCGCTATGTTAAGAAACCCTCTCCCACCTTCTGACCTTGGAAGATACAGCCTGCTGATATTTGCTCATGGGTGCAACATTCCGTGCATGGCCATTAGTTTTCTTGTCCTTCTGTTGATGAAGTCTAGATCATCCTTAGTCCAATCGACAATACCAGCACTGTATCTCATCAAGGACACAGCCCATGTGCTGATCGCCTTAACCATGTTACCTCCGTTGAACTTAGACTTCAGACACTTTTTTTTTTAATTTTTTTTTTTTTGGTTTTTCTGTTTTTTTCCGGTGGTTATCAATGTCAACTTTAAATTTGTCATTGTCATTTCCCCAGAGTTCTCATCACAGATGAATACAATTACAAGTATGTGACTGTCTTGCATACTGCGTTGGTCACTTTCTTACTCAAAGAGCCAAAAATTAATTCTTAGTGGAAAAAAATGGAAATTGAACGAAGTCTCAAGGTTATGCATGACTTACTGCAACTGAAGGTGTCAACTGGGCAGTCAATCCCCTCCAACTTGACACTTGCCAGCGACCCTTCAATCAAAAGCTGTGCTTTGGTAAGTGGAGGGGGAGCAGCACCACCTCCTGTGGCCTGACTTGCCATCTTCTTTTTGTGACTGAAAGTTTGAAGTGAAAATTTCCAAAAAAAGACACTCAGCTTTAGCATTAGTCAAAAATGTTTTGTGGAATAAGATTTCATTACCAGTGACTCCTACAGGGTACATTAATTTAAATCATTTGATTGAAAAATTACCAATAAATTTCTTTAAAACTGTCATACTTTAAATAAAAACTGTGTGTGTGATGACAATAGAATTATGCTAGGTTCGATTTTTGGCCACAAACATAAAATAATATTTTTAGTGAACAATATTCAAGAGAATATCACCAACTTTAACAAAAAATGGTTTGACTTTTACTTTTACTTTTAATGGTCAGGAAGTTGGAACCAATTTTGTTAAAATAAAACCTTTGTTATAAAACACATCACGTCCAGACAAACAATTGATGGGTGCATAGGTAAAATTACAAGAGCTCACTCAAAATCTGGAGAATTTTACTTACTTGACTGCACCAAATTTCGATATCTGTCTTTACACTGAGCTGTAGTTTTAGAGTTTCCTCCAGCCACACTGAAGATAAAGAAGCAAAACAAAGGTCTCATAACTTATTTTACATACAGTAAAAGCACAGCTTTCATACATGTATTTATTTTGACACAGTCCACATATGATGCAGCCAAAATGTGGTGCAATTTGTTGTCTGTAGCAACTACATGTAACTACAAAAAAATCAATTTCAACAGAAAACACAATGATTGTTCAGCGATTCAAAGTACATGTATGAAGTTGCAGTGAAGTTGCAGCTGTAACACAATTTCCAACTGCTATTAATCATGAAAGGACTGTCTGGCTCCCTACGGTTAAAATAATTAAATGTCAACAGAATTCAGTGCGCTGTATTTATATAAATAGAACTCTTGAGTATTCAGTTTTGCAGAAATTATTGTAAATGATCATGATGATCTATAAACTATAAATGTCTAACGTCAGGCTGTAGCTTGGAATGTATTGTCAGGAAAACAAATCAGAAAAACAAGCTTTCTGGAACTAGGCCTACATCATGATTGAACTAAAGCCAAAGGCTTATGACATGTGACCCATTATGTTGAATTAGTCTTCATCAATCATAACAATTAACATTAACAACACTAAACTGCTTCTAGTTCTAACATGTCTATTTTTCTAATATATCTACAGTACATGTAAGCTAAACAAAAACCAACCGTATCGTTAAGCCAAGGGCAAGGCCTACAAGAAGTTAAACACTGCTTACAATTAACGGCAATAAATCATAGTCAACGAAATAGAAATGACCAAACAATGACACAACCAGTGTCCTAAGACAGGCTGCAAATCGTATGTAGACCAAGAAGTAGGTATAACAAAGCACAATTTACCGTTGCTTTCTGTGTACCGTGTCCGTGGTTTCTCACACACAAAAGGTAACATTGCGCAGGGTAACCAAAAGTATAGCGCCACCCATTGGTAATACTCACGCATTGACGCACCCCCTCACTCGCTCCCAGCTTGCCTGCTTGTGTTTCGATGTCAAAAGAGAACCCTTTAGGGCCCCCTCAATCACTGCTTTCTCCTCGATGTATGAGGTAGCCAGTGCCAGATCCATTTCTACGGTAAAGGGCGACGATTTGGGCTTTGCCCCGCCCGGCCCAACTTTTTTTACGCTGTTGGTTTCGTCCGCCATTTTTATTTTATTTTATTTGGGGGAATTTTTTGCTTAAGCAGACGATCGAAAATATTGCGCGCGCAGTTTGTTTACGTGCTTAAGTTAGCAACCGCTGGTGAAATACGTTTACGCTTAAGCAAATTTTTCTGCTACAGTAAGCAAAAAAATTTGCTTACCGTTAAGCATCTCTATGAAATTGGGCCTTATGATGAGTCCAGTCACGTCGGCGCGCGCGGCGCGCGTGTGCACAAAACCGTGATTTGGAAAGTAGGCGGCACGCGTATAGCCAGGGGGGGGAGGAGGGGGGGCCCAACAAATTGCGCCACCAACGTTGAAATGTATCTCATTCGTTCTTCCACGCTCATGAGCCACACATCTCACACAGTAAATACGTACTTTTTAATGAGCAAGACTTTTTGTGCTAAGCAATTATTTTTGCTTAGCAGCTCTATGAAATTGGGCCCAGGCAGTCAGAGCAGTATACGGCTACGACTGGCGGAATAGCCCCCTCTATTGGCGTACCTTGTGCAACCATATGGTAGTACATGCTGCATGTGTGCGTAAACGGTCCGTGGTGGTTGAGAAAAGTGACGCGAATCCTGTGGAAATCTTTACAATATGCCGACAGCAGACACGTAAGTTTTCTTGTTTTCCAACAATATTTAGGTTTGATGTTTATGAAAAGGTGTAAATGTATTGGTAATACATGCGGTTTTATCGTTTTAATTGACAGAAATAAGCCCATAAGTTGGGCCGACCAAGTCGAGGCTGGCGAACAAGGTGAGTTATGATATGAGTTTTTAATTGAACTATTTTCGTGAAAAAAAAATGACTTTGGTTTATAAATTATATTGTTTAGTTACGGGCCCCTTTTTAATTTTGGTCTCAATTCGAATCAATCCCCAATGGTGTTATTTATTATTCAAATATAACCTATACTTTCAACTCCACGACCATTTAAAAAAAAAATTACATCTCTTTGAACAGTTTTTCTGTGGTGGCATGGTAGCGTGGAAAAAATGAAGGGCGCCCTCGGATCAAAAGAAGTCCCAGTGATATCTGTGTATCAATTTTAACAATCTTTGGCTTAAATTAAAGTGAAAACATGACTCTGTAGCCAGCAGATGCACTAAACACGATATTTTAGGACTTTTATTTGAGGCCAAATAAAAAAAACATTTTAGCGTCCTGCCTTAAAAAAAAAGAAGGAAGGAGGCCCCTTTTTTTCTTTTTTGTTTGTCCAATAACTTGGAACTTGTGATTTTGTTTCCTACATAATAGGAACAGGGCCCTAACTACACAATTACTACACATGAATGCTTTGTAAGATTTGTTGGCTATGTGGTCCTACCTGAGTAAAAAAAATGTTTAACTATATATTGGGATATTTCGACAGATTAATGAAATCACTATATCATTATCAGTTAGTCTTGGGTACCCTTTACATCCGACTGAATTCCACATTAATGTGTATTTTAGGAAAAACATCCTGTCGCAAACATTTGTGTAAACAAAATTTACCTCTCAAAATGCCAAAATAGCCCTGTGTTTGTCACCCACCAACGCGACTCTACATGTAGGTTTTTGTTTTCCTTTTCTTTTATATGTAGGTCATCATATTCCAGTTGGGGAGGTTATCCATGAAGGCAACATTAAGAAAGTCATTGATTACAAAAGGAATGACGATGGCAAACTCTTGAAGGTGGGCATGTACATGGATTATTGACTTTAACCCTAACTACCCCAAGCCCATCAAACTCCAACTGCAAATTTTGCTAGGTTTTGGCAGGTTTGGTACCAAACATTAGCAACTTGTTGTTGGACTTTAATTGTTGACTCAGTACCAAAGGCACAGGGAGACCCTGTTGAACTATGTGAGGTTCAGGGCAGAAAGGCATGAGACTTGTAAACATGTTGGTGTTTGAGGGAATGCACAGGCATTTATTCGTGGGTGAGCTCAGGCTGATCACAGCACAGTTCCTGGTCAACTGTAAGTGTGATGATGTGTACACCATGTGTGTCCCCACTCAAACACAGCCCAACACACCCAGCTATGTTTTGACCGGCAATCGTGGACGGGGTATTGTCCGACCGTCTTCCCTCTTTTGTTTATATGTTTTCGGATGATCGCCATAGGATTTGTAGACGGGAAAAGATCGTGGACGTTGTGTCAATCGTGGACCCATTGTTTGCCTCCCAATTATTTTGTCTGACGACCACGATTGCCGGTCAATACAAAAGCACAGAACCAATGGCCAGTCATCACAGTCCTGATCCTGAACACTGAACAATGCATATACTCTTCTGTACCAAGTCAATCAAACTTCAACAAGTTCGAGTTTGGCAGGTTTAGTACTGTTATGTTCAGTACCAATAATTACTGAACATGTGTGCAGTTGTTGAAGTTTAGTATGCTTTCTAGTGCAAGAGCCTAGGGTTACAAAACAAACATGTACATTAGATTATACACATTCTTCATTAGATATGCACGATTTAATTTGAAGTTGTATTTTGTGCAGGAATGCCACAATTTGCATTTTATGGGAGAAGATCTCATCTGAGATGAAATATTTTCGTAATTTTAATGATTACTTGGGTTTTGTCAGTCGTGGTAATTAGTGCACACAAAATAACATACCATACTTTAAAATGTTTCATGTTCATGAAATACACTTACATGTATTTGACAAACCTAGGGGCTACAACAGACTCGCATTACTGGAATGTAAAAGCCAACTTTGTATATGTAGGTTAATCCGATTTATGTTTAGGAAAACTTCATTTTTTTAATTTTATTCTCAAACCACTAAACTTACGTGTCTCTCATATTTGTGTGGTGTTTTTTTCAGATTGTGAGAACCTTCAAGATTGAGAAGAGAAAAACGTCCAAAGCCATAGCAATGAGGAAGGTGAACAAAAGTGGATTCTAGCGGGAAAATTGCTATTTTTACTTTAAAAAAGGTTGACCCCCCCCCCCCCCCCCCCCAACTAAGACCAAACTAACAATGTTATGATTTTTTAACTCTTTCCAGTCCTGGACAAAATTTGGCCAGGCGTCAGAAGATGGTGAAGGCCCAAGCGTCACCACCTCGACTATAGTAGATGATGTCTTTATGCAGTTCGTCAGTGCCAAAGATGTAAGTCTCCTTTGAACTTCTAGTAGGGATGTGCATCAGAACCGGGAACTAGATTACCCGACTGTTGATGTTTGGAATGAGTGCTAAATTTGCATTTACGGGTAATACGGGAACCCGATTTAACAAAATATGGGTATCCGTAAAAAAAAATCCTCCAAGATCCTCCTTGCAAAATGCAGGATCTTGCAGGATTGAGGGCACTTTGGAGGTTGATGCATCGGGGGATTTTGCAGGATTGAGAGCGTTTTTGTTTTTTTTGCCACTGGAGGATAAAGCAGGATCCAGGTCATAATTGCCTAAACTGATGCTGGATGATTTTGCAGGATTGAGGTTACTTGGGTATTTATTCAAATGTGATGCGATCAAGCAAAATCAGTCTGAAGTAGGCCCATCTCATTTTTTTTATTTTTACATATTCTTTTGTAGCGTACTTCAGGCTCCATTTCAGTGAAAACCCCATGTGAATACGACCTTTGGTTAAAAATTTGAACACCAGCACGTTAAAAATAAAGAACTGAGAAAATAAAGTTTTTGTATCACTTCCCTTCTAAATTTGGTTAAAATAGTATTTTCATGTAAACGAAAAATATTTTCCCCATCTGTTTTTGTAAAAAAGTCAATTTGGATTTGTCCACCCCTACGAACATATTTTGGCCCTATCTCAAAACAAGAATTGCCGAGTTTCGACTGATATTGCTTGATCGCATCACAAATGAGGATTTTGAAGGATTGAGGTTATTTGTTTCTTTTTTGTACTTTGGCACTGCTCATGCTTTATGCACATTCTCCATAGAGCTTCAGTCAAGGTGCAAGTTATGTCAAGGATAGGAAACATTTGCATACCAGGGACCATTTGTGCAGACCCTTGTTGTAATAGGGCACTTAGCTGTTTGTTCCATGTTTGGCTGCTTTATTGCTCATGATCATGTGTAAACCCACTGCAGGATTCAGGCAGTGGTCACCAGTAATAAATATCAGAGGATTTTGCAGGATTCAGGTTACATGGAGTTTTAACACTTTGGAGTTGCGGGATTTTGCGGGATTTTGCAGGATTCAGGTTACTCTGTAACTGTTAGAAAAATGGGGTAGGAAGTTGGGGGTTGAAGACCAAAACAATACTGACGAGCTAGGTATGGAATACAATCTTGAGTGAGTTGGCGCGGTTTGGGTTATTTATTCCAGAATCTTATTTGTTAAAAGTGGAATCATTGGAAATAGAGGCGTACAGTGCAGAGATCAAGGGACTTGTTTTAACCTCACTGACCCGAGTGGCGGGATTATTTTTTAACGAAACTCTATCCGAAGCGTGTTCAGGCCGATAGTGCCGGAAAGTACACCCACGCATTTCCAGCCTTGCTTGCTGCCGACAGACATTTCCGGCCTTGCTCGTGCCGTTTTTATGCGTCATCCGTTTTGAATCTTGGAAAAACTTTGCGTTTATATACGTCATCCGGCGCGAACTGGTCAGCTGTAAACGAAACAAGCATGCAACAATGTCGGTGGTTGTTAACCCTTTGCACTCAGCCCCGCGCTACATCTGACTTATAAGTCCCTTAAAAGCTCCTTTGGTTTAAATATTCCCCCTAAAAATATAGCCCTATTTGTAAGCTTTCTAATGATACATAATTATATGGGATTTGTACACTGTAAATGATATTTGTATATACAAACTAGCAACACGTACAAAATCTTCGAAAACAGGCCTGAGTTTAAAGGGTTAAGGTTATTTTTGTGGAACGGAAGTGTTTTTCTTTCTTTTTCATTGTCTTTTTCATTGTTCCGTCATGTGAAACCGGTTCCTGACATCAACGGTCAGGTACTTAGGTACCCGGTTCCGATGCACACCCCTACCTGATACCAGACCCAAAGCAACAATATGTAGGATTACCCACGATATTTTAAAGTCGGTGTACCAGACTGTAAGGCAGCAGTATTTCAAAGTTGAGAAATTGAAAATGTTGCCCCCCCCCCCCCCCCCCCCCCCCCCGATCGGTGTTCTTCAAATTTTAAACGTGCCAATGTTGGCCTTGTTTGCATGAGTTGAACGCAATGTGCGCCAATTATTTTGGCTAATGTTAGCAAAAAAACGGCAAACGACATACGGACCTGTTCGCTGTTGCACGGTGAAGTATTTGAAAATGGCAGGAGGTAAGCGGACGACAAGTTTCTTGTCGCGAAAATGATTCACGTTTCATACTTTTTGTTAATAGTGGATTGTTTTAATATATATATTTCTAGGGATGAATCACATGGAACTGACATCAATTCTTCAAAAATTGGTGCGGCCTTCATCCAAATGAGGTCACTGTCTCTGGGCGCCGCCATTTTGACAACGTAATTTGTAGAATTGTGCTCACAAGGGTTCTACTTGGACTTGCGCCAATTTTAAACGTAGGCGAATGTTTGTGCGAACAGTTCACGTAAACGGGATGCAGCCCTGGCCTCCAGTGGCAATCGCGCCTGTTACATTTCACATGTAGTTGTGGCCATACAGTCTCCTGACTACGGGCAGAGCATACTCTCCGAAAAACGTTGGGTTCTCTCTGGTTTTTCTCAGAACCACACATCTCACTAAAGAGTATCACCGCGGTGTTACCGCAAACTACTTATCTTACAGTCATGTCCTGCTAAATATTCAGACCTTGCATATATTGGCCTCAGATTTCTGACTTTTTGGTTTGTTTTGACCACAGGATGGCGGCACCCCGCAAGAAGACGACGTCCTGAAGAAACTGCAGAGCCAGCGTCTGGTCATGTGCCGGGTCTGCAAAGGCGACCACTGGACCACCAAGTGCCCCTACAAGGACTCGCTGGAACCCCTGCAAGAGAAACTCCTGCAAGGGGGCGGGGCTGATGGAGCAGAGGGGGCGGACGAAAGTAAGAAGACATAACCTGCTGGCAATGTTTTGTTCTTTTTCTGTTGGCTAACCCTATCCCTCTCAGATGCAACACAGTGCATCAGGGCCCAGTTTCATAGCTCTGCTAACTGCACAATTTTGTGCTTACGATTACCATTTTGCGCTTTTTTGAAGGTAGGATACACCACATACCAACTGCTGGAAACACTCAAATATCGCGAACATTTTCTGTAATGTTTTTCGTCTCGTGACATTGGCGGCTACCGGTTATAATAATTTATCAGAAATAGTCAGAATTATTTGGTCTGGGAACCAGACTAAAACATTTTTGTGAGAAAGTTTGCTCACTGGCTAACAGCAATGTACTGACACAACGAATCGCCAAAGAACAAAATCTACAACAGTAAATTATCTAAAGTTCTGGCAAACTTTGGTGCTGACAAAAACCTGTTTCTTCCTAAAATGACATCCTACTTTTGCTCATAAAATTGGAAATTACATTAACGTGAGAATCAAAAGATGTAGGTCCTATACTACATGTACTGCTAATTCTTGTACCTAACAATATACATCGGGATGGAGAGCCATGTTGGGATAAAGGGGCTTGCCCGAGGACAGGAGATATGTGACCGGCTCTACAAAAAGGTGTATTAAGTCGCGCTGTGCACTATCATGTAATGGCCCACTCAACATTGAGAGGGTAAACATTTCATCAAAATGTCATTTTTATTTTTTGTCATGAATGACATATTTAATACCTAGTTTCAGGTTTCATTTAAAAAAATGTTCATTTTGATGAATAAAGTGCAAAAACAACCATGTTGTGTGCATCGTTCTGTTGTAGTACATCAGAGCCAGCTATTTCAAAGCCTGTTTTCTCAGTTGTGTAATTTGAACTCCAAGAAAGTAATCAATATGTAAACACGTCATATCTCCAAAATGAAAGGGGTTAAGGAGCTGTATTATATACCCAATGAAAGCTTACATTGTGGGCTTTTCAACCATGTATGTAACTCAATTTATTGTTTTTGCGACATAATACACCTTTTTGTAGATTCAGTCACATATAACCAATGGCTGAATCTGAACCATTGACTCTCTGAACAGGAGTCGCAAACAGTAACCATTCACCCACACTCTGTTACATTATCTGTCAACTAGTTTGGATCTCTTCTGAATTGCACAGATGCAGATGCTGCTAAGAAGGCAGCCGTGGGTGGAGGAGGCAAATATATCCCACCGAGTGCTCGCGATGCAACGGGTCAGAGAAGAGTCGCTCCCATGGATTCTAAGAGAGGTAACTACAGACAAGGTCTCTTGCAAAGTGACTCGCAAGGGCTCACTGTTGTAGTTTCATTCAGTCGGAAAATTCTGCTTTTATGACGTGTGTTCAGTGCATAGAGCTATATTAAATTACTAGAGCGCTGGCTCGATGTACAAAGTGATGCCTGCTGGGCGCATCCATGTTTTGTGCACAAACCTATGGAAAACTTGATACGCCAACAACCGAAATGCATGATTAGTATAAACTGCGCAAATGCGTGTGCGTAACCGCGCGCTGCAGATGATTTTCTTTTATCAGTTTGCAACATTCTGCTAATTTTAATATTCTCCTTGACACAGACCAGGGAACCACGATCCGTGTCACCAATCTCTCCGAGGATACCCGCGAAGCCGACTTGCAAGATCTGTTCCACTCGTTTGGCCCCATTCAACGCATCTACCTAGCCATGGACAAGAACACAGGCCGATCAAAGGTAACCCTTTCCGGCAATTGCTTTACTTGCAATAACAACTAAAAACTTGCAATCGTGCGCAGACGAGATTCGGCAATTTTTTTTCTCTTGGGATAAGTGCGGCAGATAAATGCAAACAAGGCTATGGAGAACAAGGTATTAAACCGAACTTGCATTCGTGCAATCGAAAAGACGATGGAAACAAAAGTTTGGAAATACAAGACACCTGAGAACACTTTCCAAACTGCTTTCCAAACTTGTTGTTGTTAAAAAATGTTACATCATAAAGCACAGTTCACACTCGCTTCGACTGCGGGCGTGCATCTACCCTTGCGACTGTCGAATGTTGCGTTCATAATTTCCCAAAGTGTGAACGCGGCACGCGTTAATTTTGTGTGAATTTGCGGATACGCATACGTATACGATCAGTATACGATCAGTGCGTACGCCTTTTTTGAAACTGAGGAGTGTTCGAAATGAGCCAGCGAGCTGCGTACGCAGTGATTACGCAGCAAGTATGAACCGGCCTTAATGCTACCCGCTTTGCTTTTAGCTAAGGATACCCCGTCGGTCATCACTTCAATCAGCCTAACCACTGCATTTCTTATAGGGCATAGAATCCAACTAGGAAATGATTAACTTCAATTTTTTAATTTTTCTCCTATTTGTCATCTGTTTCAGATTTATTCCTTGCCAGGAGTTTGTTCTCACTCTTCTGGTTTCCCCTGCCTATTGTCCTAACCTCCCCCCCCCCCTCTCCACATTTCTCCTATTAATACTTCTTTGTTAGTTCTTTCTTTGATCCTACCCACACTGACCTCTCCCTTTAATCCCTCGGCCTAATCCTTCTTTTGTTGTTCCACTGGACTCTGTACATGCTTTTTCTTTGTGTTTCCCTTGCCAACCATGATGCGCATCATGCTGTTTGTTGCCCTATATATGTTTGTTTCTTGTACACAGTCATTATGTCTCTAAGAAGATCTTGTTAAGATCGAAATATTAGGCCCTCTTAACTTATTTGATTTGCTTTTTGCACGCATACAATGTTATGTTGTTTGGGTTTTTTTCAAAAGAAAAATTGCCCAAGTCTTGTTGTGCACACGTTCAATTGGAATACTGAACTGGCTTATTGTTCCCTTCTGTGCTGCAGGGTTTTGCCTTCATTAACTTCCACAGCAAGGACAGCGCTGCGAATGCCATCCGTGGTGTGTCAGGATTCGGGTACGATCATCTTATCCTGAAAGTGGAATGGGCCAAGTAAGTACTTTGTGCTGCACTTAACAAATAAGTCTTATTAGGTGTACTTTTTGTGAATATATTATTTGTGCAATTTTAAAAACTTGTAGTCCAGTTTTGCATGACATTTACCGGTTTCAGGAAAGAGTGTGCCGCTTACATCAATTAAACAAACGATTTTAAGAAAAACCAAGGGGTGCTGCGCAAGGTTTTTAAATAATCTAAACATCGAGGACGAGGATAATACCCGCCTGACCTGTGTAATTTCCTACATTTCTTATGATTGTGTCCGGAAAATTGACTTCGAACTTGTTTTATTTGTTTTTAAGGTAAATTGTTTTATGTAATCGCTATTAGGGATAGAAGGCATCAAAGAATGTGTCCTAAATAATAATAATAATTTATGTCAGACGTAACTGGGACACCAACAAATTGACACCATAACTTAAAGGTTACACAGCATGAAGTATTGCGTAACTAATACTTTACAATAAACTGTGGGGCAAGAAGACTTTTGCCATTTGCGTAAAGTTTCGTTAAAAATCGGCTGCTGGACACTCCAGAAGGCTTCAAAATTTGCCTGAAGAAAATGCCTGGAGTTTGGTGCAGCTGCACACCCTACAAGAAATGCCAAGCTTTCCGTTTTATCTCAAAGCACTTTGCAATTATTATACAGTTTATCAGGTCACGATACCACACAGCAGCTGATATCAGCGCACATTCGGCTTCTACCCTCACAGGTACCCATTTATACTCCTGAATGGAGAGAGGCAATTGTAGTCGAGTGTCTTACCCAAAGGCAAAAGCACCATGTTCCTAGCAGGGTACAGCTTACAAGCTTGGCCCAATGCAACCTCCAAAATTGCCAGGCACTTTCTGCCAATCCTCCGAAGTCCCGAGGGTTAGGGTAAAATCTACAGGACCTCTGGTTGTGTTTATTCAGCCTACTAATCTAGAACCTTCACTTAACTGCTTTCATCTCCCATTTGAAAAAAATTAACCCTTGTGATACTGAGTAAAAAATAAATTTTAATTTCTTTTTTATCGCCAGGCCCTCGGGTACTGCACAACACTAAGTGAAAGCTGCCTAAATGGACCGCCAAAAGCAACAAAAAGCCTCAATGGATTCCACACTCGCACACTTCAGGATGGTTTAGTTAATGTTGTTCTTAGTCGTAATTATGTAACGCCCTAATAACCACCAGGTTTTCTTTAGGTACCCAAACGCAACGAAACTGAACGGAGAACCCTGCTAAACGCAACAAAAATACTGCAACAGTGGATTCTGTTGCATTGCCTAGCGAGCCCAGCCTTGTTAATTGGCACCACACAGTTTACCCTGCTGAATGCAACCGGATGCAACAGTGGATTCTGTTGTATCGCCTTAAAACTATTAGCACTTACCCTGCTAAAATGCAACTAGCATATGTGACCTGTCACCAAAAAATGAGAGTAAAGTCGGAAATATTGAAAATTGAGATATTGTTTTTTTCAAATTCTTGAGAAAGAGAGCTTTCCAATGATACATGTATATCACTTGGGGGTTTTGCGATGAATACTTTTTACAGCGCTATAGAAAGTCATGGGTTTCAAAAAATGTGTTTGTGAGAAAACTTACTTTAAACATCTTAAGCAAAACACGCAAAAGATTACAAAAGAGGACAAGTACAATGTAAGGTTCGGTTGAGCATAGCAATGACTATGCTCTAATCATTATTTCTTCTTGAAATTGTCCACACATACAAACTATTGTATAGACAACAACATATCAAAATTTCGAAAACGTGGGATATTTATGAGGACCTGATTTGCATATTTAATTACCGTGTTAATTAGACCACTAATGGACTTTAATCCAAACACTAGTTACGCAAACACTACGCAAAACCGCGCAATTAATAGGTTTTCGATCATCTGATCTCACCCAAAAAATGGGAATAAGTAGTGGAGGACTTGGGACTTCCAAATTACGCAAAATCTCAAAATTGACCACCCCTTTATATTTTGACTTTGTATGGCCATATCTCTGAATCACATCGTGCGACTTTACTCTCATTTTGTGATGACAGGTCACATATAGGGACTTGCGTTGGCTGCTAATAAATGCTAAACAGAATGCAACCACTTTTTGTTTTCATTGTTGTTTTTTTGTTTCGTTAACAGCAGGGTATAAGTTTGAATAGATTGGATGAGTTGATAAACTTTGCTGTCCCAAGTTCCCCAACAAAGGGGTAATTCCTTTTGCTATTGACCTCGGAAGCACTGAAAAATATGTACAATAATTTCAGGATTTGTCTAGAATTCTAGAAGGTGACTTTACCTATAAAAGTTCATACAGAGCAAACGAAATTAGTATTTTAAGGGGTTCCTTACAAACGTATCCTGTTACTATACCTCATACATGTTCATGATCGAGAGCCAAATTCTTACTGGTTCATTCACCATCCTGTGCGAGCCACTGCTGTTTGCCGAGCATGTACCACGCGAGTATTGACGCACGGGGTAAATACGGATGCGTAGTAGACTAGCGTACTGGTTACCCGTATGCTAGTTTACTACACATGCGCTTTACAATGCAATCGTGGAACTAGCACACACAGGTGTAGTACCCACGCACGCACGAACATCGCCCAAGCTAGTCATAAAAAAGATGGCAGCAAACGTAACTGTTCTAATCAGCAGCTTTCCCAAGCTCCTGAAATTGTAACAAACTGAATATGAGGTATAGTATAAAACAAATATAACATGGTTTATTTCGGGTGTGTAGTCGATATTAGCTTCTCTCAGTATTAGAAGTTGAAAAACTAGTTCCCTTGGCTTTGCCTTGTAAACGTATGTAAACGTATCTTTTTGTGCCCAATGAAAAAAGGTGATTTGATAACGCATCTTTTTGAGTAAAAAGTGTTTTCCAAGATAAAAACAAATGGACCAAAAATTAGCTCATAGGAAACTCTGAAATTCTTGGAATTTGTTGGAGGGCAGCATCACTATTTCCCTCGGATTAACCAGTTTGCACCAGGATTAAATAACCTTGATCTGGCCCAGGCGCGGGATTGTTTTTCATAAACTTCGAGACGAGTTCAGGCTGGCAATTGTTGGTAACACACCCTAATATTTCCAGCCTCGCTCGCCGACAGATATTTCTGGCCTCGCTCACTGACAGGTATTTCTGGCCTTGCTTAAGGGCATTATTTTTCCTCCTTTTAGTTTATTTTTAGCCCAAACTACATAATTATTTACTCTTCTTTACTTATTATTTTTTTCTGTAACATTAAAAAACAATTGGTGATATCATCCCAGGTAATACTTTTATTTGTGAGATGCATGTGTACTTTGAAAGCATTTTGGAAAAGTTGAATACAGAAATGTATCATTTAAACGTGTAAACATCACACCTTTCTCTCTGCCCTGCCCCCCCTCCTCGGCCTACTAAAATTATCGAAAGAAAGCACTGCACTTCGCCTTAAGAATACTGCCACGTCAGATTGTTAAATTACGCTTGGACATTTTCAGATACTTTTCCTATAAGAACGCCAAAAACACAAGTCCATAACTCAAGGCGCTCTCACATTATTACCCCGGTCATTGGGCCCATACGAAATTCTAAATACCATCTCGGCTCCCTGGAGAGTATACAGCTCGATGCTGCCATTTCGGCGCAAGGCAGCTAAATCAACCACAATAACCATCTCTGCCCTCACAGGTACCCATTTACTCCTGGGTGGAGAGAAGCAATGAGTGACAAAGTGCCTTGCCTAAGGGCACACGCACCGTATTCCCAGGCTCGATTCGAACCCTTAACCTGCAGCTTTACCTACAGATTACAAATTCGAGACCACGTTACTACTTGGTCAAAATTTATTGTATTGGTTCTTTTTTTTCCAAGCTGTGTTAACTGAATTTTACCTTCTGACATGATATCAATTATTTGTTTAAAGCTCTGTATGTGACATTGCCCATAAATGTATGAAAATTGACAATAAAAGTTATATATACATGTACTCCCCTAAGATACCAGAAATATGTGTGTTTATTTCTTAGAATGCAAAAGCACAGGGTCACACTACAACGCCTAACACAAGAAACATGGTGCACTAACAATAAAATCAATTGTTACTTGGCACTAAATCCATTGTTACTAAATACATATTTTTTTCTCCAAGGAATACCAAGCGTTTCTGAACAAGTATTCATTATTATGAGACGACCCTAATTAACCCTAGGCTCTTGCAGTCCGGTGTAATTCCAAATATGACATCTCATTGTTCATTATTCATGAAGAGGTCATTCATCCAATCAGTGCGCTTAGAAATTACATCACGCACTGCAGATGACTCCAGTATTCATGAAGTGTGCGCACAAACAACCGCATGCGACCTTCGATCATTTTTGCTGTCACTGATTGGTGGTGTGGTACCATGTACATGTAACAAGATCATGAATATGTAATAGATGCCATATTTGGAATTACACCGGACTGTCTTGACTCTTGTCCAAAAAATAAGTGCTGAAACTTCAACAGCTGTGCGCAAGGTGCAACGCAGGTTCCGAATTTACTGGACAGTACTAACAACAGTACAAAACCTGCCAAACTTCAATTTGGAATGATATGGTTATTTCGGTATGGATGGGTCTATAATTATTTATTGTTTAGTGACTGGTCAGTGATAGTACCGAACAAAATGAAACAATGTATTGGTAACAGAAAGTAATGCCAGGCATCTATATAATGTTGTATACATTGTACAACACAGAGTTGATCAGCAAATGTGTGTATGAACTAGCTGTGAAATTGCCCGTGACAAAATGTCAGTAAATACCCCCAAACGCAACAATTCTACTAGTTTATAATGCTCACTCAGCCCTGAATGGTTTAGGCTGAACCTCGGAATTCAACAGGTTCTCTTTACAAATTACAATTCTTTTAGACTCGGGGTCAAAACATGATAGAATAGGCGCTCCATAGTAAATAAAGTTTTACCTTTTTTGCTGGTGCTTTGCTACGAAAGCCCGTTAGTGCCATCTTTATTTATATTTTCAATGCATTTATTTATATTTTCAATGCATTTATTTATATTTATATTATTATGAATTCTCAACACCAATCTGTCCTTTGTCTCTATGATTATTGTTGCCATAATGATTAATGTTATTTGGAGATGTCGATGCGATCTTGTTTTTAATGAAGAGAAAAAGTGCACCCAAATCAACATTGTAGAAATATTTAAACAATCACTCAAACATTTCCTAATAAAGGAGTAGACTTCAAACATATGGATTTAAAAGATTTTACAAATGTCTTTGTACAGTAGAAGATGATAGACTAATCTTTAATTTCTAAATTGAATTATCTCACCAAACTTATTATATGTCCCTTACGTGATCAAATCACGATAATTTGTGTATATATCAATATAACTATTTGCATTTGTTTACGTATTAATTTGTTATTCCTGTAATTCTCTGTGTTTGCTATGTAATAGCAGCTTGTTGTGGACTTCTTTTAATGTGAACCATTGATGTACCAATGCTTTTGTTATTTTTGAATAAATGAAGCTGTATAGCTTCAAATCAATAGAAAAAAAAAATATATATATATATAAATAAATAAATAAATAAATAAATAAATAAATAAATAAATAAATAAATAAATAAATAAATAAATAAATAAATAAATAAATAAATAAATAAATAAATAAATAGGATTATTTCCTTGCCCCACCTCATCATTCTGTAAGTGGGCAGTATGTGTTTATGTCTATTTTTATGTAAATTTCCTTTGTACAAATTGTATATATCAATTGTTATCATTTATCTCCCCTACATATTAATTCTTTGGTAGTTCACTGTAATTTATTTTTTGTTTATTGATTTGTTGCGAAAAGTCTATCTGAAGTGCTGTATTTTTCAGAGTGTGAAATGAACGGAGTATAGCTTAACTCCACATCAAGAGAAAAAAATAAAAATAAATAAATAAATAAATAACTAAATAAATAAATAAATAAATACATAAAACAAAACAAACAAACACAAAACCAACCAAATTGCATTGCTTTGATCACATTGTTGAATAGCCTCACGTGTCACAAAACCTAACATCCAGTCACTTCTTTGTGAGATAGATTAAACAACAAAGTGTTTAGCACCCCTGCACCACCTGCATGATTTGGTTCAGACTTCTGCAGTTAGTGTGTTTTACGTGCTAAACAGTGGCATCACTGAACTCAGAAAAGTAGGATCTACATTTTCTAAGCTCTTGTACTTTACTTTAATTTTTGGTCTTATGACTTCAAGGCATTAAGTATGAAGTTTTGCTGCAGAATGCCTTCAATGAAAGCTGCAAAGGCTTGTTTAGCCAGGTTCTTGTTTGCCCACCCCCCCCCCCCCCCCCCCCTCCCTTGGGTTAGAAATATCAAAAGACAGCATTCATATGAACTGGGGGATCCAGGGTGGGTTGGTTGCGACAAGTATGATTTGGGGTGTGATGGGCTGCAATTACAAACGTACAAATAAAGTTCATAAATAACAAACAGATTGGTGCATGTAGGGATAACAATACAAATGTTGTCTTTATAAAGTTTAATGTGGAAAGTTACATGTAAATCTTTAAACAAGTAAATAAACTGCTACATGCACAGTGTATGATACAGTAACAGGCAGTTAACACACTTGCAGATTCTTTTTTAATTGTTTTAATTATTTTATAACTGTGTACAATAGCCTTTTCAGAAATTTACCAATGAGGTCATCTCTCAACTGGTAGCCTACACTGCAGTTCAATGCAGAGACAGGCACAGGGGTTGCTAGCCCCTGCAATAGCAAGAAATATTTTTTATTGTTGTTATTTATGTATTTCACAAAGTTGGGGCTTTTGTTATTCCACCAGTTTTGACGAGGTCATATGGTGAATGCAGCTTCGCTTACACTGCCTCAGCCTTATGGAACAATCTCTCAGAATATTTAAAAAAATATTGATTCCATTGATAAGTATAAGATTGCTTTAAAGACGCACTTATTTATCATCTTATTCATGCATTTTTGTTTGATACCCAGTATATCTTGTATCTTGTATTTGTACATCTTGTATTGTATTTCGTTGTCTTTATTTTCTCCACAGCACATAGGGACATGTTTAATCACTATGTGTTATGCGCTATATAAAAGTGGTTAATTATTATTATTATTATTATTATTATTATTGAAGAAATCATTATTCTTTTACAATCTATGGAAAGTTCCAAACCTAATGGCACTTTAGGCATTCCTGGTTTTCATCTACAAATAATGATGTGTTAAGATAAATGTAAATGTCTGCACACATCTATAAATTCAACAGAACAAAAACTTTCAAAACAAACTCATTCCTTACTTTTTCATGTTTCATCCTCTCTATTACTTCTTGAGGAATCGACCTACTGGCCATATACTTGGACAGCGGATCACTCATGTTTAGGCTGAAGAAAAAAAATAAAAGAAATGTAATGCCATAGGTTTCAGTTGGTAAAAGAAGAAAACATCATCTTTAATATTTTATAATGTATATCATTTGTGTTTTAAATGAGCCACACACACCCAAGAAAAATACTTAATCCACTGCTTTATACAACACTTTGTAGGCCTAGTAAATCAATAAAATTTGATTGTTTATTTTATAGTTCTTTTAAAACTACCCATTCAACTATGCTCTTTGGCCCATGTTGCCATTATTACACTGGTGCCAGTGCACAAAAAACTGCCTTCTGGAGACTTAAAAAGGAAAAGCCAAGAACGGTCTCCACAGGGGAATTCTATAGAGAGAGATGCACCACAAGGAATTTTATTTTCAAAGTCTATGGGAGGATGTTAAGTACAGGTACAAAGGAAGGAACAAAAGATGTCTCCACAAGGATGTCAACAAGGGTGTGTGCGTTTGTTTTTGATTGAAATAGGGGACGTATGACAAAGGGAACAATGGGGTCCCCTATTCCGCAAAGGTCCCCGATTCAGACTCGTGTGCAAATCCTATGGCGATCATCCGAAAACGTTAGAGTACAAACAAAAGAGGGAAGACGGTCGGACAATGCCCCGTCCCCTATTGACGGCATTTACCCACTTGCGTGGGTGTGTGTGTGTGTGCGTTTGTTTTTGATTGAAATAGGGGACGTATGACAAAGGGAACAATGGGGTCCCCTATTCCGCAAAGGTCCCCGATTCAGACTCGTGTGCAAATCCTATGGAGATCATCCGAAAACGTTAGAGTACAAACAAAAGAGGGAAGACGGTCGGACAATGCCCGGTCCCCTATTGACGGCATTTACCCACTTGCGTGTGTGTGTAGTGGACACAAGGAAGGGGCGGGGGGCACCAGCATAGGGGGGATCGGAGTGTGTACTCTCCATATAGAATTAAAATGTTTGGATGGAAAATGACATAGTATATAGTATCTATGCCTGATGCCTCCCATGCTCCCACCCAGTTGACCCGCCACACTGCTCAATAGTCACCGTCACATCAATCACTTTTAACTTCGTTAACGAGGAGTATGTCTTTGGAGCATGTAAAAGTTTGACATTATAACTCTCTCATTACAATACTTCGTACTACAACAGCCACGTCCCGCCATCCCCATTGTTATCAGCATAGCACGCCCACTTTTCGGACACGACAAAAAAAATGATACTTTGTATTTATCTTTTTATGAAACATCGCAATTTGTTTCGACAATGATCATTTTCATCATGAGCACAACATTTTATGTGATTAAATATTCAAGACGAATGATGAACAACTGCACTTACCGAGCTGATTTTGATAACTAAACTTTAGCACCAAACACTGCACTGCAATGCAAGTACTTGTGACTCGGCCGTACCGTAGCTAGGGACGCAAGCGCCATCCCATCGTGTACTGCATGCACACACCCAGGGGGGGGGGGGGGCGGAGGGGGGGCCCTTCGAGACTGTGATTGCGCAACGCTGACGTACCGTCCATTCTCAAAATAGGGGGGAACAATTTTCTCACGCGAAAAATAAAGAGTTTTTGGCATCAATCTTAACATCTTGTCTTTTGTAGTTGTAAAAGGTTGTTATTTACCTTAATTTTTATCATCCAATGACAAAAATTGTATTGAAAATAAAAAAAAGCAGTCGAAAAAATTAAGCGTTGACGTACCGTTGATGCACGTAGAGAATGTGCACAAATACTAAAACGACGTTGACAAATACCTCCCCTAAAAAGGGCAATAATAATCGATAAATTGTGAAAAATCGTGCTTCGAACCCACTCACTTTTTTCCATGGATACGTTTAAAAAGGATGTAGCAGTGATATACTGAATTTTTAAAAAAATCTGCCTGTGAACCCCTTGCGTTTTATCGTGTTGTTTTCGAACGAAAATGGCAGAAAATGACATCGCCCCAAAACAAATTCGTGTAGATCGTGCCTGTGTACCTGGCTTTGCGGACGTTGCATGAATCACTGAAATCAGGGAGCGAGCGCGGAGAAAATTTGTACGTGTTTCAACGGTGCGCTTCGCGGTAGCGATCTATACGTATACTGTGTGAGATGTGTGGCTCATTAGCCTCTGTCATGACCTTTCTAAAAGGTCAACGCGAGGAAAATTGTCAAAATGGCGGCGCTTACCAACAGCAACACGTGTGTCGTCGATGTCAGAACTTTATGGCTTACGACGGAGCTCTAAAGGCTGTGGTTATTTCGAAAGGATAAATCGTAGGCATAAGGCTAAATGTCATCCAAAACCGTAAAATTACGAAAGAGAAAGAAACAGCGACTGAAAAAATGGTCAGTTTGTGAAAGCGTGCTGCGCTATATCCGTACGTGCGTAGCTAGCAGATATGATGTCAGACAAGTCGACCGTTGAGACAACTCGCCCGTTGAGACAACTCGCCCGTTGAGACAACTCGACCTTTGGGAGAGCTATAGCTGTACTTCGACGTTTACATTGTTTATAAACAGTTAATGTTGGGCCGACTTTCCTCATGCAATGTTGCCATACTTCTTTGTTGACAAACTGCAAATTCATTGTACCTTTACCATGTTAATGTTATTAATGCTTGCTATTTACCCTCTGTTAACAATTTAGGTGTAAGCTTAGTCCGAAAAAAACACCAAAACGGTGGCGTCCAGAAATTGTGCACACAATTGACCGAGTGCTCCCTAATTGGTCGTGGCGCAATTGAATAATTCTTGAAAAATTCAAGTTTAATATTTACGAACTTCTTTTAATGTCAGGTTTCAGTCAATAAAAGGGTAAAATATTACTAGATTTCACAGGCGTCTGTACATTTAATGTGACAGTATTTAAAACTGATTTTTAAATTAACATTGCAGGATTAGGAATGTTGAGGTTTAACGTCCATATAGTAATTATGTGAACCAAGTGCTTGTGTGTAAAGCCCCAAATTTATATTTGATTTCAAAAAATAATTAAAAATACAAAAATAATATTGCTTGTACATGTATCAAGTTGTATGAATTGGCCCCAGAATTTGTTTACTGTATGGCATTCAAATATGGCTTTCAAATAAAGCTTCAGTTCATATAATTCAGTGCCACTGAATTTTTTGTTTTGTTTAAATGTTAATTGGGCCTAACCGGTTTTCTAAGGAGCATAAATACACGGCGGGTCTTTTCAAGTGCAGGAAAGAAAATCTAGTTTTATGATTGGCCATTTTTTATTAAGTATTTCCCCGCAATTCACTAAATATCTGTTGTCTTTCCTCCATGGTATAGCTACTTACGTTAGTCTTACGCGAGAGCTCGGAAGCCATATTGACAAATTTCCGCAAAACGCCCTCTTCGGTTGATTTTCGTCATTTCATGACAGAGGCTAATGAGCGTGGAAGAACGAATGAGATACATTTCAACGTTGGTGGCGCACTTTGTTGGGCCCCCCTCCGCCCCCCCCCGCACACACCGTTATTCGATGCACACACACCACGCCGCCCGAAAATAAAAATAAATGCATTGAAAATATAAATAAATGCAGTGAAAATATAAATAAATGCAGCGAAAATATAAATAAATGCATTGAAAATATAAATAAATGCATTGAAAATATAAATAAATGCAGTGAAAATATAAATAAATGCATTGAAAATATAAATAAATGCAGTGAAAATATAAATAAATGCATTGAAAATATAAATAAATGCATTGAAAATATAAATAAATGCATTGAAAATATAAATAAATGCATTGAAAATATAAATAAATGCAGTGAAAATATATATAAATGCAGTGAAAATATAAATAAATGAGGTGAAAATATAAATAAATGCACTCGCCAAAATAAATAAATGCAGAGCCAAAAAAAATAAATGCAGAGAGCCAAAAGTTACTAAAAATAGACTGCGCGTCCTACGGCCTTTGTGAAACGGGGTCGTTGAACTATCAGGCCTGTATTCGATGTTGTACTCAGGCGCGCGACCCAAACTTGGTTTCGTAAAGTTCATGAAAACAAAATTAACTGCTGTGGAAAATATAATTAGCTGCATTGAAAATATAAATAAATGTATTGAAAATATAAATAAATGCAGTGAAAATATAAATAAAGATGGCACTAGTAACGGGCTTTCGTACTTTGCCACTGTTGACTGCCGATCGATTACAAACAGCAGACAAGGTTTTTCCCGAACTTGTGGTCAGGTGGTACATGTACGTACGTACGTACATGGGAAACGAGTACAGTTTCAGACAGCTCATCAGGGAAACCATGGAGGTTTTCCTTCCTCCATGGGGAAACGTAGGGTTACAACCTAATTGCATGTATTTTGAGTAAGATCTGCGAGTGGTAAGTATGCATGATGTAGTGTATTTTATACGTAATCGACACATTGTGTGATGAGTGATGACACTGACGCGATAAAATTGTGCGGCAGAGTACAGTAGCCAGTATAGGCCTGGCTAGTGTTTTTACTAGACTAGAACTTCGGACTTGTACAAAAAATAAACATGATATAGGTGATCAGTGGCGGATCCAGTTTCTTCAAAGGGTTGAGTAGAAACATATACTTCGCTAAATCATGGAGGAATAGAGGTCAAATTCAGTAAATAATATGCTCAATGTCAATCGTGTTTGTTTTGTATCAAAATAAAGGAAATTCAATTTTATGCCACGGACTTACCGGTACGTTCATTTAGTCATTTTGTCACTCCTTATCAAGCTAAACTCCTTTAGATTACATAAAGTGCTTCAACCATAAATACAGCATTCTGTACAAAAAAAATGTTCTTTCACTCCAATTTTAGCACATTGTACTTTCAGCATTATCATTAATTGGTTGGCTACTTTAAATTTGTATGTGCCATGGATATCTTGTGCTATAATTCAACTCTTTAAAGGTAGGATATACACCATTGGTAATTGCTTGAAATTGAATTATCATGATGAATGAGTAGCCCTACAAACATGGCGGTATATGGCTCTCTTTTAAAATCTGTCTTGTTACTGTCGCCATTACCATTAATTAATGGCGACAGTAACAAGACAGATTTTAAAAGAGAGCCATATACCGCCATGTTTGTAGGGCTAGATGAATGAGTGGATATGGGGTTGTATTTTATAGCAAATATCGTTTAATTCACCTGTCCAACGTTTTACAATCACAGATGCCAAGAAAAGCTAGAAATGGAGAATGTGCATAGAGCATTAGCAGTGTGAAAATGTACAAAGTAACAAATAACCTGAATCCCCCAAAATCCTCATTTGGAAAAATATCCAAGTAACCTCAATCTTGCAAATTCATCCAGCATTTAATAGTTTAGGCCATATGACCCGGATAGTTCTGCATTATCCCCCAGTGGGAAAAAACCCTCAAACGACGTTCTCAATCCTGCAAAATCCTCCTCCGAAGCATCAACTTCAGTGCCAAAAAATATTTAGGAGGAGTTGGGACAGCTAGGGTTAATATTTATTTAAAACAAACTTTAGAAACTAATTTTGTATAATTGTTATTATGGCAACCAGTTTGATCAACATGAAGCAGAACTACAGAGTGATTGGATTTGTTTTTGCTGTGACTGTTGCTCTATTGAGTAGCCAACTCTGCCAAGGAGACATCGATGATGAAAACATGATGTGTTACAAACCCCCTCCTCCAGTAAATTCAAGCGCAGTAAGTCCCACGCAGTTTCTTTTTTTCCCCAGAAAGTAATTTCATCTCCTGATATTTCTTAGTTTTTATTGACCCTCTCTGCATCATTGCAATCCCCTTTCGAATGACCCGTGACCACGAAATGGGCGTAAAGTAGCAAAATTTAAAAATCAAGATGATTTTTCCTTAACCAGTTCGTGCCGGATGACGTATATAAACGCAAAGTTTTCCCGAAATTCAAAACAGATGACGCATAAACACGCCAAGTTCAAGTTTGGAAATGTCTGTCAGCAGCGAGCAAGGCCGGAAATGCGTGGGTGTGCTTCCCGGCACTATCGGCCTGAACCCGCTTCGGATCGAGTTTCGTTAAAAATAATCCCGCCCCTCGGCTCGGTGATGTTAAAATAATCCCGGCGCGAACTGGTTTAAAGTACATGGGGCCAATTTATTAGAGCTGCTACATGTAAGCACAAAACAAAATTGCTTAGCACAAAAATTCCATGTGTTTTTTATGCTAAGCAACAAAAAACAACAGCTGAATATCAATCACAAACAATAAACATCATGTGAAAATTTAGTCTGTAACCCGGTTGTTGCCAAAGCCCAATTTTTTAAGCTAAGCAAATTGTGGTGTTAGCAAAACAAATTCCGAAACTCCACTTTTAAATGTTTTTTTCAATCAGGATATGCAGCTCTTCCAAATACTTTTAAACGATAGACAATACATTATCTTCATGAACAGTAGGGCACTGTGGTCCAGTGGTTACCGTGTTTGACTCCTGTACGATGGTAATTGGGTTCGAACCCTGGCAGGGAACATGGTGCTTGTGTTCTTGGGCAAGACACTTTGCTACAATTGCCTCTCTCCACCCAGGAGTAATGGGTACCTGTGAAGGTAGAGACCACATGCGCTGATCTTGAGCTGCTGCAGAAATGGTCTCGTTCCTGGTGAACAGGGATAATAGTTGTAAAGCGCTTTGATACACCCACATTGTGGGAGTCTACAGCGCTATATAAGAACTAACATTATTATTATTAACAGGACCACAAGCTGTTGAATGCTACACTTCATGTTAATATTGCCAAAGGAGTCCAAGTTAGCGGGCAGAATGTCGAGTTGCGCATCAATGGCACATGTGAGTTGATAGCAAAGGAAACGTTCAGAATTAGAGTCTGTTTTTCTTCTTCAAAGTTGCTTTTCTACTGATACTTATTAAGATGCCTTCTCTACCCTAGACCTAGAGATGTATACATGGTCATCATATTCTCGTGGTCGGCATGACGTCACCGGGCCTTGTTTCTTGTCTCTGATTGGTCACTGGTCACTTTAGATTTGAAAAAATATAAATAATTAATTATTGTCTAATGTCTATTGAACACTACACAGAAATATTTCCAAATTTCATTGTTTTATAAAGTAACAAAATCTCCCACGATTTTTTTTGAAAACGCGTAATTCCCTGTACAAATTGAATGGAGGGCTTCCCCTTTGCCCGACGGCATGTGCAATAGGTGAAACAGCCTCCGACCATGAGAATTGCCTGAAGTGTTCACATTTTTTTATGTTTGAACTTATAAAAACAAAATAAAAGAAAATATTCAAAATCTGTTCTAAAATGCTTCAACTCTAACATCTCATACTACTAGAGTACTTGAGTAAAATAAGTATGCAGCTTTACATGTACCCTGGTATATGCCTATAGAAGGCGTTGGAGTTAAAGGTAGTGTACACCATTTGCAGAAATCGAAAATATTTACTACTGAATTATTAAGAAATACCTTACTCAATTGAAAGTAAATAATGATTCTAGGCATTCAGCAAAAGGATTGCGCTAGATATCCTGTAATTATTCAAAAAAATTAAATTTTATAAAGAAAAATTCGCTCTCGCCGGACGGCGAGAGCGAAAAAACAAAGATAACATAAGAATAACTGCTCGACCCTGGTTGAAAACAAACGCTGTTTTTCGTGCTTTTCTCGGCATCCATGATTGTAAAACTTCGGAAAAGTCAGTTAAACGATATTTACTATGAAATACAACCCCCCAAATCTACCCATTCATGATAATTCAAGCAATTACCAATGGTGTATACGACCTTTAAGTTCTAAATGTCATTATATCTTACCAAAAAACTAAAGAATGCAAGTAAATCATGTTTACACTTTAACTGGGGAATAAAATATAATTGATTTTTGTTAATGTAATATTGTATTGAAATAGAGCTCACAATTTCTAACTAAACAGTTTCACAGTTACTAGATATGTTAACTGAAAAATTAATATAAATTGTTTCAGAGTTTGTCTACCACCAGGGGCATGCATGTTTCGAGCCCATTTCTACTACAACAGAATGATGAACAATTTATTTTTTAACTCTAACCAGGCTCGCATACTAGAAAACATACCAAATTTAAGAAGCTTTAACAGCTCACACAGGTTCAGTAATTATGTACAATATACTGAACCTAATGTTGCGTTCCAATCGCGTTGTGTTTATCGTGTTCACTGTGAATTTCTCTATGTTCACGAGTAGGTTGCATTCCAAACGCTACTCACCAAGAGGCATGCGCACAGTCGAGTTAGTCGTGCGATAAGGACATTCTTTATCGTGCAAGAACCAACACGGATGCGCGAGTATTTCATTCGTTTATGAAGTCGTGAACATGGAAAAAAAATCCACCTCGAGTTCACGACTGGTGAACACAAGTTACCAGGCGATTAGAACGCCATTATACGACTCGTGAACTCGTGAACGCGATTGGAACGCAGCATAACAGTACTAAACCTGCCAAACTCCAAGAGTTGGAGTTTGATTGACTTGTGGTAAAGATGGGTTGTTCAGTATCAGTGCAGTAATGACTGGCCAGTGGTATTATACAGTATGTGCTTGAGTGAGGACACATCTAAAGGGTGTACATGCACTTACAGTTGACCAGGAACTGGGCCATGAGCAGCCCTTAAATAAATGCCTGTTCAATAATCTAATCCCTCAAACTCCAACATTTTTTACAAGTCTCATGCCTTTCTGCCCTGATGCACCTGAGTACGTGTTACTTTTCTTCAAGTTTCAAGTTTCGAGTTGACTTTTTTAAAACAAAACATCGCATTGAATAGATGTAAGGGAATTATCAAGTCAGGAAACCAGACCCATGTAAAACATATTGCACATATAAATTATAATGTGGACTAACTAAATTTAATAAATTGAGGTAAGTGTTTGAAAATAGTCTGGTATTTACAATGAAAAGTCAACTCGAAACTCGAAAAGTCAACTCGAAACTCGAAGAAAAGAAACCCTTGATGAACCTTTGGTACCGGTACTGGGCCTTTGGTACTGAGTCAAACAAAGTCCAACAACAAGTTGCTATGGTTTGGTACCAAACCTGCCAAAAAACCTAGCTAAACCTGCAGAACGTTGGAGTTTGATGGGTTTGGGGTAGTTAGGGTTCAATCATTGTCATAAACTGTTGCAAAAATGTATACTGCAGCTTGACATACTACATGTAACCAAGAACATCAAACTGATTGCAGAAATCTGTTCTGCATACCGATAATGGGACGGTGATTAGTTTAAAACATACACTATATCAATTTACTTTCTGCAGGTGCTGTGAGAGTCTTTATATCCTTGACTTTCAACATCTATGTATTGAAAGAGACTTACATTGAGTGCAACTACCTGAATAGTAGCAGCTCAAGACACAGAACTTTTACTCGCCAACTTGACAGTTATCCCTACCGGCATTGTAAGTACATGTGCCATTTCCATCCCATTATCCCCCCCGGCCTACATTATATCTCGCTCTCCTGTTTTATATAGATCTATTTCATCATCTGTGTCACGTTTGTGACCGGCTCTACAATAAGGTGTATTATGAAATTGAGTTATAAATATACATGGTTGAAAAGCCCACAACGTAAGATTTCATTTGGTATTATGTGACCTGTCATCACAAAATGAGCGTAAAGTCACACGGAGTGATTTCCCAGTACGGCCAGTCAAAGTCAAAATTTGAAGGGGATGTCGATTTTGAGATTATATGGTTTTCTTAAAGACTAAATCCCAAACAATCAATTCCCAATTTTTCAGGACGATCAGAAAAAAAGAGAAAGTTTTTGAGACAATTTTGACTATGCCTTTCTTTGCACGTTCACACAATTTCTCGCACGAAATGCCTGTTTTCTCATAATCTCTGTATTAAGACTCCAGACTAAAAAATTTAAATAAAAAAAATATTGAGTATCAAACCTCTAAGTGATACCATTGGAAAGCTCTGTTTCCACAGAATTTAGAAATACCCATATCTCAATTTTTGATTTTTGCCGACTTTACGCTCATTTTGTGATGACAGGTCACATATGTGACCCGCTCCAGGAAAAGGTGACATAAGTCGCGCTATGTATTTGTGAGTAATTATAATGGCCTGTTAAAGTTAATAGGGTAACTATTTTTGTCAAATTTGATTTTCATTTTTTGTCTTAAATGACATCTTTAACCCTAACTCCTTACACAACAAAGGAAGTTGGAGGATTTTGAAGGAATTGTATTGTTCAATAACAATGGTGAGGGAGTTAGGGTTAATATCCAAAGTTTCAGATTTAATTAACAAAAAGGTGAAATTCGATAAATAAAGTGAAACGAAACCTTTTAAGAGTGCATGGTTCCAATGTATTGTCTTAGTTTTGTTGTGTTTCAAAGCCTGTTTTCTCAGTTGTGTATTTTGAATTCCATGGAACCATTAATATGCAAACACATCATATCACCGGAACGGGAGGGACTATGTAGCTGTACTATGTACCAAATGAAAGCTTATATTCTGTACTATTCTTTCCTGAGACAGTTGATAACTCTGGCATTTCAACACTTGTCAGAGTTAACTTCACAGTGGATAACATTGCCGCCTCCGAGGGGCCGCTTAAGTTGGTCTGCCAATCTCGGTTTCCTCCAGAAGTTGACGATTTGATTGAGAGTCCTCTTGTTAGCCCTGAGTTTACATTGGAACTTAAAGGTATCGCGTCCATGCAGAAACCAACATTGTAGAAACCAGGGCCGATATTCATAAAAGCCTGCTAACTTAGCAGCCAACTAGGCCTGCTAGCAGCCTGCTAAATCTGTAGTTTTCTGCTCTGTGTTACCAACTAATTTTCTATGCATAAAACTATGCTAAGAATGTTGCCAGCTAGTTGGCAGCTAGATATTTTAAGCACGCAGCTACTAGGACATTGGGCAGTTCGTCAAACAAACAAAAAACAGAAAATGTGAATTTGTATCAATAGGGTAACAATAGCGGAAAAGTTTGATAAATTGAAAGACGTTTTTGAATTAGCACAAAGATGTCAACACCAATCGCAGAAAGAAAGATGCTTGGGAAGTTATCCTCACCCAGCATAAGGCTAGATTCCCCACAACCAATAGAACACTGGAAGATCTAAAAAATAGGCTAAACAAAATCAAATCTGAATCCAAGAACCATGTTATCCAATGTAAAAAGTCTCCTAACAAATTATTTAGTTGCCAACTAGTACCTTAGAGACACCCCAGATCAAATCTAACCTTAGCAGCCAACTTTAGCAACCAACTAAGCTGAGAAAAAGTTTTATGAATATCACTTAAGCCCTGTTCGCACTGGACTTTTTTTTATAAAACTTACCGAGACGATGGGTACTTTTCCCATTTTAAGTCCAGTGCGGACAGCCTAGGACGTTTTCCTCTCGGTTACTTTTCCCGAGTCCAGTGGTTACTTTTACCGGCCAACTGCTGCCCTGGTAACATTTGACCATTTTTTATTTTACCATCTTCTCAGTAAAACCTTCCCCCAAAAAATCCAGTGCGAACACGGCTTTAACTTCCAACTAGGCTTATCTGTCAACTAGGAGCCATTTTAGCAGCCAACAAGGCTTAGCAGGCTTTTATGAATAGGTCCTAAACATTAGCCCTACTGCCTCTGCAGGGGTACTCGACCAAATCTGCCAAAATCCTCAGGCAATTTTTTTTTTTAACGTAAAATAGGCTACCGGTAATGGAACCACCACTGAAGTGTTGGTTGATGTTGATAGTCATAGTACATCACCTGCCGTAAATATTACACGACTGGTGAAACAAAAATTGGCTTTTTTATTTTCAAGAATACAAAAACTTCAAATTTTTCGGGCCTTTTTACAGTATTTTACTGCTTGTCGTGGACAAATGTAAACTTGAAATAGCCAAAACTATAATTTTGAATTTATTATTTTTTTTTATATTTTTTTTCCAATACTCGCATTCCCTCATTTCGACCTGACCTGTCTCATTTTCTCCAAAACGCCTCATACATACATCCAAAATACATTTAGATGTAAAAACAAAAATCACATTTGTCTTTTGAACTTGGGGTGAAAAGGTTGCCCTCATGCAAGGTATGGTGTGGACTGTGACCACCAGTGTTCATGTGCCAACGTCTTCGAGTGCCACCCTTTCACTGGTCAATGCGTCTGCCCGAAAGGACTTCATGGAGAACAATGCAGCAAAGGTGGGTAGTCTGGGCTCTAGACCTGTCGTCATATACTTTATACTGCAAAACACTCCAGCAACTCATAATATCCATAACATTGTATACAACTTTTGTCCAGTGAGGAATAAGGCAGCTAGCTGCAGCTGGCGTGTGTAAAACTTAATCGGCGAGTTTAAATACTTGAATATTCAGTCAAGTGCAGTTTAGATAATAAAATACTACCTTATTAAAGGGATCGTATACGTTTGGTAATTGGAACCCACTTTTTGTTTTAATCCTATATAGTTATATATACTGTATATACCATAATACCTGTAACATTTCAAAAGGTGGTAGCGATTTTGAGATATTGCCGAAATTCTGGAGTGTTTTTGTCCACGCAGGAAGAATATCTGCATTGGAATACACACTTTGAGAAACGTCACTGCAGTAACGCTCTTCAGATTTAAATTTTTGGGGATAATCTTTTTACATAACCCAGTACTTCGAAGTGAAAAGTTTCTAAAAATGAATTATACTATCCAAAGCTGCTATACTTCTTACTAAGTAACTTTTTATTGCCATTAATTTTTAGAGTAATTACCAAACGTATACGATCTCTTTAAAAATGGACAGCCCTATTAATCAAAAACATACTGTTCTTCTGCAGTTGTTCCTGAACTGGAGTTTGAAGGCCCTTCCACCGTATTTGTGCCGTATGGAAAGTCCGTAATCTTGACATGCAATGCCTACGGGATGGTGCCAACACAGTGGTTTTGGGATCGAGATAGCCACAAGTTGAAGGTTACAAACTACACAGAACATGTGTCTTATCAACCAAGGTGAGTTTGGTTTCAAATTCTAATCTTCAAACGTTCAATATGTGACCTGTTCCAACGAAACCCGGACAAAGTCGACTTTTTAGTTTTTCAGATTTAGCTTTTTTCAAATTCTCTAGGTTCTCAGCTTTAAAATGATGTATCATGTACATATGTACCCCCACCCTATCTTCCCTGGGGTCTGGATTTAGTGATAAAACCCTGACAACCTATTTATGAGATAAACAGCTTTGAAGTTCAGAAAAGCATATTATTTCTATACACAAATGTTTCACAAAATTGACCAAAAAACACACTTCTGGTAGACGGATTTTGTTCAAATTTGAGGAGATTGTAGATTAATAGTGAGTGACTTAGGAAAACCTAAAACCTCAAAATGGTAAAATCCATCCCGAAATGACTTCAGGAGTACATTGTGACAAAACACATTGTGCGACTTTGTCCGGGTTTCGTTGGAACAGGTCACATATTTCTGTCAACCTTGAGATGTTAACCAGTTCCCGCCGGGGAGCGTATACATACACGCAAAGTTTTCTCCAGATTCAAAACGGATGACGCATAAACACTTCAGGAGCAAGGCCGATAATGTCTGTCAGCAGCGAGCAAAGCCTGAAATGCGTGGGTGTGCTTCTCGGTACCATCGGCTTGAACCCGCCTCCAGATCGAGTTTTGTTTAAAATATTCGGTTCGGTGAATGTTAAAATAATCCCGGCGCGAACTGGTTAATAGCCTCTTTGTTGCTTTCTAAAACCGAAGTTTGGCTTTATTATTTAGGGTTGTGGAATATTCTTAACTTCATAGAAGGATTCCAGCTTCTTTGGTGGCCTATTTACTAAAGTTTATTTCTGTACATATACCTGCCGATTTCAAATTCGACTAAACGGAGCTTAAAGATTGTTGGTTTTTTCGAGTTAAGGTGGGCACGTTTGTACACAATTTGCTATTCTTGGGACAGGAATAAATTCTTACTTCGAGTTAGCCGGGTTTTCGAGTTAGCCGGGTTTTTGAGTTAGCCGTGCTTTCGAGTTAGCCAATTTTGACTTATCGAGATTTCACTGATCTTGTTTATAACGCCTATTTTTCTAGCAATAGTTTTGGATAAATGAGTGATTAGTCAATGTTAATTTGGATTCTGGCATATTATTTATTATATCTGAGCGGTTGAATTACTTACAATTATTGTTTGACCTTCACTTATCGTTTGACCTTAACTTATCGTTTGACCTTAACTTATCGTTTGACCTCATGTCATATTTGGAAAAAATGTGCATATTGAAACTTCATTCGCTGCACTACATGTATTTGGATGTTATTCTTTTTATTTTGCTGTTATTTAAAGTGTGATGAAATTGTGGGCAAATTGCCTGTTCAGAACACGACTAAGTAAACAAATAGTGACAGAAAAAAGTTGGCAACTAAGACATATGCAAGCAACATGAAAACCCTGGCAGGGAACACAGTGCTTGTGTTCAAGGGCAAGACACTCTACACTCAACAGAGCCAGATATTTCAATGCCTGTTTCCTCAGTTGTGTAATTTGAACTCCAAGGAAGTTATCATAATGCAAACATGTCATATCTCCAGAATGGGAGAGGCTATCAAATGAAAACTTCCGTTGCAGGCTTTCCAACCAACTCAATTTCACTTTTTGGCAACACAATACACATTTTTGTGGAGTGGGTCACAAATACGTATTACAAAAAAAACCAATTTTATTATGTTGTTGTCATTTCTACATGTAAATTCTACGGTCGATGTGAGCGAACAAAAGGTTTCAGAGATTTTACAAAGGCAGAGCGATTTTTGTCACAATAGGGTAATAGTCTGGGAAATTCCCCTAGAAAATTGCAAAACTACATGTACATGTGCATGTAGCTTGATTGAATCAGACAGGAAGGCTTCATGCAGCAGGATATTGGAATTCGCATGACTGGCCACGCACAGTAAAATTGTTCTCTAGGTTAACGTAGTCAACAGTCTGGCCTTGGAAAATTTCCATTCTCTTTGAATCACATTTTTGGCAAGACCTGGGGCCAATTTCAGGGAGCTGCTAAGCACAAAAATTTGCTTAGCATGAAACTTTGTCCTTGGTAAAAACAAGGTTACAGACCAAATTTTCATGTGATCTTTATTGTTTTTGATTGATAATGAGCTGTTTTTTTGCTTAGCATGAAAAACACGTAGAATTTTGACTTGTTTTTAATGAGCACAACTTTTTGGTGCTAAGCAAATTTTTTGTGCTTAGCAGCTCCGTGAAATTGGCCCCTTAGCATCAAAATTCGACCTTGTAAAAAACAGCGTTACAAACCAAAATTTTCATAGATGTTTATTGTTTGTGAATTCTACCTTGGAAAAAACAGCGTTACAAACCAAAATTTTCGTGTGATCTTTATTGTTTTTGATTGATAATCAGCTGTTTTGGGGCTTCGAATGAAAAGCACGTGGAGTTTTGGCCGATAACCTGTTTTTAATGAGCAAGACTTTTTTGTACTAAGCAAATTGTTGTCCTTGCATGTTTTATGAAATTGGCCCCTGTACTGTGCTCATTTTATACTGTGCAAAATGTATTTTACATTGTGAGCAATGTTTATTTTACATGACTGTCTGTGGGTGAAATTCGCAGTGTGGAAGAATAATTAACACCTGAACGAGGAAGCACAACACACAAAAATTGTTTCAAGTAAAGTTGGCCTTATCGAAACACAGTACTGAATCCATCAATTTCAGTTATCATTATTGATATTATTTTGTCAAGAGGTGCTATTCAGAAGCCATTAACCAGATACATGTTAGTGAGTCACGCCAAAACCTATGATACTAGCCACATTAGCAAATGTATCAACCGGGGATCACTCGGTGAGAATACAGCTTTTTATTACAAATTTACAGTGACATCCGAAAATACCGTACCCTACAATAGTTTTTGACTCTTTGTCGTATACTGAAAACCCTGAAACGACGACAATTTTTTACTAATTTGCAGGCCATTTCACGTGAACACAAATATCACAGCCACAGGCCCAGAAAGGAATGGAGTCTACACTTGCCGTATTGTGAACGACAACGTGTTGTACAGCAAAAATGTGACAGTTATTGTAACAAGTAAGTCAAGTTTAGCTTTGAAGCCAAACACTGAACGTTATTTTTGAAGTTATCTTATGTGATCTTATGAACAACTCCCGTTGTTGTTGGACCAAAAAACAAGACTGAATTTGGTGTTAAAACGTTATTGTTTTCAATGTGGAACAATCTGTAAGCTGTAATGTGGAACAATGTTTCAACTAGAAAGTACATGCTTAACTACAAATTTGGCAGATGATTGTGATATTTTAGTGCAGATAATGAAGTTAAGATGATGAATCCGGAGGTTCGATAGTTCGAATCGACGATATGATTTGATAGTCCGAATCGAAGATAAGGTTCGCTAGTCCGAGGGTTCGATAGTCTGGAGGTTTGATAGTTCGAATCGACGATTAGGTTTGATAGTCCGAATCGACGATAAGGTTTGATAGTCCGAATCGACGATAAGGTTTGATAGTCCGAATCGACGATAAAGTTTGATAGTCCGAATCGACGATAAAGTTTGATAGTCCGAATCGGCGATATGATTTGATAGTCCGAATCGAAGATACATGTAAGGTTCGCTAGTCCGAGGGTTCAATAGTCTGGAGGTTTGATAGTTCGAATCGACGATTAGGTTTGATAGTCCGAATCGACGATAAGGTTTGATAGTCCGAATCGACGATAAAGTTTGATAGTCCGAATCGACGATAAAGTTTGATAGTCCGAATCGGCGATATGATTTGATAGTCCGAATCGAAGATACATGTAAGGTTCGCTAGTCCGAGGGTTCAATAGTCTGGAGGTTTGATAGTTCGAATCGACGATTAGGTTTGATAGTCCAAATCGACGATGAGGTTTGATAGTCCGAAAGAACGATGAGGTTTGAAAGTCTGAATCGACGATGAGGTTTAAAAATCCGAATCGACGATTAGGTTTGATAGTCCAAAACGACGATGAGGTTTGATAGTCCGATTCGTCGATGAGGTTTGATAGTCTAAATCGATGATGAGGTTCGATAGTCTGAATCGATGATGAGGTTTGATAGTTCGAATCGATGATGAGGTTTGATAGTCCGATTCGACGATGAGGTTTGATAGTCCGAATTGACGATGCGGTTTGATAGTCCGAATCGATGATGAGGTTCGATAGTCCGAATCGACGATGAGGTTCGATAGTCCGATTCGACGATGAGGTTTGATAGTCCAAATCGATAAGGTTTGATAGTCCGAATCGATGAAAAGGTTTGATAGTCCGAATCGATGAAAAGGTTTGATAGTCCGAATCGATGAAAAGGTTCGATAGTCCGAATCGATGAAAAGGTTTGAATCGATGAAAAGGTTCGATAGTCCGAATCAATAAAAAGGTTTGATAGTCCGAATCAACGATGAGGTTTGAAAGTCCGAATCGACGATGAGGTTTGATAGTCCGAATCGACGATGAGGTTTGATAGTCCGAATCGACGATGAGGTTTGATAGTCCGAATCGACGATGAGGTTTGATAGTCCGAATCGACGATGAGGTTTGATAGTCCGAATCGACGATGAGGTTTGATAGTCCGATTCGTCGATGAGGTTTGATAGTCCAATTCGTCGATGAGGTTTGATAGTCTAAATCGATGATGAGGTTCGATAGTCTGAATCGATGATGAGGTTTAATAGTACGAATCGACGATGAGGTTTGATAGTCCGATTCGACGATGAGGTTTGATAGTCCGAATTGACGATGCGGTTTGATAGTCCGATTCGACGATGAGGTTTGATAGTCCGAATCGATGAAAAGGTTTGATAATCCGAATCGATGAAAAGGTTTGATAGTCCGAATCGATGAAAAGGTTTGATAGTCCGAATCGATGAAAAGGTTTGAATCGATGAAAAGGTTTGATAGTCCGAACTCGGACTGTTGAACCTTGTGTGCTTTTGGTTTAACAAACCTTCAGACTATTGAACTGTATTTTCATTTTGAACTATTAAACCTTCAGACTAATTAACCTCATTCAAAATTTGGACTATTAAACTTTCCGACTATTGAACCTTCCGACTATTGAACCTTCCGACGAACGAACCTTCCGACGAACGAACCTTCCGACGAACGAGTTTTTCGGACGAACAAACCTTCGGACGAACGAACCTTCGGACGAACGAACCTTCGGACGAACGAACCTTCGGACGAACGAACCTTCGGACGAACGAACCTTCGGACGAACGAACCTTCGGACGAATGAACCTTCGGACGAACGAACCTTCGGACGAACGAACCTTCGGACGAACGAACCTTCGGACGAACGAACCTTCGGACGAACGAACCTTTTGATTATTGAAAATTCGGACCAACAAATCTTCGATAAATCTTCTCAAATGTTGAGAATAATGAACTTTATTTTGTTTTTACACTATCGAACCTTCTGATAAAAAAACCTTTAGACTATCGAACCTTTTGACTATTGAGTGTACCCCGTTCAAATGCTTGTGCGCACCATCCGCGGATGATAAACCAACTACTGATAGAAATTTCCAATTATGCATCTCTGAGACACATCTTTGGAAATAACAATCTTTTATTATTTCGTCAAGATGACTGTATGCTGGACAGACTAATTTCACAGGGAATTTAGAATTATTAATATCTTTAAAACAAGTAATTCTTTCAAAGGTATTTTGGTTGGTTACCTTTTGGATGGCAGCAAAAGGTTTGCTGCAGCTTTTAATCTAATTTGTCAAGAAATTCTTTCACAGATATTCCAGATCCTTTCCTGGAGGCACCTAGAAACAAATCTTTGCTCCTTGGACACAGCGTGGAGTTCCACTGCAGAACCAAACCAGAAGCTGGTACCCTGACCTGGGTGGTGGGGAACCAGACCATTAACCAGTGGCCAAGGAATACAGAGGGGAACCAGACTAGAGGCCAGTCGCTGGTGGTCAGGGAGAGGAACCGGACCGTTTCTGTCGTCATCGAGAGCGTGCGATTTGAGGATGCGGGGAGGTACAGATGCATTGTGGGCCACAAAGGGGGGAATGATGATGCTATAGCAGACGCGTGGCTTACAGTTAAAAGTAAGAAAATCATTGTTATAGAATTGTTTTTATATAAGTTACAGTTTTTAAACTGTTCTCCTGGAACTGGAAGAGCTACATGGTATACTTGTTGCCTTGACCAATCAGAATCCGCATCACAAACTGTCGCATTCAATCCCTTTTTTTTTCCAGCTCTTTCAACTTTAGTACATGTAGTACCGGTAGTATAGATTTCCAGCTTATTTTTTTATTATTAAATGGATATTGATTTTCCTAGTCTTCATATTGATATCCTTACATTTGTATGGCTTAATAGTATGCATAAATTGTATGGCTTGTATTTTTTATTTTTTTATAATGCATAACAAGGTTATTAAATTTAGGGCAACTACTGGTGCATGTACATCAGAGTCCATCACATTTCAAGTCACAAGCCATTCAAGTGAACGATGTGACAAAAGTATTCCTTTGTTAACCGCTAACAAATAATAAATGTTTGTGATGAGTCCAATGGTAAGAATAATTTTATGAGGTGATAGATATTCGAATAATATTGTGGTGAGTTTTACCGACGTAAGAAACGCGAAAGTACACAGACTCGGATTATCGGTACAGAACAACAGATTTATTATTCCCGGCGATCGGACACATCGGTCCGACCGGCTCAAAGTCAGCAACTCTATCATTCGCATCTTGTATAATATGTACTTATTCAATACAGTATTTACAAGTGGAATAACAGAACCAAACATTCCAACCATAATATTTACAATAGAATTCTATAAATACACAAAATAAGTTAGCATGGCAAAACAATAACACGAATTCTGCCAAAAGAGGGCGCTATCGCGACCAAACAAGTTCGCGCTGTTTACACAAGGTTGTTCACGAATCGCCTGGTAACTCGTGTTCATCAGTGGTGAACTCGAGGTAGATTTTTTTCCTCCATGTTCACCACTTCGTAAACAAATGGAATACTCGCGCATGCGTGTTATTTCACGTACGAGTTCTCGTGCGAGAATGTCCTTACCGCATAACTATCTCGACTAGTGTGCGTGCGTGTAGCATTTGGAATGCAACCTACTCGTGAAAATGGAGAAATTAACGGTGAACACGATAAACACGACGCGATTGGAACGAAGCATTAACCATTATTTTAACATCACTGAGCCGACGCGCGGGATTATTTTTAACGAAACTCGATCCGAAGCAGGTTTAGGCCGCCAGTACCGGGAAGCACACCCACGCATTTCCGGCCTTGCTCGCTGCTGACAAACATTTCCGGCCTTGCTCGTGGCGTGTTTATGCGTCATCCGTTTTGAATATAGGGAAAATCTTGCGTTTATATTCGTCATCCGGCGCGAACTGGTTAATCACGCACAGCATGCAAAGCATGCAATGTACATGTACATCGTCAATGCAAGCAGGCGTTCGGAGCCCACAGACCAAACGCGTACAGACCATCGCAATGCGTATTATCAGCTAATTGTTTACAGATATTCAATAATCAATACCCAATAAATGTCATGTAATTTCACAACACTATTCTGAATTACCATGTATGTTCGCTTTGTGGAATGGAACATTTCATCTGTCACCTTAGGAAATTATTCTTTTCATCGCACGAACGTGAAACATTCAATATGCAATGGAATATTTGTCGATGAAATGGGGCAAATGATTGGATGTCGTGTGACTAAATTCCACCAATCAATTGTGACCGGCTCTACAAAAAGGTGCATTATGTCGCAAATAAAAGAAATTGAGTTATATACATGGTTAAAAAGCCCACAACGTAAGCTTTCATTTGGTATATTTCATAATAGAGATCCATAGCCCCACTTATTATGGAGATATGACGTGTTTACATATTGATTACTTCCTTGGAGTTCAAGTTACACAACTGAGAAAATGGGCTTTGAAATAGCCGGCTCTGTTGTACTACAACAGAACGATGCACATAAAATGGTAGTTTTTTTCACTTTATTCATCAAAATCAACATTTCTTTGAATGAAACCTGAAACTGTAGGTATTGAAGATGTTATTCGTGACAAAAAATAAAAATCGCATTTTGATGAAACGTTTACCCTCTCAATGTTGAGGGGGCCATTACATGATAGTGCACAGCGCGACTTAATACACCTTTTTGTAGAGCTGGTCACATATCTCCTGTCCTCGGGCAAGCCCCTTTATCCCAACATGGCTCTCCATCCCGATGTATATTGTTAGGTACAAGAATTGTGTCACAATTGACAAGTAGCCATTTAGGTGAAAATTTTGGTGACTGGACTTATGAAATAGCTTGTGTTCTGGACATGAATGTACACATGTTTGTCTCTGTACATTTTTTGCAGGCAAGGGATTGTCGGAGCCTTTCATTGCAAACTGGACAGGAACTGACCTCTCGGGGAGCGTTGTTAGTGCACGGGAAGGTCAGCTGCTTAACCTAACATGCACGGTTCAAGAGGTTTACCCAGAGCCACGCATGGTGTGGCTCATCGGACATCAGAATTTCACTGCGAAAGCCAAACTTCGGTCCAGGTACACTGGTACTTGTATTTAACACATAAATGTGCAAACCTCTGTATCTCTATATCTCTATGTATGTAGGGGTGTATGTACCGGTATGTATGTATGTATGTATGTATGTATGTATGTATGTATGTATGTATGTATGTATGTATGTATGTATGTATGGTGCAAAATATGGTACACTCTGGAGACGTGAACACAATGGGGACAATTGGAGTGTAAAGGTCTCCAAAGGGTAATTTCTATAGATGAATAGGTCTCCACTGGAAATTTCACGAATTATATTTTTGGATTGTACTTAATTTTATACTCAAAAACTAGGGTTAGGATGTGGGTTAGGGTTAGTGTTCCGGCACCACATAACGACCGAGGGGCGAGACACAAAGGAGAACAAAGGAAACAAAAGCCCCTCGGTCGGCGGTATAAATGGAAAAATTCGGTCCTCGATCGACGGTGCAAGCGCAAAGCAATGGGGATTGGGTATAACGTAGGAATAAAGGAAAACACAATATCGAGCCTCGATCGTTATGTGGTTCACGACTGTATGTTTGGGTTAGTGTTTGGGTTAGGGTATACCGTAATTTCCTGCGGTAAAGACGCGGCTTATCTGACTTTCTAGACCACAAAAACATCGCCGCGCCTTATCTTTCAGTGCGCCGTATATGATGTCGCTTGAGTTCAAAGTGATGGTCTTTGTGTGAAGAATTCTTTGAACGCCGCAATCTTACTCAATAATGCGGTCAACCATTCCTTCTTATTCTTCCATGGGTCAACCAATTAGCCCAACTCTCCGGACATTGTGACCGTGTTTCCATTAACAATGCCGCGATGTGTTGATCCCCCTACGACCGTACATGTATGTGATTTAGCACTCGGCAGCGTGCGTAGTCTTGTTTGCAAGACGTTTGCAAGGGGCGCCCTCTAACGTACGCCGTAGACCACGCGCGAATTACCGCATCGGCGGCCTACGCGCGCTGCATATACCGCGATTAAGATCGTCTTGCAAACAAGACTACAGCGTGCGCTGCATGACGCGTACAACAGCGATAAAAAGCTGGCCCGTACTTTGTGGCCTTTTTCTAAACGTTTTTTCGTCTACGTTCCGGCTTCATGCAATTCACCATCCGAACTACACAGCGCGGAGCATTCACAACGACTGGAAAAAAGACTAGGGGGTGTCGCAATTAGGGATACCATGCACGCGATCGCTGCATGTGATGTACATGTACATGTGCATGCAGTTTATACTGCAGTGATACATGATATGTATCGGCAAACCTCGTGCGATATTGTGACTACTGGTTTGAAGTTTTCATACATTGTTTGCGTGCCAGATAAACTCAAGTACTCAGCAAATTCTTGCTTGGAATAGTGGGATCCTTCTAAGGCAACAAAATGACCCCTTTGTGGCGATGTACCTACACCGGGTGGCGCCTGGTGTTCTTCTGGGTGCGTTCAAGCATGCGCCTTATTCGGCAGTGCGCTTTATCTGTTGACGTTTGAAATTTTTTTGGGTGATTTTAGGGACCTGCGCCTTAACCGCCGTGCGGCTTTACCGCAGGAAATTACGGTAATATAGGGTATATTGGGTCAAAATTTCCACCCAGAAAAATAATTGTGGTTAAAATAAGAGCATGCTCCACTTTTTAACCATTTTGTACACGAGAACAAAGCCATGTCTCCACTGTGATACAAAAATGTGAATATATGTATGTATGTATGTATGTATGACTGTATACATGTATGTATACATGTATGCGTTTGTTTATGGTGTAAATGGAGGACACATACCTGGCGACACGAAGGTGAATTGGGGTTAGGGTTAGAATCGAGGACGACCTCGATTGAGATTCGTGTACAAAACCAATGAGAGCCATCGGAGAGTACAAACAAAGGAAAATTTCGAGAGGAACAAAGGAAACTCCTCGATTTACACCATAAACAAACGTGTGTGTACATTGTTGTATGTAATGCACGGTATCTCTGTATCTCTGTATCTCTGTATCTCTGTATCTCTGTATCTCTGTACCCCCGGTAGCTCTGTATCTCTGTATCTCTGTATCTCTGTATCTCTGTATCTCTGTAGCTCTGTAGCTCTGTAGCTCTGTAGCTCTGTAGCTCTGTAGCTCTGTAGCTCTGTAGCTCTGTAGCTCTGTAGCTCTGTAGCTCTGTAGCTCTGTAGCTCTGTAGCTCTGTAGCTCTGTAGCTCTGTAGCTCTGTAGCTCTGTAGCTCTGTAGCTCTGTAGCTCTGTAGCTCTGTAGCTCTGTAGCTCTGTAGCTCTGTAGCTCTGCATCTCTGCATTTTCCTTGGACACCAGCGGCCTGACAGCATTCCTATACATGTAGAATGATATTTGAAGGTTTCCATGGCGAAAAGGCAATGAAATAAGTAGTTTTCGGTAATTACACCATGTGGTAATTCTCTTTAGTGAGATGTGTGGTTCTGAAAGGAACTGGACAGTCTCCTGACGACGGGCAGAGCATACTGTTCAAAACGAATTAACCAAAGCGATCCCAACAACAAAACCACATCTAGAACAACAAAGCTCTGAAGACGTTTTTGTCGTCGTCACTCTGACTTTTGCAGTTTGTTTCCTGTGCCACAGCAGCTTGAATTGTGTTTTGTACTTGGGTAAAGCACTTCACCCATTCTTTTTGGCTGACAAAAAGTTTTTCTCTGCATACGAGAAATGCCAAATGGACTTCATTTATTGTCCAAATTCCATACTTGTACATTCACTTTCTTGTACATTCATTTTTTTGTTTCAAAGTAGTATACGGTATTTCAGTTTCGCTTTATTTTAATGTTTTTAAATAACAAGTTTTGTTTTCGTACTAGCCATTTATCAGTTCAAGTGTGTTGGTCATTTTGGCACTGATAAACTTCTTGCTATTTCCAAAAAAAAAGAAGAGAGATTTAACCCTCCTATATACAGTGCAGTTACCATAGAGCTGTCAGACCTTTCAAAACCTTTCAGGTTTTCTGGACTGAAAGGTTTTGAAAGGTGAGAAAGCTGTCTGACAAAAGGAACCTATGAAAGGTTTTGAAAGGTAAAACAACTCTCTGAACAAACTGGTGTGAGAAAAACAATACCTTTCAAGTTTCTGGACTGAAGGGCTTTGAAAGGTGAGAAAACTGTCTGACAAAAGGAGCCTATGAAAGATTTCGAAAGGTAAAACAACTCTCTGAACAAACTTTTGTGAAAAAAAAACCTTTTGAAAGGTGTAGTAGTGCAGTAGCAACAAATTCTGGAGCGTTTTGAAAGGTTCATACTTATTGATAGCCATTTTGCCCATTAAGCAGATTTTGAAAGGTAAAACCATAAGAGGGTTAAGCAAGGTTACACGTAGCTTGTAGTTGATGTAAAATATTATTTTTTCACCAACTCTTGATATGTTTACCTGTGAATAATTGTTTTTGTATCTCCAGAACTTCACCCAATGGTGTGTCCTTTGACGTTGAAAGCAGCCTTATTTTCTTCCCAGCGTGGCAGGACAATGGGGAGAACATATCGTGCATTTCCGAAGTGCCGAACTTGGGGACAGTCAGAAGCAGCGACGTCGTCCTCAATGTATCATGTAAGCTGCTTATCAGAGGCAGATTGTGAAACTACGGTTTCAGGCAACTGGGTTGAACCCGTCTGATTTTAGCCGACTGTTGCTCTTATGGTTTAGACACGAAACTTAACCTATTGCAAATAGTGCTGTGCATCATAATCAGAACCTGGTTGGGAGAACACAATATATGTAACCAGACATAAGTGTGTTTTTTGAAAAGTGAGATAATTGTTATTTACCTCATTTGATTCCCATAGAATCGCGTGTACACGCAGTCTTAAAATCCTCATAAAATTGGAAGTATGTATGGTATAAAGGTGGTTTTGGTACCAAATGAAAGCTAAAGATGGGTACTAAATGGAAATAACAATATTCCCACTTTTCAAAAAAACAACTTATGTCTGGTTTTGTGCGAGCAGGTCACATATATTTCACGCTTGTGGTTGAGGTTGAGTGAAAATATAGATGTACAATAAATGTCCCAGGAATTGTTCCCAGAGTTTTTGGGGTTGTTAACCAGTTCGCGCTGGATGACGTATATAAACGCAAATTTTTTCCCCAAATTCAAAACGGATGACGCATAAACACGCCAAGTTTAAGTTCGGAAATGTTTGTCAGCAGCGAGCAAGGCCGGAAATGCGTGGGTGTGCTTCCCGGCACTATCAGCCTGAACCCGCTTCGGATCCTCGTTTCGTTGAAAATAATCCCGCCCCTCGGCTCGGTGATGTTAAAATAATCCCGTTGCGAACTGGTTAACAAAACGTAATATGAAATGATAAAACTAGTTGTTGAAATCTTTATTCCGGAAAATATTTTCTTTTTGCTTTGAAAAAGTGCACTATTTTTGTGGACATCGCAAAAAGCATCTCTAAATGTCCTTGATTCCTTTTGAAGAGTTGCATTGGCTGATGCCACCCGACACGCCCTCGTATTTAATTTTAGGTTCACTGCTTAATAGATCCCCTGCAAATATAGAATCACTACGTCTCTGTTTCCGAGGATTCCACTCTGAACAGATAATGCGATTTTCAAATAAATAACAATTCAAAACAATTCAAAACAAAAGTGGCGCATCTTTTACGCAATAAATTGTGGCACAATTAAGTACCTTAAATGTCCTTTTTTTCTGAAAAACTGTTCTCTTTTAACAAAAAAATAACATTTGGTTTCAGGAACTACAATTAATAATGAGGGCAGTAACAGAGTTACAAAATATAAGTCTCCATTTGTGTGGAATTTTCTATTTTCGTTTTCTTGAATATTCATACTTAGATCTTCCAAAGGTGTCCGTTTTCCCTCGTGAGAAGACCATTCAGCAAGACGAGAGCCCCCTGTTCGCCTGTAGCGCGACAGCCAACCCCCCGGTCACCAGCTACAACTGGACCCTGCAACAGAAGAATGGCAAGATCATCCGCCAGTACACTGGGAGGTGGGTTTAGTTTCACTTAAAATCCTCAGCACATGAGCCAAAACAGCAGTGGTTTCAGTGTGCAATTATTGTCTGGTGTAATTATATACACACATTATATAGTCTAAAGCCGTGTCCGCATTGGACTTTTTTGGGTAGAATGTACGGAGACTGTTGTCAAATTAACCAAATTAAATCCAATGCGAACAGGCGGTAAAATTGTCAAATTGTCAATTTTACCCTCCGCAACAGTAAGATCTACAGGCCCAAGCTTCTAGCGGAGGAGTTACGTTGTATATTTTACGTCGCTGAAAAGTCCAGTGCGGACAGCCACGTAATGTAAAACCTACATTTTGGTCATGTGATTTCTGTCTAGATGTCGAGCGAATTCTGAGCTGAATTTCTGCCGTTTTCTGCTATTCGTGTAAATTTAGCGCGCGCTTTTTACAAAACCACATCCGGTGTCGGAGGTCAGGCGGAGGGCGCCCTCATTTGATTCTGAGAGGTCATGTCACTCTGGCCTAGTACTTCCCGCGAGCCGTTTAATCCCAGTGCGGACACTCGGAAGAATAACCACTGTGAACTTTGACAATTTTGTACTTTGTACACCTGACAAAGTGTTACCCCCAGAAGAATACACAACCTATGAACCTCATGTTGATTAGTGGCGTGTTATGCCGAGCGGTTAAGAGTTCGCGGACTCAAGCTCTGGTGTTTCTGATCAGCAGAGTGCTTGTTCGAGTCCCGGTCACATGTGTCCTTAACCCGTTCGCGCTGGATGACGTATATAATCGCAAAGTTTCCCCCAGATTTAAAACGGATAACGCATAAACACGCCACGAGCAAGGCCGGAAATGTCTGTTAGCAGCGATCAAGGCCGGAAATGAGTGGGTGTGCTTCCCGACACTATCGACCTGAACCCGCTTCGGATCGAGTTTCGTTAAAAATAATGCCGCCCCTCGGCTCGGCGATGTTAAAATAATCCCAGCGCGAACTGGTTAAGCAAGGGCACTTAATCACTTTCGGGTGGTCCTTCGGATAGGTCCTAAAGTTGTAGGTTTCATGTGTTGTGTAATGCACGTAAAAGAACCCAGTATTACTGGGTTCTTTTACGAACATTAATTTTGGATAGCTTTTATTTCTCTCCCGTTTTATTTTTGCATTTTTTGTCTTTCATCATTTGTTGTTTTCTACCTTGTAGGTCAGTGAGAGTAGAAACTCTAGACCCGGACCTCAACCAGGCCACTCTGACCTGCTTTGCAACAAACGAGTTTGGCTCGAACAACAGCAAAGCAGTCATCAAAGTTTTTGGTAAATTGAGCATGTGTGCTGTATGTGCCCTCTCTCTATTGTTTGTACGTCAAAATGTGGCAGGCAGGAAATAATGTGAGGGGTTCTGGAAAAATGAGATATGTATAGGGGTTAAATTGTAGAAATGCTCCTTTAACCTTCTGATTCTCAAATCATGCCTCCATCTTAATTCTTGTACTTTACTGGTACCATGTAGCTATTGATGGACAAAATGTTGTTTTTTATATGAAAATCGAAACCAATTATTTCTGTAGTTGCCTAAATCAAAAGTACTAGAGAAATAACAGTACATTGATAAATATAAACCTTTTCCACATCTATTACAGATGACTCGCATGATGAAGTTGAGGTTCCCTGGGTCATCATGATCACCGCTCTGTCATTCCTTGCCATTCTCATGGTGGTCATGCCTATTGTCATCTACAGACATCGTGGCAAGATACAAGACCTCTTCTTCAAAAACAAAAAGAAATCAAATCAAGGTAAGAAAGAAACCACATTCCAGTTGCTGTTATAGGCATATACAGTGGAACGCCGTTATACTGAACACCGCTATACCAAACATTCGGGTTTACTACGTACACCTCATAAATATTTAGGAGCAAACTGGAAGGCGTCATTGGCCGATTCCGCCGCGCGTCCGGGAAGTAAAAAAGATATGCGGCAATGTGGTGTCATTCCGGTGAGTATCCAGCTCGCTGCCGTGCGGTATTCTTTTCCGGTAGCACCAACAATTTTCTCTGGAACCCGCCTCATAGACATGTAGTGATCTATGGCATGTAATCTTTACAGAACCAGTCTCAGTAACGACTGACAAAGGACTAGAATATCTTGTGCTGATGCAAAATCTACGAAGGCCGTTATCGACAAGGCAGTGAATATTTTGTTTGATTTAAATGTGCATTAAATTTCACATTTTTTACTGTGTCTATAACGATGATTTACACATTTTTGAGAACTGATGTGAATGTTTGGTGAAAGTCACCGTGAATCACAGTGTGACATGTATAATACATTTCTCCAGTTGACAGTGAACTGTATTTTCCCCCTCCCCCCCCCAAAAAAATAATAATAATAACAAAATAATAATAATAAATACTTAATTTTGTTTCTCCCGAACCATTTTCCCCCCTTTTTTTTTAGATTTTTTTCAGCAAATACGGACAGTAACGATATGCATCGGGTTGGGGTTGATCAGGCTAAACCGACCTAAAACATGAAAGATAAAAACCGATCTGACCTGAACTCCCCCAAACTGACCTGATGACCCTACCCAAAATTTGAGAAAAACGTTACCCGAACTGACAGATAACTTTGACCTACTTTGTAAAAGTAATCAATTTTGTTGCGTTTTTGTTTTACTTTGTTGAACAGAGGGCAAGTCACATGACGTCTTTGTGGCCTACAAAGGGGGTGGGGACGAGGAAGAGTTTGTGATTCATTGTCTGGTACCCAAGGTGAAGGAATGGGGCTGTGATGTCTGCGTGCACTATCAGAACTTCCTGCCTGGGAGAGGTAATAACAAAAGGCACCAGTCTGATAGATTATGGCTACTGTGCAGAGTTTTTTGATGCGGCTGTTGATATTAACTGTACAATGTCATTGTCAAAAGTACAGGCTGAAGCCTATTCCTCTACGAATCTTCTGCTAGAGCTTTCGCAAAACGGAGTGTTTCGGAGTGTTTCTCCGTAGATGAACGCTTTGAAAATGTGGGGTGGGTGGGATGATGTTTTGTGGAGACGTTGGAAGGTTTCCGATGGTTTCGTGTAGACTTTTGTGTCTAGGATTCCTATTTTTCGAAAACGATCTCCTTTGAAGATGGTCAAGTCAAGGTAGTATATAAATGATTCAGAGGCTTCGTATGTGAACTTTAGTGTTGGGTGCATCTTGTTTATTTCTGTGATGAGATTTTTGAATTCGTCCAGAGTTCCATTGTAGATGACCAATATTGTTTTCGCCGGACGGCGATCGCGAGATTTGTTTAATAAAATTATATTTTTAGAAAATAATTACAGGATATCTAGCGCAATCATTTTGCTGGATGCCTAGAATCATTATTTACTTTCAAATAAGTAAGATATTTCTTAATAATTCGGTAGTAAATATTTTTGATATCTGCAAATGGTGTATCCTACCTTTAACAACTTTTACCCATTACATAAACCACACTATATGACCAACTTATTTCATGGAAATGACCCCAATGAATTGCCTATTTGTTTCTGTGACTCCTGAGGGAAAGTGGCTGGAAACGGGGCACTGTGGTCCAGTGGTTACCGTGTTTGACTCCTGTACGATGGTACGTGGGTCCAAACCCCGGCAGGGAACATGGTGCTTGTGTTCTTGGGCAAGACACTTTGCTACAATTGCCTCTCTCCACCCAGGAGTATAAATGGGTACCTGTGAAGGTAGAGACCACATGCGCTGATCTTGAGCTGCTGCAGAAATGGTCTCGTTCCTGGTAAACAGGGATAATAGTTGTAAAGCGCTTTGATACACCCACATTGTGGGAGTCTAAAGCGCTATATAAAAAACAAACATTATTATTATTATAAACAGGGTGTAATTCCTTCCGACCACATTGGGGCCATTGACCAATGTTGGCCATGAGTTGTGGTCAAACTGTACGTCATCAAAACAAAAATCACACTTTAAAATGAATACGTTACCTCAAAGGCTTTTTTGAGATTTTGTCACAAATTCTGCTTCCATACTGCAATAACAAACCACACTCCAATAACAAACCACACTCAAGAGGTTTATAATACACAAAACAAACTTTTGGTGCGTTCATTTTTCAGCAATCGATGACAACATCGTGGCTGCTGTAGGCAGCTGCCGCAAGACGCTCCTGGTCTTGTCCCCCGACTTTATGACCAGCCAGTGGTGCAACTTCGAGTTCCTGTGCGCCGTTGACGAGATGCTGCGGAACCAGACCAACTTCATCATCCCGCTGATGTTCCAGGATATTCGCGGCGAGGAGCTCTGCAGCAGCATGCAGACCCTGCTGGACACCGTATCGTTCATCCCCTGGCCGACCGGAACCAGTCAGGGGCAGATTGACGAATTCTGGAAGCTGTTGAAGAGGGCCGTCGAGACGGAGTTTAACGTGAACACGGATCGGAACGCAGAGGAGCTGGATGAGGTCAATAATCACCTGGCAGGTGAAAATGTCGACAATGTTCATCTCATTAATTTTAACCAATTCGCGCTGGGATCATTATGACATTGACCGGACCGAGGCGCAGGATTATTTTTCACAAACATCGCTCCGAGCCGGGTTCAGGCCGGCATTTGTGGGTAAGCTTGCTGTGAGCCGGTCGCTGACAGATATTTTAGTCTCGCTCCAAATTGCTTGTGACGTCTTTATCCGTTATCCGTTTTGAACTTTGGGAAATCGTTACGTGTATACGCATGTTCTCCGACGCGAACTGTTTAATTTTGCCAAAGAGAAAAGAAAATTAACATATCTCGCTCATCCACATAAGTAGAGTTAGTCGTTGATTCTCTTCTGTGCCAAGATGTTTTCTTTCTGGGTCCTCCAGTTTTCCTTTCTTCGCAAATATATTCAATATACTCAATATATTATACATGAAACTAAGTACACTGAAGGACATTTAGGTTTTTGTAACTTGGTAACAAAATATTGCTGAATTATATTCAAAAATTGTAGGTACATGTGATGTACAAAGAAGTAATTTACAAATAATTTTCTACACGTCTATGCATTTTGAGATCTATTTTTACTATTTTATTCCTGTTATCACAATAAAAGTGGTATAATTCTACAAAATCTACTTAGGAAATTTTCAAAATGTATATATTACTTTTGCTACCCGGGTATATTTTTATATATATTTGCTTTTTGTATCGCTAAATTGCATGCAGCATGATTGAATATATTAAAAATATTACTTTTAATGAAATAGATAAGATATTTATTTTCTTGCCACATTAGATATTTGTATTTTCGTATTCTTTTCAAAACAGGTAAATTTAGAGTTCTATTTTGATAATTCTTATCTGATCGTACTTAGGCAGTACTTATGTATGTATCATTGTACTGCTGTTTATCAAAAGTGTATAATGATTAGTGCTGGGCGAGTAACACCAGTACTCGAGTACTCGTGATCAGTTTTTGCTACTCGTATCACTACTCGTGGTTTTTAACTATTCAATTACCCTTGCCATCCTGAGTAGCATTAACCAGTTCGCGCCGGGATTAATTTAACATTACCGAGCCGAGGGGCGAGATTATTTTTAACGAAACTCGATCCGAAGCGGGTTCAGGCTGATAGTACCGGGAAGCACACCCACGCATTTCCGGCCTTGCTCGCTGCTGACAGACATTTCCGAACTTGAACTTGGCGAGTTTATGCGTCATCCGTTTTGAATTTGGGAAAAACTTTGCGTTTATATACGTCATCCGGCGCAAACTGGTTAAATACTTGCGAGTAGGGATTTTGAGCAAGCAATGATTGTTTACAAGTACCAGGGGAGTGGGGAGTGGGGAGTGGGGAGTGGGGAGTGGGGAGTGGGGAGTGGGGAGTGGGGAGTGGGGAGTGGGGAGTGGGGAGTGGGGAGTGGGGAGTGGGGAGTGGGGAGTGGGAGGGGGGGGGCTTCCCTCCTTTTCATATCTTGTTTTTTTTCTTTTTTACTGAGGATAAGTATATTTTTGTATCAATTATCTGGGTACTTAAAGATGGACTACAACGAAAACTCACACATTAAATTTATTATCGGACCTTGTTTATGTTGTGTTCAGGTAACACTTTATTGTTACGGTCATGTTTTTCTCTAAATAATTTTGTTGCAATTTGACCGAAAAAATTAGACCTCGATTCTTCGATTTTGAAATTTTCCGCCCTGTACTGGTTCCCGGCAAAGATCCACTGAAAACCACAATGAAATCCACGATATAGTACCAGCGGACTTGTAAACCAGCGAAAAGTGATGACGTACTACCCATGAAAACGCATACATGGTGGCCCTGAAGGGACTCCACAGATCGCGAATATCGACGTCAAATTTGACGTCGATATTCACGACTTTCCAAAAAAGTCGCGAATATTGACGTCAAATTTGACGTCAATATTCGCGATCTGCGGAGTCCCTTCAGGGCCACCATATGTATGCGTTTTCATGGGTAGTACGTCACACACAAAGTATGAATTATTCATGAGTTTTTCTGGGTCGTAGAACGCCGATCAATTTTGTTGTTTTTTTGCATGAAGGAACAAGATTTATTGAATACTAATGATATATTAGTAATCATTATACATTTCTCGAACAAAAAACAGCAACACAGCCTTTATCATTATTCCGTTGTAGTCCATCTTTAAAGTTAGGATACACCATTTGCAGATAGCGAAAATGTTTACTACCGAATTATTAAGAAATATCTTACTCATCTGAAAGTAAATAATGAATCCAGGCATCCAACTAAATGATTGCGCTATATATCCTGTAATTATTATGAAAAATATAATTTTATAAAGAAAAATTTGCGATCGCTGGACGGCGATCGAGAAAAAACACAAATAACATAAGAATAACAATAAGAATAATAAGAATCGACGCCGGTTGAAAACAAACGCTGTTTTTAGTGCTTTTCTCACCATTTATAATTGTAAAACTTCGGACAGGTCAGTTAAACGATATTTACTATAAAATACAACCCCCCACATCTACCCATTCATGATAATTCAAGCAATTACCATAATTCAAGCAATTACCAATGGTGTATCCTACCTTTAATACAGAGACTCGACTATTTTTTCAACATAGATTTTGTATACTTATTTTATTGTTCTATATTTTAAGGTTTGGTAGTTTCCCGATTGTAGAATTGTTTAATGTCAGTTGTTTTATGTCGGTACTGGAACCCATAGGAGACCAGTGGATTTCACTAAATGGGCCACCTAGTAAAAAATATGAAATAAATAAATACTACTAGTACTACTGTAAATGTGTATTAAAACAAAGATATCTTTTTACCCCCTAATCCTCCTTTTGCTGGTTCTTCTACCCAAATTCGGCATCCCTCTTTTGTGTTTCTTTTCCGAACCATGTCATGCATCATGCTTGTATGTTCCCCTTTATATGTTTGTTTTATGTACACAGCCATTTTGTCTCTGAAGAAGATCTTATTTAATGTGTATATAGGTCATTCCAGCCAGTAAGCAGTTTGCAGCAGTTTTAATCTTTAAAAAGAAGAAGATATATGTGTACTTTTGTACAAAATCGTTGGGTAAAAAAAAGACAGTTACATGTATATGTACACATCCGATGCTTATTTTATAAAAAGTACCGGTAACATAGATTTCTACACTATCTACAACTCAATGAGTTTGTTGAAATTGAATGTTTCAGATAATAAGTAATCAGTGGTTAAATGAAGATTGTAAAAATGTGCTCTTGCCAAAAATCAACTTGAAACTTCTAATCCGCTGGGAAAATACAGATATGAGAAAATACAGACGAGATGAAACAGAAGAAATGACATGACCCCTTGCTCAATTAATTACACACATGTATTTATTTATTAATTACCGTCATTAAACTGGGTACGTAGCCTTTTCAGTGGAATCCACTGTTCTCTCATGGGGCTCAGTGAGAGAAGATAATGTGAAGAAATTACAGTTTTAGAAGTGGGGGAAAAACTCCATTTGAATATTCTTGGGGGAAAAAACAGCCGGGTTTAATTTCGGTCACAGCGGTGGAAGGCGAGGAAAGAACTGATAATGATATGCACAATATTTTCTGAACTTCCAATAAACTGTTATAACAAATCTCTAAAACATGGACTTGGCATAAATATTTTGGTTAAAAAAACACATAAAAACCACACATAAAAACAAGAAAAATGTTTTTTGATAAAAAATAACTTAATTTTCACTGTGTGACGACAAGCAAGTTTTTTTCGTCCCAATCAGCACCTCATGAATTATCCATATTTTTTCTTCTTCTAGTTTTGTTGAAAAAGTTTGCGTTTATCACTCAGTAAAATGTGAGAGCGCCATCATGTGTTTCGCACGTCTGCGCGCGTGCGCGCGCGCTGATATAAAAACTCACCGCAAGTCTAATCATATCGGTGCGCACTCCGATTTTTGGTCGAATTAAACACTATTTTGACGTCTTTTGGAGACTCCGTCTAGGTTGTAATTACACACATTGTTTTGTGTTGTGCAACAAAATTGAAGTGTCAAAAACTCGAGTTCAAAGCAAGTATATTATGTTTAAGCAAGTTCAAGCCATCTTAATCAATTCAGTCCCGTTATTAAATGGTGTTTTCGGTCCGGGAAAGTTTTTTTACGGTGACTTGAGAACCGTTTTGGAAAGTGCGGATCTGTAGCTTGTCAGACCAATACGCTGCAAAGTGCAAATTAAAAAACCTTCATGGTCCAAGTTACTGGACCCTATGGCTGCAGTTATCGCTTTTTAAAAAGTTGGACTTGATCAGCAAAGAGCGCCAGATCATGTCCAAATGCTTTTTAACAAAGCGATATAACTAGGGTCCAGCCAAACTCAAACTACCAAATTACAAACAATAAAAATGAAACATGTATTTAGTGCGGGCCTTGATACGGCTTCGTTCTGTTGCACTTTTTCACTCGATATCCAACATGTCAAAGTTTTCTCTGTTGTTTTCAACGAAAACTTTCTGCTGAATGGTCAAGCTCCCATCTTTAGTTTAATTGTTGCTGGATTGATTTTGTGATTTCTGTGTTGGTTGCAAGTTTATAGCGTCCCAACACAGTCACAACAGTTACAAAATGTTATGTTTTGATAAAACATTTTAGTTACCAAAAAAATAATCCAATCACACTTGTGTTTCTCCACCTCACAACCGAGGGGATTGAAACACACACAAAAAAACGCTTAGTGCTCGAATGACGGTTTCTTTGTTAAAATTTGTCCTCGACCATATGGGTAAGCGTTTGGTTTATGTGGTTGAATATTGTACTGAAACAATTAGAAACACATTGGTCGATTCTCGGTCGTTATGTGGTTCAGGACTTTTGGTTCCTGTGTGTAATTTTTACTCTGAAAATCTAAGTTCAGGCCGTATTTGTTTAAAGGGCTCTACTGGAAAGAATATGTTGCATCTTGATGACACTTTTTCGTCATTGTCATATAAAAGGTCAATCAGTTCAAAAATGTCGAAAAGACGAATCTGGGACTGAGAAATATTTTCAATTTTGTCAGAAAAAAACCAATTTTTGTTCTAGACTTTCCATAGACTTTGTACATGTATGTCCATGAGAGATGTGGCAGCAACATGCAACATTTTGTTCTGGTATGATGTGTTTATGCGTCATCTGTTTTTAATATGGGGAAAACTTTGGGTGTACGTCCTCCGGCGCGAACTGGTTAAAGGTAGGATACACCTTTTGCTGATATCAAAAAGATTTACTACCGAATTAAGAAATATCTTATTAATTTAAAAGTAAATAATGATATCCTATAATTGTTCCGGGAAATTGAATAAAAAAACCAGAAAAACATAAGAAACAGTGCCTGGCGTCGGTTAAAAATGAACGCCGTTTTTCTTGCTTTTCTCAGCATCTATGCTTGTAAAACCTCGAAGAAGTCTTACTATAAAATGCAACCCCCCCAAATCCATCCATTCAAGATAATTCAAGCAATTACCAATGGTGTATCCTACCTTCTAGTGCACTTCCAAAGAAAAACAAACATTGACAAAAAATCCATCTTGTATAGCATTGCCTCTTTTATTCTTTCAACAGGTCTGTTACACAATGCTTTCTTTTTGCAACTCTCCACTTTATTTGATTTTGGCGACTGTAGAAATTATATTACAACTTGCTCTGACTTCGGACACATCTGGTAAGTCAACACGTACAGCTATGTATGCTATGTAACTGCTATTTCTTTGGTTTTTTTTGTTGAGAATGAGAGAAGTGCTTTTTGGTTATAAATATAAAACATAAAAGTCAAGTGTGGTCCAATGATTATGTTGTTCGACTTGTGTGCGATGGTACATAGGTTCGAATCCTGACAGGAACATGGTGTTCTTGGGCAAGACACTTTATTGCAATTGTCTTATTCCTGAAGAACAGGGATTTATGTAGTTAACAAAATGTAATCGATCTTGGGCTGGGCTCCGTGGTCGGAGATGGATCAGATGGCTGTCTACGTGTACAAACTATCGACTTGACCACGTTGTAGCCGCATCCTTCGCAATTCAGCTTGTCAGTTGTGAGTATTAGGATGATAAGCCCCCCAAATTATTATTATATTCTTAAAACATGTTGTGAACTACCGAATAATCATGTATATTGGCTGTCGATAGTTTGTTCTCAGATAAAGACCTATTAGGACACGCATTTAAATGTAGTATACACCATTTGCAGATATCAAAACATTTTACTACCGAATTATTATTTTGAAAACAAATAATGATTGTAAGCATCCAGCAAAATGATTGCGCTAGATATTTTTAAATTGTTCAGCCGGACACAATTGCGAAAAACACAAGAACAATATAACAACTAACCGACGCCAGTTGAAAATGAACGCTGTTTTTCTTGCTTCTCTCAGAATCCATGATTGTAAAACTCCGAACAGGTCAGTTAAACGATATTTGCTATAAAATGCAACCCCCCAAATCCACCCAATCTTGATAATTCAAGCAATTACTAATAGTGTATCTTACCTTTAAATACCATAATTTGCAGGTAGATAGTGTTTAATTTATCAATCTACATGTATATGTCAATCTTCTTTTGCAGGTTACCACTTATCAGTTGGTTCTCACAGAACAGACACCGGATCGCTGAATGGCAAGTTCTATCTTGAGAACTCACAAGCGGTAAGGCGATTCATTGTGGGTACATACATTCTTTATTCCATAGGGTTCGTGTGCTTGAAATTCGGGCGATTCACAATGCAGTGCTCCACCAAGCTTTTGACTCAAAAGAGCCACTTTTAAACTTTACGGTCGACTTCTTCCGTACATCATACTGTAGTGAAATATATATTCTTCATTGTTCACGCGAGCTACAACACAAACATAAATGTATCTGGAAGCGTCGTTGATTAAAACATTGTTATATGCAGAAACAAAATTGGAACTTTATTCGTGCGCGTCCAAAAAGACGTAAAAACTAATGAGTTCATGCAAAATGAATACCATTTTTCAAACTGATGCCGACTTTTCCCCATGATGCACTGCGGGTACAGCAGGATTTGCGCCTCCAACGGCAGCTTCTAGGTATTGTGAATCGCTCGAATTTGGCGGATACGTCCTCCGGCGCGGCGTGAACTGGTTAAGAAAAATCTCTCTAAACTCAAACTCTGAAAATTCTACCATCACCCTAATTTGTGGTCTTCTCCATTTTAGTTCATTATAACTTAAAGGTAGTATACACCATTGGTAATTGCTTGAATTATCATGAATGGGTAGATTTGGGGGGTTGTATTTCATAGTAAATATTGTTTAACTGACTTTTCCGAAGTTTTACAATCATGGATGCCGAGAAAAGCACGAAAAACAGCGTTTGTTTTCAACCGGGGTCGAGCAGTTATTCTTATGTTATTTTTGTTTTTTTCGCTCTCGCCGTCCGGCGAGAGCGAATCTTTCTTTATAAATTATTTTTATTTTGGAATAATTACAGGATATCTAGCGCAATCCTTTTGCTGAATGCCTAGAATCATTATTTACTTTCAATTGTGTAAGGTATTTCTTAATAATTCAGTAGTAAATATTTTCGATATCTGCAAATGGTGTACCCTACCTTTAACCCAATTTTACCTCTAGACCCTTTTACTGGAGACCCAGAATGTTATGGGGACACGAAATAGTCCCCACAACTTTGCTCAGATTTGTTCAAACAAAAGTAAGTGTTCCCATAACACGGTGTATGCCTACCCTAGTGTGCTCCTAACCACACGCCTGTGATTATCAAATCCGAAAGACTACTGTTATGAGCCAAAATGACGTTTTGATTTTGTTTTGCTTTTGAATTTGAGAAAAGTTTCTGCACTTGAGAGAGGGTGTTGGTTCAGGATAAAAAATTCAACACCAGCTCAATGTTTTGTCCTCGTCTGTTGTTAAGAATTTGTTTTTTTAAATGCCTAAACCAAATTCTGCCTCATTCTGACGTTGGGAATTGATAGTGTTTTAGGCAAATGTGCTACATGCGCCAACAAGCAGACTGGTAGTGCAAAATGTTAAGAAATTGTTGGCTAAATACTCCTTTTTCTTGCTTTCAGAAAATTGTTTGAACCTCAAATTTTTGTTCTGGGCCTCTCATCAGGTGTTCCCCTTAATTTTTCGACAGATTTCCCTTCCCAAGCTTTTTTTCAGAAAGGGCGAAACAGAATGTGGACGCGTGCAGGCCCACAATCCATATAACCAATTTCCGCATCCTAGCTAGACCATGGGTTCTAACTTCAGTTGGGATGGTCTCGCCTTTAAGTTGGGATGGTCTATGGCCAGCTTCAGTTGGGACCTTAGCGGGTTTTCGCCTATCTCGTAAATCAGAATTGGTATCAATGTTTTGGATTACTGTAAATATCTTTGTACTTCTGTAAATATTATGTTTGTAACTTTCTGTAAATGTTGTTGTATTTATATGTACTGTTATTTTTTTTAATGATGTATGCAGGGCCCCAATGAAAACCAGTTTTACACTGTTTGGGCACAACCTGGGTAAAGAAATGGAATAAATAATTAAATGGCCTTACACTATTAATGGATTCTGTCCCAAGTAGGTATTCCAGTGCGAGATAGCAGCTGATGATGACAACTATGGGATTGATAGCAGATCTGTCGGACATTCATTTGCCTCCCTGGGATTGGCACCTGTCGTCACACTGAGGAACACCACCTGGATTCGAACCATCCACTTTCCCTTAGAATCGTGGGTAAGTCCCCTGCAAGGATTGACATCTTTAATCACAATGTAGTACACAACCTGGATTTGAACCATCCACTTAATTTCTCCTAGAATCTTGGGCAAGTCCCTTGCAAGGATTGACATCTTTAATCACAATGTAGAACACCAGCTGGATTCGAACCATTCACTTCCTCTTAGAATCTTGGGCAAGTCCTATGCAAGAATTGACATCTTTAAAGGTAGTATACACCATTGGTAATTTGTTGAATTATCAGGAATGGGTGGATTTGGGGGGTTGTATTTTATAGTAAATATCGTTTAACTGACCTGTCCGAATTTTTACATTCATGGATGCCGAGAAAAGCATGAAAAACAGCGTTTGTTTTCCACCGAAGTCGAGCAGTTATTCTTATGTTATCTTTGTTTTTTCGCGCTCGCCGGACGGCGAGAATGAATTTTGGTTTATACAATTCAATTTTTTGGAACAATTACAGGATATCTAGGGCCCTTATTTTGCTGGATGCCTACAATCATTATTTACTTTTAAATAAGTAAGATATTTCTTAATAATTCGGTAGTAAATTTTTTCGATATCTGCAAATGGTGTATACTACCTTTAATCACAATGTAGTACACAGCCTGGAATCGAACCATCCACTTCCCCCTAGAATCTTGGTCAAGTCCTACGCAAAGATTGACATCTATAATCACAATGTACAAATATGTAGAACACAACCTGGATTTGAACCATCCACTTCCTCCTAGATTTTCAGAGAAGTCCAATATGCAGGGATTGGTATCTTTGTAACGATGTGTATGTGGAACACGACCTGGATTCAAACCATCCACTTTTATTTCCCATCATGGCAATTCATAATGCCACGATTATAAAAAAAACGTACTCTAGAATTTCCTTTAAACATTAAATTCTAATTTGAATTATTTTTTTTGTTTATATTCTTTTGTATCTAATATCTTTAGCAAGAGGAAAACAATTCGCTATAAAATTTTAACCCTCTTCAATTTAAAATCTGTAGTATCACTACAATCAGGATTGTGACTGTCTCAAAACCATCTGTTGTATTTGTTTTTTCTTTCACAGATTTTTAGTTAAGGGAGAATGTTTTTGCCGTATTAACCAAATTTGTGTAATATTGTTTTCAACAGAATAGTTCTACAGGTGTATGGAAGCTCAAAACATCCAAAGAAGATCTTTTCACTTTGGACAGTAAGTCGCATTCTGAATTTTTCAATTTAATAATATGTGACCCGCTCCAGGAAAAGGTGACATAAGTCGCGCTATGCATTTATGAGTAATGGCCTGTTAAAGTTAATAGAGTAAATATTTTTATCAAAATTTGATTTTCATTTTTGTCTTAAATGACATCTTTAATATCCAAAGTTTCAGATTTGATTATAACAAAAAGCTAGAATTCGATAAATAAAGTGAAACGAAACCTTTTAAGTGTGCATAGTTCCAATGTATTGTCTTAGTTTTGTTGTGTTTCAAAGCCTGTTTTCTCAGTTGTGTATTTTGAATTCCATAGAACTATTAATATGCAAAACGTTGAATCAAATAAAAGCTTATATCCTGGACTTTTCAATCATTTACATAACTCTATTTTGGGTTTTTGCGACTTATGTTACCTTTTCCTGGAGTGGGTCACATATTTACTTAAAGGTAGGATACACCATTTGCAGATATCAAATTTTCTTACTACCGAATTATTAAAAAATATCTTACTTATTTGAAAGTAAATATTGATAGGCATCCAGCAAAATGATTGCGCAAGATATCCTGTAATTGTTCCGAAAAATTGAATTTTATAATGAAAAATTCACGATTGCCGGACGGTGATCGCGAAAAACCAGGAACAACGCCGGTTAAAAACGAATGCCGTTTTTATCTTGCCTTTTTCAGCATCAATGATTGTAAAATTTTGGACAGGTCAGTTAAACGATATTTACTATAAAATACAACCCCCAAATCCACCCATTCGTGATCATTCAAGCAATTACCAATAGTGTATCCTACCTTTATTTCGCAAACCTCAAACGGCCGGTGCTTTATGTTAAAGGTAGTATACACCATTGGTAATTGCTTGAATTATCACGAATGAGTAGATTTGGGGAGTTGTATTTTATAGTAAATATCGTTTAAACTGAGCTGTCCGAAGTTTTACAATCATTGATGCCGAGAAAAGCACGAAAAACAGCGTTTATTTTCAATCGGGGTCGAGCAGTTATTCTTATGTTATCTTTGTTTTTTCACAATCGCCATCCGTCGATCACGAATTTTTCATTATAAAATTATATTTTTCGGAAGAATTACAGGATATCTAGCGCAATCATTTTGCTGGATGCCTACAATCAATATTTACTTTCAAATAAGTAAGATATTTCTTAATAATTCGGTAGTAAATTTTTTTGATATCTGCAAATGGTGTATCCTACCTTTAAAGAGTTATTGGTGGCTATTATTTTCAAAATAAATAGAAGGGAAAAGCCATAAGTTGCTTTAGAATTCGGTGTCATGAATAAGAATTGGGTGTGATGAATAAAAGAAGGTGCACTAAAGTAGGCCACAAGATAGATGCCTTTTTGGGCTAGTGATGGTCCAGTGGCTGAAAATGGCTATACCGAACGGTCGATCATACCGAACAAAATCTGTGTTCATTATAGCGGCGATCCACTGTATTGAATTCTTTACACATTAGTTCAACATAGAAGCAGTAAAACTGGCTGAAATTTTGTTCTTCTCTTCCAGGTGATACAAAGGAATGGATTGCTGAAGTTAGTCTGGATGCCTCAACAGAACTCTTGGGGGTTGTTACGTCATTATTGGATCTCACTCTAGGTAATAACCTGGGTGGGGCTAATTTCATAGAGCTGCTTAACCAGTTCGCGCCGGGATTATTTTAACATCGCCGAGTCGAGGGGCGGGATCCGAAGCGGGTTTAAGCCGAGAGTACCGGGAAGCACACCCACCCATTTCCGGCCTTGCTCGCTGCTGACAGACATTTCCGGCCTTGCTCGTGGCGTGTTTATGCGTCATTCGTTTTGAATCTGGGGAAAACTTTGCGTTTATATTCGTCTTCCGGCGCGAACTTGTTAAGCACAAAATTTAGCTTAAACACAAAAACTGTTGCTTAGTAAATCATGTTAGGACTCAACATTCCATGTGATCGTTATGCTAAGCTAACAACAGCTAAATACCAATCACAAATAATATACATAACATGGAGTTGTTTTAGGTAAGCTGGGGTTACTAATACCCCAGTCACAATTGGCTTGCGATGGGTTTGCGATTAGTTTGCGGCGGATTTCTAGGCATTTTCGGCCGGGGCCCTACGGGACTCCTTGCGGCTGCCGGGTCATTTTTTGGCATCGGGCGGGCATCGAGTTACTTTTAACTCGGACTTAAAACCTGGTGCGGCGTTTCGCATCGCAAACTGATCGCCAATAAATCGGTCGATGCCTAGCCGATGTCCGGCAGGGCATCGCACACGTCGGGCGGGCGCCGAGCCAAATTTTGGACAACCCAGACAATCAATATATCGGCCAGGCGCCGCCCACACGCCGGCCGGGTTCCGCCAGGCGTCCGGCCGACTTGGAGGTGCCTGGCCGGAAATCGGCCGGGTGCCAGACGGCGCCCTGCCGGCGCCCAGCCTGAAATCGGTCATGCATCGGCCGGGGCTCGCAGGGTAAAAAAAGCGGCTCTTCTACATCTACACACAGTTTATCACACAAGTTTCATAGTGCAAGTACTACATCTCTTCTTCAGCCACCAATGCAACAAGAACCAGGTTGTAGCGGTATAGCGTGCAAACGCCAACCTCTCCCTCGACCGGGCGACCTACACGCGCTGTGCAGGTGCCCGCAAGCGTTGTGGAGGTATCAACGGCATTTTCTTATTTAACGGCCCTGTCACACCAGAACATTTTAGGCCAACGCGTGAGTAGCGTGTTGTAATTTTGGCAACACGCTGGCAAACGCTAGGCCAGCGTTAGCAACACGATGAGCGCGTTACTCACACGCTGGGACACGCTGTCATACGCTGAGGAATTTGTTTTTTCTCAAAATAGCTACAATTTCCAGCGTTTGCCAGCGTGTGACTGCACACGCGGGCGGCGCGTTTTAGATTCGTTACTCACGCGTCGAACACGCTAGGCGATCGTTATCAACCCGCTACTCACACGCTGGCGTACGCCGGCGTACGCTTGCGACACGCTGGTTATGGCCCTGCCACACCAGGACGTTTTAGGCCAATGCATGAGTAGCGCGTTAAAAATAGTTGATACGCTGGCAATTGCTGAACTTTCACAGAAAAAGTCAAGTGGAACCGTGATTTCAGCGTGTTCATACAGGTTGATAACGGGTTCTCTCTTCAATGGCATGAAACAATCGGATATCTGTCGCCTACAAAAGCTTCAAAACAATGCTGCCCGTATCACACTCACACAACCTAAACATTGTAGTGCATCACCACTTCTTCGGCAATTACACTGGCTACCTGTTCAAAAACGAATCATCTTCAAAACGGCTGTGAATATGTACAAGGCACTCTCAGGCACGCATCCACAATACATTATACATTCACTTGACCTCAGTAACCCCAACCGACGGTGATAAGGCTTTCTCTGTGGCTGGACCCAGATGCTGGAACTCAATACCTCTCAACATTCGTCATTGTAACTCTGTTCACCAGTTTAAACGTAAACTCAAATCATATCTGTTTTCATCCTAGGTTTGCTCTCATCTTTCATTTTGCAATTTCATCTTTTTCTGTTTTCGTGGAGTTGTTCTCAAGCGCATTGAAACCTTTGGAAAAATGCGCTTTATAAATGCCATTATTATTATTATTATTATTATTCATAGCGTATGCCGGCGCGTAAGTACCGTGTGAGGAACGCGCTCAGCGTGTAATGAACGCATCACTGATTTATATAAAAAATACGACAGCGGGTCGCCAGCGTGAGAGTAGTGGGTTGGTAACGATCGTCTAGCGCGTTCGACGCGTAAGTAACGGCCTTCTTGCGCGCCGCTAGCGTGTGCAGTCACACGCTGGCAAACGCTCAATTTTTTTACGTATGTTGAAAAACGTATTTTTGTCTCAGCGTGTGACAGCGTGTTCCAGCGTGTGGGTAACGCGCTCAGCGCGTTGCGAACGCTGGCCTAGCGTTGGTCAGCGTTTACCCGCGTGTTGTCGAAATTTCAACACGTTTGCCTCAAACGTTCTGGTGTGACAGGGCCATTACTGTAGTAGCGCGTCATCTTTTTGTACAACTAATCATGTGTTCGTTGCCGTACGCTGGCGCGCGTTGGACCGCGCTACTCACGCGCTGGGCAGTCGTTCATCAGTCGTCGAGCGCGTTACTAACGCGTTATTCATGCGCTGGCGAACGCTATGAACCTGTTATTAACGCGTTATGGACACGCTGAAATCACGGTTCAACTTGACTTTTTCTGTGGAAGTTCAGCGTTTGCCAGCATATCAACTATTTTTAATGCGCTACTCACGCGTTGGCCTAAAACGTTCTAGTGTGACAGGGCCATTAAGAAGGTCAGAGGAGAGCTTCTGCCGCCGGCCGTTGATCGCTGGCCACTCGACAGGCACACTACAGATGCCCGTCCGGCCGCCGTACGACCTGTACGAATTGGTTGGCACCCTGCCGGATACCGCAGGGCTATCGCAAGGACATAAACAGGGCACCGGACGAGTGCCTGCCGGACACCGGCCGATAAACGGGCCAATAATTCGACCCCATTTCCACGAAAGTCGGCCGATCGCCGGTCGGCGACCCCCCGGGCCCCGTCATGGCAGCGTACGGGGCACTTTTAATTGTGACTGTGACCGCCATATCGCACGATCTTTCGCCGACCTCTACACGCCGGCCGATGCCTAGAAATCGCACACGCCGCCCGGGCTCCGCTTTAATTGTGACTGGGGTATAAGCAAGAATGTTTTGTGCTTAAGCAGCTCTATGAAATTGGCCTCTGTACCTCAAAAAAGCTAAGCAGATTTAGGGAAGGTATGGTATACCTTTTGCAGCTATTCAAAAAGTAACCAATCAAATTATTGTTCAAAAAATTATGCAAATTTATGTTAAAGATGACGGGTCGTCATATTCAGTGGGAGAATGATGTTCGTATAGGCCTATAGTTCGAAAGTTGGGTGACTAGTTGCTAAAATATACTGTAATTATAGTAGGGATGAGTCTGTACCACAATTGCTGAATTGCTTAAGAAAGCGAAATGTGACGTCCACCAAATTGAACACCTGTATACCAGGTAAAAGTTAGAACACATATTAGAACTCCCCCGTTTAACCGTTTTGGCTTGGTGGATTGAGGGCGATCAACCTATTTACAATATAAACATTCAGTCCAAGGCGGATATTTTGATACTAGTAATAGATATCAAAAGCTATGATCAGACAGCTTGATGTCTTCTCAAGATTACAATAGTTATGGTCAAAAGTTCAATTCTATGCCAGGTGGGGAAAGGTTTCCACTTCCAAAAGTCCATTGCAAACAAAGTATCATCGTGGGTGCCAAATCCACCGGGTGCCCGGGTGCCTGGGAATTCGCCCCCCCCCCCCCCCCCCCCCCCCCTGAGCACATAGGATTTGCGCCACTGCAATGAGACAGCGATGATGCATGTTACATCATGCGATTATACACCCAACGTCAAACGCAAATTCTGCTCGGAATTTTTCAATGGATTATGTCAGTTAGACATCCTATTCAAAGGTCATGACGTGGTCTACGGCATTCATTAGAGGGCACCTGCATCGGCGGCCTATGCACGCTGCATACCGTGATTAAAATGAAGTAAAGTATATGTATATGTATATACCCGATACAGCATCTTTTGCAAACACCTATCTTGGAGACCCGCTATCGTCGTTATTGATTAGCAACTCCGGCCTACTGAGTGATGCCACTAAACTGCACCTCACAGCGGCACCATGCTCACCTGATATTACTGTGCTGGGACTTGGGTACAATGCAACGAGAACACAAGGTGAGAGGCCAATTCTCAAGAAGTACTAACCCAGAGATGTCACGAGGGGTGATTGATAAGTTTGTGGCCTAAGGTAGAAAAGGAGGTTATAAAGTTTTGGTGTTGGAAGCTGAAAACAGGGGTGCTCTTCCGTCAAGACAATGCTTCGGCCCGCACGTCAACATTTTCTTTTAGTATGTATGACGTTATGGGGACATTCCATAGAGTTTGTGTGCTTAAAGGTGGGATACACCATTGGTAATTGCTTGAATTATCATAAATAAGTAGATTTTGGGGGTTTAACTGATCTGTCTGAAGTTTTACAGTCATTGATGCCGAGAAAAGCACGAAAAATAGCGTTTGTTTTTAACCAGCGTCGAGCGCGAATTTTTCTTTTTACCAAAAATCAATTTTTCGTAATAATTACAAGATACCTAGTGCAATCATTTTGCTTGATGCCTAAAATCATTATTTACTTTCAAATAAGTAAGATATTTCTTAATAATTTGATATATTTTCGATATCTGCAAATGGTGTATCCTACATGAAAGGAAAATTCTCTCTAAACTCAAACTTCAGGCCGATAGTCCCAGGAAGCACACCCACGCATTTCCGGCCTTGCTCGCTGCTGACAGACATTTCCGGCCTTGCTCGTGGCGTGTTTATGCGCCATCCATTTTGAATCTGGGGTAAACTTTGCGTTTATATTCGTCATCCGGCGCGAACTGGTTAATGAAACGTACCCTAAAAAGTGCATCAAACTGAGAGCATAGTGATAAAGCCGTCTTTTTTAGCGAAAAGATCCACGTCATATTAACTATCACAAAGTAAGCTATTTTGTTTGTGGAATACAAACCCTTTCTACGCCGCACATTATTTTCCACGTGACCCGCCGGTCGGTCGATGCCATTTTTCAGTCTTTTTATAATTTTGATCTTTTGATTAACGTTACTTCTCAAAATGACATAGTTAAAACTGGGATTTTTGTATGTGTTTTTCCCCCCGGAATTGTTGCGAGGGGAATCGCGATTCCCTGACGAAACTGAAATCGATTCCAAAATTGCTAGATTCATCCAAGCCTAGTACAATTTTCAGCCGTTTTCTAATTTTGATCTTTTGATTAACGTTACTTGTCAAAATGACATCGTTAAAACTGGGGTTCTTGTATTGGTTTTGTTTTCGGAATTGATTACGAGTGGAATTGCGATTTACAAACAAAATTTATATCGATTCTTAAATTGCTGGATTCATTCAACCTAGTGTATACTTGGCAAAGACTGTTCAACTTATGTTTTGAAAATGTCACCCTTAAAATTTTTATTTTTTTTAACAGAACTACTGAAATTAAATGGAAGTAAGTACATCCAGTTGTTTGGTCAGTTTTGTGAAATGTTTTTTTTCTTCGAATGCAGGAATAATTCTTGGGGTCACAACGGATTCCTTCAGGGCTGACGGCAGTGCCTCGCATTGGTACAATGTTACAAACCAACTATGTCAGGTTATTGCACCAACTGGTAAGAATTTAGCAACTTTAAAGGGATCGTATACGTTTGGTAATTGGAACCCACTGTTTGTTTCAATCCTATATAGTTATAGATATATACCATAAAACTAACCTGTAAAAATTTCATTTCAAAAGGTGGTAGCGATTTTGAGATATTGCCGAAATTCTGGAGCGGTTTTGTCCATGCAGGAAGAATATCTGCATTGGAATACACACTCTGAGAAACGTCACTGCAGTAACGCTTCTCAGATTCAAATTTTGGGGGATAAAAAGTGATATCTTTTTCCATAACCGCAGTACTTCGAAGTGAAAAGTTTATAAAAATGCATTATACTATCCAAAGCTGCTCTACTTCTTACCAAGTAAGTTTTTATTGCCATTAATTTTTGGAGTAATTACCAAACGTATACGATCCCTTTAAAGGTAGGATACACCATTGGTAATTGCTTGAATTATCATAAATGGGTGGATTTGGGGGGTTGTATTTTATAGTATACCTATCCGAAGTTTTACAATCATCGATACTGATAAAAGCAAGAAAAACAGCATTCGTTTTCAACCGTTGTCGGGCAGTTCTTTATGTTGTTCTTGTTTTTTCGCATCGCCGTCTGGCGATCGTGATTTTTTTTTATAGAATTTAATGTTTCTTAACAATTACTGGATATCTAGCGCAATCATTTTGCTGGATGCCTAGAATCTTTATTTACTTTCAAATAAGTAAGATATTTCTAAATATTTAAGTAAAATTGTTTGATATCTGCAAATAGTGTATCCTACCTTTTAATAGTGGTCTACAAACATAACAGGGTTTTAGGGTGGATAGTAAATATAAGTTTCCAAGGTATTGGAAGTTCGCCTCGGGAACTAGTTTGTCAACTCCCAGTTTAATAATAGTTATCCATCCCAACCCTATTTGTGACCTGTTCCAACGAAACCCGGACAAAGTCGCACAATGTGTTTTGTCACAATGTACTCCTGAAGTCATTTGTGGATGGATTTTACCATTTTGAGGTTTTAGGTTTTCCTAAGTCACTCACTATTAATCTACAATCTCCTCAAATTTGAACAAAATCCGTCTACCAGAAGTGTGTTTTTTGTCAATTTTGTGAAACATTTGTGTATAGAAATAATACGCTTTTCTGAACTTCAAAGCTGTTTATCTCATAATTAGGTTGTCAGGGTTTTATCACTAAATCCAGACCCCAGGGAAGATAGGGTGGGGGTACATATGTAAATGATACATCATTTTAAAGCTGAGAACCTGAAAATCTGAAAAACTAAAAAGTCGACTTTGTCCGGGTTTCGTTGGAACAGGTCACATTTGTGCCTAATGTCTTGTTTTAGTGTGAGGAGCTGGTTCTTCCACACTTTCCTCTGGTAGCCCACACCTCGAGTGAGCTTTGGCTTAAGTATTCAGTGTAAATACACGGCAGTGAAGGGCCAAAATAACAAAATGGAAACCATGGAATTGCTCGTCTGCAATGCATCGATTCTTTCCTTTCCTACCATCCCAGGTTGTCAGGAGATTGCCTTGATCGATCTGATCCTAACGGCCGATCAATCCCTGCTTGTCCTTACTACCCACGGCTTGTTGCTGGGCCAGCTACCTGCTACAGACCCACCAGATTCCAGAGGGTCTTCACCTCAACATCAAGTACGACCATAAATGTAGTTAATTTAACAAAACCTTAATAATAATAATGGGGCTTATCATCCTTAATGACAGCTGTGAAGCTGAATTGCGAAGGATGTCACATTATTACCCCGGTAATTTGGCCCACAAAACATTATAAATGCCATCTCGGCTCTCTGGGGAGTATACAGCTCAATGCTTCCATTTCGGAACAAAGCAGCTAAATCAACCACAATAACCATCTCTGCCCTCACATGCACCCATTTACTCCTGGTTGGAGAAAAGCAATGAGTGACAAAGTGCCTTGCCCAAGGGCACACGTTCACATGCAATGGCGCAAATCTCTCTGCACCATAATTTATTGCGTAAGCTACGCAACTTTATTTTTTGCTGCGCAACATTTTGGTTACAACAGTTTCCTGAAAGTTAGATAGTGAATAAAGTTCGATTCTTGCGCAACAAATTATGCCGTAGCTTGCGCAGTCAATTTAGGTGGCGCCTGTTGTCAGTTTTGGCGTGGTTGCTTAAAAAATGACCTACCGTATTTTACCAGCAAATCGCGATTGTTGTGGAGCCTGTCATTGCTCAACTTATTAAGTTTGATAAATGTGATGCGATCAAGCAAAATCAGTCTAAAGTAGGCACTGGTAATTTTTGAGATTTTTACATATTCTTTTGTAGCGTACTTCAGGTTCCATTTCAGTGAAAACCCCATGTGAATACGACCTTTGGTTAAAGAGTTACAACCATTTGAACGCCAGCACGTTAAAATTAAAGAAACTGAGAAAATCATGTTTTTGTATCACTTTCCTTCTGAATTTGGTTAAAAGAGTATTTTCATGTAAAAGAAAAATATTTATTTCAATTTTGACTTTTTTCCACCCCTACGAACATATTTTGGCCCTATCTCACAACAAGAATTGCCGAGTTCCGACTGATTTTGCTTGATCGCATCACAAATGTTACTGGCTTCACAAAAAGGGTAAAAGTTGCATTGTGTATTATCGTGTAATGGCCCGCTCAATGTTGAGAGGTTAAACATTTCGTCCAAATGTGACTTTCAATTTTTGTCATAAATGACATCTTTATCTACAGTTTCAGGTTTCATTCACAGAAATGTTGATTTTGATGAATAAAGTGGGACAAAAACACCATTTTGTGTGCATCGTTCTGTTGTTCTACAGTAGAGCCAATTGTTTCAAAACCTGTTTTCTCAGTTGTGTATTTCGAACTCTAAAACTCCATGTGTTTTTCATGCAAAGCAAAAACTATTTTGAAGGAACTACACTGGCTTCCTGTCTCCCAAAGGATTGTTTTCAAACTCATGCTTCTGGTCCACAAAGCTCTCAACAACAAGGCTCCCTACTACATTAAGGAACTACTACATGAATATTCTCCAGCAAGAACTCTTAGATCAAGTAACCAGCAACTTCTCAAGGAACCAATTGCAAAACGAACATGGGGCGCCATATCTTTTTCTGTTGCAGCTCCTCGACTTTGGAATTCATTGCCACTTGAACTCAGATCATGCCATTGTACAACTAGGTTCAAATCGCTTCTTAAGACTTACTTGATGTCGCAAATTTTCAAGGATTAATTACTTGTTGTTGTCTACAGCGCCTTGAGCACCCTGCAGGGTGGATATGTGCGCTTTACAAATCTCATTTTTATTATTATTATTATTAAAAACTAGCTGAATACCAGTCACAAACAATAAACATAACCCGAACGTGTGGTTTTTTAACCCTGTTTTTGCCATGGTAGAATTGTCATGCTAATGCTTTTCTCACACTGTGGCGAATATGCTAGCGAATGTGCTTACGAAAGGAAATATTTGACAATCGCTCAAACTTTGCAACATTCGCCGTGTCTTCGTAAGCATTGGTAACAAATTCGGAATGTTCACAAGTCATTCTCCACCTCCTTACGAAGATCGGTCAATTTTAGAAAGCCCTTCCTAAATTTCAGCCAAAGATGGTCATTCGCCGTCGATTTTCGTAAGCATTGGTAAGCCATTGGTAACGTTTGTAAAGCGTGCGTAAGCGTTGGCAACGTTCGTTAGCTATTCGTAAGGCGTTGGCAAGCGTTGGTAAGCATTCGTAATATATTCGTAAGATATTTAAGGAGAGGTCGAGGGACGACCGAGGACGACCGAGGACGACCGACGGGTGACCGAGATGAAAATATTCACTATCCAATCGCAATTTTCACGAATTCACCGCGAAATTCGCAAGAATATTTGCCACAGTATGAGAGCAGCATTAGCATTTTTTTTGGTACACATTTTATGTAATTTTATGTAACGTTTTATGTAATTGGTACCAGGTCTCATGGAGCCTACTTGGACTACCAACTTCAATCTCCTATGCTTCATTTCATCTGTCCTACACTCCAGTGTTTTACAACAGCTACAGTAAATCCTCCACACAACAAGGTTTGTCCCAAATTCCCTTTCTGTGTTATTCGTAAATGTTAAAGCAAGCAGTTTTCAAGATGGATTATTTCGCATCAGAGTGAAGTAAATTCCATATTTGGTTTTGCTATAGATGATGTGTGCCCTCTGTTTACATCTGTATTCAAATGTGCCCGGCAGTATGCGCACGCATTATGTTTTACATAAATTTGGTTAAGAGATGACATCAGAGGTCACATAATTAAAAGGCAATATAATTCAAAGGCGATCTGACCTGTGACATCACTTTTTAAGCAAATTGTATGTAAAACACGATTTGCGCGCATACTGTTGTGCACATTTAAATACAGATGTAAACACGTGACGTCAGAGGGCACATCGTCTATTCACTGAGGTATTTTGGTAAATGCTATTTATATTGGTCTTTTTTTTGTCTCATTAATATTTAGTAGTCTAAGAGACCATCATCATAAAAATACAGCATGGTTTGAGGATAAGTCGTGGGAATTACTGGTCCCGAGGTGTAGGTCAGCTCGACTACCTCTCTCGGCTTCGCGTCGGAAGGTAGTCGAGCTGACCTACACCTCGGGACCAGTAATTCCCACTATTTTCCAGAAATAAACCATGCTGTATTTGTTTTACTACAGCTCATAAATAATCACTGACTTGTCGATAACAGCCTTCGTACATGTAGATTTTGCATCTTTATTCAGCACAAGATATTCAAGTTCTTCATCAGTCAATGACGGAAATCTATAGTAACGTTACTGAGACTGGTTTCGGAAAGATTACATGCCACAGATAGACTACATGTTTATGAGGCGGGTTTCAGAGGGAATTGTTAGTGCTATCAGAAAAGAATACCGCACGGCAGCGAGCTGGATACTTAAAGGTAGTATACACCATTGGTAATTGCTTGAATTTTCATGAATGGGTGGATTTAGGGGGTTATATTTCATAGTAAATACCGTTTAACTGACCTGTCCGAAGTTTTAAAATCATGGTTGCTGAGAAAAGCAAAAAAAACGACTTTCGTTTTCAACCGGAATCGGGCAGTTTTTCTTATGTTGTTTTTGTCCGGCGATAATGAATTTTGGTTTATACAATTAAATTTTTTAAAACAGTTACAGGATATCTAGAGCAATCGTTTTGCTGGATGCCTACAATCATTATTTACATTCCAATAAGTAAGATATTTCTTAATAATTCGGTAGTAAATTTTTTCGATATCTGCAAATGGTATATACTACCTTTAACGGGATGAAGTCACACAGCAGCGTATCATTTTTACTTCCCGGACGCGTGACGGAATCGGCCAATGACGCGCTCAAATTTGCTCATGAATATTTATGAGGTGTAGTAATATGTAATGCAACACATCAGACTTTGTTATTTGAAGTACAAATTACATGTACTTGTTTTTCTCTCCCTCAGTTGCCTATGTTACAATGGTGAATTCTAACGAGGTATGTACACTTAAAACTGCAATGTGCTGTTAAATAAATCACGTCTGATCTTAAATTTGTTTTAAACATTTGAAATCCACTATTGAAGGTTGCTGAAATCAGCCGTTCTGCCCAGATCCGTCTTCTCAGAAGTTAAACACTCTATCTAGGAAGGTTTATTTTTAACCAGTTCGCGGCGGAGGACGTATATGTGACCTGTCATCACAAAATGAGCGTAAAGTCGGCAAAATCAAAAATTGAGATATGGGTATTTCTAAATTCTGTGGAAAGAGAGCTTTCCAATGGTATATAACACTTGGAGGTTTGATACTCAATATTTATTTTATTTTTCTTTTTTAGTCTGGAGTCTTACAGAGATTATGAGAAAACGGGTATTTCTTGCGAGAAATTGTGTGAAAGGCATAGAAAGGAATAGTCAAAATTGTCTCAAAAACTTTATTTTTTATCTGATCGTCCTGAAAAATTGAGAATTGATTGTTGGGGATTTAGTCTTAAAAAAACCCATACAGTCAGTCCGCAGCGCACTGAAAAGCCGTTCCTTTTATGTGCGATTTATGCATGGCACTTTGTGCGTGACCTCGTTTTTGAATACTTAATGAGCTGGCGACAACGCCTGGAATTTGGTCCGAAACATCCGTTTTATTCACTGGCTGTCAATATTATGTATATTTTCTTTTGGATAAGGAAACATTTTGTTATATTATCAAATCAGATTGGAAATTATATGACATTTAGAGGGTGAAATTTATAACGTAAAAAAAGCTCCCGAACCAACAAATTGACCTTTAAAAAAAGACGAATTTTGTCCACCTTCTGGCAGCGGCCACAACCCAATTTCACACTGATGTTAAAGATAATTTCATATTCTATCACAAAACTGTAGATTTGGGGTTGATTTTAACTTAGTCCAGTCAGGGCGCAGAAAATTATAACGTTCTCAATAAATTAACAAACGGAACATCCCGCCATGACAGTCCATAGTCTTCCTGCGCCCTCATTGGTCGAAAATGACGTCATTGAAAAAGGCTTCGTGGTAACGTTTAGTTCATGCACATTTCAATACGCAGTTTTTTGTGTATTTTTTTAATTGTAAGCTCAAGCGAAAAGAATTCTGCCAATCAGTATTTTGTTTAATCTTTTTAACAGTGGACTGATTAACAAATAATAATATTGCCTGCGTAATACAATGTATACAGCCAAATATACACAAAAAAAGCAACAAATGAAGTCGTTGTTTAAAATTTATATCTGTATTGTGAGGTTGGTTTATAAAAGAAACTGCACTTTTTATTTAAAACGTGCATGTTATACCCTGTTGATGTTATACGACTTGAATACAATTGTTAAATTAAACCCTGAAATTGTAAAAACTTATTTTAATTACATCATCATGTACATGTACACAAATACAGATTGAAGAAATGACCAAAATTAGGGTTGATAATGAGATAATAAATGTTTAGCAATTAGGCAAAACATTAACAAAAATATGGCCAACATTCAAATTAAAATAATGACAACATAGTGAAGATGATAATTACCATCATCTTTGGCATAATGTTCAATGTGCAAACCATTAAGATTTATTATAAAAGTAAATAAAGTTTTTTGTATCTTTGCTTGATGTTTTTGGCATAGTTTCTTTGTCATTAAATTATTGTAAATATTAAATTACAATGTATACCCGCTTCTAACATTGCAAAAACAAATGATTTTAAATAAGACATAAATTTAGTAATATAGATGTTAATGCACATGAATTATATCACTGAATAGAAATAATACAATCTGCATTCATAAAGTAATATGCTGTTTGTGTCAAATTTACATTGTAGCTCAAAACTTTGTTGGCATAGTCCTAGATGATTTGACAAACTGACCCGACTCGACCAGACTCGGTTTCGATCTGTTTCAGTTGCACTGTGTTTGCACAACACTGACACAAAGTCATGTAAATTATTTAAAACACTAAAATACAAAGCACGTGCGGCATATATCCACCAGTACATTTAAATCTTCAACTATTTTCAACACTTCTTTGGAAACCCAACTCTAGTAGATTATTTGTCCCAACATGAATCATTACAAATACAATATGTCAGGCACAGTTGTGAGGTTGATGTCATGCTGATGAAGCAGATACTTTCTAAGGCCAGAAATTGTAGTACCGCGACGAGTCACTACCTGCAAATCAACCAACTTTAGTAGTGATGTTCTCTTTGAGATACTTTGTGAGAGAATATCCAAGGACAAGAGCTTTGCCTTTGGCCTTCTGTAGAGGTTCCCGACATGCTGGCAATGGCTGCGATGGCTGCGGTGGGCATGGCCATGGTGGTGGACGGCATGACTACTACCTAGTATAAGAAACATATTGGAAGACAGAAATATGAACTATGAAGTTTAGCACAATAATAGCAGTAACTATTATTATTAAACAATTTGTTATAATTTTGAACAAAAACATAGGCCTAAGTCGTTTTTATACATGAAAGAAAAATCAATTTTGTATGCATGACATGAAGGCAGAAACCTAACTTTATCATATAAATAAGCCACACAATTAAAACAAAACAATTAATTTTGTTTCTATTGGCAATCACCATCTAGTGTGCAATCACCATCTAGTGCATATCCAGCACATGTACATGTAGGCCTACATTTTGTACATGTACATTGTACATGCACCCGTCCCCTGTACTGCATAACACACGCTCTGCGTATGTACAAGACGAAAGACATGGCCGAAAAAGTTGAAATCGCGCGCACGAAATTCGTCGCAAAATACATGAAAAACATTTCGCCACAGGCTAAATTGTATATCAAACGAAAGATCATTGCTTCCTTTATCGATGTGTAGTAATCATTTTTGGCAATATTTGTTAGTCCAGTCAGGGCGCAGAAACTAAACACACGACAACAAATTTCCTTAAAATCATACCATAACTTCGAGTGAACAAAATTCTGCCAAAAACATACTGAATCTCGTCATATTTTATATCATTCGATTCAGAAAATCGTTCGCTTTCCACTTACCACGCCATCTTGGAGAATCACTGCTTCGTTTGCAACGTGTAGCTCGTGAAAACAAAGCGGTCGAACTCTCGCAATTACTCGCGTAAATCTCGTGGCCGATTTGCGACGCCGGCCCTGCAAATAAAGTTCGGGATATGACCTCATTAACGCGGGCGCTGCGGACTGACTGCATATAATCTCAAAATCTCAAATTTTGACTTTGACTGGCCGTACTGGGAAATCACTCCGTGCGACTTTACGCTCATTTTGTGATGACAGGTCACATATGTATACACGCAAAGTTTTCCCCAGATTCGAAACGGATGACACAATAAACACGAGCTCGCGAGCAAGGTCGAAATGCGTGGGTGTGCTTCCCGGTAACATCGGCTTGAACCCGCCGCAGATCTAGTTTCGTTAAAAATAATCCCGCGCCTCGGCTCGGCGATGTGAAAATAATCCCGGTGCGAACTGGTTAAATACAGAGAAAGTAAATGACGTTCTGACACTGTATGGAATTCCTGAGTATGGATATCTTCATTCGATTTCAGGTTGTTTATGCAAGCTTTCCTCCGTATACTAACTGGACCAAGTCTCCTTCAAACAGTCCATTCAGTCAGCCTACAGACTTGGTATATGACCACCACACAGATAGATTTGTTGTACTACAGGAGGAAGAGGTGGGTACATGTGTTATGGGTTCATGTGTTATGGGTTCATGATCGCATACCATCCAATTTCCTTGTGGTTGACCACCTTTGCAGTAGGCAAGCGTTTTGACTGGCAACCGCTTTTAAGGCTGCCAGTTTCCGGTTATTAAATTATCCGTGTAACCGTATGTTTTACGGTTACGGTTACGGTTAACTGTAACCAACGTAAAAAAAAAAATTAAAAAAAAAAAAATTAAAAAAAAAAAAATTAAAAAAAAAAAAATTAAAAAAAAAAAATTAAATTATGCACGGACCTTTAATGCATAACTAATTAGCGCTGCTAATTTGCACATTTCTGCGATTGCTAATTGTCTGCATAAATTTGTTTAATGTAGGCCGACTATATGTTAGATAAGCTATCAGTCCATACACAATTTAATCAGTTGTACTATTTGTGACCTGCTCCAACAAAACCATCTCTTTTCCCAACCAAAGCTCCAACGAAACCCGGACAAAGTTGACAATTGGTAGGTTTTTTGTATTTACAAAAAAGAAGAAGAAAAGTTAACCCAACCGGAAAAATGTAACCGTGTAACCGTTTGAACGGTCGTGTAACCGTGTAACCGTTGCAGCCTTAACCGCTTTGTGTTTATGATAAATTGTATATAACTAACATAGGATACACCATTGGTGATTGCTCGATTTATCAGGAATGAGTGGATTTGGGGGGTTGTATTTTATAGTAAATATCGTTTATCTGCCCTTTCGGAAGTTTTACAACCATGGATGCTGAGAAAAGCAAGAAAACCGCATTCGTTTTCAACCGGCGTCGGGCAGTGGTTCTTATGCCGTCCGGCGATCGTGAATTTGTTTTTTATAAAATTCTATTTTTTTCGGGGCAATGACTGGATATCTAGCGCAATCATTTTGGTGGATGCCTACAATCATTATTTATTTTTAAATATGTCAGATATTTCTTACAAATTCGGTAGTAAAATTGTTCGATATCTGAAAATGTGACCGGCTCTACAAAAAAGGGTATTAAGTCGCGCTGTGCACTATCATGTAATGGACTACTCAACGTTGAGAGGATAAACATTTCATCCAAATGTGATTTACATTTGTTGCCATTAATGACATCTTTAACACCAATATTTTCAGGTTTCATTCAAAGAAATGTTGATTTTGATGATTAAAGTAGAAAACACGCCCATTTTGTGTTCATCGTTCTGTTCTACAACAAAGCCGGCTTTTTCAAAGCCTGTTTTCTCAGTTGTGTAATTTTAACTCCAAGGAAATAATCCAACACAAATATGTCATATCTCCAGAACAGGAGTAGCTACATGTATGGAGCTCTATTATATACCAACTGGAAGCTTACGCTGTGGGCTTTCCAATCGTGTATATAACTCAATTTTGTGACATAATACCCATTATTGTGGAGTGGGTCACAAATGATGTATCGCACCTTCAAGTTTAAGTTGGGTAGGCTAATATTATTTGACTTGCCCAAGAAAAATCCCATGCTAATGCCCTGCAAGGCCTGTCTATAAAATAGTTAAATTCTCTTTCTTTTGCAAGGGATCATTTTTTGTTTATAGCGCGTGACATCTTGATGACCTTGACAGTTGTTTCTTGTTGGGGGCATCCCATGGGTATTGACCCCTAAAAGTGATCTGATCGGGTCTGGCAAGATAAAAAGTGCAGTTAATAAGTGGTTTCCCAATCGGCTTTCTGTCCATCATTTGAGGCCACTTGCTGCTTGATCCGGGGGTTTATTGGTCGGAGCCTGGTCAGAGCTGCCTATGCAATTGGTATGATGGGTTGGAAGATGGCCAAAAGGGTTCTTAAAGGTTGGATACACCATTTGCAGATCTCAAAAATGTTATTAGGAAATATGTTACTTATTTGAGAGTAAATAATGATTGTAGGCATCCAGCAAAATGATTGCGCTAGATATCCTGTAATTGTTCCCCCAAAAAAATAATTTTATTAAAAATCAAATTCATGATTGCCGGATGGCGATCGCGAACAACATAAGAACCACCGCCAGAAGTCGGTTAAAAACGAACGTCATTTTTCTTGCTTTCCCAGGATCCATGATTGTAAAACTTTGGACAGGTCAGTTAAACGATATTTACTATAAAAATGCAACCCCCCAAATTCACCCGTTCATGATAATTCAAGCAAATTACCAATATGGTGTATTCTACCGTTAAAGACAATCCGGCAGGCAGAATTAGAAGTAGTCTTGTTCGTAAGACGACCTAATCGTGGTATGCAGCGCCCGTGAGCCACCGATGCGGTCGCCCTCTAACGAACACCCTCTAACGTACACCCTCTAACGTACACTGTACCCGCCATGACCTTCGATACGATTATCTTGTATAATCGCTCGAAAAATTCCGAGAAGAACTGTGTCGCATTTTCATGCATGTGTGACGTTGACGTAACAGAATAATTTCGTGCATAATTACGTGACGTAACAGAAACTTGACTAAAACGAGTCAGCGATTATGCATGTTACGTCGGCAATTACACACGCAACGTCACACGCGCATGCAAATGCGACACGGTTCTGCTCGGAATTTTCCGAGCGTTTATAGTAGACGATCTTATCGAAGGTCATGGTGCGGTACGGTGTACGTTAGAGGGCGACTGCATCGGCGGCCTACGTGCACTGCATATCCCGATTAGGTCGTCTTGCAAACAAGACTAAATTATAAGCTGTTACTGTGGTGGTGCACGCTGCATGCATTTTTCGAGACAAGGATATATGTGACCCGCTCCATCGAAATCAGGAATAAGTCTCGAAATGACTCTTTGAGATATGCACATGGTGAGAAAGGGAATTTCATAAGCTTTCTAATGATACCCATCACAAGTGTGTATCTTCTTAGGGTAATGAGTTATCGTCTGATGAAGATGACAGGTGTATATTTATTTGCCGAATCCACATTTCGAGAAAAACAGCTTTGAAATAAACAAAATTTACCGAAATCATACGGACAGCGCACACAAATCCTCTTTATTTTCATTTTTATTGATCGTTTTTACATACAAGACATTAATGACAATAATCTGTGATAACTACACTTCCTAAAAATCACAATTTTCACCCATGCGTTCACTTCAACGGCCGATTGTGTAAAACGGCCCCAGCGACTTATTCCTGATTACGATGGAGCGGGTCACAAATCAGTTGTGGAAGATAGCACATCAGAAGAAGGTTGCTGTGCAGTAGATTTTCCTGGGAGTCACTTTGTATACGAGCCGCGGCACTGCGGTAAAAAGCGGGTAATGTTATCTATTTTACTGAAACCCAACACCCCTCTAGGTAAAACCCTGGCAACATAGGGCAGGATGTCTCAAGTTGTTGAAGCTTGCAAGGATGTACAGTATTCCAGGGGTTAAAAAAATACGAATCCTGCTCAAGTTAATTTCTTTATCCAGTCTCGTTATTTTGGAAGGAAGTTTTAGGGGTAAAATAGGCCTGTGCATTCACGGGTAACTTTGGATCTGGGTACCCGAACGCCGCATTGTTTCGGTTCCTGGATACCCGAAAGTAGAACGTAAAAAAAATAGCTTGACCTTAAAAAACGTACTTTAACCCTTTGCACTCAGCCCTGCGCTACATCTGACTTATAAGTCCCTTAAAAGCTCCTGGGGGTCCAAGTATTCCCCCAAAATATAGCCCTATTTGTAAGCTTTCCAATGATACATAATTATATGGGATTTGTACACTGTAAATGATATTTGTATACAAACTAGCAACACATACAAAATCTTCGAAAACAGGCCTGAGTTTAAAGGGTTAAACGTACCTTAAATGCATGGTACGGCCGCCAAAGGAAAACAAGATTGCTTTATACACGGGTATGTCGGCCGCAGATCGGGCTTAATTTCACCACGGAGCTCTTTGAATATACCGTTGCCTTGAAAAAGACTTCCGAGGGAGCCCATGCCAGAAAGATTCTTTCCATTGACAGACATTGACATACTACTGAGAACAAGATGGCTATAGATAAGTACAAACATTTTTGAAAATCCGTAGCAAATGTTAGGAGTTGACGTCACGTGCGAAGGGTCTAGCCCCCTAAAATATTTGCTCTAGAACCGGGCCTACCTATACTAACGGATTTTACAATTGTCGTGTCGTACTCTTTGGACCGTTAAGTGTCCCTGACATGTCGATAATCCTTACATCTGACAGCCAAGCCTGATTTCCTGCATGGTGCCAAGTTGTTTGTCAGAGGAAACGTAACGGGCCTCTTTGCTACCTTGACCGAAACACAAACGGCTGGTTTATACTCGGGGCGAAAGCAAACTCAAATTCAAACATGAATTTGTGACGTCGCGGTGATTTTCCGTGCCGCAAATTTGACTAGACCGCCGCTGTTTTGACTAGAATTTGTCTAGCGGAACCCTGAGTTGCAAAGTAGGCCCGTGCATTTTTTTAGTTGCCAAATGCAGGGAAAGTAAGCACGCGGCAGTCGCGCTGCAGCTTGCTAGTGGAGTGAGCGGGGACGTACTGTACATGAACGTGTTGACGCGGTGTATACTTCCGGGTTTTTGTTATGATTCTAATAATAGTCACGGGTACCCGGGTACCCGACCGTGACGGGAATAGGGTACCCGGGTCCCGTACTACCCGTAAACGCACACCCTTACTTAAAGGTAGTATACACCATTTGCAGATATCAAAAATATTTACTACCGAATTATTAAGAAATATCCTACTCATCTGAAAGTAAATGTTGATTCTGGGCATCAAGCAAAATGATTACGCTAGATATCCTGTAATTATTCCGAAAAATATAATTTTATAATGAAAAATTTGCGATCGCCGGACGGCGATCGGGAAAAAACAAAGATAACATAAGAATAACTGCTTAACGCCGGTTGAAAAAAAACCCGCTGTTTTTCGTGCTTTTCTCGGCATCCATGATTCTAAAACTTCGGACAGCTCAGTTAAACGATATTTACTATAAAATACAACCCCCCAAAGCTACCAATTCATGATAATTCAAGCAATGACCAATGGTGTATACAACCTTTAGGAATCAAATTATTCTTATTTAAATTTTCTTTTCCAATTTTTTTCTTTTTTTTCTCTTCCCGGCAGGGCAATTACACTGTGATTGCCTTCAGCTCTGACCTGCTATTTCAAGTTGGCGCCGTCAATCGATCCCGTTTCCCATCGTTCGATGAGTTTACTTCCACCTTCCGTCCAACCCAGGGCAAAGCTCTCTGCATCGGTCCAACCACCCATGAAGTCTTTGCGTATGGAAATCAGGTAGGTCACAACATCTTCCCATATTTTTAATATTGGCAATTGGCAATAAGCCATTTGCGCGTGACCCCGAGTTAAATTTAAATAATATCTGGTACACTGACTTGTTCACACAGCTTGGCACAGTTTAACTTTAAATTTGTCAGACCAAATACACTGTTGCTATATCACGTGATTCGGGGCAAGCTTTTGCATACATGTAGTTACGTAAGAGACGCTCGGCACCAATACATTGTTTACAATGGGTGAGAATGGCAAAAAGACACCAGACCATTCCAGAGCTGGGGGTTGCTAGCGTATGACGCGTAAGGCTTGCCCCGAATCACGTGATATAGCAACAGCGTCTTTGGTCTGGAGAATTTAAAGTTAAACTGTGCCAAGCTGTGTGAGCAAGTCAGTGTACCAGATGTTATTCAAATTTAACTCGGGGTCACGCGCAAATGGCTTATTGAAATTGTTGATGGATTAATCTACTTGCTCTATCGCTGATCAAATAACTCGGCTATTGCCACACTTTTTTTTGGCTTTTTTTGGGGGTACAAATTTTCATACAAATAATCTTGAGGTAACGCTCTACAAAAATGTGTTTCCGCACCACCGATCTTCTCGAGTCTCTGACAAGAACTGCCTCAAACAAAATCTAACCAGCCTAATTGTTCCAAGATCTAGAAAGCCCTTTCAATGTTATGCAAAGTAAGAACCTCCAAAACTATTTCAAGCTTTCTTGCTATTCCCTTATTCGGGATACCACACCTAGAGATCGATCGCAAGCTATTGGCATGCATAATAAGCGGTTTTTACATGAGGGGACGTGGATCGTGACATATAATGAATATTCATAAAGGAGAAATTGCGCCCTCTTGTGACACCGAACTCATGTAGCCAATCATAAGCCAATCACAAGTATCGCGACTGAATCACAAGCCGATCACAAGCCGATCACTAGCCAGTCCCAAGCCAGTCACAAGCCAATCACTACCCAGTCACAAGCCAGTCACAAGCCAGTCAAAACCCAATCACAACCCAATCACAACCCAATCACAACCCAATCACAACCCAATCACAACCCAATCACAACCCAATCACAACCCAATCACAACCCAATCACAACCCAATCACAACCCAATCACAACCCAATCACAACCCAATCACAACCCAATCACAACCCAATCACAACCCAATCACAACCCAATCACAACCCAATCACAACCCAATCACAACCCAATCACAACCCAATCACAACCCAATCACCACCCAATTGCAAGTATCACAAGTGAATCACAAGTCAATCATAAGTCTGTCAACCTTGAGCTAGACGAACAAGTTGTTCATATGAACTGCTAAAGACATTTTTCTGTCAACATTCATCCACTGTTTATACCGGTGACGTGCGACTGTTGTGTGACTTGTGGCAGTCTCATGATTGCCTTGTAATTGGACTTGCAGCAAGTGAAATTATACAGTCAGACCTGTATGGAAATGGAAATGCGTTGCCATTGCATGTGACTCAGAATATATTGTGCGAACTTAAAGATGGACTACAACGAAAACTCACACATTAAATTTATTATCGGACCTTGTTTATGTTGTGTTCAGGTAACACTTTATTGTTACGGTCATGTTTTTCTCTAAATAATGTTGTTGCAATTTGACCGACAAAATTAGACCTCGATTCTTCGATTTTGAAATTTCCCGCCCTGTACTGGTTCCCGGCAAAGATCCACTGAAAACCACAATGAAATCCACGATATAGTACCAGCGGACTTGTAAACCAGCGAAAAGTGATGACGTACTACCCATGAAAACGCATACATGGTGGCCCTGAAGGGACTCCGCAGATCGCGAATATCGACGTCAAATTTGACGTCGATATTCACGACTTTCCCCAAAAAGTCGCGAATATTGACGTCAAATTTGACGTCAATATTCGCGATCTGCGGAGTCCCTTCAGGGCCACCATATGTATGCGTTTTCATGGGTAGTACGTCACACACAAAGTATGAATTATTCATGAGTTAAGGGCTTTTGTTGAAACTGAGTTTATCTGGGTCGTAGAACGCCGATCAATTTTGTTGTTTTTTTGCATGAAGGAACAAGATTTATTGAATACTAATGATATATTAGTAATCATTATACATTTCTCGAACAAAAAAAAGCAACACAGCCTTTATCATTATTCCGTTGTAGTCCATCTTTAAAGGGATCGTATATACGTTTTGTAATTACTCCAAAAATTAATGGCAATAAAAACTTACTTGATAAGGAATAGAGTAGCTTTGGATAGTATAATGCATTTTTAAAAACTTTTCACTTCGAGGTACTGCAGTTATGGAAAAAGATATCACTTTTTATCCCAAAAAAATTGAATCTGAGAAGCGTTACTGCAGTGACATTTCTCAGATTGTGTATTCTAATGCACATTTAAATTAGGACTGCAGTCAATGAGTTTAATGCGCGACGCCATGTCTAACAATTTGTAGTAGACTCAGTCCTTTCAAACATGATATTTGGAGATAGCTTTGTTTAGCGAGGATTTATATTAAATGTACATACTGTACCTACCGTGTGTTGTTTCTCTACAACGCAAGATATGTACAGGTTTTGGGGCGAAAAAACAATGCTTTCAAAATCCATATTGTACAGTTATTGTGCAGGCTTAAAAAAAAACGTGACAATCAGGAACGCGCAAGCGCATTACTTTCAGGCTTGCATTTTTTCAAAAATATGCGCGCAGTACGCACTAAACAGCTAGTGAGCGTTGTTTAAGTATTCTTTACGGCCAAGGATTAGTTAAGTGAAGAAACGCACAGTATGCGTCCATGCTGGCGAGGCTGGATAGACGTGACTATAAACAAGCATGATTTTATCTCGGAACCTGCGGGTTAACGAAATTGAACGATTTTGTGAGCAAACTTTGGACAGCCCCCTGTTTAGTTTTTCAATGAAAGATTTCCGATGTGAAGCGACATAAACAGTCGTGTGGTACAGGTATGTATGTCCTTTTATGACAAATTATTATGACCGTCCACGATGAAAGTGCTGTAAAGTAGGCATCTGTACGTTTTGAGATATTTAGAGAAATGAAATCTACAAGAAATAAGCTTTAAAATGATGTATAAGACATAGATGGTATTTATAGTTTAACTACAACAAGTAAAACTGAATATGAAAATTCTTAGTTTTTGTATTGTTTTTCACATATTTTAATGCCCCTTTACTCAAAATAAGCTCTAACGACTTTACAGCCCTTTTGTCGTGGATGGTAAAAAATGGTTTAGTTTTTTTTTTGAAAAGTGAAACGGGGCAGTTATCGACAAAAAGAAACAAAATACTTGCCAAGATTTTAAACCAATGCAGTTAAAATGCTTGAAAATTTGCTTTGCCAGACAGGCGACAGAGAATGTTTAGGGGCACTGGCACAAACTAACGAATTTAACAAACAAACTATTAACGGATGAAATACCCGCAGCTAAGATTTACAGTACTTAGTCAACAACAACATGTGATTCAAAATCAAAGAAGTTTAATCACCTGATAATTTCTTTTTGTCAAAGGATTTTAATTTGTTAAGCCATCCCATCTGTCATTCCTATATTGGGATGACGGGGGGGGGGGGGGGGGGGGGGGGGGGAGAGGGGTGTTCGCACGATGGACGCGCAGGAAACGAAACTGCGTTGCTTACATTAGCATCGGTCATCCTTGCGCGATTAGTCACGTTACGAGCACCAACTGACAAGAGGAAATGGATTTGCCTCCTGTTTTTTTCCTTTTATAAGTTGCTTTGTGTCAGTGTCTTAGTGTGTCTTGCCATCTGTCGCAAGAGCTGAGGAAATTTGTTGAAAGACGGATTTCTCTGTGGGCTCTTTCAGGACTGCCAATTTTAGCCCAGTGTTATACATAAATGTACAGGGTGTCCTAAACTTCTTTGGGGGAAACCCTGTATATCAATATTGTGCACGTTGAAAATACTATAATATTTAACAATTGTCGACTGTTGGTATTCAAAAACCTTCCCTTTCTCAGACTTGGTCTGCGCTGCGCTGTTGCACTGTATGAGGTCGTTCAAAATTCATTTCCAAAGGGAAACAGTTATTTCTGGCTGTGTTGTGAGGCAATACATGTATGTGACCTGTCACCACAATATGAGAGTAAAGTCAGAAAATTGAGATATTAGTATTTTCAAATTCTTGAGAAAGAGAGCTTTCCAATAGTAATAGGAATGCACAGCCCGAGCCGAAGGCGAGGGTAATTATCAGCACCCAGACTCCAAGCGGTATTAAACAGAGTGATTAAAACCTCTCGAACACACATTTATTCCCATTCATAAATACCTTTTTTGTAAAATTCAGCCAAAAAAGCCCCGAAAATCCTGGAAAATTGTCGCAAGTAAATTTCGGTGTTTCACCAGTTCTGTGTGTGTCAAATGACATTTTTCCGCCTCTGTCGCTCTACACAATACATGCAATAAAGCGTATTTACTATGAACCAGGCTATTACTTCCATTGGCAACCTCGTTCCCAGGGTGTCGAGCTGTACACGCCAAACACTACCTGCTCTTACTATTGGAGACGAGGTACGGTTGGAAATAAAGTGAGCCCTGGGGACGGGTATAATGCGCGATCTCGTGACAGGGTTGTTGCCAGCTGGCTTTAAACAATTTCAGCCATGTCTTTATCGTCCGTTTAATACCGGCCACATGACAGGCTCTCGACCAATAGGAATGCCTAATCTGTCCCAGGTACATGTATTTATGAATAGCTATTTTACCTGTTACAGTCACAGAATTTTCAGCGTTGCTGCACGATTCCGCAGAAGGTCTGACAAAACTATTGTCAAAATGGCGGGTGGAGGTGATTCAACAACTGCTTTGTGAAAGAACATAATCATACACAAACAGCAAATGCTGTTATTGTTCTCGTTCGAGATGTTTACACTTTTAGGCTCGAAGACATGAAAATCTTTTGTTGGAATGCAAAGCATGAACAGTAAACAATAGTCCCATTATCACTTTTTGTAACAAAAGGTTAAAAAATTTGAGCCTCGCATTAATGAAAATGGTTCGTTAAAGTGATTAGACGTTTATTGTGCAGCTACCGGTACGCTACAAATTTATCGCGCAAATTTATCCTTTAAGCATGCATAATCCAAAAAAATTAATTAAAATAAAAACCAAAGTTGACCAATTGACTGTCAGTATATATTTTTTTATTTGCAAAACTGGCCACAAGATTTCAATAGTAAAGCTCATGTACAAGTTTATATAGTGGTTATCTTATAAGGGAAAATGTTCAGTATTGTACATGTTATGGGGCTAAATCTGAATGGTAGGCAGGTGTTGGAGAAGGTAAGGATTGTCAACAAATTGTCTTTTCTTTGTTGATTTGTTGTTGTTGCGGTGTGCATTATCATGTTGTGGCCCACTCGACATTGAGAGGGTAAACATTTCATCAAAAAGCGATTTCCATTTTTTGTCATGAATGACATCTTTAATACCGGTACCTGAAGTTTCAGGTTTCATTCACAAAATTTTGATTTTGATGAATAAAGTGGAAAAAAACTACCATTTTGTGTTCATCGTTCTGTTGTTCTACAACTGAGCTAGCTATTTCAATGCCTGTTTTCTCAGTTGTGTAATTTGTACTCTTTAGGAAAGAATCAATATGCAAAAATGCCATATCTCTAGAACGGGAGGCCTATGGAGTTATATTATATACCAAATGAAAGCTTACGTTGCTCTCAAACCATGTATATAAATCACTTTCATGATATAATGGTTATAAAACAGTCTTTTGGCTGGTATGATGTAGTTTTCTTGTGGAGTATTTACCTACACATGTATGGTAAGGGAGAAGGGGGGTTCCTTATCCACAACAGTCAATAAGGAAAGAGTTAAATAAATTTGAACATGGGGTCTTATGAATAAAAACTAGCATGCTTCAATTCATATGAATAAAATAAAGTTTTACTGTTAATAGCATTTAGTAGTAAATGCTTCTTACTTTTGCAGTTGATTGCACAGCCGAATGGTTTATAACGATAGAGTCTCTATTGTGTGTACGATACACACACACACGCACGCAGTCATGTATAGACCGGCAATCGTGGACGGAGCATTGTCCGACCGTCTTCCCTCTTTTGTTTGTACTCTAACGTTTTTGGATGATCGCCATAGGATTTGTACACGAGAAAAGATCGTGGACGTTGTGTCAATCGTGGACCCATTGTTTGACTCCCAATTCTTTTGTCCGACGACCACGATTGCCGGTCAATACAAACGCATACATACTCGTACGCTGACAGGGATGTTTGAATGAAATCGGAACCTTATTCAGGCTGCCCCTTTCTATCCCCAGAATGTTGCAAGAAATGATCAACACTATACTGCACATGTACGTCTCATTTCCTTCCCCAAACCCAGTACAACTGCTTGTATTTTTATCCTAGACACTCCATCTTCCATGTTCATATCTTTTCGTGCCTAACCACATATCAAAGCTCCTTTTTTGCATACTAGTATTTGCTTCTCTTTTTTCAAGGTAGCCCTGACCCAACCTTGGAAAAATGAAATACTGCAAATTTGAAGCATTTACTTATTTGTATTCATACCAAATGGAGCGAATACTAATATTCTAGCAAAGGCTGAAAAGTAAAAAGTAAATTCTTTTGTCTCTAGTCTTTAGCAAATACTTTCCAGTAAAACCTTTTGCTTCATTTTTATTCATATGCTAGTAAAAGCTGGAAAATTGGTAGTAAAGGCAAATGCTAAAATGTTTGTATTCATACGATCAAGGAATTTTTTCATATAAAATAGTGTACAGTCTAATGTATTTTATTCCACATTAAATTTTATCTGGATAAATTTTATATAAATCTACACATATTAACTATTTCTAACTGATGTAATAAATATTGCTAGATATTTGGAGTATATTCTCACAAACTACATGTACATCTATAGGTCTAATTAATAACATATCCTAGTCAAGATAACATATTCAGCATAGCTGATACAATGGTTATACATATAATATGTAAAAAGTGCTACTTACAAGCAGTCGTTTTTTTCTATTTACAGCAAATGGTATCATGAAATCTATAATATTTTCATTTTTTTTTAAAGATTGTGTCAAATGAGTAGTAATTATTATAAGGTCATGCAATTTATTTCATTAGAAATAGTGCCAGACAATTCTGTGTTATGATGATGATAAAATTACGTTAGACATGGAGCATGGATCTAAATCTACGATACACATTTGTCCCACTTATAGTTTTCTATATAAATTCAGACAATAAGCAAATTAATCGTAATTCCATGGTAATTCATACCATTGAAACTATACTTTTAGTTGGCAAGTGCCATCAAAATATACAAAATATACAATTACTGTTGATTAGCCCTCTTGAAGAATGAACTTGTACAAGTTGCAAAATTAACCAAAGCAGCGGTCATAAAAGCTTGTCCTGTCTGACCCTTGCTGTACTTTCTCTTCGAAGAAGATGTAATTTCTCAAAAATTGTGTTCATTAAAAGCATTTTCCAAGCCTGTTTGCTTCAGAAGGGCTTTTCAGCCCAATTACTTCTAGATGTTTCAACATCCACGATATGTAGGATTGATTGAAGCCACAAAATTCACGATCGCCAGATGAACAACATAAGAACCACCGACCGACGCGGGTCGAAAACGTAATTGTCGGACAAGTCAGTTAAACGATATTTACTATAAAATACAACCCTCCAAATCCACCCATTCCTGATCATTCAAGCAATTACCAATGGTGTATCCTACATACATTTACCTTTAATTGGTTCATTTTGACTGCTGTGTTGGCATCTGGCTGAATTTTGCAGCCAGAGAGAAGGATAATTATTAGCGATGAAAGAAACAGGCTGATCATCAAACTCACTTCCCTGAACCCTGAGAAAGTCAGGCCAGGATTGCCATTTAGGTACATAGAGTAATCCTTATCTTTTAATCAACCATTTTTTTTAACAGCGTCTGATTACGTTTTAAATGCTCACATCCTATATGTTATCATTGAGTTATCATCAGTAGTACATTTTTAGGATGAAGAATTATTAGCGGAATTCTCAGATTATGCCGAAAATGAATTTGGGCTTCCTGACAAATGCAGTTTTCCGTAATTCAGAAATGCGGAAACAGGTGGGAAAAAAAATTAATGGTTCAAGTGCTAAAGTAAATATGACAAGTGCGAATGTTCTCAGTTTCCGTCAAATCTAGTAGTTATAATGTGGTTGCTACGAGTTACATGTGGACTTTCTGCACATGTGTATTAGGTTGTCACTTTACTACATCACATACGTGTAGACATGTAGACCGCCGGGAATTCTTGGAAATTGAGCAAATAAACAAAAATCCGGTATTTGGTAGTCGAAGCTGCTCACCTCATAATTGAATTAAGTATGTAAATGGCGGTTAACTTTGCGGATGAGCAATTAAAGGTGTGGATTTACAAGAAGTACCGGTAACCTTGTTGACAAAAGTTCAGAGGTCTTCTTTTTTTTCAAAATCTTTTGCTGTTCTCGATCCCGCAACAATTTTTCATATTGCTTGCCAAAACACGAGGCTCCACCATGCAGAATGACAGTACAGCACAGTGAATCAGAGTTGGTCGTCATTAGTTCTGACCCAAGGTGATACCAGTATCTTGATATCAATAGCTTGATATCAATAGCTACCAGTATCATAGTTGTTTGACCTCATGGTACAAATGTTTTTATAGCACAGGGTGCCCTTTTTCTTTTTTAGTCCATTCTCCTAATCTTCATCTCGGTTGCTTTGTAGGAATAAAATGGCAGGCTTCCCTCCGTTTCCTTCCACTCAATCCCGTCGTCCCAATCCCCCTGGTACATGTATTGCGGACTGTGGTAGTACAGCCCGTTCAGGTTTGACCGATCACAGCTCTTGAACCACCACCCGCCGTTGTGCACGACGGCACAGTTGATGCTGTCACTGTCATCGTTGTCATTGTCGATGGTCGTAAAGGGCTTCTTGTTGTGATAGCTGAGCGCGTCAGTCGCGTTCCCCCCGAGAAACTGCCCAATTCGCAGCTTGAAGGATGTGCGCAGTGAGCCGATTGAGAAGTCAGAGTATTCGGCGTACAGTTGCTGCCCCTCCCAGCCCGTCAGCTCTACGCGCAGCTTGTAGTTGTACTGCTTAGTCAGGATGTGGATGAACTCGTTGCCCAACCAGAACTCGCCGGTTAGGGACCCGAAGCCGCGGGTGTAGAGGTGCCAGTTGCGGTTGAAATCTTCGGAGCCGTCCTGTCGGCGCTGAAGGAGCGTCCAGCCGCCTCCGTCGCTCTCCATGTCGCAGTAGACTGGGATTGGCTCAAACACTCCCCTGGGTTTGATGTAGTAGAGCCCATTCTCTGCTAGAGGTTGGCGGATCAGGGCTTCTTGACAATCTAGTGGTGATGGACCGACTGTGATGGAATTCAAAAAGAGACAACAGTAAAGAATAGTGGACATTTTGTGCACGCTAAATTCAGCAATAAGTTGGCAGTTAAACTCTTTTGTGAGTTTGAATGGTTAAAACAAAAATTGGTAGAAACAAACGAGTTAAGGTCCTGTCGCACGACTTGCTACGACCAATCGTGCCTCCTCTAAATATGACATGTTTAATCCCCCTTCCAAACTGTCAACCAAACTTAGCTCACCAGCCAGCGCCAGCACTTTAAAACACTTTTGGTGGAATTTAAAACTATTTTTCTTTAATATTTGGTTTGAATTACACTATTCTGGCCATTACGATTTTGGAAACCAAATATTCAAAACTAATTGTAACTGCATTCAAGTACTACTGGTGTCTTTATCCTGTCCATTTAACGTCATCGAAGAGTTCAAATCGGGTGCTGAACCAGCACTAGGATTTTGTACTTACTACAGTTGTCACTTATTGTTATTTTAAAAGTTTTCTAAATCATCAATATCTTACCAATTTTTGTAATTGGCGTGTCCAGTATCTCCGCCGGTCCGTACTCCCTCTTCAGGAGTTCTTGTTGGCGTTGTTTCAATTCCTCAACCTCTTCGGTGAGTCTCTGCACCTTGTCCATCAAATCGTACACCACACCACTGGTGCTGCCGCTAACCTGGTTGTCTAGTTCCTGGACTCGTTGCCTGCCTGAGGGCTTCGCCATGACCAGGGCCATGCAGAGCAAAGCAGCTAACAGAACCAGCAGGAATTGCCTTGCTGAGGGATGTGCCTGCCGGAAAATACAGATTTCAAAAAAGGAATTTATTAAACAAAGTTTTGCCTATTCATCCTACCGGTAACTCTCGTTACAATGTGGTTGCGCGGTAACCGCTGCTAATCGGATTCCAACCAGCCTGCCGACTCCGGCTAGCTCGCTGGTTGAGTGGTGAGACGTCTGCACTAGAAAGCAGAAGGTTGTAGGTTCGAGTCCCACCCGAGTTATTGATTTTGTCGAAGGAATCTCTTTGGACAACAGGATGTATACAGTGTAAATAACTTCAACGAAGGGCAACAATTGTTGGTATCCATTTGTTGCAAAGAACCTTTTACAAAATGCAAAATCCTCCACTGTGCAAAAATCTAAAGGCTCTTTTTAATTGGCAATATTAAGCCCAGTGCTGAGTACGGTAATTGTGCAAAGTTTTCTTAAGTTTTGGAATTTTGAAGGATATGGGTAACTACTCCCATCTGTCACCTTTAGAGCATCCTTGAGTCTAGTTCCTATTTCACTTAAATTCAAAGCCAAGGGCAACTTTCAGCAGGCTCTGTGGTTAACCAAGGTGGCAACTATATTTGGAATAGTCTAGTTCATTATTCAGTCTACATGTACATTGGTGTTGGAGAGTAGCTCATCGGGATCAACTCTGTAAAGGGAACCGGGTTGGCGACAAAAACCGTGCTAATCAAACGTTAAAATGAGGTTCATTTTGATTCTCATGTGTGATGTTTGTAGCCACGGCCATAGCCACTAGTCATCAACAAAATGTTCCTTGAGAATTAGTTTTTTGGTTTTGTTATTATTAAGAAAAAGACAACAATGTAAGGCTGGAATAACAGCTTCTAATGTCACAGTGAGATCAAGAAATGATTTATTTGTAGACTTCCTAAAATAATGGTAATTCGTGGGCTTTATTTGAGTTTATCTGCTGCATGCCCAGCCACCATATTTGTCCATCCACCATATTTGTCCATCTATCTATAATTCCAGGCGTGAACTTCCGATTAAACTAATTCTTGCCTTGTCGGACAAATTAACCTTTCTTTTTTATGGTCCATAGGTCACCTTGTCGGACCTATAGGTCCGACGCCTCATAAGTTCAAAATTTCAGAATTATTAGGAGTCGGACTTTTGAGGCTAAATACTATAGGTCCAATGCTTTATAAATCCGACACTTCATAATTCCAAAATTTCTGATTTATGAGGCGTCAGACTTATGAGGCATCGCACTTATGAGGCGTCGGACTTAGATACGCCCCTGACCCCTCTTGGGTGAGCCCGGAGTATATGACAGCGGAGCTAATGGAACTGCACGGGCCTAACCCAAGTGAACCCATGGGCCAGGGGACAGTTAAGCTTATCAAATGCGCCCAAAGATTGGTCACAGCTATATGCTTGGTTTATACATGTACACACACCCACATTATACGTGTGTATCATACTGCACCGCATTGCATGGGCCCTGGCATAGGGCCAGTAGTAGCAAGACCTTTCGTGATGAATTTTTTACAACTGCTTGACAGGAGAAATGTACGTTGCTATTACAGCCCAGGTGTAAGTTAAGCCACAAAACAACCACTAGTCGAGTAATGGTTCTGAAACAACTCAACTTGCTCCAACAAAATCTTTCTTCCTCCTGTTCAAACTCCTTTACTTCTCACCAATTATCCCCAAACAGTTCATTTCTCCATTTATAGATATATTCCCTGGGAGCAGAATACCACATATAGTGTCCAAGTTGAATCATAAGGACTCGCAATTAAGGCAACATGCGTCACATATCCACAAGCTCTTTATACTTGACACATCATCACCATCCACTGTATCTGGTGTCTTTCTTCTTGTTATAAACCAACTTCAAATCCATATCCTGTTTAAATTTTGACATTAGGGAGGCAGCGCCTCGGGATATGTCTGAATATGGCCGAGGTAAATGAGGCTTAGACCAGAGCCTGTTATGCAGTCTTTTATGTCTCTGTTATTGTGTCTAAACTGTATTTTTGTGATACTTAGATGAAGTTTGGCTCTGGTAGACTAATGTACATTCCACCACTACTATACTAACAAATTAAAGTTTCTATATATTTTGGGCTCTCTTACTGATGTTATGGCACATGACCTGGCCTACATGACCTGGCAGCTGGGTCGTCAGAGTGTCGCCATCTAGTAGGCTAGTATTGTAGTGCTGTGCACAGTAGGAAGTAGTAGGTTAAGCCTTTAAAGTTGTAACACTAACAAATGGCAAAATCTGAGCAGCACCATCCCAGTTCTGATCTTCTCAAATTTGTATCCTAGTGGAGACATCTCTTTGTTCTCGTGTACAAACTGCTTAAAAAGTCGGGCACCTTTTTCAAAATGCTCCTATTTCAACCACAATTAATTTCCTGGGTTGAAATTTCGACCCAATATACCCTATATCATACCCTAACCCAAACACTAACCCTAACCCACATCCTAAACCTAGTTTTTGAGTAATTTGAGGCACACTCCAAAAATCTAATTCGTGAAATTCCCTGTGGCGACCTATTCATCTATAGAAATTTACCCTCCGGCGTCTATTTGTCTCCATTATACACATTGTGTTCAGGTCTCCAGAGGGTACCGAATTTCAGATCTGCTTAACACACACATGACACTGCACAGATACTGGTCTTAAGATTGTTGGGCTTCCTAAAACACCTGGGAGAACCAAGGTGGAAATCACAAGGAAATATTGGCTAGGTCGAATAAGGAAGAGACAATTAATTTAAGATCACCTGTCCCCCGGGCGCTATATGACTTTCCCTGGCTAATACAGCAGGTGTCTGTCTTGTAGAGAAATATGGTTACGCCCGATCCCTGCCCTGGGGCAGGTGCTTTTGTTGGAGTGGTCTGGTCTACTTCAAGTTCATGCAAGTCAGAGATAGAGGAAGGGTTTATTTTGAAGTTTCTGTGCAGGGTTCCGGATGATGGTGTTTGGTTTCAACGGGAATATTTTTGGGAATATTTTTGGATCGTGTGTTTCTAGTCTCTTGTGGGACTATGTGGTTTTAGGTGCGTAGCCTTTCATTCTTGTAATAATGTAGGAAAGGATTGCTTAAAACAAAAGTGTGGGCGTTGTGGGCCTGCATGGAAGCTTGAAGGTATTGGAAAAACAATGTAATGAAATTAAGGATTACATAAAATATATACAGATTCATCCTATCACCACCCTCATTTCCCCATCACCACCCCCCCCCCCCCCCCCCCCCCCCCGCCCCTCCACACACCACACCGCACACCCCCTACCTACCTACCTACCTACCCCATCCCCACCCCCATTCACCTTCCGTACACCCACACTTGTGTATATACGCCTCTAATCAAGGACCCCCTATTGTCCCTCTTTTGTTAGATAGGTTTTGTACAGGAATCGGGGACCTTTTCGAAATAGGGGACCCTATTGTCCTCTATTGTACTACGTCCCCTATTTCACTAAAAACCAAACTCAACCCCCCCCCCCCCCCCCCCCCCCATCCTTCGCCGTCTAATGAAAATCCTGAAAATAGGACGGCATGTATGTACAGAATGAATTTCTCAGTCCGATTTCATTTTTTTTACGTCACCCCACCCTCTACACTCTTTGTGACCAAGTGTACATGTACATGTACAATAGGAATTTACGCATGTGTTGTACATGTATGCCCAACCGGGATCACTGCTCCAGAGTTGTTGTTATGAGTTCATTTCTTTTCAAGAATGTCCCAAATCTGGTCAACTTTAAGTAAATCACAAGCAGAGTCACAAGCAGCAGAAAACAAACACTTAGTAAATGTGGTGTTTTTAAAGGTAATTTTAGTTTGTAGTTTGACTTCAGACTTGTGCGCTTGCGATAGAAGCATCGGGACTTGTGAGGAGTTGTGATGGACTTGACTACACAACTTATCTGGACATACAAACCAAATCAATCTAGCAACAGAGATTTTGGACAGGCTTGCCCTTCTTCCCCGAAGAAGATTCCTCCTCCCACAGTCTAGCAAGGATCCTGATAAGATCAAAGGAGGTCTTCATTAAGATAGCCATCTCCCCGGATTCCCTATTGTCTGATCCCCCCGCAAGAACAGATCTCCCTTGTCTGAGCCAGATCCTTTTGTCAACGTCTTCCTCTTCTTTTTTCTCTCTTGACACAGGATGTTGGCATCGTGTCAAAAATCTTCTTCACAAAGCTTGAGAAGATCCTTCTCCCTCCCCGGAAATCTCCCCCGGTCGTTTCCTATTGAGGGAGCTGCTTAATTTTTTTCATCTCCAGGGGCAGCTGATCGAGAGTGGACTTGTGCAGGGATAAAAACTGCATCACTTTAGACTTACTGTTGTGGTTGAACTTATAGTGTTAAACCTCACAATCGGTCAGTCTAATATCAAGTAATATTTACAGCTTGCTGTAGGGGTAGGGTCGTAGGGAACTAATATAAATCAAGGATCAATGGCAGTGATGGAGTAGCTATAAAGTCCAGTGACGATCTTCCCTTTCCTGGTCTTCCCTTTCCTGATCTTCCCTTTCCTGATCTTCCCTTTCCTGATCTTCCCTTTCCTGATCTTCCCTTTCCTGATCTTCCCTTTCCTGATCTTCCCTTTCCTGATTGTGGTGCTCTTTTAAAGGTAGTATACACCATTTGCAGATATCGAAAATATTTACTACCGAATTATTAGGAAATATCTTACTCGTCTGAAAGTAAATGTTGATTCTGGGCATCCAGCAAAATGATTGCGCTAGATATCCTGTAATTCTTCCGAAAAAGAGAATTTTATAATGAAAAATTCGCGCTCGCCGTCCGGCATAAGAATAACTGCTCGATGCCGATTCTAAAACTTCGGACAGCTCAGTTAAACGATATTTACTATAAATACAACCCCCCAAATCTACTCATTCTTGATAATTCAAACAATGACCAATGGTGTATACTACCTTTAAGTACACATTTTGTTCCCGGAGTGGTTTCAGTACCAATTACAATCTTGCCAGTGTGAGAGCTCCAGTGAATAAGTGTTCAGCAATCCATCCGAAGTTAATCGGGCAGGAGTCATCCAATCCTGAGTTTACAAAGCCTAGCTGTTTCCCTGTAGAGGTTGATGACAGAGTTGTACCACCAACAGTTCCCAATTGATTTCCCAAGTCACTGAAAGCCTGGTTAACATTAGTATACATGAGTACATGCATAAGTTTGCCTCCAATAACCATCTTTCCTAATTAAGATTTGAAACTTGGTTGGTGTATTGATGATGATCAGGTAATGATCAGAGTAGACTGATCAGAATGTTGAGTTCATACTCAACCAGTTTTTTTTCAGAACCACACTTTGTTCCCTTCCGCCGCACAGTGTTACCGCAATTTACTTTGTCTTTCCCAGGCCCGTACGCAGGGGGAGTGCGACGGGTGCGTACGCACCCCCTCAAATTACAAAAAGATCCACGTTTTCCGGGGTAAATAATGGTATTTTTATGTAGAAATAACGGTACTGGCACACGAACAATTTTGGTCCCATTTTTAGTTCCATTTTTGGTCCCATTTTTAGTTCCATTTTAGGTCCCATTTTTAGTTCCATTTTAGGTCCCATTTTTAGTTCCATTTTAGGTCCCATTTTTAGTTCCATTTTAGGTCCCATTTTTAGTTCCATTTTTGGTCCCATTTTTAGTTCCATTTTTGGTCCCATCAGTACAAATTCGCCCCCCAAATAGTAAAAGGTCCACATTTTCCGGGGTAAATAATGGTATTTTGATGTAGAAATAACGGTACTGGCACACAATTTTGTTTGGTTCCACTGTTGGTCTCATCAGTACAAATTCGCACACCCGCCCCCCCCAGAAAAAATCCTGCCTACGGGCCTGTATCCTGGTATCAAATCTAATAATGGGTGGGTTTAAGGGGTTGTATTTTATAGTAAATATCGTTTAACTGGCCTTTCCAAAGTTTTATAATTATGGATGCTGAGAAATGCCAGAAAAACAGCGTTCGTTTTTAACCGGCGTCGGGCACTTGTTGTTGTTGGGTTTTTTTCGCGATAGCTGTCAAGCAATCGTGATTTATAAAAAAATGGAACAATTACAGGATATCTAGCCCTGCGCAATCATTTTGCTGGATGCCTACAATCATTATTTACTTTCAAATAAGCAAGATATTTCTTGATAATTCCATATCTGCAAATGGTGTATCCCACCTTTAAACCATAGATGGTTCATTGCAGGCTTCCCAATTCCCAATTTACAACCTTTTTCACTCTGCAGGTGGGACGTGGATGTCAGAGCTGTCCCAGTTTCATTTTTCAGTCCCTGTTCCCCAGGTGGAAGTTTTCCACCAGCACATACATCGCCCCCAACCACCCCTTGCCTCATTAAGCCCAGGCTGGGGTCAGCGCCTACTTGTCATCAAGCCCACCCCATCAGCCCCCCACTCCTTCATGTCACCAGCCAAAGGCACTTGACTCATTGGTTAGAGGTACTACCGTCAGTCATTGTCAGACGCCAATGAGGGCATGCAGCCACAGGCTGGGGGACATCCATTAACGCTGTATAGAGTTGCTCTAGGTTTATCTTGAGGGCAGCATTATTATACTGTGACAGAATGGACAGCTACATGTATCACCTGTGCTTACAAACTTTACGAAGTTGCTGATGGAAAAATAGTGATTTCTTAATCCTTTTTGTTATTTTTTTCTTTCTTTTTCTGGTAATGAAACTCATCAGGTTTTCTCAAAGCACCTTAAAGGTAGGATACACCATTTGCAGATATCGAAAATATTTACTACCGAATTATTAAGAAATATCTTACTCATTTGAAAGTAAATAATGATTCTAGGCATCCAGCAAAATGATTGCGCTAGATATCCTGTAATTATTTCAAAAAATATAATTTTATAAAAACAAATTCGCGATTGCTGGATGGCGATCGCGAAAAAAACAAAGATAACATAAGAATAACTGACCAACGCCGGTTGAAAACAGACGCTGTTTTTCTTGCTTTTCTCAGCATCCATGATTGAAAAACTTCGGACAGGTCAGTTAAACGATTTTTACTATAAAATAGAACTCCCCAAATCCACCCATTCATGATAATTCAAGCAATTACCAATGGTGTTGTATACTACCTTTAAGGATGCACCCAATTTCATTTTAGTTTCTTACCAGAGACTATTTATTTCTTTCTTTAATAGTTATTATTATGGTCGAATTGTTTCAGGTAATGAAAAAAAAGTTGTAGATTTTCACATTTTTCAATCATGGACATCCCTCATACTTCAGCTAGCTGCGTAAAGTTTGATGACATCGGGATTAACCAAGGTGTGATTGGACACTCCACATCTTAGCTCCACCTATACTTATCTGTATTCACATACGAGGTCGTGCGCTATAAATTTAGAGGAAAAAACATAAATATGCGATTTCATGGATGGTTGATACAAGGCGCTCTGTCGTCTTCAGTTGATTTGCATAAATATCGCGCTAGATATCCTGAAATTATTCTGAAAAATAGAATTTTATAAAGAAAAATTTGCGATCACCGGACTGCGATCGTGAATAAACCGAAATAACATAAGAATAACTGCTCGACGCCGGTTGAAAACAAACGCCGTTTTTTGTGCTTTTTTCGGCATCAATGACTATAAAACTTCGGACAGCTCAGTAAAACGGTATTTACTATAAAATACAACCCCCAAAATCTACCCATTCGTGATAATTCAAGCAATTACCAATGGTGTATCCTAACTTCAACTCACAAGGGCTTCAGAATAGTTCTATCATATAGAATCTTTGCAATTATCAACTGTCTTTAAAATATCCAAATCAAATAAGTTAAGAGGGCCTAATATTTCGATCTTAACAAGATCTTCTTCAGATATCCTTAGAAAACAGTGACATTCAAAACATGAAACGTCTACTCATGCCTAAACATCTTTGAAGAACAAAAGCATGCACTTCATCAGAAAGATGGCTGCAATATGTCAAGGTTTTTTGGCTTTAGGGATGGGGTGTCTTGGATTGGGGGAAAAAGGGGGGCAATTTAGTGATGAATAAAATGCCTTGTTGAATAGTGACTCAGAACCAAACGTTGGTCTTGTGTCCTTGGGAAACTTCCTGATTGAATTTGACAATAACTGACCGGTGGACAGCTGACCACAACAATCAAATGCAAGAAATGCTGTCTCATTCTGAATACTGGTACGTCACCAGCAGGGATGTACATTTTTCACCCCCTCCCCCCTTCCACACGCCATTCACAAAACATGCGCTGTGAGAGATGAAGTTTAAAAAAAAAAAATTATTTTTAGGGAATTGTGTTAGTTATAACAGGAAGTTCACCTTTTTGGAAACAAATGTTATTTGGTAGACTTGATCAAGTTTCCCCAAATACCTATGGGTCCGTTGTAACACTAGTAGAAAAGTTCAAATTCAAATCTGTTACTTAACCAGTTCGCGCCGGGATTATTTTAACATCGCCGAGCCCACGGGCGGGATTATTTTTAACGAAACTCGATCCGAAGCGTGTTCAGGCTGATAGTGCTGGGAAGCACACCCACGCATTTCCGGCCTGGCTCGCTGCTGACATACATTTCCGAACTTGAACTTGGCGTGTTTATGCGTCATCCGTTTTGAATTTGGGGAAATTTTTGCGTTTATATACGTCATCTGGCGCGAACTGGTTAAAGTTACGGTAGGATACACCATTTGCATATATCGAAAACCTTTACTACCGGATTATTAAGAAATATCTTACTTATTTGAAAGTAAATAATTATTGTAGGCATCCAGCCAAATGATAGATATCCAGTAATTGTTCTGAACATTGAATTTCAATAAAAAATAAATCACAATCGCCGGACGGCTATTGCGAAAAGAGCAAGAACAACATAAGAACCGTTTTTCATGTTTTTCACATCAGCCATGATTGTAAAACTTTTAACAGGTCAGTTAAATGATATTTACTATAAAATATAACCCCCCAAAATCCACTTATTCATGATAATTCAAGCAATTACCAACGGTGTATCCTACCTTTAATTATTATCCATAACATACATACATCATTCACTTTAGTTGAGCAAACATTTGGCCTAAGTACTGTGAAATAACTTGGAACAAGACCCCAAAGTTACCTTCGTTAATAACCACATTATATGCGGTGTTCCTTTATATCAATTACGACTATTTTTTTCATTTGTGCATAAATTGATATTGATTACCTTTTTTTACCGGTCGTCTTTATAACTCGTGGCTCATTAGCTATAATCCGGTCCATTCTATTGATAATGACAGAAACGTTTTTGGGCAGCCAGCATCAGAGAATTAAGCAGTTTTATTGGAACCCACCGGTTTCGCAAATGAAGTAAATTGATTTGATCCGACGTGAGGCTCTCGTCCTTGTAATAAGGATGGCCGTTACAGATTGGACGTTGTTTCGGTGCTTCCATGTGTTACAGTGGCAATGCACTTTATCACAGTGTTGCGCAGCATTGGCGATTTGACATTGACTTGTGGATCGTGTGTGACATTATCTCGATGGACTAATTTACCAATTATGAACACTGGGGTATTGCTCGGTGTGTGACATGCATAGTCTTAATGTAAAAACTGGATGGCCGTGGATTTGATTAGGAAAAATTATTAACTAAAATCAAAATTTAATAACAGTACTCAATCAAACATACTGGTAATTCAGAAACAAATTTTGAAAACCCGTCGGCATACTTAAACAGTGGAAATTGAAGAATTTTTTAATTTAAGCTTTTATTTATATTCTGTAGCAAGATTGTTGGACACAACTAAAATTGTTCTCAGTTAAAATACATCAATCTTTTGCATACATTGCGTTATAGGGACAATCCATAGGGTTTGTGTGCTAAGGAGAATCTCTCTAAACACAAACTCAGAACATTCAAAAATTGGAAAATTTTCAGCATCACCCTAATTTGCCTTCTTCTACATTTTCTTTCATCATACCCTAACCCAATTTTACCTCTAAACCCCTTTATATACTGAAGACCCAACGCGCTATGGGGACTCAAAAATGTCCCCGCTACTCGGTCTGGTTTTTTTTCAAACAAAAGAACCTGTCCCCACAACTACATGTAGGTGGAGGCTAGAACACTCCAACACACATAGCTTTACCTTACATACGTACTGTGGACATTCCTTTGTCTTCGTGTACCGGTAGTTAACAAACGTTGACTAAATACTCATTTTTCTCGCTTCCCCAAAACAAATTTACCCTCAAATTTTGATTCTGTGCCTCTCAGCTGTTCTATCTTTTCTAAATATAACCCTAATCCTCTAGCGCTCTTTTTCGGAAACTGAAAAATGGATTGTGGACCTGGGCAAGTGCACAAACCGTAACCTCTTCCTGCATTGTGTGGACCTATATTGTTCGGAGGTCCACAGTGCGTATGCAAGACTAACTCACACACGAAGGAGCTGGAAACAGATTGCATTCTTTATAAATTTTCTTTGAGTGATCATCAAACTGAATCACCATGCACACCGCCATTTTACGAAACACATTATGTGTACTCTGCATTATAATTTAAATACTTAAATGTAGACTCCTGTAGTTTTTAATTGCAAGTTCCCATTCCGGAACATGAGGTGGCTTTTAAAGCCAGTAGCATGATAAAGCGCAATGCTTGCTGACGTCACTGCGAGGAACTGTAGTATATACACTGATCACTGTCAGACTCTATTTAGGTTTAATAGAAAGTGATTAAGCAATTAATAAATTACTTATCTTTACAGTACACACAGGTATGATAGAAGCACAAACATGTGCAAGTACTTGCTACTGGAAATCAAGTGTCAGAACATGACATGTTGTTAATAGTTGATAAACTGTTTCCCTTTAGTTTCCTTTAGTTTCGACTTTTAGTTTAGCTTATTACTAGGGAAGTCAGATATCAATGGTATGTGAGGATGCACATTCATTAATTAATTAACCCTAACTCCCTAGGGTGTGTGCAAAATCGTATTGATTTTGGAGGACTTGGGAGGGTTAGGAATAGTAGCCATAGTGGGTGTTAGAAATTTGAGCCAAGTCGATCTAATCTTGAGTTAAGCGGGGTTCGCACTGGACTTTTTTGGGGGAAGGTTTTACTGAGACGATGGTAAAAAACAAAATGGTCAAATGTTACCGCTGTTCGCACTTGGACTTTCGACACGCGAAAACTTTACCGAGACCGCGGAAGAAGTAGCCGAGCTGTCATTATAATGACTCGTGAGACTGCTTTGCGTGACCTTTATGCATTGACCCCGGTGTACCCATTCGCGCGCGCGCGTTTTTTTGTCCGATCGCATCATTGACGCCATCGTCGTCTGGAAATGATGTACTGGTAGCACCAATCAAACTTCCGACTGTATCAATAATAATATCTGCCATAATATTGACCAAAGGAACCCCAACTCTACGTAATCTTTTTGCAGAACCACATGCGAATGTGCCCGCACGTAAACAATGCAAAGAGCGCATGCGCGATGTCTTGTGTAGCATGACCTCGCACTGAGGGGGCCGGATGAACGTTTTCCTGGGCCGCTTTTACCGACACGCGCTGTTTGCACTGGACTTATCGTCTAGGGAAAAGTGACCAGGGAAGTTTTCCCGGGCAGCAGTTGGCTGGTAGAAGTACCCACTGGACTCGGGAGAAGTAACTGAGAGGAAAACGTCCTAGGCTGTCCGCACTGGACTTAAAATGGGAAAAGTACCCATCGTCTCGGTATGTTTTATTATAATAAGTCCAGTGCGAACAGGGCTTTAGTAAGGGGTGAGCCAATGGTACACACAAACACCTGTAATCAGCACACCTGTGCCCAATCCTCACCCTGGTGCCACTGAGCCTAATCCCTCTGCCTCCCAGATAGGCCCCCCTTGCCATTAACACCCCCCCCCCCCCCTCCCCAAATCATTGGATCTAGACTTGCAGGTACCTGCCCACTAGGGGTTTGCCTTTACAGGTAGTATGCCTTTACAGGTAGTATAGAAACCGGGTAATAGTACACAATTAAACAAAATACTAGTACGTACCACCAATCAAATAAACTACATGTAGGTATGAAATTCAATCTTGAGTGAGTTGGTGTGGTTGGGTTATTTATTTCAAAAACTAATTTGTTAATGGAATCATTGGAAAGAGAGGCGTGTAGCAATTAAGCCGTGAACTATAAACAAGCATGCAACAAGCTGTTAGACGTTAAGGTGCGCAATGGAAGTTTTTCATTTTTTTTTTTTTCATTGACTTTTCTATTGCTAAAGAACTAACTCTTTAAAAGTTAGTTACAGGTACTTGATTCCTTAATCTGAAACAGGATCCTGACATCAATGGTCGGGTACTTGGGTACCCACAACTGTGCTCTAAATACTTTACCCACATAGATATTACTGGTAGTTACTCCAGAATCTTAATTCATTTTGTCCTTACAGGTCTCGGCAAGTCCCTCATCACAAGTCCATCATTCTCCAGTCAAGTCACTAGCTATTCAAATAAACTGTTTGACAAAAGCATTCCTTTGTCATTGTTCAACTAGTTACTTGCGACTGACTTTGTAAATGGACTTGTGACTGGACTTCAGAAGGGACTTGCATAAAGGACTTTCCAGGACTGGAATACAAATCTGCTCTGTAGTCTGTAGTCATTGGGTGCAGTATCCGCATCCCTTCGCTTCTGTGCAAACGTCTGGTGTGGCTATCCCTTACAGTTAGCACAGTACAAGGAGTTGGTGTAAACTAATTTTTAAACTACTGGCTGTGATCACGCTTTTTTTGTAGACTGGCACCCTCAAGTTTCAGCAGATAATTGTGAAGCTTTGTAATGTTGGGGGCTTGGGGCACAGTATATGTGACCTGTCACCACAATATGAGAGTAAAGTCGCACATTGTGATTTGGAGATATGGCCATCCAAAGTCAAAATATGAAGGAGTGGTCAATTTTGAGATTTTTGGGTGCAATCAGATGATTGAAAACCTCATAAATTACGCGATTTTGCGTAGTGTTTGCGTAGTTAGTGTTTGGATTAAACTCCATCAGTGGTCTAATTCACACGGTAATTAAATATGCAAATTAGGTCTTCGTAACTGTCCCACGTTTTCGAATTTTGATATTTTGTTGTTTATACAATAGTTATGTGTGGAAAGTTTCAAGTAGAAATCATGATTAGAACATAGCCGTTGCTATGCTCAACCGAACCTTACTTGTTCTGTTTTGTAATCTTACATATGAATAACTGCTCGACGCTGGTTGAAAACAAACGCTGTTTTTCGTGCTTTTCTCGGCATCCATAATTGTAAAACTTTGAACAGGTCAGTTAAACGATATTTACTATAAAATACAATCCCCCCAATCCACCCATTCATGATAATTCAAGCAATTACCACTAATGTATCCTACCTTTAAGTAAACTATCTCATTCACACAAATCACCAACTATAGGTTCATGTAGTTGGATAGTTTATTGGTACTACAACAACATTCTGTCCTCATAAAAACATCTATTGCTATAAGTATAACCAAAGTATTTGGTTAATACTTCAAGTTGTGCCTATACAAGTGCTGTAATGTTCAGCACCTGTGCTCATAACTTGTCACTTATTACTCCACATTGCGACTCAATAAAACCAGCATTTCTGTCAGTGTTGACATTCTTACAAATTGGGGTTGTAGGACCAGCGCGACTGCATGTGTGCCACAGTGGGGGTTTGAACCCCTGACCCTGTGGTAGCAAGCACAGCGGGCTTGGCGAAACGGTTTGGTTGTCAACAAGGTGTTTATTTGGTCGAGAGAATAGTATTCTAGCACGTCGGTGTACAAACAGCACTCGCAGAGTTTGTTAATTTGTGAAGGGTTCAAACAGGTGTAGTTGTTGATTGTTTACAGGCACATTGACAAATTTGATTTCAGATGGTACAGTGACACTGATATTTTCATTTAAATTGTGGTTTAATATTATTATTATTTTTTATTTTTTTTTGAAAAACAGTATGTGTTTGGCAAATACAATGCATGTTTTATTGATGTTGTTCCATTTTAAATTGTAAATTATCCTGCAGGTTATGTGACTGCAAATCACGGGGCGATTTCCAAGAATATATGAATTGAATCATTATGAAAGTGAGAACTCAATTCAGTGTTGGACAGAATTTTGGATCAACAAATTCCTGTTACTGTGATGCTGTAAACTCTATTGGAGAAGGGCCATTATGATCTGTGCAGCGTAAATTAGAGTAGACCAATTTGGTCCTTTTTAGTGCATTTTTTTTTTTGGTTTGAAGTATAGTAAAAGTGCGCAAAAATCTAAATACGGGTGCTTAACATAGAAGTTTCAGTTGAATGCCACTTTAAAGAAAAACAATATTCAAAATAGGTCGTAATTTTTAATCACGCCCAAAATCAATGTTTGAAACAAGTCCTCATTCTGCCGATAGTAGTGCTAAACCAATGAATAATAGCAACCCACCATTCACTGTTACAAACCAACTACGAAAAATATACATTTCCCAAAATTTGTCTCTGAAATACATATTTGAAATTACCTTTTATTCTTTTTTCTCCAAAATGACAGCGAATACCAATTTTGTATTACAGTTTATAGTGCATTGTATATTTTAAGGTAGAATACACCATTGCTACATGTAATTGCTTGAATTATCAGGAATGAGTGGATTTGGGGGGGTTGTATTTTATATTTTATAGTAAATGAATTTTGTTTTATAAAATTCAATTTTTGGAACAATTACAGGATATTTAGCACAATCATTTTGCTAGATGCCTAGAATTATTATACTTCTTAATATTCGGTAGTAAAATATTTTGATATCTGCAAATGGTGTATTTCACTTTAAACGATATTTACTATAAAATACAACCCCCCAAATCCACCCAAATCCACCCAAATCCACCCATTCCTGATAATTCAAGCAATTACCAATGGTGTATTAAAAAGAAAAGAAAAAAAAGTAAAATTTCAGCAGCAGTATTTTTCCAATATTGGAGTGAAGTCGGCCTACTCCTCATAATAGTGGCTGAATAGTGCCTGAACTAGTATCTGTGATATTTCTAGGTTACATGTTATGATATTCCTGCTTGTTTTACTTACCATGATGTAATAATATCCTCTTACTCCACAGATTGAAGCTCGCTTAGTGTGCTGATAAAAAAAATGTCAAAGTCCCAGGCAATCCAATCAGTTTACATTATACACTTGATGAGTTCTCTTTTCCCCAAAGATACATTTGTATAAACTCACAGAAAAAGAAAAAAAAAAGTTTCGTAAATTCCAGTAGTCCAGTAGTACTAGGCAGCAAAGTCTCCAGTAAATGCCACAGGGAAAACTTGTCTGACGGGTGTTGTGAAGACAACTGTTATTGTCCAAGGAGAGCTCTTGGTAAAAACGTTAATCCTCTGCAATGGTAGCTGTACTGTCTTTGCTTATCAATAAGGGAATTCTTGTACATGTAGAAAGAGAAAAAGATTAGTGTAGTGAGTGTGCCTCACCTATCAGAACTCATTCCCCAACACAAGTACATGTGTGTGTAGAGCCACACCCCCTTTCACTACTCCCCAGTCACTGCCAGCCTGTGATTGGTCAATTGGGATCCACTCTGCAACAACTCTTAGCCAATCAGTAGTCAACATTTGGGTAATGCTGATGATGTCATGCACATCTTACTGATTGATAGATACAGTGTTATGTACATGTACATAATGTGTTGTGTCTAAGAACACATTTACATTGCATTGTATACAGGTTGTTCGTAGTCCATTGTGTATTGTTGTTTTAGAGGCCTCTTTTATTCAAACTATTCAAAAGGCAGTTATGAAGGAATTACAGTTGTAATACAAGCACTGTTGCCACAGAACGTGTATAAATTTGTACATGTACAGCAGGTACCTGTACCTTTATTCGCATTTTTGTATCACTGTGGAGACATGGCTTTGTTCTCGTGTACAAAATGGTTAGAAAGTCGAGCACGTTTTTCAAAATGCTCCCATTTTAACCATAATTTTTTTCCTGGGTTGAAATTTCGACCCAATATACCCTATATTATACCCTAACCCAAACACTAACCCTAACCCACATCCTAATCCTAGTTTTTGAGTAATTTAAGTAAAATCCAAAAATCTAATTCGTGAAATTCCCAATGGAGACCTATTCATCTATAGAAATTTACCCTCCGGAGACGTTTTGTCTCCATTGTACACATTGTGTTCATGTCTCCAGAGGGTACCGTATTTCGGAACCACATTTGGGGCATGCAATGCATTGGGCAGGCATGCAGCTTTTCCCTGGGATCAACTCATTTTAAAACTCGCACTTAATGTACATGTAGGCCATTGAGAATTTAAAGGTAGGGATACATCATTGGTAATTGCTTGAATTATCATGAATGGGTGGATTTGGGGTTGTATTTTATAATAAATATCGTTTAACTGACCTGTCCAAAGTTTTACGATCATAGATACCAAGAAAAGCAGGGAAAAATGGCTTTCGTTTTTAACCTGCGTCGGGCAGTGGTTCTTAGGTTGTTATTGTGTTTTTTTCACGATTGCCGTCTGGCGATCGTAAATTCCTTTAAAAAAATTAATTAAAAAAAAAAAAAAAATTATAGGAAATTTAGCACAATCATTATGCTGGATGTCTACAATCATTATTTACTTTCAAATAAGTAAGATATTTCTTAATAATTCGGTAGTAAAAATGTTTGATATCTGCAAATGATGTATCCTACCTTTAAAAACACGTTTCAAAGTCTTGTAAAAAAAAAGGAATTTCCTCGTTTTTTGTTATTTCCAAGTTGCATGCCTGAATGTGGGGAAGATTTTGCAAAACTGTACACGAGTATATATAGCGGACCACAACGGCGACATGTATCTCCAAGAAATTTGATGGGGAGGGGGGGCATAGATCTACCTTAAAGTCAATACATAAAATGACCAGTTAAAGGCCAGCCGCAATAACATACATTCCATACCAGTACATGTATAGTACTATGAATGAAACAAGATTGACAGTGTAAATTGTTCAATTGGCATCAACAAAAAATTACCGTTTCCAGTAATACATAAAGTATACTTGATCAGGTGATGGGTAAGCCATTCCAACCAGTCATAAATTAATCCGCTTTTACTTCAGCATGGCAAATTTAAACAAACCCACCATTCCCTTCCTGTCCTGATGATCCATCATCAGTGTGGCCAGACAATTTCTAATAAGCTGATGTTCCCTAAACCCCAAACTTCCACCATCAATCATTGACATGTACTTGCTGGGCTAATACATGAGGTTGTGCCCACTGATCGGAAGGTGTTTGGGCTCCAACACAAAACAGGAAACCCCATGCAAACACTCGGCGGCCGGGAGTAAATCATAATGAGAACAATCTGAAGTGTGCAGGTTGCAGGTAATGGACGGATGTTTGTCTGTTTTTAGGGTACTGGCTGACCCAGAACCTTCAGCAATATGCTTCCGAGAACCCTCTCCAAAATCGAATTTCTTGAGTCTCCTTTTGAATTGCAACTGTAATCGGCTTCGAGACCTGTTCTTGTTCAGCCGAATGCAGCTACATGATGCCACAAATAGTAGCAATCAATGAAGAGTAGCAACGATGACGTGTGCGTGTGTGTGCAAACACCTTCCATCATGGATCCCCTATTGTCCCTCTTTTGTTTGTACTGCTTCTTTTTGAGAAGGCTGGCCTTCCCCAAAAGAAGCAGGTTTTGTACACGATTTTCAATCATGGATTTTCAATCATGGACTTTCTGTCAATCGTGGACCCTGTTTTCCATCGTGGAATATATGTGACCTGTCACCACAAAATGAGAGTAAAGTTGCACAATGTGATTCAGAGATATGGCCATCCAAAGTCAAAATATGAAGGGGTGGTCAATTTTAAGATTTTGCGTAATTTGGAAAGCCCAAGTCCTTCTCTACATATTCCCATTTTTTGGGGTGAGATCAGATGATCGAAAACCTCTTTAATTACGCGATTTTGCGTAGTTAGTGTTTGGATTAAAGTCCATTAGTGGTCTAATTAACACGGTAATTAAATATGCAAATCAGGTCCTTGTAAGTATCCCACATTTTCGAAATTTTGATATTTTGTTGTTTATACAATAGTTTGTATGTGTGGAAAATTTCAAGAAGAAATAATGATTAGAAAATAGCCGTTTAAGATGTTTAAAGTAAGTTTTTTCACAAACACATTTTGTGAAACCCATGACTTTCGGGAGCGCTGTAAAAAATATGTATCGCAAAACCTCCAAGGGTTATGTATCATTGGAAAGCTCTTCTTCTGAAGAATTTGAAAATACCAATATCTTAATTTTCAATATTTCCGACTTTACTCTCATTTTGTGATGACAGGTCACATATTGTCCTCTATTTTTCTACAACCACTATTTTTTTGTAAATCCTGATACAAACTCATTAAATTATTTCCGTACATGACGTTATTGAGACACTCCATAGGGTTCTTGTGCTTAAGGAAAATCTATCTTAGAAACTCAAACTCTGACAATTCTTTCCCCCTAACATTTTCAACATCAACCTAATTTGTCTTCTCCATTTTCTTTCATTATACCCTAACCCAATTCTACCTCTAGAACCCTTTACTGAACACGAAAATGTTTCCACAACTCGGTCAGATTTTTTTCAAACAAAACAAAATACACTAGAATACATCATTGGTAATTGCTTGAATTATATGGAATGAGTGGATTTGGGTGGTTGTATTTTATAGTAAATATTGTTTAACTGACCTGTCTGAAGTTTTAAAATCACGAATGCCGAGAAAAAAGAAAAAAAAAACATTTGTTTTCAACTGTTTCGGAAGAATTATTAGGGCAATCATTTTGTTGGATGCCTAGAATCATTATTTACTTTCAAAAAAGTAAGATACATGTATATTAAAGGTAGTATACACCATTGGTAATTTGTTGAATTATCAGGAATGGGTGGATTTGGGGGGTTGTATTTTATAGTAAATATCGTTTAACTGACCTGTCCGAATTTTTACATTCATGGATGCCGAGAAAAGCATGAAAAACAGCGTGTGTTTTCCACCGGAGTCGAGCAGTTATTCTTATGTTATCTTTGTTTTTTCGCGCTCGCCGGACGGCGAGAATGAATTTTGGTTTATACAATTCAATTTTTTGGAATAATTACAGGATATCTAGGGCCCTTATTTTGCTGGATGCCTACAATCATTATTTACTTTTAAATAAGTAAAATATTTCTTAATAATTCGGTAGTAAATTTTTTCGATATCTGCAAATGGTGTATACTACCTTTAAGTTGATAATTTGGTGGTAATTTATTTCGATATCTGCAAATCCAGGGGTCTATTTCAATCCCTCAAACCAAAGTTCAATGGCAGAACCATTAGCAAGTGTTCTGTACATGTACTATAAATCAGAGGGTTACACATTAGTGGTCCAGGTCAGTGGAGGTCTGTGAGGTGGGAGGTATGAGAGAGATGGGGTGGACCCCCTTGGCCTCGCTGACAAACTGCAGATGGGCCTGAACTTCAGAAGAGAGGCTGGCTGGGCTGCATTGTGTATGTAAAGGGATGTGGATTTCAACAAGTTGTAGGTGTGTTGGTGCATGGTTGGTGGTCGACTGCAGCCAATTTGTCAGTGTCAAGATGTTCTTAGAGGGCAAACCATAACCAGAGGTTACTTGTGGATGGTAAAAATGTTCCATAGTCCAATGATTTGTTAGTCGCAAGGGTTCTTTTAGTCAGAAGGGTTCTTTTAAAGGTAGGATACACCATTTGCGGATATCAACAATATTTACTTCCGAATTGTTAAGAAATATCTTACTCATTTGAAAGTAAATAATGATTTTAGGCATCCAGCAAAATGATTGCGCTAAATATCCTGTAATTATTCCGAAAAATATAATTTTATAAATAAAACTTTGCGATCGCCGGATGGCGAACGTAAAAAAACAAAAATAACATTTGAAAAACTGCTCGACGCCGGTTGAAAACAAAGGCTGTTTTCGTGCTATTCTCGGCATCCATGATTGTAAAACTTCAGACAGGTCAGTTAAACGATATTTACTATAAAATACAACCCCCCAAATCTACTCATTCACGATAATTCAAGCAATTAACCAATGGTGTATCCTACCTTTAATAGTCTGAAACATGTACATGTAGTCCAATTCGAGTAGGGCATGGGGGTATAGCATTATTCCCTTGAGCGCTTTCAGAATAATGAAACTTCTGACTATTTACCCTTGTGTTCCTTTCTGACTTTTAAACCTTCCGATTTAATAAACTGAATTCGTACTGAAGAACCCTTCGAGCTAACATTTAAACCCTGGCTATAGGAATTTTAAATTTGAGCATTCGGAAAATTGAACCTTCGGATTAATGAATCAATTCGAGCGATTCACAATACATAGAAGCTGCCGTTGGAGGCGCAAATCCTGCTATACCCGCAGTGCATCGTGGGGAAAAGTCGGCATCAGTTTGAAAAACGGTATTCATTTTGCATGAACTCGTCAGTTTTTATGTCTTTTTGGACGCGCACGATTAAAGTTCAAATTTTTTTCCGGCATATTACAATGTTTTAATCAACGACGCTTCCGGATGCATTTACGTTTGTGTTGTACCTCACGTGAACAATAAAGAATATACATTTCACTACAGTATGATGTACGGAAGAAGTCGACCGTAAAGTTTAAAAGTGGTTCTTTTGAGTCAAACGCTTGGTGGCGCACTGTATTGTGAATCGCCCGAATTAACCTTCGGACTACCCAACAAACCAGAAGCCATTTTGTAAAGTTTTGTTATGCAGCTGATTATTATGCTTAAAGGTAGGATACACCATTTGCAGATATCGAAACAAATATTTACTACCGAATTATTAAGAAATAACTTACTCATCTGAATGTAAACAATGATTCTAGGCATCCAGCAAAATGATTGCGCTAGATATCCTTTTCATTATTCTGAAAAATATAATTTTATAAAGAAAAATTCGCCGGACGGCGATCGCGAAAAAACACAAATAACATAAGAATAACTTCTCGACGCCAGTTAAAACACACGCTGTTTTTCGTGCTTTTTTCGGCATTCATGATTGTAAAACTTCGAACAGGTTAGTTAAATGATATTTACTATAAAATACAACCCCCCAAATCCATCCATTCATGATAATTCGAGCAATTACCATTGGTGTATACTACCTTTAAAGGGAGGATACACCATTTGCAGATATCAAAAAAAATATATCTTACTTAATCCACCCATTCCTGACCTTTAAATGCTTGATCCCTGCTGTAGATCTATAGAATGTAATACTTGCAAACCTGGAATATTTTTCTGGAGAGTTACTACACCATTTTTCTTACATTTCCCCTCCTATTTTTTCCAAAGATTTCAAAACGATTCTAAACATTTGCAGCATTATCTGGCTATCGGAAACAATTTGACAACCAAAAATGGTTAGAGCTCCTTGTTTGACCAGCTGTTTGTCTCATGCTTGCGGTATAAAATGATAGGATACACCATTGGTAATTGCTTGAATTATCATGAATGGGTGGTTTTGGGGGGTTGTATTTTATAGTAAAAATTGTTTAACTGATTGTTTTACAATCATAGATGCTGAGAAAAGCAAGAAAAAACGGCGTTCATTTTCAACCGGCTTCAAGCAGTTATTCTTAAGTTATTCTTGTTTTTTTCGCCGTCTGGCGATTGTGTTTTTTTTAAGGAAAACTTATTTTTGCAGAACAAGTACAGGATATATTTAGAGCAATCATTTTGCTGGATGCCTACAATCATTATTTACTTTCAAATAAGTAAGATATTTCGTGATAATTTGGTAGTAAATATTGATATCTGCAAATGGTGTATCATACCTTTATTAAGGTAGGACACATGCACATTTGCAGATATTGAAAATATTTACTACCGAATTATTAAGAAATATCTTACTCAATTGAAAGTAAATAATGATTCTAGGCATCCAGCAAAATGATTGCGCTAGATATCCTGTAATTATTCCGAAAAATAGAATTTGACGCCGGTTGAAAACAAACGCTGTTTTTCGTGCTTTTCTCGGCATCCATGATTGTAAAACTTTGAAAGGTCAGTTAAACAATATTTACTATGAAATACAACCCCCCAAATCTACCTATTCCTGATAATTCAAGCATTTACCAATGGTAATTCCTAACTTTTAAATCATAGAGCAAATCATAAACCATGGAGACTGTATTTTGTCCAATGTAAACCAGTGGCCAGTCTTGATAAGAAAAGGCTAGCATTCAAATCGGTCACATACATGTACATGCACTGTAAATGTGGTGCGAAATACGGTACCCTCTGGAGACATGAACACAATGTGTACAATGAAGACAAAACGTCTCCGGAGAGTAAATTTCTATAGATGAAAATGTCTCCACTGGGAATTTCACGAATTAGATTTTTGGATTTTACTTGAATTTCTCAAAAACTAAGATTAGGATGTGGGTTAGCTAGGGTTAGTGTTTGGGTTAGGGTATAATGTAGGGTATATTGGGTCGAAATTTCAACCCAGGAAAACAATTATGGTTAAAATGGGAGCATTTTGAAAAACGTGCTCGACTTTCTAACCATTTTGTACACGAGAACAAAGCCATGTCTCCACATGCAGTGATACAAAAATGCGAATATGTGTATTATCTTTGTGTGACACTTGTTTAAACAACAAGTTATCCTGAACCTTACCTTCTTTTTTGGACAATGTTTTTCTCACATCAATCATTTGGGATGTTTATTTTAAAACCTTGTGTGCTGTGTTGTCCAGTGCGTTATCGGATTGTACAGGCCTGTGGGTCAAAACAATAGGTCACCAAATTGTTTGTTTACATGTTCCTGTTATAAACACTGTCAATAATGGAGATTTACAAGTGTATTTTATGGCTCTGATGACCCATAGAAGGGGCTGGTGAGCATTTTGCACAGGCCGACAGGGTTGTTTTTGTTTGTATACTTCAGGGGCTGTAATCGATTCATTAAATAAAAATAATAAATTTAAATTTTGATCTTACATAGATACATGTACATGCGTATATATATATTTTTTGTTATTTGTTTATAGTTTATTTTTTTTTATTATTTTTTTTTCTTTCTGTGTATCGTAGGTTTGATTTTTTGGGGGGTGTTTTCCTTCATTTTGAGGAGAGTAAATTTGTTGTTTTTTTCTGTCAGTCCTTTGTCAATTTCGGACCTTTTCACACCAGACAAATCTCGGGGTAGACGCAAGTTTAAAAACAAGCAGTGTTTTACACGTTTCACACCATGTACATCAACCCTTGGATTGATTTCGCCCTGGGTTGAACTCGACCCTGCCCCAGACTGCACTGTACCACTACCAGGGTTAAAGGTATTAAAGATATACACCATTTGCAGGAATCAGGAAAAAAATGACTACCCAATTATTAAGAAATATCTTACTTATTTGAAAGTAAATAATGATTGCTCTAGATATCCTATAATTGTTCCAAAAAATATAATTAGATTTAAACAAAATTACGATAGGTTTGCACTATAGGTTTGCCTTGAGTTAAAGGTATGATACACCATTGGTAATTGCTTGAATTATCATTAATGGGTAGATTTGGGGGGTTGTATTTCATAGTAAATATCATTTAACTGACCTGTCCGAAGTTTTACAATCATTGATGCCGATAAAAGCACGAAAAACAGCGTTTGTTTTCAACTGGCATTGGGCAGTTATTCTTATGTTATCTTTGTTTTTTCGCGATGGCCGTCCGGTTTTTTTATAAAATTATATTTTTCGGAATAATTACAGGATATCTAGTGCAATCATTTTGGATGCCTAGAATCATTATTTACTTTCAAATGAGTAATAAATTTCTTAATAATTCGGTAGATATTTTCCGATATCTAAATGGTGTATACTACCTTTAAGTATCAGGAATTTATAGTAAATATTGTTTAACTGACCTGTCCGAAGTTTTACAATCATGGTTGCTGAAAAAGTAAAACGACGTTCGTTTTCAAACGACGTCGAGCAGTTTTTCTTTTTGTTGTTCTTGTTTTTTTCGCGATCGCCAACCAGCGATCATGAATTCTTTTAATAAAAGTAAACATATTTTGCAGTTTTCCTGCATGTATATGTAGCCTGGTTTCATTAAACAAATTTCCAACAAATGACATTGAAAACCTTTAGCTTTCATTGTCTGAAAAGCTGTTATGCAGTTTGTAAAGTTGGTTATGGCATTTCAGAGACTCGCTTCTATAATCTGGAATTGGTTTCTGACATCAACGGCTTGTGTCACGGTAGGATACACCATTGGTAATTGCTTGAATTATCAGGAATGGGTGGATTTGGGGATTTTTTAAAATATGGTTTAACTGGCCTGTCCGACGTTTTACAATCATGGATGATGAGAAAAGCAGGGAAAAACGGCGTCAGGCAGTGGTTCTTATGTTCTTTTTTTTTTTTCGCAATCGCTGTCCGACGATCGTGAATTTGTTTATATGAAATTCAAATTTTTGGAACAATTACAGGATATCTAGTGCAATCCTTTTGCTGGATGCCTACAAATCATTTACTTTCAAATAAATAATGTATTTCTTAATAATTCGGTAGTAAAGATTTTCAATATCTGCCAATGGTGTATCCTACCTTTAACTAGCCAGTAATAGTTTTGCAGTGGCATACCTACGTGTAGTTGTATGTTTCCTATGTAAATGTTGATTTGGTCCCATTTACTGTCACCTATCTCAAGGTTTGTCATAGAATATGTCTTGTCAGCTTGGTTTCCCTTCAGGTTATGTGAACTCAAAAGACCTCATCATGCCATTAGGACTGGCCCAATTTATCACTGGAAATTGGAAGGCAATTTCGATGGTGACATATATTTTGTGTCCAGCTTGGGGGTACGGTAAACACTGTGTAGTATTGGAGTAGTGTGTTCTTGTCAGCTGACAGTCAATTGATAACAATTACCAGCCTAAGGCAAGTCATTATAGGTCCTTGTTCTACATGTTTTGTCAGTACTTTACGTGATGTTTGTAATCCTTGAGGTTTCTTAATCTTCTTTGAGGTTGTTTACTCCTCCTTGAGGTTTTCTAATCCTCCTTGAGGTTTGTTAATCCTCCTTGAGGTTTGTTAATCCTCCTTGAGGTTTGTTAATCCTCCTTGAGGATTGTTAATCCTCCTTGATGTTTGTATATTCCTACTTGATGTTTGTTATTCCTACTTGATGTGTACATTGAATGCTCATTTTTTACCATACATGTACATACAGTAAGGTCTTGATGACATTTTGTAGTAAAGAGACCTTGCAAATTTGTGGTGGCTCAAAAACTGTTTATAAATTAACCTATTTCTAAGGCCCCTTGGGTACATATATATAGGCCAGTGTAGTGTACTGCATACTGCAGTTTACGCAAGTAATGGTATTGGGGGACGTTAGGGTTAAAAGTAGAATACACCATTTGCAGATATACAAAAATGTTACTTCCGAATTATTAAGAAATGTTTTACTTATTTGAAAATATATAATTATTGTAGACATCCAGCAAAACGATTGCACTAAATATCCTAAAATTCTTCCGAAAACTGAATTTTATGAGGAAAAAAATCACGATAGCCGGACGGCCCAACGCCGGTTAAAAACAAATGCCTTTTTTCTTGCTTTTCTCATCCATTATTGTAAAACTTTAGACAGGTCAGTTAAAGGATATTTACTACAAAATACAACTCCCCAAATCCACCCATTGATTATAATTTAAGCAATTACCAATGGTGTAACCAATGGTGTATCCTACGGTTCAAAATGGGTTATAAAAGAAATTATGTATGTACATACCTGAATGAAAAGAAAAAAAATATTTAGGATTTTTGTTTGTAATTAAAGTTAAATATTTACTTTAACATAGTGATATAGTTTCTTTAAACAAATTTTTATCCACTTGTAAAAAGCTTGTAAACCAATAGTGGGTGGTTTTCAATGTAATATCGCATACTAAACATGTTTACTAAACATTTCAAAGGAACTTTCAAAGTTCTATTGTGCGACTGGATTATACATAGTTTAGCACCATTGTACCAATCGTAGTCAAACAGTACCATTCGCAGTCAAAATGTTGAGTCCTGTTGTCTAATAATAACACAAATTGCCAATTTAGTACAGTGTATGTGGATATTTATATTCTAATTCTAAATCCTTCCAACTATTATCGTTTTTGTGAGCAACTCTTTTCATAGCCAAATTTGATACTTTGGAGAACTCTAGTGTCACTTTGAATCTTCACAGATGTTATGCCTTTTAGAAAAAAGGGGCTTTTATCACAGAAGAATTAGGAAGCATTTCAGTGGTGGCTGGAATTTCAATGCAACACTTGAAAGAATATTTTTAAAAAGCAATTTAGAGTTAGAGGACAAATGCAGTGTTGGTGACAATTGTTGTTGTGGGATTACAAACTAAGGCGTTTCGATTAAAAAGTTGAAACGTCTCTATAGGAAACCAATTTAACGGCTAGTTGAACATTGGCTATAGATGGATCTACAGCCTTGGTGTACATGTACATGTAAGACTACAGGAAACACCTGTTGAACTCTGTGAGGTTCAGGGGTCGTATTCACAAACTCAAACTTAAGAGAATACCTAAAGTCAGACTTAAATCTACGGTAAGCACCCTGCTAACTGAGGTGGTGCACTTAACAAAAGTTCTAAGCACCCTACTTATCTTAGTGCTGGACCTAACTTAAGTGTTCAAAGCAAGCACTGTTGCTCATGCGCAAAACATTTTCGTCATAAACATTCCTACGCAATGGCAGTTCAATCTATCTGCGCGGTTTATTATGCGCGGTTTATTATGCGCGTGCACAAACAGAGACGCAGTTTTCAAGCCCAAGTAATTAGTGAACGAAAAAAGTCTGTCACGCGGGCGTCAAACGAGTTCATAATGCAAGTTTTATGCAAATAATAGTGAAATGTTTATTTTATTTAGTCTAGATTGTGAAACAATTAGTGATGGTGATTTATCTGCATTTTCTCATACATGCTGGAAGTTACCGGTAAGACAGTTATTTTAAATGTTATAGTTGGCAGTCACTGTGTAGTGCATGTCATTGGTTAACGTTTACGTAACGTCATCAATCGCGATCATGCCGCCCGCCTAACATTTTACAAATCGATCAAAAATATCCGTTAAATGTCAACGAACTACAATTCTAGAGCTGTCACACATTAACTTCAACTTGGCTTCCTTTGACAATAATTTGATATTGACAATATTTCTCTTAGCCCCTAGAAAATCAAATTTTGTGCCTAAAACTTACAAACCAAGGGACAGAAAAAAAAGCCACCATGACACCCCATGCCCCACTTAAGACAGGCCCGACCTCACTAAAATTTAAGTCGCGAAAATAAGAGGGGCGCTTAGTGAACATGTTTTGTGAATACTGCTTAAATATTAAGAGTCATCTAAGTCGCATATTTAAGTGGGGTGCTCAAGTCGTTTTGTTAATATGGCCTCTGGGCAGAAAGGCAGAAATGTTGGAGCTTGGGGAAATGCACCTAGCATTTATTCGTGGGTTAGCTCCAACATACTTCAACACACACTTGGCACGCTATTGGTTGTGGGGTACCTATATTGTTTGACTTTATACGTGTACTTCCCTTCTTTTGTTCTCCTTTGTCCTCTTAGAAATCTTGAAATACATGGCGTTAGCCTGTGGGGTACTTAGAGTAAAGACAGAACGGGGTACAATTGTCTCCATTGGTGCCCTTTGTTCCAAGTACTGTGCAGATATTGTCGGTGTAAAAGAAATGGCAACGCGCAAGATCAGTGCTCAGGAATTGCACATACATGTACATAAGAATGTTACACAACACTAGGGAAAGGTTAGAGTAAAACAGCTTGCTCAGAAGCACAGTGTGCAGTATATGTAAAATGTGGTTAACTCTTGCTGAGAACAGGCCAGCCTGCGACAATTAATTGTCGCAAAACCTTTGTGCTTTGTGCTCAACCACAAAATTGAAAAAGTTGTACACTATTGTTGACAGATTATCGTCCAGTGCCATTGTCATAGAGACTAATGTTTGGCCCTGATCTGTATCACTCGGAACTTTCGCACCTTTCATTGCAAGGTGGGCTTCAGGATATTGTCAGAGGTGCGAAAGCTGGCAAACGCGCGAGGTCAGCATCGCAGGAATTGCTCATTTAGCCGAGGTGTGATTCAGCGCAAGACACCTCAGGTGTATCCGAGAGTCAGAGGTGAAGAAATCTGGGCCAGCTTTGTTTCCCTACCCCCTCCCTGATTGAGTTAGCGCCCGAAGGGTCGGATGATGAAGTGTGAAGATGAAAGAAAGAGCAGTCAAAAGTTTCTTTCGCTAGAAGTTTTTCTCTCTCTTTTTTAAACAAAATGAACGAAGACAGAAATAGCCCAGGATATGCGGTGTGATGAAACCACTGCTGGATGTAACCGATCTTTAATTTACACCTGCTGATTTAATTCCTTGTATAGTTTGTTGATGAGCGCCTCGGGATATACTCTCCAGAAATACCTTTCTGGAATCCTTTTAATTGAGAACCTTTCCTGACTTTCATATTGGATTTGTGTGCATTTGGGTATAAAGCTAAACACGAGGAAGGGAACATCATTGTGGTTCTTAATTAGATTACACTATATATAGCAGTGTTCGTACAAAATGTGTCTGTTTGGAACAGGCAAATTGGTTGGTCTCTGACAGACCCGCATACAGAGCCATATCTACAAATGCTTGAGCCCCAACTCATCGTTGCGCTATCTTCCCTCTTCAAGGAATGGCCCTGGTCAAGCCCCCTACAGCCATTATTTACATGTGTGTGGCGTACCCCTATCCACCCATACCTTTACCCATACGCATATTATAAAATACAAAACACTCCCATCTTGAGTAGGCCAACAGTGCCGTCACGTTCTTGCACAGATCCGATTGGACAAAGGTCATTGTCGAAGCCGTAGACCTTTCGTGGAAGTCATTCACCTGCCTTGCCTGTCATTGTATTGTACCCTTCTGCCTGTACTGCCATTTTTATACCTGTCAACTTACTCATTCAAGATCCAACCCCTAACTTCCTTTTTTGTCAGGTTTTTTTTTTTTTTTCTACAATCACCTGGCAAAGGGCTAGCCGACCAAGTACTCCCCTGGAGCAAACTTAATTCTCACCTCGGCATGAACCTACCCAATACCTGAATAGCTCCCTCTCATAATCACACCCCTCATCACCTTCTTCATTATCACCTTGTACTCCTTTCTGCACCTCATCTCTAGCAAACTACTGCAAGGATTTGTGTGTCAACGTCTCACAAACGCCTTTCTTCTTTATTTGTCTGTCGCGATTTCTTCCCCAGGTGGTGGCAACAAGCCACAGGTCGCATCACGGGACTAATATTTCACTTCCATTGCTTCCTTGATGCTTTGCATTGTCACTTCGCAGTCATGCAGTGGTCATCCATCGCATGTATGCAGTGTTTCTATAAACCTTGTCAGGTACAACACAATACTTGGTAAAGGGGGTCGGGTACCATCACAGTGTTTCCCTGTTAATTTCTTCCAAATGTGTGATGAATCCCCGTCAAGACTTTAACTGCCAGGACATGTACCAGTACAATGAAATTTCTTTGTCAGTTTAGTTTGCTGTTTTCAATTTCAGTACAAAACGAGACTAGTCTTGCCCATAGTCCAGCTGGACCCAAATTCTCAGATATGGCATTAAATGTAATAATATACACATTGACTATTTAAGTCGGTCGGGTCGGGTCGGGTCGGGTCGGGTCGGGTCGGGTCGGATCGGATCGGATCGGTCAGTTAAACCTTAAACGTTAACTTTTTTAGTGCTTTAGGAAGATAAATTTAAATTAATCAAAAACAATTGCTCCCACATACATGTACATTTTGTGTAAGAGAAAAGAATCATTATTTTGTGTTCAGTATTAATAAATAAAATAATATGTACATGTACATGTATATATCTTCTTTTCGTACATTGCGTTCTGGGGACAATCCAGAACGCAAGGGTTTGTGTGCTAAGGAAAATCTCTCTAAACTCAAACTCAGAACACTCTAAAATTCTAAAATTTTCAACATCACCCTACTTTGTCTTCTTCATTTCCTTTCATTATACCTTAACCTAATTCTACCTCTAAACCCCTTTACTGGAGACCCAACGCGCTATGGGGACATGAAAATGTCTCCACTACTCCGTCTTTTCTTTTTTTCAAACCAAAGAACCTGTCCCCACAACTACATGTAGGTGGAGGCTAGAATAACTTGAGCTTTTGTTTTGGGATATTGCTGTCAATAGTTTGCCAACCACTTATCTGCATAAAACTACGACTGTGATATTGCAAATAGGATCTGGTGATGATCTCATTTTGTTGATAAGTTGTTCATCAGCACGCTGTCTCTCTTAATTTCCATCTCTGCGTGATTGCCCTGTACCATTTGATTGTATCCGTCTGGTTGAATACAAGATGTCAGTTCGACCGTTCCTGTTGTCACAATAACCTCGTTATAATAACTGTTGTCATGAACTGAACTGTCACAGTGGCTGTCAGATGACCAACAAATACTAAAACATCCTGTTTCTTTTGGTCACGTCCGGTTGGGGGAGAGGGGGGAGAGGGGGTGGGGGGTGGTCCATGTTCACTCATCAAATGTCTTGACCCATTTCTCCCTTCTGTTGTGTTCGCTTGTAATTTATTGAGGATGGTGATTTACGCTAAGTCATTATTGTCTAGATCTGGAGATATTAGTCAGTTGTCTGTGTAACTGTATTATAAAGTCATTGTTCAAGTTGCAAAAAATTGACCCTTCAGTGGGGGATCTAGGTTTAAGCTAAGAGGGGGGTTTACCTGAGCGTATATACGTATTATATACAGGTCTCTGCAGTTTGATGCATCTGTTTTTACATCCTTCGCGAATCGTTCGCGTGCCCCGTGAAAACCCAACCTAACCAAACCATCATCATCATTGGGCTTATTTCAAAACAACCATAGGATCCTACATTTTTTTATGTTTCACAAGCTCGAGTGGGATAGCTCGAGCTCAAGCGAACTTGACGTGTAGTAAAGATGCGCAGTAAAGATGTGAGGTAGAAACGTTTTATAAATATGTACGCTGTACATGAACTTCACAGTTGTTATTAGTGCTGGGCGAGTAACTCAATTATGTCATTACTCGTGATTAGTTTTTACAACTCGTTAAACTACTTGCAGTTTTTCAACTACATGTATTTCAGTACTCGTGCCAGCCCGAGTAGCAATAAGTACTCGCAAGTAGTGATTGTTAGCGAGCATTGATTGTTGACGAGTACAGGCGGACGTTGCAACACGGTGAAATTATTAACTTATGACAATTACAATGGTTTTTACGATAATTATGATAACGATCTTTATTGATTTTCAATTCTACCATGGAGGAATAAAAACATTCTGAATTGGAACTTGAGCGATAAAGAAAACCAAATTGCTACCAATTTTGTTAAAAAATTACCGTTATGCCTTGAAATAAAAACATATGGTGATAAACACGTGTGACTGTCATAATCCCCTCTTGTGAAAATTGCGACAACTACTCGCGAGTACTCGATTACTCGCGAGTATATTTTATTCATGAGTACTCAATTACTCGTGAGTAGTTTATTTGCGAGCACTCGAGTAGAAAAAATCACTAATCGCCCAGCACTAATTGTTATCAGAAGGAATGTGCACGCAACTTGGAATAGCGTGGCACACAGGTGCGATATTGACCTTGCTATAAGGTATAATAGCACAACACTGTTGCTGTCGCCATGAATCAACCAATCAGAATTGTGGATTCAGGTTCGCTGGAATATAACAAAATATATAAAAAGTGAACCTGCGGTCTGACGGCACTGTTTTAAAAGTCATTACCCAAAGGGATCTCAAGGTAATAAACCTCTGTCCTATCCTACGACACTCGCATTAAAAAAAGAAAACTGAAATAGCTATCAAAAATGATTCCTAATTCGACAGGTAGTTTGACATTTCCTCCTTTGTCATGACCTCACTCACCTGCCTTTCAAAATTGGCACCAAATTAGTCATGACTCCAATCCGTGCCACCATTAATGCCACGGTTTTGGGGGGCAAATTAAACTTGTGAAAAAAATTGGGCCAATAGCTAATGAGCGAGTCTTGGCTTGATGAGCCTCCAGACATCACTGGAATTTGAGTGATAAACAGAGGGGCTAGCCTTAGTCCCAGAGGCCACCTTAATAATGAAGCGGCTGGGGTATCTACATTGTACACAGTCGCAATCATCGCTTCCTGCTAAATCGATCAGTGCTTTTTATTAACAATCCCCACCGGCTTCTCTTCAGGTATCGTCATTGTCGTCTCCAAGATTCTTCAGACGACTTCCTCTATTAAATCTCCAGTGTCGCTCAAGTCTTTAACTCGCACACCCTAGGGCTGAGAAGAGAGAAAAAAAATCACAATTACATCCGACCCTCATTCCGGGCAGGAAATTTTTCATTTTGTATCAATCTTTTAGACTTCAGGACATCTCTTTTACGGCTGGCACCAAACCCCTGGATAATTCACCTGCCCCGAGGCCACATATATTTCCACTGACGAAAGCTTCAGTGCGTCTACTCAACCGTAACTCCAGGAAATTTTTGATTTGTATTGCTGATCTCTTTCTTTCTTTCTTTCTTGTTCAAGCCAATGGGATATATCCGCCAAGTTGTCTTCTGTAGTGTTTCTGTAATTTTAGGAAAACATTCCTTCATTCCGGAGTAGCTGTATCTTCCGTATTAACAGGAACCTTTTGATTTCTTCTCTTCCTGAAATGACGGTTGGGTGACTACCAAGATTCGTCACCAAGCTTTTTACAGGTTGACTTTTAGATATTCAAAGAAGAAGAAACATTCGGAGTTCAATCTGGTGCCATTACGTCTCTAAGTTGAACGAATAGAGTAGATATCAACCAATGAGGCATGTTATACATACTACATGTATGCTCATAAATATTGATGACAGTTTATAAATTCTTTTAGCTGGTTTTAAACAGATGATAAAGACCGGCTTTTCCAGTTTCACATGAAATTTGGACGATGGTGAAATCTGGACACTTTACAGTTTTATTGGTTGAAACCTCACATGGCATGCACAATACTACAAATGATTCTGTATCTCTCCCTTAATTCACGTTGTACCGGCAGCTTGTGTTCTGTGTAACATACGTGAGATGCGCGCACCAATGTCCATATTTGGAGTTAGCTTACCTCACCTGGACCAATCACCCGGGTGAGGATTTTTGAGGAACACCATAAACGTAGCTACTGGGTATTTATATTTTTCACTTGTTTTGACGTATTTTAGTTGAAAGGTATTTGGCCGGTATTAAACATACATTGAAAATCCTTACCACTTGAGCCATTATCTGCATCCAGGCTCCAGCCCAACACATATTTATTCCCTTTGACCTTAATAATGCTTGTGGCTTGCCAATAGCGTTTGGTGCCACTTGTGTTTTGGTGCCACTTGTGTTTTGGTGCCACTTGTGTTTTGGTGCCACTCTGATGGCCTCCTAATTGGCAATGACAGATAATCAACCAAACAGCCACTGTTTGTCAAAGTCCAGCTGATATCACCTGCTTATATCACCTGCTTATACATCCTAGTCCATTTAATAATCATCATCATGTCATCACCTTGATTCAGAGTTGTCCTTTCACAAGTCCAGTCACAAGTCCTTTCATAAAGCCAGTCAAAAGTAACTGGTTGAACAATGACAAAAGAATGCTTTTGTCAAAGCTATTTGTTATTTGAAATGGAACTGGAGGACTGGTGATGGACTTGTGATGGACTTGTGATGGACTTGTGATGGACTTGTGATGGACTTGTGATGGACTTGTGATGGACTTGTGATGGACTTGTGATGGACTTGTGATGGACTTGTGATGGACTTGTGATGGACTTGTGATGGACTTGCAGGGACTTGCAGGGACTTGTGATGAACTTGACTACATCCCTGCCTTGATTAATTACCTAATCTAGCTCTATTCTGAGAGGATGGACTTTGCCATGCTAGAGTTTCCTGATTTTAGTAAACAACCTTGTGTTGGATGATTCAGTTCCAAAGAACTGGAAGTTGAAACCATCTGGCTAGGGTAAACCTTACCGATTCCTTCAGTGGGTGCACGAGGGGTAGAGGAAAGGTAGTGCATCGAGAGCTAGGCGAGGGGTAGGGGAGGGCAATGGGATTGGTCTAGGCGTGTTTTAGTCTGACAAGTATTCTGGAAAATGGTAGAGTTTCTGTCTTGGCCTAAAATAGGCAGGCTTTTAGATTTACCACCACTATACTGTAAAAAAGTAAAAAGGATTAAGGTCGGTTTATACCTCGTGCAAATTGTTTTCTCGCAAATTTGCACATCAGGCGCAAATACTTTGCTGCGCCTTGTGTTGAATTTATTCGTAGCGAAAATGACGTTCATACTTTTTGCAAATCTTTTAATGCGAAGTTCACCATGTTTCAGTGTTTAAAAGAAATATTCGTGAGAAATTTGAAATTGAAATTTAAATGTTCTCGCTGCACTGCACAATGGACCCGAGCATGCAGCTGTCACACGTGCTGTGTTCTACAGTGTATAACACGGCTGACAACAGCATTTCAGATGGATTAGTTAGCCGCTGCTATAGCCGCTTGCCAGCGTCAAGCCTTCATCTTCCCACAGCGTAGCAAGCGAGACAAAGCCTCGCTTGGACAAACAGGTTTTGCTTACAGCGTAAAAGTGACAAATAATGTATAATTTGCAAAATGACCCAGTGTGATGACAGAATCAGGACTATGACCACATAGTTCCGGTGTGTGTGGGAGCGATTAAAAAAATGCTTTTGCGCATATGGTTCACGCGTGTCTGTTAATATGTTGACCTTCAAACAAGCTTCTCTTTGTATCTGCAGTGATCCTTGTCACAAAATCAGTCTGTGGGTTTAGTTCCATCAGGTCTTGCGATTGGTTCATGAATTTCTTCCATAGAGGTTTCAGACTCGACAAACCCACTGGCGAGATCGCATATGTGCATGTATCCGATGTAGCTGGCAGACAGCCAAACCGTGACTCTGCGGTATTCCTCTTGGCAACATGTTCAAACAGCCGCACGTACAGCTAGTTCATGTTTCACGTGGTCTTCTGCATTTAGACGAATGCAGCTTACTGTCACAGTAGATGCGTGTCCGACCCATGGCCTGTCATTGCTAGTTTCCATTGATATATTTGGGCAGCCCTTTTAAGGTTTTAAGAGAACTCCCAGACCAGCATTGAACATACACTGACATGTACATGTATGCTTGCATTGAAATGGATCTAGCCAAAATAGTCTCCCGGAACTAAAAATACATTTTGGGGCTAACTAATCATCCTTACTGGCAGCAGAAGCTGAATTGCAAAGGACGCAGCTATAAACCTAGTCGAGTCAACAGCATATGTACACGTACAAGCAGAGGTGCATTTAAACAGTTTTCAACCCCAATTGACTCTGGTATTAATTTCTAACTCACCGGACTACACGTATGACTGCACACAGCAGCCTTTGTCCAGTAGCTGCACTACACAATGGACCCGAGCGTGCAGCTGTGACACAGGCTGTGTCTACAGGGTAGCACAGCTGACAACAGCATTTCGGATGGATTAGCGGCCGCAGCTCCCTGGCGTTAAGGGGTTAATTAGGCAGCTGCCATACAATCGACGCCATTAGCACAGCCGATTGCGGACGAAGGAAAACTGGATCACCCGGCGAAAACAAAAACATGTGGGACCAGCAAACACCTCTTACTCGCATACATGTGAATTAAACCTGGGAATTAAATCCGGGTATTAAACCCAGGAATTTAAACCGAACCACAGCGGTGAGAGGCGAGTGCTTTATATGCACTGCGCCACACATGCCACCCATAAGCCACCCTCTGTCGTACATGTACTCGCCTTTTCAGGTTATCGCGAGAAGGCGCCGTTGCTCTAACGATACCTTTTCATAATCGTACAACCTTTTCAAAGTTTTTCAGGTTCTTGGCGCTGACACTGAAAGAATAAGCACTCGATTGTGCAGCTACTGTTTATCTATATTGTGTACATCAGACTTTCAAGTAGTCCTGGTTTTCCTACTTTTTTCATTTTTTGTTTTCTCGAAATTCATTCTTTTCCCTATTTTGTAATCTCACAACTCTGAAAAATGAAATAATGTGAGTACAGAAAATGCTTCTCTGGACGTGGGCGAGTATCGATAAAGAATTCTCACGAAAGCCCGCAAAAGTCCTACTTATTTTGATTCAGGGCTCAAAAGTTCTACTTACAGTATCATACTTTTTCAACTGCCTGCTATACATACATGTATCACAGAGACCAAAGCAGTACATGTACGTTCAGAAAAGAGCATGCTACTCCAAGTCCAGAGTTTCTCTTCTATAAACCAGACACTTTCAAATGTGCAAAGGCATCAACATTTATATTAGGGTGTGAAGTACGCTTGAGCTAGCTTAGCACAACTTTAATTACCAATCATGAAAGTTGGCTCCTGTATGCTGGTCCACATAACGTTTTTTTCAGCAAACCTTTTTACATTGTTCACATTTTCCTGTATTCCAACTCATTTGAAGTAATTCATCAAATACAGCCGGAGTGATTGAGCTTCATTCCACTAGATTCCTATGTAGATCTCAGTGTGCAAATAGGTAACGGCACATGTAAAGGACAGGTACATGCTTCAACATGGAATCACAAACATTATAATTGGCCCAGATATTAATCAAGGTTCAGAAAACAGCCCGGAGCTGAACGGTTGCTCTCCATTATGTCTTCCTTCTGTGACTGTGCATCTTCACTTCGTCTGCCTTTTGCCTTTATCAATGTGTTATGATTGAATCGACCTACTTGTTGTCCAAACAGGAAGGTCATTAATGCCTTCCATCTTCCTTGAAAGGATGAGCGGTTTCCTAACATTCCCCCCACCCCCAGTGAGAGGGGGAGAGAGAGATGGGGGGGGGGGGGGGGGGGGGGGGGTTGTTAACATCATACACTTCAACTAACTACACTTGATCATAAAATCAGCTCTCATTCATTTTCGCATTCATGTTCTCACGGTTGACGAATGAAAAATGAAGAGCTGTGCAATTATTTGAGACAAGATCGTTCTTTGCTTCATAATTATTCCCCTTGCTCATCAGGCTCATCAGACCGTCTTGTCAGTTTCCAAAGGAATCCCGTGCAGCTTGATGTCGGAACCAACCAAGCCTTGATTCCTATGAACACATTATCTCCGCCCTCTACAACTGTGACCTTGGTTAAATTCTCATTGTCTTTTTCTGCACATTTTTCTACAGTAAATTAATCAGGTCCAGATTGTGATATTGGACAGTGTCCACTGTACCTATACCACAGCCCCTCTTCGGGGCTCTCTAGTTCTGACAAGATACTCTCAGAGTTCTAATCAATGCAGTCGCAATTCAAATTTCAACTTATTCGGTCACAAATAACTCAGTAGGTTCGAACAATTGCAATAGAATGTCTTCATCTTGTTGGACTTGCAATTAATTTGAAATAAGATACATACACATAGCTTGAATTGAGACTTGAGGATTTGTTATTGATTTGTTATTACTGATCCTTAAGGTAGGATACACCATTGGTAATTGCTTGAATTATCACAAATGGGTGGATTTGAGGGTTGAATTTTATCGTTTAACTGACCTGTTCGAAGTTTTACAATCATAGATGCTGAAAAAAGCAATAGAAACAGCGTTCGTTTTCAAACGGCGTCGGGCAGTGGTTCTTATGTTGTTCTTGTGTTTTTTTCGCGATTGCCGTCACTTGTTTGGAACAATGGATATTTAGCGCAATCAATTTGCTGGATGCCTACTGTCCTTTTTTTTTTACTTTCAAATAAGTAAGATATTTCTTAATGATTCGGTAGTAAAATTGTTTGATATCTGCAAAGGGTGTATCCAACCTTTAATTACCAATCTGCTTTTACTTGCTCAGTAAAATTCAATGTTGTTCCTCAAAATTAACCTCCACTCCCTGGCCTACGGTGTGTGCAAAATCATATTGATTTTGGAGGATTTGGAAGGGTTACTTAGGGTTAAACAGCCAGGCTTTGCTAAAGGACACTGGATCCGTACTTTTTAGAGAAAACCACACAGACAAGTATTTGGTTCATGGCTGTGTGGTCAAAGCACTGCGACATGTTTTTGTGGAAACCAAACCAAAAATGTCCTAGAAACGGAACACTTATTACATAGTCCAGGCAGACAATAAGGAAGGGACTGATAAAAACCTGATTCACATATAGGTCAGAGAGTTGAAAGAAGCAGTTGAAGGGAAGTAATCACTGGGCAAATGTGACTACCAACCCGCATTGGCAAGCATGTTTCTGAATCTTGCTTTGCATTTTGAACATTCTCCTTGCCTACATGTATGTCAAGCAAGGATCCGGACCGTAATTTTACTACCCAAAAGGTGACCAAGGATTGCTGTGTGTAAAGTAAGTTGCATTAATGTTGCCAGCTCTTTTGATATTTGCCAGATGTGGGATCCGAGTCCCTTTTCATCATGAACTGATTAACCTACATGTAAACCACATTATTCCAAGCTACACCCTAAAAACAGATTGGTTAAAATAACCAATCGACTGGTTTATGTGTCCATAAACCAATGAAATTTGTACATTTTAACCAAAATAGTAGTCCAAATAACCAATTAAATTGGTAATTTTAACAAAACTATTTGTTCAAAATAACCAATGTTTTGGTTAAAATTGACAAATATATTGGTTGGACAAAATAGGTTATTTAGGGTGATGAAGGTAATTTACATGTGTCAATTATTTAAATAGGAAAAGATGATTTAGGCCTAAAGGTAATAATGTATAACAAAACTACCAAATTTGTATGGATACTTTACTTGACTGAAAAATAATACAAGTTCTCAAGCATTCTGTGAAATCTTGTCTGGCACCTGGGCCCAATTTCATGGCTCTGTTAACCACAGAATTCCGCCACTTAGGGTCACCATTTTCCGCTAACCGCGCTAGCAGAAAAATTATTTGCTTACCATGTAAGCACATAATCCTTAGTTCCTCGCTAACGCGTGAAATACGTTTACCGTAAGCACCAAATTTTCTGCTATAGTAAGCAGGGATTTTTCGCTAACGGTAAGCAGAGCCAAGAAATTGGGCCCTGGTATGCTGTCATTTTTAGAAAAGTGGAATTTGTGTATCCATTTCCAAAGATGGTTGGCCTACATGTAGGGACAAAAAAAAAGGGAAAAAAACTTCTGCTCCAGTTTGTACAAATAAGGCAATTGACCGAGATTCAACAAAGTTTCCCCATGAGCCTTCGCTAATTGAAGCAACTGTGAAACCGATCCGTCAACTGGAACTCGTGTATTTTCAGCGGAATCCTTGAATTTACTCGCCAAACTTCTGGGAAGTTTGTAATTGGCAACATATCCAGGTCACAGTCCTTTCTCTGCATGGGATTATTTTCTGTAGGGGTACCCGATGACATAACGTATAAGTGATTGAGACAGGTGTTTGTACAGGTCTACAGGTGTGGGTAGGTCAGGCAAAACACGCCCTGAACTAATTGTTCTTGTATCTTGTTCTTGTAATTGTTCTTGTATCTTCAGAAATTTTATTTTATTGAAGGGTATTCCTGATTTCTGTGGTGCTGTATGGACTGATGTACATGTCTCTGTTTGCCATTAATCATGCTACTTGCTGACATGCAGGGTCCAGTTTTGGTGGACACAGCCAAAAACTGTTTTGATCGTCTGTCATTGGTTGGGTGTTTTGGCGACCTCGATTGTGCCATGATGATGTAAATGTTCTGAAATTGAACTGAGGGGTTGGTTGCCACTTGAAATTAAAGATGGTGGAAAGGTGGACATCTTGAGAAACTTTCCGAAAATATTTTTTTAAAAAGTTTTTAGTGGTTGAGTTGGTATTTGAAAAAATGTATATGCAATTGAAAATTCAACCGTGCAGAGCAAATAGTGAATGTATAGTGAAGTCAATGTATTACAACTTCAAACTCGCTGCTCAAAACAGAAATGAAAATTCTGTTGTCTGCCAAGCGTGTCATCTGCTACTACCGAGTGTGCGTGATGAACAATTATTGGTCGTGCATTTTCGGTCGAAGTTATGAAGTCAGAAACAGTTCCTGGTTGAGCCAGCCAGTGTAGTTCTCTGTTCCTAAGTGTGCAAATCACACACTTTATGCAAGTGCAGTGTAAAGGCTCTCCCTACCCATTTAAATATGGGGTGGGATTCCACCGGGAAATTTTGTCCCGATTTTTAAGTGGGATAACTGGGATCCCGGTAGGAGTTCCACTGGAATCCCGGAGGGATTCCATCGGGATGCGAGATGGGATCCCACCTGGATTTCGGGTGGGATCCCGGAATCCAGGTGGGATCCCCGGAATCCAGGTGGGATCGGTGGGGATGGTGATCGGGATCCTGGTGGTGGGGATCCCGGTGGTGGGGATCCCGGTGGTGGGGATCCCGGTGGTGGGGATCCCGGTGGTGGGGATCCCGGTGGTGGGGATCCCGGTGGTGGGGATCCCGGTGGTGGGGATCCCGGTGGTGGGGATCCCGGTGGTGGGGATCCCGGTGGTGGGGATCCCGGTGGTGGGGATCCCGGTGGTGGGGATCCCGGTGGTGGGGATCCCGGTGGTGGGGATCCCGGTGGTGGGGATCCCGGTGGTGGGGATCCCGGTGGTGGGGATCCCGGTGGTGGGGATCCCAGTGGTGGGGATCCCAGTGGTGGGCATCCCATCGAGATTTTCTATTCCGGTGGGAATCCCACTAGGATCCCGGCGTATCCCGCCGGAATCCCAGTCGGCTTCCCGCCGGGAAATTTTGTCGGAATATTAAAGTGGGATAACCGTTATCCCACTGGGATTCCCAGTTATCCCACTGACACTGAGGTGGGATGCAGCTGTCATATATCCCACTGGAATCTCAGTTTGACATCCTGCCGGGATGCCAATTCCACTGTCATCCCACTGTCATCCAGTGGGATGCAGGATACGGAATATAAAGACCCATTTCTATCATAAATAGGCCTCGTAGTATATTTGAGACCCAAATTATATTCTTTTTAGCCCTGCACTATAGTGGGCGGGTTCTGAAAAGGAATCATTTCCAAATATTTTCAGTATATAATTACTTAATGAAAATCGTCAAGCTAGTATCTTATACCCCAGTCACAATTAAAGCGGAGCCCGGGCGGCGTGTGCGATTTCTAGGCATCGGCCGGCGTGTAGAGGTCGGCGAAGGATCGTGCGATATGGCGGTCACAGTCACAATTAAAAGTGCCCCGTACGCTGCCATGACGGGGCCCGGGGGGTCGCCGACCGGCGATCGGCCGACTTTCTTGGAAATGGGGTCGAATTATTGGCCCGTTTATCGGCCGGTGTCCGGCAGGCACTCGTCCGGTGCCCTGCTTATGTCCTTGCGATACCCCTGCGGTATCCGGCAGGGTGCCAACCAATTCGTACAGGTCGTACGGCGGCCGGACGGGCATCTGTAGTGTGCCTCTCGAGTGGCCAGCGATCAACGGCCGGCGGCAGAAGCTCTCCTCTGACCTTCTTAATGGCCCTGTCACACTAGAATGTTTTTAGGCCAACGCGTGAGTAGCGCGTTAAAAATAGTTGATATGCTGGCAAACGCTGAACTTCCACAGAAAAAGTCAAGTTGAACCGTGATTTCAGCGTGTCCATAACGCGTTAATAACGGGTTCATAGCGTTCGCCAGCGCGTGAATAACGCATTATAATGCGCTCGACGACTGATGAACGACTGCCCAGCGCGTGAGTAACCGGTCCAACGCGCGCCAGCGTACGGCAACGAACACATGATTAGTTGTACAAAAAGATGACGCGCTACTACAGTAATGGCCCTGTCACACCAGAACGTTTTAGGCCAACGTGTTGAAATTTCGGCCACACGCGAGTAAACGCTGACCAACGCTAGGCCAGCGTTCGAAACGCTCTGAGTGCGTTACCCACACGCTGGAACACGCTGTCACACGCTGAGACAAAAATACGTTTTTCAACATACCTAAAAAAATTGAGCGTTTGCCAGCGTGTGACTGCACACGCTAGCGGCGCGCAAGAAGGCCGTTACTTACGCGTCGAACGCGCTAGACGATCGTTACCAACCCACTACTCTCACGCTGGCGACCCGCTGTCGTATTTTTTATATAAATCAGTGATGCGTTCATTACACGCTGAGCGCCTTCCTCACACGCTACTTACGCGCCGGCATACGCTATGAACCCGTTATCAACCTGTATGAACACGCTGAAATCACGGTTCCACTTGACTTTTTCTGTGAAAGTTCAGCAATTGCCAGCGTATCAACTATTTTTAACGCGCTACTCATGCATTGGCCTAAAACGTCCTGGTGTGGCAGGGCCATAACCAGCGTGTCGCAAGCGTACGCCGGCGTACGCCGGCGTGTGAGTAGCGGGTTGATAACGATCGCCTAGCGTGTTCGACGCGTGAGTAACGAATCTAAAACGCGCCGCCAGCGTGTGCTGGCCTAGCGTTGGTTAGCGTTTGCCAGCGTGTTGCCAAAATTACAACACGCTACTCACGCGTTGGCCTAAAATGTTCTGGTGTGACAGGGCCATTAAATAAGAAAATGCCGTTGATACCTCCACAACGCTTGCGGGCACCTGCACAGCGCGTGTAGGTCGCCCGGTTGAGGGAGAGGTTGGCGTTTGCACGCTATACCGCTACAACCTGGTTCTTGTTGCATTGGTGGCTGAAGAAGAGATGTAGTACTTGCACTATGAAACTTGTGTGATAAACTGTGTGTAGATGTAGATGAGCCGCTTTTTTTACCCTGCGAGCCCCGGCCGATGCATGACCGATTTCAGGCTGGGCGCCGGCAGGGCGCCGTCTGGCCCCCGGCCGATTTCCGGCCAGGCACCGCCAAGTCGGCCGGACGCCTGGCGGGACCCGGCCGGCGTGTGGGCGGCGCCTGGCCGATATATTGATTGTCTGGGTTGTCCAAAATTTGGCTCGGCGCCCGCCCGACGTGTGCGATGCCCTGCCGGACATCGGCTAGGCATCGACCGATTTATTGGCGATCAGTTTGCGATGCGAAACGCCGCACCAGGTTTTAAGTCCGAGTTAAAAGTAACTCGATGCCCGTCCGATGCCAAAAAATGACCCGGCAGCCGCAAGGAGTCCCGTGGGGCCCCGGCCGAAAATGCCTAGAAATCCGCCGCAAACTAATCGCAAACCCATCGCAAGCCAATTGTAACTGGGGTATTAGCAAACTTTGAGAACCGACCGATACAAAGCAGCAAACCCACCCGTAAAGCACAAATCCACCTGCAATCTTTACACTATTGCCAAGTTTGGTTATTTGATGATTAGAAATTAATTAAAAAACACATGACTTTACGATCTTCAAAGGAGGTCTCAAAATTACATGTAACAAATACTGCACATGGTCATATTTTTCATATGCCAGCAGTACAAACACAATGTGCTCCTCTTTCAACCAGATTTATTTTTTATACCAGATTTGTTCTTCTAAATTTTACTCTTTTTACAGCCTTTAAAATTCCAAAAGTGTCACTAAACAATTTGTAAACTACATGTATGTGTTAGTTGTCAAACTTAAAGTGTGAAATTTCAGAGTGTCTATTCCATGTCACATTTTACATTGTCAAAAAGCAAACTTTGATTTGTCATTCCTCACTCTCAGATCCTGACCTTAAGGAGTTGAAAGGATGTTTAATTTGACTTGGAGATGTCACTGACCTGCGCAATTTTCACCCACACATTATTGACGATAATAAACTGTAGTAGAGCAGCAGACGATCAGCTTTTTTGAGCACGCGCGATCAGTTTAAATTCATTTCGTTTGCGTTTACCACTAGAACTGCAGTTTGTTTGCGTGATTTCTACAGTAAAATAAATGTGTACTTGAACTTTTCGTATCCCCAGCCCTCACAATGTCTGCTAAGCTTCAAGACAGAGGTATAACAAAACAATTGTTGACTGCTGTGATGTGGGATTTGATGTTTTTAACACCCTCGGGGACGCATAGCACCCAAGGCGAAGCCTAGGGTGCTACATGTATATATGCGTTCCTTGGGTGTTCAAAAAGTCATATTCCACATCACAGAGATCAACAATATTGTTAAATGTGCTTTATGAGAGTCAAACTTTACAAAGTCACTAACACTACAGGACAAATTGCGGGCCACCTAATTTCAATTTGAATAATTGCTCTTTGTAGGCATAAATGTGTAAGTGTTATACGCTCAGTGTATTCAGTTAGAAACAATACACATGAGGTGTGCATATGTGACCCGCTCCATCGAAATCAGGAATAAGTCTCGAAATGACTTTTTGAGATATGCACATGGTAAGAAAGGGAATTTCATAAGCTTTCTAATGATACCCATCACAAGTGTGTATCTGTTTAGGTTAACGAGTTATGGTCTGATGAAGATGACAAATGTATATTTATTTGCCGATTCCAGATTCCGAGAAAAACAGCTTTGAAATAAACAAAATTGACCAAAATGATACGGACAGCGCACACAAATCCTCTTCATTTTCATCTTTATTGATCGTTTTTACATACAAGACATAAATGACAATAATCTGTGATAACTACACTTTCTAAAAATACAATGTTCAGAAAAACGACTTGGTCACGATTTTCACCCATGCGTTCACTTCAACGGCCGATTGCGTAAAACGGCCCCAGCGACTTATTCCTGATTACGATGGAGCGGGTCACATATTGGTCCCTTGTGACCGAGTTCTGTACTGCTTTTATTGCATGGCCCAAATGTTAAAAAAAGGGAGGAGTAGAAAAGGCAGCAGTGTTTGGTTTTGTGAATTTATTACAGAATAAAAACTACAGAATAAAATGTTCTAATAATTATAATTGGGGGAGGCTAATCGTCCTTACTCGCAGCTGGTGTGCTGAATTGCGAAGGACGCGGCTACAATGTGGTTGAGCTGCTGGCACGTAAAGGCGCCTATGGCAGCCGGCCACATCGACTCATATATGACTACAGAGCACAGCCTAATGTCGAAAGTGTTTGATTTTTCCAAAGGGAGGAAAACCAGTGGACCCCAAGAAAAACCCTTGTGGCAGAGGAGAGAACCAACGCACAACTCTACTCACATATGGTCCGGGCCAGGAATCGAACCCGGGCCACGTTGGTGAAAGGCGAGCGCTTTACGCACAAGCCGCCCATGCCACCCTAATGCATTGCTCTTATACAAAATTATTCCATCATATTTCAGAAAACCTTCCATCAAATTTCAAGAAATGTATTGTCATGACTAATAAATCAATTGAAGTCTGCTTTACGTTTCCAGGGTTATTGCACTATAACAGTATTTCACCCCTACCCTCTACCCCTACAGTCTACACCCAATAGCAGTTGAATGCACTTTTCATTTAGATGATTGTCTTTATTATTTTATGAAAGTTACAATGGCCGGAGGCAGGTGCATACCCTTTAAGCTGTCTGACTTCCTGGGTTACCCCGGCAACCCTTGGTTGTCATTGAGACACCCAGACTCATTCCCCTAAGGGAATAATACCTTAATCAATCCTGTTTGTAACCATCTAGTTTCTGGTTTTTTTTAATAATGCAACATAACCAACCTATGCCGAACTGCAAGATTTTATTCTAGATTTGCGTACATTGTAGGTTTTTTCGGTTTAAATTGTTCTACATAGTGTGCAAATTCCATACCATGATTTCATATTTTTTAATTTTATTTTTTACTTAAAGGTAGGATACACCATTGGTAATTGCTTGAATAATCATGAATGGGTGGAATTTGTGTGGGGTTGCATTTTATAGTAAATGTCGTTTTAACTGACCTGTCTGAAGTTTTACAATCATGGATGCTGAGAAAAGCCAGAAAAACAGTGTTCGTTTTCAGTTGGCATCAGGCAGTTGTTCTTTAGTTGTTCTTGTTTTTTTCACGATCTCTGTCTGCGAATTCGATATCTGCATATAGTGTATCCTACCTCTAAACAAAATTTGCCTTACTCCAGTTGGAGCATGGCCTTTGGTTATTGAAGGTTTGTGACTTGATTATCAGAGGGTCAAACATAATGAGTGTGTTTGTTTCACACAGATCAGGATCGCGATCAGTGATCCGGCCACTGGTTCGCAACATCAATTAGGCGGGATTTGATTGTGAACCAATGGCAAAATCACACTGATTGCAATCCGAACTGTGTGAAACAAACAGGCCCTGAACTCCAACTACTGCAGTGGATTATCTTTCTGTCCTTGGGAAAACCATTTAGCTTGCCTGTGCAAATGGACCCCCATTATACATGTAGCTAGTCAATATCAGCTTGTCCTGAATTAGTGTCATTACTCATTATCAGCACGTTTCAGAGTTTAACTAAAGACATTCGCGATAATGTTTTGAGTTGATTAGTGCACAAGTACCAGTAGTAATACCTTACAATTCAAAGTCTACACTTGAACTTGAACTTGAATAAAGACAAATGGGAGAGCTTGTTCCTTGGTGTTTTGGAGTTGTGTTTAGGTGTTTAGAAGTTGGTCCAAACTCAACTGGTAGCCTGGAAAAAAAAGCACAGACCTACATGGCTTAACCCTTAGACTTGAATAAAGACGATTTGGAGAGCATGTTCCTTGGTGTTTAGGAGTTGTGTGTAGGTGTTTAGAAGTTGGTCCAAACTCAACTGGTAACCTGGGAAAAAAAAGCACAGATCTACATGGCTTAACCCTTAGTTCCTAGTCACGTACCAGACTTAATCTCCCTAACCCTCAGCCTCCCCCCCCCCCCCCAACTCCCCACTCCCCTCTCCCCTCTCCCCTCTCCAACACTTCTCAACTAAAACCATCACAGTTTCCCTTTCACAGGCTAATTATTTTTGATGTTATACCCCTCTTCTACAGACGGTCCCTTCCTGCCCATCCTTGACTACAATTCATCCACACAATTTTGTTTCCTCTCCCCCTAGACCCCCTTTAACCCAAACCAAATGTGATTTTTATCTTCAGCATGGTGTGTTCAGTAGACAAACAGCGACTGTGTTGGAAAACTTTGTAAATTTGTCAAGCCAACTTTGTTCCCTAACCCCTAAAGATTGTTCCTTCTTTCTCACACCGACAGTTCCTAATTCCTTCAGTGCAGAGATTTGGAACAGCGCTGCTATTTTTCACCCCTCAGGTGAAGCACCACACAGGTGATCTTGTTATCTTAAATTCCCATCATGGTCTGGTAAAACTGGCAGTCAGTCCCTGATTTGATTGTCCTCTTCCCCTGAAGTTTCCTTCAGGTTGTTATTTTCAACCTGTCTAATCTGAAGATGAGCTGTGTTGAACAGACTCACACATGGTGTGAAATACATTTTCTTAACATGTTGTTTGTAACATTTCAGTCTGGATTTTTTGTTCACTAGTCTGTTACTATTAAATTTACATAATTTCTTCGTCAGGCACTCTGGTTTTTCGCCATTTTGATACACATAGAGGGATACATGTAAGGGGTGCTGTGTTCCAATTGTTATACAAGTGTTCAACTCGGTTGTGTGATGGTACGCGGGTTTGATCGGACCCGCGCAGGAACATGGTGTTTGTGTTCTTGAGCAAGACACTTTGCTACAATTGCCTCTCTCCACCCAGGGGTATAAATGGGTACCTGTGAAGGTAGAGATCAAATTGCGCTGATTTCAAGCTGCTACAGAAATGGTCTCATTCCTGATAAACTGATAATAATTGTTGGCAAAAATCCAATCAATCTCTGGCTGTACGGTCATATCATATGGTGGCATTCTACATGCCATCGACTCGGCCAAATTGTAGCCGTGCGTCAATTCAGCTTTACAGCTGGCAGTAGAGATGATTAGCCTCGAATTATTATTCTTAATATTGTTCTCATAGCTTAAGTGTCTTCCAGAGAATTGTCGCAGTTCCGAGAAGAGCCGCCTTCTGTAGCGATTCACTACAGTCCTGTTGATCTCGTCAAGATGTTTCTCCAGGGACCTTGGAATGGTACCCAGGGCCCCCACAACAACTGAAATGACTTTCACCTTGACCTTCCACAACTTGAGGAGTTCCCTTGCCAAACCCTTGTACTTTAACACCTTCTCCTTTTCTTTTCTTGCAACCCTGGTATCGCCTGGGCACTGTCACATCTATAATGTGGCACATCTTCACATTCTTATTTTGGACAACAACATCTGGCCGCCTACCAGTATGTTCTACAACATGGTCAGTCTGAATGTTGAAGTCCCAGAGAACCTTCACCTCCTCCGTTTCCAAAACCCTTTTATTATTATTATTAGTAGTAGTAGTAGTAGTAGTAGTAGTAGTAGTAGTAGTAGTAGTAGTAGTAGTAGTAGTAGTAGTAGTAGTAGTAGTAGTAGTAGTAGTAGTAGTAGTAGTAGTAGTAGTAGTATTATAAGTCTGGTATTCGGTAGATAAGCTCCTGTGCATCTGACGTGTTAATCAAACTTCGCCTCAAATTTCAAAACATTACTTTTTTTAGTGTAAGACACTGCAGTGAAGTCCTGGTTCTCCAAAGGAATTAAACAAAATTATGTACCCATAATTTCATGCCACTTCCCATTATCCTAGTTTAGCTGTTTCTGATCTTGTAGCTGTGACTGGAAACAAATTTAGTTTTAATGCATAAAAATGCATGACTGTGAATTGAAAGTGTGGCAGAAAGTCGACATGCTTGGCAGATGGCAAAATTGTCTTTTTTGTTTCAACAAGTTTGAAGAAGTGATGTTTAAAACATCAACTTATTTTCATTTTGTTCTGCCCGCCTTTATTTTTAATAATATATTTTTTTTCAATAAAATTGTGCAACTTAAAAACTAAAACAAAAATCTTCTCAAAGTTTTGCAACATGTTTACTTTTCTGCCATCTTTAAATGGTGGGTGGCAACCGGCCCCATGATCACAGCTCAACCGCCGTCGCTATATAAAATACTTGACCGACAACCAAAATTAGTAGTTGTTACGACTGCCAAAACATGCTACAGGTGCACCTCTGCGTAGACATTTATGAACCAAACTCCCATTTTGGAGCTGGCTGATTTAGACTTCCTTCCTCTGGTTATAGAGTGGAGAGGTAGTTCAATCAGCCAACACCTCAGTACCTGTAATATTACACCAAGTATTTCCCCTCCAACCATATTCCATTCATCAGACAAGCGTGAAAGTTTAGGAAATCCTCCACGCCCTATTTGGTGCCTTTAAAAAAAGTTTGCACCCCCTTCCCCCCTCTCCCACGCCTAGTTCTTGGCGTCGAAGCGTTGAAGCGGGCCAGACAATCTGTTGTTGATGAGTGTGTGTCTGTGTATAGTCAGGTGTTACTGTCCATCTGCAACAGGTTGGGCCAGCTGTAAATCAGTGGTCTCCCAGTTGTCACTTCCTTCCTGAACTTGCTCATCAACCTTTTTCGGTCCCTCCATCTGCCCAAATTCTTACCTTCCCCCCAACAGTCTCCACCTTGGGGCCTTGTTTCTTGGGGCATGAGGCGAAGGGGTATCTCTTATTACTTCAAGGTGGGGTGGGTAGATTTGACTTGCGGTAAATTCAATACCGCATTTTGCTCTTCATCACCTTCATGTCCCCGAGAGATCAATAGGAAAAAAAAAAACTTGTGTGGAACTCGAACCTACAACCTTCTGCTTTCTAGTGCAGATGTCTTACCACTCGACCACCGAGCTAGCCAGGGTCGGCTGGCTAGTTTGAATCTAATTAGCAGTGGGTACCGCAATAAAATGTTTTATCCGATGGATTTTGCATCGGGTGATGTAAATTCAATACTGGGTTTTGCCCCTTCACCAACAAATTTTATAAACGTTGTATACTCAGTGTTGTCCATGAGTTATTATTGGAACAAAATATCTCGGGTGGAACTCAAATCTACAACCTCCTTCTTTTTATCGCAGATGTCTTATCACTTGACCACCCGAGCTACACCCTATAAACAGATTGGATGAAATATCCAACTGATTGGTAGATATGTGTCCAACCAATTATATTGATCAATTTTAACAAAAATATTGGTCAAAATAACCAATATTTTGGGTAATATTGGCCAATATAATTATTGGTTGAACACATATCTACTATTAAATCAAGTGGTTATTTTTAACCGATCTGTTTTTAGGGTGTAACCGGGGTCTGCTGGCTGGTTTACATCTAAATAGCAGCGAGTACCGCAACTGTTTTTAAAGAATGTTTTTTAAGAAAAACGGAAATGCCTTAGACTAGAAAAGAGGAACAAACTGAATAAGATACAATTCTGTACTGATGTACTAATGTTAGGCCTTGGGATGGTTGTCTCTAGGCATTTTTGTAAAATATCCACTGGATCACAAGGGCCAGTACATTTTTAAGGTAGGATACACCATTTTCAGATATCGAAAATACCGAATTATTAAGAAATATCTTACTTTTTTGAAAGTAAATAATGATTGTAGGCATCCAGCAAAATTATTGCGCTAGATATCTTTTAATAGTTCCAAAATAGTTCCTAAAATTTGAAATTTTGAAAAAAATCACGATCACCCCCAAATCCACCCATTTATGATAATTCAAGCAATTTACCAATGGTGTATCCTACAATTAAAATTTGGTGAACCGGAACACATTGTACAAGACCAACAACAGGGATTAGAACCAACCATCAAGGTTGTTAAATACTAGACCGCCAGGCTTTTTTTGTTATCAATGTTGCAAAACCGACACCAAAATCACTGGTCGTGGCCCACTGGTCCAGTGCGAATTTCAAACCCTGCTAGGCAACAGCTTCAAATCTTGATTTCCCTAACTCTGATCCTTATCGAAAAACATTACCACCGCCTTTTTGGCAAAAGATCAACAGCTCTGATATGAACTTCCTGTAGGGAATTATTCTTAAACATAAAACAGATGATCTATCAATCAATTGGGGTCTTGATTTTGACTTAGTTCAGACATTTTTTGTTTATGCCAAGAAAGGCAGTAAAACAAAAAGAAATGAGTGGGAAAGGGGGGAGCTCCACTTGTTGGTTGTTCATTTTCTAAATTGAATAAATATGAGTTAATGATGAATTAGGAGAAATTTTCTTCAGAAGTTCATACAGGTATTTTAACTGTTGAAAAAACAAATTGAAATTAAATTGTTTTAATTAGGCTCCTTACCTTTTGAAACAATATAAAACAAATGATGTAGGCACAGATAAAAACGTTCTTTTATTTTAACCCAGAATTGTGACCCAGTGAAACTCAAGTCTTCCAAATGTTAGAGATTCACAAAGCTTATTATGTATCTTTGAACATATAATTAACAATCTACCGTACTACCCCGATGGGATTGTCAATAAATTATAGGTCACTGGCATTTTACACATTATTTAGACTGTGGCATATTTACTGCTGGAAATACATCTATGTTTCGCAGGTAAGATGTCAAGGGTCGTAGGTTAATTTAGTGGGTTTTTTTTTCACTAATTAATTACAACAAATTATAGGGCGTTTTGTTGCATGAGCTACTCTTATACGACAACAACAACATAAAGGATAAGGAACATTTCCAAACAGCACAATTTCATGAAATTTAAAGGCAATGTGATTTGTTTTACATTGTAAATATTCCTTGGTGAATCTATAATGCGTACAGTAGTGGGTCTGTCCTGGTGCAAGATGATTAGCATTAGTGCTGGGCGAGTAACTTGATTATTTCATTATTCGTGATTAGTTGTTACTACTTGTTAAACTACTCACGGTTTTTCAACTATTCGAGTACTCGTGCCAGGCCGAGTAGCAATAATTACTCACGAGTAGTGATTGTTAGCGAGCATTGATTGTTGACGAGTACAGACGGATGTTGCAACACGGTGGGATTATTGACTTATTATGACAATTACGATGGTTTTTACGATATAACTATCATTATTGATTTTCAATTCTACCATGGAGGAATAAAAATAAATTGAAACTTGAGCAATAAAGGAAACCAAATTGCTGCCACCTCTTGTCAAAATTGCGACAACTACTCGCGAGTAGTCGAGTGGAAAAAATCGCTACTCATCAAGCACTAACTAGCATCGGTAAATCGCTAGCTCTACAGATAGTCCAACAAAAACTGACATTTTGTGGTACTATCACAGGGAGATACATACATGCGGTCATGTTGGTGATGAACACAAAGTTTTTTGGCAAATTGGCCAGTCAGTCTTGAAGATCCCTAGAGCTGATAAGAGGACTAGGAGGCCTTGCTCCAAATTGCAGTTCCTGTCTGAGGGATAAAAATATCTACCCCCACATGTGCCCTGCCCCCTGTCCACTGATAATAAAATGACAAGCATTGGGGATGATTTATGGGTTTTGTAAACCTGGGCTTTATTAAGTGGCAACAGTTGCTCACAATAAAAAGAAGGAATCTATTGGAAGGAAAAATGTTGAATCCGGTGGCCAGGTGTTGAGACAGGCGGCTGGACTTGCCAAATGTCCTCACCGTTTGTGAGAAGTATGAGATTATGGCAGGGGCTATGTCAAGAACCCGGGAGTAGTCTAAAATTTGTATTCAATTATTTTGGGCACCAATGGCACCAATTTTGTTTAATTATTAATTCACCTTGTTGGTTTCATTTCATTACTGAGGCGACTGAACAAATTGTTTGCCGAATGTAGACCTATAGTTCCCAGGGATGTAGTCGAGTCCATCACAAGTCCCTGCAAGTCCCTGTAAGTCCCTGCAAGTCCACCACAAGTCCTTCAGTTCCAATTTAAATCACAAGCTATTCAAATCAGCTTTGACAAAGGCATTCCTTTGTCATTGTTCAACCAGTTACTTGTGACTGCCTTTATGAAGGGACTTGTGACTGGCTTCACGAAAGGACTTGTGAAAGGACTTGCAGGGACTCGATTACAACCCTGATAGTTCCTATGGCTCACAAATTATCAAGCCAGGAATTGTTTCAAAAAGCGGCATGTGGAGGAGAACACAAACAAGCATTGTTCATTCTAAAAATGAGCTATCAAACTCTTCCACTTTCCCATTGCCGAATGTTGTCATAGAGGCATCCATAATTATTTTTTTTAGGGGTGGAAGGGGAGAGGTGCTAAAATGCTTCTGGATTTGCATGCTACTAGTTCCAAACCAGTAGACTTTTTGGTGGCCTTAATTGTGGCCTGATCAAAGGAAATGGGTAACATGTCGTTTTCTAGTGGTGCTGAAAATCACTTAAAAATATATATTTCTTATCAAAAATCTGCTAAGATACTTGAGGAATATATAATTGAAGAGTTTATTGAGTAAATACTACATTAATCTCAATTTCGCAACAAAATTGACCTTTACGTTGTTTTGGCCTGTACGCCTTTAAGACAATAGCGACATGTGACTCATTTCTCTTGATCGGGCCACAATTGTGATTGGCCGTAGTTTTCAAGTTGTATCATTGTGAAGCACCCGGATCATCTGTTAGGCAGACTTTGGCACTCGTAAGTCGTATACATTGTAAGTCGTGCACATCTCCCTAGGGTATGTGCAAAATCATATTGATTTTGGAGGATTGAGGACTGTTAAGGTTAATAGACATTTCAACTTTCTTTTGGTTTAACCTTAAGTTTGAGAGATTTGTTTAAATTTTACTTGGTGAGCTTACTTTGAGAAATATGAAAGATCAAAAGATATGAGGCTAAAGTTTAGAAGACCTCAGTATGTCAGTCCTTCTGATTTGAAAATCACAGGCGTGTTGAAAAAGGCACACCTGGATTTTTCTAGGCGTGTACATTTGTAAGGCGTGTGATTCTGTGGTCCAACCTTAGACTAAACAATACCTGGCATTTTTGTTATAATATTTATCTTAGTTAGTTTACAGTAAAGCCATTTTCTCTTTATTGACATACTTTTTTCACAAATTATGTAGTATAAATATGCTGTAAATGTATGCCGAGGTGTGCAGTACAATGGGATTCAGACTTGCGATTAGTAGCATTTCTCAGGAAGCTTTAAGGCGTGCGATGGTGTACGAGCCTCCACCTAGTTGTGGGGACAGGCTCTTTTGTTTGGAAAAAACAGACCGAGTAGTGGGGATATTCTCGAGTCCCAGCATGTTGGGTCTTCAGTAAAGGTAGAACAAGGTAAAATTGAGTTAGGGTATAATGAAAGAAAATGTAGAAGAAAACAAATTAGGGTGATGTTGAACAATTTTGAATTTTAGAGTGTTCTGAGTTTGTGCTTAGAGAGATTTCCCCATAGCACACAAATCCTATGGATTGTCCCAATAACGCAAGGTACCCCAAAAATTGATGTGGGGGTGCGATGGCACGCCTCAAACCAGAAGGACTGGTGTGTTTTGTTTTTGAGATGAAGGTAGTCGTAAACTAGTCTTCTTCTTGTATATATGTGATGACTATCACCGACAGAAAAACCTGTAGCTACAAGAGCGCATTATCACGGCGAATCGTTATCAACCACAAACTGCCGGCAACACTGTCTTGGAAATCTTGTAGCAATTGTGCAATGCACATGCACCTATTTTGCATAATATATATGCAGCGCACATTCACATTCTTCATATTGCATCAGAACCAATTTTTTTTTTTTTTAAATTGAGCAAGAATTTTGTACAACTTCACTGGGTCACTAGCTCTTTTTTATGTTATACAGTGTATGTAGAATATGTGAAACTCTAATTGGACCAACAATGCTACAGTTATACTTGTTGTTATAATGCCCCCTTATGGTGGCAGGTGTAGCCTAAGGTAAAGCCAAAGATTGGGGTGAAGCCGTGGTTTCAGAAACCAAAGTTTTGGATATCAAGCGCTAACGAACAGTCTAATTATAACAACCTAAGACTGGATTAAAAATAATTTGTGGTTAGCCAGTTTGACTTTGACCATTTCCCGATGCGGCATACGGAAGATCTTAATTGTTAACCACAGCCCTATTATATAGCGAAAAGGGAAAAAACACTATTTGGAGTAGTAAGCCCACCCGCCAACTTAACTCAAAGTGGTAAATTCCTCTTGATGCGCCGCACAATCTGGAAGGAAGAAAACGCTTAGTGGCAAATTAACGCAGGGCTGACCATCTGTCAGAAGCTCTTAGTCTCTCGAGCAGGGAATTGTTCAACTTTGTATTAAACCGACACAAGACTCGTCTCATCTGCTCGGCATGCACTGTGTACATTTTCCAAATCAGCCTTTTTTTTCATGGAAAAACTTATTCTTCTAAAAAGTGCGCAGGGCCAGTATTGGGGAAAATGGATTTTATTAAAGAAACTATTCGTCAAAACCAAAACCTGAAAAAACACAAAAATACAGCACACATTCCTTGGAAAATCTGTATAAACTTTAAACATTCAACTTTTGTTTATGTAGTTGGGACAAAAATGGGGGGGGGGGGGAGGGAGGGGGAATGGTGGGAAGGGCGGGAAGGGAAGTGTGGGGGGGGGGGGGGGGGGGGTGAGAAGAAGAGGAATTTGGTGGGGGAGGGGCCTATCTGATGTGGCTGCCAATTGGGGTGTGGCTGGGGTTTTGAGTTTAAGATTTAAGATCCACCAAACTGTAGCGGTCTTTTTTGGAAATGCAGCGAGACTTCATTTTAGATTGGATTAAGATTGAGCATAATTGAATAGAGCCTCAGGCAGACAAGCTTTATTTAAAAGGTTATCCATTGCTCAAACTTGTCCATAACCAGTGGCATAAATTCATGTTGACAAGTGGTGAAAATCTGAAAAAGGGGGGGGGGGGCTGAAGGAGGTTGAAACTAAAGACGTTGTTCATGCTAAATATTTCATATCAAATACAAACTGTACAATACCGTATACATGATGTAATACACCCCCCCCCCCCCCCTCATTTTCGAAGACTTGGATTTTCCCACTGATATCACAAAACCTAAACATGCACCTTATTGGTGATAAGTTGCAGTGGACTGGTCCATTGTTGTATCTGGGGGTGAACATCACTGGTTAACAGAGTGACCTACGTCGTGTACAGACACTTGAGCACACCCATGTGTGTGTATTTGTCCCCCAACAAAAATTCAGTTCCCCCCAGTTCGCCACCCCCCCCCCCCCCCCCCCCCCCCCCCCCCCAAGTTTAGGCCAAAATGTACACACGTTAAATTTAAGAACGTGTGTGGCGTTTGCGTGGCTGGTAGTCTATAATTGAAGCAAATGATGGACTCGCACATCAGGCTAATACATAATTAATGTTTCATTTACTTTTCTAGGTTTGGTTTTCTAATGATGGGGGGAATGATTTCCACCAAGTTCTTATCCTTGAAGATAATGAAACCATCAATGGCTGCTATGTGAATCCACAAGGAGGCAGTGTAGTCTTCACAAGCAACTGGAACAATCTTTATTATGGTAGAACAGGTAAGATGCACAGTTACAACCGTGGGGCCAATTTCATAAAAAACGTAAGCACACAAATTTGCTTAGCACAAAAATATTTTTTCTCAGTAAATACAGGTTACCAGCCAAAACTCCATGTGCTTTTTTACGCTAAGCAAAAACCAGCTGACTACCAGTCACAAACGATAACATCATCCGACTATTTTATTTGTAACCTTGTTTTTTTCCCAAGAAAGAATTTTCATGCTAAGCAAATGTTTGTGCTTTACAAGTTTTATAAAATTGGACCCTGGTTTTCAAGACTAATGCCAAAGTAACTGAAATGCATAAAATGTATTGAGAGCGCTAAACACACGCACACTTTTTTTAAAAAAGGAAATGGAACACAACCCTGTATGGTATTATTATTATTATTATATATTTCTGTTAATGAAACCAAAGAAACCTGTAGGGAGAAGACAATGAGAAGAAGGTACAGTTTTAGAGGTGGGAGGAAAACCCCAGAACAATATCCTGGGAAAAACCTACGGAGTCATCAGGAAGGGACTGAAAACCCAATCCACATATTGGCCTAGGCCAGATTCGAACCTGGGTCATAGTGGTGGAAGCTTAGCCGAGGAAAGAACCGCTATACGCCAACCTGACTCCCCAACGTACTCTATCAGTGACCAAATCAAAGGTGTAAATTTTCACAGTCATGTTGTTTCGCAGTGAAGTGACCATTCACAGCAAAAACATCCGCCTGCTTCCGTCTTGAATTTCCCTGTGTTTAATTAATATGTCTAGTATTAAACCTCTGGGCAGTTCGCAAAAATTGTTTGTTAAACCATAACCATTCCATATCCTCTAAATCCTCATTGCAAAATCCAAGAATTTGAAGGATTGAGGTTATTTGGAAGTTGAAGGATTGGAGAAATTTGCAGGATTGAAGTTACTCTGGGTTTTTGTACTTGGAATTGAATTCCTGTGATTGTTGAATTTAACTGTTTTTGAAAAGAAGACAACAACAACAATCCATTTCATGTAAGTGGTGGGGATAGATCTTAGTACCAAAAAAACTTGAGAGATTTTTGCACAATAGCTACCTCTATGGGGGGGAAAAAGGGACAAATTTTTGTGTTAAGGCTTTTGTCTTTTTTATACAATGGAAAATGTCTTCTTTGTAATTTTTTGAGTGTACATCTAAAACCACATATCCTGGTGAATGCAAAGTTGTCATTCTAAAGTCAACATAACCTTATATACAGCAAACCCCACGAATGCTCTAGTTGGTTAGGAATTGGTTAAATTCCATCAAAAGACATTTTGAAGAGCTCCATCTGCTTCTTGGAAATTGTTTTTGTCTCTGTGGAGGAAGGAATCACAAATTATGATCTTGCTTGAAGTGCTTGTCTCATGTCTTACAACAGCTGCCCGACATGTTATTGCACATTTTACCACCTTGCATTACCGCAAGGAAACCCCCTCTGGGGGAATCCATGGGCTCAAGGCAGGAATTAGGAATTTCTTTAGGGTGGTTCCGGTTGGCCAAAATATTTACTCAATGTTGGCACAACAAGGTCAGGGCCGTGGGCTACAACCATGTACACCTGCAGCAGTATGGGTTCTGCTGGATCAGAAACAAGCTCGGTGTAATTAGCTGGGATTTAAGTCAGCACCCCTGAGTGGGCTGGATGTGTGGGCTTTATGATATCAAGCTGCTTTGATCCTTTTCAAGATCACTGGGAGTTTGTCCATCCAAAATTGATTGATACTGATGAGCTTATCTTTATAGCTGATGGGCTCTGGGCACATTGGACTCGCATACATGATCCGTAGATGGAGGTTTTTGTGACCACTAAATTAGGCTGGATAGTGTACAGAAAACTGCAGAAGAAAGTTTAACCAGTTCGCGCCGGGATTATTTTAACATCACCAAGTCTACGCGCGGGATTATTTTTAACGAAACCTGATCCGAGGCGGGTTCAGGCCAATAGTACAGGTACCGGAAAGTACACCCACGCATTGCTCGCTGCTGACAGACATTTCTGGCCTTGCTTGTGGCGTGTTTATGCGTTAGCCGTTTTTAATCTGGGGAAAACTTTGCGTTTATATACGTCATCAGGCGCGAACTGGTTAAGCCATTGGAAGATTGGTTATAAAGGACAAATTGCTACCTGAGGCAGTTTTGATTCACCTTTAAACACCGTACGTGGTTCACATTATTTTACTTTTGTCCACTACCAACACAGACCACAGTTTACTGTTAAAATTGATAAAATGTCATGGTTCTTTAATTTGGAAAAATTTATAGGCAGAAACTGACTTGCTTTTTTATCAAGTATCATATTTATAATACGTGCAGAATGTAAACAAATTTGGCGTCAAATCTTGATAAAGCACAAGTTTACTACACGTCACAACGTTCGTACATCCATGACCATTGTGGATGCTAGATCGGAGGTGAACTGATTAAAATGCAAAAATAAAGAAATGTATGACATAGGCATTCGCTGTCCGATGTCTATAGACAGTGCTTTTAACAGTTCAATTGGGAGGGCAGCGTGACACACAGGGGGTTATTTAAGGTTTTTCACAAGTTGGCTTAAAGGTAGGATACACCATTGGTAATTGCTTGAATTATCATGAATGGGTAGATTTGTAGGGTTGTATTTTATAGTAAATATCATTTAACTGACCTGTCCGAAGTTTTACAATCATGGATGCCGAGAAAAGCACGAAAAACGGCGTTCGTTTTTAACCGGCGTCGAGCAGTTATTCTTATGTCATTTGTGTTATTTCGCGATCGCCGGACGGTGATCGCGAATCTTTCCTTATAAAATTATATTTTCCCGAATAATTACAGGATATCTAGCGCAATAATTTTGCTGGGTGCCTAGAATCATTATTTACTTTCAGATGAGTAAGATATTTATTAATAATTCGGTAGTAAATATTTTCGATATCTGCAAATGGTGTATACTACCTTTAACCGATCTGACCTGACCCCAAAATTGCAAATGAAAATGAAAATTCAAAACCAAAACTGACACAACACAACCCAACTTAACCAGTCCGCGCCGGAGGACATATACATATACATATACATGTACACGCCAAGTTTTCCCCGGATTCAAAACGGATGACGCATGAACACGTCACGAGCAAGGCCGGAAATGTCTCAGCAGCGAGCAAGGCCGGAAATGCGTGGGTGTGCTTCCTGGTACCATCAATCTGAACCCGCCTCGGATCGAGTTTAGATAAAAATAATCCCGCGCCTCGGCTCGGTAATGTTAAAATAATCCCGGCGCGAACTAGTAAAATGATGGAAATTGGGCCCGACCCGAACAAAAGTCAGACTCTGGTTATTTCTGTTTCCGGGTCAGGTTTGCACAACATAATTATGACAGATCAGTGACTCAGTGTAATTGAGTCATAAGTGACAGGCATCTAGCCTAGGGGAAACAAGTGACAGACACTCAGTAAGTTGGTCAGTCAGTCAGTGACACTTGAGGACATAAGCTGTAGGATCTAGGATCAGCAAAAATAAGCATCCAATTCCTCCATCACCAGTCATCATGACATGTGACCTGTCACCACAATATGACAGTAAAGTCGGAAAAATTGAAAATTGAGATATTGGTATTTTCAATTTCTTGAGAAAGAGAGGTTTATAACACTTGGGGGTTTTGCGATAAATACATTTGACAGCGTTTGTGAGAAAACTTACTTATAAACAAAATTATAAACAAAACACACAAAAGAGTGCCAAACATGACAAGTAAGGTTCTAATCATTATTTCTTCTTGAAACTTCCCACACATACAAACTATTGTATAATCAACATAATATCAAAATTTCGAAAACGTGGGGCAGTTACGAAGACCTAATTTGCATATTTAATTACCGTGTTAATTATACCACTGATATACCATTTCGATCATCTGATTGCACCCCCAAAATAGGAATATGTAGAGAACTTAGGCTTTCCAAATTACGCAAAATCTCAAAATTGACCACCCCTTCATATTTTAACTGGATGGCCATATCTCCAAATCACATTGTGCGACTTTACTCTCATTTTGTGGTGACAGGTCACATATACAGGTAGCTATAGTCGGTTTAAAGGCATCATTTGCAGATATCGAGAAAAACAAATTACTACCAAATTATTAAGAAACATCTTACTTATTTGAAAGTAAATAACGATTGCAGGCATCCAGCAAAATGATTTGTTCCTAAAAATTTAAATTTTATTAAAAAATATCACGATCGCGAAAACAACAACAAAAGAACCACTGCCCGACGCCGGTTGAAAACGAACGCCATTTTCTTGCTTTTTTCAGCATTCATTATTTTAAAACTTTGAACAGGCCAGTTAAACAATATTTACTATAAAATTTAACCCCACTCCAAAAAAATCTGACGTCACCCAATACTACAAAATGCAGTATGCAGTACTCTCACTACATGGCCTATGAACAAATTCAGTAGTATTTTGTAGTACAGTGTACTGTATCCCAAATGTGACCCGCTTCATCATAATTAGGAATAAGTCGCTGAGGCCGTTTTACGCAATCGGCCGTTGAGGTGAAAATCTGGACCACGTCGTTTTTCTGAACATTGTATTTTTAGGAAGTGTAGTTATCACAGATTATTGTCATTAATGTCTTGTATGTAAAAACGATCAATAAAGATGAAAATGAAGAGGATTTGTGTGCGCTGTTCGTACGATTTTGGGAAGTTTTGTTTATTTCAAAGCTGTTTTTCTCGGAATGTGAATTCGGCAAATAAATATACACCTGTCAACTTCATCAGACCATAACTCGTTAACCTAAGAAAATACACACTTGTGATGGGTATCATTAGAAAGCTTATGAAATTCCCTTTCTTACCATGTGCATATCTCAAAAAGTCATTTCGAGACTTATTCCTGATTTCGATGGAGCGGGTCACAAATGAACACCTAGGATGTTAAGATTATAAATCACATCAACCGTTTTCTCGCTTCATGCAATTGAGCAAGTCACTTCATCATATTATTACCAACTCTCTCATCACTCAATCAAATTTCTGGTCAAGAATCATATACCACTAGCACAGTGCCCATCTGTTTTTCTTATTCCAACCAGATGGCTGTGTCATTTGACAAAGTTCAAGTTCAGTTCAACATTTGTACAACCTGTTGCTTTCCCTTACACAGGAGCACGTACAACACTGGAGGCAAAATTATTGTTGTCAGGAAACAAATTACTTTACAACTGACACTTGTCAGAATGACACCTGCTTGTCAAAATATTCTAGTAACGACAATAACCAAGGAATCAAACCATGATATGTACACTGTGGTATCTGGGGGCGGGGCTTGAGCAAGAAAAGGGTGACAGACAATAATCATGATAGGAAGGGAGCAAGTCCAAAAGTTGCATGTCATGGTCATGCAGGTAGTGTGTGTAATTTTATTCAATTTTAAAAATTGACAACATTTCAGGAAACAAGAAAAAGATCAAGTATGTGTTTTGGGTTTGGTTTGGGATCCAGCGAGCATTTTAATTTTCCCATTTTGGGTTTATTTTATACAAACATCTGTGCAGGATTTATTTTTAAAATATTCAAAAATATTTATATTTTAAATATCAAAAACAAACAAATATGGAGCAACTGTGTACCAGTATGTACATGTACATGGTGTATTAACTTACAATGTACGTCAGCAAAAAAAGTGTCTGCAAAGAGTATCAACAAGTCAAAAGACTAGATGTACGAAAAATAGGATAACAAAACAATATAACAAACTTATTTTTCAAATATGCTCAATAAATAGAACTACATGATCAGATTAAAGGTTTTTACATGCTTGGCATTCTTCGTCTCAGCTTCCCTGTTGAAAACAAAAGACAAATCTGGCGAAACCTGCTTTTCTAAATGTTTACGTTCTTTCTAAAATAAACTATCCCCAGTGAGAAATAATTGCCATCATGTTTTTCTGCATACCATCCCAAACAGCAAATTCAATCTCACTATTTATACACTGGTAAACACATATTTTGGATTCTTGTTTTCGTCATCGCTGACAAGCCACAACAAATTGAAATAAACCATTGCAAAAATGTTTTCACAGTTTGGCGAAAGATATGGGAAAACAAAAACAGATTAGATTTGTTAACAATGTCTGGCAGTCTGTTGCTACTGTACTAGTTGTGTACTGTACAGTAGCTGTGGAATGCCTGCAAATTGGTTTCCTATTGTGAGGATGTCTCCCTAAGGGACCAAATCTGCCCAGGAGGATCCCCGGGGGATCTTGCAAACAGAGCAAAACACTCCCCAACACATGGGCACATAAGACAAGTCTCCCAGGGGGAAATAGTTGGCCTGACAAATTTTGTGGTGACAGTATTCTGGGAGAGGGTGGATGTTTTTGATTTGGTAATGGGTGTTGTGCGCATACCAAGGGGCAGGGAGTCGAGGTGAAGGAAATACACAAAATGTACTGTAGGCATCACTGGATTGATGCACAGTCTTAAAGGTAGTATACACCATTTGCAGATATCGAAACATTTTATTACCAAATCTCACGATCGGCAGACGGCGATCGCGAAAAAAAAGGGACAACATGAGCACCACTGACTGACGACTGTTGAAAACGAACGTCGTTTTTCTTGCTTTGGTTGGGACACATGGCAATAAGTATACCCTCGCCCGGTCCCTTGCTCCCCATCGGTCAATGATGTTATCTGCAGCTGGAGCACAGACCGCGCAATGAGAGACAACATTGACCAGGGGGCTGGGGGAGGGCACATTTGGCTGGGGTTGTCTGAACAAAGAAATTGGCAAGGCGAACTTGAACCTGCTACCTACGGAATACCAGATTGGCGCTTTACCAACTGAGCTGTCTTGTTCTATATGTTGGCAGTCTCCCAAATTGTCAGTATCTTTGTTCGAGGGAGCTACATGTAGTTAGAAGTGATCTCTAGCCACACAGCCTTCTGGTGTTTATGACTTTTGACTAGCGCCATCAAACAACAAAAATTTACATTTTGTTCAGTTGGACTAATTGTTCAACAAAAACCTTTTGTTTTACTTGTGCATACTTTTTATCCAAATCAGTTCTACATGTAGATGTAATTAAGTGAATCAGTAAATTATAAAATTAACAATATACAGCTGTTATGTTTGTTTACGATTTCTTTCCTGTTTTAAATTTTTCCCTGTCTTACATGTATCTGATTTTTGGCCCTCAACCGCAAATGTGTCCACCCGGTGCCTCTTTAAGCTGTTTTGTTTCTAAATGAATTAAGACACGACGTCTCCCAGAAATAGCTTCAGCATTTACGCAGGGGCCAGCATGGGGCACGGTCCTCCCAAATCACCCACGCTTCAGAGCAGGGTGCCCCACGCACTGAAAACAAACAATCGTGCATTTCCTGGCGACTCGTCAAACTGAAAATCAGCACGGGAAATGGTTTTGGCATGGCTTGCTGGGCAGCAGTCAGCCTTCAGGCTGCGTCAGCTGTCACACGTCATTGTCTTCTCCGTATACAAGTGACAAGCTTGGCACGACATTAGAATGCCCTCTGTTGGTAGGAATTAGAAAGTGACTGCCAAGGTACATGTAGGCCTATAGATGACTTTGAAATTGAGGGTGTGAAGAATTGCAGAACATTACATTTCTTTTTCAAATCTTTACTTGAAAAAGTATGATCTTTACCATCTAAAATTTAAGGTCATCAGTTTGGTTTACTTTATCACAACTAAATAGTTGTTGTCTCCTACCTCATTTCCTACACCTCTCTACTCCAAATAGTAGATAGAAAATAGTTTACCGACGTAACCGACCCATCCATTTAAAATAAACTCTGCAATAGCCAGATGATATTTGATAGCCCTATGTATTAATGACATCACCCCTACCCCCCCCCCCCCCCCCCCCTGTTTACCACATGCCATTGCAGTATATATTTGGTGTCGCAGTTTATATTTGGTGTCGCGACTCAATGCTCGCTATATTTTAGCTGCACAATGCCGACATAATGAGGCAAATTTGGGCGAATTTGGCGCGTACTGGCTTTTAGCGTTTTAGCGAAGAGGCGAATTTGGGGCACAGTGGGGAAATGTAAACATTCTGACACACAGTCAGAGGGGCGAATTTGCTAATTTATGGTTTTGGTTTTTTTTCACAAAGGGGGCTTCTATTAATTGATTACTTTTGCAAAACTAATCACCTATTTCTCTTAAAGTTTGCTATGTTTAAGAAGATTGGAATCTCTTCTTTGTATAATCTATGGATCTTTATGTTTGAAACTGCTAAACGAAAAAAAGGCCAACTTTACACACAATTTTCTCAAAAGTTTGTTCTTTTGACCGTGAAAGGCTAAATTTGCCTCTTCGTGAAAACGGTGACGATATGATCTGTTTTCAATCAAAATACAGCTAAACGTGCAGTTTCAGCCTTGTCAGTCACGGAAGATAACACGTCAAAAGACTGCAGGGAAAGATGATTACGGTGTAGGGGATTGTCCTCGAGAGCCATCGAGTCGAAAAAAATGAGCATAAAGACTACCGGTACATGTCTTTCTTTCAGGATATTCTCAATCAACTGACTACCAAAAATATTAAATGCATACTCGCGGGCGACTTCAACAAAAATCTTCCTGACTACAATACCAGCTGTTATAATACCCAGGATTTCCTTTATTTTTATTTTTTTTCTCACTCTCTTATTTTCATTATTGACAAACCAACTCGAATAACCAAAACATCCTCTACATTGATCGATCGTACTTCCTACATCTTAAATACTAATATCCGACCTAACGGATCATCTGCCTATATCCACTTTACTCCCTATCTTGAACTCTTGTTCAAGTTATATACAAATCCATCTAACTCCTACTGCTATAATAAACATAATCTTGATAAATTACACCGTGAATTAAAGGTAGGATACACCATTTGCAGATATCGAAAATATTTACTACCGAATTGTTAAGAATTATCTTACTCAATTGAAAGTAAATAATAATTCTAGGCATTCAGCAAAAGGATTGCGCTAGATATCCTGTAATTATTCCCCCAAAAAAGAATTTTATAAAGAAAAATTTGCTATCGCCATCCAAAGATACAAAGATAACATAAGAATCAAATAAGTTAAGAGGGCCTAATATTTCGATCTTAACAAGATCTTCTTCAAACATAAGAATGACGGCTCGACATCGTCTGAAAACAAACACTGTTTTTCGTGCTTTTTCTCGGCATCCATGATTGTAAAACTTCGAAAAGTCAGTTAAAACGATATTTACTATGAAATACAACCCCCAAATCTACCCATTCATGATAATTCAAGCAATTACCAATGGTGTATACTACCTTTAAATACAGCCGATTGGTCACCAGTCTATAACAGCGACGACCTTAACATGGCCTTTAAGTCCTTCATGGGTACATGTATTTGTAAACGCATCCATGATGCCAACATTCCAGTTTTGACCAAGAAGAAATACAAGAATCACACACCTAAATTATATTATAAAATTATATTTCAATTTTGTTGCTAACGAGAAACAACTACTTATCAAGTCTACACTAGATACAAAAATATGTTTACCAATGTCTTGAGATCTGCTTGAGAAAGAAAAATCAAAAATACCTGGAAGATCATTAACTCAGTCATCACTAAGAAACGTTTTTTTCTAGAAAGTCTCTGGAATTTTTCACAATGAACAGCTCTTTTAATATTGTACCAAGTTTCTTAAATGTAGATAACAAAATGTCTTGAAAACCCAGTGTTGATTTTCTTATGTAATATTGTATCTAGAAACGTAGGATACACCATTTGCAGATATTGAAAAAAATTTACTATACCAAATTATTATAAAATATCTTACTTAATGATTGTAGGCATCCAGCAAAATGATTGCGCTAGATATCTTGTAATCGTTCAACAAAATTGAATTTTCACAATCGCCAGACGGCAATCGCGAAAAAACCAAGAACAACATACCGGAAAGAACCACTGCCCGATGTCGGTTGAAAACGAACGCCGTTTTTCTTGCTTTTCTAAGCATCTATAATTGTGAAACTTCGGACAGGTCAGTTAAACGATATTTACTATAAAATACAACCCCCCAAATCCACCCATTCATGATAATTCAAGCAATTACCAATGGTGTATCCTACCTTAAAATAGACTTAAAGAGTGTTTTCCCTGGCATATTCTGTTATCCCTTTTATAATACTCTTATTCTACTCTACTTGAACTATGGTATTTTGCATTTTTCCTCTCGTGTCTATGAAATTTATTGCTTCTGGAGTCCCTTCATACTTAACAGCATGCCAATTAAAGAACATGTATCTTGTCCTTTTTTTATGGTACGCAGGTGTCAACAGGCTGGTTAAGTTGGTTGTAGCCCCGCCCATGCCCATTTTACAAACCCTAGCTGTTCACATCACTCAGACTGGCTCCGTGATCGCGGTGGGGATTACGAAGATCAGTAAGCAATGGTGGACGCAGGAGATAAAGATGTCAGCTGCTATACAGGTGAGTGAAATAGGCAGCATCAGAATAACTTGGCTATGGTCAGCAATCAATACACAAGTCTATGATGAGCTGTAGCTATATAGGGCCTATTCAAATCGCCGGCTTCGTCTTCGTATATTTGGCTTGAGGCGATTTTTAGATTCCCAACTGCGAGATCCACTGCCATATGTGATGGGATCAAGCAAAATCAGTCTGAAGTAGGCCTTGGTCATTTTTGGGATTTTTACATATTTTTTTGTAGCGTACTTACTTCAGGCTCCATTTCAGTGAAAACCCCATGTGAATACGACCTTTGGTTAACAAATTACAACCATTTGAACACCAGCACGTTAAAAATAAAGAAACTGAGAAAATCATGTTTTTGTATCACTTCCCTTCTTAATTTGGTTAAAAGAGTATTTTCATGTAAAAGAAAAAAAAATTCCCCTTCTGTTTTTGTAAAAAAGTCAATTTTGATTTTACCACCCCTGCGAACATATTTTGGCCCGATCTCAAAACAAGAATGGCCGAGTTCCGACTGATTTTGCTTGATCGCATCACATATTTTGATACCTGTTGTGTTTCAGAAACATTCAATCGATTGATATTATACATGTAAACCCAAGTGTTAGACTTTTTCCATTCGCTTTAATTTCTATTTGCTTATCATTTTTTCGGAATTTGGAAGCGAAGCCTAATTAAACCGAAGAAGAAGCAAAGGTTTCTAAAAGGCCCATAGGCGCGTGTATAGTTAGTCATAGCTACATGTACAGCCAAGTACTCACAAAGGAAATTTACCACATGATGCTATAACGAAAACTATTTATCTTATTGCCTATCTTTCACCATGCAAATCTTCAAATTTCAATTTAGTATATAGGTTTCATTTTGGGCTCGAAGAACTTTCCAAAACCTTTTGACATTCAATTTGAATGGAGGTACATACTTTAAACCTATCTGCTTCCTACACAAGTACCCCCCCCCCCCCCCCCTCCCCCTTCTCTATCACTCCAAAGGGAGACTGGCTGGTGTATTTGAATGCAATTCTGAGGACACTTGACGCTCATGCTAAGATACCATACAGATTTAACATTGCCACATTCGGAATAAAATAAGTCATGCGTACTTTGTGCTATACGTGCACGAATATTGATGCGCACGCAGTGTGTCCCCACCACAAGAAGGTGGTAAAAACATGCCCTCTGTTGTGGGTGCACAGAGGTCATGTAGGAGTACGTGACGGTATAAACCCTTTTTTAGGATCCAGTGTAAACCCTTTTTTTAGGATCCAGTGTTTTTGGTCGACAAATGTTACCAAAATTGAGCCAGAAACCACACTCAACATGAAGTTATAGGCCAAAACTCATACGGAGCCTACATAATCATACCAAATTCTGAGGCTTGTTATGTGCACATCCCTTCACCAACTACGCGTAATTTGTGCAATGTAAGTGGAAGCTCATGGTTGTAATAACCCATCAACTAAAATGTACAAGGCTATGATTGATTGGAAAAATTTTAAAAAAATTAGCATCAAGTGAAAACCTCAAGATCTCTCCAAACCCCTCCGTATCCAGACTCACACTGTGGTTTGTGTGGCAAGTGTGGCTATATTTGCAGGGACAAGTCACAGACTGTGATTTACGCCTCCCCTCGGTCCAGCCTGCTTAAAAGCTCTAATGATTGGCTTCCTAATTGGCTTTCCTGTTAGCTGTCGGAGACTGTTCCCAACAGCGCCCTCGCTGTCCAGTTTGTGACGGAGGCCAAGGCAATCCTATACGAAGTCATCGAGGCTGGTGCAGTCGGTGGTGGCGCTCTCACGTTGAGTCCCATGACGGCAGGGAAGCAGTTAAATCAAAGGCGAGTGTGAGGAGAATACATGGGAGACACACACACACAAACAAGTTGTGCAAGGAAGGAAGATCCCTCTGCCACACCCTAAAAACAGTATGGTTGAAAAAAAAGAATGGTAGATGTGTCCAACCAATTATATTGGTCAAGTGTAACCAAAATACTGGTCAAAATAACCAACATTTTTGTAAAAATTTACCAATATATTGGCTGGACACCCAGTCATGAACCACATAACGACCGAGGATCGATATTGTGTTTTCCTTTATTCCTTTACTATACCCTAACCCCATTACCTAGCGCTTGCCCCAACGATCGAGGACCGAATTTGGACAAGCAAACCGTCCTTCGAGGATCCTTTGTTCCCTTTGTTCTCTTTTGTGTTTCGATCCTCGATCGTAATGCGATATAAGAACACATCTACCAATCAATTTGTTATTTTCAACAAATCTGTTGTTAGGGTGCACATATCTAGTTGTTTCATATGCGTCAACTAGAATTGTAGTCGGGTCCATCAAAAAACAACTGAAGTCAAATCTCAAGTCAGTTTCAATTCGCATCATCAAAGTCCTCCAGTTCAAACCACAAGCTATACTTAGATGAGCTGTGACAAAAAAGCACATTCCTTTGTCACTGATCATCACCCAGTTACTTGTGACTAGCTTTAAAGGTAGGATACACCATTGGTACTTGCTTAAATTATCAGGAATGGGTGGATTTGAGGGGTTGTATTTTATAGTAATTATCGTTTAAAGGTAGGATACACCATTGGTAGTTGCTTGAAATATCATTAATGGGTGGATTTGGGGGGTTGTATTTCATAGTAAATATCGTTTAACTGACCTGTCCGAAGTTTTACAATCATGGATGCTGAGAAAAGCACGAAAAACAGCGTCTGTTTTCAACCGGCGTTGGGCAGTTATTCTTATGCTATCTTTGTTTGACGGCGATCGCGAATTTTTCTTTATAAAATTATATTTTTCGGAATAATTACCGGATATCTAGCGCAATTATTTTTCTGGATGCCTAGAATCATTATTTACTTTCAAATGAGTAAGATATTTCTTAATAATTCGGTAGTAAATATTTTCAATATCAGCAAATGGTGTATACTACCTTTAACTGACCTGTCCAAAGTTTTACAATCATAGATGGTGAGAAAAGCAAGAAAAACAGCGTTCGTTTGCACCCGGCGTCGGGCAGTGGGTCATATGTTGTTCTTGGGGTTTTTTTCGCGATCACCGTCTGGTGATCGTACATTTGTTTTATAATAATTCAATTTTTTGGAACAATTACAGGATATCTAGCGCAATCATTTTGCTGAATGCCTACAATCATTATTTACTTTCCAATAAGTGAATTTTTTTTTTATAATTCGGTATTAACATTTTTCGATTTCTGCAAATGGTGTATCCTACTTTTAAAGACGTAGTGTACCTTTTGCAACTATCCAAAACTCATCAACCCAAATATTGTTAAATACAAGTAGCTTACTTGTAAAATGTAAAAGATATGTCATGCTACTTCGCTGCACTCATACGCATGAAAAGCAGTTTGGTTTTCAAACACCGACACAGCTAGAGAAGAGGCACTACCCCTTAAAATCCAGCTCCTACGAATAATCTTGGGAATTGAATCATATCTCCACAAACAAATCAGACTTTGCTTGGGGTTTAAATCATCAGTGACGAGGGCCCCGTGTGTAAACCTGTGGGATACCGAGATGACAACCAAAGTCCAAAAATAGAAAATGATGTCATACCTAATTATATAAACTGACCTGAGTAACTGCCTAGAAAGGGGTATGTTTCTAATTCTTTGATTTGTCAAAGTGAAATTTGTAATCGGTTTGAGCCGGATAAAGGTCTTGCGTTTGTCAGTTTTGTTACAGCTGGCAAATTACTGAAGATGCCCTTCTAATAATTACTTGCGGCATTCAACATTCCACATTAAATTGCTATTTGTGGGATTGCAAGTGTTTGTTAATTTTTGTTTTGTTACATTAAAGGTAGGATACACCATTTGCTGATATCAAAACAAAAATTACTACCAAATTATTAGGAAATTTCTTACTTATTTGAAAGTAAATAATGATTGTAGGCATCCAGCAAAAAGGTGGCACCAGATATTCTTCAATTGTTCCCGAAAAATGAATTTTTATAAAAAATAAATCACAATCGCTGGACGTCGATTGCGAAAAAACAAGAACAACAAACTCTGTTTTTCTTGCTTTTTTTCTCTCGGCATTCATGATTGTAAAACTTCAGACAGGTCAGTTAAACATATTTACTATAAAATACAACACCCCCAAAAAAATCCACCCATTCATAATAATTCAAACAAATACCAATGCTGTATTCTACCTTTCAAACTAAACACTAATAAAAACCAAATCCATGAACAGAATAAACCTGTGTACTGACGACATGTGTAAATGTACGCTTTATATGCGACAACGAAACTGTCCTCCTGAACTAGCTCCCATAAGAAAGTGCATGTACGTGTAATAATAATAATAATAATAACAGGCATTTATACTGCGCTTTTCCAAAACATGATCAAAGCGCATAACAAAATAAAGGATGAATTAAAACAAACTAGAACAAAACTTAAATCTACTATTTAGGAAAAAGATAAGTTTTAAGTTTTACTCTTAAATGTAACAACACAAGTAGAATCACGGACACTAATTGGGAGACTGTTCCAAAGTTCAGCAGCAGAGTGTGAGAAGGCGTGTTTGCCATAAGATAAACTAGAGCTATGAGTGTTAAGCCAAATTCTATCGGAAGAAGAACGAAGTCCTTGACGATTGCTTTGGTGAAGATGAAACATATCAGAGAGATAAGGTGGAGCAATGTCCTTCAAACATTAAAAAACATATAGAAGAGTTTTGAACTGGATGCGTTTCTCCATGGGTAGCCAGTGTAATTTAGCGAGTAAGGGGGATCCATGAGCTCTTCAACAGATAACAGTGAGAACAAGTTTGGCAGCTCTGTATTGAATACTGGTGAGGCGTTTAAGATGTGCTTTGGTGATTCCAGATAACAGGGAGTTACAAAATGTTACGTCATCATATCAGTGCAGAGGCTTTATTGTATAGTTTTTTGCAGCAGACAGAACGCCACAAATTTTATTTTTGCCTCAAAGTGTCTCATTTACTCATGCTGGGTCACATATGTCAACACAGTACTTTCCCATAGTGTCTGAATATATTCGACCCCAGCTGGTGTTGTTGAATGGGGCAAGGCAAAAATAGCAAGATTAACTTAAACAGCAAGTTGAAAGAAGCAACTTACAAGCCTGTCAGCTCCAGAGTAATGACCGGAGAGAAGCAATGACAGAGGAAAGCTTTTGTCACAAATCATTTGGATTGCTTGTCACTTGACTTGATGCTAGATGACTCTGTGCTCCAATTGTGACAGACTTGCACAGACCTTTGATGACTGTGCTCTTTATTATTATGTAGTCACAACAGCTGTAATCTAAGCGCATTCTCATAACAAATTATTGCATTTAATCATAGAGTATATATGTGACCTGGCACCACGAAATGGGTGGAAAGTCGCAAAATAACAAAGTTGACATTATTACATTTCTAGAAAGAGGAAGTCCTAAACTTTCAAATGATGTATTGTGTGTTGCTGTAGCTTATTCCTAGCCGTCGCTATACTCTTTTGAAATAGCTGAAGTCGTGCTCCTTTGTTTTGAGAAAACGAAGTTCAAAGTCTGTGAACCGTGCCAACTATACTATCACTCATTGCAATTCAGCCGCAAAAAAAAACACACTTTAGAGTTTTAATTGAGCTATACAATATTGGGATATGATAAAGAATGATTTTATGTATGTAAAAACATTACAAACTCGAAAACGACCTCCCACTTGAAAAATTGACGTTTTGGACAATAACTTGCTTTGGCAAAGTGCGACTTTCCGCTCATTTCGTGGTGCCAGGTCACATATATGAAACTCACAAAATTGAGTTCAGTGTTCTGGCAAAATGAGGCGGAACTGGCCAGAGTTCAAAATGGGGGTTTGCAGGTATTAGAAAAGAGATTTTAGCAATACTGTTTAATCTGACATTCTGTTGTCGACATGTGCACAAATTAAATACTGACAAAAAGGCCTGTCAAGATTCAAGTTTTGTATTCGTGAAAATGAAAAGATACATCATTTTTTTCTGTTAACACACTTTTTCAGATTAAAAAAAAATAAATTTAAAACGTGTTTTGTCCTAGAATGACAGATTTTGGTCTAAATAGCATAACAGATTTTGGTCTAAATAGCATAAATCTTCAAGATCTTGGAGAAAAGGGTTAAGGTGAACAAGTTAGAACTGTTTTAAGTTTGTGTACATCTGTATGAGATTGTCTCCCCAAGTACATATTTGGAGGTAAGTTTTACAATTATTATAGGTAGGCATATGAAGGCCTGGGGCCAATTTCAAGGAGCTGCTAAGCACAAAAGTTTGCTTAGCACAAAAAAGTCTTGCTCATTAAAAACAAGTTATTAGCCAAAATTCTACGTGTTTTTCACGCTAAGCAAAAAACCAGCTGATTATCAATCAAAAACAATAAAATCACGTGAAAATTTGGTCTTTAACCTTGTTTTTACCAAGGACAAATTTTCGTGCTAATCAAATTTTGGTGCTTAGCAGCTCCGTGAAATTGGCCCCTGGAACCGAGCAGAATAATTTCAACATTTGTTAAGTTACTTTTAATTTCAGGAATGTTGGAAGGGCCATTCTGACTGATTCGTTGCCTGGGATCCAGACACCAGACTACTTAGCCATTGTGGGTAGAGCTCGAGTGTATAGTCAGTTTGAGGCCGAGACATGGCGGACTAGACTGGCACTCAAATATGACATTAGTAAGTGTTGTTGATCAGCCCAGCAATCGGTTTTACAAGAACTTGTACATATAGAGTTATTCCACTTAGCGGTGGGAGAAATTAGAGATTTCAAAATCCGGTTACCCTAAAAATATTTGTTAATAACCGGATAACGATTATTTGATTTCACTGGAAGTTCTCATCAAGCTCGCAATCATGCCAACAAAATGTGACTCCAGTGATACCCTCCCAATGACTTTGTATAGTTTGCAGGATCCAATGATGACCACCACTAGGTCTTGACAAAAACACAACAGACTAGAGCTGTAATGTGGGAGAAAAGTGGATGGGAACTCTCTAAAAAGTTAAATGGGCAGGCTAAAGAAGTAAGCACTAGTAAGTGCAGTTACCACTAGTAAATGCAGTTACCACTAGTAAGTGCAGTTACCACTAGTAAGTGCAGTTACCACTAGTAAGTGCAGTTACAGATTCTACAAGTAAGTTTATACGGTTACACTCGTCAAACCGACCTGACCGGACCCGACAACAATTCTTGGAAAAAAGCGACAAAAAAATTGTAAAAAGTATACAAAAAACCTGAATATCTGACTTGGGAAAATCATCCAATATTTTTCAGGCAAGAGATATTTGAGACTTCTGTTAGCTCACAGTTATGGAAAAGTATGCATTTTAGGACCCGAAAATCGCAAGCGTAAAACCGAAACAGACCAACTGTAACGACAGAAAAACCGACCCAAAGTCGTTTTATTTGGGTCGGGTAAGTTTCGGTTTCTGGTCGAGTTAGCACCACATTAATTGACAGCAGCTAATAATATTTGTTCTGTATTTGTATGCGTTTACAAATGTGCAGTTATACAACCCTATGATGGAAAGACCATTTTGATGCATCTGAAGCTGAAGGGAGGTTAGTAGAATTTTGCTAGATAAGCTAAGGCGAGCTGGTGTAATACTCCCAGTCCCGGTTTATTTGCCGGGAGCCCCCTTTGCTATTGTGTGAGTGTGGGACACTTCAAGCCAAAGCATGAGTCAGGTCACGCATGAAAGCACACGGTACAACCGATGTCTACGGCCAGACAAAAGATCAATTACATGATAAGTCATCCTTTGTTGACCAGTTCGCGCCAGAGGACGTGTATACACGCAAAGGTTTTCTCAGATTCAAAACGGATGGCGCATAAGCACGCCACGAGCAAGGCCGGAAATGTCTGTCAGCAGCAAGCAAGGCCGGTAATACATGGGTGTGCTTCCTGGTACCATCGGCCTGAACCCTCCTCGGATCGAGTTTCGTTAAAAATAATCCCTTGGCTCGGTGATGTTAAAATAATCCTTGCGCGAACTGGTTAAATGTTTATTTTCTTCTTTAGTTCCCTTGTGGTTTATTTGTGTATTATAAGATACAAAATCGTATCCTCATTGAGTGATCCCCACAGTGATCCTTTAACACACGGCCTTCTAGTGTTTATAACTGCTGACTAGCGCCCTCGAACAAAGATACTGACATTCTGGGAGAATGCCAACATAGGGCAAGGTAGCTCAGTTGGTAGAGTGCCAGTCCGGTATTACAGAAGTCGCAGGTTCAAGTCCCGCCTTGCCACTTTCTTTTTTCACTTTGAGATTCTTTAATCCCTGGCAGTTCACTCTAATGTATACCTGGCTAGTTTTGTTGGCTGTAAAACCGCAGGATCTGTTGTTATTTAACTTGCAACATTGGATCAGGAGCCTGGATTGACTGCCAAGCTTCCCAAGGTACTGTGAAACAGTTCACCCTGTACTTCCTTTTCAAGCAGGAGCTAACAAAACAGGGGCTAAAATTGATCGGCTTTCGGTAAATGAACCAAGGGTATTACGCCCGTAATATAATTTAAGAGACTAGCAAATTATTTTGTAAACATAGGGGAGGTCTACCCTGTCAGAAATGGGGTGCGTTTTGGCGTTTCTAACCAAAAACTGGTTCTGTTGTTTCTCTAATCGTTTCGGTTTTGACTTTTGTACGATAGTGCGTAATTCACGCTAGTTGTAAATTCTCAAAGAAATTCATCGACAACAAAAAATACCGAACCAGTTCTTGGATTTGGCCGCAAAAACACACTCCTTATGATTATTGTCAAACTGAAAACAGTTCAGATTTTTTAAAGTAGTTATTTTGTTGCCGAAACGTTTGACGATTTTGATGAGTCAAAAGCGAATATCATTTTGTATTTTTAAAAATAATCTAGCAATTTGGCAAAGAAATCTACAAAAAAATAAAAAATCTTCTAAAACTGGTACAGAGAGTGCATATGTTTAATACATTTTCATGGCACAAAGTCTGTAGCTCCATCACTTTTTTTTTTAACAGGCATTCCTGGATGGCATTGCGGTGACGTTGGCAAGACTCTAGAGATGACTGGTGCCACCAGCATTCTGATCGTAGCCTGTCACAATCAAACTCATATCCAGGGCTTACCCCTGCTGCCCTACATGCTACAGGACGTATACCCTGCCAAGAGATGGAGGTTGTATGACTTGAGAGCCTACCCTAATCAGGCTGACATCATTAACCAGGTTAGACAAATCAGTCCCACACAAGTCCATCACAAGTCCATCACAAGTCCATCACAAGTCCATCACAAGTCCATCACAAGTCCATCACAAGTCCATCACAAGTCCATCACAAGTCCATCACAAGTCCATCACAAGTCCATCACAAGTCCATCACAAGTCCATCACAAGTCCATCACAAGTCCATCACAAGTCCATCACAAGTCCATCACAAGTCCATCACAAGTCCATCACAAGTCCATCACAAGTCCATCACAAGTCCATCACAAGTCCCTCACAAGTCCCTCACAAGTCCCTCACAAGTCCCTCACAAGTCCCTCACAAGTCCCTCACAAGTCCCTCACAAGTCCCTCACAAGTCCCTCACAAGTCCATAACCTTGTCCTAGAATCGATTTTACCAAACTTAATAACTTAACTTTTTTTGATAAAACTTACGGAGACGATGGGTACTTTTCCCATTTAAAGTTTAGTGCAGACTGCCTAGGACGTTTTCCTCTCAGTTACTTTTCCCGAGTCCAGTGGTTACTTTTACCGGCCAACTGCTGCCCGGGAAAAGTTCCCAGGAAACTTTTCCCGAGACGATAAGTCCAGTGCGAACAGCACGAGTCGGTAAAAGCGGCTCAGGAAAACGTACATCCGGCCCCCTAGTGCGATTTCCTGCTACACAAGACACCGCGCATGCGCTCTTTGCATTGTTTATGTGCGCGCACGCTGATGCATGCACATCGCATCGTGATCACATTCGAATGTGGTTCTGCAAAAAGAACAAGAACAGAAAAGAGCGTGGAGTAGTTGTACTACTAGTACAGTGTCGACGATGGCGTCAATGATCGATTGGACAAAAAGCGCGCGTGCTCGCGAATTGGGTACACCGGGGTCAATGCAGAAAGGTCACGAAAAGCACCCTCGTGAGTCTTATAATGACAGCTCGGCTACTTCTCCCGCGGTCTCGGTAAAATTTTTCCGTGTCGAAAGTCCAAGTGCGAACAGTGGTAACATTTGACCATTTGTTATTTTACTATCGTCTCAGTAAAACCTTTCCAAAAAAGAGGCCAGTGCGAACACTGCTTTAGCAACACTCATGATATGAATAGTGTTTTTCAACTGTATAATCATCTGGACATTGTATTTTTCTAGTAAAAGTCAACTGTCGGCCTGGTAGTACCATAATTTATGTAACTAATTTTAACATCAGACTAAAGGGGAACCGCTGAAATTGTTTTAAAAAAGATTTCTGACAAGTTTCAATAAAAATAAATAAATGTTTAATTAATAAAATACATTTATAGGCCTACATGAGCCAGGCAGCAAGTTGTATATTCCTTAAAAGGGCATTTGTGACCCGCTCCAGGAAAAGGTGACATAAGTCGCGCTATGCATTTATGAGTTATGGCCTATAAAAGTTAATAGGGTAAATATTTTTTGTCAAAATTTGATTTTCATTTTTTGTCTTAAATGACATCTTTAATATCCAAAGTTTCAGATTTAATTAACAAAAAGCTGGAATTCGATAAATAAAGTGAAACAAAACCTTTTAAGAGTGCATGGTTCCAATGTATTGTCTTAGTTTTGTTGTGTTTCCGAAGCCTGTTTTCTCAGTTGTGTATTTTGAATTTCATGAAACCAATAATATGCAAAAACATCATCAAAAACATCGGAACGGGAGGGGCTATGGAGCTGTACTATGTACCAAATGAAAGCTTATATCCTGGACTTTTTACTCATGTACATAACTCTATTTATAGTTTTTGCGACTTATGTCACCTTTTCCTGGAGCGGGTCACATTTTTTCAGGAGGGAGATGTCACTCTGTTTATTCCACAAATTATTTGTCGCTACGTACATTTGCAGCCTGTAAAGTGAGCACTGCCCGATCCCGATCTTTCCAATGAAAGCAGTTGACAGAACTAAAAAAATTGAGAAGTTAAATATTACTCATTTGTTTATGACAGACACTGTCAGTCAACGCCAGTGCCGGTGTTGCGTGCCTTCTGCAGGAAGGAAGATTTCAGTTTGGCCAGCGCCACTCAAACATGACACTGCAGGTGGCGGGCGGACGCGCCAAAATTGCGCAAATTCTCGACGAAAGGTGAGGCGTCATGGGGATAAAGTGTGGGAGCGACATAATGTGTTATGATATTTTAAGATAATTTTGACACGTCTTAAAGGTAGGACACACCATTTGCAGATATGAACAAATATCAAGAAATATCTTACTTATTTTTGAAAGTAAATAATGATTGCAGGCATCCAGCAAAATGATTGTGCTAGATATCCTGTAACTGGTCCCGAAAAACTGAATTGCGAACAAAATTCACAATTCATGAAAAATTCCCAAAACAACATAAAAAAGACTGTCCTATGCCGGTTCAAAACGATCGCCTTTTTTTAATTGCTTTTCTCAGCATCCATGATAGTAAAACTTCGGAAAGGTCAGTTAATAAACGATATTTACTATAAAATACAACACCCCCCAAATCCACCCATTATTTTATGATAATTTAAGCAATTATCACAAACCATGCAAACCTTCAAATGTAAAAGTTAAACAAATTTAAACTCTAGCAAATTTTTGCAAGATTCCCAAGATGTTGGTGCTGGTGGTTAGTGGGTGTATGGAGGAGCTATGGTCGGTAATAACAGTTTGTCATGGTAACACCCTATCATGGCGGCTGATTATCGCGAATCAATAAATACAACAATATAAACATGTACACATCATCAGTTGATAGGAAACAGAAAATCTGTTATAATCTTGCCAATGTCCGGCTTTTTCCCCAGTAAGCATTCCACTTACCATCGCAGTAATCTTGTCTCCAGTTTGTCTCATCCGATTTGCACCGCCAGATCCCTATTATCAATAAACACCTTACACGAACCAACGTTATCATTATCGACCTTGTAATAGGATGACACGTCTAGTTATGGTAATGACCAGTGGATATGACTAGTTTACGGGAGAATCCCAAGGCTCCAGGTCTTATTTGCTGGGGGTCGATAGCGACACTCCCGTTATTGACAAGTGGTCTGTTGCTCTGATGTAACCCTTCAAACCTCATGTTTCCTTGCAGAGAAAAAAAAACCAATGCGTACTGAAATCAAGACATGTTTGTTAAAGCCACATACGATCATTTGCAATTAATATTCATTAATATAGAGAGACTCGTATGAGACATCGGACTTTCCCGTTTTTGGTGTGCCCCTCGTCTAAAAACTTCCTAGATCCGCGCCTGTTTGGGGGTGTCGGACCTATTGTGGCCTATGGACCTATTGGGGCCTATGGTCCTACTGGGGCCTATGGTCCTACGGGGGGGCTTCGGACCTATTGGGGGATTTAGACCTATTGGGGGATTTAGACCTATTGGGGGATTTAGACCTATTGGGGGATTCAGACCTATTGGGGGATTCAGACCTATTGGGGGGCTTCAGACTTATTTATTGACTGACCCATTTTCCAATTGAAACCTCAAGTGCCCAGGTAAATTTTACTTGAAAGTTGAGGAAGTGTGACGAATATTTTAAACTCCTCAACAATTTCCAGCATGGGAATTCAAGGATAAATTTACATCATATTTTGTTTGAGGAGGAGTTCCTGTTTTTCACTTTCCCCATGGTACAAGTGATGCTTTCCGGCAGCGGAAGATTGAGACAAATTTTATCAAATTTTGCAGCTCCCGTTTTAAAAGATGTTTTGTGTCAGCGCGCGTGGGCAGCACACGTGCAAGGGAAGTAGTTGAAGTTTGATAACCGTGCTGTTGAAGTTGGGCATGACTGATGAGTACATGGTGTCAAAATGTCAATACAAATTACACGTTCATTTTTGAAACCACCTAAACAAAATACCTGATATGAAACCTGAGCCTCTTTGGAATTATTGTCATGTGTGCGTGGGTGTTTGTTTTGTGGTGGGTGGGTTTCTAACTGCTGGAAAAAATTACCTTTGCCGGACTGATTTGTAATGCGATCTGTGGTTCTAACATAATTAACATGTTAAAAGCTGATCAAGTTTGTCGTGCTCGTGGCGTTGTGCTACATGTGAAACTCTGCCATCTCCCTTTCCCCCCCCCCCCCCCCCCCCCCCCCCCCCCCCCCGTCCCCAAATCAGTCTCCTGAAGACGTGCTCCTAATCATTTTGTAAAGTTATATTTGCATCAGCTTTTCGTTTTCTAAAGGAAAATGCAATTTTTTTGTCCGTGTCTTGTAGAGGTTCCAATGTAGAAACTTTATGTTCAATATTGTGTTTTTTCCCCTTTACCAACATAGTATTTTATAGAGACACAAGGATTTCAATAGTATTCCCTCCAATCAGTTTCCCCTTCCCAATCAACTTTCTTGTTATCTAAAGGAAGTGCAACTTGTTGCCATGTCTTGTGGGGATTCTGATGTATAAACTTCGATCAGGCCCGTACGCAGGAATTTTTTGGGGGGTGCGAATTTGTACTTGATGGGACCTACAATGGGACCAAACATTTTCGTGTGCCAGTACCTTTATTTCAAAATACCATTATTTACCCCTGAAAATGTGGACCTTTTATAAAAATGTTTTGGGGAGGGTGCTTACGCACTAGTCGCATCCCCCTGCGTACGGGCCTGAACTTATAGAGACATGAGCACAGACGTGTTTGAAAACTCAAATATAAACACAGGAGAATTAAACTTGACTTCCGAACGATTTACCAACTGCAATGAATAATATATGTGGGCTTGCCTTTATACAGGGTGTCCCAAAATGAAGGGAAAAAAATGTAACACTTTGTGTTCTGGACCAAATTCCTTTCAGGAATTGTCTAAAGCTCTAAACTTTAGAACTGTTATAAACATGTCTTGCCTATCTCATGGTCAATATTGACTAAAATCATCAAGAAATTGGCTGCAAAATCATTGATTAAATTGCGCAACCTAAAAACCTAGTTGGCAACAATTATCTTCCCTCACTTTCCTGACCATAATAGCTTGGTTCATTATATTCATACAATTTCCTTTTGTAAAATATAATTACCTAGTTCTTTTTATTTCTTTGCACTGATACCTTCTAAAGCCATGTTTCCCTTGGACTTTTTTGTTGTCAATCTACCGCGACTTTTCTGTAGAATGACAAAATTAAATCTAATGGGATTGTGAGGTAGATTTTAATGCCCCTGTCAACTTTAATACTGCCACGGCGATGTAAAACCATCAGGCCAAAAGTGTTTGCAAAAAAAGTCAGATTTCCCTACAGCCGCAGACAGTTACCAGCGTGAGCAATGTGTGACATTCTGCCAACTTAGCAAGGCAAATAAACGTCCCGTCACGGTAAAACAAAGTCCCAGTGGGAACGCGCGTTAGAATTACGCAAAGGCTTGTCGTGATAAGTTTCCGCAAGGCTGCAGAAGAGAAAAGTCCAAATGGGAACCAGGCCCGATGGGAACACTATAGTCATCCTAGTGAGGCAACAGAAAGTTGAAAATTTGGTTTTAATAGTCAATGATTTTGTAGCCAATTTCTTGAAAATTTTGCTCAAATTTGACCATGACAAGTTCAACGGTGCCAAGCTGTGTGAGCAATTCAGTGTACCAGATGTTATTTAAATTTAACTCGGAGTCACGCGTAAGTGGCTTATTGGATTATTGATTATGTTCCCTTTCCAAAGAAATTGAAATCCGCCAAATGTGGTCAACAGGTTTAGGGAGGTATGGTCCTTTGAATTTTGGCTAAAATTGCCAAAAAATAGCAGGCGGTAGCACAAAAACCACTAGTAGGATGCCACGGAAACTTGAAATGTTGGCCTTTTTATCCAAATTAACCCTATAAAACCAGTGTGAACTAATTTGAAGGGGTGGGGTTCAATTTTTGAATGTTTGTGTTTTGGGTGATTTGAAACGAAATGACCCAAAAGCTTAGGGTGATAAACAATTTCCTGTAAGGAGTATGATCCTCAACACAAGATGTTGCATTGTTGGGAAGACACCCTGTATCACCATGTAATGCTGATTCCAGGGATGTAGTTGAGTCCATCACAAGTCCCTTCAAGTCTCTGCAAGTCCCTGTAAGTCCCTGTAAGTCCATGCAAGTCCATCACAAGTTCTTCAGTTTAAATTCAAATCACAAGCTATTCAAATGAGCTTTGACAAAAGCATTCCTTTGTCATTGTCTTTATGAAGGGACTTGTGACTGGCTTCACGAAAGAAATTGTGAACGGACTTGTAGGGACTCGACTACAACACTGGCTGATTGTGGTCGCAATTCAAATTGTGACTCGGCAAATTTTGAATTGAAATCAAAATCTTAGAATATTATGGTTTCCTCGGAATATACAGCATTCACACAGAGGAAACTTAACCATCATTGAGTTGTCAAGCACTTGTCATATTTTGAGCTTTTGAGCACGTTTGCTGCAAACGGTCTATACTGTAGTCTTAACTTAGACAGACAGCTTACACAAGAGAGGAAGATGAACTTACTGTCTTGTCACATTCTGTAAATAAGTAATGAGTACATCCTAAAGCTTCTTACCGACACAGCTTAATCTTGACGAGAAGTGTTTTAACTCCAGCATGACAGAAATGTGACAGCAGTGTCTGTGTTCTTGATTTGCCTCTCTCTCCTCCCTACCCCCCACACTTCCCACCCCTACCCTCTCGAACAGTGCTTCACGCCGGGAAACAGAGAACAACTTGTTGACAGTGGAGATCCCCTCGCACTGCAAGTCATACACTTTAAACACTGGCAAATAACGACTTGAAGTAGTTGGCGAGGCTTTCCTTCCACGAGTCACAAACCCCCTGCTCATTTCCCGGTCGGCTTAACGGCCAATATCCCTCCCGGAATCGGGAAGGATTAACGCACCCGGCCGACAGCGTGTACTCTTGCGGTCTTGGGTAAAAGACGTGATGTTTGCCTTCATTGCTTTCCTGTTTCATTTCCCTTTTATTATCCAGCTGCTGTCAAATAGTTAACATCTCAGGCTTACTGAGCGGAGAGTTCAGCCCCGGGGAGTGGAGTCTCTATCAAATGTATTCAGGTATGCAAACAGCTTGAGCGTAAATCCTTGAGGGAGCTATTCGGCCAGCCCATATGAAACATTTTTGTACAAATTGTTTGAGTGAAGTCTTGCAACCAATCTGAAAGTGAACAAAGAAATTGGCAAGGCGGGACTTGAACCTGCAACCTCCGGAATACCGAGCTGGTGCTCTATCACCTGAGGTATCTTGCCCTATATGTTTGCGGTCTCCAAAAATTGTCAGTATCTTTGTTCGACCCCGGATCTTTACGGACCCCGTTTTCCTATGTTTGTTGTAAGTTTGACACTCGGTAAATCCTTTGCTATTTGTAATGAACGTTTCCTGCACTTTTGGCCTTGCAATAACACACTGATAATCAGCTCAGAATGAGAGCCGACGTAATTGCTCATTTTGTAAACCCTTTAATATTAAAGTCACTTAAAATTTACTTATTTATCAGTTGATAAAAATAACACAATTAAAAACGCATTGAACATCAAGGCAATAGGTTCATTTCATTTGATTTACACAAATGTTCACAAATAGAAAGGTCAAAGTACTACAATTTGGATGTGTTCACAAAGAAGAGAAAATAATTTGGATGTGTTCACAAAGAAGAGAAAATAATTTGGAACCCAAAATACTTTGATGTTAAAGTTTTTATTGTACTGGCTTAGTTCACAAGTCGGAGTTGTATTTTGATCCCTGCAAGTCCTTTCACAAGTAATAACTGGTTGAACAATGATAAAGAAAAATGCTTTTGTGAACAGTTAATTTGAATAAATAGTGACTTGCCTTGAGACTAAACAACTTGTGATGGACTTACAGGGACCTGCAGGGACTCAGTCGAATACAACTTTGACAAGTAGGGCTACCCCCTCATCACCGACAAGTGTAGAGTTGGGCGACAACATTGGGAGAGACATTTGAACACTTTGAACAATCAAATGCTCATGCAAAGACGCTTTGTGCATACATTTAGAATAAAACAAGTCACGTGTACTTTGTGTGCTATACACGCACAAATCACTACACACCTTTACAAAAGTATTTATTTTCGTACATGGCATTATCGGGACATTGCATAGTTTTCGTGTACTTAAGGAAAATCTCTCTAACTTAAATCTTAGAGATTCTTTCGTCCCAACCTTTTCAACCTTATTTATTTATCTTTTATTATACCCTGACCCCAAAACTACCTCTATAGACCCCTTTACTGGAGACCCAAAACGTTATGGGGGAAGAAAACTACCCCACTACTCGGTCCGTTTTTTCCAAACAAAAACACTGTTCCCACAACTATGTATGCCTCCCATTTCTCTTTAGCGCACGAAGCCAATAGACTACTCTCCGCTTAAAGCAATTATCTGCGATGGCAATAGCTCATGTGTATACATGCAAAGTTTTTTTCTGGAATTCCAAACAGTTGACGAATAAACACGTCATGAGCAAGGCCGGATATATTTGTCAGTGACCTGCTCGCAGCGAGCGAGGCCGAAAATGCCAGTGTGTGCCACCCCCAGATGGTGGCCTTAACCCGTCTCGGATCGAGGTTCATGAAAAACAATCCCGCGCCTTGGCCCAGTCAATGTCAAAATATTCTCGACGCGAACTCGTTAAGAACGCATGCGGCATATGCGTGGTCGATGGCGTTAACCAAAAATGGATTTTCAATTGTTCATCGATTAGTCTATTATTAAGAAATGTGTATATAAATGTATAGTTACAAAATTATTTCACTTTTAATTTTCTAAGACGGTAGGGACGGTAAAGTCCCCCACATGACCCTGACTGAGGCACCGTGTCGACACTTTCTGACCCTAGACCCTAACGCCAGCAGGTACCCAGTCAGGCAGCTGGATCTTGGCGATACCTTCAACTTCTCTGTGACTGCGAGCCTAAAGGGCAAAAAAGGTACAGTGATATTTTAGTTGTCCAGAGTGTTGTTAGGACTGATGATATGTATGGGCTCTTGTATTTTTGTATTTGTTTTGTTTTTCACAGCCACAAACTGGCCGTTGATGTACCTGCGCGTAGCAAATCCCAAGGTGTTTTACGTACGGACCAGTAACGCCACAGATGAATACGGCCGGGAAACGTTAACTCTCAGTGTCAAGAACATGTTATATGGGAAGGTGAGTGCTAGACGTTAGAGATTTCAACCATTTTACGGTAAAATGTTTCAGTTGAAGACTACAAATAGAGGATTTTGTATTATTATTATTATTATTATTATTATGCATTTAGGTACGCTATTCATAGTATAACTATATCACAGCGTTTACAATAGTAATGGGCAATACGTCAACAAATCTTTAAACATTATACAAACAAAACAACAATAATACATCAATTAGGAAAGAGGTATGATTTGAGGATCTTCTTAAACACATCCACTGATGAAGCAGATTTAATATAAGAGGGAAGTTCATTCCACTCCTTAGCTACTGTAACAGTGAATGTACGATCTCCTGCCTTACTACGAGTCATGGGAAAAGTTAGCCGAAATGGATCTGCATTAGAGCGAAGATTTGTATGCAAGTATTACTGAGCCAAAGCCAAATAAGCCACAAAGCTGAATGTGACTGCCCCCAACCAATGATCTTTGGACGAGGAATACGCAGGCCTATGAATAAAAATGAAGCTTGAGAAACCTTTTGACCTTTTTTTCTTGAAAGTCCTCAGAAAACACAAAGTATACAGTGTTTATGGCAAAAATCACATTTGTGTTCGGCAAAAGTGCCGATTTCAAATGTTTGAAACGTGCATTCTTTCTTTATTGGATCATTTGCACTAATCCAAAGCAGAGATAAAAGTTAAAGCCCAAGAAAAAGTCCAGTTTCAAACCTTTTTAATTTCTTTTATTAAAAACAAACAAACAGGGCTCTTCTTCGGTGACCTTTAACCTCCCCGATGCATCCCTGCTGTGCCCCCGGACGTCGTTCACGCTAACGTTTCAAGCAACCTGCCCATCCACCAAGCATCTCCAATATGTGTATGAGCCCCGGCTCGGCCAACAAGAGTTCTTGTACGGCAATCCCCTGGATTCCAAGGGCAAACCTGTACTCATTGACCTTCCTGTAAGTTGGGGAGGATATCCTAATTAGGCTGAGTTCCCATTGGACTTTTGCTTCCTGCAGCTTCACGGAACAGTGGAACGCCGCTATTTTGAACATCATGGGATCCACAGATTTTGTTCGGTATATTCGTCGTGCGGTAAAGCGATTTTCAACCGCCGGGTCCATCACGCCCCCAATTTTTCAAGATGGTTCCTAAAATTGCACCCTTTTGTGGCATATCACACAATTCTTATTTTATGACACTGAATTCTAAAGTAACGGTTGGCTTTAGCTAATATTCATTGGGAAAATAATAGCCACCCGTCGCACTTGAACATAAAGCACCACGGTTTGATATACCCAGTGGAATTTTAAGAATCTGTTGACGTATATTCAAAATTAATGTTTGGTATGTTTGGACACAAAAATCGGAAGCCGAGGATCGTGTTCGGTATAGCCGAATGTTAAGTATAACGATGTTCGGGATAGTGGCGTTCCACTGTATCATACCACGACATTCCCTTGTGTAACTCTACCGTGCGTTCTCACTTATATACCGTGACGTAACCTTTCATTCGCCGTGTGAGACTGGCAGAATGTCACACATTGTAAACGTTGTGCACAGTCACCCTTGACCTAAGCGGGAAGTGATGTGGTGACGTATTCCATATTTGGCTGATACAGATGTTTATTTTGTGGCCGTTTCACAGGTCAACTACCGACCCCCTTCTCCATTAGGTATCTCCATTCCTACCAGTAAAAATATCTACAATGCTGATCCTAGCAAACCGAGACCTAGGGACATCTATCAAGTATCAAAGGTGAGTGGAAAAAAGCAACCTGCAGCTTAAGGAGGTGTTAATTGTGCAAAACCGTTCCCCCTTCCCCTTCGATCTTGGTGCAAAAAGAAAGCTGATGGGTGCCATCTTGCCATGCTTCAAGCTGTAAAGTTCCCAAAGTCATGGGAAAGAATCATGTAAAATTCTGGATTGTACAGCATTCACAGGGCTATACTTTCATCAGATGAGTTGTTGATCTTATGAGCACCCATCTTGAGATTTTGAGCATTTTGCTGCTTCAAACAAACAAAATGCACACAATTTGACAAATGGTCTGTTTTCTTTTTTACAAAGCAAAGTGAAGGGTTGGGTGGATGGTGACATAGAACTTTGAGTGAGATTACTGGCCAGTATATAATAAATAGACTCCAAAAATGCCATATTTGTGAGAAGTTTTGGCAAAACTGGGTACGTACCCATTACAGGCCGTATTTGAGAAAAATTAAAAAAAGGAAATGAATGAGGTAATATTTTTTTTTTTCAATTTTCAGATTTATTGGTCTTTGTTATAATTAATATTTCTACTACAAATATTTTAAAAAAATCCTAGTAAAAATTGGCATCATTCATTTTTGTGACTACAAAACTATTTCTCCGTCTTGTTTTTAGTAATGTTCTTCTTCAAAATGTAAATTGCAAACTTTAAACAGCCATGTCAACAGAATGTTCGATTAATGTGCATCAAACATTATGGTAAAGGAGACGTTTATTCCCATTCTCGATTTTTGTCCATATCAGGAGTCTGGCATTTACAAGCAATGTCTAGGCAAAGCTAATCGTTCAGAATGTGGTTGTACCGATGCTATGAAGATGTCGTCACTACAGAGAAATACTGACTGTAGAGAAAGGGTACGTTCATGACAAAGACCATGATCAAGTTGCAGTAGAGTCCATTATATAAAGTCAAATCAAAAGTTATTTCACTCAGTAATGTCTCTCTTTTTTTGACAGAATTTATTTTGATAAATTGTTACCTGGTCTTGATAGACCTAATGGTCTTTATGTGATCTGCTCCCACAAAACCAGAAATATATTTCATATTTTGGTAAAATTGAGATTCTGGCATAGATGAAAAGAAGACATGTTCAGCTTTAATTTAACACTCAAATTATTGAATGGTTGCGAAGATCAATTTTAGTATGGGTGGTTTGGTTCAGCTATAAAGGAAAAAACACTTTTGCAATAAGCGCAATAGAAAATTAAGCATTTTTTTAGCATGGTTTATCATAGGACTTGTCCAAGCAAAACTCCAAAACAACCACAGTATTTGCTGTAGACGAATGCGAATACGTAACGCCTACTTTTACCTAAATTCCTTCTTTAGGTATACAGATTGGTGCATCCTGGTAAGTTGTCCTTGAGGTTCCAGATCTTAGAAGCGGAGAAAGAACCGATTGAGCTTGTGGAACCTTATGTCATTACCTTGAAAGAGGTCAACGGAAGACAAGACTATAGTGTTGAAGGTAGGCATGAGAGTGGGGCTTGATAGATGTTGAGGCGTGGAAGACACTGAGGTAGCGGGGAAGGGTTCGGTAAAATATGGGGCTTGAACTAAGGGAGGGCTTGGTAGAATATGGGGTGAGCTCGGTAGAATATGGGGCTTGGTGGGGGAGGGCTTGGTAGAATATGGGGCTTGGTAGGGGAGGGCTCGGTAGAATATGGGGCTTAAACTGAGGGAGGGCTTGGTAGAATATGGGGTGGGCTCAGTAGAATATGGAGCTTGGTAGGGGAGGGCTCAGTAGAACATGGGGCTTGGTAGGGCGAGGGCTAAGTAGAATATGGGGTGGGCTCGGTAGAATGTGGGGGAGGGCTTGGTAGAATATGGGGCTTGGTAGAATATGGGGCTTGGTAGGGGAAGGCTCATGGGGCTTGTTAGGGCGAGGGCCAAGTAGAATATGGGGTTGGCCAAGTAGAATATGGGGTTGGCTCGGTAGAATATGGGGCTTTGTGGGGGAGGGCTTGGTAGAATATGGGGCTTGGTAGGGGAGGGCTCGGTATAGAATATGGGGCTTAGTAGGTATAAGGGCGTTATGGGGGCTTGGTGGAGGGTTGGGCTTGGTAGAGGGTTGTGCTTGGTAGAGGGTTGTGCTTGGTAGATTTGGCATGGTAGAGAATTGGGCATGGCTTAGTAGAAGGAAGGGTTGGTAAAGGGTGGGGCCTGGTATTGGGTGTGACTCTTAAGGCTTGGGGCTTGCCCTGCCAAACATAATAGCTGACATGGAAGATAGGTGTAAGGTTGTCAAGGGAGAGCCTTCTTTATAGGGAACAAGGCTAATGGATGACAGGATTTTTGTGTGGAAGCTACCCGTAAAATCTTGGTGAGTTCAATTAGCTTCCCGATGTTACACAGGGACTAGGGGGAAACCCCGAAATATGTTTATCGCGGGAGGGCTTGTGCGGCATAGGACATGTTCTGCAGGAAATTATTGGATGACAGAGATAATATAACGTGAAAGATACATGTTGGCGTGGGGTTGTCAAAAACAAACAAAAAACAAAACAAATCAGTTAAGAAGGCCTAATATTTCGATTTTAACAAGATCTTCTTCAGAAACAAAATGGCTGTGTACATGAAACAAACATATTAAAGGGGGACATACAAGCATGGATGGGAGGGAAGAAAAAAAGAGTTACAGGCCCGGATGATTAGGCCAAGAAATGGAAGAGGTCAGAGTGTGTAGAATCAAAGAAAGGGGTGGAAACAACAAGGAAAGGGACCAGGGTGAAGATCAAAGGGAAGAACTAAGAGATTAATCTACCTAACAGTACGTATAACGATCACTATAACATGAAACCCATCTTTCAGATGAATCTACCCCCAGCTTGGACAAGATGAAGGAGTTGTTAACTAAGCAAATCGGCAACACAAGCAGGTTGATCAACCCAGCAACCGTCAGGCTCATACTCGTGGTAATAATCACCGTCTTACATGTAGATCTTCCAATATCTATCGGGGCATGTCGTTGACATGTAATCAAAGTTTGAAATTAGTTTTAGGATATGGATTTCAAATAGAGTTAACCAGTTCGCGCCGGGATTATTTTGACATCGCCGAGCCGACGCGCGGATTATTTTTAACGAAACTCGATCTGAGGCGAGTTCAGGCCATTAGTACCGGGAAGCACACCCACGCATTTCCGGCATTGCTCGCTACTGACAGACATTTTTGGCCTTGCTCGTGGCGTGTTGATGCGTCAACCGTTTTGAATCCAGGGAAAACTTTGCGTTTATATACGTTATCCGGCGCGAACTGTTTAAAGGTAAGATACACCATTGGTAATCGCTTGAATTATCATGAATGGGTGGATTTATGGGGGTTGTATTTTATAGTAAATATCCTTTGAATGACCTGTCTAAAGTTTTACAATCATGAATGCTGAGAAAAGAAAGAAAAAACGACATTTGTTTTCAACCGGCGTCCGGCAGTGGTTCTTATGTTTTGGTGTTTTTTCGCGATTGGAACAATTACAGGATATCTAGCACAATCATTTTGCTGGATGCCTACAATCATTATTTAGTTTCAATTAAGTAAGATATTTCTTAATAATTTGATATTTGCAAATGGTGTATCGACCTACCTTTAGGAAAAATATGGATGGGTTTAATATTAGTTGTTCCGTTTTGTGCATATTTGTAATGCAGTGTAATTTTTGAAAAGAATTATGTTTTATCATCATATTTGTTTGTAATATTTTTGCAGGGTTCAGGACTGTATCACTTCAGAGGATCTGTTATCCAAGGTTTTAGTTATTGCAATCTTGAAGATGACGTGCAGGTATAAGACCGTGCTACCTTCAGAAGTTGTATTCAGAAATTCATCACTAGTTCAGATGAAAATAAATTTGTTATATTGCTAGCTATAGGGCATTGTAATAGGGTTTCTGTCCAAATAAATGGTTGCTTTGTTGTCAATGCACCAGACTAAAGTCTCAAGGTAACAAGGTTGATTCCTTGCTATGCATTATTGGTAGAGCACCTATAGTAATGTCCATTACATTGCGGAGATTGAAGGTTCAAATTCTTGGTCCAGATTAATTGTCGTTTTATTGATAGAGCATATGTCAGTGACCTGTCATGACAAAATGAGCGTAAAGTCGGCAAAATCAAAAATTGAGATATGGATATTTCTAAATTCTGTGGAAACAGATCTTTACAATGGTATATAACACTTGGAGGTTTGATACTCAATATTTTTTTTATTTTTATTTTTTAGTCTGGAGTCTTAACACAGAGATTATGTGAACGCGCAAAGAAAGGCATAGTCAAAATTGTCTCAAAACTTTTGTTTTTTTTATCTGATCGTCATGAAAAATTGGAATTGAGTGTTGGGAATTTAGTCTTTAAAAAAACCATATAATCTAAAAATCGACCACCCCTTCAAATTTTGACTTTGACTGGCCGTACTGAGAAATTACTCCGTGCGACTTTACGCTCATTTTGTGATGACAGGTCACATATATTATATCTATCCATATTTTTTCTTTCCGTCAGCAGAGATCCGTTGTGATTACAATTCTTCATTTGGCAACTTTTGTTGTCTTCATCTTTTGCAGGTATACGTTGACAAGTCCCCCCTACCAAACCCTACCCAGTTGATTGTCATCACTGCCACCAGTGTAGTGATTGGTGGAGTACTGTTCTCAGTTTATCTCTATTACCTTCATTCACATCATCGGCCACGCATCAGGAAGACTGGATCACAGTGCATGGATCCGCAGGAACAACGAGAACAAATGAAGTAGGTAGGTATTTGTGACCTACATGTACAAGAAACATAGAATCATCAGGAAGAATGGCTCACAAAGCATTGATCCGCATGAACAGCGGGAACAAATTAAGTAGGTAGGTATGTGACCTACAAGAATCATGGAATCATCAGGAAGACTGGCTTACAAAGCATTGATCCGCAGAAACAAAGGGAACGAAGTAGAGTTACGTGGCCTGCAAGAATCATGGAATCATCAGGAACACTGGCTCACAAAGCATGGATCCGCAGGAACAACGGGAACAAATAAAGTAGATAGGTATGACCTGCAAGAATCATGGAATCATCAGGAAGACTGGCTCACAAAGCATTGATCAGCGGGAACAAAGGGGGGAAATGAAGTAGAGGTACGTGGCCTGCAAAAATAATGAAATAATGAGGAAGACTGGCTCACAAAGCATGCATAAGCAGAAACAACAACAGGAATAACTAAAGTATAGGTGTGTGACCTGCAAGAATCAGGGAATCATCAGGAAGACTGGCTCACAAAGCATTGATCCGCGGGAACAAATGAAGTAGAGGTACGTGGCCTGCAAGATTCCTGAGGAAGACTGGCTCACAAAAAAATGCATCTGCAATAACAACAGGAACAAATGAAGTAGAGGTATGTGACCTACAGGAATCATCAGGAAGACTGGCTCACAGTGTATGGATTCGCAGAAACTGGAACAAATAAAGTAGAAGTGTGTGACCTACAAGAATCATGGAATAATCAAGAAGGTTAGACTGGCTCATAAAGCTTGGATCTTCATGAACAGGAACAAATGAAGTAGAGGTACATGACCAACAAAAATCATGGAATCATCAGGAAGACTGGCTCACAGTGCATGAATCTGCAGGAACAAATGAAGTAGAGGTGCGTGAACTCCAAGAATTATGGAATCATCAGAAAGACTGGCTCACAAAACATGGATCCGCAGGAACAACGGGAACAAATGAATTAGAGGGGAAATATACTGTGATTTCAAACAATGTTCCACAGCTCGGTTGTTACTTTTAAGAACACACAATTGCCTTGAGCATGTACGGCACCATAGAGCTCTGAGCTGATTTCTACCACAAGTACACATGCCACTAAAAAATAGTTAAAGAATTTCTTTTTTAAATCGTTGTATGAAGTAAACTGATATATTTTATCAGAATTAAGATCCATACTGCTGAATGGTCCCAAATGTACATATATATGTCCGACACAGTGGAATTTCTGCCCATTTATGAAACTCTTAAGCCCCAATCCCAATCGTTTCATTTAAGTGGGTTCCGTCTGCAAACTCCACAGGTGTCTAAAATGTCAACAATTTGCACAAAGGGATTTAAGCATTTGAAAATACATGTAGCGTATTTTAAATTGGTGAAATCAAAACAGTACTGTTATCACTTGTTACATTCAGTTCATGTTTACAGTACAAATTAGTTATACGTGCTTGAAATCTTGCCATGCCAGATTGTACATGTGTATTGTTATTGTTATGAAGTTTAAAGTTAACTTTAATCCAGTTGTGCATAATTTGTTCACTAAAGGTTTGTCGAGACCAAAGAGTTAGTTCTTTTAACAAGTATTTTTTATGTATGTATTAAGGGTAATTGTGTGGCGTTGCAATACTGAACTATGTGAATAGTCGAACTTATTGTTTTGATGATATACAGACTCTAAAGTTTCATTTGTGTGCTTCCCCACAAGGATTGTACCAAAACGTTGTAAAAATGTTGTTTACATATAAAATTGTTTGACAAAGTTAATTTTTTATTGATCCTTTTCTTGTTTACCAGTGTTTTTATTTACATGTTGTATATTTGAAGAATGTTATTCTGAGAAAGAAAGAATAAAACATTACCATGAAAATGTTACTTTGTTTTTCTTCAACCGTGTTATTAGATTTCACTTAAGAAATTGATTTTTATTCAATTTTCGTTTAATTTAAAGATCGTTACACTTGTATAAATTCCTAACATTTATAAAAAGTAAACATGTATCTCATACACAAGTGAGTATACATTCAAAATCATAACTTCTAACACAAATCACTGTATTCTTAATTTCACAATCTGCCATTTTATTTCAACTTGAAAGCAATATATACAAGCTCGACAAACTGTCAATACACTGTTTTTAAAGGAATACCTGTACAGTCCTTAACACACATCAAAAACAAATGTACACATGCACGAGAAAAATGGACATGGTTGAAAAAATTGTTAAATTCATCTAAAGCTGCAAGCACCACATTACGTGGTCTCAAATTAAAGTATTTGCATGCAGCAGTGTGTGGAATGTGGTTACATTTTTGGGGGGCTAAAACTAAAGGATGTCATTTTGTTTTTACAATTTGTACACGCAAAATGCAAGTGTTATTGCGAGTTTTGATAATTTTATATAGTTTTAACTTGTACCAAAGATGGGTGGACAAACTGTAACATGAGTTACTGAAATATGTGACCTGCTCCCACGAAATCAGAGTTTAAGTTGACATTGTGATATTTTGGTATTTCCAGATTCCTTGAATTCTTGCCTTTAAAATGATAGATAATTTATTGGGTAGGGTATTAAAAAAATATATAATACTGAGCAAAACCAGCGGTCATTACACACACATCAAAATAAGAATAGTTGAGAATTAATTTCGCTACATTTTACTTGGGTACGCTTTATAGTAAAATCTCATTTTTAATTTTGTTCTGCTAATCTTTTGCAAAAAATACTTGGTAGTTTAAAAGAAAACATATGTGGGAATTGTATCATGCCAAAACCCCCGAAGTCAAATCGGCTATTTTCAATCATAACTCCAATATAACATAGCGCGCCTTTACGCCGTTTTCGTCGGAGCAGGTCACATATGGACCCTCTAGCAATAAGTTTAACTTTGTTTTCTCCAAATAAACATAACATACATGTATGAGTTGCAACAAGGGCATTAAACCGATTTTCCTCATCTGTAAACAGTTTACAGTCAAAATCAATAAAAATTGCCAACAGAAGTTTATTTTGGAAAGCACTAGCAGCATAACAAAATAGGCCAACCTCTAGGGTTGCCAAGTTATCGCTTATTTTGCATTTTCTGCAAGTTACTTGGCTACAGAAGAGATGGCATGAATTTATGATACAGCACATGCAAGTGGGTTGAGCCACTAAGCGCTCCCATAGGTTCTCTGATGGAGGAGAAGCGGTCTGTCTGAATAAAACAAGCATTTAAGTTGCACCCGTATAATATAGATGGCTAAATTAAATGATGCCAAGTGTGTATTGTCTTCAGTTTGTTTATTGCAATGCCAGTTTATCTTGAATTGATATTCAAGGGTCGACAAACATACAGTATATGCAGCTGCACATGTAGTGGAAGGCATGGTATACCAGTTAAAAAATGTGCCGGAATTTAGTATTCATTTTGTTGTTAGTTGGTGTTTCAGACATGGGGCCAATTTCACGGAGCTGCCAAGCACAAAATTTTGCTTAGCATGAAAATGTGTCCTTGGTAAAAACAAGGTTACATACCAAATGTTTACGTGATCTTTATTGTTTTTGATTGATAATCAGCTGTTTTTTTGCTTAGCATGAAAAACACGTAGAATTTTGGCTGATAACTTGTTTTTAATGAGCAAAACTTTTTTGTGCTAAGCAAATTTTTGTGCTTAGCAGCTCCGTGAAATTGGCCCATGATCGTTACTCAGCAGTAATAATACAAACTAAATCGTTGGGTTTTTTTTCTCGGATCGGGAGCCTAAAATAGGATTGGTCTGAAACGAGAACCAAATAAGAAAAAAAGAAACGCCCTCATTTGTGGCCAAGTAATTTCAAGGTTTTTAGATAAATTACATCATACAAAGGCTTGATGTGGTAATACTTATTCACTGCAACTGGCATATATGTCAGGTATTGAATGATTATTTGGAATGAGTTAGGGTACACATTGGTGACATCCAATAAGGATGCAACTGACCAAATATGTGTACATCAAATGGGGCACACTTTGTCTGGTTTTTTTTCACATAAATTCATACAATTTTCAATACAGATTATGCAAAAAGCTCCCACACCACCTACATGTAATGCCAATCTCCATTGGCACATCATTCAGGGACGGTTGATCACCCCTTGACAACAGGAAGCGGCTATAGCCGCGGCTTTTTAATCCATCAAGAATGCTGTGTACGGCTATGCTATGCTGTAGAACAAGGCCTGTGTTGCAGCTGCTGGACAAGGGGCTACTCTGCAGTCATGCGTATAATCCGGTGTGGGGGGGGGGGGGGGGGGGGGGTTTATGTACATGTTCAGTATTGTACACGACATGCGCAAGTTACACAGCTGCAGCTTCTTTGCATTCACTCAATTGCAATCCAAATAGGATAATTTAAATAATGCAAAATATGCCAACATTTTCTTGGGATCGTGCGCAATTCACACCATGCTACAAATAAATTAGTCATTTTCGCTTCCTCTATCCTGACTCTATAGTAAGGTCGGTCACAAGTCATTTCCGACCCATCAGGGTCTAACTCCGGTTTCAGTAGCATGAAACGACTGAGAATATTTATATTCCCCCCGCATGGATGGGATACCGATGCTAGTCCATTGCTAGTTACCCCCAGCTACATGTAATGCTGGTACCCATTTACATGTAAACTCCCGGGTAGAGTTAGACAAGTGGGGGTCAGGGGGTGAAGTGGCTTGCACAAGAACACAACACATGGCCACAGCTGGATTCGAATCCCTGACAGTCTGATGAGGAGTCACAAACCCTTACCGCACTCTCCCGGATTAGGCTGCCTGAAAAACTGGCGAAGAGCACACTTTTGCATAAAGAATATTGATTGTTTTCCTTTCTTTGGGGGTACAATGTAGCTGCAGGGGGTCCTTTTGGAAAGCAGGTTATAGAAGTATTATGTACAGCCTGTCGTCTTTATTTGTTTACGGAACCGCCACAATGGATTCTTGATGTGGCTCTTTACCATCTTCTATGACTACACGAACTTGTATGGCAATGTTCTCGCTGGCGTTTTCTTGGACTTGTTGTACAACCATCTGCACTTTGGATTCAGATACTTCCTCATCTTTCGAACAATCACTCTCCTTGGGAACATTTTTGTCATCTTTTTCCTCCGCTAGTATATATACCTCTGTGTCCTTTCTTATTTGCCTTCTTCGGATGGTAGACCGTGGCTTCCATGTGGCATCCCTTTTCTCCAAGTCTTCTTCCTCTTCCTCACCACTGCCTGCATCTTCCTCTTCTTTTGCTTCTTCACCTTCTTCCTCTACTTCTTCATCTTCCTCATCTTCCTCACTGCTGTCATCTTGTTCCTCCACCGGCACCTTTCGAGGTCTTCCCCTTTTTCTTGGTGTTCCTTTCCTCCGACTCTGTCTTCTTGCTGCGGGTTTTGTTGCAGACGGTGGCCTTCCTCTACCTCTCACAACAAGAGGCTTCTCTTTTTGTCGCCACAGGAGATCCACTTTTTTGGCCCGGGCATCCTTAGTTTCTGTCAGTGCTTCCCGCAACATATAGAACAGCACATCAATCCTGTCCTCCCTTTCTTTTTTGCAGGTCTCGTCTACGAACTCCATCATGTTCACCACCCGCCAATTCGCTAATTTCTGGGAGACATAGCGCAGTGACCTCTTCTTGCGTCGCGCTGCACTCTGCTGAATCTCTTGGTGATTATCCTCCACTTCCTCCGCCTCCACTTCTTCTTCCTCCTCACTTGAAGTAGAACTCTCATATTTGTCATTGTATTGGCAGTGTTTCTCATGCCCATTGATCTCAAAAGGGTTAAGCTTGGCATCGCACCCTTTGCTGGCAAAGGAACAAGGGGCATCTAGGAGCATATACAGATGATTCAGCTGCTCTGATGCATCTGACAGCTCCACAATCACCTCCTCACATTTAGGGCAGACATTGCCAAAATTCAGCCAGTCGCTGATGCACGCCTCACAGAAGATATGCTTACACTCTGTGCTGACTGGTTTCAAGGGCAGCCGTTTGCAAAGGGAGCAGGTCAGGAACGCGTAGGCAAAATTCTTCTGATTGAAGCGGTTGATGTCGATGCTCTCTTTTGCCTTCTCCTCCTTGATGTTGCGCGCTTTGAATCGGCGAATCATGTTCAGGTAGACATATTTTGTAAAACCATCCTGTTCAGGCTCATCGATCATTTCCTCAGGGTCGGCAACCAGAGTCTCATCAGCAATAGCTCCCTGGATAGCTTGCAGGAGAACATTAGCTCTGACAGTGTCCTGCACTGACAATTCCTCATCAGTGGTCCCTTTCTTGGCACCCGCGACATCTTCAGTGTCCTTCTCTCCCTCACTCTGGGCAACGGGCTGGCCATTGTCTTGTCTTGCTATCTTGGCCTGTGACGCAGAATCCCCAGTGTCAATAGACAATTTTCTTTTTGGAAGCAAGCCTGATGCCCGGTCGCACACAAAGCACTCATCACCGTGCCTATAAAATGTGTACAATTCGGGTAACTTCGGTTTCTTTGACTTGGCAGACTTCTTGAGGTACTGCTGCAGGACCAGACGACATTTCTGGCAAACCATCTGCGGATGGACCGCAGGGTCATCTTTGCTGAGTTCGATATCATACAGCAACTCCAGCAAATTAGCATAGTTGTCCAAGCAGTACTGAAGCTTCTCTCCCGCCTGGCCACAGACACGACACAATGTCCAAAGCTTGAAGATGTGCCTCTCCTCTGCTTCAATTTTGTTGAAGTCCATTTTTGCCCGAGACCACTCACACTCTGTAGAGCAGATACAACCAAATTTCATTTGATTACTTTTTAAAATTTTAAACACACATTTTTAAAAGAATTATTTCTCTACTCACTTTCTACCTCACTAGCTTTACCAAGTCAAAAACAAGTCATCAAGTTCTAAAGTCATTTAAAATAATATTCAAACTGACACAGAAGACGGAGGCATTCCTTTGTTGCAATCCGTTGTGATAATGGATGGCTTCGGGAGTTGGGGGATTCGTATTTTTAGTAAATATTGTGAAAGATGATGATTTGTTTTCAAATTTTGTGTTCATCTATGCTGGAAAAACCAAGAAAAAGCACTGTTCTTGTAGTCTGGTTCCTTGACTTTCTTCAGACGAAACAGAGCAATAAACACGTCAGGCAATTATCGGGTTAAGAAACTGGACTAGTTACCTAGTTGTACTTATTCACGGATGTGTATCCATAGTTTGAAAATTTGAGACTCTCATACCGTGTATGAGAGTCCCAAAACCTAAGGTACAGGTATTTAAAACATGCAACGCAAGAAAATAGACTGGCACATGAAACAACCAGTCCAGAGTCGGTAAACCGTATCAAAAAACAAACCATGTACAATGTATGTGGTACTGTACCGATGGACATCTACAAGTCTAGTCTTGACCTTCAAAATAAAATCTGTGGCTTTACTCCCAGCTAAAAGGTGAGTAAAGTTATTCTGAATTTATTTTGCATGGTTTTCAGCAGTATTAGAGCAGTGTTTGAAAATAGTCATGCTTTATTGTTTATCCAACAATAGCTAGCCAGCTTTGAGCAATAGTTTGAAATTGATAAAAAATTCCACTTTTCTTAAAACCACAGCACACCAGATGCTGTGATTTCACAATTCACAGGATGTTTGAGACTATTTAGTCGAGTAATAAAGGCATAATAAAGGCATAATAAAGGTGTGTTACGGTAATATGCGCCATCTTGTTTACGTGGCAAAAAGAACACGCAGTGCTAATGCTAGACGCAGGCACATTTTGGAATGAACGCATGATGACTTGGAAGTGCAAAGGTTTTTTGATCGAGGATGCTTACACAGCAAGTTGCGCATGTAAATTTGCCCCGTGAGCAAAAGTCCCCGTGAAACACATTATTCAGTAGGCCTAGTTTTGGGTTTTAAATGTGTGTTTTAATAACAAATCTTATAGTCATATTCTAATTCTTTTTTCCCAATCGTAATTTTTCTCCGTTGCAGTTAGTAGTAGGCATTCTCGCGGTCGGCGAGCCACCAAAGCAACATGAGTTAAACCTCAAATTTTCTACTTCGCCCTAATTGTGCATAAACAATGGGAAGAGAAAGGAGATTCCCGGATGTTTGACCGCGAGAATATGCAGGAGTGGGGTCTAATAATCATGACGCAATGCTAAAGAAATAGGCTAACACAGTAACACTAACAGTTTAAAGGGATCGTATACGTTTGGTAATTGGAACTCACTGTTTGTTTCAATCCTATATAGTTATAGATATATTCCATAAAACTAACCTGTAAAAATTTCATTTCAAAAGGTGTTAGCGATTTTGAGATATTGCCTGAAATCGGGAGCGGTTATGACATGTCCACGCAGGAAGAATAATCTGCATTGGAACACACAATCTGAGAAACGTCACTGCAGTAACGCTTCTCAGATTCAACGCAGTACTTCAAAGTAAAAAGTTTCTAAAAATGCATTATACTATCCAAACTGCTGTACTTCTTACCAAGTAAGTTTTTATTGCCATTAATTTTTGGAGTAATTACCAAACGTATACGATCCCTTTATAATACTAATAGCCAAAAAAGTGCCTTCCTTTTTTTAATTTTATTTTGGACAAGTTTATTTTTCACCACAAATCCAATCCCACCATATTACTTTCTGCATAAGTGTATTATGGTCGGCATGACGTTACGAAGGGGCGAGCCGCCCATAGTAACATGCGTATTTCCATCCTACCTCCATCCCCATGGTGGTTATAATTAACCTTTGCTTTACAAAATAATGCATAAACAATGAAAAGCTAAACGAGGTTCCCGGATGTCCGTCTGCGAGATCTAGATTGCAATGAAAACATTAAATGAAAAATGCGCGCAAATTAAATGCTCTCGTTTCAAATTCCACTGAAAAGGACTTATGGATTGGAACTTGGAAGCAAGTACATGGTCATGGGGATACAAAACGATCCTAGCGCGCATAATCATAATGGTACGGTGTGTGATGTGTGTGTGAACTGTTTCCGCGCCTGCCGGCCTTGGCCTGCCCTTGTCTTGATCATCCTGCAACATAAACTGAAAACTCAAGATTTTCAGCTTTTTTTTAATTGAAGGTTTGGTTAAAATTAGCCCAGTAATTTCTATAAATATTATACTCACTTCTTGGTTGAACGTGATTGGTTTACAATAAGGATTTTCCGGGAAAATGCGATAAAAGATAGGACCAAAAAAATCCTCTGGACAAAGAATGGCGGATAACGGCTCTTCTCGTGTCAAAGGTGAAACTGTTCGATGTTGAACAACAGAGGGCGGCATTCGGCTTTGGCGGCCCAATAAAACCTAATGATGACCAGTATTTTTTTTCTTGACTCTTGGTTTTTTAAATTTTAATCAGTATTTTAGAAGAAAATGCTACTTTATTACCCGTTTTAGCAGTTGAGATAATCAAGTCACAGCAGTTCAGACCATTCACCTTTGTGAAATTAAAAAAAAAAATTAATGTCCCTATAATAAAAACATTAATAAACCTCTTTTTCTGCAACTCCTGCTGATCTTTAGAGCCAGTGATCATGATCACTGTGATACTGATGTTTTTAACAGAGCTACCTGGGTGGGCTTTTTCGGAGTCGGATTATATTCATAAAAATAAATCCTTAAAAGACATTCAAATCAAATCTTTAAAGGAATAATCCCAGTACAAATAAAAATTGTTTTAAACTTCTTTGTGTTGTTCATTGTGTTCCCTGAATCTTAGGAATTCGCTTTAAGTTTTTTTGTTTTGTTTTTTAGGGGGGGGTGGGAATTTGGTTAGGTAACAGTGTGTTTAGGGCATAGCGCTCTATGGGTATAGGGACAAGGCGGGGGGGGGGGGGGGGTACCTCTCTGCCACATATCGTGCTGGATATCCTATTGAAAACCAGCTTTAGTCTGGTTCCCTGACCTGGAAATATTTGTATGCCTAGACGTCTGATGTTTAGGTCAGGTATAAACCACCGGTAATAAAAATAGTGTAGCGTGTCGAGATGCCCACCAACATGTACACCAACAATGAATGAACTTCAAAATATATTGTTGTAAACATCCACTTGAAATTGTGCTTTAATACAGTGTGTAGTGTAGACAAATGGTGGTATTGGATACATTATTGAATGATTTTACTTTAAATAAAGCTAAAAGAAAAACTAGCATAGCAAGAATAACAAAAATAAAGGAAATTCATGAAAACATCGCACAACTGCCCATGAAAGAAAGTGTTTATTTGTCATTGTTTCAACACAAGCACCTTTTTGTAAAATATGTTTTGGTAATGTATTGGCTTGGGCATACAGATTCTATAATGCATGTAATTGTACATTCTGAAAAAAAGTTAATATTCAAGGATGATTGTTTTTTCTCAGCACTTTTAGGACCATGGTTAACCAGTTCGCGCCGGATGACGTATATAAGCGCAAAAATTTCCCTAGATTCAAAACGGATGACGCATAAACACGCCAAGTTCAAGTTCGGAAATGTATGTCAGCAGCGGGCAAGGCCGGAAATGCGTGGGTGTGCTTCCCGGCACTATCAGCCTGAACACGCTTCGGATTGAGTTTCGTTAAAAATAATCCCGCCCGTGGGCTCGGCGATGTTAAAATAATCCCGGCGTGAACTGGTTAACACTGTTTCGTTTATAGCAAATGGGAAATAAAATTTACCATCTATGAAAAGCTAGGCGTATTTACAAAACTGTCAGTGTGTTCACATGCCTCATTGTGTAAATTTCAACAAAACTTGGGCACATATATAAAAACAATTGTAAAAGTTGGGGATTAAATATATGTAGAACAGTTTAAACCCAGACAACAATTTCTGTAATGAACATTTGTACATGTTTATATTAAAACTCATTTTCGAGTTTTGTAGGCTTGCACAATGAGCTACACAGTGCCAACAAGTTGGTTTAAAAGACAAAAATGGAAACACAAAATAAAAAAGTTAAACCCCATTATTTCATAACAGTTATGGATTCTTCAATTTTATTAGGAATTTCCACACACCCAAGGGAATTACGGTTGATATAATGGGTTTTTTTAAAATAGAGGATTGTTTCGCATATTTGTGGCATCATCTTGTAGGTAAAATCAAGAGGATGTCGTCGAGTTTTAACGGATTTAAGTATATCCAGGGTTGTAGTCGAGTCCCTGCAAGTCCGTTCACAAGTCCATTCGTGAAGCCAGTCACAAGTCTCTTCATAAGGGCAGTCACAAGTAATTGGATGAACAATGACAAAGGAATGCTTTTGTCAAAGCTGATTTGAATAGCTTGTGATTTAAATTGGAACTGAAGGACTTATGATGGACTTGCAGGGACTTACAGAGACTTGCAGGGACTTGTGGTGGACTCGACTACATCCCTGAGTATATCCACCACCCTCAGAATGCATAATTAGGGATACATGTGTAAACTATGACATTAAATGTAAATGTTGCTAACCCTCGTTTTGCTACACTCTCCAAAATACTTAAATATTTGCAAATTTTGCCTGTAAAGAAAAACAAACAAGGAAATAATGAAAAAGACAATAAATTCTAACTACACATACAAACATTTTTTGGGAATCAACAATAGTTGGCAGCAAAAATACCCCCCCCCCCTTATTCTTGTTTTTTTAAGGTAGGATACATCATAGGTAATTGCTTGAATTATCAGAAACAGGTGGATTTGAAAGGTTGTATTTAATAGTAAATATGTTTAACCCACCTGTCTTAATAAGTTTTACAATCATGGATGCCAAGGAAGAAAAACGGAGTTGGTTTTCAACCGGGCAGCCCAACAAATTCGACTATTTTGTCCTAAAGTGTATTAGTTTTTGTATTTAATACTAGCAATAATATAATGGTGTTTTTGTGTGGTTATGTACAGTGCTGATGAAATAATGAGAAACGATGACTGAGTCAACTAACTTGTTTACATTAAATTACAACATAATATATTTGCTACTCTAAAATGTAAACTATTCCATTCAAGAATGAATTATGAAGACAGCACAAGGAAGAATATTTCTTCATCTTTTAGAAGTGATTAAACAAACGAGCAAGTTTGTATAGCATAATTTTAAGGTGATACACATAAAGGTCATGTCTGTAATGGTTGCTAGAGCTAAAAGGTACGGTTTTGTATATGGCTCCGTGCGTCTAGCGCTCAAGCGGCAGATAAATCAAATAAGCAATGCGAACATTGTGTCTGCCACTGGGGATCTCGATAGTGGTCGCAAACCGCCTTTCATTGTTCATGCAGGGAGTCCATTGTTATGTGCCAACATAGCTGCAAACAGCTAAGGATTGGGCATAGCTCCAGACAAGAGATAGGACATGAACCTTAAGCTGGCAAACCCCGTCTGCCGTCTCAGGGAAAGAACTGCAAAAAAAACCCAATGAAGGTAAGGCCAAACCGTCACAAGACTATGAATACCCAGACTACCAGTCCTTTTTATGCTCATCCATGCTGACCCCTCCGGGCCCCAGCGCCACAACCAGAAGCAAGCCCCCGATGACCGAGAAGGTCTGAAAGAAGTCGTACTTGAGGAAGTCGCGCATGGGGCGGTAGCTGGGGATGTGCCACCAGGCGTTGTAGTAGAAGTTGATCACCGTCAGCCACAGCACCAGCACCAGCGCGCACAGCTTGGTCTTGTAGCCGATGGCCACCAGGATGATGAGAGCGGAACCGATGAGGTTCTGCGCCATCTGGACGACGGACATCTCGAAGCGGAGCAGGGTCATGAACATAAGGACTAGGAGTATCCTGCCACTGAGCTGCATGTAGGTCTTGGGCTTGTTTTGACCCATGGTGGGGACTCCGGCGAACAGGCTCTTGCCCTCGGTGCGGGATTCAGCCAGGAGGAGGATGATACCACCTGACAAAGCCAGATTTCTGAATAACAAAAAGGAAAGAAAACAAATAAGTCAATAGCAAGTTAACGATCTTTAAATTTGCTGGTACCTGCTATGCTTTTGCAGGCAACTATTGTCCAATTACGGGAATTTACAAATCAACGCGGAATTCGCAGGATCTGAGTCAAACAAAAATTACATGGCTGTGTATGTGCCGGCGATTGACAGGTCAATTGCGACGCTCTCAATTCAAATGATTTGGAATGCAGATCACGTGAATAAAATTGGTCAGAAGTACAATTGACAGTACCGGTACTTACCTCATCAGGAACTTCACGTCCCATAAAATACTGTAAGCAATGGTCTGTGAAAATAAGGAAAGTGTAATAATAACAGTAAAATGGATTACATTTGTTGCAGGTGTTGGTCTAGCATTGCTATTAAATACTGCAACTGTATTTAAAAACGAAATGCCTAGTGATGCTGGATCTAGGAAAACAAGTGGCTGTTAAATGATGTAAGATGACTTGCATTAGCATCCAATCTCCAACATTAAAGGTAGGATACACCATTTGCAGATATCGAAAAAAATGTACTACCGAATTATTAAGAAATATCTTACTTATTTAAAAGTAATTAATGATTGTAGGCATCCAGCAAAATGATTGCTGTGGACGAACTTGGGTGACTTTTGACCCACCTGCAAAGTAATGATGGCAAACAGAAGACCACATGCAACTGGTACTTTGAGCCTGCTTAGCACCATCACACAGCCAGTCAGCTGCCCGACTAGGTTGATCAATACAAATATGGTACTGTGGATAATAACAATAATCGATATCAGAATAATGTGTAATACAAAATACTGTTCAATACAAAATGTGATAATAGGTGAAACTGCAGTTTAAAAGGTTTTTCTATTAGTGTGGGACTGTGTGTACATATGTGACCCGCTCCAGGAAAAGGTGACATAAGTCGCGCTATGCATTAATGAGTAATGGCCTGTTAATAGGGTAAATATTTTTGTCTTAAACGACATCTTTAATATCCAAAGTTTCAGATTTAATTAACAAAAAGCTGGAATTCGATAAATAAAGTAAAACGTAACCTTTTAAGTGTGCATGGTTCCAATGTACATGTTGCGTTTCAAAGCCTGTTTTCTCAGTTGTGTATTTTGAATTCCATGAAACCATTAATATGCAAAAATCTCATATCACCGGAACGGGAGGGGCTATGGAGCTGTACTATGTACCAAATGAAAGCTTATATCCTGGACTTTTCAATCATGTACATAACTTTATGTTTAGTTTTTGCGACTTATGTCACCTTTTCCTGGAGCGGGTCACACATAGTATGTTGATCATTTAACCCTAACAGTCCTCAATTTTCCACACACCCTAGGGAGTCAAGGATAAGGACATACACATACCGCTAGTATGCACAATTACGGCTTTATTCAAAATATGCCATTTCCATGATGAGGATGGTTTAATAACTAACAATATCTTACAGCTACTTGTAATGTATATAGATCATATAAAACCATTTTGAAAAAAACAAATAACATTTTTGTACGATGGGGTAATATTTATGCTGGGAAAATTATTCCTCATTGGCATCTCCTGCCAACAAATTATTGGGGGTATACGTCCTCCCTTGTTCACTGTCCATGCACAGAGTTCACAAAGTTGATTTATTTAAATTTTATCTGATAGGTTACCTGATAATTGTGCCACAACCCCATGTCTGTGCAATGTAGTCTCGCTGTTCACCCCACTGAAACCACATACGAATGCCGTCTTCCAGGAAAGTGCTGATGAGACATAGCCTGGCTACATGGGGCAATACGTGCTTGCTGCGTCTTAGTACCTGGTAGGATGAAAGTGAAACAGTCATTAGATCTGTCAGCCATTAGATCTGTCAGTTGTGACTTGTTAATGTGGAAGTCAACAGAGAGAGTCCCCACGGATTGGGTAAAAAAATTGTCTGAAAATATACTTCATTCTAGAATTCAGTAGGATGTAAAAGGAAGAGTAACTGATATATAGCGATTCCATAAATCCCAATCACCCAATGGTTAACCAGTTCGCGCCGGGAATATTTTAACATCACCGAGCCGACGCGCGGATTATTTTTAATGAAACTCGATCTGAAGCAGGTTCAGGCCGCCAGTACCGGGAAGCACGCCCACGCATTTCCGGCCTTGCTCGCTGCTGACAGACATTTCCGGCCTTGCTCGTGGCATGTTTATGCGTCATCCGTTTTGAATCTGGGAAAAACTTTGCGTTCATATTCGTCCTCCGGTGATGAGATGGCTTTTATCAAGTATTTTTTGGTGGCCATTTTTAGCGTGAAATCTGAAGACGATACGGCAGACTCCCTCATCAGACCTTATGGCCAGATCATGTCCAGATGTTAAGAACTAAGTGATAGTTACTCGGACTGGAATACATCCATTTATACTTGGCCTAATATTGCAACTTATCTCTAACGAATAACGTATTACACTCGGTTACACCATCACTGACAGTTTCTTTGACAAATGCGCAAGGCAAGACAGTGTTGTGCTACTGCTAGTGCTAGACAAGTCTAATTACCAACAAAAGCAAGTGATCATGTGTGGCTCATCAGCAGTCATTTGGCAGTGTAAAGCGCAGTATACAAAGTTACAGGGGCCAAACTAGTGGTCTAGGTTAAGGCCTAGGGAGTCAGGTTGGCGTAGCGGTTCTTCCCTCGCCTTCCACCACTATATGGCCCGGGTTCAAATCCGGCCTGGGCCCAATAAGTGGATTGGGTTTTCAGTCCCTGTCTGATTCCGTCGGTTTCAAGTTCGCCAGCATATTCTTCTGGGGGTTTCCTTCCACCTCTAAAACTGTACCTTCTTCTCATTGTCTTGAGGGATCCTTGATTTCAATACCAGAAATATATAATAATATAATAATAATATAAACGCTACTTGTCAAATGTCACTTTCAGTTTCAAAGTTTCAATATACAACATTTGTCTTATAAACCACCATCAAGTTTTGTTCCCGAAAATTACACCTGAGCAAATATTTTACATTACCTGGTCAGCTATATCTTCTGCTTTCCCAATCAATTCATTTCTAGAGGCCATTTTCCTATAATGACCACAGAAAATCGGACTTTTTAAAGACCGCTTGAATTAATTCTGTTGTGTTTTTTCCCCAAAAAATACCGGAAGGGCCATGCATACACGATGTACACAGTGTCAAACGCACATTACACGCGCTATACGGTTGTCGCTGGTTTCAGCACGCCGGTCTGGTGTTTACAAGGATTTGGATTTGGTCGGGAGCCAGTTATTTCTCAGCCGATGTGTGTGCCACGTCTGCTTTTGGGAGCGCCCTCCACCATGCATCAATGAACCATTGGCCTTTTGAGATTTTCTGTTTTATTTAGGCGGCCGAGATTACGAGCGAAATTCAATTTTATTATAAACTGTCATCAGTCCGAATTCCTCAGCCTTCCACTGGTCAAACTTTAAACTGGTCAAAACGTGATCGCAACATTTGTGTACAATAATAATGATACATCTCGATGATGTCATAAAATATAAGCAGTTTCATTTTTCAGCTGCATCTCGTGAACTACTAATTATAATAGGCCTACATGTTTTCCCAGTCAATTTTGGCAAATTAGCGGCTTTTTAAACACGCTTAAATCTTCGTTTTCACACGAGATTAAAATGTGGAAATCATTCAAATCTCGACATCATTCGGTTTCATTTTACTGGTACGCAATGTGATACTCTTGCATCATACGATTTAAATAAAATAACCGTTCAATTTAACATTCAACTTAGCATTCCAATTTGCAAGAGCTTCATGTGCAACCACGTCTTGTTAAGCTTTAGGTTTAATTTACAATAGGTTCACTAATTATGCCTATAATTCCAACATGAGATACAACCACGTAACATATTTTTGGAAATCAGTAAAAAAACAATAAGAAGCTGACCACTATAATAGGCATCAACCACACTATAGATTAAATGCCAAACAGAAAGAAGAAAAAAGGAAAGGAAAAGAATAGCGCACCTATGTCCTCGTTTGCGCCCGTTATTAATTTTGGTTACTGTCTCTGTGATGTGAATTCAATAATTTTGTATGTGCAAAGTGATTAACGGAAGGTAGGAATCGAAGGCATAAATCTTGAGAACTTGTACCAAATGAAACTACGATTGGGTGCTTATAGTGTCAAATTCGGTAATGCAATTAATTTGGCTGTGCTGGCTATTTTGTGTGTTTTGGGCTCTAAATGAAACTGAATTAATGTTCTAACATTTGCAAACAGAAAAAAACCAAAACCTTTGTCACGAAATACCTCCATTTGCTGTTGGTGAATGACAGTTCTGTAAAATAATGGCATCTGGTGTGCTGATATTTTCAAAAAGTGGTATTTTTGTAACAATTCGCAACACTGGTTGGTCGACCAGCCAAAACTGGCTTTTTTGGTAGTTGGTACTTTATGTGCAATTGATCATTACACACCTATGAACAGACAGGCCAATATCGATTCCCTGACAATACAATTCCCAACGATACGAATTGCTACATGTCCTCTTAAGTGGCGTCAGGAAACCAGACAAAATGTATGTTATTGGTTTTTCCATGATCTACGAACCCAACATCTCAAACGAGTCAGAGTAGCACTCTTTTATATGAAGTACTGTTGTATATTCCCTTTAATAAAAGTCAACAAAATAGCAGTACGCGCAAAACTACTTGAATATACATGTACCTACAATTAAAAACGAATTATTATTCACTTTCAGGGCGTTCAGTTTCGTTTAGAGACATTTAAATTTGTTTGACAATTCATTTGTTAATTCAATTTGAATGATCTTTGAGTGTATGGATTGTTATTGACATTGTTATTGACACCGAGCAAGGCCGAAAATGCGTGGGTGTGCTTCTTAGTACCATCGGCCTGAACCCGCCTCAGATCGAGTTTCGTTAAAAATTATCCCGCGCCACGGCTCGGTGATGTTGAAATAATCCCGGCGCGAACTGGTACTACTCTTTTGACGCCACTCTATTAAAACAAGTGTCGATTATTTTTAAGAAGGTACAGTTAATTAACTGTACATTCTTTGTAAGAAGAATATAAATTATGTACGGACCATCCCTGGCCATTCAAAACACCCTTTAACCCAACCTTTATTTTATTGTTTGGTAACGCAACACGGAGACCAGACAGGGCAAAGCTTTCACATACTTAAGATGTTACCTTTAAATATAAATCACTCTGAACGAAGAGTTTTATCTTTTTCATTTCTAATCTAATTTAAATGTTATACCGATTTATGTCCTATTTAATAAAAACGCTTCTTGGTTTAGCCGTTATACTTATTTGGAGTTCACAGGTGTTTTCACTTGTAAATCATATCGCTATCTTCAGAAATAGCCTAACTATAATTGTAACCTAAAAATTATAAATGTTCATCACAATTGACAAATCGCAATAATTGAACAAAGGTTTTCCCAAAATTTGTCTACGGAAATGTTTAGTTCTTTTGATATCATTGCAAAGAACTGAAAAAACCAAAAACCTAAAGATAATCCTTTCATTGTAATTGATTTTTTGGGACGCGGACCTGTTTGTTGTAATAACGCCCTCTCTCGTCGGCGCGTGATGGTATAATGAGGCTCCATGAAGTATCGTCCAACTTTAACTGAGTGATAGGGTAAGTTATTTTCAGACTAATTTATCAACCATTTTTATGTATTTTCAGCTTTTTAAATATTAATATTATCTCTACTACTACTACTGCTACCAGCCTACTACATACCTAATTAAAATCAGGTAGCCAAACTGACTGTTAAAGTGTTATAATGTTTACACTGTACTACAGCAATCAATTTGGCCGTGGGCCGCCTGTACGTGGCGTCAATCTGTGTGTTGGGGGTGGGAGGGCCGGAGGGGGCTGGAAGGGCCTGGGAAGGGAAGGGGCCGGGAAGGAAAGAAAAACTTTTTTTGTAAAATTCAGCCCAAAAAGCCCCATAAATCCCGGAAAATTGTCGCAAGTAAATTTCGGTGTTTCGCCATTTTGTGTGTGTCAAATGACATGTTTCCGCCTCTGTCGCTCCACACAATACATGCAATAAAGCGTATTTACTATGAACCAGACTATTACTGCCATTGGCAACCTCGTTTGCAGGGTGTCGAGCTGTATGCGCCCAACACTACCCGCTCTTAGTCTTACTATTGGAGACGAGGTACGGTTAGATTTGCTATGGATGTCATGGTATACAAATATTAAATGGCTCAGAGGGGGGGGGGGGGGGGGGGGGGGTGGGGGGCATTATTATCGCAAGGTAAAATCTAGTAGTAAAATCTGGACTTTTCTATTTCACAAGGCCTAGCGGATGATCCTCACTGTTAAATATTAAATTCCAATCCCCGTGGGCAAATGGGAATTTTTGAGGCAAGGCGTGGACGGGAGTAATAATGAATGTCACGTGATACGAGTTCCACCGATCTAATGACAAGGATCTGTATATCAGTTAACCAGTTTGCGCCGGATGACGTATAATAAACGCAAAAATTTCCCAAAATTCAAAACGGATGTTGCATAAACACGCCAAGTTCAAGTTCGGAAATGTATGTCAGCAGCGCGCAAGGCCGGAAATGCGTGGGTGTGCTTCCCGGCACTATCAGCCTGAACACGCTTCGGATCGAGTTTCGTTAAAAATAATCCCGCCCGTCGGCTCGGCGTTGTTAAAATAATCCCGGCGCGAACTGGTTAAAAAGTAAACTCACTATGAATGCCTTGGCGCTTTCTGTTCTGCATATCAGAGTTGAAGTACATTTAAACCCAAGCCCCGACGAAGCACAGCGTCCACAATGCGAGGAGTGCTTTCACTTTCACGCTGTATCGCCCCTGAAAAGCAAATCAGAGATTAATTTTTTTTAAACGTTTTACCTGTTAAACATTTTGTCCAAAATCATCATCATGTGTCAAGTATGTATACATACGGTAGTAAAACTGCACTGAAATCTAAAAATAAAGTTTTCAGTCCATTTGGGCACAAAATTTATCTAACGAGATGCACATTGCACATTCTGCATAACTGAAGGACAGTAAATTACAATGATGTACATGTACATTACTTTTAGTACCACTACACGTACACAATGCAGTGTTCAATCTCGTAAATTGAGAGAAGTGCTCTGTCCAATTACATGTACTGGTATGTGCTTAACAGTTTTAACGATCACTTTTACTGCTGTATAAATGTGACCCGCTCCAGGAAAAAGTGGCATAAGTTGCGCTATGCATTTATGAGTTATGGCCTATTATAGTTAATAGGGTAAATGTACTTTGGTCAAAATTTGATTTTCATTTTTTGTCTTATGTAATTGACATCTTTAATATCCAAAGTTTCAGATTAAATTAACAAAAAGCTGGAATTCGATAAATAAAGTGAAACGAAACCTTTTAAGAGTGTATGGTTCCAATGTATTGTCTTAGTTTTGTTGTGTTTCAAAGTCTGTTTTCTCAGTTGTGTAATTTGAATTCCATGAAAATCCATTAATATGCAAAAGTGTCATATCACCGGAACGGGAGGGGCTATGGAGCTGTACTACATGTATGTACCAAATGAAAGCTTATATCCTGGACTTTTCAATCATGTACATAACTCTATTTGTATTTTTTGCGACTTATGTCACCTTTTTCTGGAGCAGATCAAATATGGAGATTTAAAATGTAGGGAGAAATAAAATGTCCATTTGTGTGAAAAATTTAATAGTATGTGTGTACAGTACATACAAGGTACGGTACCCTGTAATAACTGTTTAGAAATGTTTGCCTACTTTATGTACTAGTACCGCGGTACATGCATACTTTTAAATGTGCTGTATTTGTACATTAATCATGCAGCAACCCTGAGAATTTGTTACACACAGGGACTCGTGTTTTAAGGCCACAGGCGATAATTAAAACAGATCTGTATTCTAAATGTAAAAATGAAGTACCAGCCTATACGCTGCATGCTCTATCACCTGCAGCCAATTTTGTCAGCCAGACTTAAAGGTAGGGTACGCCATTGTTAATTGCTTGAATTATCATGAAAGGGTAGATGTGGGGGGTTGTATTTCATAGTGAATATCGTTTAACTGACCTGTACTAAGTTTTACAATCATAGATGCCGAGAAAAGCACGAAAAACGGCATTTGTTTTCAACCGGCGTCGAGCAGTTAATTTTATGTTATTTGTGTTCTTTCGCGATCGCCGTTCGTCCCTTTTTAAAATTCTATTTTTCAGAATAATTACAGGATATCTAGCGCAATCATTCTGCTGGTTGCCTAGAATTATTATTTACTTTCAGATGAGTAAGATATTTCTTAATAATTCGACAGTAAATTTTTTCGATATCTACAAATGGTGTATTCTACCTTTAAGTGGCGTCGGCATAAAAAACTACATCATACATAATCACAACAGACATGCAGATGTTTTGCAGATATCAAACTTTTTAACTTTTTATTAAGAAATATCTTACTTATTTGAAAGTAAATAATGATTCTATTGATCCAGCCAAATGATTGCGCAAGATATCCTGCAATTGTTCCGAAACATTAAATAAAAAAACCAAAAAACATGATTGCCAGACAGCGATCGCGAAAAAACAAGAACAACTGCCCAACGCAGGTTGAAAACGAACACCATTTTTCTTGCTTTTTTCTGGGCATCCATGATTTCGGGCAGGTCGTTAAACGATATTTACTATACAAAATACAACCCACCAAATCCACCCATTCCTGATAATTTAAGCAATTACGAACGGTGATACACCATGGATGCTAAGAAAAGCAAGAAAAAACGGCGTTCGTTTTCAACCGGCGTCGGGCTGTATTTTTGCGATCACCGTCCGGCGATCGTTTAAAAAAAAATTATTGATTTTTTTTGCAACAATTACAAATTATTTAGCGCAATCCTTTTGCTTGATGCCTACATTCATTACTTTCAAACAAGTAAGATATTTCCTGATGATTCGTTAGTAAAAATGTGTGATATCTGCAAATGGTGTATCCTACTTTTAAGCCTCTAATAAATTTTGTTTTGTAATTTAAAATTAAAATTGCTAGCCCAGGCTTATTCAGTATATCATTGTATGGTACCAGTACTTTTATACTGTACTGCACACATTTTATAAAATCAGATAATAATAATAATAATATCTTGGATAGCGCTTTTCACACCCGAAGGGCATCTCAAAGCGCTTCCAACATTATTACCCCTGGTCACTGGGCCATTTTCAATCCTTAAACCATCTCAGCTCCCTGGGGAGTATACAGCCTGTGCTGCAATATATGCGCTACTAGGCTAAATAAATCACAATAACCATCTCTGCCCTCACAGGTACCCATTTTACCCCTGGGTGGAGAGAAGCAATTATAGTTAAGTGTCTTGCTCAGGGACACAAGTGTCACGACCGGGACTCGAACCCACACTCTGCTGAACAGAAACACCAGAGCTTGAGTTCGGTGTTCTTATCCACTCGGCCATGGCACCCTCATCACGTGCAAATTGGTTATTCAATCAAGTAATGTGTACCGTACAACGGTACATGTTTAAAGGGGAATTCAAAGGGTATTTTTTTCTTCGTTTTTTGTTGTTTTTGTTGCAGAGTATAGATTAAATAATAAATAAAAAAAAATTGGGTAAATTAAGTTAGACATACGTTTTTTAGAGGCATTTTCTTTCTGCGTCTGCACAGCCAGAAATCTAAAAAGCGCGAGGTCAAATCTCCGTCTGTATGTAAACATATGACGTCATTCTGGGACACGGTGGCACTGCATACACTGCATATTATTTAAGCTATACTCTGTCACAAAAACAAACAAAATCGAAAAAAAAAGTTCCCCTTTAATTTGTACACAAAAAGTGTTTTGCTTTTTAAACTGGAAAACATTGACTGGAATATTTTTGAAATGGGAAAATAAATAATAATAGTAATAATAATGGATATTATAACGCGCCGGTATCCGCCATGGATGACGCTCATGGCACAATACAATCAAAAGAAATGTGCATGTGTACAGTTTTCTACTTATGAATACATTTTGTTCATTTCCCAATTTCTTTTTTAAAATAACACTGTAAAATACCAACTTTAAAACATTTACTTGACTAAGATTCAGCGCAGTGAATGTTTTTGAGAAAACTGTTGAAAAAAAAAGCATCACTGACTGTACAGAACCGCTTGCTCACAAAATTACGATTTTTTTTTTTTTGTCAATAGCAACCTATATTCGAAAAATAAGTCAAAATTGATTTGATCATTAGAAATTATCCCCTACATGCACAGTACATGTACATTTCTTGATTGATAAGTGTTGGCAAGCAAGGCAAAATAAGCCAGTTTGGTATACATAAACAAGGAGATTAAATAATTTAAGTATATATTGTGGTACCGGTTAAAATACACAGGAGACTATGGGGGACATAACCGAATCTGCATTACGTGCATTTTTTGTGTGCAATCGAAAAGACGATGAAATCATTTGAAACACAAAACACGTGAAAACACTTCACTGTCAAAACTTTTTTTAAATTTAATTTATTTAATTTGTTTAACCCTAACCCCCTAGGCCTTACTTTGGGCTAAAGAACTGCGTACTACAGAATACTACTTAGTATTTTGTAGCATTGGGTCTTTCCGTGACTGATGATTGGGTGTGTACTGACAGAGTACAGATACTGCCAATTACAAAATACTAATAGTGGCAATACAGGTCAGTAATACTTACCTGGCAAAAAATGCAGTAGTCCAGCCTTGACCCATTGCTGTGTCCCAAGTGACAAGTTTTGCTGTAGAGTTTAGAACACCTTACACAGCATACATGGGCCATGCACACTCAGCAAGCAGAGGGACCCAATGCTAAAAAGTACTACGAGTGCAATAAGGGGTGAAGTACCAAATACTAAAAATTACTACAGGCATTGAACACAAGTCAGTGAGAGTACTGCATACTACTTTTTACTATAGTAGTAAAAAGTAGCATTAGGTAGGGTTAGGGTTAATGTACGCTTTTTTACGCATAATGATGAAATGTTTATCTCAAAAGAAAAATAGTAAAAGGTTCACATGCACACAAGTATGCGCAGTTGGAATATATGGAACTGGGTCTTTTGTTAGTTGTTAAAGGAAACAAGCAGTCTAACATCTTTATTACGCATTTTTTGTTTTAAATCAATAGATTTATGTGTATAAAATGTGAATAAAAAGCAAAACTGGTTCTAGTGTACGTTTAGTGTGGTCCAGAAATTGACCCCCCCTTTTTAAATTTCGCGGCCACTCAAAATAAGTGACGTAAATCGAGTCAGAACCCGGACAAATTATTGATAGTCGGTACGCGACGTCTAGGTACGAGACGGGTTCGCGTGGCCACGTACGCACACATTGTTGTGAGTACAAGAGTGTACGAATCCCGTACGCCTTGTGCACACGTACGTACACCCCCATGTAAACGCGATCACCCACACGCACGCTGTCCAAAGCGAAGGATACCGTACAAAGTACATGTACATGTACAGTAATCGGCGCGGACTAAACATGGACGATCGTGAAAGTTCTTCGTCGGTTTTTAGTGAATCTGACGAAAACAGTACAGATTCGTCTGATTGGAATATCGTTGGGACAGCATCTGACTTTAGCATGTTTTTTAAGGGCATGCCAAAGTTGCTGTACAGACCAGTGTCGAAGCACGACCGCTCAAAATGGTCGCTGCAGATCGGGCTGAAAAATCACTAGGCCCGGCGGGACCACTTCGCTCTGGTAAGCTTTACTTTGGCTGTCCAAATCCTCCGATATTTAGGATCAGCCGGAAACAAATGAAGGCTTACTCTATCCTTGGTAGTTTTGCTACACCCAGCAGCTACACATCTAGTCGGCATGACTGAAAACAGTTGTATTTTTACCTTGATTTAGAATAAAAAACCGGCATGGTAAACTCGTAGAAAAAGACTTGTTGCATGCAATGCGCGCATAATGCAAGCCAGGCCCGGGTATATAGCGCACCCCCGCAGCCAGGCAATTCTCTGCCTCGATTTTTGTCATACCCCACGCGAAGTTTTATGTTAATGAGGCTTCCCTTTGAGGGGCGGAGTGGTATGACTAAACATTTTCAAAAATTATTTTCTCCCATTTATCACAGAAAATAAACACAACCTCACACATAATGTTGTTGTCAATATGATACTTTATTGATTTAAGCAAAAAAAAAACTTATTACATGTTTCCTTTAAAGTACCAGTGCTTAAAGGTGGAAACACCATTTGCAGATATCGAAAAAAGTTAATACCAAATTATTAAGAAATATCCTTATTTGAAAGTTAATAATGATTGTAGGCATCCAGCAAAATGATTGTGCTAAATATCCTACCGGTATGCTCAGAAAATTCGCGATCTCCAGATGGCGAACCCGAAAAATACAAGAACAACATAAGAACCACTGCCCGGCGCCAGTTGAAAACGAACGCCGTTTTTCTTGCTTTCTTCAGCATCCATGATTGTAAAACTTTGAACAAGACATTTAAACGATGTTTACTATAAAATGTGACCTGTTCCAACGAAACCCGGACAAAGTCGACTTTTTAGTTTTTCAGATTTTGCTTTTTTCAAATTCTCTAGGTTCTCAGCTTTAAAATGATGTACCATTTACATATGTACCCCTACCCTATCTTCCCTGGGGTCTGTATTTTGTGATAAAACCCTGACAACCTAATTATGAGATAAACAGCTTTGAAGTTTAGAAAAGCGTATTATTTCTATACACAAATGTTTCACAAAATTGACAAAAAACACACTTCAGGTAGACGGATTTTGTTCAAATTTGAGGAGATTGTAGATTAATAGTGAGTGACTTAGGAAAACCTAAAACCTCAAAATGGTAAAATCCATCCCGAAATGACTTCAGGAGTACATTGTGACAAAACACATTGTGCGACTTTGTCCGGGTTTCGTGGGAACAGGTCACAAATACAACCCTCCAAATCCACCCATTCATGATAATTCAAGCAATTACCAATGGTGTATGCTGTGTATCCCATATATACCTTTAAGTTCTTTTAAAAAGTAATCCTAATCTTTATCAATGCAAATGATATACACTGTATGCCATATATTAAATTGCATTATTATAAACTTATACAGTACATCATACATGTATGTACAGTGTTAATCTTATTATGGATTATGCATCATTCCACTACCATTACACCAGTGGCAGGATGTTGACTCAATAAACAACACCCATGTCACTCCAGTTGTGCCCCAGCAATTTAATTACTGTTAATTATTTGTTGTACTGTGCTGATAGGGCAGGTGGAATGTAATGGATAGTGCTGCATCATCCATCACGCATGGAGAAAGACTGGGCAGGGTTGTACCGGTACATTGTATGTCATGGGCGGTAGGTTTAGTACATCGCGCACAATGCCATTAGGAGCATGGGCTGCAAGCGGACGCTGTTAAACGCTCCTGTCGGAATGGTGAGTTAACTCCTTTCAATTTTGTTTTCTGAAGTAAGATAATTTATAGATCACATTGCATTAAACCGTTGCAGGGTAGTCTATATCACAACGTCTGATTTGTTACATGTTTCTTTTGAATGGAACTTCCCGTATTGGACATTGTATGATTACCGGTAATGCATGCACATATTGCATACAGTATACCGGTACATCGCATGTGTATTGTGTACAGAAATAGATAAATGTGACCGGCTCTACAAAAAGGTGTCTTATGTCGCGAAAAAATGAAATTGAGTTATGGTAAGAAAGCTTACAACGTGAGCTTTCATTAGTACATGTATATGCTTTCATTTAGTGCTTTCATTTAGTATATAAGCTTTCATTTAGTACATAGAGATCCATAATAGAGATCCATAGCCCCTCCCAATTTGGAGACACGACGTGTTTACATATTGATTACTTCCTTGGAGTTCAAATTACACAACTGAAAAAATGGGCTTTGAAATAGCCGGCTCTGCTGTACTACAACAGAACGATGCACACAAAATGGTTGTTTTTTCCACTTTATTCATCAAAATCAACATTTCTTTTAATGAAACCTTAAACTGTTACGTAGGTATTAAAGATTTTATTCATGACAACGAATAAGAAACACATTTTGATGAAAGTGTTTACCCTCTCAAGTCTCAACGTTGAGCGGGCCATTACATGATAGTGTATAGCGCGACTTAATACACCTTTTTGTGGAGCCGGTCACAAATATCAGTTCATTTGATTTGTAACATGACTCCAGTTTAAAGAGAAAATGCCATTTGTAATAGTGCTTTGGAATTGCCCTCTTTTGAAAGCACTTTTTAACCCAAACCCAATCTAGAGGCGTTTTTGTTTGCTTGGATGCACGTGTACCCTCAACCCTAAAAATCCTTGATGCCTCCTTGTAAATATTAGATCAGCCTCAGTCCTTTAATACGCAGATGTATCAAAATGTTAATACCGAACTACCAGTATTAAGAAACATCTGACATTTTTGAAAGAAAATAACGATTGTAGGTGGACGGCGATCGCGAAAAAAAACACAAGAACAACTACAGGATATCTAGCGCAATAATTTTGCTGGATGCCTGGAATCAGATATTTTGCAATAATTCGGCAGTAAAGTTTTTCGATAACTGCAAATGGTGTATCCTACATGTACCTTTAAGAATTTTCCATCGTTATTATTTCTTTAATTTGTCCGTTGGAGGGGTGGCTAGTATAGTCAGGCACTAGATTGGTGAATTCTTTTTCAATCAAATGTGACCTGTCATCACAAAATGAGAGTAAAGTCGGAAATATTGAAAATTAAGATATTTTCAAATTCTTCAGAAAGAGAGCTTTCCAGTGGTATATAACACTTGGGGGTTTTGCAATACATATTTTTTACAGCACTCTAGAAAGTCATGGGTTTCACAAAACGTGTTTGTGAAAAAACTTACTTTAAACATCTTAAACAAAAACACGCAAAAGATTACAAAACAGGACAAGTAAGGTTCGGTTGAGCATAGCAACGGCTACCGGTATGTTCTAATCATTATTTCTTCTTGACATTTTCCACACATGTATACAAACTATTGTATAAATAACACAATATCAAAATTTCAAAAACGTGGGATACTTATGAGGACCTGTTTTGCATATTTAATTACTGTGTTAATTAGACCACTAATGGACTTTAATCCAAACACTAACTGCGCAAAATCGCGTAATTTAAGAGGTTTTCGATCATCTGATCTCACCCAAAAAATGGGAATATGTAGAGGAGGACTTGGGCTTTCCAAATTACATGTACGCAAAATCTTAAAATTGACCACCCCTTCATATTTTTACTTTGAATGGCCATATCTCTGAATCACATTGTGCGACTTTACTCTCATTTTGTGGTGACAGGTCACAAATAAGAGCATAGAATTCAAGTTGGCACACGATCATAGTACATGTACCGGTACATGTACGTCATGAGAAAGATATTTGGCTTTAGGGCCACACCGATGACATTTTGACTGTGTATCAAATTTCATGCTTTTATCATCAAGTGAACCATTCTAGCGCATCAAACTATTGAAAAATCAATATGAAGCAAGAATGGGACAGAGATAAGAACCACCCCCCCCCCCCCCCCCCCCCCCCTCCCTCCTTACTTTTGTGATTGTCATTGTGCTTGTGGAATGTAGTGGTTTATCAGGAATTATTTTTTGTTTTTTTTAGGGGGGAGGGTGTGTGTTAGGTAACAATAGGCTAGAGAGTGTAGGTATGGGGGACTAAGGGGGGAGTCCGCCCTATATCTTGCTGGGTATTGGTACTAAGCAAAATCTTCCAACAGTGTTGTCCATATACATGTCAATTTATGCGCGGCTGATGCGCAGGAATACAATGTAACATGGTCCAGCCTATTGACATTGGCACAGTGCATCTTGCAAAAAATCGATCAATTACATTTTTTGTGGCCATAGCCTCAATCCTAAATCCTGCACCGGTATTCTACGTAAAGAGAATTTTTGTAGGATATGGGAAGGTTACATGTATCATGTTATTGAAAATACTGGTAGTTCATTGTCCTTTCTACATGTACAGGAAAAAATCTGCCAAATCAGAAAAAACTAAATTGAGTTTAATTGCTTGATTTATTAGGAATGGGTGGATTTGGGGGGTTGTATTTTTTATAGTAAATATCATTTTAACTGACCTGTTCGAAGTTTAACAGTCATTGCTGCTCCTAAAAAGCAAGAAAAACAGCATTTGTTTTCAACCGGCGTCGGACAGTTTTGTTTTTTTTGTTTTTTTTGTTTTTTGAGATCTCCGTAATTTTTTACAACAACAGGATATCTAGCACAATAATTTTGCTGGATGCCTAGGATCATTATTTACTTTCAAATAAGTAAGATATTCTTTTTAAATAAATTTTTTTAACAACATTTTGATGTGGTGTATCCTACATTGAATATGGCCAATTTTAATTTTGAAGGAAATGCTGCTTTTTATTATATTTTTGTCTGTGGCAATTGCTTGGCGGCCACAATGAGAATAAGAACTAAAAATTACATCCTTGAAAGAGATGTCAAGCGCAATTTGGCTATCTTGTGCAAGTTTTAAACTAGGTTCAACTATTTCCAGGGTTGTAGTCAAGTCCCTGCAAGTCCGTTCACAAGTCCTTTCGTGAAGCCAGTTACAAGTCCTTTCATAAAGGCAGTCACAAGTAACTGGATGAACAATGACATAAGCCGTGTTCGCACTGGACTTTTTTTGGGGGAAGTTTTTACTGAGACGATGGTAAAATGTTACCACTTTCGACACGGGAAAATTTTACCAAGACCACGGGAGAAGTAGTCGAGCTGTCATTATTATGACTCATAAAGGCGAATGTGATCACAATGCGATGTGCATGCATCAGCGTGCGCGCACGTAAACAATACAAAGAGCACACTAGGGGGCCGAATGTACGTTTTCCTAAGCCGCTTTTTCCGACTCGCCCACTCGCACTGGACTTGATATCGTCTAGGGAAAAGTTACCTGGGAAGTTTATCCGGGCAGCAGTTGGCCGGTAAAAGTAACCACTGGACTCGGGAAAAAGTAACTGCGAGGAAAACGTCCTAGGCTGTCCGCACTGGACTTAAAATGGGAAAAGTACCCATCGTCTCGATAAGTTTTATCCAAAAAAGTCCAGTGCGAACAGGGCTAAAGGAATGCTTTTGTCAAAGCTCATTTGAATAGCTTGTGATTTTAATTGGAACTGAAGGACTTGCGATGGACTTGCGATGGACTTGCGAGGACTTGCAGGGACTTACAGGGACTTGCAGGGACTTGTGACGGACTCGACTACATCCCTGAATATATTTCCAATGCATGCAAATTTCACTGCACAATAGACCTACATGTAAGACATAATGACGTCAATCATGTCATGCTAAAGTGCACTTTCCTATGAGCGCCCCTAGGAAAGTGCATGTAAACAAAGCATGTCAATATGTCTCAGGTCTATTGAGACAAAACAAATTTGCTTAAAAATTGCCTGGTAGGCTGCACTATTTTCACGGCGCTGTTGTATTCTTGGCACTTGGATGTTCCCTACAGAATACTTACATAATTTTTTAGTACATGGAATTATGGGGACATTCCATAGGGTTTGTGTTAAGGAAAATCTCTCTGAGAACTACTCTGCATAATAGGTCCGTACATGTGCGCAAGTTTATATTAGAATGCCCAATTTGCAGCATATTAAATTTGATTCTTGCACGCACCTGAAGTTGATGCACAAAGGCAACTTACAGTACAGGGCAGATGAGCAAAACAATTATTACTCTTTCAAGAAGTTAACCAGTTAACGCCGGGATTATTTTAAGATTCCCGAGCCGAGGCGCGGGTTTAGGCCAGTGGTATCGGGAAGCACACCAACGCATTTTGGGCCTTGCTCGCTGCTGACAGACATTTCCGGCTTTGCTCGTGACGTGTTTATGCGTCATCCCTTTTGAATCTCGGGAAAGTTTTGCGTATTTGTGACCCACTCCAGGAAAAGGTGACATAAGTCGCGAAAACTAAAAATAGAGTTAAATGTACATGATTGAAAAGTCCAGGATAAGCTTTCATTTGGTACATAGTACAGCTCCATAGCCCTTCCCATTCCGATGATATGACATTTTTGCATATTATTGGGTTCCATGGAATTCAAAATACACAACTGAGAAAACAGGCTTCGAAACACAACAAAACTAAGACAATACATTGGAACCATACACTCTTAAAAGGTTTCGTTTCACTTTATTTATCGAATTCCAGCTTTTTGTTAATTTAATCTGAAACTTTGGATATTAAAGATGTCAATTACTTAAGACAAAAAATGAAAATCTAATTTTGACCAAAGTACATTTACCCTATTAACTATAATAGGCCATAACTCATAAATGCATAGCGCAACTTATGCCACTTTTCCCTGGAGCGGGTCACATTTATACAGCAGTAAAAGTAATCGTTAAAACTGTTAAGCACATACCGCGCCAGTACATGTATTTGGACAGAGCACTTCTCTCAATTTACGAGATTGAACACTGCATTGTGTACGTGTACTGGTACTAAAAGTAATGTACCGGTACATGTACATCATTGTAATTTACTGTCCTTCAGTTATGCAGAATGTGCAATGTGTGCATCTCGTTAGATAAATTTTGTGCCCAAATGGACTGAAAACTTAATTTTAGATTTCAGTGCAGTTTTACTATCGTACATGTACTTGACACATGATGATGATTTTGGACAAAATGTTTAACAGGTAAAACGTTTGAAAAAAATGAATCTCTGATTTGCTTTTTGCTTTTCAGGGGCGATACAGCGTGAAGGTGAAAACACTCCTCGCATTGTGGACGCTGTGCTTCGTCGGGGCTTGGGTTATGTACTTCAACTCTGGCAGCACCAATATATGCAGAACAGAAAGCGCCAAGGCATTCATAGTGAGTTACTCTTTAAAGGGATCATATACATTTGGTAATTGGAACCCACTGTTTGTTTCAATCCTATATACCGGTAGTTATATACATGTATACCATAAAACTAACCTGTAAAAATTTCATTTCAAAAGGTGGTAGCGATTTTGAGATATTACCAAAATTCTGGGGCGGTTTTGTCCACGCAGGAAGAATAATCTGCATTGGAATACACACTCTGAGAAACGTCACTGCAGTAACGCTTCTCAGATTCAAATTTTTGGGGATAAAAAGTGATATCTTTTTCCATAACTGCAGTACTTCGAAGTGAAAAGTTTCTAAAAATGCATTATACTATCCAAAGCTGCTGTACTTCTTACCAAGTAAGTTTTTCTTGCCATTAATTTTTGGAGTAATTACCAAACGTATACGATCCCTTTAACTGACATACAGATCCTTGTCATTAGATCGGTGGAACTCGTATCACGTGACATTCATTATTACTCCCGTCCACGCCTTGGCTCAAAAACTCCAATTTGCCCACGGGATTGGGATTTAATATTTAACAATGAGCATCATCCGCTAGGCCTTGTGAAATGGAAAAGTCCAGATTTTACCTCGTGATAATAATCCCCACCCCCCCCCCCCCCCCCCCCCCCCCATTCCACTCTGAGCCACTTAATATTTGTATACCATGACATCCATACCAAATTTGTGTAATTCTTTGCAATTTCTCGTCCTCAGCAGCTGAAGATCTTTTTGTGTGGTATTTCCGTCAAATGAAAAATGCAAAATAAAATACAAAAAAATTTGACAATTATAATGTTTGTTTTTGAGAACCTCATGCATGGTAAGGCTGTACTGCATAGAAAGTAAGCCTGCAAGTTTGCGGTTATTAAATTAACCGTGTAACCGTTGTCTTGCGGTTACGGTTAACCAATTTTGGTTTTTTTAATTAGCGCTGCTTCATCAAGGAATTTAGTGTGTGCGCGTAGTATGTGTTGATAATCGCAGTTCTGCGATTGCTAATTGTCTGCATCAAAGTATATAGGCCGACTGACTATATGATAAGCTATCAGAAATGTCCATACAAAATGTAATCAATTGTACTCTTTGTGACCTGCTTCAACGAAACCCAGACAAAGTTGACAATTTGTCAATTTATTTTATAAAAAAAAGAAAAAGAAAAAAAAAAAAAAGTTAACCGAACAAGAAAAATGCAACCGTGTAACCGTTTAACCGCTGCAGGCTTAGAAAGAAGACTGTTTAGGTTTAAAAACAGCCACGAATGTGTGCAGAAGCCGCGTCGTTGTGTATTGGTCTAGTTCAAATGCACAACAATACCGCAGACAAATCTCTCTAGCCTGGGGCCAATTTCATAGAGCTGCTAAGCAAAAAATATTGCTTAGCACAAAAAAGCCAAAATTATACGTGTTTTTCATGCTAAGCAAAAAACAGCTGATTATCAATCCAGAACAATAAAGATCAGGTGAAAATTTGGTCTGTAACCTTGTTTTTGCCAAGGACAAATTGTCATGCTAAGCAAATTGTTGTGCTTAGCAGCTCTATGAAATTGGCCCCTGTTCATTTCATAATGTTTGGAAGGCACTGTTCGACTACAACCCAGAAGGACACCGGTTTTGACGCGAGAAAGTACAGCTAACAAGTCGTCTGGAACCGCACCGTAAATTATGAAGTTACGTGTACATGTAATAAGCGCATCCAACTCATCACAAGATGATGCGCTTTATCGACGTGTGAAGAACGCGACACCGAAGTTTATTAATAATGCAGATGTATTTCACACTCAATTAATTTTCTCTCCTCGTACAGCAGTGTCTCGGTCCAAGGTGTCATCACGGACTTGCACATTTGAAAGGAAAGGAAAGAAAAAAAAAACCTGAGAATTATCAAGAATTACATGTACTAAGTGTCTGTGCCTCGATCACTCCTCAATCATTTAAGTTCCAAACTCGTAGGTCTGCGTGCCTTAATTGAAATTGTCTCTGTCTGTAACATGTTTACTTTTATTTCCCGATTACATGCAGCAATTAGCAATGATACACTATGATGTGTTCATTATGACCGGGACACATGTTTAATAATGCATGCACTAACGACTAACAAATTTACTAAGAAGCCATTAGGACATTTTTTATTTTTCTCGGGCCCTGGGTTTTAGTAATGCGCATACACCGGTAGTTTAGTAAATAGACTAAGGCCAAATAAAAAAATTAACATGTTTAGCGTCCAGCTTTTTTTTTTTTTTTTAAAGGAAGGAGGAGGCCTTTATCTTTTTGAGAAAAAAAATTATATTTATATTATTATTAAGATAATAAAATTTATCAATTTTAAAAACATAGAAAAAAAAGAAAAACTCCCGAAGAAAAAAGAAAGCAGCTTTAAAAAATGAAGCGGGCGGAGACGCTAAACATGTTATTTGTTTTATTTGGCCTAATTTGCATTGGTGCACTCTTGAAAAAGAGGGCATGAGATTTCCTGGCCCATTAAGGTAATTATTAAAATTACCCTAATGGATTTAGAACTTTGCTTCTGAATTATTTAAATGTCCTGAGAAGCACATGTACCATTAAAGGTAGGATACACCATTGGTAATTGCTTGAATTATCATGAATAGGTAGATTAGGGGGGGGGGGTGTACCGGTATTTTGTAGTAAATATCGTTTAACTGACCTGTCCGAAGTTTTACAATCATGGATGCCGAGAAAAGCACGAAAAACAGCGTTCGTTTTCAATTAGCATCAGGCACTGTTTCTTATGTTACAGGATATCTAGCGCAATCATTTTTCTGTATGCCTGCGATCATTAGTTACTCTCAAATATTTTCTAATAATTTGGTCGAAAAAATTGTTTAGATAACTGCAAATGGTGTATCCTACCTATACCTTTAACTGTATACATGTACCATCTTGATTCCTGAACATTATTGTTGTCTTATGAATTAGTTAGTAAATAACAGTGTTGGGACCGGGTCTTCACTGCATGAATAATGTACCAGGTTGTGGTCACTGTTAATGCATTCGGACAGATCATGTACATACATGGGCCAATTTCATGCTGCTAAGCACACAAACTTGCTTAGCATGAAAATTTGTCCTTGGCAAAAACAAGGTTACAGACCAAATTTTCACGTGATCTTTATTGTTTTTGATTGATAATCAGGCTTAGCATGACAAACACGTAGAATTTTTGCTGGTAACCTGTTTTTAATGAGCAAGACTTTTTTGTGCTAAGCACATTTTTGTGCTGAGCAGCTCTATGAAATTGGCCCCTGGTATCGCAGTATTGTTACAAGTTGCCGTCTGACTGTTGTATTATTTGGCCAGTTATTGGCTGATCATGACATGCTGCATGGACAAAGATGGTAATTCAGGGGACACTTATTCGCTTCTTCTTGAAAGCTGGTCCGGTACTTAAAGGGATCGTATACGTTTGGTAATTACTCAAAAATTGAATGGCAATAAAAACTCACTTGGAATACAGCAGCTTGGGATAGTATAATGCATTTTTAGAAACTTTTCACTTCGAAGTACTGCGGTTATGGAAAAAGATATCACTTTTTATCCCAAAAAATATGAATCTGAGAAGCGTTACTGCAGTGACGTTTCTCAGATTGTGTATTCCAATGCAGATTATTCTTCCTGCGTGGACATAACCGTTCCAGATTTTCGGCAATATCTCAAAATCGTTACCACCTTTTGAAATTACATTTTTACAGGTTAGTTTTATCATTGTATAACTATATAGGATTGAAACAAACAGTGGGTTCCAATTACCAAACGTATACGATCCCTTTAACTTTACATACATTATAATCTCCCCCCACGTGATCAAGTTTTGACTAATCCGAAGCTCTCAACTCTGCAAGGTATTGACTAAAATACATACTTTACACTCTGCAAGTAATATTTTGCGTATGTTTTCCCGCCACAGTGCGAAAACTACAGCAAAGGTGTCATCGCCGGCTCAATGTGTGAAGAGCTATGCAGGCAGAGGAAGATAACGCTGGACAGCTGCATCTCCCAGGATGCATTTCACCAGGTACCGTTAGAAATGAAACTGGAGAAAGCGTGATAACAACATTGGTAGATCAATAGTACTTTTGTATTTGTAGGGCCATGATTATACAGCTGGGCAGTGTATGTATTGCAGGCCCGTACGCAGGATTTGTTTATGGGGGGGGGGGGGGGGGGGGGGGGGAGTGCGAATTTGTACAGATGGGACCAAAAGTTGAACCACATTTTGTGTGTGCCAGTACAGTTATTTCTACATCAAAATACCATTATTTACCCCGAAAAATGTAGACCTTTTGGTAATTTGGGGTGCGAATTTGTAGTGATGGGACCAAAAATGAGACCAAACTTTTTTGTGTGCCAGTACAGTTATTTCTACATCAAAATACTATTATTTACCCCGGAAAATGTGGACCTTTTGATAATTTGGGGGGTGCGTATGCACCCGTCGCACCCCCCCCCCCCCCCCCCCCCCCCCCCTGCGTCGGGCCTGTATTGGAATATGATGCAAAGAGGTTGACGCGTGTGAAGTAAAGCCTGCATCTACCGTAGGTCCATGGCAGGCGGTTCAGTGTAAGCTTTTAAAAATGAGATGTTTCCTGTAGTCTAATATGGTCCACGCTTTGCGTGAATGAAAAAACTGATGCGCATGTGTGTAAAGCCTGCAGCCCCCCCCCCCCCTAAAAAAACAACCAAAATAACAAAAACAACAAAACAAAAGAAAAAAATATAATACAAAATTGGAAATTTCTACAAGAAAATTCAATTGCCAGATTATATTACATGCTAGCAGTGACCCTCTAGTTTTCATAGAACAAGATATTTTGTATAAATTTTAAACGATTGCCAGTCGGCAATTGTTGTAAAAACCTGACTATTTTTAACCACTGCCACCAATTTATTGAATTCGTCTGAAGGAAGTCAAGGAACAGCACTTCTTTCTTGGTTTCTATGAACACAAAACTTTAAAGAGGTCAGCGTCACAATATTTACTATGAAATATGAATTCCCTAAGTCCGAACCCATCAATTTTTTTGAAAATTACAGCAAAACCAAATGTAACCTGTCGCCACAATATGAGAGTAAAGTCGGAAAAATTTCAAATTGAGATATCAGTATTTTCAAATTCTTGAGAAAGAGAGCTTTCCAAGGGTATATAACACTTGGGGTTTTTGCAATAAATACATTTTACAGCGCTCCAGAAAGTCATGGGTTTCATAAAACGTGTTTGTGAGAAAACTTACTCAATAAGTGTGCGAAAGCGACCTCGCCACCAGAGTATGCAACAGCGCCCTCTTGTGACTTACCTTATAATCATCCAAGAATTTCCAGAATCACTTTGTTTGCCGATAGTTCTTGATCCGTAAATCCTTACTTATGACCTTATAATCATCATTTAACCCAATTATCCAATCACCACGGTAATCATAAATACCCCCTGTGCGTCAATAAGAGAAAGTGAGTATGATTTTGGTTGATCTAGATATCATATTTGGAGGGATTTGACTTAGTGTTTATTGTTAGTTTGGAGTTGTAATTTACGCTGTGTTAACGTATATTGGAATTACATGTCATGTCATTCATACCTGATGCTAGGAATACATGTAATTAGGGTCTTTCCATAAAACCTGTGCTATTATACCAATGTTTGCCAGTGTAATTATAAGTGTTTGGGCCCTTTATAACTCTATATTTGTTTTCATGTAAACCATGTTATGTACACGTATGGGCTAATTATAGGCACATGTTTACATGTATATTGTTAATGTTTATGACATAATTAGGGTTTCATAGGTCTGTGCACGAAGTAATTAGTTCCCTTTGTATTATTTATCCTTTAGACCACACACACACATACCCACATACGAGGACCCACTCGTGTACTGCTAGGTGAATAAACCAATTCCAACCAGCCCATCACCAGTTTGGCCGCCTACTTCTTTTCATGGTCCTTCGAGCCGGATTCGAACCAGCGACCTTCGGATCACCATTTGAACCTCCAGAATGTCTCGCCCACCACAAGAAGACATTCTCGGCCAATCTCCCAGCGGCCATGCAGGGGATGTGGCTACCGCCAGCAGCAATCACTCCTCCCATCGTAGCAACCATTCCAGTAGTTCTGTCGCTTCCCACCTATCTGGACTGAGTGACAAATATGCTGTAAAGGTACGGACCCTTCGAACGAAGACTCGAGTTGAGGAGTTGCAGTGCCAATTAAAGGAAGATGAGGCTGCAGACCATGCGCTTCATCTAATCGACGATCAAGCTCGACAAGCCCGCCTCAAGGCTGAAGAAATAGAGCGTCAGGCTTTGCGAGAGCGTGAAGCCATAACCACAAGATTGTCTCGACAACGCAGATTGCGTAAGGCTCAACAGGAGCTAGCCGAAGCTGAAGCCATCAGCGCCATAGTTAGTGATGGGTCACCCCTGACAACCAATGTCACGGTTGCACCCCCAACAAGTACGACGCTAACCGGTGTCACCGTTGCTACGCCAAGCCATAGTACACCACCCGTGTGTACTTCTTCCCAACCAGTGACCTGTACATCACCTATAGAGTACAGCACCTTACAAGACATGCCTCTGCCAGTCATCCCAAGTCATTCAAACCTGATGGTGTCGCAGACTCCATTGATGACTACCCTTGTCAATGGCCACCCCGCACCATTGTGTGCTGACGGACATGCAGCCATGGCAGCCAGTCACATGCCACCACAGCCAGCACATCAGCCTAAACCTGCTCCCACCGGTTCCAATCCAATGGTACCTGGAGGAATGACCTCTGACCTCCTTTTGGCATCAGCCTATGGGATTCCGAAGCCAACTCTGCCAAGATTCTCTGATGGAAGAGAGAAAGAATTTACCTTACTCCGCATGGCATTGGACAACCTGATCAATGTTCATCCACACCTTACAGAACAATACAAGTTCCAGGTGATGCTCGACCGACTAGGTGGTAGAGCACTGAAACTTGCCAAGTCCTTCATGTACGCTCGTCAGCCCTACACCGAGGCCCTAGCTGCCCTAACTGACAAGTATGGTCAACCACGACAGCTCGTCCAGTGCGAGATTGCGGCCATAATGGCCACCCCTGCAATCAAGTATGGAGACACCGAAGCATTTGAGGAGTTCTCCCTAGATGTCCTCTCCCTCGTTGGAATGCTACAATCCCTTGAGGGTCCAGATGGCATCGAACTTCGTTGCGGATCACATGTCGACCGTCTGCTCAGTAAGTTAGCACCTAGCCACAGGACGAGTTTCATGGAGCACTGCCTGAAGGCGGGCATTTTGAAATCGAACTGTAGTCAAACCTACACTCTACCCCAGTTCGCAAGTTGGCTCCGTAGGAAATCTCAGTCACACAGCTTTGCCAGTAGAGCTGTGTCCGCACATACTCCAAGTATCCCGAGACCGCAGCGACACCAGGAACAACGAATGTTCAAGAAGGACACCCCAACATCGGTACTGATGACAGCACCAAGGCAAAACAACAAACCCCAGCCTTATTGTCCCTATTGTGACAACAGGGAACACTATCTTGGTGGATGTCTGGAACTCAAGAAACTGAACACTGATCAGATCATCAGTTGGATTCAGAACAAGGGAAGGTGTTGGAAGTGCGGTCGCGCCCATAAGCCCGATGATTGTACACTTAAGAAACCGTGTCACACCTGCAAACAAGTGCATTTAACTGTACTTCATGATGCCGCTCAGAGGACTACCAGTCGTGTCTACAGAGTGCAAACATCAAGCCAGACTGTCTACGTGGACAGGCCAGTCCGTCCGCATGGTGTGATGTTGAAGGTTTTGCCAGTTCTCCTTCATGGTCCTGCTGGCACCATTGAAACATATGCTATCCTCGATGATGGTTCAGAGAGAAGTATGTTGCTCCAGACAGCAGCCAAAAGGCTGAAGCTTGAAGGCCAACCAGAAACGGTTCTACTGAGAACTGTCCGTGATGACTTAGTTGAATGCCAAGGTTCAACTGCGTCTCTGCAGGTATCGCCTAAGGGGAAGCCCCACATAAAGTACACCATCACCGGAGCCTTCTCAGCCAGCAATCTGTGTCTCTCGGAGTACACATATCCAGTAAAGGCTCTTCAGCAGCGATATGACCATCTCCATCACCTGCCGCTACCAGAGATTAACCAGGCACCACCAACGTTACTTATTGGAGCTGACCACACAGATCTCATCATCTCCCGATGTCCCATAAGATCTGGACCCCGTGGTGCACCAGTTGCCATCTGCACGAGGCTTGGCTGGACACTCCAAGGACCAACTGGGAATCACAATCGACAGGTGGAGCAACGAGTCTTTAAGACCGCCACGTTCCCAGTGACGAACGACATCATGCAGCACGTGCAGATGTTATGGCAGGCAGATGTTTTTCCTTATGCCAACGAGAAGGAAGTCACCCGATCCAAACATGACCAGTACGCTCTCCAGATGCTGGAGTCTAAAACCATCCGTGTCAGCATTGATGGTGTACAACGTTATGCCACGCCCCTCCTAAGAACCAAGGATGGAGACAGATTCCAGGCAACCAAAGACACAGTTCTTCCAACCCTTAGGAGAGCAGAGAAACGGCTACAAAAGCACCCACAACTGGCAGAAAAGCACAACGAGCTTATCGCGAAGCTGGTTGACTCTGGTCATGTGAAAATTCTGACAGATGATGAAGCCGCAGGATCTGATGAATCATGGTTCATCCCTCACCATACCGTACATCACAATGGGAAGTACAGACTGGTATTTAATTGTTCTTTCCAATACCACAACCAAGTGCTCAACGAGCATCTCCTTCCAGGACCACCCCTGGGTGCCTCCCTCATCGGCGTGCTTCTACGCTTCCGGCAGCAAGCCATAGCCGTTTCCGGAGACATCAAAGCGATGTTCCACCAAGTGCAACTTCTACCAGAAGATAGGCCTCTCCTTCGCTTCCTGTGGCGTAACATGAAGGTCGAAGCCGAACCACAGATATACGAATGGCAGGTCCTCCCTTTCGGGTCAACATGTAGCCCGTGCTGTGTCACCTTCGCACTCAGGAAGCATGTCAGCGACCACAAGGAGCAGTATCCAGAGGTGGCGGCATCTGTCGACAAGTCATTTTATGTCGACAACTGCTTGGACAGCCTACCTTCATCCAGAGAAGCTAAGAACCTGGTTCATCAGATGAGAGACCTACTAGCCGACGCCGGGTTTGAAATACGTCAGTGGGCCAGTAATGACCCCACAGTAGTCGAGGATCTTCCGACAGATGCTCGTTCTAATGGTTGCGAACTTTGGCTGACCTACGGCGACACTGACTCCCTTGAGGCCACTCTTGGACTTCAATGGGATTGCAGCACAGACAAACTGCAGTACCGCCACCGACCAGTCGAATGTGAGTCCCTTAACATGAGGAACATGTACAAACTGCTAGCGAGCCAGTATGACCCCGTCGGCTATCTCACCCCATTCACTACCCGAGCCAGAGTGATCGTCCAAGATTTGTGGAAAACCAAGCGAAACTGGGACGACATTCTGGAGCCTGGCGTCATCAGAGACCAATGGCAAGCCTGGGAAATGGAGCTACCAGCATTGGCTGACATCCGGCTGGATAGGTGCTACACACCCCCTACTGTTGAGGCAGCCAACTACCAGCTCCACATCTTCTGTGATTCATCAGAGAGGGCTTATGGAGCAGTAGCCTACCTTCGAGCAGAAGATAAACAACGCAATATCCATGTCAGCTTCGTCATGGCCAGATCCAGAGTTGCCCCTAAACGACAGCTCTCCATGCCACGCTTGGAGCTATCCGCTGCCTTAGCGGGTGCTCAGCTGTGCCAATTACTTCAGACAGAGTTGAGTCTACCTGTGAAGGATGTCTTTCTGTGGAGTGACTCAACAACCGTCCTCACCTGGCTGAAGTCTGAATCCTGCCGCTATAAGGTCTTCGTCGGCACCCGAGTTGCAGAGATCCAGACCCTCACTGACATCAAGTATTGGCGTTATGTCGATACTAAGAACAATCCAGCCGATGATCTCACCAGAGGCAAGACCCTGATGGAGCTTGCCCAAGAATCCAGATGGCGAGACGGACCCCCATTCCTCTTGTTATCTCCTGACCAGTGGCCTGTCCACCCGGGCACACCACCAGAAGATGTTTCCGAGCACAGGAAGTCAACCTTCTGTGGTTCTGTGACTGTTGATCCCGCAGATCCTCCCGACCTTTCTAAGTACGACACGTGGGAAGATCTTGTCATGGCTACTAAGGAGTGTCGTGATGGGGCGGCCGACCATAGTAATCCACCTGAGCTGAGTGCTGAAGAACGGGCCGACATCGAGCTGCACCTTCACCGCCGTGCTCAGCAAGGCAATTTTCCTGATGACTTGGCTGCTCTTAAGGCTGGAAGGGATCTTCCTAGAGATAGCAGGCTCCTACAGCTAGCTCCAGAGTATGACGATTCCACTGGTCTCATCCACGTCGGTGGGCGTCTACGCCATGCAGAAGACATCCCCGAATATACTCGTCATCCCATTGTGATGGATCCAGCGCACCCTATCACCAAGCTTCTGATCCGAGAATATGACGAGAAACTACTTCATTACGGACCTGAGCGTGTGCTTGCAGAGATGCGACGCAAGTTTTGGGTTCTGCGAGGACGAGAGGCCATTCGCAAGCATCAGCGCAAATGCTTCAGATGTCAACGATGGCAAGCCAATTCTGATGTACCAAAGATGGGAGATTTACCACCAGCACGACTGCGTCTGTACAAGCCGGCATTCTTTTCCACCGGCGTTGACTGTTTTGGGCCAATGACCATCAAGACAGGGCGACGCACCGAGAAGCGCTGGGGCATTATATTTAAATGTATGACGAGCAGAGCAGTACACCTTGACCTGCTAGAAAGTCTCAGCGCTGATGCCTTCCTGATGGCTTTCAGACGGTTTGTGTCCAGAAGAGGAAAGCCCTTTGAGATGTTGTCCGACTGTGGCACCAACTTTAAAGGCGGTGCTTCTGAGTTACAGGAGGCATTCTCTGCCATGGAGCCCAGACTACAAGGCGAGCTCGCCAAATACCAAGTGAAGTTTGTCTTCAACCCGCCAAAGGCCCCACACTTTGGTGGCGTATGGGAGAGGGAAATAAAGTCTGTCAAAGCTGGCTTGAGAGTTGTCCTCAGTCAGGCTGTACCCGAACCAGTCCTGCGCACCGTGCTAATCGAAATCGAGGGAATTCTTAACTCGAAGCCGTTGGGTTATGTTTCCTCCGACCTCGCCGACCCAGATCCGATTACTCCTAACCTCCTGCTGATGGGGAGACTCGACCCATCGCTGCCACAGGTTGTCTACCCAGCAAGGGACCTACTCAGCCGAAGACACTGGAAGCATAGCCAGGTGTTGGCAGATCACTTTTGGTCGCGCTTCATCGGGATGTATCTACCCTCTCTGCAGACACGACAGAAGTGGCAACGAGATGGCGCAGCAGTAAAGACCGGTGATGTTGTCATGATCGTGGATCCCGCACTCAGTAGAGCTCAGTGGCCCATCGGACGAGTCGTCGACACCTTCCCTGGTCCAGATGATCGTGTGCGCACCGCCAATGTAGGAGTAAGGAAGAAGACCTACACTCGACCTGTTGCCCGCCTGGTACGACTCCCAGAAGTCAGCGACGAATGTGTCCAGGATGACCAGGAGAACAAGGTTCCAGCCCTCACGGACTCTGAATGAGAACTGTAGTGGCTCCGAAGCTTTCTGTTTAATAAATTCGTGTCCAAATTTAGGGGCGGCTGTGCGAAAGCGACCTCGCCACCAGAGTATGCAACAGCGCCCTCTTGTGACTTACCTTATAATCATCCAAGAATTTCCAGAATCACTTTGTTTGCCGATAGTTCTTGATCCGTAAATCCTTACTTATGACCTTATAATCATCATTTAACCCAATTATCCAATCACCACGGTAATCATAAATACCCCCTGTGCGTCAATAAGAGAAAGTGAGTATGATTTTGGTTGATCTAGATATCATATTTGGAGGGATTTGACTTAGTGTTTATTGTTAGTTTGGAGTTGTAATTTACGCTGTGTTAACGTATATTGGAATTACATGTCATGTCATTCATACCTGATGCTAGGAATACATGTAATTAGGGTCTTTCCATAAAACCTGTGCTATTATACCAATGTTTGCCAGTGTAATTATAAGTGTTTGGGCCCTTTATAACTCTATATTTGTTTTCATGTAAACCATGTTATGTACACGTATGGGCTAATTATAGGCACATGTTTACATGTATATTGTTAATGTTTATGACATAATTAGGGTTTCATAGGTCTGTGCACGAAGTAATTAGTTCCCTTTGTATTATTTATCCTTTAGACCACACACACACATACCCACATACGAGGACCCACTCGTGTACTGCTAGGTGAATAAACCAATTCCAACCAGCCCATCACCAGTTTGGCCGCCTACTTCTTTTCAATAAGTATCCTAAACAAAACACCAAAGATTGCAAAACAGGACAAGTAAGGTTCGGTTGAGCATAGCAACGGCTATGTTCTAATCATTATTACTTCTTTAAACTTTCCACACATACGGACTATTGCATAAATAACCGAAATTTCGCAAACTTGGGTCAGTTACGAAGACCTAATTTGCATATTTAATTACCGTGTTAATTAGACCACTGATCGACTTTAATCCAAACACTAACTACGCAAACACTACGCAAAATCGCGTAATGTTGAGATGGTTTTTGATCATCTGATTGCACCCAAAAAAATGGGAATATGTAGAGGAGGACTTAGGCTTTTCAAATTATGCAAAATCTCAAAATTGACCACCCCTTCACTGATATTTTGACTTGGGATGGCCATATCTCCAAATCACATTGAGCGACTTTACTCTCATATTGTGGTGAAAGGTCACAAATAGTGTATACTACCGGTACATACTGTACATGTACCGGTACCTTGAAATTATATTAACCGAAGTTCGGTACGCACATATGCCCACTATGTGCTTCATAGCATCTTTTATTCTACTCCAGCCATCTCCACTCGTCTAGATTCCAGGCAGAATCCATGGGGACGGGCTGAACGTGTTGGTTTTCATGCATTTTGAGGTACTTGCTATACAGATCATTAGCTCTGTTGGAATAAGTACGCTTACAACAAGGTGTTTGTTGAGGGATGTGGGGCTGCTTGGCTATTCCCCACAATCACTGCCTACGGGCTTGGCCAGCATGAAACGTATAATTTATTCATGCTTCCTGGGTAAAGGTAAAAGCTCACATATGCTTTTACTTCGTGGGAATTAATTCCTTGATGAGTTTGCCTTCGGCATCGTTGAAAAACTAGGCCAACACCGGCCTCTGGAATTCACGAGAAGATTCTGAAATTAAAGTGCCATGCATTGTTATTTTGTCAATGCACATTAATGTCCTATTTAACCTTATTTTCAATTTTCATGTTGCCATTCTCAATGGTATGTGTATTTTGGTGGGTGTTTTTTTTTGGTTAAATATATTTTCATCATCGTGAGCAAAAGTGTGATGTCATTGCACACTGAAACTTTAGTGTTACAGATTTAGGTACAAAAAAGTTGCTATAAACTTTAAGGTAGGATACCTTTTGCAGAAAATCGATTGTAGGCGTTTAGCAAAATGATTGAGGTAGATATCCTGTAATTGTTTGGAAAAATTCAATTTTATTTTAAAAATGCACGATCGCGGACAACAACATACAGCGAAAACAACATACAGAACCACTGCCCGATGCCGGTTGAAAACAACGCCGTTTTCCTTGCTTTTCTCAGCATCCATGATTGTAAAGCTTTGAACAGGTCAATTAAACGATATTTACTATAAAATACACCCCCACCCGAGTCATAATCCACCCTTTTATGACAATTGAAGTAAATTTACCAATGGTGTATCCTACTTTTTAGAATAATTTTCTGTCTATTTCTTTGGTGATTTGTTCTTGTGTCGATACGTGAGTGAACCATTCTCACAAGTGTTTTCAATGACCAAATTTTTGGTTAGCAATGTGAACAAGAAAACCCCTAACCTGAAATGAACATGTCTTCAAGAAATGGCATCAGCTAGCGCTTTTATCTGTTGTCCGGAAAAAACACAAACAATTTTTAAATGTTTTAATCTTACTCTTGCTCTTGTTTCCACTCCAATGTACTTCAATAAATATTTGCTCGCTAAAAATACCAGTGTATAATCATGTACTACTGCCATGCAATAAATAAACAACTCTCTCTCAGCAATAGTCTGGGTTGCAAGACGTCTTAATCGCGGTATGCAGCGCGTAGGCCGCCGATGCGGGCACCCTCTAACGTACGCCGTAGACCACGCCTTGACCTTAGAATAAGACGTCTTGGCTAACTGACATAATAGCTTGAAAAAATTCTGAGCAGAATTGTGTCGCATTGGCATGCGCATGTGACGTTGCGTACATATTTACGTGACGTAACAGAAACCAAATGTATATATGTGACCTGCTCTATGAAAATGAGTCAGATGTCGAAAATTTGACAAACAGAGTTGTGTACATGAATACCATTAGAATGAGTGCATTGTCCTCTTTAATCTGATATTTGTGGGAGGTCTGTAGAATGTTGCGTTCTTGTGCTATACCGTTTTAAATTTTGACGATTTTCGAAATCTAAAAACCCCATTCATGAGAAATCATTCATTAAACACAAATATTTCCCATAGGAGATGTACAAGTATGCAATAGAAACCCTAAGCAACAAAGCCCTTCCCACTGTGTTAATTCAGCATGTTTTAATGTAAAAATTGAAAATATAGATCCTAACCAAGGTGAAAATCATAAAATAGGAATATCAAACTTTCTTACGAAAAACCCCCTCTCCGCATTCAACCACCCAAATCTCGTATGCGCGCTGTGCGACATCTGACTCATTTTCACAGAGCGTGTGACATATTAGTACATTAGTCAGGGGTGTTAGGGATATTTTGGTTCAGATTCTTCCAAAAGCACCAAATTTGGCCCAGATGCTGCCCATACCATACCTTTCCGATTTTTGCCGGCCGCCAAGATGGGCGCCCTCTGCCGCGGTGTGTGCATCCTTAACAAACAAGACTACGTGAAGGGACACGACAATTAACAGGCCCCCACTATGAAGAAATTAACAGGGACCTGACCGATGAAACCGCGGAATTAGTCTCTCAAGCCATACGCCAACTCTACGTGGACGGACTCGTATCGAAAGACATATCTGAGTTTCTTAACCCCCGCAACCACGACATTAAAACACCTTGCCTTTACCTCCTACCGAAAGTTCACAAAAAAGTACCAGAAGGAACACGGTTCATGGGGAGGCCAATCATTAGTGGTTGCGGAGGACCGACTCAATCCATATCCAAATACATAGACTATTTCTTGCTCCCAATTGTCAAACAGCAAAGCACGTACACACGCGATTCTGGACATGTGCTTGAAAAACTAAATAACCTGACATTGGAGCAAGACAATTTATTGATAACACTGGATATAGTATCCATGTACACTAACTGCCCACAAGATGAGGCAATTGAATCAGTTTGTGACGCACTTGCAATGGCCGACGACAGACTATACGCAATACCCAAGCCCACGACAGACCACGCGCGACGTCTCCTTGAACTCATTATGCGTCGAAACACGTTTGAATTCAATGGCAAGTTTTTCAGACAAAAAATTGGCGTGGCCATGGGCAGCGAATGCAGTCCGGAGATTTGTGACATAACCTATTCAAATACGAACAAGACAAAATCCTCCCTCACAATCCCTCAATTGTGAGCTACATGAGATATAGAGACGATGTTCTTATAATCTTTAACGGAAATGAAAAGCAGGCTGCTGACCTAGTGCAATCACTTAATAAAATTCATCCTACTCTGAAATTCACGTCTGAGGTCTCGCACCGCCAAGTCACTTTTCTCGACCTTATTATCTACAAAGGTGAACGATTCATACATGAAGGGATATTGGATACTCGGGTCGCTACCAACAAAACTGATACATTTCAGTACCTAGCTCGAGAGTCAGCACACCCTAAGTCGGTATTTGGCGGATTAATCAAGGGCGAAGTGACCAGATACAAACGTATATGTACCCATTCAAAAGACTTTGAGGAGAGGGTTGAATTCTTTAAAGACAAACTTCAAAAGCGCGGATACACAAACGAAGACCTAGCCCTCCTTTCTCAAAGGGACAAGACTCCCGCGGACCCTAAGCGTGAAAAAAACAAAAATAATATCCCACTGGTGTTCGTCCTACCATACTACCCACATGTCGCGCACCCAGCCCTGAAACGGGCTATCCTCAAACACTGGCCCTTGATTAGCGAAAACGAATATCTGAATAGGCTATTTGATACCCAGCCCATCCGGGCATACAAACGGCACAAAAACATAAAAGATGAACTTGTTCGATCTAGGACTAAAGCATCTCCACAATCCAACCAAGAGGAACAAAATCTTGATGAGGAGAATCTGCAAATTATATTGGAACTATTGAAAGAACAAAACAATGATCAAAGAAATGGATCTCGAGACTAAAACAAAATAAATAAGTCAAACCCCCCCCCCCCCCCCCTTGTACTTGCCATGCGTCATATAAACCGACACACAAATAAAAACAAGGAAAGGAAAATGAATGTTATAAGAGGGTGACTGATGACGTGCATGATATAGCACAGAAAATATGCCCTGCTCCCCTTCCAAAAAAGGGGAAAAAAAGAGGGGACGGAAAATTATCACCGGTAATAATCAATCACTGTGTGAACTAAAAACAAAGGGACCACTGTGGCAATACACAAACCAGTCATCGCGTCGCCAAAACCAGAGACAGGGTTTGAAACTCCCGCTTTTAGGGAATGTCTAACCCAATTGGCCTGCAGACGTTTGATGTATTTGCCCGTCCACGAACTACAACCACGGACTGTCATCTAGCAGAGATAATGTGGCTAAAACTGACCCCCAGATGCGTGTCTTACACAAAAAAGGAAAAAAAGAGTTAAGAATAACGCTCTGGAGAGACCAGTCAAACGGCCACTTTCTAGCATACCCACTAGTTAACATACAATTACAGATTTATCTCGGCAGTTCAGTCACAAATACAATCCATATGATACTTGTCAGCAGAACCTTTTCCGCGTTTCAAAAAAATAACGAAAAGCACGGAGGGGTTCTTTTGAAACTTGTAAACGAAACCCCCCCCCCAAAAAAAAAATTCCTACAGACTGCAATCTCGCAGAAATAAATGTGGCCTGAACTGACCTCCCATGAAGCGTATATCACTAGAAACAAAACTTAAATTAAGAATTACGCTCTGGGCGGGATAGTTACGCAACCACACTGCTGGCATACCAGCACATCATAAATTATACAGATTTATCTCTGCAGACCAAGCCACAACCTAAAATCCAATGATACTTCACGCAGCAGAACTGTTTCAGCATCTCCAAAATAACGAAAACAATGAGAAAAAGTTCTGACTTGTGACAACTCCCATAAACACCCTCCCCTTCCCACATAGATTGAGTTCTGATTCACTGCAGCTAACTCTAGAATTGATTAAAAAAAAGACAAAACAAATTAACTGATCATTCCTTGAAGTATGCCTGCATAAACCGGTTTCTCTGTGCTATACCTTCTTTCAAAAGCACTCCATTAGAAGTATAATAGCCTCACAGAAAAAGAAAGAGAATTCCACAAAACCCAATATTACACGTCCTTCACATTAATGTCCTTCCCAGGTGACCCAGAATCGTTCTAAAAATTAAAAAAAACCTTGAGTGACATGTATGATTACGCTGCTTCCCAATAAACATGATAAAGTGAACAGCTGAAACAAATGATGGGAACTACCTACATGTATGTAACAATAATGGCCAATACCATTTTTTTAAGGGGGGTGGCCAATACCATTTTTAAGGGGGGTGTGACCAATTCTTAAAACTTTGTACTGGGAGGGGCTCTGCATCACCCAACATACAGCAAATATAAGGGAAAGTTTTTTTTTAGGGATCTGGGATGATGCGTACCAGAAACAACAGGTTTGACCTCATAATGACCTTTACGATGACTTTGTGGGATAAAGTTGACCTCAAATCATTAAAATAACATCAGAATCAGATTCTCCAACCCCGAAAACCCCTAAAAAAATGTATCATTTATGATTCTGGCTCTTTTAATTTCTTCACTGCGATTGACCTCTGACCCAGATGTCGGCCATATTGGATTTGTCCAATATGGCCGCCCCAGAGGGCGCCCATCTTGGCGGCCGGCAAAAATCGGAAAGGTATGGTATGGGCAGCATCTGGGCCAAATTTGGTGCTTTTGGAAGAATTTGAACCAAACAGCCCCTATAGTGCCCTAACATCCCTGACTACATGTATTCTATATAAGTTATTCCAACCATCTAAATCATTGTACACTATGCTCTGTTGTGCTGTACTGCACTGGGTGATGGTCTTGCTGTATTTTTAGCATACAAACCTGAAACAAACTGCCAGTATGACTCAGTGTAGCCGGAGCTTTTCCGGTCTCAAGGAAATCTTTGTCAGATTTACTTGAGCCCTAATTTGAATAGAAAGTTTGCATGCACCGTACTGTACAGTATGTCCCCTGGGTATTTGCAGGATATTTTAAAGTAATGAAACACATGAACTTATCTAAGATTGCAAAAAAAGAGTATTTAATACTCCTGGGGACTGAATGACAAAAACATATTTTCTGAAGCCCACAGAACAGCTGTTCGACATTTTATACCCAGGGGACATACAGTACCGTGCATGAAAACTTCCCGTTCAAATTGAGGCTCAAGTTATCCAAAATGGCAAATTGGGAAAAGGATTAGCCACCCTACATGTAATCAGTTTTTCCCTTACACCAATTCTAGGGCTTCCAGTTGATTTGAATTGTTCAGTATTCGAATATTTCGACCTTCAAATATTTGGATACTGGTAGTCAATCAAAAGAAAGCTACAAGGTGCAATCCTATTTATTACAGCTGATTATTTATTGTCCGAGGACAAGACGTCTTAATAATTTTATTTAATCCCTTTGTTTTTTGTTTTTTATTTTAGGCATACATTGGCACACTGAAGAAACCGGTAAAACATAGGAAGAACATGGATGAACCTCTGTACATCAAGCAGTCGGCTTCAGCTTCGGAAGTCGACTTCAAGAAGCCAGCCTCCGGTAGCTCCATGGAGGACCTGCGCATCATGATCTCGGCCTACCTCAAGCGACACCTGGGTGACAATGTCAAACTGGACAGTACACAGTCAAGAATACTCAACCTGGCGGACAGTAACAACGACGGCAAGGTCTCGTTGCCCGAGGCCAGGTCAGTCTGGGCTCTGCTTCAGTCCAAAGAGTTTCTGATGATGATGGTCCTGGGCGACAGCGACTACATTCCACGCCTGCTTGGATTCTGCGGGAACATGTACATCATGGAGGGCATTCACTCCTTCAGGTTATTCGGTGCGGATTTTCCGCAGCTTCTCGACTTTGTATTGCCAAATTCAGTCAAAAAGTATTTCCTAAGAAAGATTGCCCCGCCTTGGACGGACAGAGCTCACATTGTGGTGGGACTGTTGGAATTTGTTGAGGAGATCATGGAAGGACCCGCGGGGAATCTTTACATGTGCCACGTGAACGAAATGGGAATCGGGTATACGGCGTATAGCGATGTGAAAATTCTTAAGTCTGACGGTGTGTTAACTGAGCAGGCTGTTAAGACTAGCCTGCAGGATAGGATGTGCTTTGGGGACTGGGACTGCGCACTCGGGGAGAACTGTCGCTCCCCATGCGACAAATCGGGCAAATGTTCCGGGGAGATGATCCAGCCCAATCTCCAGCGTGTCTGCCACATGCTAAGTGCTTACCTCCTGGACAATGCGCCATCTGACATCCACCAGGATCTCGCAGATCTGCTCGTCAAGTGCGAGGGGTTGGAGTTCGGCAGCAAAACCATGCACATGGACCACTCGCTGGTTCTCAACAACCTCAAATCGTTGCTGTGGAAACAGGTGTCACATCTCAAGAAGTTTTCCAAGAAGTCTAAGTCTTAGAATCTGCCAGTATTCACCCTTGGTTTGGCGAGACTGGATACCAGAATGTTTCAGTGAGAGCATCTTGATGTCCGGTGCTTTTTTTGTCAGAGTAGATCGGCCTTCTGTTTGCCCACCATCAGGATAAAGTTCACCCAGCAAGCTCATCAGTAAATCCCTGTTCGCACTGGACTTATTATGATAAAACATACCGAGACGATGGGTACTTTTCCCATTTTAAGTCCAGTGCGGACAGCCTAGGACATTTTCCTCTCAGTTATTTCTCCCGAGTCCAGTGGTTACTTCTACCGGCCAACTGCTGCCCGGGAAAACTTCCCAGGTAACGTTTCCCTAGACGATAAGTCCAGTGCGAACAGCGCGTGTCGGTAAAAGCGGCCCAGGAAAACGTTCATTCGGCCCCCCAGTGCTACACAAGACACCGCGCATGCGCTCTTTGCATTGTTTACGTGCGGGCACGCTGATGCATGCAAATCGCATTGTGATCACATTCGCACGTGATAGAAGAGAGGGTGGAGTAGTTGTTGCAATCACTGACTTGCAATACCGTACCGACGATAGCGTCAATGATGCGATCGGACAAAAAATGGGTACACCGGGGTCAATGCAGAAAGGTCACGCAAAGCGCCCTCACGAGTGATTATAATGACAGCTCGGCTACTTCTCCCGCGGTCTCGGTAAAATTTTCCCGTCTCGAAAGTCCAAGTGCGAACAGTGGTAACATTTGACCATTTTTTATTTTACCATCATCTCGGAAAAACCTTAAAAAAAAAAGTCCAGTGCGAACACGGTTTAAGGTTACTTGTAAGAACACGGGCAGTTTATCTCAAGACATTATTATAAAACCAAAAATACATTTATGTACATGTACCTGTCAGTATTTTTACGTAAACTGTATGTGTGTTTGGTCATTTATTTCCAGAATACAACTCGGACAAAAGTTGGATCTTCAAATAAAGCTAATTCAGATTTGTTTTGTTTACAGTTTGAGCCAATGCCATTAGCCTGGCATCTGTAACATGATATCCCTGGAGCCCTAACTGGTCTGGTGTACTTTGATGTATTCACCACAGTCTAAGACTATGAGAGCTAATCCCCATTGGACAATGCCAAAGATGGATACTGCAGTCTGACCCGATGGATCTCATGAAACTGACAAATAGTCTATTGTCCCTTTAAATTAAAGGCACAATTTTCATCTTTTGAATAGTTGATTGTGGGAGCAGCATTACATCTTGTACACAGCCATTTAGTCTCTGAAGAAGAGATTTGTATATTTCAGGTCATTCCAGCCACTAAGCAGTTTGCAGCAGTATTAATCGTATTCACATTAGATTCGTAACAGCCGGCCCACCCTGGCAAGCTCGCTGGTTGAGGGGTTGAAATGATGCACTAGTAAGTGTTAAATGTAGAGTCCCACCCGAGTAATTTATTTATTGTTTTACAATCACTTGGGATAACACAGAGCATAGTGCTTCTAAATTCGGTACCCTGTGGAGACCTGAACACAATGGGGACAATGGGACTCAAAATGTTTTCACTTGGTATATTTCTGAATTGGTCTCAAGAAGGTTTTTAAGAAATACCAAGTAGATTCATGGATTTTACTTGGGGTTAGTGTTTGGGTATGGTTTTTGGTTATGGTTATGGTTATGGTTATGGTTATGGTTATGGTTATGGTTATGTTTAGGTTTTGGGTTATGGTTATGGGTTTTTGGTTATGGTTATGTTTAGGTTTTTGGTTATGGTTATGGTTATGGTTATGGTTATGGTTATGGGTTAGCGTTAGGTTTTAGGTTAGGGTATATACTATTATTTGGTCAACCCAGGAAATTAACCGTACATGTATGAACAATTTGAAGAGAATTGTTGACACTCCAAAAATGTTGTACACAAATGTTGTACAAAGAGATACAAATTTGAGATACAAATTGGCGGATATATTTTGAATTTATATCACCACGAATTTCATCTGATAAATAGTTTAAGAACTTTGTAAACATTTTGCCTGGTTTTGGAGAAAGATCATGTGTGTCAGTTATATTTTTTAGAGAAAAAAAAAATTCAATTTGTACAAATATAAATGTGGTTTTAATTGTTTACATGGGAACTTGTGCAAATTTTTAACGACAAATTACTGGTGATTGTACTGCAGGACTTGTATTAAAATTTTTATTTTTCAATCATTTCTATATATGGAAGAACAATTATCTGTACATATTGAAACCATCAGAATTATAGGAAATGAAATACAGATTACTTTTGAAATGCTGATGTATTTTGAATATACACCAAGTTGCATGCTGCTTTAAAACCATTTACACATTTTGTCACATGACAGTTTAGCACCTGTACATACATGTAGTCTATTTTTAGTCTAAATTTAACAACTGTGGCTGACATGTTGAATCTTTGATACAACTTACATATGTATATAATTGAAGGTACATCCTACATGTGCACAAGTATTCCTACCGGTACTTTCTCATTTTTGTAGTTTGTTTTACCTTTCTCCTGCGTTTCCTTCTGTTTTCTTAAAGGTAGGATACACAATTGGAAATTGCTTGAATTATCAGGAATGGGTGAATTTTGGGGGTTGTATTTTATAGTAAATATCGTTTAACTGACCTGTCGTTTCGTCAGTTTGGCGTTCGTTCTTTACTGGCGTCGGGTAATTGTTCTTGTTTTTGTCCGGCGATCATGATTTTTTTTAATTATTCGAAACAATTATGGGATATCTGGTGCAATTATTTTGCTGGATGGCTAGAATCATTATTTACTTTCAAATAAGTAATATATTTCTTCATAATTTGATATTTAGTAAATATTTTTGATACCTGCAAAAGATGCCACATGAGGCTTATTTATTTCATTCAACACCCAACAGCGCTATAGCGCCAATTACAGGATGAGAGAAGATAATTTGAAGAAGTTACAGTTTTTAGAGGTGGGAGTAAAACCCCAGAAGAATATCCTGGGAGAAACCCACGGAGTCAGGCAGAGACTGAAAACCCAATCCACATATTGGCCCAGGCCGGATTCGAACCTGGGTCATAGTGGTGGAAGGCGAGGTAAGAACCGCTACGCCAACCTGATGCTGTGTAAAAATGTCCTACATTTATCCAGATTATATCCTGCTTTAAACAAAATAAAATAAAAATTGATCCAATTTTTCTGTAGCTTTTTTGTTTCCAACTCACGATTGATAAAGGAAATTCAGTGGTGCTTTCTCCAACGATACAGTAGACATGGTAGAAACCTCTGTGGATTAGTTAAACATTGTTATGGCCATGTCATGAGGTGTGAATATTATGACATTAAAGGGATCGTATACGTTTGGTAATTACTTGGTAAGAAGTACAGCAGCTTTGTATAGTATAATGCATTTTTAGAAACTTCTCACTTGGAAGTACTGCGGTTATAAAAAAAAATATCACTTTTTATCCCAAAAAAATTGAATCTGAGAAGCGTTACTGCAGTGACGTTTCTCAGATTGTGTATTCCAATGCAGATTATTCTTCCTGCGTGGACATAACCACTCCAGATTTTCGGCAATATCTTAAAATCGCTACCACCTTTTGAAATGAAATTTTTACAGGTTAGTTTTATGGTATATATCTATAACTGTATAGGATTAAAACAAACAGTGGGTTCCAATTACCAAACGTATACAATCCCTTTAACTTACATGAAATCGACATTTTACAAGTTAATTTACCGTCATGCATAAACTATGGAGTAATTTACTAAGGATCTCTCATCCTTGCTAGTTCCAACACCAAACTCCTTACCCAAACTGTTAGACAGAGATTATGCATATGGTGGTATGCCCCTGGTTGTACCATATATGTATGCCTAAATCCATGTAAAGAACTTATCATTTCAGTGCAGTACCAACTCTAACAAATTCCAACAAAGCATTTTTAATTTAATTAATGAGTTGGGGTAGTTATTTGGAAAAGGCATTTAGCACAAATACTTCTGAATAAAAATGTCAAAAAATACAACCATATACATGTACCTGTACATTGACAACTTAAAAAATCTACCCGAGTTTTTAAAGTACACTATCAGTGCAACTCCGCTTAATTTTTTTAAACATTTTTCTACATACAAATGTATATACGCTAGAACTCGTCATTTATTGTATTTGCAGTGTAAAGTAAATAATCATGGGATCCTCATAAAATTGGAGGATTTAGGACTATTTAATAGTTTTCCATGTGTACTTTTGGTGTAGAATATGTGCATCGGAGCAAATAAGCTAACTAACAAAACTCAAGTCCAGTATTCATGACAGTGAAAATGTAGAGAATCTAGCCAAAATGCAATTAAGGACATGCAATGTAATAATTAGGTGTCCAGGGTATCGTTAATGTTCGCAAGGTCCTCATTTTGCCACAGAACAGCTGCAACAGCATGAACATTCATTATTTTATACAAGTATGTCTGGGGATGGTAAATTTAAAGGGATCGTATACGTTTGGTTATTACTCCAAAAATTTATGGCAATAACAAGTTACTTGGTAAGAAGTACAGCAGCTTTGGATAGTATAATCCTTTTTTTAGAAACTTTTCACTTCGAAGTACTGCGGTTATGGAAAAAGATATCACTTTTTATCTCCAAAAATTTAAATCTGAGAAGCGTTACTGCAGTGACGTTTCTCAGATTGTGTATTCCAATGCAGATTATTCTTCCTGCGTGGACATAACCGCTCCAGATTTTCGGCAATATCTCAAAATAGCTACCACCTTTTGGAATGGAATTTTTACAGGTTAGTTTTATGGTATATATATCTATAACTATATAGAATTGAAACAAACAGTGGGTCCCAATTACCAAACGTATACGATCCCTTTAACTGCAGTTAGTTTCAGACACAAAAATAGCAGCGTATTTAATTTATAATGGATAATGAATGAAACCTTGAGTTAAAAATTGTGATAAACTTTACATACATTATTGCAACATCAAAAACAGTAAATTGGACTCTGAAATGTTGATGTACATGTACATACATGTGTAACATGTGTACATGTAACTCTAGTCTGGAGGCCGAATACATTCATAGATTTAGAGAACCTTAACAATATAGAAGCTTGAAACACATTCTTGTTTTGATATGATACAGATTGTTTACTCAGTTTTTATATCATTTGTTCAAATGTTTTCAGATTTTTAAAAGTTATTATTGGATGTATTCCTTTAAATGTTTTCCTCTGCTATGATTTTCCTGTTTAATTACTATTGCGTAAATATCACAATTTATGACATTATAAACCCCAAATATTCAGTGTTGTTCAAGTTAAAATGATAGCGGAATTATGTCTTAAGTTTGTTTTTTGCAATATTTACTTTTTAATTGCGAGTTCATCATCAGGTTGTACATCTCTATATGTATTGACATTATTTTGAAAAAAAATCTATATTTTTATGGTGGAAATGATTTTGAAGTGATGGGGAAATATTGGTGACTCCAGTGTTAACCTGTTAATTATAACGTGTGATTTTTTTAATTTGTGTGTATTGTTAATATTTCAACAACACAAACAACATTTGCAAGGTGAGTGCACTCCTACAGTCCTTTGTGATGAAGCTGTGTTTAAATTGTACACAGATCCCGAGCCTAATTTTTAAGGAAGTCACTAAAAACTAAGCAGTTTAGCGGTTCATGCGTTATTTTTCAAGGCACTTATGAACACTAAACCGGTTTTCCCTTCAACCTTGTTCTTTGGTTAAAATAACCCATAAAAAAAATTGTCAAAGAAAAAGACAAACGTTAACGATAGTCGGATTCGAGCCACATAATTTTCGATCCATACCTCTCCTCTCTACCAACTATGCTATTGGCGAGTCGGTTGAGGAAGCCGTTCTTTATAGTTCTTGAATGTATAATAATGAGTTGCCATTGCTCTTTCTCATCATACATTCATGCATCAAGAAAAAAAACCGAACCGCTACACCGGTTAGTATCAAGTGTCTTCCTATTCTTAAAACTTTATGTGCAGATTTGGCACTTCTCTAAAACCACATTCCCTTTGTAGGTAGGCCAGTTGTACATGTACATTTTTTATCAAATTAAGTTTTATCACTTATCCGGTTTGAAGGATGTATATTTGCGAGAAAACATTTTTTTTATATTTTTATTATAGGTTTAATTCCCCATTAAAATTGTTATGTAAATCGCCCATCACAAGGCCAAAGGCTACTCGAAGCAGGGATGTAGTCAAGTCCATTACAAGTTCCTGTAAGTCCCGCCAAGTCCATCACAAGTCCTCCAGTTCCAATTCAAATCACAAGCTATTCAAATCAGCTTTGACAAAAGCATTCCTTTGTCATTATTCAATCAGTTACTTTTGACTGGCTTTATGACTGGACTTGTGAAAGGACTTGTGCAAGTCTTAATCAAGATCTTGCAGGGACTCGAATACAACTCTGACTCGAAGTGTAGAAGAACCAGCCCCTCAGGTCACACTGAAATACAAGACATGATCTCTTCACAGCACGAATGGGACAGTCCAAAGCAAGGCATGAATAATACCTCTACGTACCCATAATATTTTAAGTGTCCTAGCCCAGGCCGGGCTCAAACCCCCAACCTGTAGTATATACTGTATATTCGCAGACCACGATGTTCAATGCTCCAGACAACTACAGACCACAGCACTTCCCCATGCATAAGGAAATAAGAATTATTTAATTTCTAAATATATGTGCCATCAATGGTATACTTTGTATTGAATGTGATGTTGCTAAAGGGAATAAAAATCATTTGCCGTTGCTGTAATTTTCAACAATAGTGTGGAGTGTGTATAGGTCAAAGGGATAATTTTCAACAATACTAGTGTGGAGTGTGTATATCGTGCTGGGTATGGGGAAAAAACCATCATGTTCTGGTAGTCGGGTACCCCCCCCCCCCCCCCCCCACCTATGCAGAGTAATTTGTAGACGTTGGGGAATTTTAAGATCAGAGAATCAGCTGTACCCCAAGTTCAAAGACGTGTAATCAATTGCAAAGAAAATGTGGAATAACTATTAAATAATTATGAAGAAATAAGAGAAGTAAGTATTTTTTCAGCGCTAGTCAACAGACCAGCATTGGAAATTGATACAAAAATACCACTTTACTTGAAAATGTCAGCACACCAGGAGCCATTACTTTACAGGATGCTTCAGACTGCCATTCATTACCTAACAGTCGTGTAAAGTATTTGGTGATAATTCGGTCATTAATTTGTTTTATGTTTGCAAAATGTATATTTCCTATGATCCTGGCTTAAACATGTATGCACATTATTTAGTAGAGGATAACTCAACTGTTTTAGGCTAATATGACCTCAAGGAACAACTTGCGATGTGTGCCAAAATCTCTATCCGGGGCGAACAGCCCGCAAATGACCACGCCCTTTTTAAAATGACCACGCCTTTTTTGTTTTGAAGTGCTACTTCCGACATTTGCTGGATCGCCTGGTGCTTTTCACTGAGAATCTTATCATCCTGGGCGACTTTAACATTCACTGGAACGACACCAATACGAATGACACCTCTTTGCTGATTTACTGATGCGCTACAGTCTCAAGCAGCTTGTAAAGAAAAGGACTCATACTTCTTGCCGTACCATTAATCTGGTAATTACTTCCAAATCAGACTAGTCCGTCTCTATGTATGACTGGCTATCTGACCACTGTGCACTCCACTGTGCACTCCACTGTCAGTTAACATGGAAAAACCGAAACTTGAAAGAATCAAGGTCATGTATCGTATAAGATCAAGTCAATTGATCCGGTTCTGTTTTTGCAGGATATCATAGCCTCTTCGATTGTCACAAAGCCTGCTACCTCCCGGATTACAATGGTTGAGCAGTACAACAATTAACTTAATCAGCTTCTTGATATTCACGCTCCTGGGAAAACCTGCCATATAGTCAACAGGCCAGCCATCCCTTGGTATAGTGACATCATCACTGCAGAAAAGAAGAAACGTTGCTTACTTGAACGGCCATTGCGTAAATTCAAATACACCATGAGATGTTTAAAGCTTAGCGTGACCCGGTTAAGCTCATGTTTGTTCAAGCAAAGTCACGTTTCCACAAGTGATACCATCCAGAACTGTAGAGGTGACCAAAAGGCGCTTTTAAAAGTCATCAATCAACTCATGCATATCAAAAAGACGTCCCCAATTCCTCAACCACATTCGTCTGATCAAAGAAGTGCATCTCTACGCTGACGACACACATATACTTAACTTACATATCCCGTAACCTTAAAACACCGGGTGTTAAAGAATACACAGTTACACAGTACACAGAAGTCTGATGATTCGTCAGACGTAATGGTGTGTATGCTTCACAACGACTTAATATATTTAGATAGTAGTTGTTTGTTTAGTTGACGTACGCTAGATCTAGCGTACGATCTGTACCTAGTCAATTCTTATGTCGAGTCTTATGATTTTGTAAGAAGGAACAGTTTTTTTAATATTAGTCCCCGAGATTGTGATCTCAAAACCAGAAGGCCTGCCAGATCCCTGCACGTGTGGCAAGTGTGCGCGCAAAAATGGGTGTTCCTGCCGGGTAGCTTGGATCCATTTTTTATGGTGGCCCTGGAGGGACATAAAAAGTCGTGAATATTTTCGCGACTATACGCGAAAAAAATTCGCGACTGGTCGTGAATTTTTCACGACTAGTTTTTCGCGACTAGTCTTGAAATTATCCACGACTAGTCGCGAAAATATTCACGACCAGTCGTCAATTTTTGTCGTAAATATTTTCCCAGCAACTTGAAGAGTTCAACAGTGTACATCTCATGGGATTATTAGTGTTTATTGGGAAGGGGCGTAATCATACACGCGGCTTGTTTTTTGTTTTATTATTAGAACGATTCTCGGTCACATGGGAAGGACATTACAATGAAGGACGTTTAACGCTGGGTTTTGTGGATATGTTTTTTCTTTTTCTGTGAGACTATTATGTTTTTTAGTTAAAGATGAAGTGTTTTTGCAATGTGTTTATTGGGAAGGAGCCTAATCATACATGCGGCTCAAGTTTTTTTTAAAATTATTAGAACGATTCTCGGTCACATGGGAAGGACATTACATTGAAGAACGTAACACTGGGTTATGTAGATTTGTGTTTTCTTTTTTCTGTGAGACTATTAGGTTTTTTAGTTAAACTGAAGATGAAGTGTTTTTGCAATGTGTTTATTGGGAAGGAGCGTAATCATACATGCGGCTCACGTTGTTGTTTTTTTATTAGAACGATTCTCGGTCACACGGGAAGGACATTACATTGAAGGACGTGTAACGCTGGGTTATATGGTTTTTTTAATTTTTTTCTGTGAGAATATTAGGTTTTTTAGTTAAAGATGAAGTGTTTTTTTGCAATGTGTTTATTGTGAAGGAACGTATATCATACATGCGGCTCACGTTTTTTTGTAATTATTACAACGATTCTCGGTCACATGGGAAGGACATTAAATTGAAGGACGTGTAACGCTGGGTTATGTGGATTATTATTATTAATTGTTTTTCTGAGAGACGGTTTTTTAGTTAAAGATGAAGTGTTTTTGCAAGCAAATAGCAAGGAGAAACCGGTTTATGCAGGCATACTTCAAGGAAAGATCAGTTTATTTGTTTTGTGTTTGTTTGATCAATCCTAGAGTTAGCTGCAATGAATCAAAAATCATTTTATATAGGAAGTGGAGGGTGTTTATGGGAGTTTTCACAAGCCAGAACTGTTTCTCATCGTTTTCGTTATTTCTTTTTTAGATTTTGAAACGGTTCTGCTGCGTGAGGTATCATAGGATTTTATGTTTGTGGCTGGTCGGCAGAGATAAATCTGTATATATTTATTTACGCATCTGGGGGGTCCGGTTGTAGCCACATTATCTCTGCTAGATGACAGTCAGTGGTTGGAGTTCGTGAACGGGCAAGTACATCAAACGTCTGCGGGCCAATTGAGTTATTTGTTCTCTGAGAGCGGCACTGCGGGAGTTTCAAACCCGGTCCCTGGTTTTGGCGACGCGATGACTGGTTTGTCTATTGCAACAGTGGTCCCTTGTTTTTAGTTCACTCAGTGATTGATTATTACCGGTGATAATATGCCGTCCCCTCTTTCCCCCCTTTTTTGGAAGGCGGAGCAGAGCATATTTCTGTGCTATTCCATGCACTTCATCAGTCACCATCTTTTCAGTTTACTTTCCTTTTTCCTTGTTTTTATTCGTGTGTCGGTATATGACAGATGGCAAGGACAATAACCGGATTTTGGGGGTAGTGATCAAAGGGAGGATATCTTGACTTATTTATTTTGTTTTAGTCTTGAGACCCATTACTTTGATCATTGTTTTGTTCTTCCAATAGGATTTGCACTTTCTCCTCATCCAGATTATTTTGTTTCCTCTTGGTTAGACCAGTTGAACTTAGTTAGACCATGGAGGAAGCCTTCCTTTATGGTTAGACACATGTTAGATGCATCAACCAGTTTAAACTCTTTACATGTATGTATTCATTCTATGTTTCTCAACACATGGAGGAATTATGCTCAATCCACCAATGGATGTTTTATTTTAATTAGGCCCTGACTGTTTATAAATAATTTATTTGGGAATGTTATAGGGGTAAGTAATTCTTTTAATTAGAGAGCTCCTTTGGAAAGAAATTTGTTAACTGAAATGGACTAGACCGTCTTTTTAAAGATTTACAAATTACATTATTAAAAAAAAAGAAAAAAAAAAGAGTTGGCTCGCGAGGCAGCGCCGTTTGTCTGATTTTGTGTTGTTTCCTTTCATCCCGTGTTTTGCTGGTGACTGCTTTAATGTTGTGTGCTATTTGTATAATAATAGTAGGTTACGTGCGTTTGTATACGGTAATCGTTACACGGCACTAATTGGGGATAAATTTAAGAAATTGTTTACACATGGATTGGGCCTGCATGCACAGATGATTTTGGCATGTACCTTGTGCCAATGTGACACCAATAGCCTATTGGGGGTACCGGCTTCGCGTTCATCAGTAGAGCGCGTCTTCAGTCATGGCGGCATCACCATGCGCCCCCACCATGCTCGACATCGAGACAAAATGTTATCAAACTTGATATTCCTTAAATGCAACCATTTCTAATGTGTGCTAGTACAAGTGTGTATTTTTCCACTTTGGCATATTTGGCCTTTGACTTTAATTTAGTTTTCATGTGAAGAAAAGGTCAGAGTGAATGAGCTCTTATTCATGGATTGAATTTGTTAACTGGTCTATAACAGGTTTTTGATTGTACTTAAGTTTGTCACAAAATCATGGGAGTGGGCTTATTTCGGGACATTTTTTATTTATTTATTATTTTTTTAAGACTGTTTTGCTTTGTTTTTCAAAATATAAAATAAAACAAGTTTAATGTCGGGCGTATTTTGTAGGGTCGGGCAGGGACGACCAGCAACTTTTTTCGTATCTGGCCTAATGGACCCGCATGTATACCAGGCTGTGGCCGTTTGTACGCGGTACTACACACCACACATATTTTGATCCCGTGATTTGACGATAAATTACAAGAAAAATATGCATAGAAAGTTCTAAATATTTAAAAATCGTCATCATCTAATCCTCGTCTAGTATTTGTAAAAATCCCAGGGTGGCATCGAAATGGATTTGGAAATTGGTCAATTTGCAAGCTGGGTGTGTTGGCTCTGATGTGTCGCTCCATGTTACAATACATTTGAACATGGTGCTGGAGTTTCTAGACTTTTGGCTGGAAAACTACACATAGAAACTGTATATGAGACTGACGTAGCATCTTCAGTGGATTCTATCTCAATTTGTCGTTTAGAGTGGCACCATAATCGGTTTTAAAATGAGTTGTCAGTGCATGACCCCCTTATTATAGTGTAAATATTGATAATTATTATTGATAATATTGTTTTACATAATATATGTATGTGTGTGTGTGTAGCTATGTTTGTGAAAGTGCAAACGTACAATGTAGGGGACCCCGCTTGCAAATCGATTTGTAATTTCTAAATTCATTTCGATGCCACCCGTACTCTTGGACTTTCACAAGATGTGAAATAGAAAATAATACGATTTTTAAATTTCTTGAACTTTCTCTGCATAGTTTTCTTTAGCCTTGGTCAAGGCGTCATTACCCGTCCGTACGTACACGTACATGTACGCACGTCGATGCCACGATGCTCGAAATTTCGTAGGACTGTCTTGCGACGACTCCCGATGACCCACGATTTGCCAAAATTTTATGTCGTGTCGTGGAACAATTGCGTCGTGGGTTCGTTGTGACTATAGGCCTTACCACGACAACATTTCGTACGATCCGTTGTGACCGGGGTTTATTAACACAGAGCCCTTTGGGTGAAACGGAGCAAATCAATTCCCATAGACCTAAGGGCTAAAACGCCCATACTTTCACGATCTTATTAAAATACTTAGAACTCTCACGTGTTCAGGGACTACAGAAACATGACGACCAGCATGTCATATTCTTTTCAATTTTTGGTTGGTTGACCGATGATTTTTTTTGAAAAATTCTTACCCAATGCAAACAAGACAATTTTATTTAAATTTCTAAATTTCCAATGAAAAATATATACATTGCCACCCTACTCCCGAGTGTCGCGAGGCAGCGCCGTTTGTCTGATTTTGTGTTGTTTCCTTTGAGCCCGCGCTTTGCTGATGACTTCTATTTGTGTGGCGCGCCCTCTATCGACATAAAATAAGTCGAATTTTCGGACAATTAATGCGTGGGCGGCTCATTAACCCTGAAAACACAGTTTCTCCTTCTTTCTTTGAGCAGATGTACATGTAGGATTAGTGCTATTACTCCAGCTTCCAAACCTATTAAGTCACATCGATTTCAAACAGTGTTGACTGGTAGTCGAATGGCCGAGTTGTTAGGCTCCTCGTCTGCGGGGTTCCATCCCCTGGGTTCGAGTCCCCGTTGTGCCCGACGTCATTTTTTCCCAGTTTTAACGCGCGCGATTTCGCAATCTTATCTATAAAAGAATTAATTGATCGTCTTCATTCACCAACCGGAGTTAGCTCAGCGGCCTAATTCGTCAGGCTGGTACTGTCCGCGGAGTTCAGGTGCGCACCTTAGTATAGGTGTAAAGGGTCCCCTTTTGCTTGGCTCCTTTTTTAAATTTTCTTGATCATCCCCTTTCCTTTTTTTGTTTTTCTTAAACTTTAGTTGAATTATCCAGCCCTTATGTTCAGTTTACATTAGTTGTATAGCCTTTTTCACCCCCTGCCTGAGAGTGGACTGACCCATTGGCCATGAGGGTGAAGCAGTTGGGGTGATTGACCCAGCACCTCAGTGCTGTTTCAACATAATCCCTGACTGCTGCTCCCTTTGTCCTTCTCCTTTCAGGTAGGAAATTTCCTTAATTTTGCTGCATTTGTATAATGACATTTTTTATACAGTGATTTGGAAATCTTTAAAATGTTTTACTATGGTTGTTGTTATACTTTCAAATCAGAATTTAATGATTTTTCTATATTTAAATTGGGAAGGGTTTCGAGCCTTTGCTTTATTTTATACTGTGTGGAACTGGTCACACTGACCCAATTTTGTCCCATTTTGGAATAGAGTTCATGTTATTTTCCTGGAATTTCCCCTTTAACCGAAGGCTATTTTGAATAATTAAGTAGATTTCCTGTAAGTTCAGGCTTAAGAGATTAGGTTTTGTATTGGATTTTGTTTGTTTGACTTTTCTAAGACAGTGAGTTTTTAAGAGGATCTTTTTCATTTCTGTTGAGTTTTATTCACAAAGTTTACTGTATACAATGTGTTATCATGTCCAGACCAGGACAGACCCTTGCATTATGGCCTGAGCCCTGGTCGGACATTCCTGAACCATATGGTTAGGTCATTAACTCCGAACCTTGGGGCTCAGTAGTAGCTAGTAGCCAGGCTAGCCTGGGATAGTATGTCTGTGACAGAGGTTAATTGACCATTTCCTTTTTGTTTGTTTAAACTGAAGGCAAGTGCCAGGCTAGGCATAGTCAGGATTGTTTATTGGGAAAGTTGTAAGTAACTTTTCCACCATTTAGATATTTTATGTTTTCTATTAAAGTCTTTGTTTGGATTTGTGGACCCAGTTGGGGCCAGAAGCAGGCCACAGACCAGAATATAGTTATAATATTCTTATCATTCTTGAAGGTTTAGTTTTTCTTTTCTTATTTTAGGACTGTTAATAGGAAGCTTATGTTTTTTTTGCTGATTGAGATTTTGTTTTATTTTCCTTTTGAGGTTAAAATCATTATTTTTATTTGTATCTTATTTTATTTTATTTCATGATTTTGCTTTAGTTTGATGTATAATTAGCTGTAGAAGTTAATTGCTAGTAGTTTCTTGTAATTTTTGAAGAAAGATTTGATTTGTTTATTTTAATTATTAAAGTGCTGTTTCAACATAATCCCTGACTGCTGCTCCCTTTGTCCTTCTCCTTTCAGCCGGCTATAAAAAGGGAATATCAACCCCCCACCCCCATTTACATAGGGACGGAGCTCGTTTGCTTGCATAGGCGGCAAGAGCTAGGGCCTCGCTCCGTCAGTCCTCCCTTTACGGTTGCGTGGCCTACGGGTTACATGAACATGGACAGGGAAGGATGTGTGGTGGGCCGGGAATCCTAGAACCCAAAAGAGTCCTATATGGGTGGTCGTTCAATGAGTAAAGTCATGGGTCCGATCCCCTGAATGCTTGGTCAACACCACATAACTTTTTTTCTTCATTCTACACTGGAGCTATATTACTCCAGTTTTCAAACATAAGTCACATCGATTTGAAACAATGTCGACTGGTAGTCCAATGGCCGAGTGGTTAGGCTCCTCGTTTGCGGGGTTCCATCGCCTGGGTTCGAGTCCTCGTCCTGGCCGATGGTTTGTTTTTTTGCAGTTTTAACGCGCGAAACTTCGCAATCTTATCTTTAAAGGATTTAAATTATAGTCTTCAAATACCAACCGGAGTTAGCTCAACGGCTTAATTCGCCAGGGTGATGAGTCCTATATGGGACTCGGTCAATGTGTTCAGTCATAGGTCCCTACCCCTGAATTGCTTAGTCAACACCACTTTACTTTTTGTTCTTTATTTTTCCCTTACCACCAATGCAGACGTACGTTCTGTTCTTTTCTTGATTTACTTAAAAAGAGGGGGGGAGTAATAAAAGGGTTACTTCATTCTACACTGGAGCTATTACGCAAGTTTTCAAACATAAGTCACATCGATTTTAAACAACGTTGACCGGTAGTCGAATGGCCGAGTGGTTAGGCTCCTCGTTTGCGGGGTTCCATCGCCTGGGTTCGAGTCCTCGTCCTGGTCGATGTTGTTTTTTCCCGCATTTTTAACGCGCGCAATTTCGCAATCTTATCTTTAAAAGAATTTAATTATAGTCTTCAAATATCAACCGGAGTTAGCTCAACGGCTTAATTTGTCAGGGTGAAGAGTTCTATAATGGGAGTCGGTCAATGTACGCAAGCGGGGTGTGTTGGCTCTGATGTGTCTCTCGACGTTACCGTACATTTGAATGTTATGTTTGTAAACGTACAATGTAGGGGACCCCGCTTGCAAATCGACTTGTAATTTTTAAATCCAAATCCATTTCGATGCCACCCTGGACTTTCACAAGATGTGGAATAGAGAATAATACGATTTTTAAATTTCTTGAACTGTCTATGCATAGTTTTCTTTAGCCTTGATCACGGCGTCATTACCCGTCCGTACGTACATGTACGTACGTCGATGCCACGATGCTCAAAATTTCGTAGGACCGTCTTGCGACGACCCCCGATGACCCACGATCTGCCCAAATTTTATGTCGTGTCGTGGAACAAAATGCGTCGTGGGTTCGTTGTGACCAGGCCTTACCACGACAACATTTCGTACGATCCGTAGTGACCGGGGTTTCAACACAGAGCCCTTTAGGTGAAACGGAGCAAATCAATTCACATAGACCTAAGTGCTAAAACGCCTATACTTTCACGATCTTATTAAAATACTTAGAACTCTCACGTGTTCAGGGACTACAGAAACATGACGACCAGCATGTCATATTCTTTTCAATTTTTGGTTGGTTGACCGATGATTTTTTTTGAAAAATTCTTACCCAATGCAAACAAGACAATTTTATTTAAATTTCTAAATTTCCAATGAAAAATATATACATTGCCACCCTACTCTCGAGTGTCGCGAGACAGCGCCGTTTGTCTGATTTTGTGTTGTTTCCTTTGAGCCCGCGCTTTGCTGGTGACTTCTATTTGTGTGGCGCTCCCTCTATCGACATAAAATAAGTCGAATTTTCGGACAATTAATGCGTGGGCGGCTCATAAACCCTGAAAACACAGTTTCTCCTTCTTTCTTTGAGCAGATGTACATGTAGGATGGAGCTATTACTCCAGCTTCCAAACCTATTAAGTCACATCGATTTCAAACAGTGTTGACCGGTAGTCTAATGGCCGAGTTGTTAGGCTCCTCGTCTGCGGGGTTCCATCCCCTGGGTTCGAGTCCCCGTTGTGCCCGACGTCATCTTTCCCCAGTTTTAACGCGCGCGATTTCGCAATCTTATCTATAAAAGAATTAATTGATCGTCTTCATTCACCAACCGGAGTTAGCTCAGCGGCTTAATTCGTCAGGCTGGTACTGTCCGCGGAGTTCAGGTGCGCACCTTAGTATAGGGACGGAGCTCGTTTGCTTGCATTAGCGGCAAGAGCTAGGGCCTCGCTCGTCAGTCCTCCCTTTACGGTTGCGTGGCCTACGGGTTACATGAACATGGACAGGGAAGGATGTGTGGTGGGCCGGGAATCCTAGAACCCAAAAGAGTCCTATATGGGTGGTCGTTCAATGAGTAAAGTCATGGGTCCGATCCCCTGAATGCTTGGTCAACACCACATAACTTTTTTTTCTTCATTCTACACTGGAGCTATATTACTCCAGTTTTCAAACATAAGTCACATCGATTTGAAACAATGTCGACTGGTAGTCCAATGGCCGAGTGGTTAGGCTCCTCGTTTGCGGGGTTCCATCGCCTGGGTTCGAGTCCTCGTCCTGGCCGATGGTTTGTTTTTTTGCAGTTTTAACGCGCGAAATTTCGCAATCTTATCTTTAAAGGATTTAAATTATAGTCTTCAAATACCAACCGGAGTTAGCTCAACGGCTTAATTCGCCAGGGTGACGAGTCCTATATGGGAGTCGGTCAATGTGTTCAGTCATAGGTCCCTACCCCTGAATTGCTTAGTCAACACCACTGTGGTGACCACCCCAGGTGGCATTTGACATGTAAACAATGTCACGTGATTTTGTATTACCAATGAGCGTCCGTCTTTCATGGATCGCTGGTAGACGGTTTTCTGTTGTTCCACCATTGACCTTTTAGCTGGTTCTAAAAGCCATGCCGTTCGCCATCTTGTTTCTCTCGAGTTCTTCGCGTTTTGTCCGGTGATTCATTGTAGGAGTTTAGTCGAATAAAACATCGTAGTTTTTCTACAAGATTGGGGACGTTTTGTATGAATACTTGCAATCCCCAAAGTGGTGACCCAAATACGTGAGATGACTTCCACATCCGCCGCCAAGTCGGAGCTTTTAAACCCGGACTCTGCAGCGCCGCTGGTCAGTGCAGTGGCTTTGAAACTTCCACCGTACTGGCCCAATGACCCGGTGATATGGTTCGCACAAGTCGAGGCGCAGTTTCTCACTCGGGGAATTAAATCGGAAATTACCCAATACTCGTACGTCATCTCCTCCTTGCAACCGTCTATCGCTCAAGAAGTCAGAGACTTGTTGATCAATCCACCGGCCCACCACCCATACACCAAGCTAAAGGAAGAGCTCATCAAACGTACCAGTGAGTCTTGCCAAGCTTGCAGACAAGATTGTCGAAGTTTCGCCGCCCGTTGCTCAAGCCTGTGCCGCAGTTTCAGCACCTGCTCCATTTGTGGTTGCAGTCAAGCCACCCGCTACATCAGACATGCAACTACTCCAGGCCCAAGTAGAAAAGCTAACCACTCAAAGGGAGATGTTGGTTCGCCAAGATCAATACCAGCGCAGTCGATCGAGGAGTCGTGGACGCGAGTATAGCCAGCATGGCGGTCGACGTGACCGTAGTGCTTCTGCATCAGGGGAGAATACTACAGGTGCATGCTGGTACCATTGGAAGTATGGGGACAAGGCTCGTAACTGCAAGGACCCATGCAATTACACACACGATCGCAATCCCACTACGGCTCAGGGAAACCACCAAGCCAGCGGATAGGGGCGACTTTCCCCACTGGCACACCAAATCAATGTCGCCTTTTCTATGTGTACGACAAACTCACAGCAGCCAGATTCCTGGTGGACACCGGTGCTGAGGTCAGCATTGTACCTCCAACGCCACGCGATAGACAATATCGTCAAAGCGATTTTGTGCTCGAAGCAGTCAACAAGACACAAATTCACACATACGGTGAGCGTTCTGTGACAATTGATTTGGGTCTTAGGCGTGCATGCAGATGGATTTTCACAATTGCCGATGAAACCAGTTGCAATTTTGGGAGCAGATTTCTTACGCCATTTCGGGTTGCTGGTGGACATGAAAGACAGGAAACTCATAGATTCCACGACTAGTCTGAGTGTCCGAGGCATTGCAACGAGCACCAATGTTCTCAGCCCGGTTTTTGTTGGCCCATCACTGAACACTCGATACACGGCCATTTTGGGTCAGTTCCCTGCCATCACCCGACCATGCTTCAGGGACGCAAATCCCAAACACGATATCACCCACCACATCCCAACAAAAGGCCCACCAGTGTCCGCCAGGCCACGACGCCTCGCACCGGATAAATTGAAAATCGCCAAGGCTGCATTCGACCACATGCTACAAATGAACATTATCCGTCCCTCTAATAGCAGTTGGTCTTCGCCTCTCCATATGGTGCCGAAAGGAACGCAAGGTGATTGGAGACCATGCGGTGATTACCGCGCTCTCAACAATGCATCTGTCCCTGACCGCTATCCGATCCCACACGTACACGACATCACTTCGTCACTGCACGGCCGGACTGTATTCTCGAAGGTGGATTTGATTAGAGCATACCATCAAATCCCCATGGAGCTGAGTGACATTCCGAAAACGGCCATCACCACGCCGTTTGGCATGTTCGAATTTGTGCGAATGCCCTTCGGGTTGAGGAACGCCGCCCAGACGTTCCAGCGTTTCATCGACCAGGTGTTGCGCGGATTGGATTTTGTGTATGCCTACATCGACGATTTACTAATCGCCAGCCATAGCGACGAGGAGCACGAGTCACATCTTCGTACGCTTTTCGAGCGCCTTGATCAGTACGGTATCGTGGTAAACCCCGCTAAATGCGAATTTGGCGTCTCGTCACTACACTTCCTAGGCCACGTGATCGACCAGGACGGAATTCGGCCACCAGATACGAAGGTCGAAGCGATCCAGCGGTTTCCTGTCCCAGGTTCGACAAAGAAGTTGCGAGAGTTTCTTGGGTTGGTCAACTTCTATCGCCGTTTTGTACCCCACTGTGCTGCTTTGACACAACCTCTCACCGACCTGCTTGCTGGAAAACCCAAGAAAACAATCGAATTGGACGACACAGCGCTCGCTGCTTTCGAGGCCGTCAAGTTGGCTTTGGTCAATGCAACTCGGTTGTCCCATCCGCGACACGATGCAGAGTTGTGCTTAATGGTCGATGCCTCCGATTTCGCAGTGGGTGGAGTCCTTCAGCAAAAGGTGCATGGTGACTGGCACCCCATCGCGTTCTTCTTGCGAAAGCTGCAACCTGCAGAGACCAAATATAGCACATTCGGCCGGGAACTGTTAGCAATCTATCTCGCCATTCGCCATTTCCGTCATGTCGTCGAGGGTCGCGCTTTTTCTGTCTTGACTGATCATAAACCGCTGACCCATGCACTTGCTGCGAGTTCGGACCGATATCCCCCCGCGAGATCAGACAGCTTGACTACGTGTCACAGTACACAACCGACATCCGACATGTTCAGGGTAAACACAACGAGGTCGCTGACGCGTTGTCACGCATTAGCCTGAACACATTCTCTACCACGTCATCATCTCCAATCGATTTCCAGGTCATGGCCGAGCAGCAGCGCAAGGATGAGGACTTACTCCGTCACAAACAGCATTCGGTTCTTCAGTTGCAAGACATTCCGCTAGTCGCTAGTGAGGGCACCCTTGCATGTGACATGGCCACTGGAACGCCTCGACCTTTCGTCCCCAGGGTCATGCGACGAGCAGTTTTCGACTCTCTGCATTCCCTGTCGCATCCTGGAATCAGAGCCACACTCAAGCTGGTCAGTGCACGTTTTGTTTGGCCCAACATGAATCACGATGTTCGTTCATGGGCTAAAACCTGCATCAAGTCCCAGAAATCTAAGGTGCACAGACATACCCTCACGCCGCTGGGCACCTTCATCACCCCAGACGCCCGGTTCGACCACGTCCATATTGACATTGTTGGCCCACTTCCATTGTCCAACGGCAAGTCCTACTTGCTGACGTGCATCGACCGTTTTACACGGTGGCCAGAAGCCATTCCAATCCCGGATATGACTGCAGAAACCGTCGCCAGGGCGTTTGTCTGCAATTGGGTTGCAAGGTTTGGTACACCATCGACAATCACGACTGACCGCGGCAGGCAATTCGAATCGGCACTGTTCAACGCCTTGATGACATTACTCGGCACTAAGCGCATTCGCACAACGGCTTACCATCCCATCGCCAATGGTCTGGTTGAGCGTTTTCCACAGACAGTTGAAAGCTTCCCTCAAAGCGCAAGACCACCCCACCGCGTGGACGGAAACGCTTCATCTTGTTCTACTGGGCATACGGACAGTCGTCAAGCGGGACATTGGGTGTTCGACAGCAGAGCTCGTGTTTGGAACTACCCTGCGCCTACCAGGGCAGTTTGTTGCACCCGTCAATGATGCCGGTTTAGACCCTGGAAACTATGTACATCGCCTCAAACGCGTGATGCGTCAAGTAGCACCACCACCAACACGACCACACACCCGCACCACACAGTTTCACAAGGACTTGTTGTCTTGTACGTATGGAACGCCAAAGAGGCATTTAATGTGATCATCGAATCGGTGATGTACTTTCACGATCGGTGATGGACTTTTGTAATCGAGTGATGGTCTTTTGTTCGCGATCGGTGATCAACCTTTGCGAGCGGTGATAACCTTTTGCGAGCGGTGATGAACTCTTGCGAGCGGTGATGAACTTTGCGATCGGTGATGAATTTTGCGATCGGTGATCAACTTTTGCGAGCGCGTGATCAACTTTTGCGAGCGCGTGATCAACTTTTCCACGTGATCGCTGATGGGCGTAACAGGTGTTGCATATTCACGATCGGTGATGGACTTTCGCTATCGGTGATCAACTTTTGCAATCGGTGATGGAATTTTGCGCGTGGTGATGACATTTTGCGAGGGGTGAATGAATTTATCCCGCGATCGTTGAAGGGGCGCGTGATCGGTGATCAACTTTTGCTACCATGCAGTGGTGAACCTTACGTGATTGTTGACGGAGCTCGATCGGTGATGGTCTTTCGCTATATGATGAGATGGACTGTGTAATATGATGCACAGAATGTGCCTCGGGTAGTGTGAAAACCGGACTCATATTACGCATTTGACGATAGCGAAGGTTCTGACGGCCGCTCGTCCAATAGGAACGGATAAGCTGTTTTATGTATTTATGATTGAATCAAAATTGAACAATTGTTTCAATGTCCATACAACTTAAAGATGGACTACAACGGAATAATGATAAAGGCTGTGTTGCTGCTTTATGTTCGAGAAATGTATAATGATTACTAATATATCATTAGTATTCAATAAATCTTGTTCCTTCATGCAAAAAAACAACAAAATTGATCGGCGTTCTACGACCCAGATAAACTCAGTTTCAGCAAAAGCCCTTAACTCATGAATAATTCATACTTTGTGTGTGACGTACTACCCATGAAAACGCATACATATGGTGGCCCTGAAGGGACTCCGCAGATCGCGAATATTGACGTCAAATTTGACGTCAATATTCGCGACTTTTTGGGGAAAGTCGTGAATATCGACGTCAAATTTGACGTCAATATTCGCGATCTGCGGAGTCCCTTCAGGGCCACCATGTATGCGTTTTCATGGGTAGTACGTCATCACTTTTCGCTGGTTTACAAGTCCGCTGGTACTATATCGTGGATTTCATTGTGGTTTTCAGTGGATCTTTGCCGGGAACCAGTACAGGGCGGAAAATTTCAAAATCGAAGAATCGCGGTCTAATTTTTTCGGTCAAATTGCAACAAAATTATTTAGAGAAAAACATGACCGTAACAATAAAGTATTACCTGAACACAACATAAACAAGGTCCGATAATAAATTTAATGTGTGAGTTTTCGTTGTAGTCCATCTTTAATATCAGTATACAGTCCAAAAGAAGGTGTTGTGATTTATATATCCTGTAGAGTTAGCAAAGTAGACTAGATTAGATATTGTAGTATACGTGTTAATGTAAATGGCCAATGTAAACCAAAATGAAAGCTTTATTAATAAAAAGAATACCCAAGATCAGTGAATTAATCAAATATTTCTTCGTAACGACATAACTTGTTTGGAAATGTTTGGAAATGCCAACGCGCATATATTTCGACTGATTGCTTTCCAACTCTTGATACCCGTTTAATGTTAATATAGCCTAGGTTTTCCCGGCGAATTTAAACATAATTTCAATCAATTTAATACCCGGTTTATTTAATTTCATTTGAAAATTAATGCTCCGTACGGTTGCATCAGCCTTCAACAGTATTTCTATGTACATTGTACATGTACATACAACCATGGATGAATAATTCCTCCATGATACAACCAAGTACTAGAGCCGCAGGGTCAACCACATTCCAATCCTCTGCTAAAGTAATCACCATTATACTCACTGCCCCCCAACTCAATACTGGAATCTGTATGAATAAAAATGAAGCAAAAGATTTGACTGCATGGAAAGTATTTGTTATTATTAGTAAATGCTTTAGATTTGCAGTATTTACTCGTAATTTGTTAAGGTTGTGTCTTGGCTACCTTGAAAAAAGAGAAGCAAATACTAATAAGTAATATGAAAAGTTGGAGATTTTGTATATGTGGTTAGGCAGGAAAAGATATGAACTTGGAAGAAGGAATTGTCTAGGATTAAAATACAAGCAGTTGTACTGATTTTGGGGAAGGAAATGTTCATCACCGATCGCAAAAGTTCATCACCGCTCGCAAAATTTGATCACCGATCGCAAACGTTCGTCACCGCTCGCAAAATTTGATCACCGGTCGCCAAAGTTCGTCACCGCTCGCAAAAGTTCATCACCGCTCGCAAAAGTTGACCACTGATCGCAAAAGTTGATCACCGATCGCAAAGTTCATCACCGATCGCAAAAGTTGACCACCGGTCGCAAAAGTTGACCACCGATCGCAAAATTCATCACCGATCGCAAAATTCATCACCGCTCACAAAAGTTCATCACCGCTCGCAAAAGTTCATCACCGCTCGCAAAAGTTCATCACCGATCGCAAAATTCATCACCGATCGGAAAAGTTCATCACCGCTCGCAAAGGTTGATCACCGATCGCGAACAAAAGACCATCACTCGATTACAAAAGTCCATCACCGATCGTGAAAGTATATCACCGATTCGATGATCACATTAAATGCCTCTTTGGCGTTCCATATGTACGCACGTTTTCGTCCGGTGTGATCATGTGATGCGGCCACTCGAGCCTCCGTACAAGGGCCCCTATCGTATATTGACGCGAGCGGACAAATACTACACGTTGGACATCAAAGACAAGAGCGACACTGTGAGTGTAGATAGATTGAAAGTCGCCTATCTTGAAACGGATCCCTCGACCGCATTGCTGCAACCGCCCGTGTCGCAACCGCCCATGTCGCAACCGCCGATGCCACCTCGACGAACTGTGCCGGTTACACCTGCATTAACTGCACCAGCTGACCAGGACACCGCAAGTGAGCGGATAACTCATTCAGGACGTCACGTTCACTGGCCGTTACACCTTACTCAATTTGACTGTGATTGAACATTGTATATATTTCATTGTTTCGTTCACTTCCTTATGCAGAAGCTCTCTGGGGAGGGCTAATGTGGTGACCACCCCAGGTGGCATTTGACATGTAAACAATGTCACGTGATTTTGTATTACCAATCAGCGTCCGTCTTTCATGGATCGCTGGTAGACGGTTTTCTGTTGTTCCACCATTGACCTTTTAGGTTCCAAAAGCCATGCCGTTCGCCATCTTGTTTCTCTCGAGTTCTTCGCGTTTTGTCCGGTGATTCATTGTAGGAGTTTAGTCGAATAAAACATCGTAGTTTTTCTACAAGATTGGGGACGTTTTGTATGAATACTTGCAATCCCCAAACCACTTTACTTTTTGTTCTTCATTTTCCCCTTACCACCAATGCAGACGTACGTTCTGTTCTTTTCTTGATTTACTTAAAAAGAGAGGGGGGGGGGGGGGGGGGGGGTTGTGGGGGTGGGGGGGAGTAATAAAAGGGTTACTTCATTCTACACTGGAGCTATTACGCAAGTTTTCAAACATAAGTCACATCGATTTTAAACAACGTTGACCGGTAGTCGAATGGCCGAGTGGTTAGGCTCCTCGTCTGCGGGGTTCCATCCCCTGGGTTCGAGTCCCCGTTGTGCCCGACGTCATTTTTTCCCAGTTTTAACGCGCGCGATTAAGTTCGCAATCTTATCTATAAAAGAATTAATTGATCGTCTTCATTCACCAACCGGAGTTAGCTCAGCGGCTTAATTCGTCAGGCTGGTACTGTCCGCGGAGTTCAGGTGCGCACCTTAGTATAGGGACGGAGCTCGTTTGCTTGCATAGGCGGCAAGAGCTAGGGCCTCGCTCCGTCAGTCCTCCCTTTACGGTTGCGTGGCCTACGGGTTACATGAACATGGACAGGGAAGGATGTGTGGTGGGCCGGGAATCCTAGAACCCAAAAGAGTCCTATATGGGTGGTCGTTCAATGAGTAAAGTCATGGGTCCGATCCCCTGAATGCTTGGTCAACACCACATAACTTTTTTTCTTCATTCTACACTGGAGCTATATTACTCCAGTTTTCAAACATAAGTCACATCGATTTGAAACAATGTCGACTGGTAGTCCAATGGCCAAGTGGTTAGGCTCCTCGTTTGCGGGGTTCCATCGCCTGGGTTCGAGTCCTCGTCCTGGCCGATGGTTTGTTTTTTTGCAGTTTTAACGCGCGAAATTTCGCAATCTTATCTTTAAAGGATTTAAATTATAGTCTTCAAATACCAACCGGAGTTAGCTCAACGGCTTAATTCGCCAGGGTGACGAGTCCTATATGGGAGTCGGTCAATGTGTTCAGTCATAGGTCCCTACCCCTGAATTGCTTAGTCAACACCACTTCACTTTTTGTTCTTCATTTTCCCCTTACCACCAATGCAGACGTACGTTCTGTTCTGTTCTTGATTTACTTAAAAAGAGGGGGGAGTAATGAAAGGGTTACTTCATTCTACACTGGAGCTATTACGCAAGTTTTCAAACATAAGTCACATCGATTTTAAACAACGTTGACCGGTAGTCGAATGGCCGAGTGGTTAGGCTCCTCGTTTGCGGGGTTCCATCGCCTGGGTTCGAGTCCTCGTCCTGGTCGATGTTTTTTTCCCCGCATTTTTAACGCGCGCAATTTCGCAATCTTATCTTTAAAAGAATTTAATTATAGTCTTCAAATACCAACCGGAGTTAGCTCAACGGCTTAATTTGTCAGGGTGAAGAGTCCTATATGGGAGTCGGTCAATGTACGCAAGCGGGGTGTGTTGGCTCTGATGTGTCTCTCGACGTTACCGTACATTTGAATGTTATGTTTGTAAACGTACAATGTAGGGGACCCCGCTTGCAAATCGACTTGTAATTTTTAAATCCAAATCCATTTCGATGCCACCCTGGACTTTCACAAGATGTGGAATAGAGAATAATACGATTTTTAAATTTCTTGAACTGTCTATGCATAGTTTTCTTTAGCCTTGATCACGGCGTCATTACCCGTCCGTACGTACATGTACGTACGTCGATGCCACGATGCTCAACATTTCGTAGGACCGTCTTGCGACGACCCCCGATGACCCACGATCTGCCCAAATTTTATGTCGTGTCGTGGAACAAAATGCGTCGTGGGTTCGTTGTGACCAGGCCTTACCACGACAACATTTCGTACGATCCGTAGTGACCGGGGTTTCAACACAGAGCCCTTTAGGTGAAACGGAGCAAATCAATTCACATAGACCTAAGTGCTAAAACGCATATACTTTCACGATCTTATTAAAATACTTAGAACTCTCACGTGTTCAGGGACTACAGAAACATGACGACCAGCATGTTATATTCTTTTCAATTTTTGGTTGGTTGACCGATGATTTTTTTTGAAAAATTCTTACCCAATGCAAACAAGACAATTTTATTTAAATTTCTAAATTTCCAATGAAAAATATATACATTGCCACCCTACTCCCGAGTGTCGCGAGGCAGTGCCGTTTGTCTGATGTTGTGTTGTTTCCTTTGAGCCCGCGCTTTGCTGGTGACTTCTATTTGTGTGGCGCGCCCTCTATCGACATAAAATAAGTCGAATTTTCGGACAATTAATGCGTGGGCGGCTCATTAACCCTGAAAACACAGTTTCTCCTTCTTTCTTTGAGCAGATGTACATGTAGGATAGAGCTATTACTCCAGCTTCCAAACCTATTAAGTCACATCGATTTCAAACAGTGTTGACTGGTAGTCGAATGGCCGAGTGGTTAGGCTCCTCGTTTTCGAGGTTCCATCGCCTGGGTTCGAGTCCCCGTTCTGCCCGACGTCATTTTTTCTTCAGTTTTAACGCGCGCGATTTCGTAATCTTATCTATAAAAGAATTAATTGATCGTCTTCAATCACCAACCGGAGTTAGCTCAGCGGCTTAATTCGTCAGGCTGGTACTGTCCGCGGAGTTCAGGTGCGCACCTTAGTATAGGGACGGAGCTCGTTTGCTTGCATAGGCGGCAAGAGCTAGGGCCTCGCTCCGTCAGCCCTCCCTTTACGGTTGCGTGGCCTACGGGTTACATGAACATGGACAGGGAAGGATGTGTGGTGGGCCGGGAATCCTAGAACCCAAAAGAGTCCTATATGGGTGGTCGTTCAATGAGTAAAGTCATGGGTTCGATCCCCTGAATGCTTGGTCAACACCACATAATTTTTTTTCCTCATTCTACACTGGAGCTATTACTCCAGTTTTCAAACATAAGTAACATCGAGAATAAGATTAATACTGCTGCAAACTGCTTACTGGCTGGAATGACCTGAAATATACAAATCAAATAAGTTAAGAGGGCCTAATATTTCGATCTTAACAAGATCTTCTTCAGAGACTAAATGACTGTGTACAAGAAACAAACATATATATAGGGCAATGTACAGCATGATGCACATCATGGACGCTGAAAAAACACAAAAGAAACAAAGCACAGAGTTCAATGGAACAAACAACAAAAGGAGGATTAGGCTGAGGGATTAAAGGGTGAGGTCAGTGTGGGTAGGATCAAAGGCGGGGTAGGAACAAAAACAGAAGGGGTAAAGCCACAAGGAAAGGGGTCCAGGGTGGAGATCAAAGGGAAGAACTAACAAATAAGTATGAATAGGAGTAATGAGGATGGGGGGGGGGGGGGGGGGGGGGGGGGGGGGGGGGGGGTTGAGGAAAACCAGAGAAGTGAGAACAAACAAAAACAAAAACAAAATTCTGGCAAGGAATGAATCTGAAACAGATGACAAATGGAGAAAAAATAGAAGTTAATCATTTCCTAGTTGGATGTTAAGCCCATGTGGTTGAATAGTCCGAAGACGATTCATCCAAACTTTCTCCCGGCTGAGGCGGACTGAGTCTTGCCGATGGCCAAGTGATTCTATGCCCTGAAGAATCATATCAGAAATGCAATGGTTAGGCTGGTTAAAGTGATGTCCTACAGGGGTATCCAGTTTCTTGGTGTTGACAGTCGATCGATGACCGTAGAAACGCTTTTTTAGGGCATTTTTGGTCTCTCCGACATACTGAACTCCACAAAACCTGCAAGAGATGAGATATATGACGTTAGATGTACTGCAAGTGATGTTACCAATAATTCTATGAGTAGTACCAGAAGAGTGGCCAGAAAAGGAGTCAGACTCCTGAATGTGGATCTGGCAGACCACACATCTAGAGCTGCACTTGAAAGTTCCGTGCTGGATGGGGGGAGATGCATCCAAGCTGGGAACTTCGGCTCGAACAATGAGGTCTCGTAGATTTTGAGGGCGTCTATAGGCCAATACAGGGCTGTCGGGGATGGCCCGGACAAGGCGATCTGAAGTGTGGAGAATGTGATGGCTGTCGTTGGTGATTTTGCGAAGGGAAGGGAGACTGGGGTGAAAGGTAGTCACCAGGGGGATCATGGGTTTGGCATTAGCCTGGGGGGCCTTTACCTTTAGAGCCAAATTTCTGGGTACGGCTTTGGCTCTGGCAATGGCACGTTGAACTTGGCGGGAACTGTGACCCCTGGCAACCAAGTTGTTCTTCAGTATCTGTGAATGGCGGGAGAAATCATAGTCTCAAAAGGATTTGTTCTAACGACTATGATTTCTCCCGCCATTCACAGATACTGAAGAACAACTTGGTTGCCAGGGGTCACAGTTCCCGCCAAGTTCAACGTGCCATTGCCAGAGCCAAAGCCGTGATGTGTGGTCTGCCAGATCCACATTCAGGAGTCTGACTCCTTTTCTGGCCACTCTTCTGGTACTACTCATAGAATTATTGGTAACATCACTTGCAGTACATCTAACGTCATATCTCATCTCTTGCAGGTTTTGTGGAGTTCAGTATGTCGGAGAGACCAAAAATGCCCTAAAAAAGCGTTTCTACGGTCATCGATCGACTGTCAACACCAAGAAACTGGATACCCCTGTAGGACATCACTTTAACCAGCCTAACCATTGCATTTCTGATATGATTCTTCAGGGCATAGAATCACTTGGCCATCGGAAAGACTCAGTCCGCCTCAGCCGGGAGAAAGTCTGGATGAATCGTCTTCGGACTATTCAACCACATGGGCTTAACATCCAACTAGGAAATGATTAACTTCTATTTTTTCTCCATTTGTCATCTGTTTCAGATTAATTCCTTGCCAGAATTTTGTTTTTGTTTTTGTTTGTTCTCACTTCTCTGGTTTTCCTCAAACTCCCCGCCCCCCCCCCCCATCCTCATTACTCCTATTCATACTTATTTGTTAGTTCTTCCCTTTGATCTCCACCCTGGACCCCTTTCCTTGTGGCTTTACCCCTTCTGTTTTTGTTCCTACCCCGCCCTTGATCCTACCCACACTGACCTCACCCTTTAATCCCTCAGCCTAATCCTCCTTTTGTTGTTTGTTCCATTGAACTCTGTGCTTTGTTTCTTTTGTGTTTTTTCAGCGTCCATGATGTGCATCATGCTGTACATTGCCCTATATTTGTTTGTTTCTTGTACACAGTCATTTAGTCTCTGAAGAAGATCGTGTTAAGATCGAAATAAGTAGTAGGGAACGTGCCGCTTGTAGACCAAATCTTAAAAACTCAATTTGACCCGATAACAAAAAGGTGCCACTTTTGAACCAAATCTTTAGTCTGATAACAAATAAAACTCACAAAAAAACTATCTTGTGAGCGCCCTCTATGGGTTAAATAACAAATCAATAAATGACAAACTCTAAAATTAATTTAAAAAAAAGCACCCTCAACAGAGGGCGCTATTTTATTTTATTCTTATTTATTACAGTTTTAATAATAACTCTAAAATTAGATTTTTTGTATAAATGATGTCATAAGGGTACTGCAGTACCCTTCTCTAAATATAGATTTTTTACATAAATGATGTCATAAGGGTACTGCAGTACCCTTCTCTAAATATAGATTTTTTGTATAAATGATGTCATAAGGGTACTGCAGTACCCTTCTCTAAATATAGATTTTTTGTATAAATGATGTCATAAGGGTACTGCAGTACCCTTCTCTAAATATAGATTTTTTACATAAATGATGTCATAAGGGTACTGCAGTACCCTTCTCTAAATATAGATTTTTTGTATAAATGATGTCATAAGGGTACTGCAGTACCCTTCTCTAAATATAGATTTTTTACATCTTGTTAAAATTGATAATTTACACAGGTCCACAGTGATTACAAATACACTCTGCATGGTGTTTCCATCTTTTACCTAATGCTGGGGTGATACTAAAATACGTCTTAATTAATCTCTTATTTTTTCTGAAAAAAGTTAAGGGTAGACGGCAGTTAAGATATTGTTGAAATTGTTGCACCACCCACTCGCCGCTTGAGTCGATAAGACGATTGGCTTCATCGACGTCTTCCCTCATATAAGTAAGTTTGAGGACTTGCCTTGGAAACGTCATGATACTAAAGCAAATAAAAATACAAGAATAGATAGAGTTTTAATATCATAGCAATTATTCTTTTGAGCTACGATCGTAAACAACATTAGAAGAATATATATTTTTACCTTTCAAATATAATCCGCCAGTTGTTCTTCTAACGTCTGTGATAGAGGAGAGATGGCAGTGAGACGATCTGTGATAAATTTTTAGAGTAGAGTTTTAATATCATAGCAATTATTCTTTTGAGCTACGATCGTAAACAACATTAGAAGAATACATATTCTCACCTTTTGTTTTTCTGGTGCACGCTCACGCTGTACAAATGCAGAAATTTCTGGGTTAAAACACACGGGGAGCTGGCTCGATGTACAAGTGCAGAAAATGATGTGAAACATCTGGTTGGTGGTGGTTAATGGCACTTCTGCATGCCGCGGTACGTATTTATACTAATTTTCCATACAGCCGCCTTTCTTTGTCTGTGAAGGGTGGCTGTATGGAAAATTACAGCCACGCTGACCAAAGGTTGTTTTTCTTTATCTGTGAAGGGCGGATGATAGCCACGCTAACACAAACAACCTCGGCTCAAAGGTTGTTTGTGTTAGCTCATAATTTGTGCTGGTACCCACCAGGTTCAAAGAGTCAAGTTTTTCCCTTTTTATAAAGGAGGCGCCGACGGGTAAGGAGGAGGTTGATCGAAATAAATTTTATTTATTGTGAAGCTGAAAGTTTTTCGATAATTCCTTTTTTTTCCTTCAAAACCAACTCTGCCACACGTTTCTTAATCTGTGATTCCATATCGCTCTCACCTTTCTTTTCTGACAGCAAGCTGTCGGACCTGATAGCCTCTTTCATATCGTTAAATTGCCTCAGTTCCTTCAACACCAAAGCGTACTCTTCGTGGGATATATCGCCGTCCTCTATAGCTTGAGAAATAAGATCTCTTACGCTGTTGAGTTTAGCCTCAGCCAAGACTCTAATCTCGTCGTGTTTTTTAGCTTTACGTCTAAATCGCTTGCTAAAATATTTTAGCAAGAGCGCGGCGCAACCAAAACTCAAGGCTACTCCCTCTAACGCAAAACCAACGGGTGACGTAATGACGCCGCTTATAGCTGCGATTCCCAAACCCCCACAAATTACTCCACTCGCCTCAGCTAGGTTTTCTGTTGTAGACAATGTCGTAATTAACTTGCCGTATTTTTTACACAACGCGCTTCGCTGTTCTCGTTGCGCCAATATATCTTTTTGAACTTCTTCAATCTTTTGCAATCGAAACACCCTCGTACTAGCACCTTCTTCGATGGTACTTTTGAGATCAGGATAAATACTAGTCGTCATTTTACAAAAGTAACTAAAATATTTCTACGTTAAAAATTATATCTTTACCTCTGTTATCTAACACCTCACCAAGGCCGTTTTTTAACGAAAACGTGAAGCTGTTTATGTTATCGCTGACTAACTCTTTTGAACACTTGTTATATTTGATATAAATTGGTTCTTGGGGATTGTTTGAACGAGCAGCCTCACCATGCACAGGTATACTCTCTAAAAGATTAGTTTGTTTTCCGTTAACAAAATTTGAATGCGTGGATAGTTCTTCGCAATGTAAAAAAACCGCGCTGTATAGATTTAGGTTAAATCTTCCATAATAACCTCCCTCATAAAGCCAACCCTTGGGTAAACCTAAAAGTTGAGATAGATTACTCGATAGTTTCATACGATTTTGTTCAGGGATTAATATATAAAATAGTTCATCGGTTAAAGTCTCTATAGATATATTTGTTACACGTCTTAGATGATTTTTTTTATTTTTTTTCAAAAGAATAAAGATTCCACCTATCTGGAGGAATATCAATTTTTTTATGATTGCCAATTTGAATATTATCGATATCACCCGTAAAAGTCTCCAAAATTATCGACGCTTTTCTCTCGAGGTTATAAAAACCCAAATCTAACGCAAAGTTGTTTAACTTCATGCGACGGTCACCCCCGACGTTATCTATAGGTCGCGATAATTCAAAGGTCTGCTCGTTATCCGTCATGACAAACGTATGAGACTGCATTTTACAAAAGTAACTAAAATATTTTTACGTTTAAAATTATATCTTTACCTCTATTATCTAAGGCCTCACCAAGACCGTTTTTTAACGAAAACGTGAGGCTGTTTATTTTATCGGCTACTAACTCTTTCGGAGAATTGTCGTATTTAACATAAATTGGATCTTGGGGATTGTTTGAACGAGCTGCATCGCCCGATAAAGGTATATTCTCCAACAGGTTAGTTTGTTTTCCGTTAACAAAATTTGAATGCGTAGACAGTTCTTCGCAATGTAAAAAAACCGCGCTGTATAGATTTAGGTTAAATCTTCCAAAATGATGACCACCCCTAGGCAACAAGGGTAAACCTAAAAGTTTAGATAGATTACTCGATAGTTTTAAATTCACAAAAGATGCAGAGGTCTCTAATGACAAATAAAATAGTTTATCGTTTATCGGAGTAATGGTCATAGGTTTAAACCGATCTTTTAAAGAATAAAGATTCCATCGACCAGGTGTGATATCTATCGAACCTTCTTTAAGACTTCCTGGAGAAGAGAAAAGATAATATAACCTCTCTATTTGTTTGACGTTATAAAAACCCACGTCTAAAATAACGCTGCTTAACTTAATGCGACGGTTGCCCTCAACGTTATCTATGGACCGAGGTAGCTCAAAAGTCTGCTCTTTTTTAGTCATGACAAATGTATGCGACTGCATTTAAAAAAAAAAAAATAATAAAACGTTACTATAAAAAATGAACGTGACTTATGGAAACAAACTAAATCCACACAGACGCCTTAAAAATCCTCGGGGTATAAAAGGCAACCGCCAGACTGTAGTAGTAACTCACAATCCAAGCACGATCGACGCGAACGACAAATTAATAGTCAAGTTTCCGTCGTTGAGCTCCGACGACGTGATCGTCCCCGGTTCGGCGAAACTAGCTTTTAATATCGATCTAACCTCGGACGACGACGCCAATCGAAGTCTGTTTAAAAATCTAGGACGAAATCTCGTAAAACAAATAAGAATATGTATCGGTGGCCGGGAGATCGTAAACTTGACCGACGCCGACGTTTATAACATTTTTAAAGATCTTTGGTTACCCAAAGGTATCAGAGATCACTACGCTGGAAACGAGATTTCCAACATATCGAGCCTACGCGTGGGCACCGGCAACGCGGTTGCCGGTGACAACAGTGGGAAAGACAAAGCGATAGCGGATGCCCTTGGAAACAGATTTTGTATTCCTCTAGACTTTGAAATGCTCACAGATCATCAACCGTTTTATCCATCCGCTCTGAACGACCAACTGTCTTACGAACTTACTTTTAACGAGTACTCCAAAGTCGTAAATTCTACCGACGCCGCAGCGAGTTATAGCATCTCTAACTTGGCGCTAGAATATGAGATCGTTGCCAACAAGCACTTGGCTCAAATCTTAGCTCAAAAATGTCTCGACAAGACGCAGTTTTTGTTTGAAAGGATTCAGAGACACGAAGTAAGATCTATCGATAAATCGGACACCGTTTGGAAATTTAATTTAAACGTGGCGGTTAAAAGCCTCAAGGGTATACTGTTTTTGTTTAAAGAAGCGACTACAAAAACCCCTGAACTATTTTATAACCCAAAGATAGACAAAGTTAGCGTGACGATAGAAGGAAAACCTAATCAACTCTACAGTTCGGGTCTCAAGAGCTATCAACAATGGGAAGAAATCAACAAGTTCTTTGGAGACTCATCCACCGAGCTAGGGGCTGGTATATGTAAAGATTTAGGGTTAACGTGAATGGATATCGGTGATTATTTTTTAAGAAGATACGGACTTTGGTTGGATATGAGATCGACGGACGACAACAAAAATCACGGATCGGGTAAACAAATCGGCGATATAAGCGGAGGAATCTCTATATTGATGGAACGCGAAGCTCAAACCGCGGGCGCTCTAAAGTGTTACGTATTTTTGGTTATGGACGCACAACTTAACATCCAAGGCGGTCGCTTGAGCAGCGTCAACTTTTAAAAAACTCGCCTATATAAAAAACTAGTCTATATAAAAAAGATGACGCCGCACTGCGCTTTAATATGTGGAAGAACAAACTCTGGCAAAACAAAGTTTGCGTTAGACTTGCTAGAAAACGAATATGCCAACAAATTTGAATACTTAGTGATCATATGCCCGACTCTGTCAAACAACAAAACGTATCACGAGAGACCTTGGTTTTTTAACGACCCCAACGTTTACGCGTGCGACCCCGACGTTGAAAATATGAGCATGAACGAAGCCATAGACTTTTACAGAACAAAATTTAAAGGATTGCACACTTTGTTTTTAATCGACGACTGCAGCGCTTATCAAGCTATGAAATATCGAAAGGGTTCTAGAGGCGGTAGTAGTGTGTGCATGTTATCTAAATTAGCCTTTAGCGGTAGACACGATAACCACAGCTGTTGGTTATTGACTCAAAAATATAACACCATTTTAAAAGATTATCGCGAACAGACTCAATGGGTGGCTATTTTTTATTGCAAAGACAAAAAAAGTTTTGATAATTGCCTAGACGAAAATGATGTGGTGCCGGATAATAAAAGACAAGACATAAAACAATATCTCAAAGACACTCCCTATAGTAAATTGATTTTACATACGGATCCTCCGACTAAATGGTACTTGAGTAGCTAGTTGTAACCTAGTTGTTAGCTAGTTGAGGTTTTGTTGAGCAGCTAGTTGAGTTTTGTTGAGGTTTTGTTGAAGTTTTGTTGAACAGCTAGTTGAGTTTTGTTGAACAGCTAGTTGTGTTTTGTTGGGGTTTTGTTGAAGTTTTGTTGAACAGCTAGTTGTTAAGTACTTGCCAGCTAGTTGGGTTTTGTTGAACAGCTAGTTGATAAGTACTTGCCAACTAGTTGGGTTTTGTTGAACAGCTAGTTGCAACTAGTTTATCTCGCTATATTAAATGTTCGTGATGATCGATCTGTCGCTCAAATTTATTATAGCGTCGGCCTTGTGTATTCTATCTTACGAATATTTTGCTCTAAAAAATAAATTATATCGTCTTATAAAAATGGAGCTGTCTACTTTAGACTTGAGCACACTGGCGCCGCAAACGGAAAAACATAAAACTAGATTGTTGGGCGTAGTATCAGCTGGTGATTCTAAAAAGTATTTAGGTAAAGAATTTAGCCAGGGAGATATAGAAAACCTAGACGCAAACAAACAAGAAAAAATGTACAACCATTACGAGGCTCGACTGGGTAAAGAAATGATTACTAGTTTGGGTAACTGCGTGCTGGGGATTTACTCGAGAGTTTTAGGCGCGAGTCTACCTATGATCAAACCCCTAGGTGTCAGTCTACGAGTAGACTCGGAAGACGCACTCACCAAAGATCTAGAGGAAGATCCAGTTATATCTAGCTCGATAGCTAGTTTACTCTGTGAAGTTTATTACAACTACGGCGTTTGGTTGTCGCCGTTAGTAGGTGTCTTGATAACATCTAAACATTTAGTTATTAACAAAAATAATTCTCTACCTATAATAAAAGATGAGTCAACCAGAGAGCCCTCTTCAACCAGAGACTCTAAAAGTACAGACGGTGACGACTAAAACTAAAAATCCCGGTAGAGTAAAACAAGGCAAGGCATTAGCGGAACACAACAAAAAGAGAAAAGAACAAATTGTCAAGATGCAAAATATAGACGTGAGTACTACTCCTACTACTCCTCCTTCTTCATACGCGACAGTTGGGTCGTTGTCGCTGGTGGTTGTTGTAGTTTTAGGAGGACTCTATATATGGAGCCAAAAAGTACCCTCACCACCAAAACCTCAGCCAGCCCAAGAGAGCCCAAAGGAGACTCCTTCTTCTACACCTTCAAATTTTGTAGAAATGGAATAAAAAAATAAAATATATATAGTATATAAATGGATACTAATAGCATCGTCAACAATCTCTATCACGCCGCTATCATCTCTATGTTAAGCGTGGGATTTACCATGTTTAGTAAAAAACTTTTGAAGATCAAACCGGCCGATCTCGACAAGTTGAGCGTGGAAGATGTAGCGAAACTAACGGCTATGATAAGCGGATCGATGTACGTAAAAACCTGGCTGGTATCGCAAAATATACTTCCACCAAATATTTTGAAACTTTAGTTTGTTTATATAAATGGCTGAAGGTGGAGATTTTGAAGACGTAGAAGACTACGAGGAAGAAGAAGACAACGAGGAAGAAGAGGACAATCTAGAATTGGAAGACAACAACATGCCGGCGTTAGATCCAGCCCGTGAAGATGATGTTTTAGAACAAGGGACACGTGTGTTTATTAAGAATCCAAGAGTCGAAAGATTCTACGAACGTCACGGACGAAGTGATATGATTCCGCAATGGGAAAAATTCTTAGTAAAAGATAACACGTTATATTTTAAAACCGATGACAGGGAAGTAAGATTATCGATGGAAGGTAAACCCGATAGATTTTTAACATTAAGTTACATCGAAAAAGAAGCTGATAGAAAATTTATTAGAAACCAATTAGGTTTTAAAGATTATAAACTAAACCCACTTAGTAAAGAACAAGAAAAACTACTTAAAGAAAATACGGGGTCTATCCCGATGCAAGATCTTCCAGGAGCGGCCGACGATTTAAGCACGATACTGGAAACTTTTGAACAAGAAACCAGTTTTATCGAAGAACGAGAAACTGGCTTACCCATGAGAGAGATCTTGGGTTTAAACAAAGCCCTTCAAACGACGAGAGGCAGCTTAGAACTAAATTTAGCGCGCCTCAGACAAGTCGAAGATGAGATAGTCTCAACCGAAGCGGCACTCGCCGACGGTTCCACGGCAGAAATGAGAGAGAGATTAGAAGACTTAAGGTTGGAAAAATCGGCTAGATTAGAAGCCGCGTCTATCAACGCAAAAAAACTCAGAAGTCAGATGAGTCGGTTAAAAGAAACGATTACGAGGATTTTAGATAGCGACGAGACCTTGGGAGAAAAAATTAGAACGTTGTTTAGAGAACAAGGCGTGACCATAACGGCTATTTTGACGGCGTTTAGTTTGGCTATCGGTTTGATAGTAAAGAGCGTTTTGTCTGCCGGTGCGCCGGCGCTCGCACCTATGCCTGCACCACCCGCACCACCGTCTAACGCCACCAACGTAAAAGAATGGATACAGTCGCAACTAAAACATCTGTCAAACGTGCTCGCTAAACTAGGCTCCAAGCTGCTCGACGCCTTGCCCGGAATTTTAGGCGGTATAGCGAGTTGGATATTTAACGTATTGAGCAAAACCGTCGGATGGTTGGGAGAACACGTGTGGACCCTTATAGTGGGAGTCGGAACTTTAATTTTTGTTTATTTACAAAAGCGCCTTTAAAAAAAAAAAGCCTTCTGTAGCTTACAGAAGGCTTTTTTTTTTTACCACAAGTCTAAAAGCAGGTATCCTATACCTGCTATGGCTAAAGTACCGACAATCAGCGAAGTTTTTTCGTATTCGTGAGGATCTTTGACTGCGTTTTCTTCAGACTCGATCGTGGGTGTAGGGAAGGGTGTAGGAAAGGGTGGTGGTGGTGGTGGGTCAACGACTGCGAGTTCTTCAGACTCAGGCGCGGGAGTAGGGAAGGGTGGTGGTGGTGGTGAGGGAGGGTCAACGACTGCGAGTTCTGTTAGCGCGGGTGTTGGTGGTACGTTTGAGTTTATCTTTGAGTTTAATCCCAACGCCAACTCAGCGGTCGCAATCTGTATATTGTTGTTATATCCTTCGTGGGTTCCGACTCTCAATTGCATGTTCGAAGGCACGAGATATATTCCTTTTGCCAACACAAAGTTTAACGAACTCCTGGCGTATTGCAGCGAATCTTGAAATTGGGTTATAGATTCTTCCAGATCGGTCGGAGTTGCAATCAAGCCTTCTACGATATTAACAAACTGGGTTTGGGCGTCGAGCCCCGTACCCGTAGTTAAAATACTAGTTTTTGTTTGCGCTTGAGAACCCAGCAGAGCGTAAACATACGCCCTGATAGATTCGTTTATTTTTTGTGTGCCGACGTCGGAAAAGTGAGACTCTTGGTTTATAAAATGTTTCCACGCCGAGCCAACGGCGTCGTCTTGCGTCAAATTTGTCACAGTAAAAGAGCTGTAACGCCCAGACCCTCCTGGAGGTTGTGAGGGGCCAAACCCCATTTTAGTTCCTCCCGCGTATTTACCGTAACTAATACCCAAGTCCGTGGTATCGTAATCTCCCAAAGGTTTACCCCACGCATAAGCCTGCCCCAATCCACCCGAGTAATGATCTACCGTCTGTATCCAAGTATTTTTAGGATCCGTAGAATAAAATCTACACGCGTCGATATAAGCCCCGTGATCTACGTTGTTGTCTACGGCATTAAATACGTTATCGTTTAAAATAGGGCATTTGAGAAACTCTAATATTTTTCTAACGGTAAAATAAACGTGAAATCTGTATATGGCGCTCGTCAGAGGATCGATAGAAATAATAAGATCCCACCCTAAACCAGCGCCGGTGGTACTACACCAAATGGCAAAATTAAGTTGATTTTGATAAAACGTCATCGGTTGTGTTTTCCATCTGTTTATTACCTCATCCGTTTTAACGACGGGTAACTTATAGTCGGCGAGTATATCTGGAAAAGTAGCCATAAAAGAACCGCGGTCGACCGAGTTAACTACTACTTCTAGACTCTTGAAATCTAAGTCCATTTTTATAGGTATTTTTTATATTACTTCTTTTAAAATATGGCTAGCATCGCTATGATGATCGGAGGCGCAATAGTTAACGCTTTCGCTTTCGCGGGATCAAACTTTTTATTTTCGAGCATGAAACAACAAAAACAAGACGAAGAGCGCAAGAGACACGACTTGGCTTTAGAAAAACTGGCAACGGCAAAAAACAATTGGGAAAGAGCGAGGACAAAGTATCTCGATTGGTTAAACGATCGACTCAAAAAACAAGCAAAGGCTCAAAGGACTTTTGAAAGTATAGACGAGGCTCTCAGAGAATACAACTCGGTTACTCGCTCAAACGCACAAGTACCCGTGGGCCTGCAGCATGAGCCCACTCTAGCTGATTTTTACGCACCTAGCGAAGATCAAAAGACCGGCGAGTTGGTGTTTGTTTTGGGAGGAACTGCGTTGGTAGGTTTTTTAGTTTATAAGTTTGTTTAGTTAAGTTAAATGGAAACAAAGTTTAAAAAAGTGTATTACAGCACCGCCGGTTATTGGAAGGGTGAAGGCGCGGTTGTAAAATTAGCTAAAAAAACGGGCGCGTCCAAAGAAGAAACCAGAAATTGGTTAAGAAAACAAGCGTTGTGGCAAATTTATTTACCGCCTCCTACGCATATAAGTAGGCCTACGAGTTTAAACAAGTCCATGGCTGTGCCAAACGAAATGCATCAGATAGACTTGTTATTTTTACCTTACGATAAAGTCGGTAAAAAAGAATACAAGTACGCTATGACGGTCGTAGACGTAGCCACGCGTTTTAAAGAGGCCGAACCTTTGACCAACAAGACGAGTACCCAAGTGGCAGACGCTTTAGCTCGAGTTTACGCTAGGTCACCTTTGACTTGGCCCAAGCTGTTAAAAGTAGACGCGGGTAAAGAATTTCACGGTGCTTTTAAAAAGCAACTAGAAGAGAAAAAAGTCACGATACAAATGGGAGAACCGGGTAACCACAGAGCGCAGGCAGTGGTCGAAAGATTTAACAGGACTTTGGCAGAGAGATTGTTCGGTCATCAATACGCTGCAGAGATTGTTAATCCGACGGAGAGATCGCGACTCTGGGTTAAACGATTGCCCGACGTGATTAAGGCGTTAAACAACGAAACCACCAGATTGATAACGACGGAAGACTACGAGCCACTCACTCCCAAGCTAGCCATGCAAGAAACGCAAGTTCGTCAAATCAGTTCTTCTCCCGCAGACGAGGTAGAAAAAGAGTTGGTGAGAAAAGGCGATATTTTTAGATATCTTTACGCACCCGGGGAGTTAGAGGGAGGAGAACGCAGGCGAGCGACCGATCCTATTTGGAGTCTCGAGGTTTTTGGGTTGGATCGCTCGATCAAAGTAGACAACCAGCCCACTCTTTACTATCTCAAGAAAGGTCCCCGTCGAAGTTTCGTTAGTCAAGAGCTTCAGGTTGTGCCTCCGGACACCGAGTTACCTCCAAGCCTATAGTGACCAAAAGCTAGAGTAGTAGAACCGTTCGGGAGTATATACCGCTTTGTGTCTAACGGGCTCAACGACAGTTTGTTTTGCTCAATGGTGTGCAAGGCGTGATTTTTTGATCTGATGTAGGTCATCGTGTCTAGCTGAGATTCTTTTCTTTTGAGACAGTCGAGATAACGCTCGTGACTTAATTTTTTGTCGGTGACTGCTTTGGTGACTCCCTTGGCTTTTTTAAGGTTAGAGTTAGAGGTTAAAATCGAATACATCTTTGGTCTTAAGCAAACGCATTCGCTGACTGGTTTTCCACCGAACTCGTCTTTAAATTTACCGATGACCTTTTTGTTTTTAGAGTCGTACAAGGGGTGATCGGTGGGGTAGTTTGACAGGTCGTATAACTCCGAGTCTTTTTGTATATCTTCGTAAGCGTCATCCGTCTCAACGCTCAAGAGTAGACTGTCCGTATCGGTATAAAGTAACCCTACTCGGTCTCTATAGGTCTCTTTGAGGTGGTTATAATAAAAGTCGTACATGAGAGTTTTTGAGAGGTCTAAAATACTCACTCCGGCATAAATAGGTTTGCTTAATAGCGTCTTGGTCTTGTACATTTCGATAAACGATAGATTGCAATCGGTAAAAACCGTCGTGTGCTTATAGCTCGGTTTACGCACCAACTTTTGATATTTAGAAACTTGGTCGTCTCTTAGCAAAAACGCGTCCGTTCTATTTCTCACGTTTTCCATAGTCTTTCCAAAAACGCTGTTGTTCATGAGCTTAAAAAAGTCCTTTTCAAAGTCAGACGTTGCTTTAGCTCTTAGTTGAGTGTTTTTGTCTATGTAAGATTTCATCCAAGGCGCTTGCTTAAATTTTAATACGCGATGTACTTTTTTGAGTTGCATACCAAGATTTAGATACTGTTGTAACGATCTGTAGTGCAAGACATATTTACGTCTGTTGTATAGAGTGGCTATTAATTTAGATTCGTTGTTCTCGACTGCGGTTAAACCCAGTTGATACTCAGATAACCACTCTTTGGGAACTTTGATATTTTCGGGGGCTAGCGGAAAATCATTGTGCCAATCGTGCAAAGCGTTGGGGTAATCTAAGTCTACCTCCAACAGACACCCTATATCGGACGTTTCTGAGATTGACATAATGCTTTCTGTTGTAAAGTATTTGGGTTTTACCCATTCAAAATCGGCGTAAGGTAAATACTGACTCATGGCCCAACCGTACAAATTGTTGGCGTCGAGATACGTGATGTAAGTCGATGGCTCGTCTGGATTATAATCGGGTAGATATTTATTGTTTGCTTTGTAGTACCTAGAACTACCCACGCTCGAGAGTCCTCCTCTTTTTGCTTTTTCAAAAAACAAGTGTTTGTCCACATCGGTCAACAACTCGAGCTCGACTCCCGAGTGTTTTAATAGCGCGTCCCACGATAACCCAGGAGAGGTATAATAGTTAGCGGGATCTAACTTATAGTTCTTTTTACACATTTTTCTAAAATTTTCAAACACACCTGCCAAAAGTAACACGTCGGTGGTCACATATAAGTCGTGATATTCGCCCAAGTTTTTGACGTTAAATTCGTTCCACACTTGTTGAGCCTTAGAATAATCGTCTTGCGAGATATTCGAGTCTTTGAGGCTGCTATAAAACTTGTCGATGCTTGGTAAGCTCGTCTCTTCAAACTTATCGAACGAGTCCATATACTCGTACGGATAAACACCTTTTTGTAAGAGCAGGTCGACACTCTTAGGATGTTGGTCTTTATATCGTTCTCTGAGTAGAGTAAACGCCTCTTTGGGACACGAGTTGACTAGTCTATCCAACGACGCTGCCATAAATTTAAACGAGTCTATAAATCTCAGTTGACCGATTGAAAACGAAATGTATTTTTCTGAGTTGCTGGGAATAAAACCGATATTTTCTTTAATCTTAGACAAACCTTGCATGATTAAATGAGCGTCGTAATTTTGTAAATTGTGAAAGATGACGGGTATTGTGGTTCTATCCGGCACCACCTGCAATTTTAGATTGCAATAAGCATGTGCGGCTCCTCTGTATTTGCCTGTGATGTGACAGTGATCTCTCACCTTTCTAAATTTGTTGATACGTTTTTTACACTTTAGACACTTTGACTCTTTAAATCCTTTTTTGTTTACGTAACAATATTCTTCTTTTTCTTCGTCAGTGCGAGGTTCTTTCGGTATAGGGCACTGACAGTTTAAAGAGTGGTTGGGGTATATTGACTTCTCGCAAATCCAACATGTGTCCGTGTTTTGGTGGTCGATATTGTCTCTTGTGGTAAAGTCTATGGGTTTGGGGCGTTTAAAAACTTGATTACATTTGTATCTTAAACGCAACGTCGAGTCTAAGAACTTGGTCACGGCATCTGTTCCTCTGTAGGTCTCTTGAAATTTAACTTTACCGTCACACCTTAAAGCGATCAACGAATAACCGCAAGCTTTGTGAACTTGAGTCTCCTGCGTGTTTGCCTCTTGAGGCTTTAATTTGTTTAATACCGATTCAAAGTCGGCGTAAATGACAAAAGGTGCGTCTTGCGCAAACCTTTGATTTTTAAATTTTAATATCGGATGGTCGTCGTTAAAACCTTTTGGAAAGACTACCTTAGATGGCGGCTTATCTGTTCCCTCGCAATCTTGCGTATGCCTGTCCAACTTGTCTCGTGTGTTGTAGTGCGCCAAACATCTGAGACAGACGTATGTTTTATGTTTGTGTTTCGTTTGGTTAAAAAATATTCTAGATATATGTTTTATCCAACAATAGTGATTAGTTTTGCCTGAAGAAAACAACAGCAGATTTATGGTTGAGGGGCCGTTGGCGTTTTTAGATGAATATAACGGCCGTACTTCTGTAGACTTTTGTTCGTGCGCAAACACATTTATACTCAGATTGTTTTGTCTCTCTATCTTTTCTATTTGATTGATTCGAACGGGAAAGTCTACGTCTTTAAAATTTAATCCGTCGTTTTTATCATAAATTGATGTTCTGTCTTCGTGGATTTTAAAATCGGGTTTGTCTTTTACTTGTTGTTTTATTTTATTAAGGTTACTTATTCTACACTGGCGCTATTACTCCAGTTTTCAAACATAAGTCACATCGATTTCAAACAGTGTTGACTGGTAGTCGAATGGCCGAGTGGTTAGGCTCCTCAGTCTGTGGGGTTCCATCGCCTGGGTTCGAGTCCCCGTTCTGGCCGATTTCCTCAGTTTTAACGCGGGCGATTTCGCAATCTTATCTTATTAAAAGAATTATTTGAACGTCTTCAATCACCAACCGGAGTTAGCTCAGCGGCTTAATTCGTCAGGCTGGTATACTGTCCGCGGAGTTCGAACCCCTGAACTGCTTGGTCAACGCCACATAACTTTTTTCCCCCTTCATTCTACACTGTTTTCAAACATAAGTCACCTCGATTTGAAACAATGTTGACTGGTAGTCTAATGGCCGAGTGGTTATAGGCTCCTCGTTTGCGAGAAGTCTTAATCTTCAATTTCCAGTCAAAAAAAATAATGCCACCCTCCTCCTGATGAGCGTCACCAGGCGGCGCTCTTTCTTTCTTTCTACATGTATTTTTGTGTTGGTTACAATGAGTGCCGTATTTACACCATAGCGCGCGAAATTGTGGTATGGAAACAAATGTTAGCGCCCTCCAGAACCGCGAAACTCCAAGATGGCGACGGAGTGTGACCCTGTGGCTGTGGCCGTGGAGGCTCTCACAATTTATCGCAAGGAAGCATACACTTATACCCACAAATCTTCCACAGAAGGAGGCGGTAAACCTATGTCCGGCTTTTACGACATGTTGACAGAACAATATGACAAGGTGACACACGGCACATACAGTACAGGAAGCGGCCGTTAAACGTTAGACCGGGTAAAATCATGGAGGAATAAGAAGGCTTCTTATTCCTCCATGGTAAAATCAGCCACTGTTGTTGTTTGATGCCAAAGTCCAAACGGGCTACCTAGCTATGCCACATGTAGCAGTAGCACTATGTGGTTGGGTCATCCATAGCGCATAGGTCATGGAGGTAGTGGTCCAAAAATGCTGTAAGGCATCGTGTGCTTTTATACAAAGAATGTCAATTTGGGACGCCGTATAAACTCAATGGGATAACCATTTATGCTTTATATATTTGAACTAGAATCGCACTTTAGGCCAAATAAAAAAAAATGTTTAGCGTCACCGCCCGCTTTTTTTGGGGGGGGGGGCCGCCTCCTTTTTTTTTTTTTTTTTTGAAAAAAATGATAAATTTGACCATTTTGGTAAAAAATATATATTTTTTTTTTTTTTTTTTTTTTTAAAAGAATAAAATTATAAGATCCTATTTTAGACATTAGCATCACTGTGTACATATTTTTTTTATAATAGGAAGGCTAGGGTGTGACGTGTAGTCATGTACAGTTCATACATGATCGACCCACATGAATTTAGATTTTTAATCGTGGGTGAACCATGTTTTAATTTTAAATTGGAAGATAGGGTGTGACATGTTCACTACATGACTCAAATTAAGATGTGTCGGGCGGCCATTTAAAACAAAATCAAAGATTAATCTCCCAAGATCAATCTCCTAAGATCAATCTCCTTAGATAATGTGCTCAATATGTGCTCTTAAGTCTTAGACTTGTTAGTCTGGTCCCCAAGCCAAATACTTCTTACTATATAGACGTATGGACATAAACAAATTGTCAGGCAAGAGAACCAGACTAAACAATATGTGTGTGCTACTGACCGAATCACACATTGATGTAGAAGTTGATCCCGTCAGTAGGCGAGTACAAATTCATATTTTAAAACAAATTGTCATTCCGATCCATTCTATCCAGTCTATAAATCCGTTCATTTCTAAGAGTGCTGTAGATTAACATGACGTGCTGTAAGTAAGAGATTTTTTTCAACATTTAACAGAGATTTTTTTCAACATGGCCTTACCGAGAGTAAAGCCACATGATTTCAAGTTGACTTGTGCATGGCCATCTGTTTGACCAGACGGATCTCTTCATGTTTAGTGAGTGACTGAGTGGTACCACCACAATGGTTATTTTGACACGGTTTATTGACTCATCAGCACTAACGGCCTGTTGGACTGTTTGTTTCATGGTCCAGTCTATTTTTATGTGTTGCATGTTTTCAAAACATGTACTTTTAAGTTTCAGGACTCTTATAGTCATACACAATATTGAGAGTCTCAAATTTTCGGACAAGAAATGTTTCTGCTGGATGTAATTACAGGTCAATTTAGAAGGAGGCTATCAAGGTGCATTACACATGGCTGCCATGGCATCAGACATCATCCATGATAAATCTGCAGCAATCCTGGATGCAGCCTCAGGAACTGGTCTGGTTGGAAAAGAGGTGAAAAAGAACGTGAAAGTATCGTAGGGAAAAATACCACATTTGAAATTTAACACAATAATTAATTCACAAATAAACCACAAGGGAAACTGACTAGGTAAATTGTGCATAAATGTTAAAGTGAACAAAGAAATTAGCAAGGCGGAACTCCAATTTGCGACCGACCAACCGGTGCTCTATACCAACTGAGCTATCTTGCCCTATGTTGGCAGTCTCCCAAATTGTCAGTATCTTTGTTCGAGGGCGCTAGTCAGAAGTCGGAAACACCAGAATGCCGTGTGACTAGGGATCAAACCCAATATTACGATACAACCTGGGAAGCGACATTATGGGGATCACTTAAGTTAATGAGAATACAACTTTTATTTTATAATACACAAATAAACCACAAGTGCCGGTCCAGTATTCAGGAGGTCTCAGGTTCGAGTCCCGCCAATTTCTTGTTCACTTTGAAACAATAATTATCCAACACAACCCTGAAGCAAATAATTAAAGAAGCCCACGGTCGGAGAGGCATTTTTGAAAATGTTCATTATGGTTCAGAATTCTCCTAGCTAAAATTGTCAAGTACTATAGTTGTCAAGCACCCTTACTGATATATGGAACTGTTGCTGCTTCAAACAATAACAATGCAGTAATGCACAACTAACAAATGGTACACAATGTATATTGTTGTATATTTTTTCTCTTGTCCTATTTTTGTGTTCAAATGTATATATGTGACCCGCTCCGGGAAAAGGTGACATAAGTCGCGCTATGCAAGTTTCTGAGTAATGGCCTCTTAAAATTAATAATAGGATAAATATTTGTCAAATTTAGATTTTCATTATTTGTCCTAAATGACATCTTTAATATCCAAAGTTTCAGATTTAATTAATAAAAAGATGGAATTTGATAAATAAAGTGAAATTTAAGAGTGCATGGTTCCAATGTATTTTCTTAGTTTTGTTGAGTTTCGAAGCTTGTGTTCTCAGTTGTGTATTTTGTGTTGTCAATTCTATGAAACTCATTATTATGCAAAAATGTCATATCACCGGAACGGGAGGGGCTATAGAGCTGTACTATGTACCAAATGAAAGCTTATATCCTGGACTTTTTACTCATGTACATGTACATAACTCTATTTCTAGTTTTCGCGACTTGTGTCACCTTTTCCTGGAGCGGGTCACATATACGGCACCCTATTTTCCCAAAACAAATAGGGTCTGAGGATTATGTGCATTTAAACCAAAATTGTATGTAAAATCAGTTCACATAATCCTACCGCGTGATGTTCTTCTTGTCATCAGTTAAAGAAGCTGGGGTTCACCTGCATTGACGCGTTAGATCCTTCCCAGGGTCTCCTGGATAAAAGCAAGGAGCACCAGTCTCACAGAGAGTACATATGCGACTTGCTAGACGAGCATCGGCTGGACATTCCCGACAGTAATTTGAATAATTAAATTATTGAATTTGTATACGTTCATTGTATAAAACGTTCATTGTCAATGTGTCAACAAATTAATCAATACTGCATCCCCCCAATCCGCATGGATCGGTTCGATTTCAATTAACCAAAAGCAGGTTGGTACCTCTTTCTAATAGTCTGTTGGGATTTTTTTGGAAAATGTGAATGTTTGGAGAATTTTCAGGTACAAGACAAGTTGGGAACCAGACAAAGCATAAATCAGGTATGCTGAATCCGATAAAACCGGTTACGAAGCGACATTTTTAGTTTTTGCCATTTAATTTGCATAAATCTGTATTACTTGCTGTGTAATATGTGTTACCATATTTAGGTACATATATTTCTTTCGAAAAGTTTATTTACACATCTTTACTTCAATAACATATCCTAAAGCAAAATGTTGACTGAATAATTATAAGAACGTAGTAATGATCCAAAATGACTACTGTTATACCCTATAAAGTTGCGCGTAGCTTGTCTCCAGATATCATCAAGTAGTCTTGCCAAACCTCATCTTGCCAAGTTCATCAAGTAGTTGCTTACTGACAGTTACCCTATTAAAACCTTATCGAAAATCATGTGAACAAAAACAATGATTGGAATATTTAGTCCAGCAAACAGAAACTGGGAAAAAACGAGGTGTCTGTAAATTGGGCTGAAAGTAGGCAAGGGGTTGCCTATTACAATAGAAACAGCCTTAATTCAGTACTTTTCCAACTGAATGTTTTTCATAGAGCTTTTAAAATTACAGTCGAGGATGGGTTTTATGAGGCTGAATGATGCTATGAACATGGGTAAGAATCGACTGAATCTACTAAAAAGTAAAAGTCCAACTTGTATCCCGATTTTGCCCTTCAAAGTCCTTTCAGCCTGTTTTGTTGATCGTACTATTTTCCTATTATTTGTTTCAACCTGGGTCTGCCCGAAAGCCCAAAATAGAAGGGTTTGAGATCGTTTAGGCGCCGTTTGCGCAAAAGGCTGCGAGATTTGTCGCCATGAAAGAGTTGACAAAATAAACTAACATTCTTCACCCACGTAAACTAACATTTTCATAAAAGCGGCTATAAAGTTCGAAGTACATGTATGTCTGCATTTCAACAAAACCCGAGTATAGCTGTCTTTCGCTGTATTTCCAGATCACTACGAGGCTGTGTTGATGGCTGGCGCCTTCGGTGTTCCAGGTCACGTGGACGAATCGTGTTTTTCAGAACTCATTCGCATTACAAAACCAGGTATTGTTATTACTATCATTAGTCACTATAAGTAGTTCTTTCACTAATCATGTTGTTAACTTTATAAATTCTTGTTGACATTAATTTTTTTTATCGTTTACATGTACTTCCATCCAGACGCAACACGTGTAACTAGTCTTAGATTCGCTTGACCGATGTGGTTCTTCCCCCTCGTTTTTCAATCAGGTGGGTACATAATGTACACATTGACTGAAAAGGTATTCGATCAGGTTGAGAGCAGGATGGAAGCGGCCATAGAAGCACTCGCCCAAGAAGGACGGTGGGAATTGGTGGAATACCGCTGGCTTCAGTACTACTTGAATCAGAATTTGAACGAAAAGGCAAAGGTTCCAATTCTCAGAGTTTTACCAAAGTAAAACAGTGCTGTGAATAAAATGGTCATTTTTGTTAGTGCTGACGTTGGAATATGAAGATGATATATCAAGCATGCTGAAAATATGATAGTTTTAGCATGTACGGTTGAAATGTGCGAATGTATTGTATGTGTAAAACTGGCCATAGTAATCCACTGTTTGGATTCTTGCTTGGTAACGAACAAAAATGGTGATTGGACTATGATTGAAACCAATGTACTGTCGTATTGGCACTCTACAACATAACACGCGTTGTGGCAGAGGACACCCCCCCCCCCCCCCCATCACTTATAGCCATTGTCTTTCCGGAATCTTAGGAATTCTTGACATGGTTGTCTTTGTATTCAAACAACTTCAATGTAAGAATGTGGCTTCACAATATATTTATAAATACATGAGTTTACCCATTCCTATTGGTCGAGAGCACGACATATGACCGGTCTTAAACGGGTGATAAAGCACCTGCCAAAACTGTTCCAAAAATGAGACCAGACAGCAACAAAGGTGGCCCCTAAATACGGACGAAATGAATATTTCTACTTAAGCGCTATGTATGCAATTGGTACTTGGAATGACTTCACATTTCGTAATGTATTTACAAATGTACATTGTATTTTTACTAATCAAAGATGCTAAACATTTTCCCACAAGAAATCCTGTTTATGCTTTATAATACACTGATCTTGCCATATTTGAGCTACGTACGGGATTCTAACATGGGGTAATTGTTTAAATGTTAATAGAATTCTCAAACTACAAAAAGGGCCTTGAGAGTAATTAATTCAGTCAGTTAGCTTGAACATTCAAATCCACTTTTCTATAAAAATAAAACATTTACTTACTTTAGCTTGGAGCCTTCATGCATCGTTTAAGCAACAATTTACTTCCAAATTCAATTAAACAAATGTTCTGCAGTAATGAAAATATACATCACCATTTTACCCGACAATGTTGAGAGTTTCACCGTTGATAAGAACAACTGTTTCTAAAAATACAATTAGACATGAAGGCCCTAAGTTTTATTTAAATATAAACTTAAAACTACTTTATTATCTAATTACTTGAGCTTAGATTGAACTTCGTACTGGGTTATGAATCTCCTCCATTTCTATTGATCAGGAATATAATTGGCTTTAATTTGTTTATTCTTGTTTTACATGTAACTTACACAAAGTCATGTCTACAGTCTCGCTAAATTTATGAGTTAATTTATGTTAAAAGGGATTCCTACTCGACAAGCTCTGCTTTTTGGGGATCCCTTTCCAGATATATGTATCAAAGTTGAATAAGAATGTTTATTTGGAAATTAATATTTAATATCTTAATATAAAAGACGAATTAATATATTACTTTCTAATGTTATTTTCCTGAGATGTGGTAAAAATAATAAAGAATGAATGAATAAATAATGAATGAACATTGTTGTTTTTTATGTGTTTTTGTTTTACTGGAAATCGCTCATACAAGGCCAAAATTGAGGCCACTCAAAAGTGTGGGCTACAGAAGAAAGAAGAAAAGAAAGATTTAAGAGAGAGAAGAGTATTCCCATTTCTTTTGAACATGACGGTCAGATTGCAAGTTTGTGGAAAGCAGGATGTACAGGCAGAGAGATCAGTTCCAAAGTGCAGCAATGCGAGGAAAAAAGCCTAGAAGAATATTTCACAGTATTGGCCTTCGGAACAGATACAGTCAAGAGATGGGGGAAAGTGCGAACAGAATAGACAACAAGTGAGATCTTCTATGAGCACATAATACATGTAGAAAAAGCTAAGAGAATCAACAGCGTCTAACGAAAAGAGGTTCTATAGAGATGATGCCAAGTCCAATCCTATCAAATTAACAGCTTTGTGTACCGCCCCGAAAGTAGGTGGGCTACAAAATCTCAGGGATATCATTTTAATGAATTTACATTTTAAAACCATAAAAGAAGTGATAAATATAATCTTCTTGGCCAAGGCTGAGAAGTTGATGAAAAAATATCGCGTACATTCTTTCGTTGCGCTCTTACATTACAATAATAATTTACCAAAATTAACAAAGTTTCATTGTTGAAGTTCACAATTACATGTACCGGGCTGAATTCGATATCGGTTAATTCTTGGGAGCTCTATTTTACATCACTAACCCTAACTCCCTACCCATTTTTACTTACACATAACCTGAATCCTGCAAAATCCTCCAATTCCTAAATTGTTAAAACTCCAAGTAACCTGAATCCTGCAAAATCCTCCAATATTGGTCACTGGTGACCATACAGCCTGTATCCTGCAAAATCCTGCAGTCTTGCCCTGGCTACAGTCAGTAAAAACCCAAGTAACCTCAATCCTGCAAAATCCTGCGATGCATCAAACTCCAAGTGACCTCAATCCTGCAAAATCCTTGTGTGTCACATTCAGCCTGATAACCTGAATCCTCCATATTCCTGCAGGGGTAAAACCCCAAGTAACCTCAATCCTGCAAAATCCTGCAATGCATCAAACTCCAAGTGACCTCAATCCTGCAAAATCCTGCATTTTGCAATGAGGAATTTGGAGGATTTGGGAGGGTTAGGGTTAAAGATCAGTAAAGTACGTACGGATGGTACGGACGTGCAGTGGCACTGGCAGTATAGCGCCCTCTCGTGGCTGCGGATTAAGCAACGTCTTGCCCAAAGACGGCAGTGCAGCTTGAATAATTCTGCACGTTGAAGTTCGACTGAAAAAGATGCCAAATGTCTAGAAAGTTGGAAAGGTAAGACAGATAGTAAGATCTGAGAGATTATAGAATACATCCAGTATAATTGCAACTCCACAATTCCTCGGAGTCTTGGACAAATACGCGCGGCAAGTCCAGATTTTTAACTATTTTAACCAGTTCGCGCCGAAGGACGTATATAATTACAAGCAAAGTTTTCCCCAGATTCAAAACGGATGACGGATAAACACGTCACGAGCAAGGTTGAAAATGTCTGTCACTCAGCATCGAGCAAAGCTGGAAATGTCTGTCACTCAGCAGCGAGCAAGGCCTGAAATGTCTGTCACTCAGCAGCAAGCAAGGCCGGAAATGCGTGGGTGTGCTTTCCGGTACCATCAGGCTGAAACCGCCTCTTGAAAAAAACCGAAAACAAGAACAACATAAGAACCACTGCCCGACACTGAGTGAAAACGAACACCGTTTTTCTTGCTTTCCTCGGCATCCATGAATGATTGTAAAACTTCAAAGAGGTCAGTTAAACAACATTTACTGTTATAATACAACCCCCAATTCATGATAATTAAAGCAATTACCAATGCCAATGGTGTATCCTACAGCGTTTCTGAATGTGTGACTGTGATATGGGATATTGTTTGGCGCAGCATTCCGGGGATTAGCGCAGCTTACCGGAGTAAGAGCACAGAACCAATGGCCAATCATCACAGCCTAGGCTATCTAGCTTGTCATTGATCCTGACCTGACCACTACTGAACAATGCATAGACCCATCTGTACAGTCAATCAAACCTCAACAGTTGGAGTTTGGCAGGCAGGTGCGGATCCAGGGAAGGGGTCTTGGGGGTCCGGTGGGGGTCTTGGGGGTCCGGTGGGGGTCCGGACCCCCACACTTTTTTTTTAATGTATTTTTATATCGGAGCAAAATAGCAGCGTGGTGCTTTCTGTAAAAGATTCCTAATAGATCAAAACGATAAAAATATATAAGAAAAATAGGCTCATAAATCATAATGTCCCAGAATGCACCTCGGAGCTTCTACTGTGTGCAGTTGTTGAAGTTTGTTATGTTTGGTATGCTTTCTAGTGTAAGAGCCTAGGTGATAAGGGTTAAAAAAATATTTGCTTCATTTGACAAAAAGGTAACTTGTTGACAATTTGTTTAAATGTACTTCAAAGGTAAACAAATGATAACCATTTGATTGCAAGGGACACCCTACATGTATTAATTAATGTATCAATTCTTTGTATACAGACTCGTTTGATATGGTGTAATCTTGGTATACAGCAGTAAGTGTGATGACAACAATTATGTAGATGCTTGACAGGTGATAACCAGTGTGGCAGGGTACCGGTGTGATGGGAGCCTACAAGTCCAGACCGCCGTCATCCTGCTCGGGTATGGTATGAGTGTTTTTTTGCTATGTTTAGGGGATACACATGTGACCCAAAAATGAGTCTAATGTGTTAACAATGTGGTGTTTTTTTCTCAATTTTACAGTTGGTCAGAAAAAGCAGGAAATAAGCTTTCATTTGATATATGGCACAACTCTGTAGTGTAATGCATCGGTCTTTTACAATTTTGGGAAATTTGCTTTTTCTAAGTTATATTCAAAATGTATGAAAAGAAACGAAGATTTACAATTGTAGTGCTTCACAGATGCTATGGTAAGAAAATGAAAAAACTGTATTAAATTTAATTTAGGTATCAAAACAATCTTTACAATCGATCAGATCTGAAAATATAGGAAACCAAAATGCCTTAAAACAAAAATATTATTTGTTGAAATAAAAAATACCTCAGAGACAATAATCAGCCCTTTACTTAAAAATGTATTTTGCGACATCAGACTCATTTTTGCAGAGCTGGTCACATATTTGCTTTTGGAACTCTAAATATATACTGTGTATGAGAGTCCAAAACTTATGGTTGAGGTACACACATGACTCTTGGTATGCAAACATTTCCTATCCTTGACACATAAATTACACCTTGACTAAAGCTCAATGGAGAATGTGCATAGAGCATGAGCAGTAACAAAGTAACAAATAACCTCAATCCTTCAAAATCCTCATTTGGATAAACACCCAAGTAACCTCAATCCTGCAAAATCATCCAGCATTAGTTTAGGCCTAATGACCTGGACCGATATTCATAAAAGCCTGCTAAGCCTAGTTGGCTGCTAAAATCATGGCCCCTAGATGACAGCTAAACCTAGTTGGAAGCTAAGTGATATTCATGAAAGCCTGCTAAACCTAGTTGGCTGCTAAAATGGCCCCTGTGGTTGGCAGCTAAGTCTAGTTGGAAGTTAAGTGATATTCATACAATTTTGCTAAGCTTATAGTTGGTTGCTACGTTAACTGCTAACGTTAGAGTCGATCTGGGGTGTCTCTAAGTCACTAGCTGGCAACTTGCCTGATGTCCCAGCTGCGTGCTTAAAATATCTAGCTGCCAACTAGCTGGTAACATTCTTATCAAGGTTTTATGAATACAAAATTAGTTGGTAACCACGCAGCATCAAACTACTGATTTAGCGGGCTGATAAGGCCTAGTTGGCTGCTAAAGTTAGCAGGTTTTTATGAATATCGGTCCAGGATCCTGCGTTATCCTCCAGTGTGAACAAAAAACAACGCCCTCAATCCTGCAAATTCCTCCGATGCATCAACTTCCAAGTGACATGTAATCCTGCCAAATCCTGCAATTTGCAAAGAGGATTTTGGAGGATTTGGGATAGTTAGGGTTAATAAAGGGAGAATGCAGACGTCTTCTTTCCATTAAGATTGCAGATGGATTTTCCCATTTTTGTTACCCTCTCAATCCTTTTTTATTTTAATAGAAGCATGGTTAAAGCGAGTGAAGGACAGCTATGCTACACTGAGGGCTAGGGTTGTTCAGGACACGACCATTAACAAGGACAGTGAGCTCTGTGCACTGCAGAAAGCATGTTGGTATGGTACCTGTTTAAATAAACCCCTCCTAATTAAAGGTAGGATACATCATTAGTAATTGCTTGAATTATCATGAATGAGTAGATTTAGGGGGTTGTATTTTATAGTAAATATCGTTTAACTGATCTGTGCGAAGTTTTAAAATCGTGATTGAAGATAAGAGCACGAAAAACAGCGTTTGTTTTTAACCGGCGTAGAGCAGTTTATCTTTGTATTTTCGCGATCGTCGGACGGCGATTGCAATTTTTAATTTTTTCCCCTATTTTTCGGAATAATTACAGGATATCTAGCGTAATCGTTTTGTTGGATGCCTAGAATCATTATTTACTTTCAAATGAGTAAAACATTTCTTAATAATTCGGTAGTAAATATTTTTGATATCTGCAAATGGTGTATCCTACTTTTAAACAGTTGATTATTTTAACATCATAGAGCAGAGGCGTGGGATTATGTTTTACAAAAACTTGATCTGAGGTGGGTTCAGGCTGATGGTACGGTATTCCGGAAGCACACCCACGTATTTCCGGCCTTGCTCCCTGTTGATAGACATTTCCGGCCTTGCTCGTAACATGTTTTATGCATCACCTTTTTGAATCTGGGGAAAACTTTGCGTGTATTTACGTCCTCCGGCGCGAACTGGTTAACCCTAACCATCCCAAATCCGTCAAAATCCATCCCCAAAATTTTTAGATTTTGGCGGACTTGGTCCAGAAGGCCCGAGTTGAAAATATAGTGATGGACTTGGTACAGAAGGCCTGATAGCACTAGTGCCGGCGCAATTGATGAGTTTTGCTCAGGATCCAGTAGTATAGTGTTGTTGCCATAATGTGACCTGTCACCACAATATGAGAGTAAAGTTGGAAAAATTAAAAATTGAGATATTGGTATTTTCAATTTCTTGAGAAAGAGAGCTTTCCAATGGTATAACACTTGGGGGGTTTTGCGATAAATACTTTTTACAGCGCTCCAGAAAGTCACGGGTTTCGCAAAACGTGTTTGTGAGAAAACTATAAACATCCTAAACAAAACACACAAAAGATTGTCAAACAGGACAAGTAAGGTTCGATTGATCATAGCAACGGCTATGTTCTAATCATTATTTCTTCTTGAAACTTCCCACACATACAAACTATTGTATAATCAACATAATATCAAAATTTCGAAAACGTGGGACAGTTACGAAGACCTAATTTGCATATTTAATTACCGTGTTAATTAGACCACTGATGGACGTTAATCCAAACACTAACTATGCAAACACTACACAAAATCACGTAATTTAAGAGGTTTTCGATCATCTGATTGCACCCAAAAAATAGGAATATGTAGAGGAGGACTTAGGCTTTCCAAATTACGCAAAATCTCAAAATTCTCATATTTTGACTTTCAATGGCCATATCTCCAAATCACATTGTGCGACTTTACTCTCATTTTGTGGTGACAGGTTACATATATAACAACTAACGTTTCATTAGCCCATATATAAAAAGAAAATGGACTGGGTGGGCCCTGTCGATTTCAAAATAATCCTGGTGGCAGCTGGTTAAGTTCCACACATTTCTTTGGCCTGAACCAAACTGGCACAGTAGTGAAACTGAATTGAAATTGAGTCCAAATATTTTGGGAATGATCTAGATTGACAACGGGAATCAAATCAAAGAGATCATTTTTTTTCTTTCTTTGAATTTCCAGTGATGACGACATTGAGGAAATCTTGAAGCTGATTAGTGATGCAAATATTCACGAGAGAACCGCCAGTGGACTGACATTGCTGCATCTTTGCTGCATGGATGGAGGTATAGAGAACTCTAATTATGTAGTAGGGCATCGGGAGCAGCGCTCTCACCAGGATTTTTTCTAAGGGTGGGGGAAATCCATCGCCACAGCACTTTTACAATTAGAGGAGTGGGGGGGGGGTTCCAAAAAATTTATGATAGTTCTAGTTCGTGACAATTAACGCACTGCAGTCTTGTTTATTTCACACGGTTACACGTGTGGATGTGAATGGTGCGGCTTCGATCTACAACTTATTATTATTATTATTACTATTAATTTTATTTGTTTAAATAATGAAACAGAGAAAATCTGCATAAATATATTTAGGTGCAAATTATATCAAATTTACATCCAATTTTTATAAACAATATCAATTGGCAGAAAATTAATTACATATTTGTTAAAGATCTACTGCAGCGAAGGGAAACACAATGCATTCTGTGTAGACACTAATGTACACACAGGAAATCAGTTGTACACAGCGCGCACCGCGAGTCGGAAGCTGTTTAGGTGTAGTCGTGATTCCAGCCAGAAATTGTTCGCCTTTTGCTGAAGTGTCAGAAACTACATTTGTACATTATTGGTGACTGTGTGTAATTTACATGTATGAACCCACACAATCTGTATCGTAGAGTGAATAAAAATGTTGGGAAAAAAGTATGCGTACTATATACGTCGTGTCCGTACTATATATGTGACCCGCTCCAGGAAAAGGTGACATATGTCGCAAAAACTAAAAAAATAATAATAATAATAATAATTTAGAGACTTGTAATGCGCACATATCCACCCTGCTGGGTGTTCAAGGCGCAATAAACAAAAAACAAACAAAAGAAACAGACACAACTAAATAGTTAGTACATGATTAAAACGTCCAGGATATAAGCTTTCATTTGGTACATAGTACAGCTCCATAGCCCCTCCCGTTCCGGTGATATGATGTTTTTGCCTATTAATGGTTCCACGGGAATTCAAAATACACAACTGAGAATACATTGGAACCATGCACTCTCAAAAGGTGTTGTTTCACTTTATTTATTAAATTCCAGCTTTTTGTTAATCAAATCTGAAATTTTGGATATTAAAGATGTCATTTAAGACAAAAAATGAAAATCAAATTTTTACAAAATTGTTTACCCTACTAACCTTTAATAACAGGCCATTACTCATAAATGCATAGCGCGACTTTTTCACCTTTTCCTGGAGCGGGTCACAATTATGTAGTAGGTCATCGGGAGAAGACAAGGGTTAACCTGATAGTACCTTAAAAAGACACTATGTCCTGAAAGCACCCAATTGGGCTACAACCAGGGTTGTAGTCGAGTCCCTGCAAGTCCTTTCACAAGTCCTTTCGTGAAGCCAGTCACAAGTCCCTTCATAAAGGCAGTCGCAAGTAACTGGATGAACAATGACAAAGGAATGCCTTTGTCAAAGCTGATTTGAATAGCTTGTGATTTAAATTGGAACTGAAAGACTTGTGATGGACTTGCAGGGACTTACAGGGACTTACAGGGACACGTTTTGAAGGAATTGTTTATCGGAAATAGCATTTAAAAGTATGATATAAACATCCAAACAAACCATCCTTTTAAAACGTGTTATTCTTGTGTAGAACGAGTTTCGGGGGTCAATTTTAATTGTGACCTCCACAACTCGAGCTGTTTGGGTGTAGTCGTGATTCCAGCCAGAAATTGTTCGCCTTTTGTGGAAGTGTAAGAAACTACATTTGTACATATTGGTGACTGTGTGTAATTTACATGTATGAACCCACACAATTTGTATCGTAGATTTAATAAAAACGACAGGAAAAAAGTATGCGTACTATATATGTGACCGGCTCTACAAAAAGGTGTATTAAGTTGCGCTATGCACTATCATGTAATGGCCCGCTCAACATTGAGAGGATAAACATTTCATTAAAATGTGATTTTAATTTTTTGTCATGAATGACCTCTTTAGGTCTACAGTTTCAGGTTTCATTTAAAGAATTGTTGATTTTGATAAATAAAGTGAAAAAAAAGAAAATTTTGTGTGCATTGTTCTGTTGTACTACAACAGAGCCAGCTATTTCAAAGCCTGTAAACATGTAAACACGTCATATCTCTAAAACAGGAGGGGCTATGGAGCTCTATTATACCAAATGAAAGCTTACGGTGTGGGCTTTCTAACCATGTATATAACTCAATTAAATTTTTTTGCAACATAATGCACCGTTTTGTAGAGCGGGTCACATATGTCGTGTCCGTACTATATATGTCGTGTCCGATGTTAACAACCAGGTTTTTTCGCCTTTTCTTAGGAATGGTAAGACACTAGGTTGGTTTTCTTTCAACCAGGGGCCAATTTCATAGAGCTGCTAAGCACAAAAATCTGCTTAGCATGAACATTTGTGCTTGGCAAAAACAAGGTTACAGACCAAATTTTCACGTGATCTTTATTGTTTTCGATTGATAATCAGCTGGTTTTTGGCTTAGCATGAAAAACCCGTAGAATTTTGGCTGGTAACCTGTTTTTAATAAGGTTAATAGGATAAGTAAACAATCCAAAACATGTATTTTTTATGTGCAGATCCATTTTGGAGGAACCACTGATTATGATGATTGCGAATAAAATCTGCCCAAAAATCTGCTACAACCCTTCATACACCAATGTATATATTAAAAGAAAAGGATTTGTTCACTGCTAAAAAGCTGTCCAAATCAGATAATGTCTAGTGTTGTTGAAATCACTCATTTTATGTGGTTACTTTTATAGGTTGCAGAAGTGTTGTACGATTTCTGGCAAGGGTCGGTGCATCTATCAATGGTCTTAGTGTACATGGATTCACAGCACTTCATATTGCCAGCTTCAAGGTATATGCTAAGAAGACGATTACATATCATGGAGAAAAACCAGGGGCCAATTTCATATAGCTGCTTAAGCACAAAATGTTGCTTAAGCACAAAAACCTTGCTTGGTAAATCAAGTTAGGAGCCAAAATTCCATGTGATTGTTATGCTAAGCTAACAACAGCTAAATACCAATCACAAATAATATACATCACATGGAGTTGTGGATGGTAAGCTGGTTTTACTAAGCAAGAATGTTTTGTGCTTAGCTCTATGAAATTCGTTTTCATTCGTTTTCAACCGGCGTCGGGCAGTGGTTCTTGTGTTGTTCTGAATTGTGTTTTTTGGGGGGCCGTCCGGCGATCGTGAATTTATGTTTTTCAATTCAATTTTTCTGAACATTACAGAATATCTAGCGCAATCATTTTGCTGGATGTCTATAACATTATTTACTTTCAAATAAGTAAGATATTTCTTTACTAATTCGGTAGTAAAACATTTCGATATCTGCAAATGGTGTATCCTACATTTAAATGACAGATGTTGAATTCCCTGCTCCAGACCATAGTACGGTAAATGCAAGTTTGTATTATTGTAGTATTTTTGTGTACTAGGGTGACATTGAGCTGGTCGGTGATTTGCTGATGGGCGGAGCTGATGTAGGAAGGGTTGGCTATGCCTCGATCACCGCCCTTCACTTAGCTTGCCTTGGTGGTCATTCTCAGGTATGAAACCACGTATTACCTGTATTATTGTGCATGAAAAAAATGTGCTTTGTAAGCAGACTCACAAGAGCTGTACACATGCATGAAATTGTAAAAAAAAATTGCACCGCATTACTACAAGCTGGACTCCAAAATCCAATATCTATAGACCTACATTTAACTGACACATGTTAAAATAAGCCATTTGCGCGTGTCCCCGAGTTAATTTTGATTAATAAATACCTAGGAGAGTTGCTGGCTTCTGATTGGTCGAGACTCGATCACGCGGAGTGGATTATCAGGTAGTAATATCATGGGTTTCAAGAAGAAGCGAATAAATGTTCCCTGAACCAGCATTAATCAAGCATCATGTAAGCCCATGATTGGCCGAATGCAACAGTTCTACGGTAACTTGTAACAAGGACGCGTCAAATCTTGATACTGCGCGCTATAAAATGTACGCGTATAAAATCTATATATAAAATCTATACGCGCGGCATTTTTCAAAATGCGCGTGTCGTCTGCTAACGCTAGCGCGTTGCTATGCACGGTGGGCACCAGTGGTCAGCTAGTCTGGTCTGAAAGTATGGGTTATAATAACAACACATATTGAAGAGACAGGGTACCATGGCCCCTAAACATGAACACAAAAGGGTAAAAATATCGCCAAAAAGAAAATCATGAAATTCATAGCAATTTTACAATTTTTCTCGTTTAAAAGATATTTATTAAAGGTAATAACAGTGCGAGGACCCGGTTATTACTGCGTGATAATGACCGGGTTGGGGGATGACCGCTGGTAATGGACCTCGCCTTTGGCTCGATCTATTACCAGCGGTCATCCCCCAACCCGGTCATTATCACGCAGTAAAACCGGGTCCTCGCACTGTTATTACCTAAATAACATCTGGTACACTGACTTGCTCACATGGGCACCGTTGAACGTTAAATTCCCCAGACTAAAGACACTGTTGCCATATCACATATTTCGGGGCAAGCTCTTACATAGTTACGTAACAGGCATTAACACATTGTTCACAATGGGTAATAATGGCACAAAGACACCTGACCATTCCGGAGCTGGGGGTTGCTAGCGTAAGGCTTGCCCCGAATCACGCGATATAGCAACAGTGTCTTTGGTCTGGAGAATTCAAAGCTCACCGGTGCCAAGCTGTGTGAGCAAGTCAGTGTACCAGATGTTATTCAAATTTAACTCGGGGTCAAGCGCAAATGGCTTATTGCCTGCTATAGACAGTAGTACGGTTAATGTAACTTTGTATTATTGTACTATTTTTGTGTACGAGGGTGACATTGAGCTGGTTGGTGATGTAGGACCATTTTTCTAAGAACCATTCTCAGTCTTTCAAAATTATCCGTGTACACTTTGGATTCCACTGTGCTGCGTTTGGCAGGGTTGTACTTAAAGTACTTATAAGTGATTTTGAAAACTTGAGTTCCATGAAGACTCGCATCACACAGGATTTTAATTTGCAGTCACTGATGAGTTCGTACCAATTTCTGATGAGGCAAATCATTCATATTCAACCAAATTAATCTATATACATGTAGTGAGTGCACTAGACATGACGGGCCAAACTAGTAACTTAAAGGGATCGTATACGTTTAGTAATTACTACAAAAATTAATGGCAATAAAAACTTACTTGGTAAGAAGTACAGTAGCTTCGGATAGTATAATGCATTTTTAGAAACTTTTCACTTCGAAGTACTGCGGTTATGGAAAAAGATATCACTTTTTATCCCAAAAAATTTGAATCTGAGAAGCGATACTGCAGTGACGTTTCTCAGATTGTGTATTCCAATGCAGATTATTCTTCCTGCGTGGACATAACCGTTTCAGATTTTCGGCAATATCTCAAAATCGCTACCACCTTTTGAAATGAAATTTTTACAAGTTAGTTTTATGGTATGTATCTATAACTATATAGGATTGAAACAAACAGTGGGTTCTAATTACCAAACGTATACGATCCCTTTAACTGTGTCAGTTACATTACTAATTTCATCCCAAGGTTGCAGAGTTGTTGTTGAGGTACGATGCTGATCTTCATGCCCAAGATGCTCTCATGTCTACTCCGCTGCACTGTGCGTGCTTCTTTGGTCATGACCAGGTACACATGTTCGCATTTTTGTATCACTGTGGATACATGGCTTTGTTCTCGTGTACAAAATGGTTAGAAAGTCGAGCACGTTTTTCAAATCGCTCCCGTTTTAACCACAATTATTTTCCTGGGTTAAAATTTCGACCCAATATACCCTATATTATACCCTAAACCCAAACACTAACCCTAACCCATATTCTAACCCTAGTTTTTGAGTAATTTAAGTACAATCCAAAAATCTAATTCGTGAAATTTCTAATGGAGACCTATTCATCTATAGAAATTACCTTTTGGAGACCTTTTCACTCCCATTGTCCCCATTGTGTTCACGTCTCCAGAGGGTACCGTATTTCGCACTACACAAACAAAACAAAAGTTTATTTCAAAAACTTGATATATTCATTTTAAATAAAGAAACAAAATCTGCATCTTTTAAAGTTTAAGGAACAAAAAACAAAGTAGCTGTTTCTGGACTTGTTTTCACTTTGCATTTTTAAATTGTGGATTAGGACGTCTTGCAACCAAGAATACTGTTCAAATGACCGATTAATGACACTTTTCCTTTGTTACTCTTTGTTGTACAGGTTGTCAAATGCCTGATCAACCATAACGCCGACGTCAATATAAGCAGTGGGGTCGGAGTTCGCCCGCTGCACCTGGCCTGTTTCAAGGGATTTCTCACTGTAGCCAAGCTGCTTATCACTGGCAGGAAACACAACAAAGCTGATGGTATGTACAGTGGCTAATGAACGTTAAAGGTTATTCAGAATACAATTGCTGACATGATGTTATTACGTGATGTTGCGTGAATGTCCATTGCACTTGTAGTTAATACGTGAGCGCCGTGCGACATCAATGTGTGTCCGTATGCTTGTGTAATTATCCCGAATGACCCTTATCGTTGTGCACATACACCTCACAATGACCGACCGAGTCAGTCAGTCAGACATCCTGAGCCACGCAGCGCTTTTACAAGCTTTCTACTAATACTAATAGCGCTCAAACCCCCTGCGGACATTCGGCAAGATCAGGGGTTATTAGCGCAAAGATTCATGCGCCCAATCAGAGCCTCCGTTACAAACAGACCAAGGCCGTTTTCCAAACCCCTGGCTTTGGCTCCGTCTCTGATGGCTATAGCCTATTGCTAAACTGTATGAATGAAGCCTGAGACGAAGACAAAGCTGGGGTTTGGAAAACAGCCCAATGCCTGCGAACAAACTTCTTCCGCAACGCGTATTTCTATTGGTCCATTTGCTTGGACATCTGAGGTGTTCTCACAAATGTTCATTCTCCCACGTAAAAATTAAAATTAATCGGAAAAATAGTAGAAATTAACGTACAGAACGTGAAATAAAGCTTTGCTATTATATATTATACAGAATAAGAAACATAAAAGCCTGAAAAGCTACGTAAATGCCAATAAAATTAAGTATAGTGGTAGAAATTGTACCAGGGGTGGACGTTCATATCATGTATTGGCCAACTTGTTTAATGATTGCTGCGAATGTCCGCAGGGTTTGAGGGCGACAATTCAAGAGCCCTTTAAACTCTGCGTGGCTCGGGATGTCAGTCGGATAGCTAAATGTAAAATAAGGACTGTAGGCTGGCTTGGCATCTAGGACCCACAGATAGAAGGGTGCATATGAACAGACCGACCAAACAGTATGATTTTTCCGTATTTCATACAGGAATTTGTTAAAAATACGACTAAGCTTTTTCCCACATAAAATACGAGTTTTGACCATTTTGACGTGCCAGAAATGATCCTAGTTCAAAGCGACCGCGAGTGTAGATTATGCTAGATAAAAAACAGCTGAGCTTGTAGACTAGGCTAGAAATTACGCGGGCCATTTTCAAAACCCCAGCTTTGTCTCCGTTTGGCTTCGTTGATGCAGTTTGGTAATGGTGATGGAGCCGGAAATGGAACGTAAGCTAGGGTTAGGAAAACTTTCTATTAAAGGTAGTATACACCATTTGCAGATATCGAAAAAAATTACTACCGAATTATTAAGAAATATCTTACTTATTTGAAAGTAAATAATGATTTCAGGCATCCAGCAAAACGATTGCCCTAGATATCCTGTAATTGTTCCAAAAAAATGAATTGTATAAACCAAAATTCATTATCGCCAGACGGCGATCGCGAAAAACCAAAAACAACTAAAGAAAAACTCCCCGATTTCGGTTGAAAACGAAAGTCGTTTTTCTTGCTTTTCTCAGTAACCATGATTGTAAAACTTCGGACAGGTCAGTTAAACGATGAAATATAACCCCCTAAATCCACCCATTCATGATAATTCAAGCAGTTACCAATGGTATATACTACCTTTAATTAGGTGGAATTCTAGATTACTAGAATATATAACTAAATTAGGTACAGTATAAAAAGTACCATGCTGCCACTTCCAAATCATTTTGTTTTCCCAGTTAACATACATGACAATGAGAAGAACACACCGCTGCATTACTGCGCCAGAACAGGGCACATCTCTACCCTCAAACACCTTCTCGACCCAGCCTATGGTGTCAGAGGTCTGGATGTTAACATTTACGGAGACACCGCTCTGCACGTGTAAGTTATGAACAAAAAGAAATGAACTAAATCTGGACGGAATGTACTGTTGCAAATTGGGTCATAAGCTCTGCCCGCCTTTGCTTTGTGTTTCATTTGTGCCATTTTTGACCAATCAGCGATCGGATGTCCCATGATCAAATTGGTTCATGCATAATGTTGGATCAACAGGCAGGACGGGTCTTTTCTTAAAGGTAGGATATAGACCATTTGCAGATATCGGAAAAAATTTACTACCGAATTATTAAGAAATATCTTACTCATCTGAAAGTGAATAATGATTCTAGGCATCCAGCAAAATGATTGCGCTAGATATCCTTTAAAGGAAACATGTAGTCTAACATCTTCATTACGCATTTTTTGTTTTAAATCAATAGATTTATGTGTATCAAATGTGAATAAAAAGCAAAACTGGTTCTAGTGTACGTTTAGTGTGGTAATTTGCCGTCCAGAAATTGACCCCCCCTTTTTAAATTTCGCGGCCACTCAAAATGAGTGACGTAAATCGAGTCAGGCCCGGACAAATTATCGATAGTCGGTACGCGACGTCTAGGTACGAGACGGGTTCGCGTGGCCACGTACGCACACATTGTTGTGTGTACGAGAGTGAACGAATCCCGTACGCCTTGTGCACACATGTATACATGTACATGTAAACGCGATCACCCACACGCACGCTGTCCAAAGCAAAGGATACCGTACAAAGTACATGTACATGTACAGTAATCGGCGCGGACTAAACATGGACGATCGTGAAAGTTCTTCGTCGGTTTTTAGTGAATCTGACGAAAACAGTACAGATTCGTCCGATTGGAATATCGTTAGGACAGCATCTGACTTCAGCATGTTTTTTAAGGGCATGCCAAAGTTGCTGTACAGACCAGTGTCGAAGCACGACCGCTCAAAATGGTCGCTGCAGATCGGGCCGAAAAATCACTAGGCCCAGCGGGACCACTTCGCTCTGGTAAGCTTTACTTTGGCTGTCCAAATCCTCCGATATTTAGGATCAGCCGGAAACAAATGAAGGCTTACTCTATCCTTGGTAGTTTTGCTACACCCAGCAGCTACACATCTAGTCGGCATGACTGAAAACAGTTGTATTTTTACCCTGATTTAGAATAAAAAACCGGCATGGTAAACTCGTAGACAAAGACTTGTTGCATGCAATGCGCGCATAATGCAAGCCAGGCCCGGGTAGCGCACCCCCGCAGCGAGGCAATTCTCTGCCTCGATTTTTGTCATACCCCACGCGAAGTTTTATGTTAATGAGGCTTCCCTTTGAGGGGCGGAGTGGTATGACTAAATATTTTCAAAAATTATTTTCTCCCATTTATCACAGAAAATAAACACAACCTCACACATAATGTTGTTGTCAATATGATACTTTATTGATTTAAGCAAAAAAAAACCTTATTACATGTTTCCTTTAATTATTCTGAAAAATATAATTGTATAAAGAAAAAACACAAATAACATAAGAATAACTGCTCGATGCTGGTTGAAAACAAATGCTGTTTTTCGTGCTTTTCTTGGCATTCATAAACGTAAAACTATTAATTTTATAAAAACAAATTCACGATCGCCGATAACGAACAGGTTAGTTAAATGATATTTACTATAAAATACAACCCTCCAAATCCACCCATTCAGGATAATTCAAGCAATTACCAATGGTGTAACCTACCTTTAGGAACAACATTATTTTAAATCTACATGTAACTCAAAGGATTTGATTTGCTTTTAAACCACATATGCTACAATGTGGTACTTAATTTCAGTATCGGGTAGTACTATAAATACTAAAAACAAACAAATTATGGTGGAGCATTTAAGGTTGACAACAGTGTACTTTAGTTTACTTCTGGTGGTATTTTGTAATTAGGTGAAGCAAGGTCTGTCCCCAGCCAATTTGGCTCAACAAACCATTGTATATCTCTTGTTTCTGTAACATATTAAACCAATAGATAGGATGCTAGTCCATCGCAGGTTATATACTCCCCAGCTAATGCCAGTACCTATTTATACTCCTGGGTGGAGAGTGGCCAGCAGCTGGATTCGAACCCCCTGACCAGATTAGAGATCATGAGTCGTGAATCCTACGTCACGAATAGATGAAATAGATGGGATGCTAGTTCATCGCAGGTTATATACTCCCCAGCTAATGCCAGTACCTATTTATACTCCTGGGTGAAGAGAGGCAAGCACCTAGATATGGCCAGCAACTGGATTCGAACCCCTGACCAGATTAGAGATCATGAGTCACGAGTCCTACGTCACAAGTAGATAGAATAGATGGGATGCTAGTTTATTGCAGGTTACATTTAAGCTAATGCCAGTACTTTTTTTGTACTCCTGGCTGGAGAGAGGCAAGCAGCTGGGTATGGCCAGCAACTGGATTCGAACCCCTGACCAGATTAGAGATCATGAGTCACGAGTCCTACGTCACAAGTAGATGAAATAGATGGGATGCTAGTTTGTCGCAGGTTACTTTTCAGCTAATGCCAGTACATATTTACACTCCTGTATGGGTGAAGAGAGGCAAGCAGATGGATATGGCCAGCAGCTGGATTCGAACCCCTGACCAGATTAGAGATCATGTGTTACGAATCCTAATCTCTAGGCCACACTCGACCAGCTTTATTAGATGAGGTTAACGTTAAACTCTTCCATATTGTTGCTTCTTCTATACAGTGCATGTTACCATGACAGACCTATTGTTGCCAAGGAGCTTGTATTGAGAATAGGCCAAGAGTGTCTAGCTGTGGAGAATATCTTCAGTGAAACACCACTTCACAGGTTAGTGTCTTCTTGTTGGTGTTTGAGGTGAATATATTGAGCCACCAGAATAATTTGCCATTAATCCTAACAATCGTAAACCCTCCAAATTGAATTAATTTTCACACACACCCTAGGAGTTACGGTACAGTACATTGCCTATTATGCAAAGTTTTAAAAAATGCTCAAAAACAACACAAACAACCTGTTAAGTTGCGGCTCGATGGTTGCTGTTCAATTTGAGATAACAGGAAAAACCATGTATATGTAAGTGAATTCTGTTGTTGGCTTATAAACTGAAAAGATATTCCATTGTGAATGGCACCCTGTTGGGTGAAGTGCCTAAATCAGCACAGCACAAGATTTTCATGCACCTGGTTTGTGTGTTTAAACATCTCATACGTACTATGGACCTTCAAACAATTGACGTCCAGGATGCGGGAAGAGGTTACAGATTGTAGACTTGGCCACGTCCACAGCCCTTTTCTTTCTTTCTTTCTTTCTTTCTTTCTGAGGACAAAATATTAATGGGGTTGGGGTTATTTGTGTAGGGGAACACCTGAAGGGGAACACTTGAGAAGCCCAGAATCAAAATGTAGGGTTCTAAGACAAAAAGGCCCTTTAGTGGACGGGTACTTATCCTCGCCACTAAGAATACTTCTCACAATTACTTAACAAATGTCAAAAGCGAGGTCCATATATTTAGATGGAAAACCATTAACCCTAACCCCCTTTGCCTTACTTTGGGCTAAAGAACTGCGTACTACAGAATACTACTTAGTATTTTGTAGCATTGGGTCTCTCCGTGACTGATGATTGGGTGTGTACTGACAGAGTACAGATACTGCCAACTACAAAATACTAATAGTAGCAATACAGGTCAGTAATACTTACCTGGCAAAAAAATGCAGTAGTCCAGCCTTGACCCAATGTGTCCCAAGTGACAATTTTTGCTGTAGAGTCTACACAGCATACATGGGCAATGCACACTCAGCAAGCAGAGGAACCCAATGCTAAAAAGTACTACGAGTGCAATAAGGGGTGAAGTACCCAATACTAAAAATTACTACAGGCATTGCACAAAAGTCAGTGAGACTAGTACTGCATACTACTTTTTACTACTAGTAGTAAAAAGTAGCATTAGGTAGGGTTAGGGTTAATAAGTCTGCTAATTTATTTGCCTACAGCGCATGCACCAATGGCAAGAATCTGGATTTGGTTCGGTTCCTGCTGGAGCAGCCAGAAGTTGATATCGACAAACGGGGAAGAGATGGCCACACAGGTTAGTGTCTTCATGTCTGTCGGTCTTCATGTCTATCGGTCTGTTTGTGTATCTGGCTCTGCATGGAAGGTCCGACTGTGTAATCATACTAATTGTTTGTGACTTTTGGTTTTTTTCCCGGTAAACATATTCTCTTAATTTATTTATTCTTTCTGGTAATGAAACCAAGGATCCCTCAAATTTGCTACTGTAGTAGCTTGTGAGCCTGAAGAAACATGTATGGGAAAAGACAAAGAGAGGAAGGTACAATTTTAGAGGTGGGAGGAAAACCCCAGAAGAATATCCTGGGGGAAACCAACGGAATCAGGCAGGGACTGAAAACCCAATCCACATATGTGACCCGCTCTGCAAAAATGAGTCTGATGTTGGAAAATACATTTTTACGTAAAGGGCCATTTATTGTCTCGGAGGTGATTTTTCAACAAATAATATTTTTCTTTTAAGGCATTTTGGTTTCCCCGACACCTATATTTTCAGATCTGATCGATTGAAAAGATTGTTTTGATCCCTAAATTAAATTTAATACAGGTTTTGTCATTCTCTAACCATAGCATCTGATGAAGCACTACAATTGTAAATCTTCTTTTCTTTTCAAAGACATTTTGAATATAATTGAGAAAAAGCTAATTTCCCAAAATTGTAAAAGACCAATGCATTACACTACAGAGTTGTGCCATATATCAAATGAAAGCTTATTTCCTGCTTTTTCTGACCAACTGTAAAGTTGAAAAAAACAAAACATTTTTAACACATCAGACTCATTTTTGCAGAGTGGGTCACATATTGGCCCAGACGGGATTTGGACCCGGGTCACAGCGGTGAAAGGGCGAGAAAAGAACCGCTACGCCAACCTGACTCTCACTACTATTTGGAATGCCCTGTTCACAATGTGGAGTATTCGCAGGAAAAAATTAAAAAGTCTTGAGGGCATGATATCATAGAGCATGTACATCATATATTGGGGGAACAGGTTGTTTTCCCTACAATATTCAAATCCTAATTTAAAAAGTGTTCCACATTTAGACAAAACTTGAATTTGTCATCATTCAGCATTACACAGTGCTTGCTACCATGGTCATACACCGGTGGTACAGTTGCTGATTGACTGCGGAGCAAAGCTGGATTTAGCCTGTCATGACGATGCCACCAGCCACAGTAAAAAACAGACATGCCTCGCCTGGGCAAAAGAGAGGGGTGAGACAATTATTTCCTGAAAACCTTCACTTTCAGGACCTTGTAACGCAGACATTGTTGAAGAAACCAAGGATAAAGATATGCAGCATTATTGCTCTTTCATTTTTAAGCTCAATTTTAGATGTCGCGGTATTCAAAAGCTAGGTTGGAAAGTACATTGGAAAGTGGCATGTTATGGCCGAGCGGTTGAGAGCACGCAGACTCGAGCTCTGGTGTTTCTGATCAGCAGAGTGTGGGTTCGAGTCCCGGTCTTGACACGTGTGTTCTTAAGCAAGGCACTTAACCACTATTGCTTCGTCCTTCAGATGGTACGTAAAGCTGTAGGTCTCATGTGCTGTGTAATGCACATAAAAGAACCCAGTGACACTTATCGCTAAGAGGAGATAAAAATTATAAAAATAAAAAGATATGTGTAACTGTATGTGTATTTCCCTACATGAATTGTGTAAACTGTTTAATTTGTCTCCTAATAAAAGCAATCCATCTGTTGTGTTTGCATGATTTTTAGGTCATGCTGATGTTGTGGCTCTCCTCAAGAAAGTTTCACAGGAAGTGTTATCACGAAGCGGAGAAGATACCTATAACTTTGAGGTGTATCCTACCTTTCACTACAGTACCAATTAATGCAATACAAAATACATGTGTATTAACTACAGTACCCATTAGTGCAATACAAAATACATGTGTATTAACTACAGTATCCATTAATACAATACAAAATACATGTGTATTAACTACAGTACCCATTAGTGCAATACAAAATACATGTGTATTAACTACCGTACTTATTATTACAATACAAAATACATGTGTATTAACCACTGTACTTATTATTACAATACAAAATACATGTGTATTAACTACAGTACCCATTATTACAATACAAAATACATGTGTATTAACTACAGTACCCATTATTACAATACAAAATACATGTGTATTAACTACAGTACCCATTATAATACAAAATACATGTGTATTAACTACAGTACCCATTCCTACAATACAACGTATACATGTGTATTAACTACAGTACCCATTAGTACAATACAAAATACATGTGTATTAACTACAGTATCCATTATTACAATACAAAATACATGTGTATTAACTACAGTACCCATTATAATACAAAATACATGTGTATTAACTACAGTACCCATTCCTACAATACAACGTATACATGTGTATTAACTACAGTACCCATTAGTACAATACAAAATACATGTGTATTACTTACCCCAGACCATTGGGGGCAAGTGGGACACATTAACATAGATTTGGAATTCATGTAGGAAGCAAGTATGCGTAGTTCATGAAACGGCAACTTTGGATAATTATTTGGATAATTTGTTTATCAACTTGTTTGCAATAACTGCTTCTACCTCAACTTGGTAATGAAAACTAAACCTGTTCTCTGTTTGGATCATACATCTTGGCCACATCCTCAGAATGCCATGAAAATGTCACTGTTGTTGAGACGATATCGATACAAAATATTCAGTCAGATACGAGTAGTATAGTAATGATACTTACGCTGCCTATGGCTTGGCAAATTGTTTTTTATTGGCTGCCAGTGTCCCACCATCTTGTTTGTGTGGTCGCTAATCGCTATACTCGTCCACAAACTCTCTTGTGTAGGCTTTCCAGCAATCTGAGATATTTGTTCTTGGGGCTATATCCAGTCCTGTATGACTAGCACGGTTGCCTCATCTCGCTTATTGACAGCAATGATAAAGCATTCTCTCTAGTCTTCCTTGATGCCTCCAAACAGCCGTTGATGGTAACCCCCAGAGATGCCAACATTGAATTCTGAAAAAGAGTAGCATCGCAGAGAGGTTAAGGCCGGGCTGCTTAGGCTTCCTGAAGCCATATTTCAATTACTGTTATGATTAAAAACAAACCACCAAAAACTATACTAATGTAAAAAGAGCTCTGCAGCCCCTGTCCACATATTACAACCACTGTAATTCTGTTAAAGAGCACTGTTACTTGCAATTTTGAAGTTCGATGAACACTAACGGACTTGGAGGACAGCTGCACATATGTTGCTGACTTGACCCTCTGCAGAGTGGCTCTGCTGTATGTCTGGTGGTGGCACACTGAACCCTTCGCAACCATAAATTGTTTGTGGTTGATCAGACCGCCGAGGATGTCTGTCTTCATGTTAGGTCAAAACTTGGTGACAAGACTGAAGATTCTCTCACAGTCCGGATTAGAGTAAAAATAGGCAGAGAATGGCAAGCATCACCTTGGAAAAGAGGCTGTATCTCAACTGACTATTGCCATCCTTTTGCTGGCTCATGCCACTGAGTATCTGCTCTGTCACAACTTGTGATGCTTTCCGAGTTAAACCTCTCGCACTGGTGTTTACCATTTACCTGCCTTCTGCACTCCCGCTTCAAATGATCAGATCTGCCGCTTGCTTCGACAACGTTGTTCGGCTCTACCGCACGTCGGGCATGGCAGTTTCTTTGCAATGAAGCCCATGTCCTGACACCATTATACACCTCAACACACTTCCATACACAATCTGTACAATACGTGAACCCAGTACCGCAATTTTACCTGCTGATAGGACACGGCTGCCTTCACAACTTACATACTTTCAGTTTTTGTCTCGCAAAAGCCGTGCTGGACACCAACATTGTGCTTCCTCACAAAACTGCTTATTCTTGCAAAACCACTGTTGATTTTCGTCCTTCGTCACTGCATTTAGGCAATTTCTGAACTCCAAAGTTCTCTGATGAAAAGAGCTGCATATACCGGTACAAAATACCTGAACATATCTTTTTTATAAGGCTGCTCTGAAAAGTCTTGTTTTTCATTTGTATTTATTTTTTCTTTTCTATCACCTTTATTTGATGCTGCTATATAGAAGAAGTCGTTCGCTTTCGGAAATGTCTCTCGATCAGCTACTGCTGGGACAGGAATTATGTTATGTCAGTTGCACACCTGCAGATCTTGTTTGTGGTTGGAAGGGTGCATAATAATAATAATATAAAGAAGTTACGAACTGGGGCAGTCGTCTCATGGCAAAAAGTGTAGCTTGAAAAACCAATTCAGAGAAAAATTTAATGTAAAGTTTGTTGTTTTCGGTTTTTCTCTTTAGAAATCAATTAAACCAAATTTTCTGCCACAGGTTGTAGATAATATTGTCGTAAACATATTGTACAGTGTTAGTTACTTGTCATTGATTTTGTACACATGAAATAAATATACACGTATCAACTTTAAAACAATATTAACCTACTCATATATTTAAAATTGATGTAAAACTACTGTAAAAATATTTTAAACTGTACATTGTATGATGATGATGATGATGATGATGAATGCACTTATTGTTAAATACACAAATAATTTAGTGGCCACTAGGAATGATTGAAAACTTGTCAATGTTAGCTTTTAACATGAAGAGCATCTGAATCGTCATGATGTGTCACAAACATTATGGGGTTATTTTTGGTAGAAATACGGTATCTTGAGAAGTATCTAGCACAAAACAGGATGTGTTTGTATACACTTGGTGAAATAAACATATACGGTTTTGAGGGTTTGCTGAATAGGAACGACACCCCAGCCCAATATAGCCCCAAAAGATGAAAATGTTTAGTTATTTTCTTTTGCCACGTGACTGTGACCCACTCCTTGAAGAATTGTAGAATGTTACCCTGCTTCTTTTCCACTTCCTAAGTTCCTCCTCATTCTTCTCGGTGATTCATCTGTGATCTTCTTTCTACATGATAATGAGATGTATACACGTTTTTAATAAAGCAATCACAATTCAGTTCATTCAAATCCAAACATGAATGCAGATCAAATATTCCATTAGAAACAGTATACATGCATTCTAAATTACAACCGATGATATTCCAAGTAAATACATTCCAATAATGAAATATGGTCCAAAAAGAAAAAAGGAAATCACATATTTTTGTTAAATTTATCTTCGTGACTTTTTTTAGTGTATTGGTAAATGAATCTACTTTTTTTTATTGATTGATTGATTGATTGAGGTTAAAATTGACTCAATAATAATTTGACAAGTATAAAGTACAAAGAACAAAAACAATTGGTTCAACCTGGGATACTAGCCAATTGTACAGGCTTATTTAAGATATTCCTAGATTGTAATTCAGAAGTATCAACAACATTTCAGCGGGACACACAGAGGTTTGAAACAACTTAAAGAGAGCTTGATGAAAACAAATGCAGGGTGCTATAGTTTCAAAAAGCAATATTAAATTATATTTGTACAGTCAGGGTACAGTACTTAGTAAGTTATTGGAAGGTACTACATGTTGTATTATTTACTTACATTCTGCAATGTTATGGACCCCAACATCTGGACTGTTGACTTAATGAAGTTAACATTTTAATTACAAACATGTAGTTGTGTACATATAATTTGGTACGTATAATTTGGTACTTGTGTAGAGAAAGGCAGTAGCAGGGGAAATTTGATTGAAGGAAACAATGTCTAGTCAATTTCTCATCATCTGTGACAATATTTCTCCTAAAATGAAAATACTAAACGAAAATACATGTACATGTACTTGCATTAACCAGTTTGTGTCAGGATTAATTTGACATTGGCGCGGGATTGTTTTTCACAAACCTCAATCAAAGACGGGTTCGTTTAGGCCGACAGCATGGGTAGAACACCTTTACATTTCTGGCCTCGCTCACTGCGAGCCGGTCGCTGACATATTTTTTCAGCCTTGACGTGTTTATCCGTCATCTGTTTTGAATATCGGAAAAACTTTACGTGTATACAGTATACAGTACACGTCATCCGACGCGAACTGAATGTTATTTACGGGTGTATGCTTTTTTTAGTTTCTCGTAGGCTAAATTTATTTTGTACAGTGGAATACTAGTAGTAGTATGGTACTTTTGGTAATCGATGTTAATCTACATGTTGCTACACTGGGCAATTATCCTTATTAACTCTTGAAATGGAGTCATGTCATTTGAAATGGAAACTACGTGTACCACTGCTGGATTGTAATTTGCTCGACTCCCTGTTATTTATATGTTACATATCAAAAATAATGTCGCTTTCTAGCAGTTGACCTGTTGTCTTCCTCGCAGGGATCGTATACGTTTGGTAATTGGAACCCACTGTTTGTTTCAATCCTATATAGTTATGGATATATATACCATAAAACTAATCTGTAAAAATTTCATATCAAAAGGTGGTAGCGATTTTGAGATATTGCCGAAAATCTTGAGAAGTTATGTCCACGCAGGAAAAATAATCTGCATTGGAATACATGCACGCTCTGAAAAACGTCACTGCAGCAACGCTTCTCAGATTCAATTTTTGTTGGGATAAAAGGTGATATCTTTTTCCATAACCGCAGTACTTCGAAGTGAAAAGTTTCTAAAAATGCATTATACTATCCAAAGCTTCTGTACTTCTTACCAAGTAAATTTTTATTGCCATACATTTTTGGAGTAATTACCAAACGTATACGATCCCTTTAACATTGTTCTATTAAACATTCCAATCAGCATATTAGAAATAATTTACAACATGTATTATATGTTTGAGTTTTCTTGTTTGCATTTTTTTCTTTTATTTTGTCTTGGGTTTCATGGGTAGTTTGCTATTCTTAAATGAACACAGTAGCATTGATGTTTCCTCAACATCAAAATTTGGCCTTAATTGTAAATGTTGTCTAGGAAAGTTGAAATACTGTTTATTTTCAATTTGATGAGGCAGTATCGTCACAATTTGTTTATTTAGACATTAAACAAATATTTACAAGGAAGCATTATTTTTTGTCTTCTGTAATTGTGGAATGAATAGATTTGAGAAATCGCTGCCATAATTTGCTTCTCTTATGATTTAATGTAAATGGGCATGTGACATATGTTTTAACATTAAAGAAATTGACATTTAAATGCTTAAAACAGTTATAATACACAAAACCTCATGGATTCAAATTTGGGCTATCGAAATGTTATTTTCAGTTCCCCTTTTGATATTTGTTTCATGTAAATAATCCTATATACATGTAGATGTATGTAATTTTATGCATGTAATTTTGTATTAAGTCAATAAGTGTTCAAAAGTGCTAATTTATATTTTTGTTTTTCAATTGTTTTTTTAAAGTTTATTATACAATTTCATCAATTGATTTTAATACTGCCTGTCTGTAGTTGGAAATGAAAAATGTCAAGGTTGTATTTATTGCGAGGTACTGTTCAAGAATATACTATTAAGTTTTAACAATTAAATGTAATCCTCTTTGCAAATGGGTCATTCTACGTCATTCCGCACACTTTTTTGCTCGACCCCCTCCGATTGTAATGAAATTTGGTATGTGGCTAGGTACTCATGAGAAACTCTGATACGCAAAATGTTAGCGAAATTCGGTCATTTGTGTAGGAACTGGAGCAGTTTGAAGTTTTAGGGGGTTTTGAGGCCAGAACCCACCAATCTACCTAAAAATGGCTAAAAAAACCTACAAAATGGTTCGATCTCAACAAGTGAGGTATCATTAGAAAGAGCATAACATTCTCTATCCATCAATATGTCACTTGACCTTCATTTATGTGTTGACCCAAATCTGGGTCATTTAAGGTGACATTGACCTTTGACCTCGATTATCTCAAAAGTATATGCTCTGGTTTTGATGAACTTTTTGTAGTCGTGAGATAGTTAACTGTACATGGCGCACACGAAAAATCAGCTTGGGCAATTACCAACTTCAGGAGAAAAATTACTTTAACTACCAACAAATGTGTAATATCACTCCTATGAATGCGAATACAGTAACAATTATCAACTATTATGCATGTATTTTTGAATTTGATCTCGGTATTTTCAAAGCCTGCTTCTGAAGTAGGTAGACTCCCTTATGGCAAAAAAAGGCAGTATTCAGAATCTTATAGTAACTCGGCTTAGGCCATGAGAACTTAGGTATGAGTTTACCGTCCGAGACTTTTTGAAAAGTGATGAGGCTTTTTTTCATTATTCATTATTCATTATTCAATATTTTTCATTATTTCATTATTCATTATTTTTGTTAACCCTTTTTTCAAGCGAATTAAGTTTATACATAGAACTGACAATCACGGAATCAGGTAGAGAGGTAGGAACATGCACTTATTTTGTTAATTTTTAACTGAATAAAAATGCACAATAAATGAACAAAAGGCAGAAGATAGTTGATTTAAATTAAAAAAATTAAAAAAGGCCTGTCAGTGTCACCATCACCCCCGAGCTAGTATCAGCATACTGTATTTTTAAACAATACCTAGTTATTCTGCCAGTTGCCAGTTGCCAGAACTTGGTGTTAGTGTTCTAGACCAACCCTCTATATCGTACATGCACGGCATACAATTAGATTTGTTTATGTTGACACGCTGACTTTATTCATTCCTTTCGCCTAGCACAACTTGAAACACATGTTCATGTTTGATCAGTGTGTGAAGTACAAGTATGGATAGTGAAGTACATAGAACCGGCAAGGGCCGCCCCGTATTCTCGCGGTCGGGATGACGTCACCGGGCCCTGTTTCTTGTCTCTGATTGGTCAGTGGTGGCTGTTAGTTATCCCCCCCTCTGGACTCAAAGGGGAATGAGCGGCAATAAATAGTGTTGTGGTCTATGTGAAAAAAATCTAAATAATCAATTATTGTCTAATATCTATTAAACACTACACCGAAATATTTCCAAATTTCATTGTTTTATGAAGTAACAAAATCTCCCACGATACACCGAAAAAAAAAGTATGCATGTTTTTATTGCTGTAAAAAAATATAGAAAACACGTAATTCCCTGTACAAATTGAATGGAGGGCTACCCCCCTTTGCCCAACGGCGTGTGCAATAGGTGGAACAGCCTCCGACCGTGAGAATACTGCAATCACGTGACCTGTATCATGACGCGAGCATTCGTCTGCTGCGGCTGGGTCCTTCAAAAATCGCAAGATATCGTGTTAGATTTGTGCCATCGTTTGATGTAATTACATCTACGAGATTCATCAAAACATTATTCAGGTTTTCATTTGCGTATTTATGACTTTTCATCGTTTTAATGCTCGATATGATGAAAATACTTACGCACATGCAACACGGGAAATCCCACACGAAATCGGCAAATCGGTAAGCAACATCCGGGTCCCGGCCAAGCGTTGCCAAGCCGATGAAAGAGGACGACGGTGATTGGCTGACACGTTTGGCGCCCAGTAATAGTGTAACTACAAGTCGCTAGGGCCGAGTTCGGGCGGTCTATTCTTGACACGCGTAACTTGTTCTTGCAAAACCCTGATGGATAGGTGGTGTGTGTTCTTGTTCCGAGTGCAATGTTCACGGGTCGCGTTCCCGCCGTTCGAGCGTAAGGAACAGAGTTCGCGTGTCAAGAACAGACCGCCCGAACTCGGCCTAGATGTCTCCCTGAACAACGCCATGATCGTAGGTGTAGAATTCGTCGTTTTTGGAGGGAATAAGTGAAACAGACTTTTGGGATAAAACTGTGCAACTTTTTTTGAGAAATAATGAAAAAATTTTAAATAATGAAATTTTTCATGCGGTGGCGCCACGACCATGCGGGCGGTGGACGGTAAACTCATACTTTCATTCTCATGGCCTTACAGTAGCCACGGCGGTTGAAGGAAACATGCAATAAGATTTGTTGTTGACAACAACATTATGGGTGTGGTTGTGTTTATTTTCTGTGATAAATGGAGGAATATAATTGTTGAAAATTATGGTCAAACCCATCCCCCCCCCCCTTGAAGGGAAGCCTCGCATAAAACCTCGCGAGGGGTATGACGAAAATAGAGGCAGAGACTCGCAGCGCTGCTACCCGGCCTGTCGTTTACTGACTGCGCGCATTGCAACAAGTGTCCGTCCTTACATGGTTTTTCATTCTGAATCGGGGTAAAAACAGTGTTCGGTCATTGCCGACTAGTTGTGTAGCTGCTAGGTGTAGCAAAACTACTAAGGATGGAGTAAGCCTTCATTTGTTTCCGGTTGATCCTAAATATCGGAGGATTTGGACAGCCAAAGTAAAGCTTACCAGAGCGAAGTGGTCCAGGCGGGCATAGTGATTTTCGGCCCTCTGCAGCGAACATTTTGAGCGGTCGTGCTTCGACCTAGAGCGCCTAGAGGGACCCCATCTTTATCCTCGATCGAGTCCGTGTCTGAATAAGAAATACTGTTATTCGAATCGGACGAATCAGTACTGTTTTCGTCGGATTCACCAAAAACCGAGGAAGAACTTTCACGATCGTCCATGTGAAATTCGATTACCGTGCACAAAGCGTACGCGATTCGTACACTGTGGGTGCATCAACACACAACAATGTGCGTACGTGGCCACGGGAACCCGTCTTGTACCTAGACGTCGCGTACCGACTATCGAGAATTTGTCCGGGTCCTGCCTCGGTTTACGTCACTCATTTTAAGTGGCCGCGAAATTTAAAGGGGGGGGGGGGGGGCAATTTTTGGACGGCAAATTACCACACTAAACGTACACTAAAACCAGTTTTGCTTTTTATTCACATTTAATACACATAAATCTATGAATTTAAAACAAAAATTGCGTAATGAAAGTGTTAGGCTGCATGTTTCCTTTAAGCAATGAAAATTCCGAGATCGAGATACATGTACATGCATAATAGTTGATAATTGTGACTGTATCCGCATTCATAGGAGTGATACTACACATTTGTTGGTCGTTAAAGTCATGTTTCTCCTGAAGTTGGTAATTGCCCAAGCTGATTTTTCGTGTGCGCCATGTATGGTTAACTATCTCACGACTACAAAAAGTTCATCAAAACCAGAGCATATACTTTTGAGATAATCGAGGTCAAAGGTCAAGGTCACCTTAAATGCCCCAGATTTGGGTCAACACATAAAATAATGTCAAGTGACATATTGGTGGATAGAGAATTTTGTGCTCTTTCTAACGATACCTCACTTGCTGAGATCGAACCATTCTGTAGGGGTATTTGGCCATTTTTAGGTAGATTGGTGGGTTTTGGTCGCAAAACCCCCTAAAACTTCAAACTGCTCCAGTTCCTACACAAATGACCGAATTTCGCTAATAGTTTGCGTATCGGAGTTTCTCATGAGTACCTAGCCACACACCAAATTTCATCAAAATCGGAGGGGGTCGAGCAAAAAAGTGTGCGGAATGACGTGGAATGACCCAATAGTAGATGTTGGAGAACAGTTTGATCCAGTCAAATGGTAGAAATGGCTTTCAATCAACTTGATTAATTCCCCCCCCCCCCCCTCTACTTTAATTTGAAGGAAGAGAAACTTATGTCGTGTAGTTTACGAATCCATTATAAGAGAACGAAAAGACATTTTCATATGTTTTAGGTATACCTTTGATAACAGCCCCCCCAAAAAAAAAAAAACACCCAAAAAACCAGTGTGAAAAAACCCAAAAAACAATTGTAGAAAGGGGGGCAGGATTTTGATTTTAAAATGGAAATTTGGTAAAACAACTTACAGAAGCACGTACAGTGAAATGATCTGAATTTCTGCGAGTCGCATGTCTAATTAACTGCTTTAAACAGGTAAGAAAGTTTGTCACGTTGTCTTGCAAAGTACTGATTAATAACCTAGGGGCATTGGTAAAATAAGGAAAAAACTGATGTTGCAAATCAAACCAAAGACCATTTCGTACAGAGAGCTCTCGATCACTGCGGCGCTCCGTACTATATACTACGAAATTTGCTGCAAACATCATTTTACTACTTAAACGGAACCATAACTTTTATCAGTTCTCTACTAAACACCATATACTTCCAAACTTCAAGCGGTTATTTAAGTTATTACTGCTACGATGTAACAAATTAATTTCGTCGTTTTGTTGAAGAAATGTTTGGAGGCAGATTACAAAGATCATGTGTGCAGTGCTGGAGTACATCGTACAATGTACATGTAGGTACGTACGAATGTACGTACGTATCCAGAGGGCGCAGTTTAGGAAATTAATCATGGCGGCGAACTTAAATCCTCCTTCGCATTTTTCACAGCCGATTGTTGATCAAGAAAATAAAGGTTTGTATTTGGAATTTCCCTTACACATTGCAATATAACCGGTGGCATGATTTAGACCATGCAGGCTGAGACAAAGAGAGTCTTAATTCGCTGTTTTCCCGTCATTTGCCGAAAAAATTACACAAGAAGTCAAGAGTCAGACGAGTCTCGATCGAAAGGTTTACAATTTTTGTCCAATGCCCTATATCTCTGGAAGTATAAGTCCGATTGGGTTCAAACTGCCAGGTATGGCGGGATGTGTTGTAGATATAAATTAAAGTGACATTATGATGACGTCATCGTGTGATTTTTTTATGATTTTGTTTCCATTTTCGACCTTTAAATTAAGCCATATCTCATCAACAAAACATAATACATTAAAAATTCTTTTTGTAATATGTTTATTGGGTCATAGACATATGCACACAATTGTGAAAAATGTGTGACATCATCATGACGTCATCAAAATGCTATTAAAAAAATCCAAGATGGCCGCCATAAAGAACCTAAAAGCAAATGTAAAAATTGGTTTTCAATTTCATGTTAAGTATATCCTAACGTTTCAAAAAATGTATAGTTTAGCAAATCTACACAAAAATTGAATGAAAATACATAAGAAACCTGACTATCAGTGCCTGGGATCGAGAGTGGGACAAACAAACCTAAAATTTGTGCACAAACCAATGGAGCCGGTACAGTACCAGTTAACTTACAATTGCGTTGTGAGGGTTGCCATCTTTTCAAACTCAAACCAATGCCAACAAAAAACATTAATCAGAATTCACCCTTAAAACAGTCACAAATATATATATTTTTTCCAGCACTTTTGTATATACATGTACATGTATCTGTCTTTCCCTTCTCATCAGCTCAAGGAACACGCTTGCTTCCTCCCTCCTCCTTCCAGAGACGGGATGCGTCTGATCCTTGGCAGGCCTTGGCCAAAGCCAAGGGCAAAATTGGTCAACTTCAGCAAGAGAATGAACTCCTTCGGTAATTGTGAGGCGTTTCTCCCAAAATGAGACTGAACTGGGCACAGGTCATTATGGAAAAAAAAACCTTAAAAACAACCGAATTGACCTTGTGATTTTCTATCAGAATGTCAGATTCATCAGATTTATTAAATATCAGATTCAGATAGTATTCATGTTTGTACTTGTTGATGTATGCCTACTACATGTACACAGTACATGTAGGCTATGTTAAAGATAATGTAAAAAAAAAAGTGGAATACAGTTGTGACCCGCTCCATCGAAATCAGGAATAAGTCTCGAAATTTTGAGATATGCACATGGTGAGAAAGGGAATTTCATAAGCTTTCTAATGATACCCATCACAAGTGTGTATCTTGTTAGGTTAACGAGTTATGGTCTGATGAAGTTGACAGGTGTATATTATTTGCCGAATCCACATTCCAAGAAAAACAGCTTTGAAATAAACAAAATTAACCAAAATCATACGGACAGCGCACACAAATCCTTTTCATTTTCATCTTTATTGATCGTTTTTACATACAAGACATTAATGTCAATAATCTGTAATAACTACACTTCCTAAAATACAACGTTCAGGAAAAACGACTTGGTCACGATTTTTACCCATGCGTTCACTTCAATGGCCGATTGCGTAAAACGGCCCTAGCGACTTATTCCTGATTACGATAGAGCGGGTCACAATTGTTTTTAAGGAATAACAAATCACAACATTCATTTTCATGAATACAATACTCAAAACCTAAATGACCTTTTTTGACATGTCAGTAAATGCAAACTTTAAACAGCAATGAATTGCCAATGAAGTGCCACAGACAGTATCATAATGAGAATCTTATTCTGTTTCCTAATACCCACAAACCCTCTTTTCAAACTCTACCGAGTTCCGTCTCATTTTATCAGAACACCTCACAATTGTTTATTTTCATAGAAAGTCAATTGTGTTAAATGTTTCACTTGATGAACTTTCTTGTTATTATATTACTGAAAGCTTTTTGATATTACAAGGTAACACATGTGACACCGAGAAAATGTGACACGACCAGGCCCGTACGCAGGATTTTTTATGGGGGGGGGGGGGGGGGGGGGGGGGGGGGGGGGCGAATTTGTATTGATGGGACCAAAAATTGAACAAAAATGTTTGTGTGCCAGTACCGTTATTTCTACATCAAAATCCGATTAATTCCCCCGGAAAATGTGGACCTTTTGGTAGTTTGGGGGGCGAATTTGTACTGATGGGACCAAAAATAGGACCAACATTTTTCGTGTGCCAGTACAGTTATTTCTACATCAAAATACCATTATTTAACCCGTAAAATGTGGACCTTTTGGTAATTTGGGGGGTGCGTACGCACCCGTCGCACCCCCCCCCCCCACCCCCCCCCCCCCCCCCCCCCCCCCCTGCGTACGGGCCTGATGACTTAAGGGTACGTTAAAGGGATCGTATACGTTTGGTAATTGGAACCCACTGTTTGTTTCAATCTTATATAGTTATAGATATACCATAAAAGGTGGTAGTGATTTCGAGATGTTGCTGAAAATCTGGAGCGGTTATGTCCACGCAGGAAGAATAATCTGCATTGAAATACACGCTCTGAGAAACGTGACTGCAGTAACGCTTCTCAGATTAAAATTTTTGGGGATAAAAAGTGATATCTTTTCCCATAACCGCAGTACTTGGAAGTGAAAAGTTTCTAAAAATGCATTATACTATCCAAAGCTGCTGTTTTTATTGCCATTAATTTTTTGGAGTAATTACCAAACGTATACGATCCCCCTTTAAACGTAAGATATACCATTGGTAATTGCTTGAAATTGTGTTTTATAGTAAATATCGTTTTTTACTGACCTGTTCAAAGTTTTACAATCATAGATGCCGAGAAAAAAGCAAGACAAACAGCGTTCGTTTTCAACCGGTGTTTGGCAGTTTTTGTTGTTGTTTTTTTCGCAATCGCCGTCCGGCAAATATTGAAATATAATTTAATTGTTCGGAAAAATAATTTTGCTGGAATGCCTAAAATCATTGTTTACTTTGAAATAAGTAAGATATTTTGTAATAATTTAGTAGTAACAAATGTTAATATCTGCAAATGGTGTATCCTACCTTTAACTTTGTTGTGTTCTTTTCTAATATAATACACAAATAAACCACAAGGAAAACTGACTAGGTCAATTTGCATACATTTCAAAGTGAACAAAGTAATTGGCAACAGGGACTCGAACCTGCGACCTCCAGAACACCAGACCAGGGCTTTATCAACTGAGCTATCATCTTGCCCTATGTTTTTGGTCTCCAAAATTGTCAGTATCTTTGTTTGAGGGCGCTATAGTCAGAAGTCATAAACACCAGAATGCCGTGTGGCCAGGGATCACGCCCAATTTTATATACAACCTGGGAAGCGACATTGTGGAGATCCCTCAATGAGGATACGAATTTTTATCTTATAATACACAAAGGGAAACTGACCAGGTAAAAACTGAACAAAGAAATTCGGTCAGTATAGCTCAGTTGGTAGAGCGCCGGTCCGATTTTCCGGAGGTCTGAAGTTCGAGTCCTGCCTTGCCAATTTCTTTGTTCACTTCGAAAAGTATGCAAATTTACCTAGTCAGTTTTCATTTTGGTTTATTTGTGTATTATAAGATAAAAAGTCGTATCCTCATTGAGGGATCCCCACAATGTCGCTTCCCAGGTTGTATCATAAAATTGGGTGTTATCCTGGGCAGATGGCATTCTGGTAATTATAACTTCTGAGTAGCGCCCTCGATCAAAGATACTGACAATTTGGGAGACCGCCAACATATATTAGGGCAAGATAGCTCAGTTGGTAGAGAGTCGGTCCGGTGTTCCGGAGGTCGTAGGTTCGAGTCCCACCTTGCCAATTTCTTTGTTTACCTCGAAATGTATGCAAATTGACCTAGGTGAGATTTTACCTAAACATTGAAGTGTTCTTTTTTGCAGAAGTTCAAAGCCAGAGGAAAAGACAGTTTCAACAGACCGACAGACTTGTGACCACGTAAGTATTTTTTTTATTTGACACAGTTGCAATCTCACTATTTGATTTCAAATGAATATTCATATCGAGTCTCTAAAAAAGGAATAACTTGACTTTAATACTTCTTACTGAATTTTTTCACTTTTATCAACTTTCAACCCCTTCTCCCCCAAATGTAAGGCCTAAAATCGTGTAACCTGTAAAAACTTAAGTAATCAACTTTATTGAAATTTTGTGATAAACATTGTTACTAAGGCATAAAAAAAAAATGTTATGTTGTCGTAACCCGACCGACCCTAAAAATACGACCGACCCTGGATATTTTTTTTTTCAAGGGACGAAATTTAATGATTAAAATCTATATAAATCTAGTTATAAATACGTTTGAAACCATTTCTGACCGTTTCTCATTGTTGTGTGTGTGGATTGTGTATATATTGAACCTGGACACGCTATCGTGTATCACTACCGGCTGAAACAATTAGAAAACATATCATTTTCATTGCTGGGAGAAAAAAAAAAAAAAAAAAAAAAAAGAATCCCGACTTACCTACCCTATTTTTTGGGGCCCGTTACGCCAACATAACATTTGTTTTTTTTGTGCCTAAGGTTGGTAACATTTAACACTTATCAATGGCAAAACAAAGAAATGCAACTTGGTTTAACCCTAACTCCCTACACAACAAAGGAAGTTGGAGGATTTTGGAGGAATTGTATTGTTCAATAACAATGGTGAGGGAGTTAGGGTTAAACCAGTACCGGTAACCTTTTTATACCGGGTGTCTTGTAATCCTGACTTCAAAATTAAATTTGAGTATGTTTAACAGGAAAGTAAAAGTCGGTCTTAACCAGTTCGCGCCGCAGATTTAAAACGGATAACGATTAAATACGTCCCGGGCAGGGCCCGATTTTTTTTTTATACTATTCACGGATGACGCGCTAATCCGTCAGGGAACAGCAGTTTAATTCCGCGAAAGACGTGTATATACGCTGCAAAAGTTTCCTTGGTTGTTGCGGTTGACATGTATTTACGCCAAAAGTTACCCGCTAGCGCTGCGGAGGACGGGTGTACAGGCAGTGGACGTGAATATATAAGTCGACGTTGCCAAGCATGCTTTGTTGACGCAGTGGACGTGTATATATGCACTATATGTGACCTGTCATCACAAAATGAGCGTAAAGTCGGCAAAATCAAAAAGTTTGATATGGGTATTTCTAAATTCTGTGGAAACGGAGCTTCCCAATGGTATATAACACTTGGAGGTTTGATACTCAATATTTGTTTTATTTTTATTTTTTAGTCTGGAGTCTTAATACAGAGATTATGAGAAAACGGGCATTTCTTGCGAGAAATTGTGTGAAAGGCATAGAAAGGCATAGTCAAAATTGTCTCAAAAACTAATTATGTTTTTATCTGATCGTCCTGAAAATTGGGAATTGATTGTTGGGGATTTAGTCTTTAAAAAAACCCATATAATCTCAAAATCGACCACCCCTTCAAATTTTGACTTTGACTGGCCGTACTGGGAAATCACTCCGTGCGACTTTACGCTCATTTTGTGATGACAGGTCGCATATTGTAATATCACGCTTCAGTGTTTAGGCCTATTCAACACCCCAGTTCCATTGTCTCCAATAAATTTATACAGCTGAGGATTATCAGATGCGTCCAGTAATTTCTTGACATTCAAATTTCCCAACTATTGTTCTTTTACAGTCTACTTTGAAATTTATGAAAAGGGGCTTTTTAGCTGGGCTTGCAAAATTTGTATATATTATCGCGTAGAATTGTCTCCGGCCCTGTGCGTAGTTCAACGGATGATGTATACACACACGTCAGATTTTATGGCGGGTAGCGGTTGACGTAATATCACACCCTGACTGCAGAGAGAAAAAATGCCCTAGGCAACAGAATGTTGGCAAAAACATGTAAATAACGGTGCTAATAAACTAAGCGTTGGCATCTTGTAGTAGTTGCATTGTCAAAACGAGAATATTTTACTGAATAAAAAAAAAAAAAATTTCAATAAAAAATAATCCCGCCAGCGGTCTCGGTAACTTGAAAATAAACCCGGCGCGAACTGGTTAAAACAACATTTCCGTTAAAAAATATTGATGGATAACTTGAAAATTCATATCAAGGTTTTTTTCTGATAAATTCCCAGCCTTGCAAAGCAATCTCATCAAGAGCCTCCATAGAACCTCCTCCACCAGTATCCCCTCTCCCTGCCCACCATTACCTACACCTACAGCACACTGCCGACATCCTGAGCAAGCAGGCCACCGAGATGGCTCAGGTCAGGTCAGAGGTCATGACCTTGAGGTCACAGCATCAGAGAGAAGTCGGAGAGCTGGAGGAGAGACTGAGACAAGCAGAGGTCAAATATACATCGGAGACTGCATCACTGATGGCAGCGCGAAAATGCCAAGAGGAAGAACACAAAGGACAGGTAGGCGAATCAGTTGAACCAGTTTTTACATTTTATTCGTCATTGTTAAAGGTAGGATACACCATTGGTAATTGCTTGAATTATCATGAATGGGTGGATGTGGGTGGTTGTACTTTATAGTATATTGTTTAACTGACCTGTCCGAAGTTTTACAATTATGGATGCCAAGCAAAAAGCAAGAAAAACGGCGTTCGATCGTTTTCAACCGGCATCGGGCAGTTGTACTTGTTTTTTTCCCGATCGCGATTTGCTGGATGCCTAGTTAGTTAAATTGTATTTACTTTCAAATAAGTAAGATATTGCTTAATAATTCGGTAGTAAAATTAGTCGATATCTGCAAATGGTGTATCCTTTCTTTAAAGAGAACCATATATGACATCTTTTGTTACAACATCGAGTTGTTACAACTGATAGTGTAGTAACCCAACAGGGGCCAATTTCATAGAGCTGCTAAGCACAACAATTTGCTTAGCATGACAATTTGTCCTTGGCAAAAACAAGGTTACAGACCAAATTTTTACCTGATCTTTATTGTTCTGGATTGATAATCAGCTGTTTTCTTGCTTAGCATGAAAAACACCTGTTTTTAATGAGCAAGACTTTTTGTGCTAAGCAATTTTTTTTGCTTAGCAGCTCTATGAAATTGGGCCCAGATAGTGTAGTAACCCAACAGATAGTGTAGTAACCCAACAGATAACGTATCACCAACTGATAATGTCACACAAATTGACCTATCACTGACCGACCAATAATGTAACAACAAATTCGAGCGATTCACAATACATAGAAGCTGCCGTTGGAGGCGCAAATCCTGCTATACCCGCAGTGCATCATGGGAAAAAGTCGGCATCAGTTTGAAAAACGGTATTCATTTTGCATGACCTCATCAGTTTTTACGTCTTTTTGGACGCGCACGATTAAAGTTCCAATTTTTTTTCTGCAAATAACAATGTTTTAATCAACGACGCTTCCGGATACATTTATGTTTGTGTTGTACCTCGCGTGAACAATGAAGAATAGATATTTCACTACAGTATGATGTACGGAAGTAGTCGACCGTAAAGTTTAAAAGTGGCTCTTTTGAGTCAAACGCTTGGTGGCGCACTGCATTGTGAATCGCCCGAATTGTTCGGAGGTCCACAGTGCGTATGAAATACTAACTCGGACGCACTACATTATTTGTGTTGCACTGACTCGTAGGATAACTAATTATACACAAACATGTGTTGTGCATCACAAGTTGTGCATCATGTTTGTATGTCCCCCATGCTTGTATGTCCACCTTTATATGTTTGTTTTATGTACATGCACGGCCATTTTGTCTCTAAAGTCGATTTTGTAAATGTAAAGAAATCAGCTCTATGTCGAGTACGGCCAAGAGGCGCGAGAATACTTCGTGCGAAGTATGGAGGGAATCGGAGTAACAGATCACGAAGACTAAAATGAGTCACTGTTCAGAGAAAATTCTCTTTGCGCAATCCGAGTCTAACGCATCGGTCTAACGTTAAACTTTATTCATCTCCTAACACATAATATACATGTACATCTTTCCTCCTCCACCGCCCCAAACCAACCACTTTTCTTTTCATTCAAACACAAAGGTAAACCTGAAGCATCATTCAAATTCTTTTCAATAATATTATTTTAGAATGTCTGACGCATGCACGCACGTGCGCACACGTATACATTCTTTTGGTACATAGCGTTATGGGGACAACCCATAGGGTTTGTGTGTAAACTGAAATCTCTCTAATCTCAAACTCAGAACACTCTAAAATTCTAAAATTTTCAGGATCACCCTAATTTGTCCTTTTCTTCATTTTCTTTCATTATACCCTAACCCGATTTTACCTTGTTCTACCTTAACTGAACACCCAACGCGCTTTGGGGACTTGAAAATGTCCCCACCACTCGGTCTGTCTTTTCCAAACAAAAGAGCCTGTCCCCCTAACGCGGTGAGTGCCTACCCCCATTATACCCTAACCCGATTTTACCTTGTTCTACCTTAACTGAACACCCAACGCGCTATGGGGCTCGAAAATGTCCCCACCACTCAGTCTGTCTTTTCCAAACAAAAGAGCCTGTCCCCCTAACGCGGTGAGTGCCTACCCCCATGTACGCGCGGACGCAACTGTTCATGGCACATTTATAATCATAGTTAACTTTCACATCACTACATTAAGATCGAAATATCAGGCCCTCTTTACCTTATTTGATTTGTATATTTCAGGTCATTCCAGCCAGTAAGCAGTTTGCAGCAGTTTTAATCCTTATAGGGAAAAAAAGTAGACTCGTGTGTATGAAATTGATGATTGATATTCTCTATTGCTTGATTACTTAAAGATGAATAATCTGAGGAGAACGCATGCAGCAGAGATTACCTCCAAACAGGATATGGTTGCGAGTCTCGAGGAAGACTTAAGAAAAACTCAGACACTGTATCAGCAGGAAGTGAGTCAACTCAGGAAGGAATTACTCACGAGTGAGGAGGGGAGCGAGCAGATCAGAAATGTACTCGCCAACAGCAACAGGTAGTTTGTTGTGTGTAATTTGGTGTGTGTTAACATTTTTGCCAGGATCCCATGATAAACAGACATGTTTTGACCATTGCGTACATGTACAGAACTTGATAACGACCGAGGATAGACCTTTGTATTTTCCTTGGTTCCTCTAATAATCCAACCCCATAAACCTAACCCTTACCCGAAGGCTGAGGACAAAATTGACCAAAAAACTGTCATCCGGGAATTCTAAGGAGACTTTTGTTATCTTGTGTGTTTCCATCCTCGGTTGTATATTTGCTTAATTTACAATATTTTTAAAGGTAGAATACACCATTTGGAAATATCAAATAAAAATGTTTTACTTATTTGAAAGTAAATAATGATTGTAGGCATCCAGCAAAATTATTGTGCTAGATATCCGGTAATTGTTCAAAAAATTTACGGCAATGGCAAAAAAACCAAAACAACAACATATGAACCACTGCCCGACGCCGGTTGACAACGAACACCGTTTTTCTAGCTTTTCTCAGCCTCCATGATTGTAAAACTTCGAACAGGTCATTAAATGATATTTACTATAAAAAAAAACACCCCAAAATTACCTATTCGTGATCATTCAAGCAATTACCATTAAAGTCAAATTTATCTTTAGTCAAAACTGAAAACAATTGCTTTTCTTGTTATTGAGATGTTCTTGATTTCTTTCTCTAGTCAGGTGATCAAACTCAAGGCATATATCGGTGACAGCCAGGCAGTCAGTAGGAGCAGCACACAGTGGAACGTAGAGAGAGATAAACAACTCAAGAAAATCAAAGTAAGCAATGAATTACAAGGGATTTGTTGACAAATGTGACCTGTCACAACAATATGTGACCCGCTCCATCGAAATCAGGAATAAGTCTCGAAATGACTTTTTGAGATATGCACATGGTGAGAAAGGGAATTTAATAAGCTTTCTAATGATACCCAACACAAGTGTGTATCTTCTTAGGTTAACGAGTTATAGTCTGATGAAGATGACAGGTGTATAATATTTGCTGAATCCAAATTCAGAGAAAAACAGCTTTAAAATAAACAAAATTGACCAAATTTATACGGACAGCGCACACAAATCCTCTTCATTTTCATCTTTATTGATCGTTTTTACATACAAGACATTAATGACAATATAATCTGTGATAACTACACTTCCTAAAAATACAATGTTCAGAAAATCGACTTGGTCCCGATTTTCACTCATGCGTTCACTTCAACGGCCGATTGCGTAAAACGGCCCCAGCGACTTATTCCCGATTACGATGGAGCGGGTCGCATTTCGGGTAAGAGTAACTAACCTATAGCTTGTATGGAGTCCATTCTGTGTGTTGTAACCTACTTTCTGTGTAGTTATAAGTACTTAAAGGTAGGATACACCATTGGTAATTGCTGGAATTATCAGGAATGATGAGTGGATTTGGGGGTTGTATTTTATAGTAAATATCGTTTAACCGACCTGTCTGAAGTTTTACAATTATGGATGCTGAGAAAAGCAAGAAAAAACGGCGTTTGTTTTCAGCCGGCGTCGCGCATTAATTTGTATGTTGTTATTGTTTCGGCGATCGTGAATTTTTGAAAATTAAATAACATTTTTGGCAACAATCACAGGATATTTAGCGCAATAATTTAGCTGGATGTCTAGAATCATTATTTACTTTCAAATAAGCAAGATACTTCTTAATAATTCGGTAGTAAATATTTTCGATATCTGCAAATGGTGTATACTACCTTTAAATCACCTCACAACAGTTTCTGCACATAATAGGGACGTCATTTTTCAAATTGGCAGAATAACCGACGCTTTTCCGGAAGACACTTATACTAACCGGTGTAGCGGTTCGCGATATATTTTTTCAGGAGCTGGGTGGTACGTGAATGTATATTTATGAAGAAAGAGCAATGGCAACTCATATACGTTAATGAACTATAAAGAATTATACTAAACGGCTTCCTCAACCAACTCGCCAATAGCATAGTTGGTAGAGAGGAGAGCTATGGATCGAAAGGTCTGTGGTTCGATTCCGACTGTCGTTATTGTTTTTTTCTTTGACAAATTTTCTTATGGGTTATTTTAACCATATAGAACAAGGTTGAAGGAAAAACTGGGTTAGGGTACATAAGTACATAAGAACCGCTACACTGGTTAGTTTTTTTGACTTCCTTGTGCGAAATACGGTACCCTCTGGAGACTTGAACACAATGGGGACAATGGGAGTGAAAAGGTCTCCAAAGGGTAATTTCTATAGATGAATAGGTCTCCATTAGGAATTTCACAAATTAGATTTTTGGATTGTACTTAAATTACTCAAAAACTAGGGTTTGAATTAGGGTTAGGGTTAGTGTTTGGGTTAGGGTATAATATAGGGTATATTGGGTCGAAATTTCAACGCAGGAAAATAATAGTGGTTAAAATGGGAGCATTTTGAAAAAGGTGCCCGACTTTCTAACCATTTTGTACACGAGAACAAAGCCATGTCTCCACAGTGATACAAAAACGCGAATGTGTAAGCTGTGATTATCCATCCCATTAACTACAGTACAGGAAATCCACTGATTTAAGAATAATCTACCCTAGTTTTTGTTTTAAGGTTACACTTTTTGAAACTCCTTTCAGGATTTGGAGAGGGATTTGGACAACCAGCGATCTACTGTGCAACTGCTGAATGTGCGACTGTCGTCAACCAACGAGATCCTCGGAATTCAGGAGGCGGAGTTATCAAGGGTAAAGGTGGCTTCAGGTCGACCTGTGATTTGTTTGAGCCGCGACGGAACTATTGGTATCAAGCAGAAAAATAACGCTCGGGTCACAAAACTTTGGAAACGCGTTGGAAACGCGCCGGAAACGCGTTGGAAACGCGCCGGGAACGCGCCGGGAACGCGCCGGGAACGCGCCGAGAACGCGCCGGGAACACGTCAGAAACAACAAAAACAACAAATTGTGAAAACCATGTATTTTCTGGACAATTAGTTTGAAATAATTTTAAAGTGTAAATATAATAATTTTTGTTGTTGTAAAATTCAATGTATTTTTGTATGCAAAGACTGTCGAAAATTATCCCCAAAAGAAGTTAAAACTGAAAGCAGCTTTTTGACCCAATTTCTGCGATTGCCGATCCCTAGCGTGATCATGAATTTTAGTCTTGTTTTTTTACTCGCATCATTTGATGTTTTTGCATTGAAAATTTGAAATGAGCATTATTTATGTTTGTTTTGTTATTTATCGCAAGAACAAATTTTCAGATTTTTTTTTAAATGACCAACATTTATCGTAACCAGTGTTTTTTAATATTTCACAGAATTTGTGTTGTACCAATGACCTCTGTTGAAGGTCAGACGAAGCATTACTTTGCTATTACAAGAGATTTTATTGGAGATCTATGATAGGGTTAAATGATATTCATGTTCGGTTTAGTTAAGAAAATGAATATTTGATAATGTATTCTTGTCTCTGTTTTATTATTTTACAAATTTCTTTTGTAGGTTAAAGGTGAAAGTTCTGAAAGTGGGAAGAAACTGCATCTGCTTCTAAAAAGGTCATAGGTCATTTTGAATGCTCAATTAACCGGTTTGTGTCGGAGAACGTGTACGCGCAAAGTTTTTCAGAAATTCAAAACAGATGACGGATAAACCCGTCATAATCCAGGACGGAAATATCTGTCAGCGACCAGCTCGCTGCGAGCAAGCCGGAAATATCAGGGTGTGCTACCCACAGTTGCCGGCCTGAACCTGCCTCAGACCGAGGTTCATAAAAAATAAACCCAAAATGTCAAAGTAAATGTCAAGTAAATGTTAATAATCCCATTCAAACTGGTTAAATTTCACGTTCTTTTTCACTAAAGCCTTTTTATGTGGGCAAAATGCAACTTTATCATGGTGAAACGTGTAACATTTTTAGAACATATTTCTCACACAACAAACATCAGTTTTTCCTATTTCCAATCTTTACTTTTTTGACACTTTGAGATACACGTTTCAACCACAAAATCCCTCATGAGGAATGTGTGAAAAAAACAAAAACACGATTGATATAGAACCATCCTAGCTAAAAAGCTATACAGATGTACACATTTAAAGGGAAATTCCAGGCTCAATAATATTTTACCTAGTGTAAAAGAATATATGGTAACATACTGACTCCGCAGAGAATTTGTTTTGATTTGTTATCGAGAACGACACACGCGCTTATTATATTCACGATTTCTTGCCATTCAGGAGTACAAGGGCACGGCCATATTGTTCAAATTTCCCGCCTCGCCCGGGAAATAATGACTTAGTGTCTGCACCAGCTCAATGCACATCGCTTTATTGCCTGTTGTTCGCACTGGTATCCCACCTTGACGCGGCCAACTACATTATGCAGACGTATGTTGTACGGCGCCCGACTATTGCGAGTACATGTATTGCATTTCTGTGCAGAATATCGACTTGACGCGCCACAAACTATCGTTTATTTGTGTATTTTCTGAGAAGAATAGAAAATCTGTGAGCTAGTAATTATGGCATCAGGTCCTTCCCCGTATGATTTTGAGCACACTTTCACATGTACAGTACACATTGTGTATACACAATATGCCGTACACAAAAGGGTTCACTTGCATTCCTTGCGCGTGCAGGGCCGCTATCGATCGGGCTTCGCGTACTGATGGTGCAGACACTACGTCACAATATCTCGGATGTACCGATAAACAAGAACAAAATGGCGGCTCGCATGACGGTGAGCGCAGTGCGAGAAAATCTCTGTTTTATATGATTACCGAAACCGATAAAAATGAAATAAAAATCAAGTAACAATGGCAATTGACACTCTTTAACATTATGCAATTATAAACTATGGGTAGAGTTTCCCTTTAATACTCTGGGTTCAAAATGTTGCATGGTATAAGACAACAAAAATTACCCTTGTTATCGTGATATGCAGACAAAGATTCTGTTTAAATGTTCAGTTTGGCCTATTTTCCCCTAATTTTCAGGTGGCGAGAGAAAGTGTATGAGCTCCTCGTTCAGCTGAAATCACAAGAGATTGTTAAAGAAAATACCAGGAGGGACAATAAGTGGCAAGTAAGTTGCAGGTATTTTTAAACTCTTTTTTAAGTATTTAAAGGTAGGATACATCATTGGTAATTGTTTGAATTATCATGAATGGGTGAATTTAGGGGTTGTATTTTATAGTAAATATCATTTAACTGATCTGTTCAAAGTTTTATAGAAGTTTAATTTTTTGTAGAAGTTTTATACAAGTTTTATAGTTTTGTTTTTGCATGTTATTTAAAGGTAGAATACACCATTTGCAGATATATTAAAAAAAATTACTACCGAATTATTAAGAAATATCTTACTCATCTGAAAGTAAATAATGATTCTAGGCATCCAGCAAAATGATTGCGCTAGATATCCTGTAAATAATCCGAAAAGTAGAATTTTATAAAAAAAAAATCGGGATCGCCGGACGGCGATCGCGAAAAAAACAAAGATAACATAAGAATAACTACTCGACGCCGGTTGAAAACAAACGCTGTTTTTCGTGTTTTTCTCGGCATCCATGATTGTAAAACTTCGGATAGGTCAGTTAAACGATATTTACTATAAAATTAAACCCTCCACATCTACTCATTCATGATAATTGAAGCAATTACCAATGGTTTATCCTACCTTTAAGTCAGACAAAGTTTCCACTCTAATACAATTTTGTTATTGTTCAAGTTATTAAACCCTAACGTCCTAGTTCTAGGCATTCGTTTGGGGTACATGTACATAACATACTAAATTCTCAAAGGTAAGTGTAGTTAGTATTGAGTACTGCATACTGCAGTTTACTCAAGTACGGTATTTTGTAGTATTGGGTGACATTAGGGTTAAACTGTATGTAGGGATACTTTCTATATACAGCCCTCTGGGGCCAATTTTGTAAAACGTGTAAGAACACAAATTTGCTGAGCACAAACAAGTATTGCTAAGTTGAAACAAGTTATACCTACCAAAACTCCTTGTGCTTTTCATGCTAAGCAAAAACCAGCTGAATACCACTCACAAACAATATACATCAGCTGAAAGTTTTGTTTATAACATAAGGATGAATTGTCATGCTAAGCAATTTTGTGTGCTGCGTTTTATGAAATTGGCCCCTGGTAGTTTGCTTGGTAAAAACCTCAAATCGGAAAGAAAAAAGGTAAGGCTAAAAAAGCTTGCCCCGGCGCACACAATCTTGTTCATTTTTCGAGAACTGTTGAATAGAGAGTTAACTTCATGGAAATGAATAATCCATTGTTGCAGTTCACTTTTAAAGACCAGGGGCCAATTTCATAAAATATGTAAGCACAAAAATTTGCTTAGCAAGAAAATTCTTCCTTGGAAAAAAAAAATGTTACAAATCAAATATTAGGGTATGTTTATCGTTTGTGACTGATATTCAGCTGGTTTTTGCTTAGCATGAAAAGCACATGTTTCGGCTAGTAACCTTTTTTAACTGAGCAAAACCGTTTTTGTGCTAAGCAAATTTTGTGCTTGCATGTTTTATGAAATTGGCCCTTGATCTATAGAGCATGCGCCCTGTGACATTATGACACAAAACCTAGAAGTGTTTTTGCATGTTATTTAACTCTCCTTACTGTGACCTGCTTCAACAAAACCTGAAACAAGTCGCACAGGCTGATTTTGTGCTACGTCCGATCAAAATAAAAATAAGCGGTGAACATTTAGTGAATTTTGATTTCCATTTTTGTGTGGATTTGGTAACATTAAGTACAGTACTACTGTGTTACTGTCGGGGGACTTTACCCAACCGAAAAAGGTGTCAAAAAAATGTATTACTGCCTAAAAAATAACATCACAATTGTGTGTGCTCGTGCATATTTGTGACCCGCTCCATCGTAATCAGGAATAAGTCGCTGGGGCCGTTTTACGCAATCGTGACCAGTGAAAATCGTGACCAAGTCGTTTTTCTGAACATTGTATTTTTTAGGAAGTGTAGTTATCACAGATTATTGTCATTAATGTCTTGTATGTAAAAACGATCAAAAAAGATGAAAATGAAAAGGATTTGTGTGCGCTATCCGTATGGTTTTGTTCAATTTTGTTTATTTCAAAGCTGTTTTTCTCGGAATGTGGATTTGGCAAATAAATATACACCTGTCATCTTCATTAGACCAAAACTCGTTAACCTAAGAAGATACACACTTTTGATGGGTATCATTAGAAAGCTTATGAAATTCCCTTTCTCACCGTGTGCATATCTCAAAAAGTCATTTTGAGACTTATTCCTGATTTCGATGGAGCGGGTCACATTTGATCGTTTTAAATATTCAAATATAGACAAATAAAAAGCTATTTTAATAGTTGATGATCGAATATTGAAATAATTGGTATATTTCAGACAGCCTTAGGGCTAATTACTTTCATTCCTACTTTCACCCCTCCCCCCCCCCCCCCCTTCTCCAGGTTAATGAGTTGGAAGAGAAGACGACCAGCTTACAGAATAAGTGCCACCTCTTGGAACATTCCATTGCTGACAGGGATGCGCAGCTTCAACTTGAGAGGGGACAGAGTCAGGTGGGGGCACAAAACGGGAACTAATATTTCTTGAATATAATTTGTTTTATACCAGTGTACAAATGAAATGTTTGGAAATATGTGGGAAGATTCCAAATTAAAGAAGAGTGTAAAAAATTGCATATCCATTTGCCCACATGGATGTGTACATGTATTCGCATTTTTGTATCACTGTGGAGACATGGCTTTGTTCTCGTGTACAAAATGGTTAGAAATTCGAGCTCGTTTTTCAAAATGCTCCTATTTTAACCACAATTATTTTCCTGGGTTGAAATTTCGACCCAATATCCTATATTACACCCAAACACTAACCCTAACCCACATCCTAACCCTAGTTTTTGAGTAATTTGAGTAAAATCCAAAAATCTATTTCGTGAAATTCCTAGTGGAGACCTATTTACCTAAAGAAATTCCCCTCTAGAGACCTTTTCACTCCCATTGTCCCCATTGTGTACCGTATTTCCCACCTGTGCATGTACATCATAATGTATCCTTTCATGTTGTTGAATGGACGCTGCATTTTTATGCACATTCAAGCAGAATTAGTCTCACAAAACAGGAAGGCTTTTACTGTTTGAAATAAGATGCATCTTATTTGAACTATTGACATTTGTTGTTCAGAGCCATAGAACCTGCCTGACCCTAACCCTCACCCTCCAATATATTTTGTCTAGAAAACCTGCCAGACGCAGCAACATGCTTTATAATTACTCGCCTGCCCAGTGCAGCAAGATACATCCAGGCTATATGTGACCTGGCACCACGAAATGAGCGGAAAGTCGCACATGTCTAAAATGAATTATTGGCCAAAACGTTCATTTTTTAAGTGGGAAGTCGGTTTTGAGTTGTGAACGAAGAAAATGTAGAAAACCCTTCTTTATCATATCCCAAAATTGTATAGCTCAATTAAAACTCTAAAGTGCGTTTTTTTTGGTGGCTGAATTGCACTGATTGATAGTATAGTTGGCACTGTTCACCGACTTTGAACTCCGTTTTCTCAAAACAAGGGAGCATGACTTCAGCTATTTCAAAAGAGTATAGCGGCGGCTAGGAATATGCTACAGCAACACACAATACATCATTTGAAAGCTTTAGGACTTCTTCTTTTTAGAAATGTAATAATGTCAATTTTGTTATGTCAACTTCAAAAAAATTCTGGTACGGTACTGGTACAACATTTACAAAAATGTTCTTTTTTGCAATTGTGAGAAAAACTACTGTCGTACGTTGTGTATTTTGTCCAAATCGTTGGGGTTTTTTTTGTGGAAGAATTTTTAACCGATCGCTTGCTACCAGTCCATAAAGTGATTTTTTTGCTTGTAATATTAATATGAATTCATGTATTATTATTTTTTATTCTGTTCTAGCTGATAATATGTGAGGCGTTCAGGCAAAATAAGACGAAACTGGGCACAGGGCATAGTGGAGAAAACTAAAATATTGAATAATGGGTGATTTTATTATTTTTCTGATTTTTTGATAATTGTAATCTTTGGTTTGCCCACTAACTATAAATTGTGTTAAGAAATTACAAAACTTCCGTCAAAGGCCTTTTTCTCAACATTTTACTTTTGCGACATGTTGATAAATGCGAACTTTATGGAATGTCCGATTGAAGTGCAACATACAGCATTGTAAAGATAATGATATCCTCCTTTCTGGTGTCCGAGAATTCTCATTTAAAACTCTGCCCAGTTCTGTCTTATTTTGCCAGAACCCCTTACATTATGTGACCCGCTCCATCAAAATCAGGAATAAGTTTCGAAATGACTTTTTGAGATATGCACATGGTGAGAAAGGGAATTTCATAAGCTTCCTAATGATACCCATCACAAGTGTGTATCTGTTTAGGTTAACGAGTTATGGTCTGATGAAGATGACGGGTGTATATTTATTTGCCGAATCCACATTCCGAGAAAAACAGCTTTGAAATAAACAAAATTGACCAAAATCATACGGACAGCGCACACAAATCCTCTTCATTTTTGTCTTTATTGATCGTTTTTACATACAAGACATTAATGACAATTATCTGTGATAACTACACTTCCTAAAAATACAATGTTCAGAAAAACGACTTGGTCTCGATTTTCACCCATGCGTTCACTTCAACGGCCGATTGCGTAAAACGGCCCAAGCGACTTATTCCTGATTACGATGGAGCGGGTCACATATTTCAGCACCGTCTTGCATCGCTCTTAATGACAAAAATGCAATTATTACAGATGTTTATAGTGATATCTTCTTTTCTTCCTTCAGAGTCTTCAAGATGAGCTGGCATCAGTGCAACAGGTTGCAGAGCTCTTAGATACAAAACTGACTGCAGATGAAGAGACGGTGCCTCAGTTAACATCCCTACTACAGAGGTAATGACATCAGAGAGGAACGAAAGATTCTGGCATGGGGTCACCTCGGGGTGTATATTTGTGACCTGTCATCACAAAATGAGTGTAAAGTCGCACGGAGTGATTTCCCAGTACGCCCAGTCAAAGTCAAAATTTGAAGGGGTGGTCGATTTTGAGATTATATGTTTTTTTTAAAGGCTAAATCCCCAACAATCAATTCCCAATTTTTCAGGACGATCAAATAAAAAAAAAAAAATTGAGACAATTTTGACTATGCCTTTCTTTGCGCGTTCACACAAATTCTTGCAAGAAATGCCCGTTTTCTCATAATCTCTGTATTAAGACTTCAGACTAAAAAATAAAAATATTGAGTATCAAACCTCCAAGTGTTATATACCATTGGAAAGCTCTGTTTTCACAGAATTTAGAAATACCCATATCTCAATTTTTGATTTGGCCGACTTTACGCTCATTTTGTGATGACAGGTCACATATACGTTCACCTGTTAACAATCTGTACAAATTGCATATAAAAATACCCTGAAAAGCCACATGCTTTATAAAACTATAAAGCGCTCAGTTGTTTTTGACAGTACAAAGACAAATTTAATTTTTAAAGGTAATATACACCATTTGCAAATATCAAAAGGTTTTACTACCTAATTATTAGAAAATATCTATATTTGAAAGAAAATAATGATTGTAGGCATCCAACAAAATGATTGCGCTAGATATCCTGTAATTGTTTCAACAAATTGAATTTTATACAAAAAAACCATTCACGATCGCTAAACGACGATCGCGACAAAAATAAATAAAATATTAACATAAGAACCACTGCCTGACAACGGTTGAAAACGAATGTCGTTTTTCTTGCTTTCCTCGCCATTCATGAGTGTAAAACTTCTGACAGGTCAGTTAAACGATATTAACTTTAAAATAAAACCCCCCATATCCGCCAAATTAAAAACAAAATTGTATGTCCTAAAGGTAGGATACACCATTTGCAGATATCGAAAATATTTATTATCGAATTATTAAGAAATATCTTACTTATTTGAAAGTAAATAATGATTCTAGGCATCCAGCAAAATTATTGCGCTAGATATCTTGTAATTATTCCGAAAAATAATAAATAAATTTATAAAGAAAAATTCTAAATCGCCATACGGCGATTGCGAAAAAACCCCAAATAACCGGTTAAAACAAACACCGGTTAAAAACAAACGCTGTTTTTCGCACTTTTCTCGGCATCCATGATTGTAAAACTTCGTACAGGTCAGTTAAATGATATTTACTATAAAATACAACCCCCCAAATCCACCCATTCATGATAATTCAAGCAATTACCAATGGTGTATCCTACCTTTAACAGGGACACAAACGATTGGACCCCTAGTTTATGGACTGATCCCTTTGTCCTTTTCTTTTCTTTTCATTTTGTTTCGCAGCTTTCAGCAGAAACACACTGGAATGGAGGAGAATCTTGTTAGTCTTGTTTCCAGGCTGGGATTCTTTGATCAGCGAATCAGCTTTGCTGTTGGCCGCATTGAAATCCTCAAAGGTACGTAGGCTACCATCCATCCACCAAACTCTTCTAAGTGTGGAATGCCGTAGCCTCATGGTCTATCTGGAACGTGAAATGTGGTTTCGAGTCCAGCCTGAGTTTATGGTGCGTGTGCCCTTGAGTAAGGCACTTTGTCACTCTTTGCGATCAAACAAAATCAGTCTGAAGTAGGCCTTGGTTATTTTTGGGATTTTTACACATTCTTTTGTGGTGTACTTCAGGCTTTATTTCGGTGAAAACCCTCATGTGAATACGACCTTTGGTTAACAAATTACAACCATTTGAACACCAGCACGTTAAAAATAAAGAAACTGAGAAAATCATGTTTTTGTATCACTTCCCTTCTGAATTTGGTTAAAAGAGTATTTTCATGTAAAAGAAAAATATTTTCCCCTTCTGTTTTTGTAAAAAAGTAAATTTTGATTTTTCCACCCCTACGAACATATTTTGGCCCGATCTCAAAACAAGAATTGCCGAGTTCCGACTGATTTTGCTTGATCGCATCACGAATGGGTACCTGTGAGGGCAGAGATAGTTGTTGTAATTGCTTTGCGTTGAATTGGCAGCATCAAGCTGTATACTCCTGTGGAAACTGAGATGGTATTTTGAATGTTTCAATGACCCAATGAGCAGAGTAGTGACCTGACATTCTGAGCACCTGTCTGGTGAATGCATGCGCTTTATAAATATGTGACCTGTCACCACAAAATGAGAGTAAAGTCAGAAATATTGAAAATTGAGATATTGGCATTTTCAAATTCTTGAGAAAGAGAGCTTTCCAATGGTACATAACACTTGGGGGTTTTGCGATAAATACTTTTTACAGCGCTCTAGAAAGTCATGGGTTTCACAAAACGTGTTTGTGAGAAAACTTACTTTAAACATCTTAAACAAAACACGCAAAAGATTACAAAACGGGACAAGTAAGGTTCGGTTGAGCATAGCAACGTGTATGTTCTAAACATTATTTCTTTTTGAAATTTTCCACACATACAAACTATTGTAAAAACAACAAAATTTCGATAAAGTGGGATACTTACGAGGACCTGATTTGCATATTTAATTACCGTGTTAATTAGACCACTAATGGACTTTAATCCAAACACTAACTACGCAAACACTACGCAAAATTGCATAATTTAAGAGGTTTTCGATCATCTGATCTCAATAAAAAAGAGGAGGACTTCCAAATTCTGCAAAATCTCAAAATTGAACACACCTTCATATTTTGACTTTGGATGGCCATATCTCTGAATCGCATCGTGCGACTAATTTACTCTCATATTGTGGTGACAGGTCACATATGCATTATTATGATTAAATTGACTAGTTCCCAAACATCTCAATTTCTGAGCCGCCGATAACTGACTCATTATTGATGTACCATTCTTTCTCTACTCTTTTAAAGCTTGGAGACCAGCTAGTGTTCTGTATGAAGACCATTCATACTGCATGTGCAAATCAAAGCAAATCAAAGCTGATTTTCATGTATCACTGTTACACCCTAATAAGTTCTCTTTACATTAAGATTTGTGTCAATTATAAATCGGCCTTGACAACATTTAAAAAAAAAATAGATTGTATTTTATTTTATTTAAAAAAATCACAGTAAAAACTGATATTTATTTTGTTCTTTTATTTGTAGGATTGATTGCCAGAAAGGAAGCATTGTGGAGACTGAGAGGGAAAGACATACAGACAAGTAGTCAGGAGCCGACTAAAGATGGCATTGAAAATACACAAAATAATGGTGATAGGTACATTGTATGAGAGAGTCGGGATACCAATCTGGTTAACACGTTGACTGCCGGACATAATTTCACAGGGCGCCCCCATTTGCCAAGCATTGTACGCATGCGCGCATACTTAAAGGGATCGTATATTGGTAATTGGAACCCACTGTTTGTTTCAATCCCATATAGTTATAGATATATACCATAAAACTAACCTGTAAACATTTCATTTCAAAAGGTGGTAGCGATTTTGAGATATTGCCGAAAAATCTGGAGCGGTTATGTCCACGTAGGAAGAATAATCTGCATTGGAATACACAATATGAGAAACGTCACTGCAGTAACGCTTCTCAGAATCAAATTTTGGGGGATAATAAGTGATATCTTTTCCCATAACCGCAGTACTTCGAAGTGAAAAGTTTCTAAAAATGCATTATACTATCCAAAGCTGCTGTACTTCTTACCAAGTAGGTTTTTATTGCCATACATTTTTGGAGTAATTACCAAACGTATACGATCTCTTTAATAGGTATTTTTTTTTAAACACAGGAAAAAAATAATTTGAAAATTAACATGTTTGTCCTCACCACTGCCAGCAGCGTATTTGTTGCGTTATCAGTGATGCCAGTGTATTCAATTTACAATACAAAAACTTTTCATTTTCTACGAGTATACCCGTAGTGGCAGAATCCGGTACACCTGTTACTACGACTATACTCGTAGTCGGCAGTCAACGTGTTAATGGCATTATGTTGTTAACTTTATTTATTTATTTATTTACCACGGTCATCTTTGTGGAAAATTATTTTTTTCTAAATCCTTTTTTTTTTTGTCTGAGAAGTTGCTACATGTATATGTACGAGTACTCTATTGCATAATCTGGAACCGGTTCCTGACATCAATGGTTGGGTACTCGAGTACGTACGTACCCGGTTCCGATGCGCATTACTAGTTTTATTAACCAGTTCGCGCCAGAGGACGTGTTTACACGCAACATTTTTCAAAGATTCAAAACAGATGACGAATAAGGCCCAAATTTTTTGTTTTACTATCCACGGATGATGCAATAACTCGTCAGGCAAAGTAGTTTAAGTCGGCGGAGGTTGTGTATATACACGCAAAGAATGTTTCCTTGGTTGTTGCGGTTGATGTGTATTCACGCCAACATTTAACTTCTATAGAGCTGCGGAGGACTGGTGTACACGACTGACATGTATGGCTTGCACAGTACAGCGGTGGACGTGAATATACATCGACGTGTATACACGCTATTATTGTAGTATCACGCTTCAGTGATTAGGCCTATTCAACACCCTAGTTCTATTGTCTCCATTGAATTCATACAGCCCAGGAGTATCAGCTGCATTCAGTAATTTCTTGACATTCACATTTCCCAACTATTGCCTCTTATTAGTCTTCTTGGAAATTTCTAAAAGGGGGCTTTTCAGCTGGGCTTGCAAATATGTATGTACATGTATAGGTTTTACCGTGTACCATCATACCTGGCCCTGTGTGTAGCGGTTGACGTAATATTACGCCCTGACTGCAGAGAGAAAAAATGCCCTAGGCAACAGAATGTCGGCAAAAATATGTAAATAACGGTGCTAATAAACTAAGTGTTGGCATCTACGTATTAGTTGCATTGTCAAAACAGAAATATTTTACTGAATGAAAAAAACCACTCTTTTCGATGAAAAATAATCCCGCCAGTAAACCCAGTAACTTGGAAATAAACCCAGCGGGAACTGGTTAACCAGTTCGCGCCGGGATTATTTTAACATCAACGAGCCGAGGGGCAGGATTATTTTCTACGAAACTCGATCCGAAGCGGGTTCAGGCCGATAGTGCCGGGAAGCACACCCACACATTTCAGGCCTTGCTCGCTGCTGACAGACATTTCCGAACTTGAACTTGGTGTGTTTATGCGTCATCCATTTTGAATTTTGGTAAAACTTTACGTTTATATACTTCATCCGGCGCGAACTGGTTAAGATGACCTTTGTGTAATGAGTATAATTTATACAAATAGGCACTTGGGGAGACAAATTAGCGTAAGTTTTTAGGTAATAAGGAGACAGTGGCACTTAGGGAGACATTTCAGTGTCTCCCTAAGTGTCTAGCTACCCTAAAAAAACATATTTGGGAGTTATTTTTGTCCTAGAACGACAGATTTTGGTCTAAATAGCATAAATCTTGAAGATCTTAGAGAAAAGGGTTAGGGTAAACAAGTTAGGACTGTTTTAAGTTTGTGTACATCTCTATGGGATTGTCTCCCTAAGTGCCCATTTGGAGGTAATATAACATGTAATGTGTACATTGCAAATTATGTTATATTATGTTATTCGATGCATTAGATTATCATTTGACCAGTTGAGAATGGAGTTACAGCGGGTGACAAGTGAACGTGACGCTCTGGCGGCGAGGATCAAACAGGACTCTGAAACCATGCAGGAGCAGTACAATGAAGTCAGAGCAAAGTGTGAGACAATTCACAGGGCTTTATTATATCAAGCCATGTTCTAGATTCTAGGCTCTTCTTCAATCAAAAAGTCAGGATTTGTTTTCCCCGGGTTTTGGGATATTGTGTTGGGATTTTTCTGATGTTTCTCAAGATTTTTAAATATACCTTTTGATATCTAGAATTCCTGAGGTGTTTACCAGTTCTTCGCGCCGGGATTATTTTAACATCACCAAGCCCGAGGCGCGGGATTATTTTTAATGAAACTCGATCAGAGGCGGGTTCAGGCCGATGGTACCGGGAAGCACACCCACAAATTTCCGGCCTTGCTCACTGCTGACAGACATTTTCGGCTTTGCTCGTGACGTGTTTATGCGTCATCCGTTTTGAATCTGGGGAAAACTTTGCGTGTATATACGTCTTCCGGCGCGAACTGGTTAACATAAACATATTTGGTGTATTTTTTTAAATAAAAGTTTATAGAGGGTGACCCACAAAAACTGGACAAGCACACTTCCACTATACTAATGAATGGAGAGTCTCTCTACAAGAAAATTGATACCAAGATATCTCGATTTGGGCCAGTAGCACAGTCGGAGGTCTTTTCACACAGAGAAACAACTAAATCAGGCCAAAATATTTAACATGACACGATATAGTTATTTCTCGGTGGGAAAGGGCCGCTGACTTCGCCTCACAAAATAAGGTCTGGAGCTAAAACTACTAGCTCAAATTGAATTATCTTGGCATAATTTTCCTTCCAGAAAGATTCTTATCCATAGTTATAGGTAGTTTTGGCCTCGGCGTAGTGGAAGTATGCTTAACCAGTTCGCTCCTTGATTATTTTAACATCACCAATCAATGAAACTTGATCCGAGGCGGGTTCAGGCTGATGGTACCGGGAAGCACACACACACTGCTGAAAGACATTTCCTGCATTGCTCTTGAGGTGTTTATGCGTCATACGTGTTTATACGTCCTCTGGCGTGAACTGTTGAGGTCAAAAGATCAGATCTCCACTGGTATGTCTTTTAGTGTTGACCCAACATGTGAGGAGGCTATTTGCTGAACGATGTTTGAGGCTGTTATTCTTTCCAGAATGATGGTTGATTTCAATTAACAACGTCTCAAAATACTCTGTCAGTGAACTTAATAAAATGTATTGAAGTTCTTTTATGCTTTTGTTACCATTAGTTGAAGCCAGACAAGAGCAAAATGAAGCCAGAGTGCAGGAATTAGAATCCCAACTTCAGGAAAAGTCAAAGGTTGGCACTTTCTAGTACCAGAATCTAGTCAAATCTAGTTGTTTTTTAAAGAACAATAGCAGTACTTGTTTGAATGCTATGGTAGCTCCTTTAACATGTCATGATTATAGCAGTTTTCATCGGTAAATGTGACCCGCTCTGCAAAATGAGTCTAATGTCGCAAAATACATTTTTAAGTAAAGGGCTGTTTATTGTCTCGAAGGTGATTTTTCTTTCAACAAATAATATTTTTGTTTTACGGCATTTTGTTTCTCCGACACCTATATTTTCAGATCTGATCAATTGAAAAGATTGTTTTGATCCCTAAATTAAATTTAATACAGGTTTTGTCATTCTCTTACCATTCTCTAGCATCTGATGAAGCACTACAATTGTAAATCTTTATTTCTTTTCAAAGACATTTTGAATATAACTAAGAAAAAGCAAATTTCTCAAAATTGTAAAAGACCAATGCATTACACTACAGAGTTGTGCCATATATCAAATGAAAGCTTATTTCCTGCTTTACTGACCAACTGTACAATTTGATGATTTGTGTTTTAACACATCAGACTTATTTTTGCAGAGTGGGTCACATTTGATACCGTTTGCAATACATGTACTTTGAAATTTTAAAGGATCTTCAGAGCATTTCCGGCAGACTGAACTGTGCCGAGTCTGAACGCCAAGAATCCCACAGGACCATCGGTAGGCTGAAGACGGAGTTAGCCAAACTCCAGTTGTCAACCGAGAGAGGTCAGTCTGAACGAAGCCAAGGTGCTGTTAAGTGTCGTAGTGTTCCCACCTCGCTCCTGCAAGATGTGCACCTAGTTTCTTGGCTCTGTTTATTGGCGTCGCAAAGGGGGAGGGAGCACTTGCGCCACGTGGAAAATCTATTTAAACAAAAGAGGGTTGAAGTCTGTGTTGAATGTATATTTGAGACCTGGGGTCAATTTCATAGAGCTGCTAAGCACACAAATTTGCTTAGCATGAAATGTTGTCCTTGGCAAAAACAAGGTTACAGACCAAATGTTCACTTGATCTTTATTGTTTTTGATTGATAATCAGCTGGTTTTTGGCTTAGCATGAAAAACCCGTAGAATTTTGGCTGGTAACCTGTTTTTAATGAGCAAGACTTTTTGGTGCTGAGCAAATTTTTGTGCTTAGCAGCTCTATGAAATTGGCCCGTTCTCTGTGAGAATGAGTCAGATGTCGAAATTTGACAAACAGAGTTATGTACATGTATACCATTAGAATGAGTGAATTGTCCTCTTTAATTTGATATATGTGGGAGGTCTGTAGCATGTTGCGTTCTTGTGATACACCGATTTTGCGAAATCTAAAAACCCCATTCATGAGAAATCATGCATTAAACAAAATATTTCCCTTTAGGAGGTGTATGCAATAGAAATCCTAAGCAACCAAGCCCTTCCCACTGTGTTAATTCAGCATGTTTTATTGTAGAAATTGAAAATATAGATCCTAACCAAGATGAAAATCATGAAATAGGAATATCAAATTTTTGTACGAAAACCCCCCTCTCCGCGTTCAACCACCCAAATCTCGTAAGCGCGTTGTGCGACATCTGACTCATTTTTACAGAGCGGGTCACATTTGATTGAAATTGTTTCTTCTTTTTGTATGGATTGCGTTTGTTGATGCAGCCTCTGCAGACAAGATGGCAGCTATGGAGACTCAATTGACCAATCAGCTTGAAGAGATGGAGAAACGGCTGAATGATGCCCGGCGTGAACAGGCCAAAGCCGGTAAGTGGGTAGTAATAAGGTCAGCACAAAAGGCATTCTTCCATTGGCATTTTGCTAGAAATTAATTTCTCTGCTCTCGGAAAAGTCCTTGTGCGTGGAACAGTCTTTGTGCCCCGGTGTTCCTGGCAGTGGCTGCAAAGTGCGCCGCAGCACCTTGTAAACAAGCTCTTACAAAGGTACTACATAATGGGTCTCATATGTGACCTGTCATCACAAAATGAGCGTAAAGTCGGCAAAATCCAAAATTGAGATATGGGTATTTCTAAATTCTGTGGAAACAGAGCTTTCCAATGGTATATAACACTTGGAGGTTTGATACTCAATACTTTTTTTTATTTTTATTTTTTAGTCTGGAGTCTTAATACAGAGATTTTGAGAAAACAGGAAATTTCTTGCGAGAAATTGTGTGAATACGCAAAGAAAGGCATAGTCAAAATTGTCTCAAAAACTTCTTTTTTTTATCTGATCGTCCTGAAAAATTGGGAATTGATTGTTGGGGATTTAGTCTATAAAAAAACCATATAATCTCAAAATCGACCACCCCTTCAAATTTTGATTTGACTGGCCGTACTGGGAAATCACTCCGTGCGACTTTACGCTCATTTTGTGATGACAGGTCACATATTCTCATAAAACTTCATTAACCTGTCTTTGACAATCACAGAGCGCCTTGAGCAACAGTCTTGGTAGATACGTGTGCTATATAAAAACTGCTTATTATTATTATTAACATTTATCAGATTAGTTGTTAAGCACAAATTGCTTTAGATTTTGAGCACTTTTGCTGCTTCAAACAATAAACATACACAACTAACAAATGCTGCAAAGCTGGCAAATTGTCTACTATTTCTCAGATACTTGCTTAATTTTGTAATTTAGGCAAAGTGTGAATAATTGTTTTCCCTCTCACTGCTTTAGCAGTGCGACAAATTTCTAAGATTTTATAGTTCTGAGCACTCACTTTTAACATTAACCCTCCTGTGTAGAAGTCACTTTTGGGGTCAGTTGTTTAGCAGCACAAACGTACACAGACTGTCTTTTTGTGCATAGCGTTTGTACACTGCAGAATTATGTTTCACATAGGAACACAGGCAAAAGACTGAACTCGGCACATTTGTGCATGTTTGTGCTGTCAAACCATAGGAGGGTTAAACTTAAGGTAACAGACCTTAACAGTACAAACTCCCCTTAGAGGTAGGTTATACATCATTTGCAGATATCGAAAATGTTTACTACCGAATTATTAAGAAATGTTTTACTTATTTGAAAGTAAATAATGATTTTCAGCATCCAGCAAAATGATTGCGCCTATAATTGTTCCGAAAATTCATGTATCCTACTTTTAAACTCTCCCACTTTAATATGAATTATTCACACACCCTAGGGAGATAGTGTTAAAGCTAATTTTGTCTGGGACAATATGTGACCTGTCACCACAATATGAGAGTAAATTCGCACGATTTAATTTGGCCATCCAAAAGTCAAAATATGAAGGGGTGGTCAATTTTCGGGATTTTGCGTAATTTTGATAGCCTAAGTCCTCTCTACATATTCCCATTTTTTGGGTGCGATCAGATGATCGAAAATCTCGTACATTACGTGATTTTGCATAGTGTTTGCGAAGTTAGTGTTTGGATTAAAGTCCATTGGTGGTCTAATTAACACGGTACTTAAATATGCAAATTAGGTCCTCGTAACTATCCCACATTTTTGAAATTTTGTTGTTTATACAATAGTTTGTATGTGTAGAAAATTTCAAGAAAAAGTAATAATTAGAACATAGCCTTTGCTGTGCTTAACCGAACCTTACTTGTCCTGTTTGGCAATCTCTTGCGTGTTTTGTTTAAGATGTTTATTAAGTAAGTTTTCTCACAAACACGTTTTGTGAAACCCGTGACTTTCTGGAGCGCTGTAAAAAGTATTTATCGCAAAACCCTCAAGTGTTATGTACCATTTGAAAGCTCTCTTTCTCAAGAATTTGAAAATACCAATATCTCAATTTTCAATATTTCCGACTTTACTCTCATTTTGTGGTGACAGGTCACATTTGTGCATATTTGTGACCGGCTCCACAAAAAGTTGTCTTAAGTTGCGCTATGCAACTTAATGTAATGGCCCGCTCAACGTACATTTCATCAAAATGTGTTTTGTATTTGTTGTCATGAATGAAATCTTTAATATCTACAGTTTAAGGTTTCATTCAAAAAAATGTTGATTTTGATGAATAAAGTGAAAAAAACCCGACCATTTTGTGTGCATCGTTCTGTTGTAGTACAACAGAGCCAGCTTTTTCAAAGCACGTTTTCTCAGTTGTTTAATTTGAACTCTGAGAAAGTAATCAATGTGTAAACACGTCGTGTCTCCAAATTGGGAGGGGCTATGGATCTCTATTATATACTAAATGAAAGCTTACGTTGTGGGCTTTCTAACCATGTACATAACACCTTTTTGTAAAGCCAGTCACATATGTGCATATTTCATTTGTGCTGTCAAACCATATTTGAAAGGGTTAAACAAAAAAACAGTCCTAAATCCTCTCATTTCAATATGATTTGTCACACACCCTAGGTAGGATAGACATTGGTAATTGCTTGAATTATCATTTAACAATCATGGATGCTCCGAAAAGCAAGAAAAACGGCGTTCGTTTTTAACCGGCCGTCGGGCAGTAGTTCTTAAATTGTTCTTGGTTTTTTTTCGCGATTTTTTTTTTTACATTTTTTGTCAATCCTTTTGCTGGATGACTATAATCATTATTTACTTTCAAATTCAAGATATTTCTATAATAATTTTGTAGTAAAATGTTTCGATATCTGCAAATGGTGTATCCTACCTTTAAAGATAATTTTGTCTGGGTACTGTTCCAGTTGTTTCTCTGAGGCAGCTTGAACGGCAGATGGCCCGCGAGCGAGAGAGATCGGCTCAGATGCTGCAGACCCAGGAGGAACAACTGCAGTTAGAAATGACCAGAGTCGCGTCCCAGCTGAGAGAGGCTGACAAAGACAGGAACCTACTCATGGTAGGTGTATGGACTTCTTTAAAAAATATCACCCCCTAAAAAACAAAAAAAACATGTCTTACCAACTTTTAGTTGGGAATGTGAGCGAAGGTAATAATGGTTTATCAGAATTTGTGAACTTTGAAGAAAATCTTAAATGCTAACACTTTTGTGACACTGAAATTGTTCACAAAGGTTCATCATCAACAGCAAGTAATATTGAGGTAAAATTGACAGAGTTGTTATGACTCGAATCAAAGACTCGACTTGAGTCTGACTCGAGTTACAATTTGTCTCGACTCTGACACGAGTTACAATTTTAGACGACTCTACTTGAGTCCACATGGGTAAATGACTCAACTCGAGTCACTACAGGCAAATGACTCGACACGATTGAAGTCTCTCATCAAAATGACTTGACGCGTCTCAAGGCTAATTGCAAATCATTGCGAACAAGGTTAGCTATGACTGCCGGTTTATGATCACGTCATGTTTATGTTAACGAATACTACATACATGTACGTACATACTACATGTACATATACAGCAGCTGTCTGTTATCCTTCCTCCATATGATACAACAAACATACACCGTGTCATAGACTGGCACCTTGCGTTTCTGTAGCTATACCCAGCACGATATGTGGCAGAGGGGTACCCCCCCCCCTCTTATCCCTATACTTCATACGCACTAAACACTATTGTAACCTAACCCATCCCCCCTTGAAACCTAAAAGGAATTCCTGAGATTCCGGGAATTGGTGCATCAACACAAAAGAGGGGTGGTTTTCTCTGCCACATATCGTGCTTCATATGTCTGTAGCACGTCTTTATGATTGTGACTATAATTTTGTGACTTGAATTGACTTAGGCTAAATATTTGACTCGACTCGACTCGACTCGACTACACACGACTACACATGACACGACTACACACGACACGACTACACACGACACGACTACACACGACACGACTACACACGACACGACTACACACGACACGACTACACACGACACGACTACACACGACACGACACGACTACACACGACACGACACGACTACACACGACACGACTACACACGACACGACTACACACGACACGACTACACACGACACGACTACACACGACACGACTACACACGACACGACTACACACGACACGACTACACACGACACGACTACACACTGACTCGACTACACACTGACTCGACTACACACTGACTCGACTACACACTGACTCGACTACACACTGACTCGACTACACACTGACTCGACTACACACTGACTCGACTACACACTGACTCGACTACACACTGACTCGACTACACACTGACTCGACTACACACTGACTCGACTACACACTGACTCGACTACACACTGACTCGACTACACACTGACTCGACTACACACTGACTCGACTACACACTGACTCGACTACACACTGACTCGACTACACACTGACTCGACTACACACTGACTCGACTACACACTGACTCGACTACACACTGACTCGACTACACACTGACTCGACTACACACTGACTCGACTACACACTGACTCGACTCGACCTTCTTGACCAATAACTTGACTCAAATATAAAAAACTCGTAACAACTCTAAAAATTGAACTCCAATACAACAGCACAAAGCTTTGATATCATTTTATCTTCTAATCTAAGGCAACACTGAAGCAAGAAGGCCTTGTTGGTCAGTACAAGGCACAGCGGGCCACAGCACGGAGACTTGACAGCGAGATGGAAGAATCAACCCAGAAACCGTCCAATGAGGGTGCAGAAAATCAAGGGAAGGTCAAGGGTCATGCCACACTCCCTGCCAAACCAAAAGGTAATGATGGGATCTGTTTCGGCACGATAACGGAATTCCCATTCTTGTTTGGCTTGTGGGATCCTGACTCTTCAAGAGGTTCAAGCCCCGTCTTGCCAATTTCTTTGTTGACTTTATACACATTTACCTTATCAGTTCCCCTTGTGGTTTGTTTGTGTATTATAAGATAAAAAGTTGTATCCCCACAATGTCGTTTCCTAGGTTGTATCGTAAAATTGAGCATGATCCCTGTCCACACTGCATTCTGGTGTTTATAACTTCTGACTAGCGTCCTCGAACAAAGATACCGCCAAAAGAGGGCAAAGATAGCTCAGTTGGTAGAGTGCTGGTCTGTTATGCCGGAGGTCGCAGGTTCCGTCTTGCCAATTCTTTTGTTCACTTTGAAATGTTTGCAAATTTACCTACCGTAGTCAGTTTCCCTTGTGGTTTACTAGAGACATTGAATTTATATCATTTGACGGTTGTTCATTTTGTGCATTATCATCGTTTGAAGCAGCAAAGTTATCAAAATCTAAACAATGGTGCTTAAAAACTATCCTGGCCCAATTTTAGCTCTGTGAATGCTGGATATTTCGAGAAAATAATAGTTTAAGATCTCAATTTTGAACAAACTACTAATGGCAATTTCCAAACATGCATCTCTGAGACACATTTTTGGACTTCTTTTATTATTTTCTTCAAAATGACAGCATACCAGAAGGAATAGTTTAGCATGACTAATATCTTTACACCAATTAAGTTTTTGAACAATAATTTGGTTGGTTACTTTTTAAATAGTTGCAAAAGGTATACTGTCTCTTTAGGACAATAAACTTGCTTTTAAAACCTAGGCCCTTATTTATTAGAAAATGAAATATGTGACCTGCTCCCACAAAACCAGACATAAGTGGGTTTTTTGAAAAGTGAAATATTGTTATTTCCATTTAGTACACATCTTCGGCTTTCATTTGTTACTAAAACCACCTTTATACCATACATACTTCCAATTTTATGAGGATTTTATTTTGATGTATTTGGGAAATCAAATTACCAAAAAATCCATGATTTTTGTACTTTCTCATCAATAAAGTTGAGTTTGTTTAACCTAACTGAGGGTTAAAGTACATATTAACCCTAACTCCCTCACCATTGTTATTAAACAATGCAATTCCTTCAAAATCCTCCAACTTCCTTTGTTGTGTAGGGAGTTAGGGTTAAAGAATAAAAAAGTAACGAAAAACAAAAATCGATGTCTGCTAGATTTGTTACCCCATTTCAACTTTGACGGGTTGTATCTCGAAGTAGCCTGTGCGACTTATGTCGGGTTTCGTAGGAGCGGGTCACATATGTTGTGCAGTTTGGGACCATCTCCCGTTTTACTTTTTGGATTTATTTTGCTTTATAGATTAACTGCTTTAATTTCACTTTCAAAGTGGTTTGGAATAAGGTGTCTATATAATGATGGGTTTTCTCGATATTGCCTTTGCCAATACAGCTCCTCTGAGTGCAATCCTTACTGATCTCCAATCACTGACGGTTCAAGTCTTGGCAGACGAAGATATTGATGACATTGATGTTGAGAGCAGTGACAACGGATAGGGCACAGGTTGTCACCCCAAGAAGGCACACTTTTTTAATCAACACTATGGATACAACATTGACAACGTCTTATTATTATTATTATATATTATTATTCGTGGTTTATTTTTCTATTCTTTCGCCGCCAGAAGCGGAATTGCAGAATAAGTTACATAAAAATTTAAACATTAAAATGACACTAAAGCCGCGTTCGCATTGGACTTTTTTTGGTAAAACCTACGGAGAACTTAACCAAATTAAATCCAATGCGGACAGGCGGTAACATTGTCAAATCGTCCATTTTACCCTCCGCAACCGTAACATCTACAGGCCCAAGCTTCTAGCGGAGGATTTAACACCGTGAACTTTGACAATCACGTACCGTAACATTTGACAATATTAAGTCCAATGCGAACGCGGCTTAAGATGTATATAACTTAATAACTTTGGAAGGAATAGGGAGGGATCAGATGGGGGAGGAGGAGGTAGGGGGAGAGGGTAGGGTGGGGGAGGGGGGAGGGTGGGGGAGGGGGGGGGGGGGGGAGAGAAGGGTGGAGAAAGGGGGGCATAATAATATATAATAATGCCTGTCAAATTTAAATCACAATTGTGACAAAGCAGAGATAATTAGTGATTTTCATTCCAGATTTTTGTCATATAGATGATCGGACTATTTTGGTACCGCTTAGTCTTACACAGTGGTAAGGAGAATGTATTGGAATTTCTAAGATTCATATGATGAACATCTCTCCTACTTGGTGGCAGCCAACTGCTGAAGTCTTTAGATGCTATTAGCGACTGAAAGAATTTCATACACAATTGCTCCCTCCTTTCTACCAGAGTTTTGAGGTTATATATAGGCGACCAGTAGAGATAAAATAATGTTCATTTCTATGGTTAACATTTAGGTTTAACCCCTTGACACCGGCATTAATTTCTCACTGCAAGAGATTATACATATGACTTCACGTACAGCAGCCTTTGTCTAGCAGCTGCACTGCACAATGGAACTGAGCGTGGAGGTGCCACACAGGCCGTATATTACGGCGCATAGCACAGCTGACAACAGGCTGCGACCATGGCCGCTCCCTGGCGTCAAGGGGTTAAAAGTCCACATACATGCAAAGGTATTTTTGTGACCCATTTGTCAATTTTGATAAACAATAAATAAGTAGTAATTGGTGCATCAACTTTCTAGATTGTGTCCGAGAGTCATTTTGTGTCTTTCACTGATAAACACATCGTTTTGCTACCTCGTTGAGTTGGGCTTGGTTATATAGTGGTTATCTCATCGTCGAATCGTCTGAGATTCGGGATCTTCTTCTAAATCTTTTGTAAGAGCGTCTTCCGAGTCGACACAAATATTAATACCCAGCGGCTATATTAACACACCATTTGCAGATATCGAAAATATTTACTACCGAATTATTAAGAAATATCCTACTCATCTGAAAGTAAATGTTGATTCTGGGCATCCAGCAAAATGATTGCGCTAGATATCCTGTAATTATTCGCGTTCGCCGGACGGCGATCGCGAAAAAACAAAGATAACATAAGAATAACTGCTCGACGCCGGTTGAAAAAAACCCGCTGTTTTTCGTGCTTTTCTCGGCATCCATGATTGTAAAACTTCGGACAGCTCAGTTAAACGATATTTACTATAAAATACAACCCCCCAAATCTACTCATTCATGATAATTCAAGCAATGACCAATGGTGTATACTACCTTTAACCATGGAGGTAGGAAACACGCAGCGTGGTTTTATATTGATTGATCGCTATCTCCCCTTTCTAAATTTTTTAATTTTCTTGATACACTCGAGTCATTTATTTACACTCGATAAATTCTTTTTGTTTTTTCGTTTCGTGTTCTTTGGGTTTACTTCCGAATTATTAGGAAATATCTTACTTATTTGAAAGTAAATAATGATTGTTGGCATTCAGCTAAAGGATTGCGCTAGGTTTCCTGTAATTGTTCCGAAAAAATGAAATAAAACAAAACATAAGAACCACGTACTGCCTGACGCCAGTTGAAAACGAACGCTGTTTTTCTTGCTTTTATCTGCATCCATGATTGTAAAACTTCAGACAGGCCAGTTAACGATATTTACTATAAAATACAACACCCCAAATCTACCCATTCATGATAATTCAAGCAATTACCAATTAATGGGGTATACTATACCTTTAAGTTGTTCTCAATTTACTCTTTTGGACTCTTATAGCTTCGATGATTCTAGACGAATGTGGAATAACTCTCTCGTTCATAAATGCGACATTATTTTGTTCCACACGTAAATTAACTCTGTATGTAGTGCGGATTTAGTCCACCGCAGACAGCCTTTCGGCAATGGTTTTGATTGTGTCTCTATTTTTTTTATATAAGTTAAGATAAATAATGCCCCCCCCCCCCCCTTTTTTTAGAAGGAAAATGTGGGGATTTCCCTTTTCTTTTCCATTTTAATAAGAGTGGTACGACCTTGAACGAGTCAAGACTCGTGTTTTGTTGGGAAATTCGGGGATTTCCCCATTTTTTCCAGCGCGCGTGGCGCAGTTATTTGTAGTTAAATCGTAGTTGGAAATTTGAACATACCGGTAATATAAAATATAAGTGTACGGTCCATTTGCCCCGTGGCTAGGCTCCGTTAATTAATGTTCAGTCACGACGGCATTGGCATACTAATTATTAGCATTCGTGAAGGTGGGCACTTTGAGTGCGCCCTCAATAATGACGTGGTTTTGTTTAGCTTGAATCTAATCGGACCAATATTCACCGTTGGCGTTAATACTTCCGCGTTGGAGTTTCCAGCGCATACCGTACCGATGCACCATTGTCTATATTTATTTTATTAAGTCAACTCACTGTAACATCAGTATTATTCTCTGTCTTTTCAGGTTTTGTTAAGATTTTTGATTTACTCTTTTGGACTGTTATAGCTTCGATCATAAAGCAATGCTTTGATATAGTCTCGACGAATGGGGAAATAACTCGCTCGTTCATAAAATGCGATATTTGTTTGTTCCACGTAACTTTAGATTTAGTCCACCGCAGACAGCCTTTCGGCAATGGTTTTGATTTTGTCTCTTTTTTTTTTATATAAGTTGAGATAATAATGCCCCCCTTTTTTTTGGAAGGAAAACGTGGGGATTTCCCTTTTCTTTTCCATTATAGTAACAGTAGTACGACCTTGAACGAGTCGAGACTCGTGTTTTGTGTTGGGAAATTTGGGGATTTCCCCATTTTGTTCCAGCTTGGCGCGGTTATTTGTTATGCTGGGTCGTACCCATAGCAACTCGGCTAAATCGTAGTTGGAAATTTGAACAAAGTAGGCCTACAGTACCGGTAATAAATATTAGTGTACGGTCAATTCGCATATTACTATTATTATTAACAATCGTGAAGGTGGGCACTTTGAGTGCGCCCTCAATAATGACGTGGTTTTGTTTAGCTTGAATCTAATCGGACCAATATTCACCGTTGGCGTTAATACTTCCGCGTTGGAGTTTCCAGCGCATACCGATGCACCATCTAAACCACTGCGACCGAGACTAAACAGTTAACTACTGAGTAATTACTGAGAGACCTGCTACTTTGAGGAACAGTGACTCACGGTAAATTCATTTTGTTTTGTTACAAGTTATAACGTTATACTAGCGCGAGTCGCTACATTTTTTTCGACAACCAGTACCAACGGCGTTCCTGTCCGTCCGTCGTCCCGGTAGGCCTACCGTAATTATGTTGGTAGCAGCCTGGGGCGTAGCGACTGGGCCAGTGCTATCTGTGAAGTTTTGGTCAATACTTGCAACCATCAGCTGACTCTAGTACTAGACTGGATTTTTAATTTGGCTTGACCCCCCTCCCCCCCTTCTCCCCCTCCCCTCCCCCTCCCCTCCTCCCTCCCCCCTCCTCTCCCCCTCCCCTCCCCCCCTTCTCTCCCCCACTTCTCCCCCCCCTTCTCCCCCACTTCCCCCCCCCCATAATTTGTCTCAGTCGGTATTGGGAGCCAAAACTGGACCACCAAAACTCAGTCGACAAAATGGGCCACCAAATTAATAATTTGGTGGCCCATTTGCCGACTAGTAAGGCTCCAAATGCCGACTGAGGCAAATAACACAGAAAGCCTGCTCAGTATTTATCCACCATAATTCATCGTCTATGTCGTCAGGTGTACATTGACCCCCATTTGACCCTAAGTTCTTGTGAGACTTGAGACTTAAAGTGACTATAAAACTTAAAAGTTTCCACAGAACTATAAATCTGAAATCTTAACCTTGATTGATGAAATAGGCCTATAGGCAATAGGTGATGATATGTCTTGATGTTGATCACCTTTTGATCGTTATGCCAGTCAGCACCCGCTCCCCGCTATGTGATGAGTTCCGCTCAAAGAGTCAGAGGAAAGTATCCACCCAGGAATTCCTCAGATTGCACCACATATCATCTAGAATAGTTTCGCGCTCGCTCGGCTAAGAGTCCCCCCCCCCCCCCAACGAAAATGTCACAGCGACGCCATGTTTAATTTTGTAATGGACATTTGTTAATCCTTTCAAAAATGATAATTTGACGTCGCGTTATTTAGCAAGGTTTTATGTATACCTCTGTCGTTCATCTATAGCGTACAGAAACAGGTTTTGTGACCTTTGACTTTTGACCTGCAGTGCACAAGCACAACTCGTAGGAAGTCACATTGTTGTGTGCACTGTAGTGTGTGAGGTGCTGACTGTTGGGTAAGGAGACATTTTGTATGTTTAAATTGTATTAAGTGTGATTGTCTATATTTATTTTATTATTGTAACTTACGAAGTCAACTCACTGTAACATCAGTATTATTCTCTGTCTTTTCAGGTTTTGTTAAGATTTTTAATTTACTCTTTTGGACTGTTATAGCTTCGATCATGAAGCAATGCTTTGATATAGTCTCGACGAATGGGGAAATAACTCTCTCGTTCATAAAATGCGATATTTTTTTGTTCCACGTAACTCTAGATTTAGTCCACCGCAGACAGCCTTTCGGCAATGGTTTTGATTTTGTCTCTTTTTTTTAAAATATAAGTTGAGATAATAATGCCCCCCTTTTTTTTGGAAGGAAAACGTGGGGATTTCCATTTTCTTTTCCATTATAGTAACAGTGGTACGACCTTGAACGAGTGGAGACTCGTGTTTTGTGTTGGGAAATTTGGGGATTTCCCCATTTTTTTCCAGCTTGGCGCGGTTATTTGTTATGCTGGGTCGTACCCATAGCAACTCGGCTAAATCGGAGTTGGAAATTTGAACAAAGTATAGGCCTACCAGTACCGGTAATAAATATTAGTGTACGGTCAATTCGCATATTACTGTATTATTATTATTAACAACTAGGCGGTCACCCGGGGTTTGTCGGTTCTCGGGTTTGTAGCTACTTCCCTGGATGGATGGGGATTGTGGATACATGTTGACTCTATCGTGGAGGTGCCAAATAAAAATGCCTGATTTCAAAAGCACCATCATACTTGCATAAATCGTGCAATATTGCTGTCTATTAACCCTGGGAGACACCACCTTTTTTTTTTGTCGAGGCACCTCGTGCCTCCAAAGGGGGGACGTTTTATGTTGGGGGTAATGAACTGTGTTTGGGGGTACAAATCTTTTTCTCACGGTCTCAACAGATGGATATAAGGACCCTGGACACACATATCAAAGATTTAAACATTCTGGCTATTTTATGTATTTTTTTAAGGACATCCATTGCAAGCATGTAAACATTGAAATCAGTATTGCGCAATACAGACATGAAACAGCCATATGATACAACTAACAACGACCAACAGCTCTAACTACCCCCCAGGGGATATCTGGGTGGCGATTGATAACAGCTGTGTTTGTTCTCTACCAAGGCCGCTCAAAGAGATGTCAGAGACTTTTTTTGACAGCGGCTAAACACAAAGGGATCAGATTTCGATTTGTCTGCACAACTCTATGGCTTTTGGCCCAAACCATTATTTTGAAGGGATGTTTCACCCCCTGAATGACCTCCTGGGTTAAAAATTTTTTCCCAGTCCATTAGCCCGATAGGACAAACTTTGAAAATTCGACCCTTAGACGACCTTTGACCCCGGAAGACCCGAAAAACGCTAACCCGTTTTATTTCGCATCGAGCATTGCGATCACCGAGTTTAAGCACGATCCGACCAACTTCAAAAAGGTGACCCCTAGATGACCTTTGACCTCGTACGCTCTAGCGAATGCAAACTGGTTCTTGCGGGGACCGAGCCGGACCCACCCACCGAGTTTGAACGCCGCACGACCCCGGGAAGGGGACGAAAAAGCGCGCACAGACAGACACACAGACAGAGAGTAGCGTATTATTATATAGATCGTGAAGGTGGGCACTTTGAGTGCGCCCTCAATCAATAATGACGTGGTTTTGTTTAGCTTGAATCTAATCGGACCAATATTCACCGTTGGCGTTAATACTTCCGCGTTGGAGTTTCCAGCGCATACCGATGCACCATCTAAACCACTGCGACCGAGACTAAACAGTTAATTACTGAGTAATTACTGAGAGACCTGCTACTTTGAGGAACAGTGACTCACGGTAAATTCATTTTGTTTTGTTACAAGTTATAACGTTATACTAGCGCGAGTCGCTACATTTTTTTCGACAACCAGTACCAACGGCGTTCCTGTCCGTCCGTCGTCCCGGTAGGCCTACCGTAATTATGTTGGTAGCAGCATAGAGCAAGGAACTGTTCCTTGCTCTATGGTAGCAGGGGCGTAGCGACTGGGCCAGTGCTATCTGTGAAGTTTTGGTCAATACTTGCAACCAGTAGCGTACCTACGGGGGGGGGCAAGGGGGGCAGTCTGCCCCCCCCCCTGACGAGTGACAAGCAAGCAAGCAAGCAAGCAAAAAAAAAAAAAAAAAAAAAAGACTTCCAAAAAAAATCCTCGTAAGAGCAATTTCAATACAAAAAGGGTCATCAACTCATCATGGCCATGGCTGAAAGGTAGACCAATGTCTCAACGTCTGATTGACAAGCAAAAAAATGAAATATAAATTTAAAAAAGGTAATCACTATCACAAGCAAACACCAAACTGACGGAGGGGAAGGGGGTTGCATCATTTTGCATGAACTATGTACTTCAAGCTTTATACGTAGTACGCCAGCACGAGATCGTCGATTGATAGTACAACGACCTGCATACAGACGCCTGCAATGTTATGAGCACGGGGCCTAGGCTAGGCTGCGCCGCCCCGCCCCTACCCGGTCAGGAGCGGCGCGCGCTAGGATTCGTAGGCCGGCGTGATTTTTTTCCCAGCATGGTAAAGGCCAATTATCATAACTGGGCATGTCTAGACCCCACTGAATGGAAAATACTTAGGTTCTTAGAACCTTGCTTCCCCTCAAATTAAACTCATCCCACAATAAACTTACAATCCAAAAATAGTCAATGAAAAATTAGCACCATCCAAGGGCGGCGGAACCGGGGGGGGGGGGGGGGGGCGTTGCCCCCCACTTTTGAAAAGGTATCTATTTTGCCCCCCCACTTTCTACCAATAACCAATCGACAGTTCACTGTTAACGGCATTTAGAATAGGTAGGACATATGCATTTATTTTCAGAACGGGCAATCACTGTAATTTCACACACAATTTTGACTTTCAGCGCTACAAAAATGATGAAAATCGGCATGCGAACTGTCTAGTGGCGCGCGATTTCACCGCTGTTTCGGCCATTGTGTAAAGCGACATAAGGTTGTGCGCATGTGCCATTTTCAAAACCAGGTCAAGGAACTAGGAAACAAACTGTACCAGTTCTTTATAGTGTATAAGTTAATAGCAGTTCTTTGATTTTGGGTATAACGGGACCTATAATAAGTGCTATTGAAAATCCGGGGGAAAAAGCAAAGAAAAGCAAATAACTTAGGGCCTCCATTGAGGGGGGGGGGGGGGGGGGGCGCGGGGGCACGTGCCCCCCGGGTAAAATGAGTAATAAAAAAACGGGGGTGGGGGTAAAGAGGGGGAGGTGAGGGAAAAGGAAAGGAGGAGGATCGGATGATCTGCTGTGTCTAATTTTTGGCATAAAATAATACTGACAAAAAAGGGTTATCAATCCATGGAACCCCAGTTTGCGACCCGCACCCGTTCAATTACTCCATGCACATATCATAAAGCCCTCTCAGGGTCTCTACTCGCAGAGGTCGAGGAGGCTGGACATTGGTGTTATCCGCAGAAGACAAACTGAAGGCCTGGCGCGCATCTAGCCGCTCGTTGGTATCAGAGGTGGCTCCGTTAATCAACGTAATACTCGGACTACCTGGCATCGAGGTTCGATAAATAACCCCGCGCCTGGTGGACATGTGGTCATTGAATTGACAGTAATGTCCCCTAATTGCCAATTACCCTTTTATTGCAGTATATCTAGATGAATGTTTATGTTGTTAATGACCTTGTGTAAGATTGTTAGTTGGTTGGTTTGTCCATGGAGCTATGGTTTGTCTAACCCAAGCTAGGACATTGTCCGAAAGCTCATCTTTTTGGCGACAGTTTTGCTAAATATATTTATTTTCTCGCATGTTCTAGTTTTGGGTGTGGCCCACATTCATATATTTATAATATATTTATAATCTCCGTAATTCTTCATTTTATCTCCATATAATCTTGAAAACTTTTGCTGACGAAACAATCCGAGGAAAGAGGCAAGGAATCGCCTCAGATTGCACCACAAAGCATAATAAAATCCAAAATTTCCCGGGGCCCTTAAGCGGGCCCCGGACCCCACGCCGAAAAGGCTTCGCGCCCCGCGCTCACATTTTCAAATTTGGGGTGTGCCCCACATTCCTCACAAAACGTATATGTAATATATATTTATATATATATATACATTCTCTATTATAATCTCCATAATTCTCCATTTTATCTCCATATATTTATTTTACATTTTTGCAAAAAAACTTGCAGAAAAGTGGCAAGCAATCGCCTCAGATTGCACCGCAATTTTTCCGGGCCCTTAAGCGGGCCCCGGACCCCACCCTCAACCTTCTGACATTCCTCCCAGTGAGTGATTTCTCTTATATCTAGTGATATATCATTTTACTGTTAATTTTTTTTCTTACTTTTTATTACTACATTTATTTTCAATGAGTGAATAGATGCATATTCTGAATATTCTTTTAAAATTGTAATTGTGCATGTGGAAATGAAACAAATGCAAATCAATACAATTCAATTCATTGTCAAATACACTTTTATACATCTCCAAATATGCAGAATTGAGAACATAATATGTCAAAAGCTTCTTCAAAGAGGAATAATAGAAGTAGGTTAATAGAAACATTGTCATTACCAGTGATAAGTTAACCACTGATTTTGTCAAAATTCAATACATTTAAAAAAAAATTAAAATGGTAATTCCTTCTTTTAAATCAAAATAGACCAAAGATATACAATCACCCTATCGCAAATACTAATATCAACAAAATCCCTACTGTGTTATTGGGACACCCCCTATTACCCCTTCACCCATTTCCAGTTTTCTACAGCCACACATCCCCCCCCCCCTTGCTCGTCCAAATCGCTTGCCCCCCCCCCCCCCCTGACGAGGTATGCCAGGTACGCCATCATCAGCTGACTCTAGTACTAGACTGGATTTTAAATTTGGCTTGACCCCCGTCCTCCCCTCCCCCCCCCCCCCCCCCTCTCCCCCTTCTCCCCCCCCCCCTCTCTCCCCCCCTCTCTCCCCCCTTCTCTCCCCCCTTCTCTCCCCCCTTCTCTCCCCCCTTCTCTCCCCCCTTCTCTCTCCCCTTCTCTCCCCCCCCCCTCTCCCCCTTCTCTCCCCCTCTCTCCCCCTTCTCTCCCCCCTGCTCTCCCCCCTTCTCTTCCCCTCCCCCCCCTCTCCCCCCCTTCTCCCCCCCTTCTCTCCTATGGCGTGTCCAGGGGGGGAGGGCTTTGGGGCTGAAGCCCCCCGCACGCGCGGATCCCCCCAAAAAAAATGAAAGAGAAAAAAGAAGGAAAGGAGGAAAAAAAGAAAGGAAAGAAAAAACGGGGAAAAAATAACAAAATATATATAAACGAAAAAGGAAAGAAAGAAAGAGAGAAAGAAAGAAAAATTATTAAATCGGCAGAAACTGGTTATCAAACCAATCGGCTTTGACTGAACATGATGATCCAATTGGTTGATAGTTTTAATTGGCGACGTGCTGGCTATAATGACGTTAATACGAGCTGAATGATTTTCATTGTTCAACGTGTTTTCATCGTTGTCCACATGGTTGTAAGGTGTCAAGGAGATTTGGAACTTAACTTGATCATAGCTACAAAAGATTCTTCGAAATATAGCCACTTGCTTCGAAACATTCTATTCAAGCAAGCGTTAAACGGTAAGTAAAACAATTGTTTTAATCATTATAGTGGGGCCTACCTCTTTCCATATAACAAATTAGTGAGTATGTGTATGCCTTGACATAAATGATGTTAGACCTAGATCCCACCGAGCAGAAGACCTTCACTCATTCGGATTGCATCCGATGAAATTGTTTAAACTTGTAGGCCTAGAGTATACATAAAACGTTGCCGTATAATATTGTGTGGAAATGGGTTATATGACATGTGGGCCTACATGTAGTTCCTTAAGCGCAACGAGCACAAACTACCCATGTAAGCTGTTTACAACGTACGGATCACAACGGGTGCGGTGGTGGCTCTCCGCTAAAAATAACCTAGGTATTATTGTATGTTGTAACTCATTCTGTTGAATAGTTTATTCCTCGGTTAGATCTGAAGGGGGTTGAAACGATTATCTGTAATTTAGCTTTGTCTGAATGTATATTTGGCCACTCGGAAAACGGCCCATAGATATAGAAGTCGATTGAGTAATCCGGCCTCAGCTTTTCCAGAGACGCGACAGGTCGAGGGCCCACGATGAGAGGTAATTTCACTCAATTACCTGTAATTATTGGATTCCCCACTCCTCAAGTGTTTGAGAGTATCATATAACACTGATCTCTAGAACTTAGTGCAGTTTCGTTGGGGTTCTGAACTTAGCCCCGAGTTTAGTTCAGAAAATAATTGTAATTGTGCGGGAGTGCGCTGGCCATGTGAAATATTTTAGCTGCCACCATGAGCGAGAGCCAAACTCTCACTGGTCCATTCACCACCACGTGCCATCTGCGGGGGGGGGGGGGGGGGGGGGGGGGGGCTCGGGGGCTCGGACACATGCCCCCCCCCCCCCCCCCCCCCCACTCCCCTCCCAATATTTCTTGCTCGTTTACCACCAGCACCAGGGGGGGGGGGGGGGAAACTACAACAACATTCCTTCAGTTTGACTTTAACATTATCGCTGCTAGCGATCTGAGGCTCAGTCGTCCCTACGGCGGATGCAGAATGACTGGTGGAGCAAAAAGGCAGCGGAGACCCAAGGTTTTGCCGATGCCAATGATTTTCATAATTGTTATGACTCTATCAAAACAATCTATGGTCCTGTTCGTAATACGTGCACCCCCTTGCGTTCTGCTGATGGTACCACCCTCATCAGAGATCGTCAGGGTCTTCTTTCACGCTGGACTGAGCATCTCAGCGAGCTGTTGAATCGTGTCAACCCTGCTGATCCTAGCATTATCGACAGTCTACCTACTTTGCCACCTATTCAAGATCTTGACGTGATGCCGACATTTATGGAAGTTCATAAGGCGTGTCTCAGCTTAAAAAACAACAAGGCTGCTGGGCCTGATGGCCTTCCAGGGGAGCTGTTTAAGTACGGTGGACACGCTGTCCAAAACCGTCTCTATAAATTTGTTGTTAAGGTCTGGGTTGCTGAATCACTCCCTCAGCAGTGGAAAGACGCCAACATCGTCACTGTGTACAAGAAGAAAGGCGATAGAGCTGAATGTGGCAATTACCGGGGCATCTCACTGCTTGCAGTGGCTGGGAAGATCCTTGCACGTGTTCTTCTTGCCCGTTTACTTGTCTTCGTTGTTAACATCGTCCTTCCTGAGTCACAGTGTGGGTTCCGTCAGGGCCGTAGCACCACGGATTTGATCTTTGTTGCGCGTCTACTACAGGAAAAATGTAGAGAACAACACAAAGACCTGTATCTAGCTTTCATTGATCTTGCAAAAGCATTCGACACAGTGAATCGTGACATCTTGTGGAATATCCTTGCCAAGTGCGGTTGTCCATCAAAATTCACTGCTGTCCTGAAAGAGTTCCACACCGGAATGTCAGCTCGTGTCATTGCAGGTGGTTTGGTCTCCGACCCTTTTCCTGTCAACGTAGGAGTAAAGCAGGGCTGTGTCTTGGCTCCAGTGATGTTTAATCTCTACCTTGCTGCAGTTTCTCTACTTTCCCGTCACAGTCTCAACATCACTGATGGAGTGCCTATTCGGTACAGATTGGATGGTAGCATCTTCAACCTTCGTAGACTGCAGGCAAGGACCAAGACCAGCAATGATGCCGTACTGGACCTTCAGTATGCCGATGATGCCGCATTCCCATCCCATACAGCAACCGGTCTACAGCACACTATATCAGTCATGACTGACACATATAACCGCGCAGGTCTGGTTGTTAATGCCCGTAAAACGGAAGTCCTTCGTCAGATGACTGGACATAACAATCCAACACCAGATGCCACATTCAGCACTGGCAATGAAGATCTGCAGCAGGTTGACCAGTTTGTTTATCTCGGGAGTATTGTCTCATCATCTTGTACCATCGATGATGAAATCAACAACAGAATCCGGCGGGCCACTGGAGCTTTTGGTAGGCTTTCAAGTCGTGTTTTCATGAACAGAGACCTCAACACAAAAACAAAGATTGCTGTATATGTCGCCATATGTATCTCCATCCTGCTGTATGGCTGCGAGGCCTGGACCCTGTACAAAGCTCACATACGCAACCTCGAGGCATTCCACATCCGATCCTTGCAACGCATTCTTGGCATCACTTGGGCTGATCGCATCCCTCACATTCTGGTATTGAGTCTGCCAACTGCCATAGCATTGAGGCAATGATCATCCAACGTCAGCTGCGATGGGTCGGCCATGTCATCAGGATGCCTGAAAACCGCCTCCCTAGAAAGCTGCTATATGGAGAGCTCTCTGAGGGACAACGCCAAGTGGGTGGCCAAAAGAAGCGATTCAAGGATCACCTTCATGCTATCCTGAAGCAGTGTGACATTCCTCCAGGGCAGCTGGAAACGCTTGTAGCCAACCGTAGTCTGTGGCGTGCCAGGTGTCATCAGGCCGTCGATGTCTTCGAGACCAAGCGTACGCAGGCTAGGGAGGTGCGCAGGCTTCGGAGGCACGAGCTGCAGCAGCGCCCGCCGCCTGGGGACGGTATAAGCCAGTTCGACATTCCCGCTGCGCGTGTGCACATGGAGATTTTACGATTTTTTTTTTGAGATAAACATTTCAGCGATTGCGTGCAAAAGCATAGCGGGGTACCAGCGAATTAGAGGAGATCGTCGTGTTCTAAAGTTATTAAGTAACATTTTTTTTTACGTTTTGATGTTTTCAGGTGTTTTGTGTGGCCAAACTTTTGTTCGAACAAAGTTCCCATCGTCTTTTCGATTTCACAAGAAAATGCACAAAATGCGGATTCGGTTACCACGTCCCCCATAGCCTTGTGTGCATTTGTCTGCCGTGTTTGTCTGCAGAGAAAAATTGTTGAATCTTGTTGTGCACATGCGCAGTTGGAATGTCGAAGTGGCTTATTCCGTGTCAAGTTTGTGGAAGACGTTGTGCCTCAGAATTTGGCCTACGTAGTCACATGCGGGTGCATCCTAATCAGCAATATGACTAATCAACAATGGAGATTAGTGAGGACGTCTTCGTCGTTTCGACGGACCACTACTACTACGGTGCGCTTTTTTCTATGTTAATGGTGTAGGCACGTTGATGACGTTCGCAATGTCAACGAATTAGACCCCTGCCGTACTACTGAAATCCAGATTCCTGAACTAGAAAACATTCAAGGATACTGCGATTTTTTGTGCACTTTCATTTGGACCCGAGTACAAACGTAACAGCTCGGCTGACTATGCAGTGACTTGGCGACAATGGGACAGGTATTTATTTTTCTTAATTGTCATGTTACTCTGTGCAATTTGCTTGTGATGTCTTGTCTATTCTCCAGCACAGTCCATCACGCATAGCTTATGACATAGAAGTGATGACCTAACGGCCTCAATATAAACCCACTGAGCTCACTTGCAAGTAAGGGTGTGCGTTTACGGGTAGTACGGGACCCGGGTACCCTATTCCCGTCACGGTCGGGTACCCAGGTACCCGCGACTATTATTAGGATCATAACAAAAAAACCAGGGGGGGGTGGGGCCTTCGAGGCTGTGATTGCGAAACGCTGTGGTACCGTCCATTTTCAAAATAGGAGGGAACAATTTTCTCACTCGAAAAAGAAAGAGTTTTTGGCATCCAATCTTAACATCTTGTCTGTTGTAGTTGTACAAGGTTGTTATTTACCTTAATATTTATCATCCAATGATAAAAATTGTATTGGAAATGAAAAAAGCAGTCGAAAAAATTAAGCGTTGACGTACCGTTTATGTGCGTGGAGATTGTGCACAAATACTCAAATGACGTTAACAAATACCTCCCCTAAAAAGGGCAATAATAATCGATAAATTGTGAAAAAACGTGCTTCGACCCCACTCATTTTTTCCATGGATACGTTAAAAAAGGATGTAGCAGTGATATACTGAATTTAAAAAAAATCTGCCTGTGACCACCTTGCGTTTTATTGTGTTGTTTTCGAACAAAACTGGCAGAAAATGAATTCATGTAGATCGTGCCTGTGTACCTGGCTTTGCGGACGTTATATGAATCACTGAATTCGGGGAGCGAGCACGGAGCAAATTTGTACGTGTTTCAATGGTGCGCTTCGAGGTAGCGATCTATACGTATTTACTGTGTGAGATGTGTGGCTCATGAGCGTGAAAAAATGAATGAGATACATTTCAACGTTGGTGGCGCACTTTGTTGGGCCCCCCCCCCTCTGCCCCCCCCTCTGCCCCCCCCCCTCTGCCCCCCCCCCCCCCCCCCCCCCTCTGCCCCCCCCTCTGCCCCCCCCCTCTGCCCCCCCTCTGCCCCCCCTCTGCCCCCCCCCCCCCCTCTGCCCCCCCCCCCCCCTCTGCCGCCCCCCCCTCTGCCCCCCCCTCTGCCCCCCCCCCTCTGCCCCCCCCCTCTGCCCCCCCCCCTCTGCCCCCCCCCTCTGCCCCCCCCCCTCTGCCCCCCCCCTCTGCCCCCCCCCCTCTGCCCCCCCTCTGCCCCCCCTCTGCCCCCCCCTCTGCCCCCCTCTGCCCCCCCCTGCCCCCCCTCTGCCCCCCCTCTGCCCCCCCCCCTCTGCCCCCCCCTCTGCCCCCCCCCCTCTGCCCGCCCCCCCCTCTGCCCCCCCCCCTCTGCCCCCCCCCCCTCTGCCCCCCCCCTCTGCCCCCCCCCCTCTGCCCCCCCCCTCTGCCCCCCCCCCTCTGCCCCCCCCCCCCTCTGCCCCCCCTCTGCCCCCCCTCTGCCCCCCCCCCTCTGCCCCCCTCTGCCCCCCCCTGCCCCCCCTCTGCCCCCCCTCTGCCCCCCCCCTCTGCCCCCCCCTCTGCCCCCCCCCCTCTGCCCCCCCCCCCCTCTGCCCCCCCCCCTCTGCCCCCCCTCTGCCCCCCCTCTGCCCCCCCCTCTGCCCCCCTCTGCCCCCCCCTGCCCCCCCCTCTGCCCCCCCTCTGCCCCCCCCCTCTGCCCCCCCCTCTGCCCCCCCCCCTCTGCCGCCCCCCCCTCTGCCCCCCCCCCTCTGCCCCCCCCCCCTCTGCCCCCCCCCTCTGCCCCCCCCCTCTGCCCCCCCCCTCTGCCCCCCCCCCTCTGCCCCCCCCCCCCTCTGCCCCCCCTCTGCCCCCCCTCTGCCCCCCCCCCTCTGCCCCCCTCTGCCCCCCCCTGCCCCCCTCTGCCCCCCCTCTGCCCCCCCCCTCTGCCCCCCCCTCTGCCCCCCCCCCTCTGCCCCCCCCCCCCCCTCTGCCCCCCCCCCCTCTGCCCCCCCCCCCTCTGCCCCCCCCTCTGGCCCCCCCTCTGGCCCCCCCTCTGGCCCCCCCTCTGGCCCCCCCTCTGGCCCCCCCTCTGGCCCCCCCTCTGGCCCCCCCTCTGGCCCCCCCCTCTGGCCCCCCCCTCTGGCCCCCCCTCTGGCCCCCCCTCTGGCCCCCCCTCTGGCCCCCCCTCTGGCCCCCCCTCTGGGCCCCCCCTCTGGGCCCCCCCTCTGGGCCCCCCCTCTGGGCCCCCCCTCTGGGCCCCCCCTCTGGGCCCCCCCTCTGGGCCCCCCCTCTGGGCCCCCCCTCTGGGCCCCCCCTCTGGGCCCCCCCTCTGGGCCCCCCCTCTGGGGCCCCCCCTCTGGGCCCCCCCTCTGGGCCCCCCCCTCTGGGCCCCCCCCTCTGGGCCCCCCTCTGGGGCCCCCCCTCTGGGCCCCCCCTCTGGGCCCCCCCTCTGGGCCCCCCCTCTGGGCCCCCCCTCTGGGCCCCCCCTCTGGGCCCCCCCTCTGGGCCCCCCCTCTGGGCCCCCCCTCTGGGCCCCCCCTCTGGGCCCCCCCTCTGGGCCCCCCCTCTGGGCCCCCCCTCTGGGCCCCCCCTCTGGGCCCCCCCTCTGGGCCCCCCCTCTGGGCCCCCCCTCTGGGCCCCCCCTCTGGGCCCCCCCTCTGGGCCCCCCCTCTGGGCCCCCCCTCTGGGCCCCCCCTCTGGGCCCCCCCTCTGGGCCCCCCCTCTGGGCCCCCCCTCTGGGCCCCCCCTCTGGGCCCCCCCTCTGGGCCCCCCCTCTGGGCCCCCCCTCTGGGCCCCCCCCTCTGGGCCCCCCCTCTGGGCCCCCCCTCTGGGCCCCCCCCTCTGGGCCCCCCCTCTGGGCCCCCCCCTCTGGGCCCCCCCTCTGGGGCCCCCCCTGAAAAAAACGAAAGTATACACCGCGTCGGCACGTGCAAGTATACACCCCCTTGCTAATGGCCCTGTCACACTAGAACGTTTTAGGCCAACGCGTGAGTAGCGCGTTACAAATAGTTGATACGCTGGCAAACGCTGAACTTCCACAGAAAAAGTCAAGTTGAACCGTGATTTCAGCGTGTCCATAACGCGTTAATAACGGGTTCATAGCGTTCGCCAGCGCGTGAATAACGCGTTAGTAACGCGCTCGACGACTGATGAACGACTGCCCAGCGCGTGAGTAGCGCGGTCCAACGCGCGCCAGCGTACGGCAACGACCACATGATTAGTTGTACAAAAAGATGACGCGCTACTACAGTAATGGCCCTGTCACACCAGAACGTTTTAGGCCAACGTGTTGAAATTTCGGCAACACGCGGGAAAACGCTGACCAACGCTAGGCCAGCGTTCGCAACGCGCTGAGCGCGTTACCCACACGCTGTCACACGCTGTCACACGCTGAGACAAAAATACGTTTTTCAACATACCTAAACAAAATCAGCGTTTGCCAGCGTGTGACTGCACACGCTAGCGGCGCGCAAGAAGGCCGTTACTCACGCGTCGAACGCGCTAGACGATCGTTACCAACCCACTACTCTCACGCTGGCGACCCGCTGTCGTATTTTTACTATAAATCAGTGATGCGTTCCTTACACGCTGAGCGCGTTCCTCACACGCTACTTACGCGCTGACATACGCTATGAACCCGTTATCAACCTGTATGAACACGCTGAAATCACGGTTCCACTTGACTTTTTCTGTGAAAGTTCAGCAATTGCCAGCGTATCAACTATTTTTAACGCGCTACTCATGCATTGGCCTAAAACGTCCTGGTGTGGCAGGGCCATAACCAGCGTGTCGCAAGCGTACGCCGGCGTACGCCAGCGTGTGAGTAGCGGGTTGATAACGATCGCCTAGCGTGTTCGACGCGTGAGTAACGAATCTAAAACGCGCCGCCAGCGTGTGCAGTCACACGCTGGCAAACGCTGGAAATTGTAGCTATTTTGAAAAAAATCTTTTTTCCTCAGCGTATGACAGCGTGTCCCAGCGTGTGAGTAACGCGCTCATCGTGTTGCTAACGCTGGCCTAGCGTTGGTTAGCGTTTGCCAGCGTGTTTCCAAAATTACAACACGCTACTCACGCGTTGGCCTAAAATGTTCTGGTGTGACAGGGCCATTACTCCACTAGCAAGCTGCAGCGCGACTGCCGCGCTGGCATTGCATGCTTACTTCAGCGGCGGTCTAGTCAAAACCCTTTTCTAAGAAGTCCAGCGGTCTAGTGAAAAAAAATGACAAGATAAGTTAAGAGCGCCGTTTTCAGAGCCAGATTGTCAACAGCGATCCCGGATTGCGTGGAGTTTACTTTCAGCTTGTAATAAATGTTTGTAAATGAATTGACAGGAAATGAATTGACTTGCTGCTCCCCATAATTGCACGCCTACAATGATGGCACGTCTTTTTCCAAAATAAATAAGGTTCAATGAACTAAATCCTTTGAGTGAGCCGACACTAAATCCTTTGAGTGAGCCGACACGAAATGTAGCAAAAAAAGCCGACCGCAAATGCGCTCGGCTGGTCGCAGAGTGACTTTGATACAATAGAGGCAAATATCTCTTTGGCAGTATCAGGTTTCAAAACCACGTTGCAGGTTCGGGTCCGTGTGACCGTGAATTAATTCAGCACATTTTCCAATGATACACTCAGAAGATTATTATACAATCATAAACAAATGGCAAACAGTTTTGTGTCCCATCAAACATTATCTTAAAAATTAGCGAATTAAAGCTTGAACGAATAAGTACAGGGGAAAAAAATACAAACTTAATCTTAAACCTCGGAAAAACTTACTCAAAGGACAACTGTAACAAAACGATCGATATTCTTGACAGTAATGGTACCCAACAAACCTGAAAAGGCGATTTCAGGTCTTAAAATCCTGGACCCCACCGAGGCCCAGACCTCCTGGACCAAACGCTGTTAGACTCTCCGCTCGCTTCGCTCTACCGAAACGATTTTGATTCAGCCCCCCGCAGGAAAAAATCCTGCACACGCCTCTGCTCTCCCCCCCCCCCCCATAATTTTTCTCAGTCGGTATTGGGAGCCACAACTGGACCACCAAAACTCAGTAGACAAAATGGGCCACCAAATTAATAATTTGGTGGCCCATTTGCCGACTAGTAAGGCTCCAAATGCCGACTGAGGCAAATAACACAGAAAGCCTGCTCAGTATTTATCCACCATACTTTATTCATCGTCTATGTCGTCAGGTGTACAATAAATCTGAAATCTTAACCTTGATTGATGAAATAGGCCTATAGGCAATAGGTGATAATATGTCTTTATGTTGATCACCTTTTGATCGTTATGCCAGTCAGCACCCGCTCCCCGCTCTGTGATGAGTTCCGCTCAAAGAGTCAGAGGAAAGTAGCCACTCAGGAATTCCTCAGATTGCACCACATATCATCTAGAATAGTTTCGCGCTCGCTCGGCTAAGAGTCCCCCCCCCCCAACGAAAATGTCACAACGACGCCATGTTTAATTTTGTTAATCCTTTCAAAAATGATAATTTGATGTTGCGTTATTTAGCAAGGTTTTATATTAAATGTACATGTACCTCTGTCGTTTATCTATAGCGTAAAGAAACAGGTTTTGTGACCTTTGACTTTTGACCTGCAGTAGGTATTGCACAAGCACAACTCGTAGGAAGTCACATTGTTGTGTGCACTGTAGTGTGTGAGGTGCTGACTGTTGGGTAAGGAGACATGTTTAAATGTCTATATTTATTTTATTATTGTAACTTACCAAGTCAACTCGGTGTAACATCAGTATTATTCTCTGTCTTTTCAGGTTTTGTTAAGATTTTTTTCTTGCCACTGCTGTGTGATTGGAGGGAAATAAAGATAAGACCGTGGGAATCTACCCTTTGTGTCTGTGGTGTCCAAGTGCGGACGATGGGAAGATTATCCCATCGGAATGTTACCCGGCGTCATGGTCAAATTACCCAAAATGTTTATCCAGTGCGAACACGGCTTTATACACAAGAAAAGAAAAAGGGGGAAATATACTTAAATTATAAACTTAAATTAATTTTGTTTTCATTTTACGTTCCATACAAGGCTTGTTATACATAAGGAGATTTCAACCGAACCATGAGTGGACATCGTGATGGCCGGGGTCAACCAGCGGGTAAGTAACGCTGGAGAATATCAAAGAAAGAGTGACAATCTATTTTAGATTTCCCTGCTAAAAAGTTACACACAAAATAAAAAAAAATCTTGTTCCATGTCCATCCAAAGGGCAAATAAACCCAAATTATGGTGTGCATATTAATAAAAAAGATTTATTTGCTGTCGTATTGTAACATGGTGGCTTTACCAGTTAAATAACTGTTTTTCATAAGGGCCCTGTGTGTTACATAAATATTATTTAAAGTTTAACAGAAATTGAATTGGGCCTAATATTTCGATCTTAACAAGATCTTCTTCAGAGACTAAATGGCTGTGTACAAGAAACAAACATATATAGGGCAATATGTATAGGAGAATACACGAGAAAGTGTGGATTCGTAATTACGAATTCACGAGGCGCGAAGCGCCGAGTGGATTCTTAAATACGAATCCACACTTGCGAGTGTATTCTCTGACTTAAACCCTTGCGTCAAAAGAAGTATTGTTATTAACTAACCAGTTGAGTGGAGATGAAAAGGCATGCATGTATCGTGGCCATAGACGTAATTTACATAAGGCCAACTAAAAAAAATATATGTTTAACGTCACCGCCCGCTTCTTTTTTTAGAGGCCGCCTCCTTTTCTTTTTTTTCACAAAAATAATAAATTTTATTATCTTTAAAAAAATAAAATAATAATAACTAAAACTACGTCTGTTCGAGGAACAGAACATAGTGCCTTTTCGCATTTATTTCCCCGTAAAAACCATTCAAAAGGAATTTTAAACACATTAAAAGTAATCAAAACGAATTTAGGTTATTCAAACAGATTAAAGGTAATTTAAAGTGATTAAAACGATAACGTCACACATTTGTAAACTTTTTGTGAACTACCTAACCAACCCAATACACAATTATTTTTATTTTAGCATGATCCGTTGCTGAGATATGGCTTCAAGGTCTTAAAACGTAATAAATCACATACAATTGAATGATGGCTTCAAGTCTAACTTTTCATTCTAACTTCCGGTCTGGTGACGTCATATTTGTTTCTCCCGGTCAAATTGTTTCTAACATGAAGCTATTATATACATCAATTATAAAGTGATTTCAGCAAACTTCGCCACACACATCAACTAAATATTAATTTAGAACCTGCCGCCAGAGGGTGCTATAACATGTTATGACGTCGTCGGTAATTTTTTTGAAAAGTACATCTAGCCAAACACTAACATCGTTTAAAGTAAGTTCATATCATTTTCACTTTCAAATTATAAGGCACTTTCGGTTTGGACCGAAAGGAAGGGTCACGTGATTTCTCACACACGAGATAAAATGAAGATCCTGGATTATCCTATCAATTGCCACAAACCTAAAGTCCCGGTCTTTTGCGCGTGATTTGTTATTGATTTTCAAAGATTAAATAAATGTAATATGACGTCACGTTACCCCCTGATGACGTCACCATGATGTCTGTCTGCTAGACACGAGTTCACTATAGGGTCTTCACTTGGGTAAAGTTTTGTTTGGATACGACTTGTTATGAAAAGTGCTTGTACGAAAGAACGTGTACAAAGTCTATTGCATTTTGGTCCCAAAAAGAAAAAGAAAAAAGAAGTAAAACAAAAATCAGAACAAAAACAAAGGCTTTTTCGCAAAATTGCGAAAAAGCCAATTAAAAAAGATAATACAATTTTAAGATCGTAATTTGGACTTTAGCATCACTGTGTACATGCTGTGAACATATATGGGAAGGCTAGGGTGTGACGTGTATGGTGCATACATGATCGACCCACATGAATTTTGATTTTTATTCGTGGGTGAGACATGTTTTAATTTCAAATAGAAAGATAGGGCGTGACATGTTCACTACATGACCCATATTAAAATGTGTCGAGCGGCTATTAAAAAAGAAAGAAAAACAGGCCTCCTCCTTCCTTCTAAAAAAAAGACAAACATGTTTTGTTTGTTTTTTGGCCTAAAGGAGGTTCTCGAGGCTCTTACGTAATCAGGGTTGGATTAGGGTTGAGGAATTGAATAACCGTGGATTCGTAATTGTTACAAATGTAGGCAAGATAAAAACCGTTCCGAATCCACACTTTACTAAAGATTCGTAGGTAGGAACAAAAACAGAAGGGGTAAAGCCACAAGGAAAGGGGTCCAGGGTAGAGATCAAAGGGAAGAACTAACAAAGAAGTATGAATAGGAGTAATGAGGAGGGGGGGGGGGGGGGGGGGGGGGGGTTTGAGGAAAACCAGAGAAGTAAGAACAAACAAAAACAAAATTCTGGCAAGGAATGAATCTGAAACAGATGACAAATGGAGAAAAAATAGAAGTTAATCATTTCCTAGTTGGATGTTAAGCCCATGTGGTTGAATAGTCCGAAGACGATTCATCCAGACTTTCTCCCGGCTGAGGCGGACTGAGTCTTTCCGATGGCCAAGTGATTCTATGCCTGAAGAATCATATCAGAAATGCAATGGTTAGGCTGGTTAAAGTGATGTCCTACAGGGGTATCCAGTTTCTTGGTGTTGACAGTCGATCGATGACCGTAGAAACGCTTTTTTAGGGCATTTTTGGTCTCTCCGACATACTGAACTCCACAAAACCTGAAAGAGATAAGATATATGACATTAGATGTACTGCAAGTGATGTTACCAATAATTCTATGAGTGGTACCAGAAGAGTGGCCAGAAAAGGAGTCAGACTCCTGAATGTGGATCTGGCAGACCACACATCTAGAACTGCACTTGAAAGTTCCGTGCTGGATGGGGGAGATACATCCAAGCTGGGAACTTCGGCTCGAACAATGAGGTCTCGTAGATTTTGAGGGCGTCTATAGGCCAATACAGGGCTGTCGGGGATGGCCCGGACAAGGCGATCTGAAGTGTGGAGAATGTGATGGCTGTCGTTGGTGATTTTGCGAAGGGAAGGGAGACTGGGGTGAAATGTAGTCACCAGGGGGATCATGGGTTTGGCATTAGCCTGGGGGGCCTTTACCTTTAGAGCCAAATTTCTGGGTACGGCTTTGGCTCTGGCAATGGTACGTTGAACTTGGCGGGAACTGTGACCCCTGGCAACCAAGTTGTTCTTCAGTATCTGTGAATGGCGGGAGAAATCATAGTCGTTAGAACAAATCCTTTTGAGTCTGAGGGCCTGACTAAATGCTATACCAGTCTTGCAATGCCTAGGGTGACAGCTGGAGGAGTGGAGATACTGGTGTGTGTCTGTGGGTTTAGAATACAGATCAGTGGTTATTAAGTTGTCGTCCTTGCGGATGGTGACATCCAGGAAGTGGGCCTGATGATGTGAGTACTCTGATGTGAACTTGATGGTCCTGTGGAAGGAATTCATGTGATTAGTGAAAGTCAGCAGACTGTCCTCATCACTGGTCCAGATGAAAAATACATTATCAATGTATCTCCACCAGATCCAGGGACGGTACGGTGCTAAGGCAAGCATGCGTTCCTCGAGGTCACCTAAAAAGAGGCATGCAAAGGAGGGTGCCATGCGAGTACCCATTGCAGTGCCATGTACCTGTAGATAGTGCTTATCTAGGAAGGAAAAATTATTCTTCGTTAGTACAAATTTCATGAGGGCGCGAATGTCACTTATGGGAGGGGTCGTGTGTCCTGCCCTAGCTAGGGTTATGGAACAAACGAATACCTTCTTCGTGTGGTATGTTAGTGTACAAGGATGAGACGTCAAAGGTCCCAATGATAGCCGTTCTGGGAATCTGGTCCTTGATTCCTTCGAGCTTGCGCAGGAAGTCCGGGGTGTCATGGATGTATGATGGAATCCTATGGACAAGGGGTTTAAGAAAACTGTCAATAAACATGGAGATGTGTTCCGTGGGTGAGCCATTACCCGAGACGATAGGCCTACCAGGGTTACCAGTCTTGTGAATCTTGGGGAGAAGATAAAACCTGGCAGTTCTACAGTCAGTGGGTGAAAGAAATTTGTGAGCTTTCTTTGACAGTTGGTCACGTGATCGCATGTCATCAAGCAACTGCTGTATCTCTCGAGAGAATGTACCTGTGGGATCAGAGTCAAGGCAGATATAGTTAGTACGGTTGTCCAACTGACGGTGGGCCTCGTCGATGTACTGCTGACGATCCATGATGACCACGGCTGAGCCTTTATCAGCTGGCTTGATGATGATGTCAGTACGAGAACGCAAAGCAGCAAGTGCAAGGCGCTCTTCCCTGGGGAGGTTATCATGGGTCCTGTGGGGAAAGTTACCAGGGTTAGTGACTTGGGTATTGACAACTTGAACGTATGTTTCGAGAGCTGTGCATCATGCTGTATATTGCCCTATATATGTTTGTTTCTTGTACACAGTCATTTAGTCTCTGAAGAAGATCTTGTTAAGATCGAAATATTAGGCCCTCTTAACTTATTTGATTTGTATATTTCAGGTCATTCCAGCCAGTAAGCAGTTTGCAGCAGTATTAATCTTATTCAGAAATTGAATTGGAACAAAATAGACTTTTGTATCTATATTACTGATTCAGATATCTCTAATACTAATCTCTATTACTAATATAAATATTTCTATTAGTAATACTAATAAAGATATATCTATTAGAAGATTAATAATAGAAATACATTCCTCGTTTGGTAGAGATATCAGTATTCTGGATTAAAATGTATGCACATTATACCACACATCGTTTTCGTCCAACTCGCCGAAAAAAAAAAAAGGGTTTGCTTTTCGGTCGGAAATGTCTTTATGCATTTTTCTGAGCACAATGTCGCTTTCGGGACAATTTTTTTGGTCGTGAATTTTTTTAATTATAATCAGTGCGTTGTATTTTGGGGCAATATTTTACCGTGTTACTTTCTTGATTATGTTGTTTCAGGTTACTACATCGGAAATAGCGGCACCGTTTCCGGTAGTAATTGCCCTATCATTGTTGGTTCCAGTGGCCTTACTCTCAATTTCAATACCCCGGAACCGGTGCTGCCAGCAGGTACATCGATTTAAAGTTAAAGCAGTTTTGTTTTGCATTTGTACTGGTTTATACTGTTTCCTACTGTTTCCTATTGTCACCACAAGAATGACCAGTTGGTAAATGGTTCCGTCAACCGATTTCTACTAGTTTCTGTTGTCACGACATACAAGAATTACTAGTTTGTAACCAGGTTCCTTCAACTGACTTTAACTGTCTGGTTCCTGTTGTCACGACAAGAATTACCAGTTAGTAACTGGTTCTTTCAACTGGTTTCAATTGCTCATTTATGTCGACACCCCCAACAAGTACCAGTTACTATGTTCGCTAGGGTTGCGCACATCCAAATAAAGTCCCATAGACAACAATGATAAATACCCAAACTTCAAACAATTGGGAAAAATACTCACAACTCTCCAAGGTGACTAAACTATACATCAAAATGAAGCTTATTTCACCATCTTTCATTTTCTCTTCAATTTGTGTGGGGTCATCTGATAACTTTTGGGTGATATTTCTCTCCAAAGGAGAACACCCCTAAAACTAGTGCCGAAGCCCAATCTGCAGAGCGTCCATTTTGAAAAAAAATACCCTCTCGCTCAAGAGCCAAGTAGTGCCAATTCCAGGGCCAGATTCTTCCCAAATGCTCAGAATTAAAAGCTCACACTCCTGGACCGAGGTGGTACACTGTATTTGTACAATCCTTCAAATGTATGGCTCTCAAAATGCTGTTTAGAAAATTATTTCCTGGGCATGCAAAATGTGATCTGGTCGGCGCAAGCAATTTTGGGCCTATTTACAACCCTGCACCCCTAGTTCTTTCAACTGGAATCCAGTTGAGAATCCATTACGTACCAGTTTGACACCAGTTAATTCTAGTTAAAAACAGTTGAAACCAGTTAAAAGTCGAACTTGTTTTAACTGGAATTTTTACCTGGGGAGGAATAGCGGCGATTTCGGTTTGATGTAATGCCTGTGGCATGGCTTTATTATTAAAACGGCTGTATTCAATATAAAACTGGAAGTACCGTGGCACTAGTGGTCTAGCATTGAATTCGTGGTCCGCGGGTAGTTCTGCAGGTTGTGGGTTCGAGCCCAGCCTGGCCTATGGCACTTTTGCGCTTAATATGGGTAGTTAATATTGGTGGGGTACATTAAATAATTGAACTAGTTACCCATCCCAACCGTATTCAGATTCTCTTCTTATAGTGTGAGGAGCTGGTTCTTCATCAATTCCCTCTGTTGCCCACACGTTAGCTTTGTGATGAGCGATTTACATTACAAAAAATTAAGTAGTAACTGAGTCAACATTTTTATCCGAAAAATTGTTATACTGTTGCATGCTAGAATGCAAATGATAGGTTACTTCTTTCCCTGCGCATTTGTAATTTAGATTGGATTTGGGATTGAGGAGATTTTGAATTTTGAATTTTGAATTTTTAGATTTTTTGATTTTCAGATTCTTAGATTCTTAGATTCTTAGATTCTTAGATTTTTAGATTTTTAGGACGTAGGTTGTAGGTCTTGAGGTCTTCTAGGTCCTAGATGTCTCTGTATGTCTCTTTAGGTACTTTTAAAGTCTGTTTAGGTCGTTTGTAGATCTTTTTTTTTTTTTTTTAGATCTTTTTAGATTATTTAGATTTGTTTAGATTATTTAGATTTATTCCGATTTTTTAGATTTATTCCGATTTTTTCGATTTATTCCGTTATTCGATTTCTACCCACAATGCAGCTGCCTGCCTTCCGGAAGTGGTTCCTGACAAGGATGGTTCCTACGCAGTTTACAAGATGAAACCAGCACGCCCGACAAAGGATATGCTGGATTTACGCGATGTAAGAAAGCAAACATATTCTTGTTGAACTATACACCTTTTGTAAACTTTGTAACTGTCTGTATTTAACCCTTTGATTTCATTGTATGGAGAGCCTTTTCTATTTGTATCTCCCTCTTTGCAGAACTATCGAATGAGCTCGGAGTGCAAAGGGCTGGCGTTCATTCTGAACAATAACGACTTTGGCCACAGTTCTCGGAGAGGTTCACATATCGACACCGAAAACATGAAGCATCTCTTTGAAGAACTTGGCTTTGACATAGTTTTCTACAAAGATCTGAAAGGAGAGGTAAAACGGGGGGAAAAGAAATTGTTGAGCGCGAGCGTACAATTTCCGGTTGATTCCATAGATACATACACATAATGTAAAGCTGTGTCTGAATTACTTGGCTATATACTCGCTGTCCACGTAAAACTCACATTACACCTATTCTACATTCGCTTCATTGGCTCCCTGTTCTACAACAAATCGAGTTCAAAATTCTTCCGACAATATTTCATATTCTACATGGCTCTTCACCATGATACAACAGCAATTTAATTAAATTGAAGCAACATGGCACTTGTTACCTTCACTCTTCCAGTGCTTGCCAGCTGATAGGTCCACTACCACCAATATTGGGGAGATAGATCACTTTTACATGCTAGTTCATTCCTTTAGGACAAACTTCCCCAGGCCATCCGCTTACTTACATAGTCTCCCTGACTTAAAAAAATGCACTAAAAACACACATGTTTAACCTTTTGTTGTCCTAAGTGTTCTGTTTTTTATTGTTATGCGCCATGAGCGTCATTAATGACGGATACCGGCGCACTATAAATATTCGATATTATTATATATACGACGTGAAGTTTCACACAAAGTCATGTCTATAGGACGTGGTTGCAGCCACTTTCCATTGACTCGTGGAAGTTCAAGCCGTACGTCTACTTAAATATATATCTATGGTTCAATCTATCGTCAGAAAGTGCGTCATTCAAGCGCACTGCGCAAACATCTTTGATTACTAGCGCCCATTGATATGCCATTGACTACATATTGCAGTTCCAATGAGCTTTCTTCACGAGTCAACCATTAAAATGAAATTGAGGTAAAATCTTCATTTTCGGGACTTGCGGATAGACATAACCTCAAGTTAAATTACATATTAATGTCAATCTTCTCTAATAAATAATGTTACATTTGTGATTAAACATACCTTAATGTTTTAAGCCACATTAAAACACAATTTAAAAGTGGGGCAAGAATGCAAAAATCGTCTGGCACCATCCCAGACAACAGTTCACAATTTATAACATACATTCAGGGAACACAACCAAAATGGCTTTTTCGTGAATAAAGTCCCATAAGCGTGGTTTTAAGTTAAATGACGTCAATATATACCGCTTGCGCACAACAGACGTGCATCAGACTAATTGTATAGTGTCTCTGGATGGCAGAAAATGAACGCACATGACTGTAATGTTTTTCCTTCTAATTGTAAAACGGTGAAAAACTACTCTTTATAAAATCCATATGGGAGAAAGCTCTTTTTCGATTGGTTACGACCATGGAGGAATAAGAAGGAACTGTGTGGTTTTTGTGTGTGGGAAATGTTTGTCTTATAAAGCGAGTTTTCACTATGAGCGAAATTGAAAAATAACTCTAACAGTTTTATTTTTGACGTTAGAGCGTTGTGTTTTTTCCCCACTTTTTTTAAAACTGAGTTTCTCATTTTACAGCTGCTTTTCGAACATTATTCTTGGTAATAGCTTTTAAATCTGCGCATTTCACTCTCGTCGTTGATAATTTCATACAGGAAATCAACCAGCATTTCAAGGACTTTGCCTCTATGTTCAACAAGGATTACGACGCAGCGGTGATAGTCTTGATGAGCCACGGTGACACTGGAGTCATTCATGGCACTGATGGCCAGGAAGTGGAACTGCGAGATTTGCAAAAAGAGCTGGAACCCGATAAATGTCCTGGGCTGAAGGAAAAACCCAAGTTGTACTTCGTGCAGGCATGCAGGGGAAGTTAGTAAATTCACAATCAATTTCAAAATAGCCCCATGATTGAATTCAACGAACACTTCAATTTTGATTCTGTTTGCAAATTAATTATAAGAGGGCCTAATGTTTCGATATTAACAAGATCTTCTTCAGAGACTAAATGGCTGTGTACAAGAAACAAACATAATAGGGCAACATACAGCATGATGCACATCATGGATGCGGAAGAAACACGGCCATTTATTAGTCTCTGCAGAAGATCTTGTTAAGATCGAAATATTAGGCCCTCTTAACTTATTTGATTTGTATATTTCAGGTCATTTCAGCCAGTAAGCAGTTTGCAGCAGTATTAATCTTATTCAAATTAATTATAATTAGGTACTTTGAAAACTTCCATTATATTATACCCCATACAGCTAGTTTAGCTACGAAAGCCGGGCAGGTCCTTGAGTATTTTAAAACGGCTGATAAAACAAGGCCCAGCCAGTTTTAAACAATTTCCGGTGTCATTAAATTTGAACTCGTATGAAGTCTGGTCCGTGACCCTTTCATTGGTTGAGCCCACTGACCTTTATACATGGACAGATCATCATTCTTTCATTTTGAAGTCGGCATGCGGAGAAGTGCAACATGGCGGACCCACGACGTCACTCTGTGAGCCAATGAAATGTCCAGGTGTTGGTACGATACGTATTACGTAATGTTTATAAATACAAAATATACAGAGTAAATCCACTGACCTCTACACCTGGACATTTCATTGGCTCACAGCAGTGACGTCTCGGCTCCGCCATGTTGCACTTCCAGTTCGCGCCGACTTCAAGTGTTAGCACAGCAGAATATGGACAATGATCCGTCCAGGTGTAGAGGTCAGTGGTTGAGCCCCCATAGAGCATGTACAATACCACCGCCAAGTCCGTATATATATGGTCTAATGCATGTAATCCTGATTCGCACTGCACAAACATCAGAAGACACTTAATACTAACCAGTGTAGCGGTTCGCGTAATTTTTTTTCTTAGGAGGGTTAGGAGTAATTTTCACAAATGGGCGTATCTACACCACACTGAGTGGAAGACACTCAGGTTCTCAGATCCTTACTTCCCCTTAAATTAAACTCACTCCAACAACAAACTTGGAGACCAAAATAGTCAATGAAAAATAGGCAGAGAGGCAGAGAGCGAATTCGAACCCCTGTCGAACGATCTATAACCTAACCCATTACCCACTAAGCTACCGTGAGAGGTCGACAGAAGCCGTTTTTCAAAGTGCTTTATTGTACCTTTGGGCTATGTGTAACTAGTTGAATGAGCAATAACATAGTATTAGCGTCATTGGTAAAACTACTGAATAATCATGACGCGAGCGGTCTTGAGCCGCCCATTAATGATAATTACCCCTAACCCTCCAAGGAAAAAAAATACGCTAGCGGTTCGCGATATATATTTTTTTTCAGGAGCTGGGTGGTGAGTGAATGTATATTTATGAAATGAGCACTAACAACTATGGTGGCCCTGAAGGGACTACGCAGATCGTGAATATTGACGTCAATATTCACGACAAATTTCACGACTTTCCTCAAAGTCGCGAATATTGACGTCAAATTTGACGTCAATATTCGCGACTTTCCCAAAAAGTCGCAAATATTGACGTCAAATTTGACGTCAATATTCGCGACTTGCCCCCAAAGTCGCAAATATTTTGACGAGAATTTTTTTCCACAAGCTAGGTTTTGGCTAGTCTTGCTCCAAGACTGAGTTTTTCATTTTTCCGGGGCGCGACGTCCGTCTATGCAGTTGTTCGTCGATCATCCATACTCAGAAAACGGGCTTATTGAGGGCGCCCTCGATTGTCACGAGAGATCAGTGAATTTGTTTCAAGTTCAGAAACAAATCTCGTGAACTGAACTTAAAGGTAAGATACACCATTTGCAGACATCAAAAATATTTAAGCTAAAATTTGACATGGCATGTACTGCTGAGCACTTGATCTGTAAAAGGATATCCCTTTACAGCATGTGTTCTGCACGCAGTTATACCTGTGTATTAGTTCTGCCATGGAGGAATAATTCCTCCATGGTTCTGCACTGACGTGACCGAAGTGATAAATGCTTACAAATCTCGTGAACTGAACTTAAAGGTAGGATACACCATTTTCAGACATTAACAATATTTACTACCGAATTATTAAGAAATATCTTACTTATTTGAAGGTAAATTATGATTCTATGGCACACTGCTGAGCACTTGATTTGTAAAAGGATATCCATTTACAGCATGTGTTCTGCACGCAGTTATACCTGTGTATTAGTTCTGCACTGCAGACGTGACCGAAGTGATAAATGCTTACAAATCTCGTGAACTGAACTTAAAGGTAGGATACACCATTTGAAGACATCAAAAATTTGAAGGTAAATTATGATTCTAGGCATCCAGCAAAATGATCGCGCTAGATATCCTGTAATTATTCCGAAAAATATAATTTTATAAAAATAAATTCGCGATCGCCGGATCGCCCCGGAACAAGACTAGCCAAAACCTAGCTTGCTTGAAAAAAATTCGCGTCAAAATATTTGCGACTTTGGGGGCGAGTCGCGAATATTGACGTCAAATTTGACGTCAATATTCGCGACTTTTTGGGAAAGTCGTGAATATTGACGTCAATATTGACTTCAATATTCACGACTTTGAGGAAAGTCGTGAATTTTGTCGCGAATATTGACGTCAATATTCGCGACTTTTGGGGAAAGTCGTGAAATTTGACGCGAATATCGACGTCAAATTTGACGTCAATATTCGCGACTTTTTGGGAAAGTCGTGAATATTGTCGTAAATATTGACGTCAATATTCACGATCTGTGTAGTCCCTTCAGGGCCACCATAAACAACTCATATACATTAAATATAAAGAATTATGAAGAACAGGTTCCTCAACCAATTCGCCAATAGCTTATGGTTTGTATAGAGAGAAGAGCTATGGATCGAAAGGTCTGTGGTTCGAATCCGAATATCGTTAACGTTTGTCTTTTTCTTCGACCAATTTTCTTATGGGTTAATCATAGCACAAGATTGAAGAGAAAACCGGGTTAGGATACATAAATGCTTTTACAAAAACAACAAGAAACGCTACACTGTGGGTTTTCATGAGGCACGCGAAAGATTCGCGAAGGATGCGAATGCCTAAAAAATTGCAAAGTCCAACATTCGGAGAAGTTTTTCTTCGAATGTGTCGCGACAATGGAGCCGTAAACCATTCTTGCGCAGTTTGTGTGTAGTTCTCATAACGTATCGATGTGCGAATTTCGCGTGTAGCGTTGTCGAACTATGACCAGTCGACATACACGAAGAACATGCGACTAAAATGCGAACAACACGAATGTTGCAAGAATCTCGGGCAACATTCGGGCGGACATTTCGCGACACATGCGACACATGCAAACTTTTTTTTTTTTTTTTTAAACGAACATCACGCACGTTGTGACTAGGTCGTGCGCATATGACGAAGCTGTTTAGACATTTTCGAGGGCAAATCACGAGCAAATCACAACCCAGGATGCTGGAAACGTTCGCAAGAAATTTCAAACTTTTTTAAAATTCCCGCCGAACTAAAAACGACTTCCGCGAACAATTGACGACGCTTCCGAACCCCCGCGCAATCTTTTGCGAACTTTTGGAACCTAAAATACGAATGTAGGACTTTGCCATTGTTTCGGCATTTGCATCTTTCGCGAATCGTTTGCGTGCCCCGTGAAAACCCACTTTCAGTTTGTAATGTCTTCCCAATACATCGAGTATAGGTGGAACAACGTTCGCAGAAAAGTTTGTCTGTTATATAAAACAAATATCGAGTGCACAATTTTGAGCCACTCGAGTGGCTCAAAATTGTAAAGTGACAGAAATAATTTTCGCTCGGTAATATCTTGACTTTTTCATTTCACTCGGCTTCGCCTTGTGAAATGAAAAAGGCAAGATTTTACCGAGCGATAATAGTCCTTCCATTCCACTCTGAGCCACTCAATATTTGTATACCCATCACAAAAATATCGAGACACTTAAATAATTAGGCAATAATTTACGGCCCGAAAGGGTATGGATTAATCGAAGCAAATAACCCAGTGCATGGTTTTGTTCTGCGTATTTTGACACCTCGATTGTTGAGATACGATGTTGCGGAGCGAAGTTATTGTCATTTCAATGGGAAAATGTTGATCTGTTTTGATCGAAAGGTATAAGAATGTAGTTGGCCGGTATTAAACAAGTATGTTTAGAACCAATTCTGTTGAACTGGTTTGCAAATACCTCTTACTTGGGTTTATTATGTCAACAAGTGAATTCCAAATAAAATACCTCTTCTCTAAAAAATCATTACCCTTATTATATATCCTTAATTTGTGAGCCGTGTGTTTGTATCCAACACAAGGCTCGACTTCCATTGCCGACGACGGGATCAATACGAGATCTGATGCTCAAGGAACTCCCCAGCCGCATTGTCAGGAATCACCAGCCGACTTCGCTGCATGCATTGGGGATCCAGCGCATGCTCACTTTGCGTATTCAACAACGGAAGGTGTGTATAATAAAATTACTCCTTCAGTTTGTTCCAGTGTTATAGGTTATCACCTTCCTAGATCCTATTGTGGGATAACTGCCCTTATTTTCCTAACCCCCCCCCCCCCCCCCGCCTCCTCATTACTCCTATTCATACTTCTTTGTTAGTTCTTCCCTTTTATCTCCACCCTGGACCCACTTCCTTGTGGTTTTGCCCCTTTTGTTTTTGTTCCTACCCTGACGTTGATCCTACCCTTACTGACCTCACCCTTTAATCCCTCAGCCTAATCCTCCTTTTGTTGATTGTTCCATTGGACTCTGTGCTTTTCTTTTGTGTTTCTTCCTCCATCCATGATGGGCATCATGTCGTATGTTGCCCTATATGTGTTTGTTTCTTGTACACAGTCATTTAGTCTCTGAAGAAGATCTTGTTAAGATCGAAATATTAGGCCCTTTTAACTTATTTGATTTGCCCTTAATTTAGGTTTGAAACAGTTCACAAAATCTATTTCAAACAAAATTGCTTGACAACTATTCCAGCGAAGTGAATGCTTCTGTGAATGCTATATATCCGAGAAAATAGCATTCTAAGATTTCAATTTGGAACCAACTACCATTGGGAATTTTCAAAAATGCGTCTGTCAGACGCACCCCCCCCCCCCGCCCCCCCCCCCCCCCAACTTTTTCTACTATTTCTTCAAAACAACAGCATGCCAGAGGAAATAATATCACAGGGACTTTAGAGTCATGAATATCTTTACGTCAAGTAAGTTTTGAAGGTAGTATACACGATTTGCAGACGTTAAAAAAACCAGTAAATTAGTCATATCAGGCATCATTTTGACTACAATTTGTCAAAATGATGCCCCATATGACTAATTTACGTTATTTTTACTAATATATGTTGACAGTGTTAACCATTTTTGAAAATTACAGCAAAAGAAAATAGTGTACACTACTTTTAAACAAATTGCAAGTGATGACGTGTCTTCCTTTTTTTATGCAGGTTATATTTCTATGCGCAATGAAGTTCACGGTTCGTTTTTCGTTCAAGCTCTGTGCGAGGTCTTTTTCCGGCACGCTCATGAGGAAAATCTGGATACACTGATGACTAAGGTGAGAGAGTTGGTCTATAATGGATGCAGTATAAGGAGCAGGGGCGGGACCTGGTTGCAACCGGAAGTGGTGTAGAAAGGGACATCGTATACATTATGCCTGTATTGTTTTTCTGAAACCCTTATTAGGTAATTTTTGTTTGCGAAGAGGTACGGAGCCCCTAAAGGGACGTGCGCTCGAAATCATTTCGTGCCCACAAAATCATTTCGTGCATTCGAAATAACTTATTTCGTGAGCTCGAAATCATTTCGTGCCCACGAAATGATTTCGTGCGCTCGAAAAAAATCTTTTCGTAAGCTCGAAATCATTTCGTGCGCTCGAAATACTTTATTTCGTGCGCTCGAAATCATTTCGTGCGCTCGAAATCATTTCGTGCGCTCGAAATCATTTCGTGCTATCGAATTCATTTCGTCCGCTCGAAATCTTTTCGTGAGCTCGAAATCATTTCGTGCGCTCGAAATCATTTCGTGTGCTCGAAATCATTTCGTAGTTTGCTAGAAATAGCTTAAGTAAATTATATGACGTTGTGTCAGCATTAAGCAGGCTAGTCTTGCTCCAAGACCGAGTTGTTCATTTGTTCGCGCGCCGTCCGTCTATGCAGTTCATCAATCATCAATACTCCGAAAACGGGCTGATTGAAGGCGCCCTTGATTATCACGAGATTTGTTTCACAGTTCGGTCTTGACGCAAGGGTCACGTGAACCCGTAACATTTCGAGGACATTCCAAGCATAGCTCAAATAACTACTCGCCCCCGCATGCGCGCTGAGTCGTTTTTATTTAACGTAGTTCACGGTCGCAATATACACGCTGTGTGATAAATTGCACACGACACCATTCCACAAATGTGGTTTCTTACACGTCCGCAAAAAGGCGAACAATTTCCGGGTGTATCATGGTGCCATGGCAGCCGAAAAGTCTTCGCCTTTTGCGGACGTGTAAGAAACCACACTTGTGCAATGGTGCCATGTGAAATTTATGGAAAACACAGAGCGTGTATATCGCGATCGTGGAGGCGAGTAGCTATTTGAGCTATGCTTGGAATGTCCTTGGAATGTCCTCGGAATGTCCTCGGAATTTTACGGGTTCACGTAACCCTTGCGTCAAGACCGAGTTGTGAAATAAATCTCGTGATGATTAAGGGCGCCCTCAATAAGTCCGTTTTCGGAGTATTGATGATTGATGAACTGCATAGACGGACGGCGCGCCCGGAACAAATAAACAACTCGGTCTTGGAGCAAGACTAGCCTACTACATGTACCTGCTTAATGCTGACACAACGTCATATTTACTTAACCGATTTCTAGCAAACGCACAAAATGATTTCGAGCGCACGAAATGATTTCGAGCGCACGAAATGATTTCAAGCTCACGAAATGATTTTGAGCTCACGAAATGATTTCGAGCTCCCGAAAAGATTTCGAGCCCACGAAATGATTTTGAGCGCACGAAAAAAAGTATTTCGAGCGCACGAAATGATTTCGAGTGAACGAAATAATTTTTTTCGAGCGCACGAAATAATTTTTTTCGAGCGCACGAAAAGATTTTTTTCGAGCGCACGAAATCATTTCGTGGGCACGAAATGATTTCGAGCTCACGAAATAAGTTATTTCGAGTGCACGAAATCATTTCGTAGGCACGAAATGATTTCGAGCTCACGAAATAAGTTATTTCGAGTGCACGAAATGAATTCGTGGGCACGAAATGATTTCGAGCGCACGAAATAAAAAACTCAAATTCTTTCGTCACAGTGATTTTTATTCATCATATGTCCCTTTAGGGGCTCCGTAAGGAGGTGACTGTTAGGACGCCATTTCGGGGTAACAGAATATTTGTCAAAATTGGTAACAGGTTACTGTATACATGATACACGGACGCACGAAGGGGATTCATCGGGATGCATTTTATGTTGGGGGGTAAATAACTGTGTTTGGGGCGCAAATATTTTTCTAACCCCCCCCCCCCCCCTTCCCCCACCCCCAAGCCAACACTCACACATACACTAAAATCCATACACCAAACAGCCATAGACAGACAGTTTTTTTTTAAAGGACATTCATTGAAACCATGTAAACATTGAAATCAGTATTGCAGGGCAATACAAGCGCTGACACATATAACAACCACAGGGTGAAAAAAAACCCACAAACCACAGCTATAATTATTCTGAAGGTATTTCTGTGTCAGGATTAGTGTTTGCATTTACTCCCAGGGCCAGACAAATGATGCTAGACAGTTTATTGGCAGTCGGCTATGCACAATGGGATTAGATTTCGATTTCTGATCACAAATCAATGGCTTTTGGCAGAGACCATTATTTTGAAGGGTTGGTCTACCCCTTGAATGACCTCTTGGGTGAGAAATGTTTATCCAGTCTTTTCAGTGATAGATGTAGCCTCGGTCAAGGCGTTCATCGTTACCGGTCCGTACGTACAGCGCAGCGGTAATCGGAGCTCAAACAACGACCTCACGGCACTATTATATGCAAATTAACTAAAGATACTTGAACGCCTTGGATCAATGGTTAAGTTGAGTGATTTTTACGAAGGCTTGTAGAAATTTGAACTGATTTCGCTTGATTGGTGAGGGTTGCAGTTATTTTCGCTAGTTTTGCTGGGTATTTTCTTGAATGTTGACAATGTTATGGTCAAAACTAGTTGTGTTTAGCTGCTTAGTTTTGAGTTTTCCCTCGGCCCTACATTACATTGCACGCATCTAATCCAGCTAATCTGAAAAACGTGCCTCGGGATCGGTAAAACGCAGAACTCTGATAATTAAATGCCTTGTTGGCGGAATTAATTAGAGCAGTTATTGAAGATATAAGACACTTGTCCCTGTTTAAATTACGATATTGCGATCGTTTTAAAGGTTGGTTCTGCAGCCGTAAACATGCCCCCTCCCCACAGCGTTGGACCATGCTTGGACAATGTGGCGATAACGCACAGACCAGCATGCCTGGATATAATACCGATTATGCGGCGATAAGAAATTAACTGACCAAACACGCTGAAAAACGCTGAGTACCTGGCCGTACGTGCATGGAGAAATTTCTCCATGGTACGTGCGAGCTCCGAGCAAAATGGGGCTGCCTGAAAAATGACGGATTTCCCATTAACCTATCGGTAAATTTACAAAAACATCGTGACCACAAAGAAAGGATTCTAAGGCCTTTCGCTGCTCGGGTCTAAAATCTTCGAGGGATAATATTTTCGCTGCAGAATTCAAACAACACGACAGATCTTCGGACGACAGACAGACGACGCTGAATATCCGCCATTTTTTCTTAAATGTCATGCTGCATCAAATTTGATGACGTCGGGCTTCAACCGCGTTGTGATTGGACACTCCACATCTTAGCCCCACCTATTCTTATTTCTTATCTGTATTCGCATACGAGGTCATGCGCTAGAAATGTGGCGCAAAATATAGGAAAAACATAAGATTTCAAAAACCGTTGATCCAAGGCGAAAAAGTAGCTTCAGTCAATTTGCATAAATAGTGGCCGTATGAGGTCGCTGTTCGCGCTGTATTTTTGCACGGGAAGCGAGCGAATTATGCATGCGGGGCGCGCGTGGCGTGTATTTCTGGACGGATAACGACAGACGGATAACGACGATTGCGCCTTGACCAGGGCTATGATAGATGGAGAAAAAAATTTGCTCCATTGACTAAAAGATTTTTTTTAATTAACAAAAATAGTAATGTTGTCCACCCGGTGGAGCCGCTGCACTTCTCCTAGGGGTATAGGCTTGCATGTTTCTGTAATTAGAAATTATATTTTCTACAATCTTTAAGTTTCAGTTGCAAGTGGAATTTACTAAACTGCTCTAATACAAGTTATATTTATATACAGAAAATGAGGTCGTTACAGCGCCCTCGTTATCTAAAAAAAGATCTCAATTCAACTCGGATTCTTAGCAGCGTTGTCACTCCTTGAAAGATCTTTCAAGATCTTTAAAGATTGGCACCCACCTTGAAAGCTTAAAAAAAAGATCTGAAAAAGCCACAAATCTTGAAAGATTTCCCAAAAGTGCAAAAATTTTAAATTTCATGCAAAATTTTGATACATTTTCCAATAAATTTGACGTTTTAACGGTTATGGGATTGTTATCTTAAATGTATTATTTTAATTTTGCGATGGGAGGCTGATGTATAGTACCCAATTCAGCTTTGCCGTACATGTGCAAGTCCGCGCATAAAATGGCGCCAGTTTACTGTACCGCTTTATGATGTAGCAGCAGTGACATTGACTCTAGGTCAGTGAGCAACATGTGTACATGCATAATGTGAATGTATATGTACATGTACATGTATTTTATTAAGTTTACACCAGGGGCCAATTTCATAAAACATGTAAGCACAAAAATGTGCTGAGCACAAACAAGTCTTGCTCAGTAAAAACAGGTTAATCGGCCCAAACTCCATGTGTTTTTTCATTCAAAGCAAAAAAGAACTGAATACCAGTCACAAACAATAAACATCAGCTGAAATGTTGGTTTGTATACTGAATTACATAGGCTTGAAAGATCTTGAAAGATTCTGGGTACTGATCTTGAAAGAAATGAAAATAATGAGTGGTCACACTGATTCTTAGTTGTTAGTATTTAAATTGTTGCTTATTGAGGGGTTGCAAACTCAGTCTCCACACAATAAACTTGAAAATAAGTCTATACAAATTATACATGATACCTGCATTACGTTGATGATTGTCACGTTTTGGTTCTTCCTATAGGTAACCGATCTAGTAAACAGCAGGAAAGGCAAGTTATATAACCCTGATTTGAAGAAGAGGGTTGTGGTCAAGCAAGTCCCGGAGCGCGTCGCGCGCATGTGCAAGGCTCTCTACTTTCTTCCCAAGTTTTCCAACTGATTACATTATTGATGGTAACGTTCGGTTTCACCTGTGCCAACTCGGAATACTTCAGATTGTGCTCTACTAAATCCGCTTGCTTCGTTTAACATAATTTGTATCTATTTGCTCAAACATAATACTATTCACTTTCGTAACAGTATAACATGTAACGCCAATAGCCCTGTGTTTTGATGACATTATGCGCTGTTAACCGCAGTACTCAAGTTTATAGAAAACAAACAAAAAAAGCTACATTTACTGCATTAGGCAACTTCTCGCCAATTTTGTGTACAGTTTATTACATTTATCATTTTAATTTAGCGATGGGGCGCCATACTAACGGCCAGACCCCGTCCCCGGCCCCGTGTACACTGTGCAAGCTTATAGGCTAACACTGCATGCATGACTAGCGTCTTGTTTCTAGCCATGTGCCTATTGGGCGATAGGTTATGTGTATAGTACCCAACTTATCAGCGTTGCCGTACAACATGTGCAAGTCCGTGCATAAATGGCGCCAGTTTACTGTACAGCTTTTACTGTTGCACTAAGTTGTGTACTAATTTACGTAGGCTTGAAAAATCTTGAATGATTTTGGAGGCTGATCTTGAAAGAAATAAAGATAACGGGTGGTCACACTGGTCATTGTTATTTTTTGTTCTTCACATTGTTGTCTGTTTAAAGTGCAAACTGTTTTCTTGTTCTTATGAATATTAGGGACTGATTGAATGTTAAGATACACAGTACATGAAATGTTTATTCTTACATATATTATTTATTTTATTATTTGCCTCATGTTCTTTTTTCTTACAGAGTTTTAGCTTTTATATAATACATTATTTTTGTAAGTGATCCATTTTAAGATTGGATTAGTAGGCTCTCGAGTCACAGTGATTAAGTTCGCTTTTATTAATCTTGGCCATCTTAGAATGGGTTGTTTGTTTTGTCATGTTTCTATCCTGCTGCCTTTATGATTAATCTTGCCTTTACTTATTATCCCTTGTTTTGATAATTGCTGCTTTCTTGTACACGTTTTGTTACTTTGACTTTCAATTTTTTGCTCTCTACACCCGTACCCCTTCTCTTCTCTCCCACCCCACTGCTTTTCATTTCATTTTTTATTTCAGTCTGTACTCTTATGATCTACACGTAAAATGTATACATCCTGTTACATATCTTGATTTATCCGTTCAATATCATGTATTGTCTGTATGATGGTTGCTTGTTTTGGCCGAATAAATAATAATAATAATAATAATAATAATTTGCGAAAGAATCAAGAAGGGGGATATAGTATTGAACTCTAAAGTACGCATCAATGCATCATAAATGGATTACATGTATACCGGTTAGTTGACTGTTGTCTTTACAGATTGGAGCCTGGATGCATTAAATCCTTACACATCAAAGTAATCGGATAATGTGCTCAAGCAAATAGGCAAATGTGCGTGTCAAGTGGCAAATGTTAAAAAAATAGAATTGCCTGAGCGTGTACTAAAGTTACATCAGGCCGGTGTTAAACTCTTAAAACTGCTGGTTGACTCTGAATCTGAATATATAATACTTTACCCAATGACACTTTGGAGTCAAAAATTACATTGTTTAGGTCATTTTGACCCAGAAAGCTGTCATTTTTACATGGAAAAGGTTTTCGAAAATATAGATTCAGATTCAGAGTCAATTTTGACCCAGCAGTTTTTAGAGTGTATATAGTATGCCGTGTATAGTCCCACCCGAGTCTGATTTGTTTTAAACAGAATCTCCGGGTAAACACTGAGTATACAGTATGAATATACGTCAGTGAATGGCAAAAATCAATATTGATTTCACCATTTTGAGGTTTTTATTTTCCGGTGAATATTACTACATAATATGTTTTTATTTGGTAACTTTTAAATTGTCTAAATGTCATTGGTACTTTAAATCAAAACATATTTTTTATACTATTTTTTATTAATGTTGTAAATTCTACAAGTTCATGTAATCCAGCCTTTGGCTGCAATATGCTTTTGTAACAACATTTTGTAATTGTAAAACCAATAAACCTATTAAGCCAAAGTCATATTGTAGTTATTCCCCGTATTCTTACATTGCAGTGTCTTTGGTCACTTTTTCCTAATGGGTTCGTCCACCAAGTTGGAACACACTTGGCCTAATCCAAATTATACTGTGACGTAATTTCAGTACTTTACATATCATTGCACAATTATTTTGCTATAACACTGAATTTTGGCAAAGGCTTTTTTTGAGGGAGATTTTCTTCAGAAATCAATGTACGGGTACCGACTCCGACTATGCTAACGTTCATACTTATACGAGGGGTCCGGAAGCGGGCCATCAGGGGTAAACTTTTCGGCTCTATAGACGATGTGCCCTCTGACGTCACGTGTTTACATCTGTATTCAGATGTGCCCGGCAGTGATGCGCACCCATCGTGTTTTACATAAAATTTGCTTAAAGAGTGACGTCGCAGGTCAGTTCGCCTTTGAATTATGTGACCTCTGATGTCATCTTTTAACCAAATTTATGTAAAACATGATGCGTGCGCATATTGACGGGCACATTTGAATACAGATGTAAACAGAGGGCACATGGTCTATAACGGAAGACACTTGATACTAACCGGTGTAGCGGTTCGCGATATTTTTTCAGGAGCTGGGTGGTGCGTGAATGCATGCGAAAGAGCAATGGCAACAATACATTAAAGAACTACATGTATAAAGAATTATAAAGAACGGCTTCCCCGACCAACTCGCCAATAGCGTAGTTGGTAGAGAGGAGAGTTATGGATTGAAAGGTCTGTGGTTCGAATCCGACTATCGTTAACGTTTGTCTTTTTCTACGACAAACTTTCTTATGGGTTATTTTAACCATAGAACAAGTTAAAGGGAAAACCGGGTTAGTGTACATAAGTGCCTCGAAAAAATAACGCATGAACCTCTGCACTAGTTAGTTTTTCTTGACTTCTGCCGCTTTTCGTCAAGAGGGTGCCGTCTGTTGAAACTTCCTGTGGCTCAGTTGGCAGGCAACATAACCAACAGGTGGACGTTGGTGGGTTCGAATCCCGCCTGGGTCTTATTTTAAGCTCACAGCGTACAGTACCAACAATATCTTATCGCTAGGCGCTGCTGCTAACACTGTCCGCAAAGTTCAGGTTAACATTAATTTATAAGGGGTTAGCCTTGCATTTGTATGCAAATAAGGTCAAAATAAAATTATGTCCAAAAATGTCTCAAATGTTCCTAAAATTTATTTGTAAGGGGTAAGCCTTGCATTTCTATGCAAATTAGGTCTAAATATAATTGTGTCTAAAAAAGTCTCAAATGTTCCTAAAATTTATTTGTAAGAGGTCAGCCTTGCATATTTATACAAATTAGGTTTCAATATAATTTTCTCCAAAAAAGTCTACTAATTTGTAAGGGGTTAGGACATTTTTGTACAACATTACATTAACCTCATTTGCATAACAATGCAACGTTTACCCCTAATAAAAAGTAATTTGTTGGGACATTTGAGTAATTTTTTGACAAAATCATATTTTGACCTCATTTGCATAAAAATGCAGGGCTAACCTCTTATAAATTAATTTTAAGGACATTTGGACCTTTTTGGACCTCATACAAATGCAACGTTTACCCCTAAAAAGTAATTTGTTGGGACATTTGAGTCATTTTTTGACAAAATCATATTTTGACCTCATTTGCATAAAAATGCAGGGCTAACCTTTTATAAATTAATTTTAAGGACATTTGGACCTTTTTGAAACATCATATATTGACCTGATTTGCATAAGAATGCAAAGCTAAACCCCTTATATATTAATTTTAAGGACATTTAAGATATTTTTGTACAAAATCATATTTTCCCCTCATTTGCATACAAATGCAAGGCTAGCCTCTTATAAATTAATTTTAAGGACATTTGAGACATTTTTTGAAACATCATATTTTGACCTCATTTGCATAAAAATGCAAGGCTAACCCCTTATCAAATAATTTTAAGGACATTTGAGATTATTTTTGTACAAAATCATATTTTCTCCTCATTTGCATAAATATGCAAGGCTTACCCCTTACAAATTATTTTTAAGGACATTGGAAACATTTTTTAAACATCATAATTTGACCTCATTTACATACAAATGCAAGGTTTACACCTAACAAATACATTTTAGGGACATTTGAGTCATTTTTGGACACAATCACATTTTGACCTCATTTGCATAAAAATACAAGGCTAACCTCTTACAAAATTTAATTTTAGGGAGATTGGAAACATTTTTTGAAAGATCATATTTTTACCTGATTTGCATAAAAATGCAAGGCTAACCCCTAACAAATAAATTTTGGCACATTTGAGTAATTTTTGGACAAAATCATATTTTGACCTCATTTGCATACAAATGCAAGGCTAACCCCTCATAAATTAATTTTAAGGACATTTGAGACATTTTTTGAAACAACATATTTTGACCTCATTTCCATAATAATGCAAGGCTAACCCCTTATAAAATAATTTTATGGAGATTTGAGATATTTTTTGAAACATCATATTTTGACCTGATTTGCATAAGAATGCAAAGGTTACCCCTTATATAAAATTTTTAAGGACATTAAAAACATTTTTGAAAACATTCTGACTCATTTGCATACATATGCAAGGCTAGCCCCTTACAAATTTAACTTTAGGGAGATGGGAAACATTTTTTGAAACATCATATTTTGACCTGATTTGCATAAGAATGCAAAGCTAACCCTATATATATTAATTTTAAGGACATTAAAAACATTTTTGAAAACATTTTGACTCATTTGCATACAAATGCAAGGCTAGCCCCTTACCAATTTAATGTTAGGGAGATTGGAAACATTTGTTGAAACATCATATTTTGACCTGATTTGCATAAAAATGCAAGGCTAACCTCTCATAAATTAATTTTAAGGACATTTGAGACATTTTTTGAAACAACATATTTTGACCTCATTTGCATAATAATGCAAAGCTAACCCCTTACAAATTAAGGACATTTGAGACATTTTGGAAAACATCATATTTTGACGGCATTTGCATACAAATTCAAGACTTACCCCTTACAAATTATTTTTAAGGAAATTGGAAACATTTTTTAAACATCATAATTTGACCTCATTTGCATACAAATGCAAGGTTTACCCCTAACAAATACATTTTATTGTCACAATCATATTTTGACCTCATTTGCATAAAAATGCAAGGCTAACTTCTTACAAATCAATTTTAAGGAGATTGGAAACATTTTCGGAAATATTATATTTAGACCTCATTTGCATAAAAATGCAAGGGATACCCCTAACAAATAAAGTTTGGGACATTTGAGTAATTTTTGGACAAAATCATATTCTGACCTCATTTGCATAAATATGCAAGGCTTACCCCTTACAAATTATTTTTAAGGACATTGGAAACATTTTTTAAACATCATAATTTGACCTCATTTACATACAAATGCAAGGTTTACACCTAACAAATACATTTTAGGGACATTTGAGTCATTTTTGGACACAATCACATTTTGACCTCATTTGCATAAAAATGCAAGGCTAACCACTTACAAAATTTAATTTTAGGGAGATTGGAAACATTTTTTGAAACATCATATTTTGACCTGATTTTCATAAAAATGCAAGGCTAACCCCTTATAAAATAATTTTATGGAGATTTGAGATATTTTTTGAAACATCATATTTTGACCTGATTTGCATAAGAATGCAAAGGTTACCCCTTATATATAAATTTTAAGGACATTAAAAACATTTTTGAAAACATTCTGACTCATTTGCATACAAATGCAAGGCTAGCCCCTTACAAATTTAATTTTAGGGAGTTTGGAAACATTTTTTGAAACATCATATTTTGACCTGATTTGCATAAGAATGCAAAGCTAACCCCATATATATTAATTTTAAGGACATTAAAAACATTTTTGAAAACATTTTGACTCATTTGCATACAAATGCAAGGCTAGCCCCTTACAAATTTAATGTTAGGGAAATTGGAAACATTTGTTGAAACATCATATTTTGACCTGATTTGCATAAAAATGCAAGGCTAACCCTTATAAAATAATTTCATGGAGATTTGAGACATTTTTTGAAACATCATATTTTGACCTGATTTGCATAAGAATGCAAAGCTAACCTCTCATAAATTAATTTTAAGGACATTTGAGACATTTTTTGAAACAACATATTTTGACCTCATTTGCATAATAATGCAAAGCTAACCCCTTACAAATTAAGGACATTTGAGACATTTTGGAAAACATCATATTTTGACGGCATTTGCATACAAATTCAAGACTTACCCCTTACAAATTATTTTTAAGGAAATTGGAAACATTTTTTAAACATCATAATTTGACCTCATTTGCATACAAATGCAAGGTTTACCCCTAACAAATACATTTTATTGACACAATCATATTTTGACCTCATTTGCATAAAAATGCAAGGCTAACTTCTTACAAATCAATTTTAAGGAGATTGGAAACATTTTCGGAAATATTATATTTAGACCTCATTTGCATAAAAATGCAAGGGATACCCCTAACAAATAAAGTTTGGGACATTTGAGTAATATTTGGACAAAATTATATTCTGTCCTCATTTGCATACAAATGCAAGGCTAACCCCTTACAAATTTAATTTTAGGGAGATTGGAAACATTTTTTGAAACACCATATTTTGACCTGATTTGCATAATAATGCAAGGCTAACCCCTTACAAACTAACTTTAGGGACATTTGAGTCATTTATTGACACAACATATTTTGACCTCATTTGCATAATAATGCAAGGCTAACCCCTTACAAATCAATTTTAAGGAGATTGGAAACATTTTCGGAATCATTATATTTAGACTTCATTTGCATAAAAATGCAAGGGATACCCCTAACAAATAAAGTTTGGGACATTTGAGTAATTTTTGGACAAAATCATATTCTGACCTCATTTGCATACAAATGCAAGGCTAACCCCTTACAAATTAAATTTTAGGGAGATTGGAAACATTTTTTTGAAACATCATATTTTGACCTGATTTGCATAAAAATGCAAGGCTTACCCCTTCTAAATAAATTTTAGAGACATATGAGACATTTTTAGAAACATCATATTTTGACCTGATTTGCATTAGAATGCAAAGCTAACCCCTCATAAATTAATTTTAAGGACATTTGAGACATTTTTTGAAACAACATATTTTGACCTCATTTGCATAATAATGCATGGCTAACCCTATACGAATCAATTTTAAGGAGAATGGAAACATTTTCGGAAACATTATATTTTGACCTCATTTGCATAAAAAATGCAAGCGATACCCTTAACAAATAAATTTTAGGGACATTTGAGTAATTTTTGGACAAACTCATATTCTGACCTCATTTGCATACAAATGCAAGGATAATCCCTTACAAATTAAATTTTAGGGAGATTGGAAACATTTTTTGAAACATCATATTTTGACCTGATTTGCATAAAAATGCAAGGCTAACCCCTTATAAAATAATGTTATGGAGATTTGAGACATTTTTTGAAACATCATATTTTGACCTGATTTGCATAAGAATGCAAAGCTAACCCCTTATATATAAATTTTAAGGACATTAAAAACATTTTTGAAAACATTTTGACTCATTTGCATACAAATGCAAGGCTAGCCCCTTACACATTTAATTTTAGGGAGATTGGAAACATTTTTTGAAACATCATATTTTGACCTGATTTGCATAACAATGCAAAGCTAACCCCTTATATATTAATTTTAAGGACATTAAAAACATTTTTGAAAACATTTTGACTCATTTGCATACAAATGCAAGGCTAGCCCCTTACAAATTTTATTTTAGGGAGATTGGAAACATTTTTTGAAACATCATATTTTGACCTGATTTGCATAACAATTCAAAGCTAACTCCTTATATATTAATTTTAAGGACATTAAAAACATTTTTGAAAACATTTGGACTCATTTGCATACAAATGCAAGGCTAGCCCCTTACAAATTTAATTTTAGGGAGATTGGAAACATTTTTTGAAACATCATATTTTGACCTGATTTGCATAAAAATGCAAGGCTAACCCCTTATAAAATAATGTTATGGAGATTTGAGACATTTTTTGAAACATCATATTTTGACCTGATTTGCATAAGAATGCAAAGCTAACCCCTTATATATAAATTTTAAGGACATTAAAAACATTTTTGAAAACATTTTGACTCATTTGCATACAAATGCAAGGCTAGCCCCTTACACATTTAATTTTAGGGAGATTGGAAACATTTTTTGAAACATCATATTTTGACCTGATTTGCATAACAATGCAAAGCTAACCCCTTATATATTAATTTTAAGGACATTAAAAACATTTTTGAAAACATTTTGACTCATTTGCATACAAATGCAAGGCTAGCCCCTTACAAATTTTATTTTAGGGAGATTGGAAACATTTTTTGAAACATCATATTTTGACCTGATTTGCATAACAATTCAAAGCTAACCCCTTATATATTAATTTTAAGGACATTAAAAACATTTTTGAAAACATTTGGACTCATTTGCATACAAATGCAAGGCTAGCCCCTTACAAATTTAATTTTAGGGAGATTGGAAACATTTGTTGAAACATCATATTTTGGCCTGATTTGCATAAAAATGCAAGGCTAACCCCCTCATAAATAAATTTTAAGGACATTTGAGACATTTTTTGAAACACCACCTATTTTGACCTCATTTGCATAATAATGCAAGGGATACCCCTAACAAATACATTTTGGGACATTTGAGTAATTTTTGGACAAAATCATAATTTGACCTCATTTGCATACAAATGCAAGGCAAACCCCTTACAAACTAACTTTAGGGACATTTGAGACATTTTGGACAACATTTTATTGAGACCTAATTCGCCTAAAAATGCACGGCTAACCCCTTACAAAGTGAATTTTAGGGAGATTGAAAACATTTTTTGAAAACATAATATTTTGACATCATTTGCATAAAAATGCAAGGCTTACCCCTTATAAATAAATGTTAGAAACATATGAGACATTTTTTGAAACATTATATTTTGACCTGATTTGCATAACAAAATAATTTTAAGGACATTTGAGACATTTTTGGAAACAACATATTTTGACCTCATTTGCATAATAATGCAAGGCTAACCCTTACAAATCAATTTTAAGGAGATTGGAAACATTTTCGGAAACATTATATTTTGACCTCATTTGCATAAAAATGCAAGGGATACCCCTAACAAATACATTTTGGGACATTTAAGTAATTTTTTGACAAAATCATATTTTGACCTCATTTGCATACAAATGCAAGGCTAACCCTTCATAAATTAATTTTAAGGACATTTGAGACATTTTTTGAAACAACATATTTTGACCTCATTTGCATAATAATGCAAGGCAAACCCCTTACAAACTAACTTTAGGGACATTTGAGACATTTTGGACAACATTTTATTGAGACCTAATTCGCCTAAAAATGCTAACGGCTAACCCCTTACAAAGTGAATTTTAGGGAGATTGAAAACATTTTTTGAAAACATCATATTTTGACTTTGGTTTTTTTTGAAAAAACTGCAAAGATGACTTCTTAATTTTTTAATTTGTCCCAAAACTCAAATGTTAGCAATTAAAAAAATAAAATAAAGATACTGTACTTTTATGGGTTAGCCTTGCATTTAATTAAAATTGAACACAATTTGATTATTCTGGGAAATTAAAAACTGTAAAGGTTAGCCTTACATTTTGATCAAAATTTGCAAAAATTGTATTATTCTTGAAAATTACTCTGTTGTATTTTTTTGGGGAAAAAAACCGTTGCGTGTTTTCTTTGTGCTTTATTATTTGTTGCATATTATTTAAAATAGTATAAATAATGTAATGAAGAAAAGAAAAAAACGTCTGCATTGATGGTGAAAAAGAACCAAAAAAAGTGATGTGGTGTTGACCAAGCATTCAATACCGACTCTCATTATAGGACTATTCTGGGTTCTTGGGTTTTCCGGTGCAATGGTCCAACTTATTCGGTGGCATTCAGCGGATAATTATGCATGTTATAAGCACGTACCAATTTATTCGCCGCATGCGTGTTGAAGCGAAATTTTCTAACCGGAGAAGTTAGCACACTAGACAAGTGAGACGTTATACAGGCCCACCACACCTTCCCTGTCCATGTTATAACCCGACGGGCCAAGCAACCATAAAAGGGAGGAGAAGAAGTGGCCCCTAAGTCTTGCTGCCTAGCCAACAAACGAGCTCCGTGCCTATACAAAGGTGCAAACCTGAAATCCTCAGACAGTCCTAACCCGGCGAATTAAGCGATTGAGCTAAATTCGGTTAGTATTTGCTGACGAGAAATTAATTATCTTATAGAGATAAATAGCAGCAAACGTTAAATCGTTGTGCCTTAATAGGTTGAGAAGCTGGAGTAAATTACCGACTTTCATGTTGGACTAGCGTTTTCCGGCCCACCACATCTCCTTTCCTATCCATCCATATAACCCGAAGGTCAACAACCATAAACGGGAGAAATAGAGGTTAGCTGAGTCCCGTACCTTTACAAAAACTCTAACTTGTATCTGTAGGGATTCCCTATTATTACAGTTTACGGCGGGAAAATTTAATATCTTAAAGTAATTGAATTGACCGCCTGCGTTAAAGACTCGAAAATACATCACGGCGACTTGACCCTACAAAGACCACGAGATCAATGATTCTAACCACACGACCATTTCGCATACCCTCAAGTCTATTTTCAACATAATAGGCGAAAACACGTTGATATACTGCCATTACCAGCGCTGGATGATGCTGTTCCAAGTCGCCGTCTGCCGAGTTTAATATCCGGTTGTGTAGACCCCTGGAGGAGTTTAGCCTAACCCCGCCTCAGTTACTACAACATCATTCTGTTTCGTTTGAGGAGCCAAACAGAATGCATGCCGTTACTTATGGAATCTCATCGCGAATGTATAAACAATCTCGTGAGGGCGCATGCAGTGATCGATTAGTAAGGGGTGGTGTTTCCGGACGTAACGGATTCTAGGGGCCTTCTTTGAATCTCTAGTTTATCTGTGTCTTAGACTTAAGGCGATATTACGCTCCCAACTACGAGAACTCCAGCCACATTATGCTGCCTGTTCTGCTTCAGAAATATTCAATCGATATATATGGACCTATTTCTATTTGCTTCTCAGTGATCAGGAAATCCGAGGCGAAGCTGAAGCAAAGTATAATAACATATACCAGCCTAAAAAATAGCAAAGCACAAGCGCACTTATTTTTGTATAACCGCGAAACATTTGCCTATTTGATGCTATACCGCCCCCTACGACAGAATATATACACCATTGGTAATTGCTGTAACTATCAGAATTTGGGGGTTGTATTTAGTTTTATTTAATATAAAGAAATGTATATTTCTTTATATTTAATAAATACCTAGTAGAGTTGATGGCTTCTGATTGGTCGAGACCCGATCACGTGGACGGCTTAAGAAGCGAATTAATGTTCCGTAAACAAGCATTATTCATGTAAGCCAATGATTGGCCGAATGCAACAGTTCTACGGTAACTTGTAACAAGGACACGTCAAATTTTGATACTGCGCGCTATAACTGTATGCGTAGAACGTTTGTATTTATACGCGCGGGATTTTTCAAAATGCGCGTGTCGTCTGTTAACGCTAGCGCGTTGCTATGCACGGTGGACATCAGTGGTCAGCTAGTCTGATGGGTTATAATAACAACACATAATTGGAGAGACAGGGTACCATGCATAAGCTAAAACATGGCCCCTGAACATGAACACAAAACGCTGGAAATATCGCCGAAAGAAAGTCACGAAATTTGAAGCATTTTCACAATTTTTCTCGTTAAAAAGGTATTTATTAAAGGGAATAACAATGCAAGGACCCGGTTATTACTGCGTGATAATGACCGGGTTGGAGGATTACCGCTGGTAAGTAATGGATCGAGAGTTATTTCCTAATTATAAACTTTAAAATAAATTACCCATAGGAGAGCATGACACGTTATTTAAACCCATTTTATCCGATAAATAGCAAGGCATACATAGATTTCTATTAAACATCAGCTTTTGAAGCACCAGACTAATAACGTCTTAATCATTTACATACAGGTACTAAAATAAAGATACTTCATCATACAATCATACAATTGTGTAGATAACTTTGAATTTATATAAATACCTCTTTAATTCAAGTGAGACTATTATATATCTGATTTATACATATACTTTAAAACACCTGATTTTAACCTTTTATTCTTGAATAAAACGGCTCAGTATCAGTGCCAGTATCAGTGTTATATCACTTATAATTGCTCCTCTGCTTTTCAACATTGTCCTGGGACATACCATATTAAACGTTGACTATTTACAAGATATATTTACTTATTATACCAATCCATGATCCCTGTGTGCACCCACGAGGCCCCTTCAATGAAGAAAACCACTGCGTATATGCTATTGTACAAAGCAGCTACCCCGTGTTGGCTTAGGCCTATATCTTAGCAACAGTTACCCATTGAAGTTATAGCATGCCAGAATTTGTCTGATTTGTTTTCCTTACAATTCCAGCACTTTGCGTTGAAGACACCCTATTCACTATAGGAAAGGGCATGACGTGTTTTGCATTTAAAGTTGCATGCGTGAGCGAGGGAGCTGGTCTATAATCGTGTCGTTAGCGGGCGCACTGTGTGAAAAAGAATACGCGACCTACACGATCGATCAAACGCATTCGTCTTTGGCAAAACGGACACAATGAAAGATTTTCAAAATCACATCCAAATGCTCAAAATTCACATCCTCAGTCCGGCCAAATACACATCCAACGACTTAACACAGGGTGTAAATTTGGAGCGTTTATGGATGTGATTTTGGAAATCTTTTGTTGAAACCACATCCTGCTAATAGGACCATGTCCTCAACAATGATATCATGCCCTTTCCTAGTGTAAAATGAAAATGTTTATCGCCGTAATAAAACTGTAGACATGTTTTGGCTATTTCATAGCTATTTCATACATGACCTCAACATCCAACTTGTAACATTCAGTAATAATATTTGTCTCGTTTTAATAGGATGACTTGTATCATAACAAAAGAACACGAAGGCATCGATGAGAAGAGGATAAGAAAGATAAGGCAACTTGTTTTCAGTCTAATGAATAGTATTACATAACAATTATAAGAAAATTCTACAAATAATTGAACCAGAAATTATGGGAATAAGGTACATCGATCGATCAGAACTCATTGAATCGAACATCGACCAGACAGAAAGATAGAAAATCAACACTAAGAACGTTGCAAATTGGGTTTTTGTTTGGCGCAAAATAATTCAATCAGGATTCTGCATGCAGCCAAGTTAATGCCAATATTTGATCGAATTCGACCACCGAGAAAACTTCCTAAAAGTAGTACGGTTTTCAACACAAAGTAGTGCGTTTTGGGGGAGACGCCCTATTAGTTAACGATGCCTGATGTTATCATACAGCCTTCGAAAGAAGTTAATCCGATTACAAAATACATACACTCTGAACACTTCACGTTACCATTCGAACCAACGAATGGGAACGTGAAATAAAAGGTCGCCAGTATGAAGACAAATTTACTTCAACGTAGCATGCCCGACGCAGCTTCTCCAGAACGGAAGGGAACCAAGATGAAACCTATATGCCATTTTTTTTTTAATATGGTATTTTATCTACTCTCTCAATGTAAACAGGTAAAAAGCTCAACTCTAAAGTTGTGAAACAAGAGTGAAATTGAGTGAAAACAACTCCCCCAAAAGGTGGAAATCATTCTAAAAGAGTGAATGTTTACTCCTTTTGTGCCATGGAGGGCAGCTATTGTCTTCAATAATTATGGCTCCTCGAAATTGTAAAAGTTTACTTCTTTGGAGTTATTTTACTCTTTTTGGAGTGGTTTTATAAGAGATTCACTTGTTTAAAGAGTGAGCTTTTCACTTTTTAGTTCAATTCAGAAAAAAAAATGTATAATAAATTTAACTTTTGCTTAAAATGCATTCAACGGGAGTGCTATTGGTAAATGACTAAAAACCTACGTAATTCAAATTTTGGGCACAAAATAATGTCAAGGGGAAATATCGATTACATAACTTTAAAACATTATAGGGGGCCTAGATAACACACAACATTTTGAAAACATTAAAAAAACCAAGACTACTATATTAAAAAACACCATACTATAATTGGCTGTAAGAGAATAATGTATCCTGGCACCTGGTATATACTATCATATTAAGAAAAGTGGAATGTTTGTATCAATTTAAACAATAAGCCGGCCGATCACCGTTAGAAATAAACCTGCTTTTGTATACACTGCGCCCAGTTTCACACATTCAGTTCGTCCATATTTATGTTCGCAATCGGTTACATATCCGTGAAATGCTGCAAGCCAGCTAGTCTGGTTCCATAACCTGACAGTTTCCCGACGTCTATACATTGCTCCGTTCCGTCTGAAGTTGGTCAGAGAGCCAGACTATACAAGAAAAAAATGTGTTCTTGTTTTTTTCCTGCATCTTAAAATACAAAGTTAAGAAGTCGGTAACAATATTTTGCTATAAAATACAAACCCCTAGGTCCATCCATTTCTACCCACTACAGCGTGAGTAAACGTTTTATATTACTTTTAAATGCTAAAGTTGAATGAGAATTTAGAAACTACCAGAGGTGGGCAAGCAATTCAAACACTGGAACCGCATCCTGAACCTTGGACACAGTTCACGCCGACAAAGATGACTTTAGCTGTGGCCCCCAGGCATCAATTTCCGAGCGCCTCGAATTTATTCGTAATTTGAAACACGAGATTGATCGCAAGGCTTGTCTCGTCTGAGTAGAAACGACCCTTTTTAATTGCAGAACCATAACACACGAGGTTTAAAGGTGTATACAAATTTTGCAAACATAAAAAAATAAATAAAAACAAATGAAATACCATACTTGGTGATGTGGGTTTTCAAAAAAAGTGGAGGTTTGTATCAATTTTAAATGATTACCAGCCGGCAATCGTTGTAGAAACCTTACTTTTTTCAACACTGCTCCCAATTTGCTGAAGGAAGTCAAGGAACCAGACTACAAGAATCGCCTTTTTTGCTTTGTTCTTAAAGCAAAAGAAAAATGGTGTATACTACCTTTAAACGTGGTAACGTATATCCTGAGAAAGTCAATGCTAATTACAAGCTGCCAGTCATCTCGGCGCTCATGCCAACGACCATATCGCTACCACAGACGTCGAGTGTGCTATAACAATATACACTCGATTGAATACGGGATCGTAGTATCAATCGCACCGCGCATGTCTCAGTTCACGGCACAATACCAAACCACATGCGAGGTTCCGTGAGATCGAGAGACGAGGTTGCATGCGAGTCCATTATACAACTTATTTATGTGTCCCTAAAAGTGTCCGTCTGACCATAGAGCCTTGCTCTATGGTCTGACGGTGTTTGAGATAACTACAAAACCATAAACCATGGGGTGTGCAGATACTACCCATCCTTGGCCTAAATCCCTCTAAATTAATTATTTTTTAGTCACGCATCACTGCACAGTGGTCAATTGATCACAATTGCAAATTGCATCAAGCGGTTTTTCTTTTTCCTTATTTCTCCGAAGGCTTTTCCAGTCAGCGATCGCAGAACTGCGATTATCAACAAGTACTACGCGCACTCAAGAAATTCCTTTGTGAAGCAGTGTTAATTAGATATGCAACGCGAACGCTGAATGGGTAGTTGACTGCGTGAACACGCTATGCCTACTCGAATTATCGAATTTGCATGAAAAGGTTACGCCCCATTTAAGCAGTTTGCAAAGACCACTGTGCAATCTAGGAAGCTGGACTATAAATCGTGTCGTTAGCGGGCGCACTGTCGAATACAGTGGTCCTTGGCCAACGTTGTCCTTGGCAAGGACTACGTTGACCCATATATTATACGCTTCATCGTCAACATTATATTAGTCAAAATCACTTTACTTAGTCATATGAGGCATCATTGTGACTAATTTTTGTTTAAATGATGCCTCATAAAACTAATGTACGTTATTTTGACTATTATATGTTGACAGTGTTGTACCTAAATAATAAATGATGCACATCTTGAGTTCTCATAAGGCCAATTGAAAAACCATCCATTTGGAATACATGTACATGTAAATGGCCTAACAGTACTTCCATTCGCTATACTTGCTAACAGCGGTCTACCCCGTTGCTATTGTCTAAATTATGAAAACACCTTATCAACCTTAAGTATGAAGTTTTTAAAGACAAAGGCCCAGCTAAAAAAATACTAAAAGGTGTTTACACAAATGTTGATTTGGATTTGATTACCGCATGTTATAACAAAAACCCTTAATTATCCGGAGCTGTAACTCCAACACTCAACGTTACGAACAAAGCAAACGCTTAAAATATAAACTTATACGCGATGTTAACCTAAACATTAGAGCTAATATATACCAACTATCCCGTTAGCTATTAATCTTAATATTAACTTATTATTTAATCTTATAATTAACTTATTAATTAATCTTATAATTAAGATATATTGTACATAACATAAAGTCAATACTGCACCGGTATCCTCATGTTATACGTGTTCGATACTAATGCTTAAATTACCAATAAGATATATACATTTTAACCAATTATTATTTACTCTTTTGTTTTAAAATAACATGAACTCTATATTGCACAATCACCGTAATGTTATTATTATAATAATAATAATAATTTACAAAGATTATAATAACTATCCAAACCACCTCACATTTTTCACACACTGTCAATCACAGACAACGGGCAAAGCAATTTAATTGCAACATTTATGTCTTTTTTTTCTCTGCATGTGCCAAAACGAAAAAAAACATATTTTGACGAAAGAGTAAACACAATTTATTGTTATTGATTGATTGATATGTTTTTTTTTTTTTAATTTTTTAATTTATTTATTAATTTTTTTGGGGGGGCTATACGTAGGTCCGCGAGTCGGCATTAAAGTGACACTGTACGTACCGTGGGTAAAATTGTATTTTTCCCGACATCACAGTGATGAATCCGTATTCTAGGTAGTCATTTGTCATTGCCTGTATTTTTAAGTAGCCGACTCGAAATAAAGTTTCAGTGATGTTATTGAAGTTTAAAGGCGTACGATAACGTTATACGTTTACGCGGATTCAATTTTCACTTTTTCATCCGTGTCGTTTTCAGTTTGAAGCTAAAATTACCTGTTTGTTAGGAAGTACATAATAAGGCTGTCTGTGAATTTTCGTTAGCACAGGACCTGCCATTTCCAAAAAATAAAAGGGACGTTTAGAGCCCGATTGATGCGGTACGTGTCTCGGTGCGGCAATGGGAACATTTTCTCTTGGTGAATCATACCCCAGACTCGTTTATGTTAAAAATAACACGAGTCCTTTGAAGCACCTGTCTATAGGGATGGGCCTTTTTCTAAACCACAGCTTTGTCTCCGTGGTGGCTTCGTTCATGTATTTTGTCAACGATAATGATAATGCACCAGAGACAGAGCCGGGTTTAAAAAACGACTCAGACTGGTGCCTCGTGGGCTAATAGTTTTGCACGTAAACGAGTCGGGGTATAATGCGCTTTTCACGTTGCTCCATCGGGCTCTCAAATTCTATTTTATTTCCTACCAAGCAGGTAATTTCAGCTGCAACGTTAATTTAATCGTTCAATGCCGTCACTGATACTTCATTTATTTTTAGCCAGCGGTTTTAGGCTTTATTTTATAAGATCCTTCTTCAAAATGCAATGAGACATGACTACCTAGTATATGAATTGACGTTTTGGGGGGAATTTAAGCCATCCATCTATTTTTAAGATTGTTAATCTGCTGTAACTTTGGGAGAGCCACTCGTTCACTGCACAAACCAATGAGGCTGCCATGTTTGTTTGCATCATTTCATTTTCAAGATGGCGTACGCTGATAAAGGTCTGACCACATAATATTACATAATTGTGACTGGATATACGAAATGAGCCGTTGCACTGTGTCGCTGATTGTGTCGCTGATTATAGTCTGATAGCTTAATATAAAATATTATGTAGGCGAGAAGGTTCACTGTTACTGCTGCCTTCTATAAAAGTTATGTAAAAAAATGTGTTTTTTTTATTATAAAGCATCTTTGACTCAGTTTCTTGGGGTTGGCGAACGATGTGGAGTGATGTGGTCTCGTGACCTGAAGCATTGAATTTGTAATCTGTTGGTAAAGCTACAGGTTGTGGGTTCGAATCCGGCCTGGGATAACACGGTGCGTGTGCCCGTTGGGCAAGGCACTTTGTCACTCATTGCTTCTCTCTACCCAGTAGTAAAGGGGTACCTGTGAGGGCAGAGATGGTTATTGTGGTTGATTTAGCTGCATGCTTTGCGCCAAAAATGGCAGCATCGAGCTGTACACTGCCCAGGGAGCTGAGAGGGTATTTGGTATGTTTCATGGGCCCAATATCCAGGGTAATAATGTGAAAGCGCCTTGATTACCAGTCTTGGTAGATATGTGCGCTATATAGTAACTGCCTAATATTATAGTGATTATAGTATTATTCGAGTGTACCGCAAAATAAATATTTTGTTTCTTCGGTATTTTAATCTTAATGTATTATACAATGGGCCTACGCTGTATTTGTGTGCGTAAAATTGCCGGAATAATGTAATGACACTTCCACCTTGTATCTATACGCAACAGTATACCAAGAGCCAGCTCGCGTAAAGGCAGCTGCATACCCTAAGCCAATATTCATAAAGGTTGTTTGTTTGGGAACAAATGTTGGCACTCATTCTGGTGGCAGGTGATGAATCACGTTATCAACGTCCCGACTGATGTTTAATGTTTCTTTTACAAATAGCACCTCCGACGTTCCTGATTTGTAAATTAATCCTCTAATCCCGGCTCATACTTCATTCGAAGTTTAATTGTGACGTTCTCCGTTACCTTCGCGAATTCCCTTTGCATCAGAGTTGTAATGACTAGAGTCAATGACTCGACTCAACTCGACTCGGACTCAGGTCACATTTCTTGGCGACTCGACTCGACTCCCGATGGGTAAATGACTCGACTCGAGTCCCTCATTAGAATGACTCGACTCGAATGAAGGCTAATGAGACTCATAAGTCCCCCCCCCCCTAAAAAAGCCGAACACACATTTATTTATTTTTTATATCTTTTTTGGGTAAAATTCAGCCCCCAAAGCCCCGAAAATCCCGAAATATTGTCGCAAGTAAATGTCGGTGTTTCGCCATTCTGTGTGTGTCAAATGACATGTTTCCACCTCTGTCCCTCTACACAATACATGCAATAAAGCGTATTTACTATGAACCAGACTATTACTGCCATTGGCAACCTCGTTCCCAGGGTGTCGAGCTGTACGCGCCCAACACAACCCGCTCTTACTATTGGAGACGAGGTACGGTTGGAAATAAAGTGAGCCCTGGGGACGGGTATAATGCGACAGGGTTTTGTTGCCAGCTGGTTTTAAACACTTCCAGTCATGTATTTATCGTCCGTTTAATACCGGCCACGTGACGGGCTCTCGACTAATAGGAATGCCTAAACTGTCCCAGGTATTTATGAATAAGTTTTAACAATTGAATGTGTACATTATTAAATTACGAGCCAAAGTATTTATTAGGCCAACATGTACATTTTACCAGTGAACCTTTTAAAAAACCAATTCGAACTGCATTCATGAACGTATTTACAACACCCTTTTCACGTTTCAGCTGATGCTCAGATCCGCAAAAAAGGCCATCGTAATAAATCGTAGTTTTTTTTCTCCACACAAACACAAATTCTCTTATTATCCTCTTACACACACAAATACTTATGCCCGTCTCTCACTCACGCCGCCTACTCCCTTAACGTTTAGCATCTCGACCCTCTCACGCACACACATACCTCGCCCTAAACAAGCAAATTTATCATCCGGATGCGGACGGCGATGGGTGTAGCACTAGCAGGAAAAAACAAACCCCCAAACAAATCGATGGTCGGCACTCACATAGGAAGTTCCTTGCTCTTCACGTTGGACAAAGATCGAATCTACTTTTTGATTGAACACCCCGGGGGTTACCGGGGCTCCGAATCGTGTCTCTGCAAAGACCAGGCTGTACTCAAGACTTTTGATCCACACCACTTTAGATGCTCGTATATGATAATTTCCTTTCCCCTGTGGCGAATGGGGGCAAAAACAAGATCGACGAAGTCTATGCACGAGAGATCACCGGCCCATACGCAGGTCTAGTCTTGACAGTGGATTACACTTATCCGGTTACTAACAGGTGCAATCGTGTTGTGCTTCGTGCTGTTTTGAATCTCTACAGGTGCAATTTGGGGTCCTGCACCGTTTATTTCGCAGCTTATACTGTTATGCTAGTTCTTGCAACACAACGATTCGTTATTAGGCTATATTCTCTGACCCAAACAGTATTGTACTAGAGTAAGTTCCTTTCAATTTACTTGATCATGGACCGTATAAGCCTAACGACTTTATTTTTTGTATAAGTGTCTACTCAGCTATGACCGAGTAGGTAATTAAAACTTCCATTTAAATTCATATGAGCATCCTATAGGTATGGCCCTTACAACAGGCCATTTATGCAACTTATTTCTAAGAACCAGCCTCTATACTATTAATGTTGCTCCCTTTTTAAAACAATGCTCAACGTGGTTGGATAGCGGGTCACTTAAAGTTATATAATGTACAATATATAATATATAAGATATGGGAATACTTTTCAGCCGCTACGTCCGGATGGGGTACTGCTTGATGGTGCAGAGGGCTCGCGCCTTACAGCGAGTCGGGAGATGTTAGTGTTAGTGGAATGTGACCTCGCTAGGCTGGATCGGATGGAGCTTCTCAGCCCGTGCGAGTTGGACATCAGCGGGTACCAGTACCGCCGCCCGGACTTGTTGCGGTTACGCCGGGGACTCCTCCGCATCACCCGGCAGGACTCCGGGATCTGGCGGACGAACTTTCTGAAGTTGGCGTTGAAGACGATGTAAATGAGCGTGTTGAACATGCTGTTGCTCATGGCCAGCGCCTCCACGATGTAGTAGGCGTTCTCGAAGGCGCCGAAGTGGTGGATGGCCTCGGAGTTGTAGTCAAAGTCCCGGATGATGGTGAAGGCGTAGAAAGGTGCCCAGCAGAGCGCGAATAGCGCTACCACGATGATCAGCATGCGCATCGTCTTCCGCTTGGACGACTCAGCGGCTAGCTCTTGCTGGACGGTCACGTGGCCCCCGGGCACCTCCCGGAACCACAGCTTCTTGGCGATGATGACGTAAACAATGGACATGACGGTCAGTGGCATCAGAAACTCCACAATCGCCAGGAATAGAGTGTTGGCCTTCATCAGGGTCAGATTTTTCCAGTAGTCGCCGCAGCGCCTGGCAGGCTCGCCCCACTCGTTGGTGATCCCATGGGTATCGGTGAAGACCGCAGTCGGAATGACGACAATCATGGAGACTATCCATATGCCGACTAGGACCACGCTGGCTGTGCATTTGGTCATGCGCGGTTTCAGAGGGTGCATGATAATTACGTATCTGGTACAAACATAAAACAATAGAGAATAATGTTAGACTATAGCATGTAGACATCTTTACTAATGATTGAGTGTATATTTTAGGCTCTTTCCAGACAGCGAACAGGTACAATTTCACTTCTGATCATTCAACTCGGGAAGCACCTGAAGCAAAGAGCATTATTCACCGTGCCACCCGCAAACCAAACATCGCTGTCAAACTGTTTAGATATGGTCAGACTAAAACCATGTAGTTTAATGTTCTGTCTTTCAACCACAATTTAAAGGTAGTATACACCATTGGTAATTGCTTGAATTATTATGAATGGGTAGATTTGGGGGGTTGCATTTCATAGTAAATATCGTTTAACTGTCTTTTCCGAAGTTTTACAATCATGGATGCCGAAAAAAGCACGAAAAACAGCGTTTGTTTTCAACCGGGGTCGAGCAGTTATTCTTATGTTATCTTTGTTTTTTCGCTCTCGCCGTCCGGCGAGAGCGAATTTTTCTTTATAAAATTCATTTTTTTGGAATAATTACAGGATATCTAGCGCAATCCTTTTGCTGAATGCCTAGAATCATTATTTACTTTCAATTGAGTAAGGTATTTCTGAATAATTCAGTAGTAAATATTTTCGATATCTGCAAATGGTGTATACTACCTTTAAGAGAAACCCAAGCTACTCGGTCGCTAGAAATCTGTTTTAGTCACTGAATTCCGTCTTAATGCAGTTCTGCAAAATTCATTTCATTCGTTCCATAAGCATTTATTTTGCTCTCTCCATGCAAAAGACAAATCAATACAATGTGACATATAACAAAGTATATTAACATAAAATAAAATAATTATTCGAAACAAATTGATTAGATCAAGATTGGTAAATAAAACAATAAAACAAATTGGGAGAGGGCAGGGCTAATCTTATAAGTCAGAGCTTGTTGTAGAAACAGCCTGAATACATAAACAACATATACAACAACAAAACAAACACACAGGCAAAAGCTATGCAACAATGTGTTTTTCATTTCCAGGCGGTAATACATGACGTATCCCCGTGACTTTGCCGTTTAATCCTTGCTCTAACTGATGCTCCAATTTTTGAGGAAAACAAGTTACCCGCGCATACTTTGTTGCATACACCCCTTCAACACCTGTCACTATACTATTGAGGTGAACCGCAGCACACTGAAAGAACTGCCAATGGGTACTGCAATGTAGCTTGGTTTCACTTGTGATGAAACTCTTTGCTCAGCAGTAAAGAATGTGGCAAAATCCACAATCCCTCCTGATTAAATTCCTCCAGTGAGAACCCTTGATGTTCAGCAGATTAGTCTTTCAACACGCTCCTTAAATCACTCAAAAACTACACAAAATACAGCAAGGGCTAATGTTCTTCTTTGAAAGCAGCGGAATTGCTCAAAAAACTTAAGGATTCCCGGCCGACCACACTTACTTCCCTGCCCATGTTCATGTAACCCGACAGCCACGCAAGCAAACGAACTCCGTCTCTATACGAAGGTCCGTTGAGCTAAATGCAAAGTCTCCACTGAGCTAAAACTCAGTGGAGACTTTGCATTTGTATTTCTGTTGATAATAACGCACGCAAGTTAAACAAGGCGGATAACGTATTTTGGTCGTTAAATCAGGATGCAGGTACGGTAGGATTTCCGGGAACTAAAAATGTCCCAACTGCCGTTAACTGATCGCCGGTTGTGTTACTTTGGAACAACCACGTGTCACGCATTACACTTTGATGTACCCGACACACTTACAATCATCAGGAGTGTCAAATTCCTTGTTTGTGACAAGTGGCATGAGCACCGATCGGTCACGGTTGTAAGCGGCGCCCGACAAAATTAGTATGGCAGGGAGCTGACCGATCACCCATCGGTTTCTTTTCGGCAGTTCTGACCATTATTAACGTGTTATCGCTGCTTGATCGATGGCCATTACAAACTCAACAAGACTGCTTGCTCTGCAAAGCCTGCTTCGTGATTAGTTGCCCATTCAATTCACAGCTCTAGCTCTAGAAGCAATTTCGGACGAGGACCGTTATTCGACTTGACGTATATACGTATGCCTAGAGTTACACGCGAAAGCCTCTAGTCAAACGTCCTGGTTCCCCGCTGATGTGCTTTACGGTGATCGCAGCTGCAGCGACGGAACCATGTGCCGTGATTTGATTCTGAATAATTATAGTCGACTAGATCATGGATGAAAGAGATCAAGAGTACAGCCAAACCTTTTATCGGGGTAACGTGTAACACGACCCCCCCCCCCCCCCCCCCCCCACACCCCCCCCCCCTCGGAGGTGGTTCCCCCGGACACTATAAACATATAACAAAAAGAAAACGGTGCACTAACAATGAAAATCCATTGTTACCTGTTCATAGGGTATCCCCCATTTTGAAGACTTTATTTTGAAATCGTGTATAATGGAACGTTCGTGTATACAAACTTACAAGTGCAGCACTGCAAAGTTTTCCTTTTTGGGTTGTTGCTCATTTATTATTTAGATTTTTGACTGTATATCTTTAAAAAAAAAAATAGCAATATAACGTGTTGCTGCAAATGAATGTAGTACCTTTCCTATGTTTCTAGATAATTAGTTAAACCATGGAGGATTTAGTGGTTCAACTGAATTGTGTCTATTTCTAACGCGTCGAGATCTCCAAACCTATTTATATTGCTATCGTCGAAAACTGGTTTAGTCTTGTGGCCATGGGCGCAATGGCTATCGAGAGTCCAACCCTGCTTATTATTATTATCTACTGAACTCACTTTATTAAACAAACGAACGATTACAAGCATATCATTCCAAACACATTCAGTTATTATGGCTTGGTATAAACCAGTTGTTTAGTAATACTTGTTCTAAAAGTGGAAGGGGACGTTTTCGATTAGAGAAAACTTGACTTGGATACACCATTTGCAAATATCAAAACTTTTTACTACTGAGTTATTAAAAAATATCTTACTTATATGAAAGTAAATAATTATTGTTAGGCATCCAGCACAATGATTAAGCTAGATATCCTGTAATTGTTCCGAAAATTGTAATAACAAAAATTTAAAAATCACGATCGCCGTCGATCGACGGCGATCGCAAAAAAAACAAGAACAACATAAGAACCCTGCCAGACGCCGGATAAAAACGAACGCCGTTTTTCTTGCTTTTTTCTCAGCATCCATGATCGTAAAACTTCGGACAGGTCAGTTAAACGATATTTACTATAAAATACAAACCCCCAAATTCACCTATTCATGATAATTTAAGCAATTACCAATGGTTTACCCTACACCCGCCGACGGCACTAGATATAGGAGCTCGTTTTCTCGGCCAATTCGATCGAAGGATGATTGCGCACATGATTCTAATTTGGAACCTTAATTCTCTGCTGACACGTTGCTGGAACGATTTAAGTAGGCATTTCCGGAATGTCTCCCCATACGCCTCGGCATCTGCGTTTCTTACATTGATTTATAGAGGTTCTGCGTCGTACTTTCAAATTGAGTAAATCGAGTAAAAGTGCTGTGGGAATAGCTTTAAAAACGTCAGTTTGGGCATTTATAAAGTTTAGGAAACTGACAAAACAAACATAAATTCCAAAAAACCAAACCTGAACAAAATCTTTGTTCGATTTTAAGCAACATTTGTTTTGCCAAAAAATTGGAACACATCAAAACGTAAGTTGTCATGAAAAGCGGTCTGCCAGTGACATTCGTTATAACACAATCGACGAAGCAAAATCTTGACATTTTTCCATTCAAGAATTTTTCGTGGCTTTTCTATATACGATACATGGTATGAAGTTGTAACCATGGATACAAATCGACCCTGACCCTGACTCCGACTGGTGCATATTACTCTGACGTCACGATGTTAGAGAGAATTATTCAGAATCGGTTAATTACAGAAGTCGAAGGTTCTCTAGACGATTATCAATTTGCGTAGCGACCACGAAGGAACACAGAGGATGCAATTCTCACATTGATTAATGGTATTTTTAAACATCTGGAGAAGGCAGAAGTTTTTAGTTGTTGATTTCCCAAGTAAGTGCCTTCAACACAATTAAGCCATATTTGATGGTTCAGAAATTGGCGGACCTCAATGTAAATTCCAATATTATACTGTGGACTAATATTTTGTTAACAATAGAAGACAACAGGTCAGTTTCAATTCCACATTATCAACTATTCGTTACATAAGTACTGGGGCCCGACAAGGTTGTGTTCTTTTGTCTATTTTGTACACTTTATACACTAAAGAATGCAGACCCTTGAACGCTGATCATAAGATACTTAAATATTGGGTCGTTATTTTTCTGCCAAAAAAACGGATAACATATAGAATCATTCAACATTTAGATTTCAGAATTTGATCAGTGGTGTGACAAAAAATATTTATAGTCTAGGAGTAGGAGCAAGCTCCTGGAAGCTCCAGGAAAGAGTTTCGGCACTTGTATATGGAAGGGGGTGTCTCTGAAGTATTTTAAGACCGGGTGTAAGCATCCAAGGTGGCAGCAAGGTACTTTAATTCATCAATCTCTCTATAGTACGGCCGTCTCAAGGCAAAACAATTCAACTCTAATGTGATTTGCACACAACTTACATTGTTTTGCCTTGAGACGGCCGAATAGGTACCCCCGCTTTGCCCCAATTTTTATTTTGTAGGAACATAGTATAGGCCGAGTAAAACAAAACAAAATACATCAAAGTAAATTTTCTCAGAAATACAATAAGTGTGCCCAATATTTCTGGCTATTCTGGTTGGATCGATCAAATGTCATTAATGTGGAGCTAAACATTGCGATTGTGTTATCACCTGTTATCACCATTGTTGTATCCAATCATTACCATTCCAAATCCCGTTTTTTACAAGTCTGCCCTGCAAAGTATAATTACATATCGAGACTAATACATGTTTTAACTGAGACCAGAGATCATGTTGTTTTCAATTGACTTTTTAAATTGACTTTGTAATAGATTTTTTGAGTTTTTAGTTTTCAATTTTAACAACATTCATTTGTTGTTATGTGTACTATTAAATTGATATTTTTATTGTCCTTTTTAATGAACTTTTTAATGGATTTGTTTTCTTCAAATTTTAATATCATTCAGTTGTTTCTGTGTGTACTATTTTCAACTTGTATGATGTAAAAGACCGAAAGGAATTTCCCGCAAGGGATAACAATAAAGGTGTCGATTTACAAGCAGTTTTAGTCCAAAACACGACCTTCTTTATTACCTTGGTATAAACCTTAAACGAAATGACCAACCATGATCATATTTTTAAATCTGATAGATGATGTATTGATGATTATTTTGTTATCGTGTACCTAAAGTTGCTTGACCTTTGCTTCCGGGGTTAACGGAAGGTCAACATTAGGTGAATTAAAAATGCAAAAACAAAAGCTTTATATCAAAACAAACCATTATTTATAGAAAACTGTTAGCACGGGAATAAAAATAAAACCTGGTAGGAAGTTAAACCCTTGCCCCCAAAATGATAAATTTTGTCACGTTATCATGACGTCACAATGTATCAATTTACAAGCGATATTAGCTTAAAATAAATTATTAGCACATTTACTTTTGACTAACTATTTACATGAATGAAATATGCAATCAGTTAGACTCGGTCTCGGGCATTATTTGCTTCCCGGGCACAATGCCGTTTCAAGTGCAATGTAATCTAACTTGAAAATGAAAGCATTTTATTACATAAAAACAAATTATAGGAGTCTTCATTGATAAATGACAATGACACAAAAAGTGAGCAAGTCATCGTTCCAAAGGTCAAAATGTGTTGATTTGTTTGCAGTTAAGAATGTATTCGTTTATTTATTTTGTTAATACTAAATTGCCCCTTTATATTGTTAAAATATTAAACCGCAAATGACTTTGAAAGATTCCGTATAAATGACGTCATCAAACAGTTGTTGTAGTGAGAATTAGTAAATATTACTTTTTTTCAGACATGTTTTTTTTTTTTAATCTATCATTTGAACTGTGTGTCATTGATTAGTAACAAAACAATGATTATAGTCAGTGTAATGCTGCTTTTTAGCTGCCAAGTGGCGTGACGTCATCAAACCGATAGTTATATTATATTATTATTATTATTATTATTATTATTATTATTAACTTATATTGCACAAATTCCATAAAAAGATGTTCAAATGCGCATAATACATACACCTAATAAACCCCCAAAACAGATTGGTTTAATTAACCAACTGAGTCAAACCAATGTTATTGGTCAATATTAAACAAAATAGTGGTCGAAAAAAACTAATGATATTGGTCATTTTAACCAAAATATTAATACAAAACCCCGATATTTTGGTGAATATATTGGTTGGACACATATCTACCAATCAGTTGGTTTGTTTTTTCAACCAATCTGTTTTTAAGGTCTATTTCCATGTTTTAATAGGTTAGATATTTACTTCATAATTATGAAGTATGAAGAAAGTGTATCCTCGCTGAATGAAGTTGGTATTTATGCAGTTTTCCTTACTTAAATATTGACCAAACATGTCACCAAAACTTGTACGTATACGTAAAATATCCTACCAAACTGCATAATACTCGGCATCACATGCCATTCTCCGTGCGTATATGCCCACGGCGTGTGAAAACATGGAGGCGATTCATACCCTCTTTCTTTCTCGTTTTTCGAAAGCTCCCCTTCGTTGTTTGGCAGGTGTCTTGTATTTTTGAGTACCAAAGAACACTGTTGGCATTGCCTTTTGGTGTTCATGCCAAACGACCTGTACATTTCCAAATTTGCCTCAAAACAAGTTGGCTCGGTGTCGGACCTATCCACTTCGCTCTGGCCGTCCGGACCACAGAAGTCCAAATCTGCCGATACCTCGGGTCAGTTTTGAATGTGTGCATGCTGACACCAGCTTTATTGTGTTGCCGCAATCTGCAGCCACACATCTGGCTGGCATTCTTATGATTAATCAGAAATTGAACTCAACCACAACGCGCTTTTTGCTTAATGCCTTCGAAATACTGGCGGCGCAGCGGATGCGCGTCACGAAACTTGACTCCTAAAATGTCTATAGCAGGGGCAATCATAGACATCTATATGAATGTATGTCTATGGTTGCATTCTGAAGGCAGTGATGTCATTTGAGAGGGATTTATGGTAATTGACCTATCGTTCGCTGCCATGTGAAATGTTTGAACGGCAGATGTGTTCTTTGTCTCGGATTTTGCGCGTTTTGCGTCAATTTGTAACTCATGTGATTAGACAAAATTCAACTGCGTTTACGCAATTTCTTGCCAGGTTCGGCCGTATAAAAATCAATCGGAAGTCGGCGCGATCTCAAGTCGAGCGACAAGCCAGTTAAAGGTAGTATAAACCATTTGAGTTTGCTGTAATTGGATGGGTTCGAGGATTCATATGTTATAGTAAATATTGTAACGCTGACCTGTTTGAAGTTTTGTGTTCATAGAAGCAGGAAAAATCAAGAAAAAAAAGGGATGTTCTCGCAGTCTGGTTCCTTTACTATTTTCAGACGAATTCAATAAATCGAAATACATGTAGTTAGGTTTATACAACGTTTAACCTTGCGACGTGCGGTCATTTTTTTTTTACACGAAAGCGCGTCCGTACATTTTTTTAAAAGTCGGTTGTATTTCGTGTGTAACCCCCATGCTGTTCGGTTTTATGGCTTTATATGCCAACACAGTACTTTCCCATAGTGTCTGAATATATTTGATCCCAGCTGGTGTTGTTAAATGGGGCAAGGCAACAATAGCATGATTAATTGCTTGGGTAGGTCTGGAAAACCCAGACTTGAAAGGCCCCCTTATGTACACAAAGTAATGGGATACTCGTGGGGCAGCACTTTGCATTGCAAAAAGCTGGGTAACCGATTCAACCGGGGTTCAACTCGGTTCAGCTCGGTGTGTGACTATGGAGAAACGGACGTATTAGCTTTAAACGGAATTCACTGAAAGGTATTGATATCAATAATTCTTCCAAATAGGCACTTGGAGAGACAAATTAGCGTAAGTTTTTAGGTAATAAAGAGACAGTGGCACTTAGGGAGACATTTCAGTGTCTCCCTAAGTGTCTAGCTACCCTAAAAAACAATATTTGGGAGTTATTTTTGTCCTAGAACGACAGATTTTGGTCTAAATAGCATAAATCTCGAAGATCTTAGGAAAAGGGTTGGGGTAAACAAGTTAGGACTGTTTTAAGTTTGTGTACATCTCTATGGGATTGTCTCCCTAAGTGCCTATTTCTAAGTCATTAATAATAATCACAAATTGGATTTAAGGGAGGAAACGAAGTGACATCTTAAGCCTTACTGCCAATTATTAAAATTGGCCAACATTTTACTTTTGGGAATAAAACATAAATATTGTAGAGAGTAACTTTGCATTGTTATTGAAAATTGCTAAAATGTCCAGTTTATATAATACGAAGGGTTAAGCACCATGAAGGGAGGAAACAAGGTGGCACCTAAGCATCGCTGCCGATTTTAAAAATTAACCAACATTTGAATGTTGTGGGAAAAAAAGCATGGCTTACCTGTCTATGGCGATAGCCAGAAGGGAGTTGGTCGACACGTACAGTGACGTGAACTTCAGGTAGTTGGTAATGACGCACATGGCAGTACCAAACGGCCAATGCTGATACAGATACTGGTAGAAACTTAGAGGGCCACAGATGACGGCAACCAAGAAATCGGACAGGGCCAGGTTACCAATCAGCAGGTTGGTGGTGGTACGCATGCGCCTGAAGCGGTAGATGACATAACAGAGCAGCAAGTTGCCAATGCCGCAGACGCTCATCATCAGGGCGTAGCTCAAGCACAGGATAATCTTGGCAGCGATGTGGATATGGGGGTAGGAAATCACCGGTTTTGGTACCCAGTCTGGCCCGTAGTCGTATGGGTCAAACTGGCCGTATCCATTCCATTGGCCGCCACCCTCATTATCCAACGGGACAGACATGTTCTCGTGCTGAGACACTGTGCTGTTACCCACCTCATAGGTCGAGTCCAGCTCTCCGGAAGGTCCAAACACCATTGTTACAACGCACCAATTCCTTTGCAAATGCGAATCAAAAATGATAAGCGTACTTCAGCCTTTAACGTAGATTCTCACTGGACACGCCGACGACAGTGTTTCCATAATTTGAGTAGCACCGTGTCAATTTATGTTGTAAATGATCGTAAAATCCCAAATGATTGTCGAAAAGCAGGTGTGATCCTTAACAAATTGATCTGTTCACCGGAACTTAAGAAAGAACGGCACACTAGCCGTCTTTACATCACTCAAGTCTTGTTAACTCGACTCATCAGACTAACCACGCTGTTGTTGCCTTCCAAAACGTATAGCCCAGAGATGTAGATGGCGAGATGCAAGACTGTTCTCGTCCGATGGCCCCTGGGCCAAACTCCTCGACTGCAAAGCCCATCCAACTCGAGAGAGCCGTTTCTACCGACGGCAACAATTGGCCGTGTTGCGTCACCGGAAGGGCAAAGAGTGAAACAGAATCTCTCGCTGAGATTGTATGATAAAGCCAAGTGCTATATAATAAATGCCCACTAGGACTAGGAGGGAATCGAGGTGTTACCTGTTCTGATTTGAAGTTAATATCCAGGTGGCTTAGTGACGAAGCGAGAGAGAGGAGAGAGAACTGTTGGAAGCACGCAACACATGCTCTTCCAGCCTCAATCCTAAAACCCCGCTGGCACAGTTTTTACCGGGCTTTCCTCTAAACTTCACAATCAAAGACGAAAGGTAGTCCCGTAAGTCGCAGCTGCAAATAGGTTTGGCCTCTTCGGGTTCCAATTTTCTTTTAAAGCCCTTTGCTCAGTTACTTTTCAATCTCGGAAACGGACTATTTCCGGTTGTTGCCGGCACACCGTACAGCTCGTCGAATTTAAAGGCTAGTTTGACGACCGCGGATCTGCAAGAATGAAACAAAAAAATACTTGTTATGAGTCTGAATGTTATGCCCTCGTCACTATACTGCGAGACTGTTTTGCCTTAGCCTTACTAAAAAATAGGGGAAGAATTGCCTAACGTGAAAGAGTTGAACTATAGTTCAAGGAAGTCTTCAACATAACAAAAGTTACTATTGCTTACAATAATTTTGTCAACTTCCAAATGTTTTCTTATCGAGAATTTAGGGAACGTCCCTGAACTTGTTGCCTAAAGTTTCCCAAGTTACGCAACGCTTTACCTACATTTTAGCGGAATTTACGGAGACCTTGTTTTCCCCCATATTTTTTGTTGGGCTTATCATTGTTCACATAGTTGTAATAGGGTAACTGTGACAGTAAGCAACGTGGTGAATTTGAAGCTCATCAATACTGATAACATTTATAGTGTATAATAATAATGATTTTGGGTTATTTTATGTTCTCGTAATTATTCAGTCATTTATATGCTTTATAGATGGTGATTGAGGTAAGGATGTATAAGTAAAATCCCCAAAATAAACTTATATGGGAACAAAATATGGGAACAAAATATGTGACACGATCAAGCGGAATGAGTCGGATGTCGGGGAATCCCATTTTTTATTAAATCAGAACTGTATTCTTCGTTGGTATTTAAACAAATTTACATAACTCGACAACAGAACATCGTATCAACATGGGGTTTTCAGTTTTTAAAACGTACAGATGCCCTCTTTAAAACTACATGAAAACTCATTCCGCTTGATCGTGTCACATGTATTACACGGCATGTATAACGATTTATGAAAATTAGTCATATTTCCACCTCTTAAATTTCTTAAGACTTTTAGTACTTCTAGGGACATTATGGAAATGCATTGTGGTTCAAAAGGTTATGTTGCAATTTGTGTGAGCCTTATTGTTCCTGTACTAATGTTACAGCAGGCTGTTCAACTTTAGTTGAGACACATATAATAATTGAATAATGCAGTGTGGACTCGATAAGAGGACAACGACGAGAAAGGAAGGAATAATAAATTGGGTCCTCAGATTGCAAGTTGCGCAACTCAATCGGTTATTTTAAACTCACTTTATATTGCCAATTTTGCTCAAATTTGGCCATGAGAATATAGGATCTGAAATTCGGTACCCTCTGGAGACTGAACACAATGTGTATAATGGAGACAAAAGGTCTCCGGAGGGTAAATTTCTATAGATGAATAGGTCTCCACTGGGAATTTCACGAATTAGATTGTGAGTGTACTCAAATTACTCAAAAACTAGGTTTAGGATGTGGGTTAGGGTTAGTGTTTGGGTTAGGGTATAATATAGGGTATATTGGGTCGAAATTTCAACCCAGGAAATTAATTGTGGTTGAAATAGGAGCATTTTGAAAAAGGTGCCCGACTTTTTAAGCAGTTTGTACACGAGAACAAAGAGATGTCTCCACTAGGATACAAATTTGAGAGTTAATGCCATCAATAACAATCTCTGCCCTCACAGGTACACTTTAAAAACGAAGAAAGTTTAGCGAAGAAACAATTTTATTTGTAAACATGTTTAGAAGCTAAACGCAAGTGTCCAATTCCTAAACATCAATGTTCATTGGCTGGACACGATCCATCCTCCTGCTAAACATGTTTAGCATGTACACATGATTACAAACTCATAGCAAGTGTGTGTTTAGAAAAGTGTTTACTCGCTAAACACAGTTTTTGCAGTGTATACACATTTACTCATGGGTGGAGAGAAGCAATGAATGATAAAGTGCCTTGCTTAATGAGCACACGCACCGTAGTCCTAGCTCGGATTTTACCCACAACCTGTAGCTTTTACCTACAGCTTACAAATTCAATGCTTCAGGCCACGATACCACGACACTCCATGTTTATAACAGACATGTTTATAACACATTAATAAAGCTTAGAGCGATAGCAACTTTATTGAAAGAGGTATGGTCTTTTTCCTTTTCTAACCCTCTTTTTTGCACCTTATAGAACAGATCTACCCCGGCGTCAGCATCTGTGAAACACGTGACCATTATTTCCTTGTCTGAAAAGGGGCTCACAGGAGGAAATTCTTATTATATTTTGAGTAAAGGGACTGGACGTGGAAGATCCCTTGCGGGTGAACTGGACCAAGAGACCACTACAAACGTAGTTCAGTTATCGTAGGCAAGCTGGACTTTTATACCGCGACGTAACGTTTCATTTTCCGTGCAAGACTGCATGGCAGAATGTCACACATTGTGGGCGCTGTGCACAGTCACATTTGACATTGAGACAGAGCAGCTTACGCGTGGTCGCGGTATTAGGCGAGGCTGTTCCCATTGGACTTTTACGCATCCCTGATACATGTACTGCGGCCACGACCACTTTCGGCGACCACTTTCGGCCTGGGGCCAATTTCACGGGGCTGCTAAGCACACAAATTTGCTTAGCATAAAAAAGTCTTGCTCATCATAAAAACAGGTTACCAGCCAAAATTCTACGTGTTTTTCATGCTAAGCAAAAAACCGGTTGATTATCAATCAAAAACAGTAAAGATCACGTGACAATTTGGTCTGTAACCTTGTTTTTGCCAAGGACACATTTTCATGCTAAGCCAATTTGTGTGCTTAGCAGCTTCGTGAAATTGGCCCCTGGTAGTTTTACATCACCGCCGCGGTACGTTGACAGGAACGTTAGTCTACCGCGCGTTCCCATTTGATTTAATGTTGTCATTCTACGTTAACCAATACAACTTCTAATGGAAACACGTTTATAGCCTTTCTCCTGCTTTGTTAAATCTTCGAAACAGCTGAATGAGAACGTGCACCCAATGCTGATTGTGGTTGCAATTCAAGTAGTGAATTTTGAAATGAAATAGAAATCTTTAAATATTGATTTTGTAGAAAAAGACTGTGTAAGTCTCGGGCACAAAGGTCACGATTGAACTTCCGGGAACCACTAAGCCACCGGCTACATGACTTCTACGTATGGTTGATTTGTTTTCTATATTACTTTGTTTTTATGAAAATCTACAATTTTACAATAATATGAAAAAATGCACGACTGTCTAAATTATTGAAGAAAAGTAGAGACAACAAAACAAACGTTTGACCTGAGCGTACTAATTGCAACGTGATTGGCTCATTGTAGGGAAGATAAATCCTGGGCCAATTTCATAGATGTATTAAGCACAAAATTGTGCTTAGCACCGAAAAGTCTTGCTCAAAAATAATGGATTGCCAGCTGAAACTCCATGTGCATTTCATGCTAAGCAATTTCAACTGAGTCAGAAACAATATATGTTATACCTACAAATTTGGTTTGTAACCCTGTTTTTGACAAGGAAAATTTTTCATGCTGAGCAAATTTGTCTGCTTAACAGCTCTATGAAATTGGCCCCTGGCCTAAAAATCCCCGTACTGCATATCGGTGAGCTGACGTGACGTGCGCGGATGTCGAAGGACGTACATATTTACGGAAATTAGCGACAACCGCTTTATACTGCATGTGGTCTACGCTTTAAAAAAAACACTATAGTGCGTAAACGAGAACAATCGAATTACGTACGTATGACGTAACTATACTTTTCGCTCTCCTTTTTCTCTGAAATGAAAAATAATATTGATTTAAACGTTTATTTATAATATTTATTTAATCTACCTTTCAGTAAAAAGGAAAAAATCAAGAAAACTACTCCCTTTACACATTGAAGCTCCTACTCGATGTGCCCGGTTTCTCGTAAGGTCTCGTATGTTCTCGAGGTCAACTTACAAGATTTATATTTAGAGCAGAAATATAAGTTAAATGTGGGATACACCATTTGCAGATATCAAAAATCCTTATTACCAAATTATTAAGAAATATCTTACTTATTTGAAAGTAAATAATGATTCTGGGGGATTTCTGGGCATCCAGCAAAATAATTGCGCTAGATATCTTGTAATTATTTCGAAATATTGAACTATATAAAACAAAATTCAAGATTGCCGGACGGCGATCGCCTCCTGACGCCGGTTGAAAACGAACGCCGTTTTTCTTGCTTTTCCCAGCATCCATGATTGTAAAACTTCGGACAGGTTAGTTAAACGGTATTTACTATAAAATACAACCCCCCTAATCCACCCATTCCTGATAATTCAAGCAATTACCAATGGTGTATCCTACCTTTAAGACTTCATCTGGTTAGTGGTCAAGCACCCGCCTTTGGGCACTTTTGCTGCTTCAAACAATAAAACTGCACAACACACAAATTGGTATACTACATGACCTTTAAAGGAACGTTACAGAAAATTCGACAACGGACAGGAAAATCGACAACGGACAGGAACACGAAGGTGAACTAAAAGGGTGCACCACCCTAATTGAAAGGAGAATTTCTACGCGAGCTCATTTGCATGAAATGTGCCCCCATAATTTATTTTGAAAACGGATGCCGTTTGGTGAAAGAAATGGTGGGATTGTGTAAATATAGCATAGGATCAACTCCCTGGTTTTTGAGCTTCAATCTGAGGGCAGACTTGACAAAATTACGGTTGAAAAATGGGTCCTAATTGCCCTAGAATGTGGAGGGATGCCATTTGTAAAATGGCTGCTTGCAGGTCGGGAAGTATCACTTTTCGGAAGGTGAGTTTCTTTTGGTGTGAATATTAAAAAATGTAATCGGCTAAAAATTTAAAAGAAATGGAAAGATAAAGACCAAGACAATAATCTGATTGTTGTTTGAGAAACCCCAGTGATGTCGGTGTGCATGAAACTTGGTCCTAAACATTGTTGATTTTACACTGTTTTCAATGGGACTTGAATTAGGCTGGTGCACCCAAAAAGGGAGTACTGACCTACATCCTGCTGCTAGCGATCAGGTGTACGTAGCAAATTATAACAGTAATAACAATAATTGGCATTGAAGAATGCTGTTGTTATAGTAAACTAAGTCACAGGTATCAACAAGATATAAACAAATATTTAAAGGTAATATACACCATTGGTAATTGCTTAAATTATCAGGAATGGGTGGATTTGGGGGTGGTATTTTATAGTAAATATCGTTTAACTGACCTGTCCGAAGTTTTACAAAAATTGATGCTGAGAAAAGCAAGACAAATGGCGTTCGTTTTCAACCGGCGTTGGGCACTTGTTCTTATGTTGTTCTTGTTTTTTTTCTCGCGATCGCCGTCCGTCGATCGTATATTTATTGTATAAAATAAAATAATTCAGAACAATTACAGAATATCTAGCGAAAACATTTTGCTGGATGCCTACAATCATTATTTATACTTTTAAATAAGTAAGATATTTCTTAATAATTCTGGTTTTTTTTCTCGATATCTGCAAATGGTGTTTTACCTTTTAAGGAAAATTTCAAAATATGCATCTGTGAGAAGCATTATCGGCCTTCTATTGTTTTCTTCAAAATGACAGCATTCATGCCAGATGGAATAATTTCGAAGGGCGTTTAGATTCCTTAATATCTTTACATCAATTAAGCTTTTGAGCAATAATTTGATTGGTTACTTATTTACTGGTAAGATAACTGGTAAGAATAACTTCGAGGTTAGGCTCATTAGCTATTGCATTTATTTTAAATAATTTCCAATGTTACGCACGTTTCATATAAGCAAATGTGTTTAATTGTGCCAATTGATCCAATTGTGAGCTAAAAACGTGCACATGTACAAGCTAAAACTAGCACTGTTGCTTACTCGTTCTTAAAGGTAGGATACACCATTTTGCAGATATCGAAAAAAATTACTACCGAATTATTAAGAAATATCTTACTCATCTGAAAGAAATAATGATTTTAGGCATCCAGCAAAGTGATTGCGCTAGATATCCTTTAATTATTCTGAAAAATATAATTTTATAAAGAAAATTTCACGATCGCCGGACGGCGATCGCGAAAAAACACAAATAACATAAGAATAACTGCTCTACGCCGGTTGAAAACAAACGCTGTTTTTCGTGCTTTTCTCGGCATTCATGATTGTAAAACTTCGGAGAGGTTAGTTAAACCACAATAAAATACAACCTCCCAAATCCACTAATTCATGATAATTCAAGCAATTACCAATTGTGTATCCTACCTTTAACCGTTCTCGAAGAAATTTAGATTTACCTCTGTACGGCGTGTGCACACAACGTCACATTAAAGGTGTACTTTTCCCCAATAGGATTTGTAGACATCTTTGTCTATTATCTTTAGCACTTTGGTACATCCGATCGACTTCAGACTTGGCACAAACTTAGACCACCACACACACATATTGAAAGTCATTTTAGACACTCGAAACAGCTCTGTGTTTGTCCACAAACACATGTCTAGTTATTACTAAAATTGGAGGATTCGGAATTGCGTTAGAACGCTGCGGAACATAATGTTAAGCGCCAACAACATTCTGAGATGTCTAACCAATTTTCTTCAATAGTCCCTTTAACTATTTGGCAAATATTTCAAGCAGGCCGAGACAACTTGGCCGCTATATAGGCCTAGACGAGTCTTTAATGGTTTCTCTGAACAAACACGTGTCTAAATAAAACACCCCCAAAACAAAGAGCCTTGATGTGTATGGACTCGTCTGTTCTGTCCCATTCCCGGATCGACAGGCAGCATCGTGTTCCGAAGAAGCGGGGCTATATGTCCGTGGTTTTGTTTTAACAATCCCCCTCATCTATCTCGAGATGAGAAGCGCACTATAGGACATAATCTTCGGGGGGGGGGGGCACTCGGAAAACGCAAACACGGGGTCCCCGCTAATAGCCCGCTATTTATTATACATCTTCCGTGGAATTTGTCCATTAGTATACTCATACCCGTTGCTTTAACACTGACACAATTATTCACAATCGGTGTGTAAGAATTAAGTGCGCATCGTGTACGAGGCCCAAACGAGCTGGGATTATTTCCTGTGTATACAATGTGCCAGGGATATTTCTATTAAAGATGTAACATAATTATTGGCGTTTCGATCGCGGCAGCTCTTACCCTGCACTGGCGGAGCGCGTTACTCCATCAAGACCCGACGTGGCCACGGCATCGGATGTTGGTTGATGACACTTCGCAGGCCGTGATTAAAGGTCGATCCATTCACTCCAAAAGTTCACTGGAGAACCTTGTTTGAAGGCGGCAGGTGGTGCGAGGGTGGCGTATTTCACGCAGACTCCCCCCTCCGATGTGTCGGCGGGGTGCGCGCGCGCTGAGTGTACTTCGCTCTCAATACAAATGATGATAACGAGTGGCGTGCTTTTTTTGTCTTTCACTCGTTACATCTATACGCTAGCTGTATCGGGGAACCTGGTAAAAAAAAGACAGAAACAAAAGTGAATAATTATATTTTACGACGGAGATATTTTATGACATGTTTCAATTATCATTTTAATCAACTCATTTCCTACCAGTTGATGCATTATTGACCTGGACACGTTTTGACTGTTTGCACCATAGGGACGCATAGACAAGCAAAGCCTCGGGCGCTATGCGTCCCCAGGGTGCTATGCGTCGATCTCTGAGGGTGTTCAAAACGTCAAATCCCTCAACACAGCAGTCAACAATTGTTTTGTTATGTGGGTTTTAATGGGTTGAAGTGTTGATGATATCACACGGCTGCTGTCTGTGAGCTCATACACACGTGAACCCAATTACGTGAACCCAATTACGTTTTCCACGGGACACGTGATCGTTCTAGACCAATACAAATACAGTATCCAAGACAGAGGTAATAACAATCTTCGTACTTCGGTGGTTAAACTTCAAAAAAATGTAACCCATTTTCACACAATTATACGCAATATTGGCTTTCGTTTCGAGACGACGAAGCACATTTATACTGTACTGGAAACGCATTGTTGACCAGGGGCTAATTTCATAGAGCTGCTAAGCACAAAAATTTGCTTAGCACCAAAAAGTCTTGCTCATTAAAAACAGGTTACCAGCCAAAATTCTACGTGTTTTTCATGCTAAGCCAAAAACCAGCTGATTATCAATCGAAAACAACAAAGATCACGTGAAAATTTGGTCTGTAACCTTGTTTTTGCCAAGGACAAATTTTCCATGCTAAGCAAATTTGTGTGCTTAGCAGCTCTATGAAAGTGGCCCCAGGGCTTACACAAGTGATGTATGCCAGATAATAAAATGAAGTGAACTCTGTGTTTCTTATGTTTAATATGCACTTGAGGAAAAAAAATACAAATGAACTTATTACAATTCAAGGTTACGTGTATTAGTTCGTATTGGAGCACAAGCTACGGGTAGTATTTCTGAAAGAAAAATTATGTGTTAAACCGGCAAAACGTACGTTTTGCGATTTTAATTAGTGATGGATTAAACCTCCCAACGATGCGTATAGGTCACACTTTATTTTCAGGTGTATTTGGCAGATATGCACGAGATCGTATGTCACACAATATACCTTTTTAATAACGATAATTTTAACGACTATTTTAATGACGATGATTGTTTCCACATAATAACACGCGGCACTGTTGTAATCTCTTACTACATGTATATTCGGAAAATGCATCGACCTATAATACGCATCGTAATTTCCAAGACTTGAAGCTCATGGTGAAAGTATAATTTAAGAAGACAAAACCAAGGCTATAAGTTCTGTTTTTTCTTTCTTGTTAGGTTAATTTGATCAGACACTTTAATACTCCGTTCAAGGAGACTCCGCGTTTAGGTTAAGTCGTTGTTTTGTGAAAACACTATCCCAAAAAAAGTAACAACGTTATTGATCTTCATCCATTTATTCATTCAATGTAGTTTTACAGCTATCAGTTGAGAACAAAAAAAGGTTCTTTCTTCCACACGAGGACTTTGAAATCGTCTGAAAATCCTTGCGCTCGATTGCCACTTGGCAGACGGAACTTGTATGGGGTCATGTCTGTCGCCGAGTCCGACAACCCATTTTGTTGGGTACTTGTCACCACTAGCAAACAACAGCCGTTCTGATGAAGACGTACGTACATGTGGGTAGTACGGGCTAGGTACTTCACTCCATGTATATACTCCACTTGGAGCCCCCGGGCAACCTTAGATACACAGACCAGGGGGGGGGGGGGGGGGGGGTGGGGGGGGGGGGGGGGCGGAGGGGGGGGGCCCTTCGAGGCTGTGATTGCGAAACGCTGGGGTACCGTCCATTCTCAAAATAGGGGGGAACAATTTTCTCACGCGAAAAATTAAGAGTTTTTGGCATCCAATCTTAACATCTTGTCTTTTGTAGTTGTACAACGTTGTTATTTACCTTAATTTTTATCATCCAATGACAACATTTGTATTGAAAATGAAAAAAAAGCAGTCGAAAATTTTTTACGTTGACGTACCGTTGATGCACGTAGAGATTGTGCACAAATACTCAAACGACGTTGACAAATACCTCCCCTAAAAAGGGCAATAATAATCGATAAATTGTGAAAAATCGTGCTTCGAACCCACTCATTTTTTTCCATTGATACGTTAAAAAAGGATGTAGCAGTGATATACTGAATTTTTAAAAAAAATCTGCCTGTGAACCCCTTGCGTTTTATCGTGTTGTTTTCGAACGAAAATGGCAGAAAATGACATCGCCCCAACAAAAATTCGTGTAGATCGTGCCTGTGTACCTGGCTTTGCGGACGTTGCATGAATCACTGAAATCGGGGAGCGAGCGCGGAGAAAATTTGTACGTGTTTCAATGGTGCGCTTCGAGGAAGCGATCTATACGTATTTACTGTGTGAGATGTGTGGCTCATGAGCGTGGAAGAATGAATGAGATACATTTCAACGTTGGTGGCGCACTTTGTTGGCCCCCCCCCCTCCGCCCCCCCCCCCCCCCCCTCCGCCCCCCCCCCCCCCCCCTCCGCCCCCCCCCTCCGCCCCCCCCCCCTCCGCCCCCCCCCCCCCCGCCCCCCCCCCCCCCCCTGACACAGACCATCCGAATCTTCTTCAGAAGAAATACATTTGTGTGCGCACCGCACGGACCTATTTTGCAAAAAGCCAGTTCGTTCGGCAACTGCGCATGTTCACAGTGAATGGGTCACGCGCCAGGTGTGGTCGCAGGACGCGCACACGTAATCAAAATACACGTGCGCGTAACATCGCGTGATTTGACACAGGCAATTTTATCCCGAATAACATTTGATCTAGAATACTTCATTGATATGTGAACTAGGGCCAATTTCATGGAGCTGCTAAGCACACAAAATTGCTTAGCACAAAAAAGTCTTGCCCAGTAAAAAATGGTTACAGCTAAGCAAAAAACAGCTGAATATCAAATACAAACCATATACATCACCAGAAAATTTGGTCTGTAACCCTGCTTTGGCAAGGAAGAATGTTCATGCTAAGCAAATGTGTTTACTTAGCAGCTCAATACAATTGGCCCCAGGTGACAGGTTTCATGAACTATCAAGTGCAACACATAATACGTTTGGCTCTTTTTGGCAAAACTTGCAGTGGAACGAGTTTATTGCGCTAGATAACCTGTAATTGTTCCGAACATTTGAATTTTATTTAAAACAAATCACGATCGCCATACGGCGACCGCGAAAAAAACCCAAGAACAATATAAGAACAACTGCCCGACTCCGGTTAAAAACGAACGCCGTTTTTCTTGCTTTTCTCAGCATCCATTATTGTAAAACTTCGGTCAGTTAAAGGGATCGTATTTGGTAATTACTCCAAAAATTAATGCCAATAAAAACTTACTTGGTAAGAAGTACAGCAGCTTTGGATAGTATAATGCATTTTTAGAAACTTTTCACTCCGAAGTACTGCGGTTATGGAAAAAGATATCACTTTTTATCCCCAAAAATTTGAATCTGAGAAGCGTTACTGCAGTGACGTTTTTCAGATTGTGTATTTCAAGGCAGAATATTCTTCCTGCGTGGACATAACCGCTCCAGATTTTCGGCAATATCTCAAAATCACTAAATAAGATTGAAACAAACAGTGGGTTCCAATTACCAAACGTATACGATCCCTTTAAACAATACTTACTATAAAATACAACCCCCTAAATTCACCCATTCATGATAATTCAAGCAATGTAACAGGAGTGCATTCACACCAAACGTAACACAAACGCAACAGCTAGTGGTTTGATTTTCGCCGCTGCCGTTCTCCACTAGGTGTTGATGAGAAGTCGTTTGCCTGATGAAATTGTCACAGCACCATTGAACAGTTTACTATTACCTCTGGGAAATTAAGATACACGCATAATGGCCAAACTCATCAATAATGTCCGTATTTGGCATATAGGGTGAATAACCTCAAGTCAGTTGAAAAGAAAACATCCATTTTTTTAAAGGCAATTCGACGTAACTGGAATTGTGACATCGACATAAAATCGATCACGCAGATTAAGAATAAACCATTTGCAGATATCGAAAACTTGTCTACCTAATTATTATGAAATATCTTACCCTGTTTTAAACTCAAAATTTGAAAGCATTTTGAGAACCAATGAAGACTCAAAGAAAAACACTGTGCCCCAGAAATTTTGACCTCCTTGACAAAAGCCAGACGCGCGCCAATATTCAAAGTCTGTTTAGATGACCATCAAAGAAGGGTTCACACTGCGGCATTTTCCATAGTCGGTAGTTTCGAGGGTTTATTTCGTTTTAATCACGCGTCTTGGGGCATGATTAGTGGCCGAGCCGCATCAAGGGCAAGACGGTCTGCCAAATCATTGTTACTGTCAACAACGGAATCGGAAATGGCGCCAAATAAATTCCCACCAAAAAAACAGATTGGTTGAAATAACAAACTGATTGGTATAGATAACGTGTCCAATCAAAGAAATTGGTCAATTTTAACCAATGAACAGGTAATTTTTACCAAAACAAATTGTCAAAATAACCATTTATTTACCAATTTATTGGTTTGACACATAATTATCTACCAATCTTATTGGTTATTTTCAACCAATTTGTTTTTTTAGGGTGTACATCGGTGAATCACATTTCCTTAATTTTATTCAAACCTTTCTTTCGTTAGGCTATGACTTTTCGAATAAAAAGGTTGGGCTACATGTGGCCGTGGCAGACCCATCGTATTTTCTGAGTACAAACGCCACAATATAAACTCCATTCATTAAAAGAACATGCTATTTATGGATGATTGGTCATTCGGTTTGTTGCAGCACAACCACCAGAGTTGGACTGTGACTTGGCGCATGGAAAAGGATTACAGCTCGTCAAAGAAAATACGAATATTTGGTACAAGATTACGTAACCAAGAAAATGCAAATTGAAAGTCCAATTAAAAAATTCACGGAGAAGTGCAATGCGTCATAAATATACATGGTGGGCCATAACATAACGGAAAAGCGTATACGTTCACTACCCTAGGGCTAACACTAATTATACCAATAGATGGAGAATCTTTCTAGAAGAAAAATGATACCAAGATATCTTGATAGTTTTAGCTCCAGACCCTATTTTGTGAATCACAATCTGGGGTCCTTTCGCACCAAGAAATAACTAAACCGCGCCTGCGAATGAAACATGACTCGTTTTTGCTATTTCTCGGTGCGAAAAAACCAACGACTTCACTCTACAAGTAAGGGTATGGATCTAGACTACTAAGAAGGATTCTCCATCCATTGGTATAGGTAATTACGGCTTCATGGTAATAGAAGTATGCTTGTCTGTTGACATACTTGTCCGGGTATTTTTTATTTGTTTGGGCCACCCGTGGGGACGCATAGCACCATCGACTTCGCCTCGAATGCTATGCGTCCCTCGGGTGTTCAAAACGTCATATATCCAACACCACAGCAGTCAACAATTTGTATAATATACAGTTACAATACTTTTAGTTATTTCAACCAGTATTTTGGTTAGACCTGGGGCCAATTTCACGGAGCTGCTAAGCATAAAAATGTGCTTAGCATGAAAATTTGTCCTTGGTAAAAACAAGGTTACAGACCAAATTTGCACGTGATCTTTATTGTTTTTGACTGATAATCAGCTGGTGTTTTGCTTAGCATGAAAAACACGTAGAATTTTGGCTGATAACTTGTTTTTAATGAGCAAGACTTTTTTGTGCTAAGCAAATTTTTGTGCTTAGCAGCTCCGTGAAATTGGCCCCTGGGCTGCGTTTCACTGGCGCCAACAATGCAAACGTTCTCCATCGTTCGCTACTTTGTGTGCACATCCAATGCATGAACAAATAATTGTTCACGTAATAGTTGGCAAATGTTAGTCATTTTCACGCGAGTGGAACGCGCAGCTCTGAACCCATCGGTTGGTCAACCGGTAATCGTTTTCATGGGTTGCGACAGATTGGTTTACCTAACCGATATTTTGGTCAAAACTATCAATTTTTTTGGTCAACTGTAAACCAAATAGCCATGAATTAATTGAATCTATCAATACAAGTGGTTACTCTACACGTTTATAAAGGCTAATTGGTAATTTTAACCAAAACTTGGCCTTGGACACATACTATTTACCCTTATATTGGTTGGAAAACCTGTTGGTATTGGTTACCGTAACCAATTGGTTTTTGGAGTTTACCTTCACTCGAATCTAAAATTTAAAGTTTGCAAAAACACAGTTTTCGAATTGGACCAACATCCATTGACAAGTTGCCATTTTACGCTCACCTTATTTACAAAGATTGAAACTTTGGCGCAGACGACTGAGATTGAAAACCACTTTAAGTCCACATGAAAGGACAGAATCACTTCAGTGGACACTAGGGGACAAAACTGTTTTCGATGGATTACATGTAAATCTCAATAGTCGGGTACCTTGTTTCAGTTTCATTAAAGGTTCTACGCAGACCTTTCGAGGAGAATTGCTGTTTAATACTTTAAAATGTGCCTTGGTGTGTAAGTAACAAGACCAGGGGTGATAAAATGGTATAAAATGACATTAATTGGGGTTAATCACCGTAAATGTAATTGGCACCCTCATTAACATGTTCAAACACTGACAAAGGGTGGCGCTGTTCGTGACGAACATTCGGCAACCCCCAACAGAGATGCCATGCACGCGGGTACGCACGCAGCAGATTTTGTTCAGACATGGCGAGTGAAGACGACAGTTCGGGGCTGGGGAGCGTATATTCCACAGAATCGGACGAAATATCCGCAGTGTCATCAGGTCCTACAACTGAAGTAGATATTCCACTTGGCAATTCCTTTGACAATAACTTGAGTCGACCATCGACTAAATGATTTTGCATCGATACGCGTGGCACATGATGCATGCATGCACGTGCACGCTGGTCACAACGTCGAAGTCTTCCCAAACATACGTCACAATTATGCCATTTGTACATGTTAATAAGCTACCATTCTAAGGGCGGGGCCGGTCCCCAAAAGCACTATATTATGTTTTTTCTCATATTAATTACCAAAAAAATAAAATTGTATAAACTGAAAATCACTCAATTAGTTATAATCTTTCATTTAAACTAATAAAAACCACATTTCTAGGACCATTTAAAGTGAACTGCACGCGAGGAGAGAATCACTTTCGCACTTTAGAAAAGACCAAACAAAAAGGTTATACCAAGGACTCCTTGCGCAAGTGAGCATTTTTGATTATTTCATGCCGAATCGAACATGCGTTCCAATAAACCTCCCCGGGACTAGTCGAGGATATAAAGCTGAAATTACCAAACGCGCCGTTTTGGCAGCTGTACTCGAAACGGTTCCGAGCCGAACACTTACTTAGCTTGAGTGTTTGGACTAAAGATATTTTGTTGACTTTATTCTAACAAACGATAATGCGCAAAACATCGGTCATCGCCAGGGTGACAAATTGATGTACGACCACGTCCAATCCAGTCATTTATTAACGTATATACTGTTTGATGTAAAGTGACAAGGAAAAAAACCACCCAAACAAAAATATGTGGGAAAATGTATTAGGTAGTTAGGTGCAGGGAGATTTTTAGATAATTTTGCCGGCGTTCGGGTAATAAGCCATGCATTGCTAATGGTAATTGCGTTAATTAGTGCTACAGGCGAGACAGATTAATCCCGTGTTTTTTCCCCGAAACATCGATAAATTCTGGTGACATTTGTAACAACATGTTTTTATCACATGTCCTCTTGAGCCACGACGCCTCGGGTGGAATTTGATATTTGTTTCTTAATTATCTTTTCATGCATTTTGCGAAACATTGACGTTATAACGCGGTGTCGTTGTTAATCTCCGTATACGTTTAAAGGAATCGTATACGTATGGTAATTGGAATCCACTGTTTGTTTCAATCCTATATAGTTATAGATATATACCATAAAACTAACTTGTAAAAATTTCATTTCAAAACGTGGTAGCGATTTTGAGATATTGCCGAAAATCTGGAGTATTTATGTCCACGCAGGAGGAATAATCTGCATTGGAATACACAATCTGAGAAACGTCACTGCAGTAACGCTTCTCAGACTCAAATTTTTTGGGATAAAAAGTGATATCTTTTTCCATAACTGCCGTACTTCGAAGTAAAAAGTTTCTAAAAATGCATTATACTATCCAAAGCTGCTGTACTGCTTACCAAGTAAGTTTGTATTGCCATTAATTTGTGTAGTAATTACCAAACGTATACGATCCCTTTAACATAGATTCACTTTTTACCCCCGTCTTTCTCCGATGGTTGACGTTATATGTATTTGCCCATGTCTGTCTGTATGTCGTGCTGTCTCTCTGTCTGTTTGTTGGGGTGTTGGGGTGTTAGTTAAGGTGTTTGTTTTTTTGTAGATTTTTTGACAAATTTGTAAATATGTTTCACTCTTAATATTTATTTTTGAAGTAACCTTATAATGTTATTTCCTGTTTTAATTGTAAGTTGTATTTCCTTTACAATATTTATCTGGGTTATATATGTTTTGTATGTTACCATTCGAGTAAGGATTGATAGGCGTTCGAGTAACAAGTGTTTTAGTATACTTTTGTTTATCCTGGCCAGCTTGAATTGTGTTGTTATGTTTAGTTAATTCAGTTTATTTTGTGGATTGCTTGTGTGTTTTCAATTTGGCCGAATAAATAATAATAATTATAATAATAATTAACATACCTCCAAATGGGCACTTTGGGAGACAATCCCATAGAGTCGTGCACAATCTTTATTGTAACCTAACCCGTTTTTACCTGGAGCTTTTTCCACGAAATTTCATATTTATGCTATTTAGACCCAAATCTGTCTTCTCCGAGCAAAAATAACTCCCAAATATCGTTTTGTGGGGTAGCTAGACACTTAGGGAGACACTGAAATGTCTCCCTAAGTGCCACTGTCTCCTTATTACCTTAAAACTTACGCTAATTTGTCTCCCCAATAATAATAATAATACGAGTGATATACCGGCGTTGAGGGAGCTTTCCACTTCATATCACCAGATTTAACAGCTTCAATTCCCAGGTATAGGCTTCTATAGAAGTCCTATACGGATGCCCTAGATAATACGAGCCCCGATGTCGTACATCTACGTAACTGCAGGTGTTTTGCGAAATCCAAGAGGAACGTTGCAACGCAGAAACATTAATCTTGTGACTTGTATAGTGTATACCATAAACGCGATTTCCAGGGCAGTCCATTTCCCTTTACACATTGCTCCACTTACAATACAAACGCGTGAGTGAGCGTCGAAAGCAGAGTTCTTGATCGAGATTTCAAATTCCGATGTTTGACAAAACTCTTCAAAAACAAATATGGATTCGGGGAAATCCATTTGACGGTGAAGTGCTGCTATAGGCTACACAATAAGAACCAGACTAAAATTGGGGGTATGGAGAGTATTATTTGACCGTTACAACTGACAACACTCGGGTCCTCGTTCAAGCAAGTCGCCCTAGATGTACAACTCTCAAGTGACATCCTGAACCTCTTTACTCAATGCTAAACCCACGCCGGCTTTTTTTCACACTTGGCTGAAAACTCGGGTTACCTAGACTTTTTTGTTTAAGAATCAGCATCACATACATGTACATCTAATGGGTTCCCGGGAATGGGTTGTTGTGTTGTTCTTTTTTTCCCCGTCTTCTTGTTCGGATGGTTGGAGGAACGAGTGTCGATTCTGATTTGATTGAATTTTCCGGTGTGTCCGAAAGCTTTTACCGCCACTTTGCTCGGGCACTTCACTATCCACAGTTTTAACAATGTTAGAAAGGTGAAAAAAGCAAGTTATTTTGGGGATTCAACATTAATTTCTTACACGATCCTCACAGCTTCTTCTTCTTCTTCTGCTTATTTTTTCTTATTTTTATCAAAATAAAACGTTCAGGCGATATTCCCCCCATGCATTTATGCACTTACTCCCAGCTTCCCGCGCGAAGCTTCTCTAAGTAAATTTAATAAATGCATGTATGGTTAGAAAGCTCGAGAGTGGTTCGTTTCGTTGAGTGTGAGGACAAAACCAAAGGGATTTGAAATTATTAGTTTGGAATCCCACTTATAATCTGAAGACTAACACCTTAAACCGCTAGATATTGGTTTTGATTTCCAAAAATTGCCAGGAAAATGCACAATCGACATTCGACCTCTGGGTACTTTCGAAAACTACGCTAAAGTCAACCCGCCTATGGGGCCAATTTCATAAAACATGCAAGCACAACAATTTGCCTAGCATGAAAATTCTTTCTTGGGAAAAAACAAGGTTACAAATATAATATTCATGTGATGTTTATCATTTGTGACTGATATTCAGCTGGTTTTTGCTTAGCATGAAAAGCACATGGAGTTTTGGCTGGTAACCTGTTTTTACTGAGCAAAACTATTTTGGTGCTAAGCACATTTTTGTGCTTACACGTTTTATGAAATTGGCCCCTGGTCGCAGCTCGCCAACGACGGCTATTCGATGTATCGACTAAGAGCTGCGTATACTCATCAGGGGCCATTTTCCTGGAGCTGCTAAGCACAACAATTTGCTTAGCACAAAAAACAAATTCTCAGTAAAAGCAGGTTACCAGCCAAAACTCAATGTGCTTTTCATCCTATAAGCAAGAAAACAGCTAAATACCAGTCACAAACAATATACATAACCTGGAAATCTGGTTCGTAACCCTGTTTTTGCCCAGGTAGAATTTTCATGGTAAGCAAATTTGTGTGCTTATCAGCCCCGTGAAATTGGCGTTTGTTTATGGTGTAAATGGAGGACAGATACCTGGCGACACGAAGGTGAATTGGGGTTAGGGTTAGAATCGAGAACGACCTCGATTGAGATTCGTGTACAAAACCAATGAGAGCCGTCGGAAAAAGTTAGAGTACAAACAAAGGAAATTATCGAGAGGAACAAAGGAAACTCCTCGATTTACACCATAAACAAACGTGGTGGCCCAAGAACATTAAAGAATTGGATTGCAGTCACCATGTCGGCACGCGTAACAGAACATGCTGAACATGCTGAACTTGAGAATTGGTGACTTTAGCCGGCTTTCCTCTCAATACTCTTTGACCAAAAACATGGCGAAAGTGCAACACAAATATGAAACTGTTGAAGGTATATCCTCCTTCTGGTTCACTTTGCCTAAACGTTAGCCTTTGCTAAAAAAAAATTGAGATGATTCACTGGAAATTGTATTAATCAATTGACAAAAAAACCAAATAGTCATACAAGCTGTCCTATTTGACTCAAATAAATATTTGGTCACGTTTGGCTCATTTTAACAAATTATAATTAGTCGTAAAAAGACTTTTTAAGAAAAGCTGTTTTATAAACAGCTTTTCTTAAAAAGTAGAACAATGCATGATTCGAGGTCGACCCGACCCAGCGTTGTTTTTTTTCGACCACCCGTTTAGGAAATTATAGTAAAGCAAAAGCCATATCTTTACAGTAAGGTAAAAATTACTGAAGGGTCATAGATATAGTTGGCCGCAATATTATTTATTAATATTAGTTAGTTAATAAACAATTTCTGGTAATGAAACCAAGAATCCCTCAAATGCCCCCTAAGCACTTTAGCTCGTAAAACCTGAAGAAACCTGCAGAGAAAATAAAATGAGAAGTAACCGTTTTAGAGGTGGGAGGAAAACCCCAGAAGAATATCCTTCATGGGGAAAACCCACGGAGTCAGGCAGGGACTGTAAACTCAATCCATTATTGGCACAGGCCGGATTCGAACCCGGGTCACAGCGGTAGAAGGCGAGTAAAGAACCGCTATGCCATAATGAAGGAACCTCCGAACAATATAGGTCCACACGATGGGGGAAGAGGTTACGGTTTGTGGACTTGCCCAGGTCCACAATCCGTTTTTCAGTCTCCAAAAAAGAGCGCTAGAGGAAAAACGGGTTAGGGTTATATATAGAAAAGATAGAAGGAACAGCTGAGAGGCCTAGAATCAACATTTGAGGTTAAATTTGTTTTTGGGAAGCGAGAAAAATGAGTATTTTAGTCAACGTTTTTCAACTATACACGAAGACAAAGGAATGTCCACAGGCCGTATGTGAGGTAAACCTAATTGTTTGTTTTAAGGGTGCGAGGATCACGCCCAAACTCACACTACTAGCAACATTAGCAATGTTGCAAACCCGGAGAATAGATATTCAGTTTGGTGCAAATAGAAAACAACTGTCTTGGGAACATTAATGTGGTTTTTTTCTCGGATAAATTAAGACATTTCTTCTACAATATACCAAAAAACCCAACAAGCTTCTTCCAAAACTTTTGAGGAAAGATATGACATCGAAAGAAGTCAAACAACAAACACATTTCTGCTTCTGCTATTCATTTCAACAACATCAACTTTTAACATCTAGTTCTGCTCTGTTTGTTGATTTTTCCTCCCAATTTCGAATTTCCCAGAGGGGGAAATAACAGTTATCGTCCTGAGTGAACGAAGTCTTACAGGATAAAAATGATGCCGGTAAAATGGACAAGCGGCGGAAACCCCTTGCAGTTGTCATCATTCGGGATTTGGAGGAGAGAAGAAGCTGAACAAGACGAAGCATGTAACTTGAGATGCGGCCTTATCAAATCTAATGCGAGTACACTCGGACTTCCAATTGAGATTGGCCTAAATTGCTCCCCGCCTTCTGAGCTCTTCTTCCGGGAGCAATTCCGCGCCAATTGCATACCGGTGGTGTTTTTTTCTAGAGGCACACGCACTCACCGTGATGTCATTACACGCAAAACATCGGAATTTAGTCGGACTAGGCGGGGTATCCGTCTGCAACCCGTCGTGCAAAACAAAGTTAGGGGCGAATGATTATTATACCTTTTGCCCGTGCCATTTATTGGAGGTGTTATACGGCCCCGCAAGGGGTAAACTGTGACTGACAGCGCTTCGTGCCACAACAAATGTACACGGGACTTCTTCATCAAAACTACTGATGTGAAATAATTTAAAGGTAGAATACACCATTGTAGATATCGAAAATATTTATTACCGAATTTTTAAGAAATATTTTACTAATTTGAAAGTAAATAATGATTCTAGGCCGGACGGCGATCGCGAAAAAAACAAAAATAACATGAATAACTGCTCAATGCCGGTTGAAAACAAACGCTGTTTTTTGGTTTTTCTTGGCATCAATGACTGTAAAACTTCGAACATGTCAGTTAAACGATATTTACTGTAAAATACAACTCCTTAAATCCACCCATTCATGATAATTCAAGCAATGACCAATGGTGTATCCTACCTTTAAACCCGCCGCCCACGAGAGCCACACTGCAATAACTGCGGTGTTAAATCTAACACTCTTTAGCACCATTAGTGTTATGAGAGGACCATTGGTCTTCTCAAAAACACCAAGGGTGTTAGGCCAGCATTAAACACCGCAGATTTTGCAATGCACGTGCTGAACAAAAGTTGATTCGATGCCGTTTGCTCAGCACGTAGCTCACTTTGTGCGGTGAACTTTTACTGAGTTTTCTGCCTCGTGAGGCCGTGAGGCAAATATCTATCCCATTTGAATTAGTTAGCCTTGCGAGGCGAAAAACTCAGCAAGCTAAAAGTAATAATAACTAGTCAATGGAAGCACACAGACCCTGGTCAAGTGATTTCAAGACGATTTCTTTGTTAGCACAGATTCACCGCACACGGTGAGGCGAAGGAAACTAAACATGATAGATATTTGCCTCCAGACATCGCGAGGCAGAAATCTCAGCAAAAGTTCACCGCACTATAGGTGAGCTACATGCTGAGCAAACGGCATCGAGTGACTTTTTGCTTAGCACGTAGCTCTCATGTGTGGCGGGCTTATTTTGACTGCAAGCACCTGGTGTGCTGTCATTTTCAAGAAAGGTGTAATTTTTGTATCAATTTCCAACGTGACTTTTTCCAAATATATTCTGCAAATTTCTTCTACTTAAAGGTAGGATACACCACTGGTATTTGCTTGAATTATCATGAATGGGTAGATTTGGGGGGTTGTATCTTATAGTAAATATCGTTTAACTGACCTGTCCGAGGTTTTACAATCATGGATGCCGAGAAAAGCACGAAAAACAGCGATTGTTTTCAACCGGTGTCGAGCAGTTATTCTTATGTTATCTTAGTTTTTTCGCGATCGCCGTCTGGCGATCGCGAATTATTCTTTATACCAAATTTCGGAATAATTAGAGGACTAACCAGCGCAAATATTTTGCTAGATGCCTAGAATCATTATTTACTTCCAAATGAGTAAGATAATTCTTAATAATTCGGTATAGTAAATATTTTCGATATCTGCAAATGGTGTATCCTACCTTTAATCCTTGCCAGTAGTTTGTTCTTATTTGTTCTCACTCTTTTGGTTTCCCCTTGTCTATTGTCCTACCCCCCCCCCCTTCACATTTCTCCTATTAATACTTCTTTGTTAGTTCTTTCTTTGATCCTACCCACACTGACCTTTCCCTTTAACCCTTCAGCCTAATCCTCCTTTTGTTGTTCCTCTGTACATGCCTTTTCTCTTGTGTTTCTCCCACCAGCTTACATGTGCATCGGGGCGTATGTTGCCCTATATATGTTTGTTTCTTGTACACAGCCATTATGTCTCTGAAGAAGATCTTGTTAAGATTGAAATATTAGGCCCTCTTAACTTATTTGATTTTAATACAAATCAACAGAAACAAACGTTTTCGCCCAAATAGCATAACGTATATTGTTTAGATGTCAATATCAGATATATACCCATGACGAGCAAAATAACGACCTGCATTATACTGCTCGTGCAAACCTATAATATCTGGAAACTAGTCCCATGGGACTCATTATGAGGGGTTCGGTCAGGAATATAAAACAAACACAAACATCAAAACAAAAAAATACAGGCCTTAACCATAGCGAACACTAAAATGACCAAAAAAGAAGAAAACAGAAGATTCTTGAAATAGACAAAAACAGTAAAGAATTCCATACCTGGACATCAATTCATTGATAATGTGCATAAACTCTATGAGACTGGCCAGAACTTTGTTTTTCTACTAAATGCGTGAGTATTTTCTCAGCTAAATTGGACTTTTCAGGACTGATAGGTCACTGCAGAAAAACAAATGAGTGTATGAAATTCTTCCCGAAAAATGTGCCATTACTTTGGTATGAGCTATGCTACGACATGGAAGACAAACTACACATTTTCCTATACAGACATTATTGGGAGGTGTGAGAGTACGAGAGCCACGGCTATCTGTGTCCAACACAGCAAGAAACCCGTACTCTCAAATTTGTATCCTTGTGGAGACATCTCTTTGTTCTCGTGTACAAAATGGTTAGAAAGTCGAGCACGTTTTTCAAAATGCTCCTATTTCAACCACAATTAATTTCCTGGGTTGAAATTTTGACCCAATATACCCTATATTATACCCTAACTTAAACACTAACCCTAACCCACATCTTAGCCCTAAGTTTTGAGTAATTTGAGAAAAAATATAAAAATCTATTTCGTGAAATTTCTTGTGGAGATCTATTTATCTATATAAATTACCCTGTGGAGACCTTTTGACTCCATTGTCCCCATTGTGTTCAGGGCCCAATTTCTTGGCTCTGCTTACCGTTAGCGAAAAATCCCTGCTTACTATAGCCGAAAATTCGGTGCTTACAGTAAACGTATTTCACGCGTTAGCGAGGAATGTTGGTCTCTGAGCATGCGTATATACAACCCGTAACTAAGGATTCTGTGCTTACATGGTAAGCACATAATTTTTCTGATAGCGCGGTTAGCGGAAAATGGTGACCGTATAAGCGCGGAATTCTGTGGTTAGCAGAAGCCAAGAAATTGGGCCCAGGTCTTCACAGGGTACCGAATTTAGAAACAAAATGCGAAAAAAACCAATATACACCTTATTACAATTATCACGCCGTTTACCATCGAAAATGTATACCGGCACCAATGATTTGTCCCTGAATCAGAATATGCGTGTTCGGTGTTGCCGTGATTTTGGTTCACGTAATATTCCCGTGTTTGTCATTCCTCAGTTTTTATAATAACAAACGACATACACATAGTTACGTGTCCACGGGCCACGCACGTGTTATGCTTGGCACATATGCACTATGTACTTTGGGATGTGTTCAAACAATTTTAAATGAATTTGGTTGAATTGCGTGTGAAACGCGCCCGTCCTCGTTCCGGTCACCACAATGTACATGATTTAATTAAGTGCGTCCGAGGGTTGATATAATTTAGACCTAGATTAAATATTTACTTCCTGAACCAAAACGGAAATCATCACGTTTGTCGCGCACTTCCCAGAAAAAAATATAGGCCCTATATAGACAAAACAAAAACACACCCCCACCCAAAAAAAAAGGGAAACAAAGAAAAAAAGTGTATCATATTTTATGCGGTTTGTAGTAAGCAAGACATATTTAATTTGTTAATTAACATAATAAATAGACATGAAAACGAAAATTAGGTTTGTAGCACAATGCTACTAACAAAAAACAAACATTATGTACGTATATCATTTCTTTAAATTGGTGTGTACTAAATACATCAACAATGTGACCCACTCTGCAAAAATGAGTCTAATGTGTTAAAAATGTTTTTTTCAATTTTACAGTTGGTCAGAAAAAACAAAAAATAAGCTTTCATTTGATATATGGCACAACTCTGTAGTGTAATGCATCGGTCTTCTACAATTTTGGGAAATTTGCTTTTTCTCAGTTATAACCAAAATGTCTTTGAAAAGAAATGAAGATTTACAATTATAGTGCTCGTACATAAACTATGGTAAGAGAATGACAAAATCTGTATTAAATTGAATTTAGAGTTTAAAACAATATTTTCAATCGATCAGATCTGAAAATATAGGTGTCGGAGAAACCAAAATGCCTTAAAACAAAAATATTATTTTTTGAAAGAAAAATCACCTCCGAGACAATAAACGGCCCTTTACGTAAAAATGTATTTTCCGACATCAGACTAATTTTTGCAGAGCGGGTCACAAATTACAAATATCAATATATCCTAAGAAAACAAATTACACCCGTTCAGCTTTTTGCATTTTTCTCCATGCACGGCCTGTGCCTAGGACCGTCTCACGGTGCCAGAACGACTTTCATAATAAAACAGGTCATGCACATTCTATTTTGACAAGTATACAACAGTTATTTTCTCCGACGACATTTTGCTATATTTGATAAGGACCAAGACGCAAACTCCTGTCTAACAAATCTGAACGTCAATACGTGATCTGGTGCCATTTTCACGGTGCTGCTAAGCACAAACATTTGCTTAGCGTTAAAACCCTTCCTTGGCAAAAAAAGGGTTACAGACTAAATTTTCAGTTGAGATTTTGTGATTGGTATTCGTCTGGTTTTGTTTTGCTTAGCATGTAAAGCACATGCAATTTTGGCTTGGTAAGCTATTTTTTATTTAGCACAACTTTTGTTTTGCTAAACGAATTATTATGCTTAGCAGCCCACAACATTTGCCACTGTTTGCTTTATTTCTAATTACATGTACATGGTCTTTCTCACAGTTTTATTAATCTTGAAGGTTTGACTTTTAGGATTGCAAAACTTAGTTTGAAATTGACAACCGACGTGTGTTTTTATATGCTATATTGCGTTTTCCCTACGTCTCACGTTTTTATTTTGTATAAATTGGACATTTATATGTAAAGGAAAAAATAAATGGAGTGTTACGCAGATAATATATGATCAGAAAACTTTTTAAAAAACTGTCCATCTGTGTCGTCCTATAGCTTTAACACGGGCGTCGTCAACATAAAAGTGCATTTAAAACTCAAAACACATTTGACATTAATTTATCAGGTCTTAATTTATAGTATACCAGTTGTCAGTTGTGCATTAATTTGTTTATCTCTGTGAAGTTCTAGCTCTGTGAATGCTGTATATTCTGAGAGAATAACATTCTAAGATGTCAGTGTTAAACCATGCAATTATCTACTAATGGAAATTTCCTTTATAATTACCGCGTTCCAGGAGAAAAAAAATTCACAGGGAGTTTAGAGTCATGAATAATGTTAACATCAAGTAAGTTTTGAACTATAATTTGGTTGGTTACGTTTTGGATAGTTGCAAAAGGTAAACTGTCCCTTTAACAGGCCGTTTCAGTAGCCACGACCGGTGAAATGCAAATGCTGCAGATAACATTCCTATATATGCACAAAGTCTTCCCGGGAAGTTAATTTTCTCTCATCAGTGAAGTATATTGGTCCACCATCTATATCAGCACAAATTTAAAAAAAAATCTGGACCGAGCCTTCTCCAGTAACTCTTTGTCAGGATCCAGCATGGACTAAATTCCCGCCCTAGCCAATATTTTACCTGATCAAACAAGATGGTTGATGATAAGCCAAGTTCGAAGGAACGAACTGGGAGGCGCATTTGGTAAACCAAGATACAAGACGATCGTTGTATATAGCAATAGTCCTGCCCTCGTACATACACTAGGGCATTCACGCAAAAAGGCCAATCTCTCAAAAAAATATATATAATCGGACATACATGCTTTCAACAGGATAAATCAGATGTCTCTTTGGAGTAATGTTACCAGCCCCTGTGGGATTCACTCTCTAAAGACGTGGGCTTGCCAAGACGTATGCGTAATTGATAGAGAGAGTTTTCAATATTAGGTCTCGGTGTAGTAGGCAAAGTTATAGGACCTTCGTGTCTCACTGAAGGAAAACAATCTGTATAGAAACTGGATCAGTTGAACTAATTTGGGGTATTGGGGACCTGCAGCGCAATGCACTGGGTATTAAAGTTGAAAATATGCGAGAGTTTACAACATTCTGTTTATGTTTTTCAAGTAAATAGCTGTCCTCCCAAAACACGTACCACATCACAAATTTGCAGTAGCCTACCAAGTCCTGCTTAATACACAATTAAAATTTCAGTATATTTTTAAAGTCCCAGAGCAATCGCCAGTTCTGTTGGTACAGTGTACAAGTATGTGTAAACGGGAAAAGCGACAGTTTACTTTTTCAGCTCCAATCAATACTCTGACCAAATGGCGTAACTCTTGAACTCTTGGATCCTCCAGATACCATAGGACAACCATTCGAAGACACCATAGGACAACCATTCTTAAGATACCATAAGACAACCATTCCAATATACAATAGGACAACCATTATTATTATTATTATATATTTCTGGTAATGAAACCGCCCTCAAAAGCGCCCAAGGCACTGTAGCTCACAAGCCTGAAGAAACCTGTGGAGAGAAGACAATGAGAAGAAGGTACAGTTTTAAAGGTGGGAGAAAAACCCCAGAAGAATATCCTGGGGAAAACCCACGGAGTCAGGCAGGGACTGAAAACCCAATCCACATGCACATATTGGCCCAGGATTAGATTTGAACCCAGGTCATAGTGGTGGAAGGCGAGGAAAGAACCACTACGCAAATCTGACCCCCATTATGATACCATAGGACAACCATTCCAAGATACCATAGGACAACTATTATAATATACCATAGGACAACCATTCCAAAATACCATAGGACAACTATTCTAAGATACCATAGGACAACTATTCTAAGATACCATAGGACAACTATTCTAAGATATCATAGGACAACTATTCCAAAATATCATAGGACAACTATTCGAAGATACCATAGGACAACTATTCCAAGATACCATTGGGCAACTATTCCAAGATACCATAGGACAACTATTCCAAGATACCACAGGACAACTATTCCAAGATACCATAGGACAACTATTCCAAGATACAATAGGACAACCATTCTAAGATACCATAGGACAACTATTCGATACCATAGGACAACTATTTTAAGATACCACAGGACAACCATTCCAAGATACCATAGGACAACTATTCCAAGATACCATAGGACAACTATTCCAAGATACCATTGGGCAACTATTCCAAGATATCATAGGACAACTATTCCAAGATACCACAGGACAACCATTCTAAGATACCATAGGACAACTATTCCAAGATACCACAGGGCAACCATTCTAAGATACCATAGGACAACCATTCTAAGATACCATAAGATACCACTACTCTTAAACACGTGTCTATTTGAAACGCGTGTTTAGATATTTTATTTAACCTCGCCAAGACACGCGTTTTTTTAAACATAGTTTTGCCGACTGGGATAGGAGAACCATTCTAAGATACCATAGGAGAACAATTCTAAGATACTATAGAACTGAACCATTATAAAATACCACAGGAGAACTATTCTAAGATACCATTCAAAATGAAAGGAACTGTTCGACTCTAACCAACAACGACAGGGTTTGGGTTATAGGATAGTATGTGGCTAGGGTTAGGGTTGTCACTTTGGTTGATGTATTTCAGTGCTTACCGTTTAGTACACCATCCCACTGGGACTATTGGACTTTTAGTGCTTTCTTATAGACACAATTCAAAAGGCCAGACCTAAACTTTACATCACTCCAGATTCTCTCCCCGCCTTGATGCACTTTTCAAGCTAAATGGTGCATTCATGGTCATCGCTACCGATCCATTCCAACAGCTGTATACAGACGAAGGACCGGGGCGCTGATGGGTCATATAGGAGCAAACACGCTGGGTATAACGTCCGCGCAACCACAGCTACAGGCAAGGCTTGGTTGCACATAATTACCCACTGCGGTAAAAGTGAACGGTGCTTGAGATAAGACAAGCACATACGTGATTAGAATCATTTGCACTAGGTTTCCATTAGTTTCTGTCCCTCCCCCCCCCCCCCCCTCCCCCTCTCCATTCTCTAGTAGTCGTCTCTTGACCAATTTCAACCGTAAACCCTTCCGATTATGGCCAATTTGTTTTGCTGTTATAGTCCTCAAGTCTGCCTTTTATCGTCTCATTTAAAGGGATCGTATACGTTTGGTAATTACTCCAAAAATTAATGGCAATAAAAGCTTACTTGGTAAGAAGTACAGCAGCTTTGGATAATATAATGCATTTTTAGAAACCTTTCACTTCGAAGTACTGCGGTTATGAAAAAAGATATCACTTTTTATCTCTAAAAAATTGAATCTGAGAAGCGTTACTGCAGTGACGTTTCTCAGATTGTGTATTCCAATGCAGAATATTCTTCCTGCGTGGACATAAACGCTTCAGATTTTCGGCAATATCTCAAAATCGCTACCACCTTTTGAAATGAAATTTGTACAGGTTAGTTTTTTGGTATATATCTATAACTATATAGAATTGAAACAAACAGTGGGTTCCAAATACCAAACGTATACGATCCCTTTAAGCTATGGAAATTTATTTTGAACGTTTGTCTCTGGATACACCATTTGCAGATATCGACAAAGAATTACTACCGAATTATGTATAGGAGAATACACGAGAAAGTGTGGATTCGTAATTACGAATTCACGAGGCGCGAAGCGCCGAGTGGTTCTTAAATACGAATCCACACTTGCGAGTGTATTCTCTGACTTAAACCATTGCGTCAAAAGAAGTATTGTTATACCAGTTGAGTGGAGATGAAAAGGCATGCATGTATCGTGGCCATAGACGTAATTTACATAAGGCCAACTAAAAAAAAAATATATGTTTAGCGTCACCGCGCGCTTCTTTTTTTAGAGGCCGCCTCCTTTTCTTTTTTTTCACAAAAATAATAAATTTTATTATCTTTAAAAAAATAAATAATAATAATAACTAGAACTACGTCTGTTCGGGGAACAGAACATAGGGCCTTTTCACATTTCCCCCCCCCCGTAAAAACCATTCAAAAGGAATTTTAAACACATTAAAAGTAATGAAAACGAATTTAGGTTATTTAAACAGATTAAAGGTAATTTAAAGTGATTAAAACGATAACGTCACACATTTGTAAACTTTTGGTGAACTACCTAACCAACCCAATACACAATTATTTTTATTTTAGCATGATCCGTTGCTGATATATGGCTTCAAGGTCTTAAAACGTAATAAATCACATACAATTGAATGATGGCTTCAAGTCTTTTCATTCTAACTTCCGGTCTGGTGACGTCATATTTTTTGTCTCCCAGTCAAATTGTTTCTAACATGAAGCTATTATATACATCAATTATAAAGTGATTTCAGCAAACTTCGCCACACACATCAACTGAATATTAATTTTGAACCTGCCGCCAGAGGGTGCTATAACATGTTATGACGTCGCCGGTAATTATTTTGAAAAGTACATCTAGCCAAACACTAACATCGTTTAAAGTAAGTTCATATCATTTTTCACTTTCAAATTATAAGGCACTTTCGGTTTGGACCGAAAGGAAGGGTCACGTGATTTCTCACACACGAGATAAAATGAAGATCCTGGATTATCCTATCAATTGCCACAAACCTAAAGTCCCGGTCTTTTGCGCGTGATTTGTTATCGATTTTCAAAGATTAAATAAATGTAATATGACGTCACGATACCCCCTGATGACGTCACTGTGATGTCTGTCTGCTAGACACGAGCTCACTATAGGGTCTTCACTTGGGTAAAGTTTTGTTTGGATACGACTTGTTATGAAAAGTGCTTGTACGAAAGAACGTGTACAAAGTCTATTGCATTTTGGTCCCAAAAAGAAAAAGAAAAAAGAAGTAAAACAAAAATCAGAACAAAAACAAAGGCTTTTTCGCAAAATTGCGAAAAAGCCAATTAAAAAAGATAATACAATTTTAAGATCGTAATTTGGACTTTAGCATCACTGTGTACATGCTGTGAAAATATATTTGTTTCTAATGGGAAGGCTAGGGTGTGACGTGTATGGTGCATACATGATCGACCCACATGAATTTTGATTTGTAGTCGTGGGTGAGACATGTTTTAATTTCAAATAGAATGATAGGGCGTGACATGTTCACTACATGACCCATATTAAAATGTGTCGAGCGGCTATTAAAAAGAAAAGAAAAAAAGGCCTCCTCATTCCTTCTAAAAAAAAGACAAACATGTTTATTTTATTATTTGGCCTAAAGGGAGGTTCTCGAGGCTCTTACGTAATCAGGGTTGGATTAGGGTTGAGGAATTGAATAACCGTGGATTCGTAATTGTTACAAATGTAGGCAAGATAAAAACCGTTCCGAATCCACACTTTACTAAAGATTCGTAGATACGAATCCAATGTTATTGTCCAAAGCGTTGATTCGTAGATACGAATCCACACTTTTAACAATAGCGTGACGTCGTAGCAATGGTTTAATGAGAAGTATATCTTACTTATTTTAAATAATGATTGTATGCATCTAGCTGCCAGCAAGATGATTGCACTAGATATTATGTAATTGTTCTGAACAATTGAATAAAAAATAAAAAAACATTCACAATCGCTAGACGGCGATCACAAAAAAACGAGAACAACATAAAGAGCAACTGCACCGACGCCGGTTGAAAACGAACGCCGTTTGTTCTTGCTTTTCTCAGCATCCATGATTGTAAAACTTTGGACAGCCCAGTTAAACGATATTTACTATAAAATACAACCCCCAAATCTACCCATTCATGATTATTCAAGTAATTACCAATGGTGTATCATACGTTTAAGCCCTTTTTAGGCCAGTGCTTTCGGTGCGGATTTCCATCATTTTTGCTCGTCCATTGTTGGTCACATGTGCCATTTTTTCAAAGGGTGAATAATTTGTCAATTCAAGTTGAGATTTCCTATGTGATGTGTGATGTTAACTGTGTTGCAAGCAAAACGATTGCTTTTCTACTTTTATTACGACTGGAAATCCACTAAAAACAACTTCATACATATTCATACATTTATAGGGATTAGTACATTGCTCGCTTTGATATTTTTGTAATGAATGTAAACCTGCATTTCCCATGATTATCTGCCCTCAGCAAGTTTATGAATATTTACACCCTGCTTGTGGTTTATACAATGTGTTCTCGACCAACTCCCCTGTATACTTCAATAGGTAATTTTGCACTACTGCCGATTTTGTTCACATTTGAATACGAGATGAACAAGACATGCATTTAAGAGCAAGTTCAGGCGCGAACTATAGTCAACCATTAGTCAGTCTCTGCTTTACCAATGCGCATGCTCAAATGCAGTTTACTCGAACGGCTCTAGTCGAACTATTGCTGTAAAGATGGCAACCGCTTTGTTTACGTTTGCGACATGAATGAGATGGGTATTGCCACTATTCTCTGACGCATATAAGTAGGATAAGTTATAACGTTAGTCATGTTGGTAAACAAAACCCCAAGAAAACAATAACATTATAGGCTTGCCAAATTTTCACTTAACGTTACTGCCTTTCCCTCCGTCCGACTACTGCCATCATATTTTCCACGTCACTGGTTCTCTCCATGCTTTCTTATGGAAAGAGGCTATTGTCAACCAGCGGCAACCGTGCCCCGAGGTCTGGTTCCAAATAGTCGACTAGATAGTCCAACCATTCTGCGTTCGAGTGACGCTAGTCGAACTATGGTTAACTATAGTTCACGCCCGAACTTGCTCTAAATGTATAAAGTGTTGCATATTGGGGAGCACGCGGTATAGACTCGTATATCAGATAATTCGTAATAATCAATTAAATTCGTGCTTGTTAATAATAACAATAATAATAATAATAATAATAACAGGTGGCTCTTATATAGCTGCACGTATTTACCAAGATTCGTACCCAATGCGCTCCCACATTATTACCCCGGTCATTGGGCCCACGAAACATTCGAAATACCACCTCAGCTCCCTGGGGAGTATACAGCTCTATGCTGCCATTTCGACGTAAAGCAGCTAAAACAATCACAATAACCATCTCTGCCCTTACAGGTACCCATTTACTCCTGGATGGAGAGAAGCAATGAGTGACAAAGTGCCTTGCCCAAGGGCACACGCACCGTAGTCACAGGCCGGATTCGAACCGACAACCTGTAGCTTTATACCCACAGATTAACAATTCAATAGTCCAGACCACAAGACCACGGCACTCCAGACGAGTACGTTACACCATGGAGGAATAACAGTAGACATCCACAATGCCACACAATCGCCTATATAGCAAAGTTCGCCGATTCTAGCTCATAGCCTGGTCAACGAAAGCATTTACCTGCAGAGGCACCGCCTCGCTTTAGATGATCAAGAGGGTTCAATCGCGGTTGCACTGCAGTCAAACCGTTTGGTAGCAGTGCAGTATTATAGCAGTAGCCGGCCTGATGCAGAAGATGAAGTGTCCTCAGCACTTAATAGAGCTGCACAGGCAGGTTGGTTATCGGATGACTATTATATGGCGCCGTCCACAGTCCATCCTGTGAAATATTGACCACCTAAACAATTATGAAATGAATACAAACCGTTAGGATTATCTTAAAGGGATCGTATACGTTTGGCAATTGGAACCCACTGTTTGTTTCAATCCAAAATGTCATTTCAAAAGGTGGTAGCGATTTTGAAATATGGCCGAAAATCTGTAACGGTTATGTCCACGCAGGAAGAATAATCTGCATTGGAATACACAATCTGAGAAACGTCACTGCAGTAACGCTTCTCAGATTCAATTTTTTAGAGATAAAAAGTGATATCTTTTTTCATAACCGCAGTATACTTCGAAGTTAACAGTTTCTAAAAATGCATTATACTATCCAAAGCTGCTGTACTTCTTACCAAGTAAGTTCGTATTGAAATTTATTTTTTGAGTAATTACCAAACGTATACGATCCCTTTAAAGTGTAAGACTGATTGAGGAGATGTGTTACGGTGAAGCCACAAAATACCTAGGCTATTATTAGTGCCATTTGACAAGGAGTCGCTTGCATATTATAATAAATAATTATCGTTCTAGTAGCAAACTTGGTGAATGATGCACTGTAAATAATAACCGTAAAATAACGGGTTTTTTTTTTTTTACAATCGCCGTATTTTTAGTTTAACGGGTTATGGACGTACATTTAGGGTACTGTGCCTTGACAATATCACGGGTCTGTAGTTGTTGTGTTTTAACGTTAATTTACACAAATAGGGTATACATTTACATGAGCATACACGTTTGTTTATGGTGTAAATCGAGGAGTTTTTGTTGTTCTTCTCTATGATTTCCTTTGTTTGTACCCCAACTTTTTCCGACGGCTCTCATTGGTTTTGTACACGAATCTCAATCGAGGACGTCCTCGATTCTAACCCTAACCCCAATTCACCTTCGTGTCGCCAGGCATGTGTCCTTCATTTACACCATAAACAAACGCACTTTGTCAAAATACAACATAATACAGCAACACAAAGTGTTGTTTATGTAGGCCACAGCAATTCTACTGTTATCCAACATGAATCTCATTACACAGCAACTGACCAATCAGAACTTGTGGCGTTTTGTCCAAAAACGCACTTTAATTGAACGAAACAGACAGCATTTGAAAGCCGTTGAAAAACAGTTCGTTTCGCTAAACATTTCCCGCCGTATTTTTAACAGGATAGCAATGGCATCCAAACTGCCAGGGTTTTCCCGTAAAACTACGATTTTCTTTTTTACAATGTGATTGGGAATTGAACACGCACAAGGGAGATATATATATATATTAGTTAAAGGTAGGATACACTATTGGTAATTGCTTAAATTATCACGAATGGGTGGATTTGGGGGGTTGTATTTTATAGTAAATATCGTTTAACTGACCTGTCCGAAGTTTTACAATCATGGATGCCGAGAAAAGCACGAAAAACAGCGTTTGTTTTCAACCGGCGTCGAGCAGTTATTCTTGTGTTATTTTTGTCGAGCAGTTATTCTTGTGTTATTTTTGTGTTTTCGCGATCGCCGGACGGCGATCGCGAATTTTTGGTTATAAAATTATATTTTTTTCAGAATAATTACAGGATATCTAGCGCAATCATTTTGCTGGATGCCTAGAATCATTATTTACTTTCAAATGAGTAAGATATTTCTTAATAATTCGGTAATAAACATTTTCGATATCTGCAAATGGTGTAACCTACCTTTAATTACAAACCATAACAGAAATGATTCTGACTTTAGAATTATTGTTATTTTTATATATAGAAACAAGAAAAGCTAAAAAATCTATTGATTTTTGTCCATTTCTACTTGGACCTTATTGTTATGTTAACAGTTGTAACTATTATAAATAGTTAGTTATTAAAAAAAAAAAAAAAAAATTAGTTGAAATTCTAGTTAAATTTAAACTTGATGGTATATTTTCAATTTTTTACCATATTAGGGAAACAAACATCACCTGATGATGAGAAAGAGAGGGAATATGATCTTATTTCTCCAACAATGATTAACAAATATCAGTTTTCCTGTAAAATAAAATGTATACCTCTGATACACCATTTGCAGATATCGAAAAAAAATACTACCTAATTATTTATAAATATCTTACTTATTTGAAAGTAAATAATGATTATATAGGCATCCAGCAAAATTATTGCGCTAGATATCCTAAAATTGTTCTGAAAAATTGAATAAAACAATTGCCGACGACAATCGCAAAAATACCCCCAATACAACATAAGAACCACTGCCCGGCGGCGATAATTTTTTCTGCAGGTAGGTTGGTACATTAGCCAATCAGAACACAGATGATGTGGACGTCATGGATGATGTTAGAGTTGTCTGGGACAAATTAACCATAACCCCTAACCCCTAACCCTAACCATAGAGAAAATTCTTTTCTCTATGCCCTAACCCCTAACCCCTGTCAGATCCCAGACAACTCTAACATCATCGATGACGTCAACACCATCTGTGTTCTGATTGGCTAATAAATGTACACTATGTACCAACCTACCTGCAGATACAATTTTCGCTGCCCGGCGCCGGTTTTTCTTGCTTTATCGGCATCCATTATGGTAAAACTTCGGACACGTCAGTTAAGCGATAATTGCTATAAATTACAACCCCCAAATCCACCCATTCATTATAATTAAAGCAATTACCAATTGTGTATCCTACCTTTAAAGCGTATACCTTAAAGGGATCGTATACGTTTGGTAATTACTCCAAAAATTAATGGCAATAATTATTTACTTGGTAAGAAGTACAGCAGCTTCGGATAGTATAATGCATTTTTAGAAACTTTTCACTTCGAAGTACTGCGGTTATGGAAAAAGATATTACTTTTTATCCCCATAATTTTTAATCTGAGAAGCGTTACTGCAGTGACGTTTCTCAGATTGTGTATTCCAATGCAGATTATTCTTCCGGCATGAACATAACCGCTCCAGATTTCCAAGAATATCTCAAAATCGCTACCACCTTTTGAAATGAATTTTGTACAGGTTAGTTTTATGGTATATATCTATAACTATATAGGATTGAAACAAACAGTGGGTTCCAATTACCAAACGTATACGATCCCTTTAACTGCTAAAGGCATAGTAGACCCAAGTGTTTGATCAATCGCTTCACAAATGACTCCCTTCACATAATATACCGATACCTGGTCCCACACTACACGCACCGAATAGGCTCACTAGTACAAACATTATTGAATGCGTCGGATAAAGTATCATGGACACTACACCCAAGATTATGTAAACATAATCCCTTTATTCAGAAAAAAACCCTTAAATATTCAGTTTAAGATAATCTAATCACTCCTTTCCTGTATAAATACAATAGTGATCGGTAGGAAAACCTTGCAGTGTGATTCTAACAAACAGTTTTAAGTTTGTTTATTATTTTAATGACAATCAACTGACGGGGCCTGACTATAACGTTACCACTGACGTCAGTGATTTGTTTCAAGTATTTTTAATGGACATTAACATTTAAAATAGCGGTGTGTTTTTTATTATCAATACCGTTCGCGGCTGAACAACTCCGAAATGGATATGTGTGGTCACTTTAAGAAACTTCTTTCACGGCTATTATGTCTGCACTTGAAAGGCTCATGTGACAAAGGATTATGACCGAACGGTACCACAGTCGACAGCCGTAGTTTGGAGAAGTGCGTATGAAGTGAGATATATTGCAGATGACCCCCCCCCCCCCCCCCCCCACCTCCCATCTCCTCTCTTTTGTGTTGGCCATTGTGTTTTCGGAATCTCAGGAATTATTTTCGGATATCTGGGGGGGGGGGGGGGGTGTCGTTAGATGCATAAATCTGCAGTGTGTATAGGGCCGGGTAGCGATAATTTTTTTTCTGCAGGTAGGTTTGTACATTAGCCAATCAGAACACAGATGCTGTTGACGTCATCGATGATGTTAGAGTTGTCTGCAGGGACAACCCTAACCCTAACCCCTAACCCCTAACCCCTAACCCCTAACCCTAACCATAACCATAACCCTAACCCCTAACCCTAGTCAGATCCCAGACAACTCTAACATCATCGATGACGTCAACACCATCTGAGTTCTGAATGGCTAATAAATGTACACTGTGTACCAACCTACCTGCAGAACAAATTAAAAGAACAAGGGGTCCCCCTCTGCGTATACCATGCATCGTGTATCATACACACAGAAGCATAGTGCTATAAAAGCCCTAACAATCCCCATCCAGTCTAACTCAAACACAAGGGTTTGGTGGAGTCCATTACTGTTCAGTGCAGAGTTTAATGATGAGAAAGGAAAGCAAGGATGAGAAAGGTTCTTAACGGCACTCAAAGGAGTTGGGGTTAATTATGAAGACTACGAGAAAGGCACCGGTGGAACGTTTGGACTGTTTGCATGATAACGACATAATGGTGAAGCATGTACCATGTTGAACATCCATTTATACCAAATTGCATCTTCTGATCTCGGCTATAGCGCGGCAGGTATAAATTGTGCCGTTGATTGATGATTATACAATTACAAGCATGTATGTCATGAGAATGATATTATGATACAGGGGGTCATGGCAGGTTTCACAAGGAAAGTGGAAACCGCGCACAGGACCGCCAGCTTGTGTTACTGTGAAGTTTAGATGAAATTGCACAAGCCCTATACTAAAGTGCTCTATTTTGCAATTGAGCGTTTGATCATTTTTAAAGATGACGATATGCTACAGCTACAGAACTACGTTCACGGGTGATCATATTTGGATGGGAATTTCCCCCGGAGGTTGTCGGCTACCTTCGTCCCATACACACACACAATTGAATTAATTAAGAGATGGTGACAACTTTAATTTGAATTGTCTCTCCAACACTTTAGAGAGTTGTAAGTATTTTCCCTTAAAAAAAAAAATTGGATGGCGTATTTATCCCTCGGGTCTGTGGAAGTTTTTTTGGGAATAACATTAAAACTGCTGCAAACTGCTTACTGGTTATAATAACCTGAAATATACAAATCAAAAAGGTTAAGAGGGCCTTCTTCAGAGATATAATGGCTGTGTACAAGAAAAAAACATATTGGACAACATACACCCCGATGCACATCATGGATGGCGAAAGAAACACAAAAGAAAAAGCATGTATACAGAGTTCTGTGGAACAACAAAAGGAGGATTAGGCTGAAGGGTTAAAGGAAAGGTCAGTGTGGGTAGGATCAAAAAAAGAACTAAACAAAGAAGTATTAATAGGAGGAATTCTGAAGTTTTTGGGGGTCAGCCTTCATGTCTCGTACTGTAGAAGTTTACACTAATTAACAAGCAACCCGTCAGATGACTTTCTTGAAGAAACGCGCCGTGCAGCAGAGCCAGTGTTGTTTTTTTGACGGACCGCTATCGGACACTGCCACCCACACCGCGCCAGTTGTTGTCCCTCTAACGTCTAGGCCGGCGCCTCCGTCACACGATGAACTACCCATCCAACGACTGTACCGGAAACTGGTGAACCCCAAGAGCAAATAATGACGCAGAAAAAGAAAAACAGGTGCAGCGGGAGCGAGCCTCTCCTATAGATCAAGGCGAATCAAATTATGGCGAGAGAAAAGAGGAGGCTCGATGAAAAACAAGCCAAGATAGTACAAGAGGGAAACAAATTAGGACAAGAAATCTTTAACATACAGCAAAATATTGCAGGTGATTGAAATATAACGACAAATATTAGAAAAGTAGCCTAAGTGAAAATACGTTTCATTGAATTTACCAGTTTGCGCCGGATTATTTTTTACATCGACCGGGTACAGGCGCGGGATGGTTTTGTTCACGAACTTCGATCTGAGACGGGTTCAGGCCAGCATCAGTAGGTAGCACACCTTGATAAGTTCTGACTTGCTCGCTGCGAGCCGATCGCTGACAGATATTCTCAGCATTGCTCGTGACGTGTTTATCCGTCATCCGTTTTAAATTCCGAAACACATTTGCGTGTGTAAACGTCCAATCGGATCTGACGCGAGCTGATTATTAATAAAAACAGCAATGAGTGAAACGCAAATAAATACAACAGCTAAATAACACATGATAGACAGAGAAGGCTGGAAAATTAACACAGATACTAGACACTGTGAGTCGAGGCGACTTTTTTTGTTTACGGAAGCAGAGAAATGACATCACTAACCTGTGCATTGACCAGTGTGTTAATGCAAGATTTTTTCTAAGTTGAGTAATTGGGAAACAATACCGGATTCCGTAAAAAATAGAAGCCAAAGTACATTACAATATTCTCCAAGTCGACGAACATTCCAAGGCAATCGTACTGTACTGGGGAAAAGCTGAATGATCAATTTTGAAACTACGAGCAAACCCGGTACACCTGCACCGCAAGTACTGACGTGTCTTCCAGTGGCGATGTGAATCACGGTCACCGGCAACGAAGAAGTTAGATAGGCCATCAGCCTGGGGGGTTTGGTCGGTACCAAATGAGGGGAATAATGTGCATGATGATTTTTGGAAAGGTATGCACTGCTGTGATAGTAATGCAGCGGTGGCATTTGTTGTAAATTATTCATATACTAAAGAAAATCCGAGTTAGTGATGTCTCACATACTGATAATAAACCAAAGAAGCCAGTCCGTTCTGGCATCCTTCTAAATTTTCGGCCGATTCCTCGTGCCGAACCGTTTTCCAGTCTTACTGTTCATTTGTGAAATGCGAACTCTATTCGCAATACCTTTCTAGATCATGTTCTCTCATACGATGTGGATATAATGATTGTCGTCAAAACCTGGCATTCTAAAGACGACCTAGTGATTATTGGTGACTTCACTTCTCCTGGATATGAATTTCTTAATTTTTCCCGTGGAAGTTCAAACAATGGAGAAGAAAGTTTGGATGAATCGTCTTCGGACTATTCAACCACATGGGCTCAACATCCAACTAGGAAATGATTAACTTCTATTGTTTTCTCCCATTTGTCATCTGTTTTAGATTTAATCCTTGCCAGCAGTTTGTTCTTATTTGTTCTCACTCCTCTGGTTTCCCCTTGTCTATTGTTCTAACCCCCACCCTTCCACATTTCTCCTATTAATACTTCTTTGTTAGTTCTTTCTTTGATCCTACCCACACTGACCTTTTCTTTAACCCTTCAGCCTAATCCTCCTTTTGTTGTTCCACAGAACTCTGTACATGCTTTTTCTTTTGTGTTTCTCCCGCCAGCTATGATGTGCATCATGCTGTTTATTGCCCCATATATGTTTGTTTCTTGTACACAGCCATTATGTCTCTGAAGAAGATCTTGTTAAGATCGAAATATTAGGCCCTCTTAACTTATTTGATTTGTATATTTCAGGTCATTCCAGCCAGTAAGCAGTTTGCAGCAGTTTTAATCTTAATTATGGAGAAGAGATTAGAATCGTGTACAAAAAAATGTCTGAAACTATAAGCTCAACCCCGTATGGTTTTGCTTCTGTTAATTTTGAGCATTGAGTCATCACAATACGACGAAAAAAACCATCAAATTATTTGTCATGTATCGTCTCACCATCTCAAGTGAACAGTCTGAAAAACGTCCAAATTTTTGACAGAGTTTGAGGCATTTCTTGAGAAGATCTTCATCTCACCTCATTAGATTGCAATACTGGATGACTTTAATCTCCCGATAAATGGGACACCAGACAGTTCACTGACATCGTGACGAGCACAAACTTCAGACAGAACGTCATGGGCGCAACTCACACGCAAGGACACGCACTTGATTTACTATACTCGCTCGTGGCGACAATAATTTAATTCAAGATGTCCTGGGTAATTAACCATCACATCATTCTGACCATTACATTGTCAAATGTCATGTCAAATGTGACAAACACCGACCACTGAGAATCACAAAAACATCCCGTACTACAGCAAAATGGACCATGAGCATATTATGACAATAAAGGCTACACCATCTTCTACAAGACATACACCCGTCCACACTTTGAATATCACATGCAAGCATGCTTGGAGCCCAAATCTTAAGAAAGATGTGGTATAGTGTTATAAAAGGTACAACGCAGGGCTTCCGCTATTTGTACATTAGTTGTTAACATATTATAATTCATGTCTCTGAAGAAGATCTTGTTAAGATCGAAATATTAGGCCCTCTTAACTTATTTGAAATTACAATTGTGGTTATGTTGTTAGTTCAATGTACGGATGGAAATAAACCAAACAAACAAACAAACAAACAAACAAACAAACAAACAATATCATCCCAAGCTTGAACAAATCAAACCTATATACAGAAAGATTGATGGAGTTGAACCTGTACAGTTTGGAAGCAAGAAGATTACGAGGCGACAAGATCGAGGTGTACATGATTCTAAATGACTTGGAAGGCATTGGGGAGAGCAAGCTTTTCCAGAGACACCATAACCCATCCCAAGGCATTCGCCAAATTAATCACACAAGATGCCTGACATCAGGCCGTTAGAAGTCGTCATTGTGAATACGGCCTGAATCGAATATTCTTTTTCATTTGTTATAATTCAAATTTGCATATCGTGCGTTCAATTTGATTGCATTGTGCAAGCTGTGGGGCGTTTGGTCACGAACCAGACATCATAGAAATTAATGCGACACTCAAAAAACGTTTTAAACCGTTTAAAAATAGGAACATGGTCTCTGAAATAGACTTGTTTATGCGAAGCAAATTGTTGTGCTTAGCAGAGCTCTCCATACATCCGGGTTCTGATCCGGGTTCAGTTTCCCATATGTTACCTTGGTTTTTACATTTCAATGCTTGACACCCATACATTAAAGAACAAATGCGCAGGAAATCGGCTGCCCATTTATAGCGAAATCGATTGTTGATAAATTAGAAGGAACACACGATTGCAGATGTGCATTTCGAATTCGCGCTGAAATTAATTATCAGTATACTAAATTCAGTGCACATTTGGGAAACCGTACGCTGATTTTTGTTTTCGACAGAAAGCACTTTTATAGTGAACAAATATCAATTGTTAAATAGAAAACGGGATTGTGAACGTTCAGACTATTTCGCACAAAACCAAATGCACCTTTTACAAATTAATGTGCACATTTTTTAATATCGTCCGGAAAAACCAATACAATAATAATTATTATTACTAATGCTATTATATTGATGTTGGTTATTATTTACATACCTCAAAATAGGCACTTGGGGAGAAAATCCGATAGAGATGTACACAAACTTAAAACAGTCCTAACCCTAACCCTTTTCTCTAAGATCTTCGAGATTTATGCTATTTAGACCAAAATCTGTCGTTCAAGGACCAAAATAACTCCCAAATATCGTTTTTTAGGGTAGCTAGACACTTAGGGAGACACTGAAATGTCTCCCTAAGTGCCACTGTCTCCTTATTACCTAAAAACTTACTTACTATTAATATTATTATTATTATTAGGCAGTTCTTATAAAGCGCACGTATACTGTTACTCAAGGCGCTGTGTAATTAATATCCCTGCTCATTGATAATATTGGGCCCACGAAACATTCTAAATACCATCTTAGCTCCCTGGGGATTATACAGCTCAATGTTGCCGCTTTAGCGCAAAGACGCTAATACCAACCACCTTCGCTCTCACAGGTACAGGTACCCATTTTACTCCTGGGTGGGAGAAGCAATGAGTGACAAAGTGCCTTGCCCAAGGGCACACGCAACGTATAGTCCAAGGCCAGATCACAAACCCTAGCTTTACCCACATACGGCGAATTCAATGCTCTACACAACGAGTCCACGGCACTCCACAACATTCAACACTAGTCCCAGTCGAGATGAAAAATCACCAAATGATATCACGAATGACGTCAGGGCACTAAGCGATTACGGCCGATAAATGTGTACAATCAGTCCGGCTGCGTGTGGAACCATACAAACGCTCGCTTTACAGATTGTGCAAATTTGTTCCTCTGCCGCGGGATCAACGTTGATGTTTACGGAAGCAGTTTGTATAGGAAATGACTAGACCGACGCGGATTCAAATTACACACACAGACCATAATAAAAAGATGTTCCGCATTTCAGAGAATAAATAAATACAAATTGGACTTTCTACAAAATATAATTTGTTATCTTCCTTACATCGAGAAAGAAAGAGTTCAGTTAAAATATAATTTTGTATTAAATTTATATAATCATTAAAGATGATAACAGAATTTGTAAACAATTGTTTTTATGTTTTTGTCTAACTGCTCGACTTAAGCACATTTGGAAATAAGCATCTGTTAACAAGTTTAGTGTTGAACTAAAGTGAAGCGGAAAATTACATCGATAATTATTTCAACTAACTTGGGAAATGCATTCAAAAAGCACCGAGGCATATTATAATACAAAACAAATATGAAATACTTCATTAACAGCATTTTTACACCAACAAAATGAATTTGGCATTTTTTTGTTAAAAAAAAAGTATAGGTACTTTTCTGTTATTCCCCCGCCAAAAAAATTTCAACTCAAACTACTATAAATTCACACAGAAAGTAAAAACAAATGAAATACAAGTTTAAATACGTCTTCTACAACAACCCAAACTAAACTTGGCTTTGATTAACCTTGTATAAACTGCTCAGTTTGGTGGCCAGTACACCGCAATGTCCGCCAAAATCCTGTCGAACAAATTCAAGTTTCGGTGGCGCTTTCGCCACATCCACTCGCAAAGGTGTGGGTTAGGGTTAGTGTTTGGGTTAGGGTATAATATACCCTAGGTTATACCCTAACCCAAACACTAACCCTAACCCAAACACTAACCCTAACCCACATCCTAACACTAGTATTTGAGTAATTTAAGTACAATCCAAAAATATTTTTTTTGGCGGGGGAATAACAGAAAAGTACCAAAGTATACGACAGATAGTACCGTACCTGTGGGATGCGCTGCAAATGAAACCCAACATTCAAGACGATTTGACAGTCGGGACCCGTGTGTCACGTACACATCAGCGTGGGTATTCGCCCGAGAGAGTACTGAACGCCCCTGATCAGTCTAGGGCGGACGCAACTTTAGGAATGATATCCCTCGCTCCCCATGCGCCACCAAAGTGATAGCGTTTCCGTACAGCAAGCCGAGCGTAATAAGTAAACGGATAGTCAGCTCCACCCACATCACGTGCCCGCGACACGCGCTCTCGCTCATGCGCAAAAGGGGTCGGTTCAAAATAAGCATGCGCAGTTGAACTATAGGTCCACAATGCATTCCCGTTTACTGCCGTCCTGTATGTGTCCCTTCGCGTTAGGAATATTCACGAGAGAGTAATCCCATTTGTTTAACAAAAAAGAAATTAGGCGATAATGAAAAAATGCCGCAAGCATAAAACTGTGTCTATCGAATGCATTTATTCAGAGAAACACCCCCCCCCCCCACAAAAAAAAAAAAAAAAAAAAAAAAAAGACTTTTATAATTTCCTCTCTGAAATCACCATAATATACAATTCCTGGACAATTTACAGCAGAATTTTTTTTCTTTTTCGATATGCTTTTTTTTTCGGGAAGTAAAACTTTTACAATTGACATTTGTTTATATCTATTTCATTTTCGACCTTAATTATCATCAAAAGACACTGAATAATAATTGAAATCAGTGACACTTGGAGACAGGAAGTACTAACAAAATAAAGCATGGAGCAGTTTCTTGGTTCTATAAGCTATTTGTTATCTGTTCGTGTACACGCGCGCTATATACAAAAAGCACATATAAGCACTCTAAAACTGTTTTGCTGCAACTCAATCCAATAAATTATATTTTATGATTTTAATTTATCTAAATTATCAGGAAAGAGTTAAAAAACAATATCATACTGTTTTTGTGTGTGTGATTTGTATAAGTCTCACAAGAATGTACTCCTATAAACGAGATGCCTATGTTGCCCCCAAAATTGCGAAAGTTAACCCGTTTTACGGTAGAGAAGCTAAACATTGTATACGTGTCTAATTCCTAAACATCGATGTTCAATTATTTAGTTAACACTATCGATCACTACTCTAATCAAAGCATGTTTACAAACTAACTGATAGCAAAAAAAAGCCTTTAAAAGTGCTTAAAGGGATCGTATACGTTTGGTAATTGGAACCCACTGTTTGTTTCAATCCTATATAGTTATAGATATATATCATAAAACTAACTTGTAAACATTTCATTTCAAAAGGTGGTAGCAATTTTAAGATATTGCCGAAAATCGGGAGCAGTTAAGTTCACGCAATAGTCTGCATTGGAATACACAATCTGAGAAACGTCACTGCAGTAACGCTTCTCAGATTCAAAATTTGTGGGGATAAAAAGTGATATCTTTTTCCATAACCGCAGTACTTCAAAGTGAAAGATTTCAAAAAATGCATTATACTATCCAAAGCTGCTGTACTTCTTACCAAGTATGTTTTCATTGCTATAAATTGTTTGAGTAATTACCAAACGTATACGATCCCTTTAATTACTAAACACAGTTTTTGCAATGGCGTTTTTGTTTATGTATGGATATACAGGGTGGCCAAGCACACTTTCACTACCCTAATGTCAAAAATATACCAACGAATGGAAAATCTTTCTAGAAGAAAAATGTGACCAAGATATATCTCGATTGATATCCTTTTTCTTCAGATTATCCATATATATATTATATTATCCATATATTGGTATATATACTTTGGCCTCAAGGTAGTGGAAGTACTATGTTTGTCCGTTAAAAAAATGCTTGTCTCGGTGTTTTTGGGGGCACCCTGTAGAGTTCGAAGTGTTTCGCAGGCGTTGTGAGCACAAGCACAACTTGTGCACAACTTGTGCACAAAGCACAAGTTAAAGGTAGTATACACCATTTGCAGATATCGAAAATATTTACTACCGAATTATTAAGAAATATCTTACTCATCTGAAAGTAAATGTTGATTCTGGGAATCCAGCAAAATGATTGCGCTATATATCCTGTAATTATTCCGAAAAATAGAATTTTATAATGAACAATTCGCGATAACATAAGAATAACTGCTCGACGCCGGTTGAAAAAACCCGCTGTTTTTCGTGCTTTTCTCGGCATCCATGATTCTAAAACTTCGGACAGCTCAGTTAAACGATATTTACTATAAATACAACCCCCCAAATCTACTCATTCATGATAATTCAAGCAATGACCAATGGTGTATATCTTTAAGACTTTGTTATAAGCGGGAATAATACATTTTCCCCCCTTTTTTGATCCGAAATGGGGATTCCCTTCTCTCCTTTTCTTTTCTGATATAAATTCCACATTTCCTTTCTAAAACATGAGTTTGAATTGTACGTAAAGCAAAACAAATTGGTAATTACGACCTTAATGAAGAAAAATGTTACATAGTTTAAAAACCGATTGCTGCCCCATCAATAATCGTCCACACGCGCTAATGATCCGCGGCAGACCACGCTGTAATGTGCGTCTTCGCAGGTTTCCCAAAAACCTTTGCTGACGTGTGACCAAAATTTGAAATTGAATGGAAAATGACTCAATTAGTTTTTGTAAAATCGTGGGATTGTTTTTGTCCTCGGACGAAATTGAATGTGAAGGTTGGTGAATTTTAAATGAAAACGGTTTTAAAAATAGCAGAGAAAACCTAAAGTTACCTATACACACAAAAATCAAGGCAAACATTCGCGTTTTTGTTTCACTGTGGAGACATGGCTTTGTTCTCGTGTACAAAATGGTTAGAAAGTCGAGCACGTTTTTCAAAATGCTCCTATTTTAACCACAATTATTTTCCTGGGTTCAAATTTCGACCCAATATACCCTATATTATACCCTAACCCAAACACTTACCCTATAACCCACATTCTAACCCTAGTTTTTGAGTAATTTAAGTACAATCCAAAAATCTAATTCGTGAAATTCCTAATGGAGACCTATTCATCTATAGAAATTACCCTTTTGAGACCTTTTCACTCCCATTGCCCCCATTGTGTTCAAGTCTCCAGAGGGTACCGCATTTCGCACCATACTTGGTTGTTATTTAGGCCAGCAGACCCGTATAGGGTACACCGTACACGTACCCTAGCCAAACAGACAAGATGTCGAGTTGCATTCAGTATTTATAGGTTTAACAATGAAAGTATTTATTCACAAAATGTCTATCTTGCCCCAGTGCTTAAAGTCTAAACCTTACCAAATTAAGATTACACATTTTACCATCCAGTCGGTTAAAGGGATCGTATACGTTTGGTAATTACTCCAAAAATTAATGGCAATAAAAACTTACTTGGTAAGAAGTAGAGCAGCTTTGGATAGTATAATGCATTTTTAGTAGTATAAATACTGCGGTTATGGAAAAAGATATCACTTTTTATCCCCAAAAATTTGAATCTGAGAAGCGTTTCTAGTGACGTTTCTCGTAGTGTGTATTCCAATGCAGATTATTCTTCCTGCGTGGACATAACCGCTCCAGATTTTCGGCAATATCTCAAAATCGCTACACCTTTTGAAATATTTTTTTCACAGGTTAGTTTTATGGTATACATCTATAACTAAATGTACATGTATATAGGATTGAAACAAACAGTGGGTTCCAATTGCCAAACGTATATGATCCCTTTAAGCATTCCCACGTAGACTTTGTACATACAATTCTTTATGGAGACATTTTCTTTAGAATTTCCTCATGGAGACCCGTTCATAATGTTTCCCTCTATTGTTTGTCGGTCTCCAAAGAGTACTGAACTTAGAAACGCGAGTAACTCGCATAATTATGGATACATCTGCCGTGTCGCCAACCGCTCTAAATAATTCGGGCGCGTCAATATATTACGTTTCTCAGCTGGTCGTGTTTTTACTCGAATACAAAATTAATTATCGCATCCTTTCACGTTCTGACAAGTAAACAAAGCGGCGGGTATAAGGCGAGTTTGATGTGCCCTTCCAGGCGCAGGCGCAGGCGCAGGCGCAGGCGTATATATAATTGGGATGGATCAAAGTCAAACAAATTGTTTGTCCTATACACTGATAATTGTTCTCCCTGTAAGACTTGTAACTGGCCTTCAATAGGTCGGGTTAATAATAATATCTTAACAAGTTATTCGAGTACAAAGATAGAGCGCTGATATGACATTTAATCCAAAATAGAGATATCTCTATTATTATTAATAGAGATATCTCTATTTGTAATAGAGATATCTCTATTTGTAATAGAGATATCTTTATTATTAATAGAGATATCTCTATTTGTAATAGAGATATCTCTATTTGTAATAGAGATATCTTTATTATTAATAGAGATATCTCTATTTGTAATAGAGATATCTCTATTTGTAAAAGAGATATATCTATTACAAATAGAGATATCTCTATTAATAATAGAGATATCTCTAATAATAATAGAGATATCTCTATTAGAAAGGAAATAGAGGTATCTCTATTAATAATAGAGATATCTCTATTATTAATAGAGATATCTCTATTAGAAATAGAGATATCTCTATTATTAATAGAGATATCTCTATTAGAAATAGAGATATCTCTATTACATGTATTAATAGAGGTATCTCTATTACAGGAAATAAATGTTAACTTTGTACGTCCGAAATAGAGATATCTTTATTGTTAATAGAGATATCTCTATTTGGAATAAATGTCAACTATGCACGCCATAGATATGAGTTAGGCATCGATCGCTCTCGTTTGTGATTCATATACACGTTTGGTTGTTATATATGCCGTAAGGTACACCGTACACGTACCCTAGCCAAACAGTCAAGATTTCGAGTTGCATTTGCGAAGGGGATTTATCTTAATTTTTAGTACAACACAGACGGCAGACGTTTCTCAAAACGATTTGACATTACTTTGAAATGGCAGAGACTGTATGATATTTACAGAATTTGGTTCACGTCGTGAACAAAAGTTGGACCGAATTTATGCCAAGGAAACAATTGCGTAATAATTTATTCATTTTAAATATATACATTTACAGACGGGACGGAATTGTGACTACAAGGCTGAAGCCGGTCGCTACTTTTGAAAGAAAAACAAGTTTGAACAGAAAACCCTCAAACTGAACAGCACCGTTCTGAAATGACATCGCACCAACAGCACCCTCATTATTTTGTCCGAGAAAAAAAGAAAGATTAAAGGGATCGTATACGATTGGTAATTAGAACCCATTGTTTGTTTCAATCCTATATATAGTTATACCATAAAACTAACCTGTACAAATTTAAAGGCGATTTTGAGATATTGCCGAAAATCTGGAGCGGTTATGTCCACGCAGGAAGAATAATCTGCATTGGAATACACAATCTGAGAAACGTCACTGCAGTAACGCTTCTCAGATTCAAATTTGTGGGAATAAAAAGTGATATCTTTTTCCATAACCGTATTACTTCGAAGTGAAAAGTTTCTAAAAATCTAACTATCCAAAGCTGCTGTACTTTTTACCAAGTAAGTTTTATTGCCATTAATTGTTTGAGTAATTACCAAACGTATACGATCCCTTTAACCGACTGGATGGTAAAATGTGTAATCTTAAGTTGCTAAGGTTCAGACTACTTCCCTGTGGGCATACTGTGATCACGTTGCAATCATTAGACGCGCGATCTAGCCCTATAGTGTTCTGAAGATTTTGCAGCACGTACGTGCTTCACTCCAACTTTTGAACCGCTACTCTGCCTCAAATTTCCTGAAACTCGATCCCCAAACACTGTGATATGTATAACTGCAGAGTGAGCGGCTCAACTCAACCGTGTGACACATGCTATATCTGATGGCAAACCACCATTACGGAAACACACGAGCAATTCTCTTGTTTCAACCCAACCGATCTATATTCTGCTTTTCATTTTTCATCGACTGTGATTTTTTCATTTTTTTTCATTTTAATTTTATTGAGCGATACAATTCATACAATACCATTTTTTTTTTTTTTAATATCTCTACATTTTTAGTGTCACGCAAAGATAGGATTCCGTATTACGCAACATATGAAACATTCCAAATACCATCTTTGACCGAATATCATAAAGGGATTACGATATTTTGGACACGTCCAATGTATTCCCCCAGCCTTCCAAGGATGGCTTTGGACGCTCTCATTCAAGGCGTTAGACACATTTCATTTCGTTAAAACACATTTCATATAACCACTTTCTAATTAGGCCTAATTCTTTGTGGGAAACAAGGCACTTTCTGGCATACGCGTACGTATAACATTATAAAGGAGAGGGAAGGAGAAGGAAGGGGAGGGGAGGGGGGGGGGGGGGGGGGGGGGGGGGTTAAACGGGGCAACTCCCCCCCCCCCCCCCTTACTTCTTAGTCAAATGCTGTAGGGATTTATCCAGTTATGAGTGAACATAAAAAGGCATGCATTCTGGTATACAAATCGTCATATCACAGTAATGGTTTAATGAATAATAATTTTAGTTCCTATATAGCGCTTTAGACTCCCACAATGTGGGTGTATCAAAACGCTTTACATTATTACCCCGGTCATTGGGCCCATGAAACATTCCAAATACCATCTCAGCTCTCTGGGGAGTATACAGCTCGATGCTGCCATTTTGGCGCAAAGTAACTAAATTCAACCACAATAACCATCTCTGCACTGTACCCAATTTACTCCTGGGTGGAGAGAAGCAATGAGTGATCTGACAAAGTGCCTTGCCCAAGGGCACACGTACCATAGTCCCAGGCTGGACTCGAACCCACAACCTGTAGCTTTACCTACATATTACAAATTCAATGCTCCAGACCACGAAGCCACGGCACTATAGTGGTGAATACTTCAATACTTCAAAAATACTACAAAATATGCACAAACCTTTTCGAAATTTACTTTTTACAAAATTCCTTTAGACACTTGCATGAGAAAATGTAGGCCGTAAGCATTTCACTTTCCTCGGAGTGACACACCTTTGCCACAATTTGGTTTTGTTTAAAATTGGCTTAAATTCGCGTTTTTAATTCGCAAGGACGGAGTTTGTGCGGTGCTTCACTACACTCTTCACCTATGCCGATAACGAACTCCGTGAAAACACTCACATGTACATCGATGGCACGTACACACGTATTATCGCATCAAGAGGGACTTCGGGTCCAGATTTGCGAAGATTTACCCAAGGATTTACCCCGTGATCTGTCGGTCGCACGCGCTGCATGCAACCCCCAAGGTTTGTCCACCAGTGGTCACATTGCTTTTCTTTGTTTAACACCTGGGGTATCCAGCCCCAAATCCAGAAATCATTGGTTCAGAATCTCTTCCTAATTCCTCCGTTGCTCCCGCGACTTTTATTTTCTCCGAAAATCTGTCACCTTGGCATTTTCCTCGCCACTGACAGACGGGGGACATAGCGCCGTTGTATTTACAAACTGTCCTTTCCTATGATACTGTATACGGCGGAAATTCCAGCCCGACCAATCACGGAATGAGGCTTCCAGGACTTCCAGATGTTTTGTATAGGATCATGTGACATTTGTCTTGGAATCACATCCAATCAAAAGTCGACTCACCGAGGCAGTGTCTACTCGTTGAGTCTATACGAACTCGCGCGATTGCGCAGCTAGAAAAGAAAGCACTCTTAAGCCAAAACAAATCGAAAGTTATTTACCTGCGAAATTAGGTTCGAAATTAGTTCATGCGAATACGCCCATGCCGTATTAGGCTGTTTCACAAAGAAAAGAAAAACGAAGTACATATAAAAGAAAGAAAATGGCATGTTTCTTTCTATTTGGTAGTTTGTTTATTGTTTTTACATTTCAGATCAAATGGAAAATAATGCTTCAACTTGAAATACCCAAATGGATACGCTAAGCCTCCCAAGCTCACTTAACATTTGTGTTGCTATAAACTATTGTGTTTCTCCTTGTTCGCTTGTTTTACCCTACCGCACGCTACACCCCCCCCCCCCCCCAACCCCCTTCCTTCCCTTCCCCGCCTAAGTTAACAAGCTAAATTGGATGTCTTATTTCTTAAAGGTATTATGTTTCGAACAACAACAGTTGACATAGGCCTATTCGTTCTTTTCCATATACACGCACAATATTTTTGTTCCCAAAGGGCAAAACTGAGAAGATTTAGATTTAGCTAACCGAACTGAAATAAACGACATCATGGAACCCAAGGGGCAAAACCATAGAGCTATATTAAATTACTCGAGCGCCGGCTCGATGCACAAAGTGATGCGAGCTAGCTGGGCGCATCCATGTTTGTGCACAAACCTATGGATACCTCAAAAACTTTTACGGCTTCTGTACGACTATTTGCATATCTGCGTTTGTAATCTATACAGTGCGTTACCGCAGCCGATTATACGCCCCAAACCCAAAACGAATGATTAGTAAATGAGCGCAAATGCGTGTGCGTATCCGCGCGCTGCAGATGATTTTGCCTTGACTTTTTAAGTTTGCGTCTGTTCTACTTGCCCGCGCGTTGCATTTAGAGTACACTTTCAAAATTAAATTCTTCTATTTGTATTATGTTCTACAACACGCACATGAATTCAAAATGTCTGCGCGCAGAATGGATTCAAAGTATCTCCGCGCGTAAGAATGAAGAGTTAGCGCTCTAGTAATTTAATATAGCTCTATGGGCAAAACATACTATAATACTATTCCGCTTACTTTTACAAAGTTTCAAAAATGGATGGGTTAGGGAATTCATGTTTTATAGTATTGGTTTTCCCGGCTGTTTTAAAACATTTATACAAATTCACCAACTCACTTGGGGTGCGTTCGTTTAGCTCACCCGGGGCGCCCCGGGTAAGCCCCGCGCCGTTCTTTTAGCTCTGACGTGTACTCGTGGCTAGGCACGGGTAAGCCACCAGAAACCCTGCTCCCGTAGCAGGGTCTTTGGTGGAATGACGTCACACGCATGCGTAGTCGAGTCGACGACGTCTAGGGCAGCGTAAAGATGGCGGAAAGGTAAATATTTTGTTGCAAAATATTCCGATTTTTTATTTATTTTGTAGGTTTTTTTGAAATGCATGCAACTAAAAAATACAACCATGCAGAACATTTAGTGCGAAAACACGAGTGCGTTCGATTAGCTTCCCCTCGTGCCATCCCCCGAGTGTTAACCCTAACTCCCCCGGGTAAGCTAAACGAACGCACCCACAATAAGCCATTTGCACGTGACCCCGAGTTAAATTTGAATAACATCTTGTACATTGACTTGCTAACACTAGCTGGGCACCGTTGAACTTTAAATTCTCCAGACCAAAGACACTGTTGCCATATCACATGATTCGGGGCAAGCTCTTGCATAGTTACGTAACAGACGTAATTAATAGTGATAATTTGCATACGCACTCACCCTGCCCCCCCCCCCCCCCCCCCCCAAAAAAAATGCCTTGGATTCGCGAAGAATAGTAAAGAAAAACATAAAACTCGAAAAAACTAAAACGTCAAGGCTGTGAATAAAACTGCCAGTAATTAGACTCCACATGGGTCGCCAGTACAGTACACATGTACAATGTACATCCAGTATGTACAATGCAGCTATCACTGTTAATACGTTGCAGATACAGCACAGCCTTGCACTCAAGGCTATTAGTAATCATGTTATTGGCCTGCAAGTCCCAGCATAGAAGACCAAAACGCTTATAGTCTCGTTCACCAATTGCTTTTGATTAGCAATGTCCAGACCAGCAGACCACTGCGATTCTGCTGTTTGCCTGTCTAAAGTTGCTTTCCGAGAAAGTATCCAGAATGAACGGTGGGGACTACTTTAATCAGACAGAGATATCAAGGTATGCTTTACGGGGAAGCAATACATCGTGCTCGCTTTGGGGACGGAAAGTGGAATCTTTACGTATATTAAATGGTGAAATATGCCTTAGGGGCGTCCTTCTGATCGGGCTAATGTTTAACTATTGGAAAGATTTATGACCAAGAGACTATTGTTCAGGGCCGATATTCATAAAAACCTGCTAACTTAACAGCAAACTAGGCCTTAGCAGCCTGCACAATCCGTAGCTTGCTGCTCCGTGGTTACCAACTAATTTTGTATTCATAAAACCTTGCTAAGAATGTTACCAGCTGGGACATCAGGCAAGTTGCCAGCTAGTGACTCAGATCAACTTTAATGGCAGTTAACTTAGCAACCATTTAAGCTTAGCAAAGTTTTATGAATATCACTTAGCTTCCAACTAGGCTTAGCTGTCAACTAGGGGTCATTTTAACAGCCAACTAAGCTTAGCCGGCTTTTATGAATATTGGCCCAGGTTTTTTTTTTTTTTTTGGGAGGGGGGGGCTTGCTGCTGGTCGAAAGTACGAGGGGTCATAGAGAAACGAGAGACTCACGGAGGATGGAAGATCAGCAGTTATAAGAGAAGAATGTAAGATAAGTACTTTGCAGTAACATCATGTGGTAATTTTCTTCAGTGGGATGTGTGGTTTCTAAATTCGATACCCTGTATGTTCTGAAATAAGCCGGAGGGAACTCGACGTTTCGGACAGTATGCTCTGCCCGTCGTCAGGAGCTGTTGGGCGAAAGTACGAGGGGTGATTGATAGAGAAACGAGAGACTTACGGAGGGTGGAAGATAAGCAGTCCAGAGAAGAATGTAAGATAAGTACTTTGCGGTATAACATCATGTGGTAATTTTCTTCAGTGAGATGTGGGGTTCTGAAAACAAAAGGAGGGAACTCGACGTTTCGGACATTATGCTCTGCCCGTCGTCAGGAGACTGAGGGCTTCCAACGGTGAAGCGGGGTTAGAAGGGGCCTGAAAGCAATAAAGCGTATCAACGGCGCACCAAGAATGTTGTGTTAGGGGGGCTCAAAGAAAACTTTACTCTCACAAATCAACTAGGCCTACTATTATGTATGTAGGCCTACTAATATGTATTTCGCGATCGCGAAAAACCCCAAAACAAACATAAGAATCACTGCCCTACGCCGGTTGAAAAGAATATCGTTTTCTTGCTTTTCTCATCATCCATTGTTGTAAAACCTCGGACAGGTCAGTTAAACAATATTTACTATAAAATACAACCCCCCCCCCAAAAAAAAAAAAAAAAAATCCACTCAATCATAATAATTTAAACAATTACCAATGGTGTATCCTACCTTTAAATATATCGATAAAGACATTTTCGTTTTTTGTTGTTTTTTTTTCTATTTAGTTTTGCCGATTTATACCCAGAGAGGGTATTATGCCTGGGAAGAAAAATGGGAATAGAGTAACAACAGGTTATGTGGTGTAAAAAGGTCCGTTTCATGACGTTAAATAAATCTTTTAGAGTGGGCAGGATAGGCAAAACAGAGGAACTAAGTTGAAACAAACGGAACGTATACTTAAAATGTGGATCGGTAGATATCAAGAAAAGAAATAGTTTTGGGAAAGTAAGTTTCACAGTACAAGTATATTTTATTTAAATAACAATAATTGTCTATAATATTGCAAGACTGACAATTTGTGAAATTGTGATCGCGCTATATCCCAGTTTTAATATCCCAGTCGCGAAGATTAGTCACACAATTCTGAATGTATTTGAATTCTAGACTCCCCGTGAGCTTTAGGCCTACTGACTAGGGACCGTGAAATGAATGAAACATTTGACATTACTTTGTAAATTGTTCGTAGCTATATAGCTCACAACTGTTTTCAAAATAAACTTTGTCAAAGCCGTGATATGTCCTGACAACTGAGGGCGCAGTTGGTGCGATGCCACTTTGGGCCAAACACTTCAGGCAACTTCCAGCAGGGTCGAGATAGCAAGCATGTGACGATCCTAAAGATCGGATGGGACGTAAAGTTGTATAGGTCCCGCGTGTTGTATAATGTGTGTAGATATCTTTCTCATTATAACATTATAAAATTGTATAATGCACGTAAAAGAACCCAGAACACTTATCGCTAAGAGAAGGGGTTTGCCCCGGTGTTCCTGGCTGACACAGCCTCTGTCTACGGGGTTCTTCTGGCTTACGAGCTACAGTGCCTTGAACGCCTTTGAAAGATCCTTGGTTTCATTACCAGAAAATAATAATAATAAAATAATAAGATAATTATCCCTCACGTCAAGCAAGTTAACAGTTTGCAGCACACTTGTGCCAAGAGTTCTACTTGGACACAGATATAGGTTAAAAAACAAAGAATCCCGAGTGAGCACGATCAACAATTACTGACCGCGAGGCTTTGATTTGAGCCGTCTTTAAAGGGATCGTATACATTTGGTAATTGGAACCCACTGTTTGTTTCAATCCTATATAGTTATAGATATATACCATAAAACTAACCTGTAAAAATTTCATTTCAAAAGGTGGTAGCGATTTTGAGATATTGCCGAAATTCTGGAGCGGTTTTGTCCACGCAGGAAGAATAATCTGCATTGGAATACACACTCTGAGAAACGTCACTGCAGTAACGCTTCTCGGATTCAAATTTTGGGGGATAAAAAGTGATATCTTTTTCAATAACCGCAGTACTTCGAAGTGAAAAGTTTCTAAAAATGCATTATCCAAAGCTGCTCTACTTCTTACCAAGTAGGTTTTTATTTCCATTAATTTTTGGAGTAATTACCAAACGTATACGATCCCTTTAATGTTCCTGAGAGGAGATATAGACGCAAATAGGTGGATTGGCCACAAAAACAGAGGGAGTATCATGCACTGTGGCCGTTTTCCAAACCCTAGCTTAGGCTCCGTTTCCGGATCCATTACGATTGCAAAACTTCATGAACGAAACCAAAGACGGAAATGACGCTGGGGTTTGAAAAAAACCGGCCATGGTATGTGCATGAAGAAGAAGGGAAGCACACATCGCTGAAATTACAATAAAATGAGTAAAATGTAAGCGCTATGTGGCTAAATTATAGCAACAGCGATGACGTTTAGCGCAGTGCATGACGGGGACAAGAGGGGTCACGTGAGTCACAGTGGAATTGCCCATACTATTCGTTCTCACGACGTCTGATCAAATAATAGTTGTAACTGCTAATCGGTGCATTAAGATACGTTTAACTGTATATCATTAAACACGACGATTGTTGACTTTAGTGGTGAACAGGTAGCCTGAATATAGTTTCGATTTACCAACTGGCCAAGGTTCGATCAAGAACATGTATAGCTTTCAGTCAAACCAGGGATGTAGTCGAGTCCATCACAAGTCCCTGTGTGTCCCTGCAAGTCCATCACAAGTCCTCCAGTTCCAATTCATACCACAAGCTATTCAAATGAGCTTTGACAAAAGCATTCCTTTTGTCATTGTTCATCCAGTTACTTGTGACTGCCCTTATGAAAAACATTGTGAATGGCTTCACGAAAGGACTTGTGAACGGACTTGCAGGGACTCGACTACAACTCCGAGTCAAACCAAGAGACTATCAGAAACAACTAACAGAACAAAACTAAATTTAGGAACCTGTTTAATGCTGAAACGTTACACCAAAAACATGCCAATCAGACGCTTTCCCAACGTTCTCAATCGAATGATTCGAACCGGGTACGGGTAGGATTTCCCCTTCTTCTTATCGTGTCCACACACACTAGATATTGTGTTTCAGCCAGAACTGGACACATTTCCTGGCAGTATTATTGTACTCTGCTAGGTCCTCAGGTGTGCATTCTTGCTCCAGTAGGGGACATCTCAGGAGGTGCTCCATAGTTTGTGGCTCCATATGAGGGTTCCCCCCTCAGTGACAGTATACGTGAGATTGTTCAAAGGTAGGATACACCAACTTTTACTACCGAATTATTTAGAAATATCTTACTTATTTGAAAGTAAATAATGCATCCAGCAAAATAATAGGCACTTGGGAAGACAATCCCATAGGGAAGTACACAAGCTTAAAACAGTCCTAACTTGTTTACCCTAACCCTTTTCTCTAAGATCTTCGAGATTTATGCTATTCAGACCAAAATCTGTCGTTCTAAAGCAAAAATAACTCCCAGGTATCGTTTTTTAGGGTAGCTAGACACTTAGGGAGACACTGAATGTCTCCCTAGGTGTCAATGTCTCTTTAGTACCTAAAAACTTACGCTAATTTGTCTCCCCAAGTGCTCATTTTAGTAAAATAGAATATTTATAGTGCGGCGGTATCCGTCATTAATGACGCTCATACTACTATGAGCGTCATTAATGACGGATACCGGATAGCGCATAACAATAAAAAACAGAACACATAGGACAACAAAAGGTTAAACATGTGTGCTTTTAGTGCAAATTTTAAGTCAGAGAGACTTGTAAGTAAGCGGATGGCCTGGAGAAGTTTGTCCCAAAGGAATGAACTAGCATGTAAAAGTGATCTATCTCCCCAATATTGGTGGTACGTGGAACTATTATTATTATTATTATTATTATTAATATTTTCTGGTAATGAAACCAAGGATCCTTCAAAAGTGCTCAAGGCACTGTAGCTCGTAAGCCAGAAGAAACCCGTAGAAAGAGGCTGTGTCAGCCAGGAACACCGGGGCAAACCCCTTCTCTTAGCGATAAGTGTTCTGGGTTCTTTTACGTGCATTATACAATTTTATAATGTTATAATGGGAAAGATATATACACACATTATAAATTATACAACACACGGGACCTACAACTTTACGTCCCATCCGAAGGACGAAGCAATAGTGGTTTAATTGCCTTGCTTAAGGACACACGTGTCCCGGCCGGGATTCGAACTCACGCTCTGTGGAACAGAAAACACACGCTCTTAACCACTCGGCCACGACACTCCACTATCAGCTGGCAAGCACTGGAAGAGCGAAGGTAACGAGTGCCATGTTGCTTCAATTTAATTAAATTGCTGTTGTATGATTGTATAAAAAATGGTTGCGCTAGATATCCAGTAATTGTTCCGAGAAATAGATTTGGGAAAAACAATGCAAGATCGCCAGACGGCGATCGCGGACAAAACAAGAACAACATAAGAACCACTGCCCGACGCCGGTGGAATACGAACGCCGTTTGTTCTTGCTTTTTTCGGCATCCATGATAGAAAACTTCGAATAGGTCAGTTAAACGATAATACTATAACAATACAACCCCCAAATCCACCTATTCATGATAATTCAAACAATTACCAATGATGTATCCTACACCTTTAAAGGTAGGATACACCATTTGCAGATATCATACAAATTTACTTCCGAATTATTAAGAAATATCTAACTTATTTTAAAGTAAATAATTATTGTAGGCATCCATCAAAATGATTGCCCTAGATATAATGTAATTGTTCCGAACAAAATTAATTGTATAAACCAAAATTCATGATCGCCGGACGGCGATTGCGAAAAAAACAAAAACCACTTAAGAAAAACTGCCCGCAACCATGATTGTAAAACTTTAAACAGGTCAGTTAAACGATATTTACTATGAAATACAACCCCCCAAATCTACCCATTCATAATAATTCAAACATTTACCAATGATGTATCCTATACCTTTAAACAAGCGATGATTGGGAGCAACATTTAAGGAATCTGCGATTCGAGGCACGTTTCGCACGTGTACGTGGTTTACCGCAGTTCATGTGAGAAACAAATTGCGACGACAACATTGATTTGGGCCACGAAGGGAAGTCACTGTGAACGTAATCAGTGAGATATGGCTAGACACCCCAGTTATGTGTGCTGAATCCATCAATTTTATATGGATTTTCACACACCTTAGGGGGCTCGGGTTAGGGTTATAATGCTCCAAGGGAAAGCGTGATCAGAATTGGCAAAATATAGCAGACAGGTCTTCTTGAAAGGCACTGGTGTATCCGGTCTTTTGTAATTAAAGATACAAATAGACATGATCATAGGCTGAGGATGTGACCGTGACTGTTGAGGGTATATTGGTACATTCGCAGTGCAGCAAAGTTATGTAAGAGAATACACTACACATGTGGACAAGTCGTTAATGTTTGTCGAGGCCGGTGATAGTCGAGTTGCGGTGCATAATACGCTATAGCGCGCTCCCCTCCCCTGGGCCCAATTTCATAGCGCTGCTTATCAGTTAGCGGAAAAGTTGTGCTAACTTTAGCAGAAAAATTTGCTAACCTTAAGCGCTATTTCACGGCGTTTTTGTGCTAACGTTTGCGCGCGCATGGAGATTCTACTGTTACGTCACTGATTTAAGCAAATTTTACCGCTAGGTTAAGCGTGCCTTTTGCTGCGCTTACTGCTCACGGTCTCCATGAAATAGACGGAGGCTCGATTAGCAGAAAATCGTGTGCTTAGCAGCGCTATGAAATTGGGCCCTGATCGAAGACTGCTCTCGCGAGATCACTGCTCTCTCGCGAGGCTGCTGGCTCTCGACTACAAATGAGACCGAAGCCGCGCAGAGAGCAGTAGTCTCGCAGGGGGCCAGCAGTCTCGCGAGAACATCGCCCGTGTCGTTAGGATTCGTGGAGAGAGTTTGAACGCCATCACCGCGACAAACATTTAACGACTTGTCCACAAGTCCAAGAATACACTCGCAAGTGTGGATTCGTAATTACGAATTTACTCGGCGCTTCGCGCCTTGTGAATTCGGTATAGGAGAATACACGAGAAAGTGTGGAATCGTAATTACGAATTCACGAGGCGCAAAGCGCCGAGTGGATTCTTAATTATACGAATCCACACTTGTGAGTGTATTCTCTGACTTAAACCATTGCGTCAACTGTCATCCAGTTGAGTGGACATGAAAATGAATGAAGTGGGTTATTATGGCCATGTATTAATAATATAAACGTATTAATTTACGTGCAGGGTTTCTCGAGGATCTTACGTATACCAACAACCATGCACAATAACCATCTCTGATCTTACATGTACCCATTTATTCCTGGGTGGAGAGAAGCAACGAGTGACGAAGTGCCTTGTGCGTTCACAAAATTTCCCCTCAGAATAAATGAGATGTGACAGTCGGTCCGGGAAAAAAATATGTTTCAGGCTGCACAGTTGAAAAAAACTACTTTTCTAATTGAAGGAATATGTAGGCAAAAGTACAGTACATACAGGGCATAATATACCATTCAGCATACCGTCTTAAAGATAGCTTTCAGTGCAGTTATGTCAATTTGAAATAGATAATCAAAAGAAACAAATATACCCATGTTTAGTTATATCGAATAATAATACTTCGCAAATAATACTTCACAATCGAGCCGTGATTTTCTTTTGAAGGCTCCGAGTTTTTCTCCAGCAACGAGACCACTAATTTCTCGAAGCTGAAGCCCACCATGACAGAGTGCAATTGCTTTATTTCGCATTTAAGTTTTACATTCTTATAGACAGCTCAATTCGAGTAACATTGAAAGCAATATCGTGCATACATAACTCGATGCATCGTATTTCATTGCACAGAAGACAACAAGCCATATTTAGATTACATTGTGTGTGTAAAACGCGAGGCATTTACGGGTAAAGGGATCGTACACGTTTGGTAATTGGAGCCCACTGTTTGTTTCAATCCTATATAGTTATAGATATATACCATAAGACTAACCTGTACAAATTTCATTTCAAAAGGTGGTAGCGATTTTGAGATATTGCCGAAAATCTGGAGCGGTTATGTCCACGCAGGAAGAATAATCTGCATTGAAATACACAATCTGAGAAACGTCACTGCAGTAACGCTTCTCAGATGTAAATTTTTGAGGATAAAAAGTGATACCTTTTTCCATAACCGCAGTACTTCTAAGTGAACAGTTTCTAAAAATGCATTATACTATCCAAAGCTGCTGTACTTCTTACCAAGTAAGTTTTCATTGCCATTAATGTTTGGAGTAATTATCAAACGTATACGATCCATTTAAGCGATGACGTGTTTCTTAGAAAATAACGTCAACTGATTATAAATTTGTTAATTATACCGTTGAATAAAATTGAAGGACTTAATTGCAAAGGCGGTATACCCTCGTCTGGCGTCTGCCAACCAGAAGCAGATCGCAGAATCATGGCGTAAATAAAACACAGGTGCAAGCTAACCATAAAAATCAAGAATGAATTATTGATAATCACATTATAAGCGGTTACTTAAAGACAAAGACCGCAGCCTGCTAGACAACAAATTAAATCGAATATATCTCTTGAATTGTCTGCCACTTTTTTCTGACGTCATACCGATAGGCATTTGCAGTGACCATGAAATTGCGGTCGACGTTTCAAAAAGGTTAGGGGCCTATTTAGGCGGTGAAATAATACTGGGGCTCTATACAGAAGACGTGTTTTTTTTCGATCTCTTGAATAATATAAACAATGGCAGTTCTCTGTGCTCATGGTAATATATACGACCGAGGATCTAAACACAAAAGAGAACAAATATAACTAAGAATCATCGGACTACCGTTTCTTTGTCAAAGTTGGTTCTCGGTCAAAAGTGTACAATAAGTCTATGGGGAAAGGTTATAGTACAGGAACAAAGGGAAACACAATAGGGGATCATCGGTCGTTATGGTAAAACACGAGTAGGCCCTATGTGTAATTGGTTGGGGTTTTCTGTGTTAAATTTATCGGCACGTCAAAGCAGGTTTTAGTAACTTAGGACAGATTTGATTTTGTTTTTTGTTTTTAAGGAAAACAATGCCAACTGGATTTTAAAAGCTCATGAATTTTACAGATAACGTCTCCCCAGTCAGCAACCTGTCCATTATTTAAATTAGCATACATAAATATTGATGACGTTTCGATCAAAAAACCTTCTGAAGCCGAGCGCGCAATTTAATGATAAAAAACACTTATTAAAAACTGTAAGGCCTGCCAATGTAAACATGCAAATAAGTTAAGAGGGCCTAATATTTCGATCTTAACAAGATCTTGTTAAGATCCAAATATTAACTTATTTGATTTGTATATTTCAGGTCATTCCAGCCAGTCAGTAGTTTGCAGCAGTTTTAATCTTATTCATGCAGATGTATTCGTTAAAGTAGAGTATATTCCTTCAGAATTCTTTCAGAAAAGAAACCTTAACTTTAATGTTGCCAATTCTCAGATGATGGCTGAATGAAAAGAAACAAATAATAAACGTGGTAGACGAGGCCTATCGATGTGGCCTTTTTGTTTCAACTCATCCTGTATATACAATTAACGACATGCACCCGAGGTCTAAACCATTAGGGTGATGAACATGAGAAATGTCACAACGGTTCACACATTAAACCTACCCCGTTCAGTCTTCAATAATTCAGGTTGACATTTGTTCCTACAGGAACGACTCCGTGGTTTTCATTGGTCATATCGCATCGCTCAAGAGGACAAATTTAGTCGATTGGGGTTTTCACGATTGGTCGGCGTTTGAGTAAAGTTGCGGCCGGGGGGCGTGTTTTCTGTCGACCCACGGGTCTGGGAATTGCTGGTTACTACATACATAAATATTCATGAGCAAGTTGGAGCGCCTCATTGGCCGATTCCGATCCGCCGCGCGTCCGGAAAGCAAAAATGATACGCAGCCATGTGACGTCATCCCAGTCAGTCTCCAGCTCGCTGCCGTGTGGTATTCTTTTCTAGTAGCACCAAAAATTTCCTCTGGAACCCACCTCATAGACATGTAGTCTGTAGCATGTAATCTTTACGGAACCAGTCTCAGTAGCTTTACTAGATTTCCGTCATTGACTAGACTGACGAAAAACTTATTTTGTGTTGAATAAAGACGCAAAATTGAGGCCGTTATTGACAAGGCAGTAAATATTTATGAGGTGTAGTAAAACAAATACATGGTTTAGATCAGCTCCGCTACCGCAGGCTCCGCTTCGCGTCAGGAATGAGTCGAGCCGAACTACACCTCGAGACCAGTAATTCTAACTACTTTCCCTCAGCTCAATCCATGCTGTATATATTACATTCCTTCCAATCTGTTCATGGGTAGGCCTATTTCCGTAAATTAGGGACCCATTGAAATTTGCTGTCCCTCTTACAAAACAGCGAACATTTTGAAAACCAACATAGCACAATAAAAGTATGTATTCAGATCATTCTAACTGGATAGGAATACAGCAAGTGATTACCTTTTTCAATTGTACAAGTTACAAAGTGTTAAACCAAACGATAATGATTTTACGATGAAGAATGTTGTTAGCTCCACGTGTAATGAAACACCAAAGACTAATAGCCTCTAACACATTTTAAAATTGAGTTTGGAGTAGTGTTGTTTAGTTAAAATGTATCAAACATAAATTGAAGTAGAGCTGATGTGCTTGACGAAGCACGAATATCAGCCTAATACTAGTCGTTTGAAAGGTTTGTGATGTGAACCGACTCGCACTGACCACCACTCCCAAATTGCAAAAGCATCTGACCAAGTTTGACTGAAATCAGCTAAAATAGAAGAAAATACATTTTATATGCTTTAATACAATGACTTCTACTGACCATTAGATGACCATTGGCCAAAACAATTAGATCAAGGCTGTAGGAGAAGCATTTCTTTATTTTGAAAAAAATACCCCTAATGACCATCAGGTTACGAAAGGCCAAATTCTGACCCCTACTGACCATTAGGTGACCATTGGCCAAATTAATTGGACCCAAACTGTGGGACAAGAAGCATTTCGTATTTTTAAAGAAAATGACCCCTGCTGACCATTAGGTGACCATTGTACACCCTATATGAGGCTTGGTCCCGAGATATAACCGACCAAGCTTGACATGAATTGAATCCAAACTTTGGGAGAAGCAGCAGTTCCTAATTTTGAAGAAAATGACCCCTACTGACCATCGGGTGACCACTGGCCAAATTCCGTCTGTGAACGACTTTTATGAGGCTTGGTCCAGAGATGTAACTGACCAAGTTTGACAATAATTGGACCAAGGCTGTGAAAGAAGAAGCATTTTGTAAATTTGAAGAAAATGATCACTAGTGATCACTAGGTGACCTTTTACGACCATTGGTGGTTACTACAGATATGACTTGGGTCAAGGAATATCCTGTCCAAATTTAACTGAAATCGGTTAAGAAATTTGGGAGATATTGTATTTTTTTTGTGAGCGTTTGCCCGAAGAAAGAAAGAAAAAAAGAAAGAAAGAAAGAAAGGCGACGAATACAATATATCAGCCTGCTGATTGTAGGTCAACTCGCCCCCTGACTGACTCGCCCCTTACCTACTCGCCCCTTTCCAACTCGCCCCCTGACCGACTCGGCCCCTGACCGACTCGCCCCTTACTAACTCGCCCGCTGACCGACTCGCCCCCTGGCCGACTCGTCTCCTGACCGACTCGCCCCCTGACCGAGTAGGTAAGGGGCGAGTCTGTCAGGGGGCGAGTTGACCTGACACCAGCCTGCTTCGCACGGCTGATATAATTACAAGTTGCCTTGCAACAAACCATAATTATATCAGCCGTGCGAAGCAGGCTGATATATTGTATTCGTCGCCTTTCTTTCTTTATGTCAGCCGTGCGAAGCAGGCTGATATATTGCAATCGTCGCCTTTCTTTCTCCCTTTCTTTCTTTCTCGCGGTTAGTCGTGTGTTAGAAGAGCTCCGTTTTTTTTCTCTAGTTTCTCGTTGCTTCATGGCGTCAAGTTTTATACCATATTGTTTATTATTCTCCATAAAATACCATAAGCCCCCTCGGATTCTTCTATTTTAATGTTTTTTGTGTGAATTTTTACGATATCTACTTCTGTCTTCTAGTTGTTTTCAGTGCATTGGCTGGCCATTATGGCAACTTGGCTTGAACAAATCTTCTGGTCTCGATGAACTAAGTTCTGAATTTTTTTCCAGTGTTTCTGGCTCCTATTTAAAACTGATTTGTTTTCCGTTCTCAATTATTCCTTGATTTCTGGTTCTCTACCCCGTTCCTTTTTTCGTGCAGTCATTACTTTAATCCCCAAAAGGAAGACCTTGCCGACATTGCAAATTGGCGCCCAGTCTCCTTTCTGAATACGGATTACAAAATGTATGCCAGGTTGCTCGCCAACAGGCTTAAACAGTGCATTCACAGCGTCGTGCACGAATACCAAACGTATTGTGTACCTGGGCGTTCGATCTTCGATAACATAAACTTAACGCATGACGTTTTGATGTTCGCTAACCTAAACGACGCCCCGTTAGCCGTGGTCAGTCTAGATCAGAAGAAGGCGTTTGACAATGTCGACCACGGCTACCTAATAAACACAATGAGGGCAATGAGCTTTGGGGAGTCTTTCCTCCGTCACTTAAAACGTTTGTACAGCGCTTCTGAGAGCTTAGTCAAGGTGTGTGGCTCCTTGACGTCGCCTTTCTCTTTTGAGAAGGGTATAAGGCAGGGGTGCCCGCTCTCGAGACTACTGTACTCGATTGCTATACAACTTCTCTAGTTCTTGCACAAACTTCTCGTTGCAACATAAATAATAGCAGTTTCAATCTTCCCAATACGGATTAATACTGCTCAGTGTCGGCATACGCGGATGAAGTGTCTGTGTTTGTCACCTCCGATGCGGGTTTTGCCGCGGTCGAGGAGACTTATGTTCTCTTCAACCGCGCTTCTGCTGCTTGCTTGAATACAAGAAAATCCCAAGGGCTATGGGCCGGCTCGTGGACCAACCAGACGGATCGATCGGCCCCTCGGTTTCGAGTGGAACAGCGAGGGGCTTGAGTTCCTTGGAGTTTATCTGGGAAACACATCCAGCTATCATCAATTAAACTGGAAAAATGTACTGACAAACTTAACAGAACTCTTACCTGCTGTAAAAATTGATCTCTTTTCCTTTCCCTCAAAGGTCGAATTATTATTAGCTGCTTCCAAAACGTTTCATTCTCTTGCCACCCTTCCCCCCACGGTCACATCCTAGATGAGCTCCAACGGCTCCTAGTAAATTTTGTCTGGTCCACGGAAAAACACCTGCTTAAACGACGACTTTTGTTTCTTAAACAATAACTCCCACCCCTCGTATTGCCTTTTCTCACACTTTCTACAAAACTATCAAAACTTACATTTTGATTTCCAGCTATTTTTCATTGAAACCAACCCAATTTCCTATGGTGGCATTCCAACCTTTTACAGTGAGTTAGTCTTGCATACGCACTGTGGACCCCCGGTCCACACGATGCGGGAAGAGGTTACAGTTTGTGGACTTGCCCAGGTCCACAATCCGTTTTTCAGTTTCCAAAAAAAGAGCGCTAGAGGAAAAACGGGTTAGGGTTATATATAGAAAAGATAGAAGGAACAGCTGAGGGTAAATTTGTTTGGGGAAAGCGAGAAAAATGAGTATTTAGTCAACGTTTTTTAACTACACAAAGACAAAAGAATGTCCACAGTACGTATGTAAGGTAAAGCTGAGTGAAGTGTTGCGTGCTTGGGCGGCCTCCGAAGAAGGAACAGCTGGGAGGCCCAGAATCAAAATTTGAGGGTAAATTTGTTTGGGGGAAGCGGGAAAAATGAGTATTTAGTCAACGTTTTTTAACTACACGAAGACGAAGGAATGTCCACAGTACGTATGTAAGGTAAAGCTGAGTGAAGTGTTTCGTGCTTGGGCGCCCCCCGGAGCTCAAATTATAATAGCACACGAAAACTTGGTAAATCACGTGGTAAATGTTCCCATTAACAGTTGTGTTTTTAGTTCTTTTGCAGCTGACGATGAGCCAGAATGGGCGAGACTCCTTGCATGCGGAATCAAACTAATTCGTCATATCCTGCATCCTGAAAGTGGGCGTTGGCTCGACGCCGATGACATCATTACACCCACGTGCCGAACACGCCTACTTTCCACACGGCTCCTCAACCATCATCTCCTTCGTCTTCGTTCCGCCGTTGTCCGTCTGTTCCCCAATATCTTCAATCTTTGCGGTCTCGTCAAGCTCTTCTCTCCATCTGTTAACATGTTTCCCAGATTCGCCCCTCGGAATTAAGATCACGACTAACGTCAATGGAATCTCAGCACAATCAACCGCAACATCAACGAACTCCCAGAAGATGGACGAACGCACTGGCACGACGTGGGCTTCCTGGACAAACCCAACGAAATCAACTGGAAGGAAGCATACGAACTGCCCTCCTCAAAGAAGGAAGGCGATGGACAATTTAAACTCTTTCATAACGTTCTCCCGTCGTTGCCAGTGCTTCATCACATCAACCGCAACATCAACGAACTCCCAGAAGATGGACGAACGCACTGGCACGACGTTGGCTTCCTGGACAAACCCAACGAAATCAACTGGAAGGAAGCATACGAACTGCCCTCCTCAAGGAAGGAAGGCGATGTACAATTTAAACTCTTTCATAACGTTCTCCTATCGTTGCCAGTTGCTTGATCACATCAACCCAAACATCAACCCAGAATGCGGATGGTGCGGAGAGAGGGGCACGATCCAGCACATGTTCATCCTCTGTCCATCTATATATTCAGCCAGCCCTTACGCTCCTACACGTATACTCTCATCGGCCGCCTTCTTCCTGATCTTCTCCTCAACTTCTACTGGTCTCTGACTCCCCATGCCGGGAGACGCGACAAGCAAGCTGTGCGCCTTGCTAACTACCTCATCGTCAGCTGCAGGAACGTCATTTATTATTTATACAGGGTTGCGTTCCACTTACGCGAACTGTTTGCGCGAACGTTCGCCTACGTTTTGAGTTGGCGTTAGTTGAAGTGGAACGATATTTTAAAAAGTACGTTTTCAAAATGGCGGCCCCCAGTGACAGTGAGATTGTCTGGTTGGCTGTTTTTTGTCCAGCTCATTATTTTTCTTGTGAATGCTCAAAACAATCCACCGTTTAAAACGAAAAGTATGAAACGTAAATCAAAACCGTGAAAAGAACACTTCCGTCTGCTAACCTCTTCGCCATCTTTAAAATACGTCACTGGCCAACAGCGAACAGCTCGGAATGTCGTTCGCCGTTTTCGCTAACGTTCGCCAACATAATTGGCGCACATTGCGTTCCACTCACGCGAACAACGCTAACGTTGGCCAACGTTGGCAACGTTCGCGTGAGTGGAACGCCCCCCAGAACTGGTCAATTTGTCAACCCTCGTGTTGTATGGACACAACTTTTAAAACACAAAATGTTATCAAATTTCTACTACTACATGTACAAACTTAACGATAACTTATACAGATTTTATCCAAAATGGGGAATAAATAATGCTTTAATTACGGCTGTGAATGGCGAACTGACGTGGCTTATATAAACCGCATTAATACCCTCTACAATATGCAATAGTAATTATGATACCTCCAAATATAGGCACTTGGGAAGGCAATCCCATAGAGATGTACAAAAACTTAAAACAGTCCTAACTTGTTTACCCTAACCCTTTTCTCTAAGACCTTCGAGATTTATGCTATTTAGACCAAAATCTGTCGTTCTTGGACAAAACTAACTCCCAAATATTGTTTTTTAGGGTAGCTAGACACTTAGGAGGACACTGAAATGTCTCCCTAAGTGCCACTGTCTCCTTATTACCTAACAACTTACGCTAATTTGTCTCCCCAAGTGCCGTTTCAAATGTGCAATCGTTATATTTCCTTTTAGGATTTTTGGATTGGATTATTCTTTTAATTGTATTTGCTCTTTAACTAAATTTTATATGTATTTAAATTCAACAGATCTGTCATCAGCCTTTGTGTTCCACCCACTTCACTCTGTCGCACTAGAAATTCATTTGTTCCAAATGCCATCCACCTTTTCAACAAGTGTGTCAAAGAGGTAATTGCTGATGCATATCTTGGGATTGTTTAATAGCTGGTTTATCATTTATTTGTGTATACATGTCGTGTTTATTGTCTGTCTATAGTGTTTTATGTCCGTGTTGTGGTCGCGGGTCGCTGCAAGTCGGTCACGCATCATTCCTTTTTGGTCAACTCGCGAGCTGTGTTGATGAACTTTGACGAAGGCATTTCTTTGCCTTTGTTGTTGTTCCTATTATGCTTCTAAGCTGACTTGTGAGTGATTTGTCAGTGACTTGTTTGTGGCTCGATTGCAGCCCTGGCATTGGATGCTGTGTATAATGCGCTCCAGGAAAAGGTGACACAAGTGGAAAAAAACTACAAATAGAGTTATGTACATGATTAAACAGTCCAGGATATAAGCTTTCATTTGGTACATAGTACAGGGAATTAGCAAACAGTCCTTTATCTAATTTGTATGCAGAAGAATCATAATAAACTGATGTAGGCCTTATGCTCATAAAAAAAAAAATATATTACTTTTTAACTATGCAAACTTTCACAGTGTTTAGAATATTGTTTTCGGTGTCCTCATTACACAAGCTGAACAAAAACAATTGGTTTTATTGCCGTATTTTGTTTCTAGGGGTACACCCTTAAAACAGATTAGTTGGAAATAACCAAATTGATTTGTATATGTGACCCGGCAAAAATGAAAATTGGGATTTTGATTTCATCGTTTAAAGCTAAACAAGCTTTAAATGATGAAATCAAAATCATTTTTGCCTCAAAGTGTCTTATTTACTCGTGCTGGGTCATGTGTCCAACCAATATATTGTTTAATTCTTCCAAATAGGCACTTAGGTAGACAAATTAGCGTAAGTTTCAAGGTAATAAGGAGACAGTGACACTTAGGGAGACATTTCAGTGTCTCCTTAAGTGTCTAGCTACCCTAAAAAAAATTGGGAGTTATTTTTTTCCTAGAACGACAGATTTTGGTCTAAATAGCATAAATCTCGAAGATCTTAGAGAAAAGGGTTAGGGTAAACAAGTTAGGACTGTTTTAAGTTTGTGTACATCTCTATGGAATTGTCTGCCCAAGTGCCCATTTGGAGGTACAATATTTGATATTTTGACCAATATTTTTTGGTAAAATGACCAATCAAATTGGTTAGACACATATCTACAAATCAGTTGGTTATTTCAACCAATCTGTTTTCTAGGGTGTACTATTGCTTAATTTTGTGGTGTTTAATATAAGTAGACATGAGGACATGCTTTAGCTGAAATGGATATCATTAGTGTCACCCTCTAGTATATTTTGGTTAGCTTTTGTTGGCAAAATGTCACAAGTTGAGTCCCCATTTTATGGAATCACCCTCATATACCATATAACCCATTGCTCCTGGCATTGCATATACAACTTCCAGCAGACCATAACATTTTATTAGAAAATACATATGCGAGGTCAGCTAGGCCGCATATAGTATTGATGAAATTATTCAAATTCATCTACCCGTATACAAAGTACAAACACATAAGTGTATTACTGTAATACCACAGTTCGAGTTTTTTCGGTTTATGATGAGGTTAATGTATACAGCGACGATCCTACACCATAAAATATTGGAGTGCTATAAGCTATACAAACTCCAACATATTTTGTAAAATTAAACTATATGCAAATCATATCATGTAAACTCTTGCAAAATATTAAAAGGGACACCGTTGTTGGTGGCATACATCCTAATTTACAATACACCTAACATGTAAGTCCCGCCCGCCCGCCCTGCACAACTGCCCATAGCGTGACTTGTGTATGGTCAATCACTTGCACAGACTTTACAACACGTGTAATTACCGTACAAGAATAGTTAACGCCTTTGGCTTAGAAAATTACCAACAATTACATTTTCCCTTTCTTAACGGTACTGAGACTCGGAGTTACAATTAACACATTGACACCACTTAGATTAAAGGGATCGTGTACGTTTGGTAATTACTCCAAAAATTAATGGCAATAAAAACTTACTTGGTAAGAAGTACAGCAGCTTTGGATAGTTTAATGCATTTTTAGAAACTTTTCACTTCGAAGTACTGCGGTTATGGAAAAAGATATCACTTTTTATCCCCAAAAATTTGAATCTGAGAAGCGTTACTGCTGTGACGTTTCTCAGGTTGTGTATTCCAATGCAGATTATTCTTTCTGCGTGGACATAACCGCTCCAGATTTTCGGCAATATCTCAAAATCGCTACTACCTTTTGAAATGAAATTTGTACAGGTTAGTTGTATGGTATATATCTATAACTATATAGGATTGAAACAAACAGTGGGTTCCAATTACCAAACGATACAATCCCTTTAACGGTACTGGGACTCGGAGTTACAATTAACACATTGAAACCACTTAGATTAAGGCCGGTATAACGAATTGGGCGGGGCTTGGAAGTGAAACAAAACTTAAATCAACAACAAGTGTGCGGTAAAAAGTACTGAAGTGAAGAATTATTAGCGGAACAAAATGGCGACAATTTGTCGGATGTTAACACGGTGAACATATTAACAAGTAACAATATATTTACACCCTGAAAACAGATTGGTTATTTTGACAATATTTTGTTTAATGACTAATAACATTGGTTATTTTAACCACTATCTTGGTCAAAATTTACCAAAATCATTGGTTGGACACATAGACCTATCTATCAATCAGTTGGTTGTAGTACCAAGTAACAGTAGAATTTCATTGTTAGTACAGTTTCTTTTGTTAGATGTTTATGCATGTAGTGTAAAACCATGTTCTAAAATTGGTCGATTTTTCGAGAGGTGTGGCCTACTGGATCGGCCTATTGGAATAAGAGGCAGCAACATTTTTAAATGCACGTTTATAATTTTGTTGGTGGTCGATTTCAAATAAAAAACCAGCATACCCGCTTCAACCTCTAACTTTGTTAGTTAAGAATCTGAACCAAGTTTAAATAATTATGCAGAACACTATACCTCTTAAAAAACCATGGGCCTATTGGAAGACTACACTTGATGCTGTCCTTATTATATATATTTCCTATCCATCATCGCCATAGGATTTGCCCTGGTGTACGTTAACGACGATGCTCCCAAACCATAAGGCGACTAACCCACTTAATTTCTAGAAATTGTCGGGCACTTAAACAACGCCGATCCCCCTATTCCTCCGCTATTAACACTGCTATGCTATAGCGCCGTTAATGGGTAAGGCGTCGCGCTCACTCGCTAAAACCCATGCAGGGGAAACTCTTCGACGCGTGTAACCATTAAATAATTAAACTACACGTAGTGCATGTAGTTTGCAAACATTTGCATGTGTCAATTTAAAACCTGCCGGACACAAGAGATACGTGCTAAGCAAAAAAAATCATTTTTCTTAGCACGTATAGCTATAGCTCTCGTGTTTGCTGAACTTTTGCTGAGTTTTCTGCCTCGCGAGTCCGTGAGGCAAATATATCTATCCTATCAAATATGTGACCCACCACCCCAAAACCAGGCTAAAGTCGAAATTTTTCATATGAGAGATTGTTATACCATTGTATTGCTAGCGTTTTAAGCTTTAAAATGATACATCACATGCACCAGTACCGCTATGGAATGAAAAGTAACGACGCTTCAAAAAGTGACATTTTGTTGCCGTTCGCGGCAACAAGTTTACTCAATTTGAGTATAGCAACGACAACAACAATCAGGAGAAGGCCGATATTATCACTTTCGGGGATTTTTTTTAAAAGGTTTAAACATGAACAGCCTATAAATTAGAGTTTTAACTAACGATTTAGGAAAAAAAAATCGACCGGCAACACATTTGTTTGTGTACAATGCCATATCTCGAAATGGCATTTGCCGACTTCCGCCTGGTTTTGGCCTGGTGGGTCACATATGATATCTATATCTAGAAAAAACTCACAGTGTGTGGTAAACCTGAGCTACAATACCTTCATTCTCAGTATCAAGTTAACAATAGTTCTGATTCAATTGTTTTTCATTTACAAAGTAAAGAAGCAATTGTTAACCCTTTAAACTCAGGCCTGTTTTCGAAGATTTTGTACGTATTGCTAGTTTTATATACAAATATCATTTACATTGTACAAATCCCATATAATTATGTATCATTGGAAAGCTTACAAATAGGGCTATATTTGGGGGAAATATTTGGACCCACAGGAGCTTTTAAGGGACTTATAAGTCAGATGTAGCGCGGGGCTGAGTGCAAAGGGTTAATACTTAGGCCTACTGGCTATTATGTAAAATATATTTCTCTTTAGTATTGCTATTTATTGTAGTTGTTGTTAATGCACAAACCTTTATCCAAACGTAGAAAAGAAAACCTTTAATTTTGATTTTATACATTAATTAACCTATAATTTATAAGATTAATGAAATTAGCTAGTAAAACAAGGACGTGTATGTTTAAAATGACTTATTATAGGGCCATAACATCTGCTTGTAAAAAAATAAAGGCTGACGTCTCGCTAGATAAGAGCTTCTATTTACTTACGACATGCATGAACGCAACTTAAAATCATTGTTCAAAAATCACGACACGACAGGCGAAAATTCACCCATAAAACTACCACGACTATCTATCCCAAATAATGAGGCATGCAATTAAGAACGAGAAATCATTAACACTAGAACTTTAGCACACACACAACAATGGTTTTAAACTGACATTCATAAATACCTGGGATAGTTTAGGCAATCCTATTGGTCGAGAGCCCGTCACGTGGCCGGTATTAAACGGACGATAAAGACATGGCTGGAAGTATTTAAGAGTGGGTCCACGTAAATATTTCATATAAGTGTCCTCGGCATTTTTTTTTTTTTTTTTAATATGAAAGGACTTGGTAAGCAAGTAACAAAAATTGAAATATTTTTTTTTTCTTTTGCCCGTTGCCACGGTAACAGGCCATTTTGTGTTTTGGGCATTTTGGGCTAGTTTTGGGGCTGCAAAAACATTTTTTTTGCTTATTTTAAAAAAATCACCCAGCCAAATTACAAACTTTTATCACAAAATCAACTATATCATTACAAAGTATCATCCTTGCCCTTACTTGAGACAAAAATTTAATGTTTTAAATGTCACCCTTATGCTATTTTTAGAACATACAATAAAGCATGTTTTTCAGAGCTTGTAAAATTGTAATTTTGAACCTATTTTTGTCCCTCAAAAAGTCAACTTGCCAGGGGTCTCAGAATATTTTCCTTTTGGATTTGATTAGAGCCAACATTGGTCTTTTCATATCTGGTGAGAAAAGTTTGGGGGATTGTATCTTCTTAAGGCAGTAGTGCATCAAAAATGGTCATTTTCCCAAAAAACAAAACAATGAAATTTGAGATTTTTCTTCAGTTTGAAGTAATAATTCACACAAACAAGAATATTTTTATGAATCTGGCGCTTTTTTCAAATCATAAGAGTGAGTTGTAGGCCTGTGGATTACTCCTGCTGAATAAGCAGCATTTTTGACGGCGAAAATCTAGACTAATCCCATCCCCAACTATTCTTACATACCATTTTCTGATAACATTTTATTAGTGGCATATAAAAAGAGGAAACAATACTTGTTGTGAACTAAAACTGTATTTCTACAGAACCCAACTAAAGCAATATTTATACATAGCCCAACAGCCCCTTTAGGCATGTCACCCTTCAAAAACACAGCTTTATTGCTTGCAAGTGTATCCAAAGTGTTGCATTATAGAGCCCCCTATAGGCGGGACTTGAACCCGAGACCGCCATAATAACGGACCGGCGCTCTTCCAACTGAGCTATCTTGCCCTTAATAGTCTTTGCCAACGAACACTGCATTCGACAGTGCGACCGCTAACGACACGATTTGTATCCCCATCAGCTCCCTCGATCACGCAATGGTCTTTGCAACGTGACCTTTTAAAGGTAGTATACACCATTTGCAGATATCGAAAATATTCACTACCGAATTATTAAGAAATATCTTACTCATTTGAAAGTAAATAATGATTCTAGGCATCCAGCAAAATTATTGCGCTAGATATCCTGTAATTATTCCGGAAAATTGAATTTTATAAACAAAGATAACATAAAAATAACTGCTGGACGCCGGTTGAAAACAAACGCTGTTTTTCATGCTTTACTCGGCATCCATGATTGTAAAACTTCGAACAGGTGAGTTAAACGATATTTACTATCAAATACAACCCCCCAAATCCAACTATTCGTGATAATTTAAGCAATTACCAATGGTGTATTCTACCTTTAATACAAATTCGACCATTTGAATATCAATCAATCAACTCAACATTTATTTTCACATTGACATCCTCAATTCTTGTACACATAAAGGAGAAAACATGTATGTATTTACAGAGTATTCATCAAAGACATTACATAATCGAAAGCATAAAAAGATGTCAACATGCAGGAAAACGGTGAAGCAAAGCTTTTGTACCTTTCCCTGGGACAGGACAAAAACTACACACGGACAAAATCAGGTCAATAGACAGTGAGACCCGGTACAGTAAGTTACATAATAACTAAGCAATTCAGTAAAGACAAAATGTATTAAGCATAAGTATTAATCATCAATTTCTTCAATTTTTTGTCAAATGAAACCACAGAATTGCACTTTTTCAAATCAATGTTGAGTTATTCCAGTATATGACACAACGTTGAAATGGGCTGTTTCTAAAAAATGAAGTTTTACATTGTATACAAACAGATTACCTTTCAATGAACTACGTGTTCCGTATGAATGAACAGAAGTAGTAAATAAAAATATGTGATGAAAACATTGGGGAAGCATATTGTGAGTGTATTTAAACATGAGTGTACCCAGGCATAGGAATATAGGCATAGCTTCTTCACGCAGTCAACTAAACCATTCAACTACCAACTGCTGTGTTGGCAGTCTCCCAAATTGTCAGTAAATTTGTTCGAGGGCGCTTGTCAAAAGTCACAAACACCAGAATGCGGTGTGGCCATGGATCACACTCAATTTTACGTTACAACCTGGGAAGCAACATTGTGGGGATCACTCAATGAGGATACGACTTTTTATCTTATATTACACAAATAAACCACAAGGGAAACTTACTAAATGTGCGTATATATTTTTTTGGAATGGTTTTAAAAGGTTGTTATGGTATAAACTGTTGTTATAGTTCAAATAGGCCTATAAAGCGAAAAAGACCTATGTTTTTTCTCTTCGAACTGACATAGCTCTAAGGGAGCGCTATAACACTTTGGATACACTGGCAGGCCTTAAAGCTGTGTTTTGAGGGGTGACACGCTTAAAGCGGCTGTTGGGTTCTGTAGAAATAATGCTTTAGTTGGGTTCTGTAGAAATAATGTTTTAGTTCACAACAAGTATTGTTTTCTCTTTTTATATGCCACTAATAAAATGTTATCAGAAAATTGTATGTAAGAAATGTTGTGGAGGGGGTTAGTCTAGATTGTTGCCGTCAAAAATGCTGCTTATTCAGTAGGAGTAATTCACAGGCCTACAACTCACTCTTATGATTTGAAAAAAAGGCTCCAGATTCATAAAAGTAAAATTTGTGTGTGTATTATTACTTTAAACTGAAGGAAAAGCTCAAATTTCATTTTGTTGTTTTTTTGGGAAAATGACCATTTTTGATGCACTACTGCCTTAAGAAGATACAATCCCCCAAACTTTTCTCACCAGATATGAAAAGACCAATGTTGGCTCTAATCAAATCCAAAAGGAAAATATTCTGAGACCCCTGGCAAGTTGAATTTTTGAGGGACAAAAATAGGTTCAAAATTACAATTTTACAAGCTCTGAAAACATGCTTTATTGCATGTTCTAAAAATAGCATAAGGGTGACATTTAAAACATTAAATTTTTGTCTCAAGTAAGGGCAAGGATGATACTTTGTAATGATATAGTTGATTTTGTGATAAAAGTTTGTAATTTGGCTGGGTGATTTTTTTAAAATAAGCAAAAAAACTGTTTTTGCAGCCCCAAAACTGGCCCAAAATGCCCAAAACACAAAATGGCCTGTTACCGTGGCAACGGGCAAAAGAAAAAAAAAATCAATTTTTGTTACTTGCTTACCTAGTTCTTTCATATTAAAAAAAAATAAAAAATGCCGAGGACACTTATATGAAATATTTACGTGGACCCACTCTTAAAACCAGCTGGCAACAAAGGTGCAATGACGTCGATGCCGTCTTTGCTAACTGCTCATTCAATGGCAACGTCATTGTGAATATGGCCCCACGAGAATCACCATCGTCAACCTATAAAACACTGACCATGACACCCATGCAGACTCCAAGCGCTATTAAACAGATTGATTAAAACCTATCGAACACATATTTATTCCCTTAATAAAATCTATCCGTGATAGTCCCGTATCAGGCGGCTTCCAATCATATTTGTTCCGTATCACTTGTTATAACAACGCGTAAAGTGATGACGCCATACGCAAAATCGATACGGATACGTGGAGTGTCGTGGCCGAGCGGTTAAGAACCCGGTTTTCTGTTCCGCAGAGCGTGAGTTCGAATATCTGCCTCGACACCTGTGTCCTTAAGCAAGGCACTGAAACCACTATTGCTTCGTCTTTCGGATGAGACGTAAAGCTGTAGGTCCCGTGTATTGTATAATAATAATCATTATAATGCACGTAAAAGAACCCAGTAACACTTATCGCTAAGAGAAGGGGTTTGCCTCGGTGTTCCTGGCTCAATAGGATCACGACAGCTACCTTCTTGTGGTGATCCTGCAGTGCGTTGATCTTCACATCGTTGAAGTTTGCACTTTATATGGAAGAAGAAGAACAGGGATCAAGTTTCAAGCCTGTCGCAACGAATCAAGACGCATCTACTCGGCATGCTTTACCAACCAAACGGAACAAACGAGATACGTGAAACAATAATCGGGGGCAATCAGGGTTTATGATTTGGCACTCGATCGGTTGCGTCCTTTCTTCGCATCTTCTGCATCTTCTGTAGTGTCTAATTACAGAAAATAATTTTCTCGGGGGGTCGACGACTCCGGTACTATCACGTTGACAATAATCCACCCTTTTAGCACAGCCCATTAGTGGTGATTTAAAAATGAGGCGACACTAAGTATAACAGACGATAATGTTTCCTGAACGAATTTGAGGCGTCTCAAGTGACTTATAATCAAACTCCTCATATTTGCTTACACATCCATTTGCCCGAGTATCCCACTCCCCCCGTCCAACCCCACCGTGCACTTTATATCCCGGGCAGATTTAATGACAACGGGACATTACTACTTTCATTTTCGTTTTCATATACGCACTGTCCAGATTTTAATCGAAAACAAAAACTTTGAAAAGCGGATTTCTTTAGGGGTTCAATAAGGAGTTTTATCCAATTACTGTCTTGTATAAACACTAAATAGTCAGTGTTCCAAAAAACTATACGAGAAAAAATTAATAACTGGTATGGGACTCGACCTTTTTCGTGCAGACGTCCTACACCACTCAACCACCAGGATTTGTTAGCCTCTGTGTTGAAATATGTGGGGCTTGGACATGAGACTGAAGTAATGAACTACACTTGATAATGGAGCTATAATAATAATAATAATAATTTGGGAGGCTAATCATCCTTACTCGCAGCTGGTGTGCTGAATTCGGGCGATTCACAATGCAGTGCGCCACCAAGCGTTTGACTCAAAAGAGCCACTTTTAAACTTTACGGTCGACTTCTTCCGTATATCATATTGTAGTGAAATATCTATTCTTCATTGTTCACGCGAGGTACAACACAAACATAAATATATCCCGAAGCGTCGTTGGTTAAAACATTGTTATTTGCCAAAAAGAATTGGAATTGTAATCGTGCGCGTCCAAAAAGACGTAAAAACTGATGAGTTTATGCAAAATCAATACCGTTTTTCAAACTGATGCCGACTTTTTCCCATGATGCACTGCGGGTATAGCAGGATTTGCGCCTCCAACGGCAGCTTCTAGGTATTGTGAATCGCTCGAATTGCGAAGGACGCGGCTACAACGTGGTCGAGTCGCTGGCACGTAAAGGCACCTATACGGCAGCCGGCCACATCGACTCATATATGACTACGGAGCACAGCCTGAGATCGAAAGTGTTTGATTTTTCAGGAGGGAGGAAAACCGGATGACCTGGAAAAAAACCTCGTGGCACAGGAGAGAACCAACGCACAACTCTACTCACATATGGTCCAGGCCGGGAATCGAACTCGGGCCACATTGGTGAGAGGCAAGCGCTTTACACACAAGCCACCCATGCCACCCTTTCCTATACTTTGACAGTGTTAAATACTTTTTAAAAAACATGTAGTGTATAGCGAAAGGAATACCAATCTTGATAAGTTTTTATAGTTCAAGTTCTTCCAACCTGTCGACAAAATGTTGTTGCTGCGGAATCGTGCGCTATATTAGTTTTTAATTAGACTCTGATTCAGCGTAGATTTTTCAGTAAGTAATTCAAAAAGAAAATACATTTGATTAAAAAATAAAAATCCACATGGTGATCCTCAATGCACAAGGAATACAATCATATCTGACTTTTTTCGAAATGTGCTTTTGTCAGAAATCAAAGCGGAGCTTGTGGCAGCAGGGAAGCGAAATATTGTTACGCGGATATGGGAAATTGTGACATCATTTTGGTATAACCGTTCTATACCATCAATTACAACAATCCACCCGTTTCTTATTGTATGTGTTGGATGGGGTGCATGAACTTTTCATATATATCAAATACTGTTTTATTTAAACATGAATTATTTTGAGTAAACCTTTATGTACGATCGCTTGTTCAACTCTGTTCGTTTCTTGATACCAACGGGAATAAAGGCACGTATTTCCAGTGCGAGTCTGGTTCAGGCTAAACGTTCGGCTGAGTCGCGGTTCAATCAGCGGTCATTTAAAATCAGGGCCCAATTTCACGGCGCTGCTAAGCACACGATTTTCTCCTAACATACCCTCTGTCTATTTCATGGAGACAGTAAGCAGTAAGCACAGCAAAAGGCACGCTTAACCTAGCGGGAAAATGTGCTTAAATCAGTGACGTAACAGTAGAATCTCCATGCGCGCACAAACGTTAGCATAAAAACGCCGTGAAATATATAGCGCTTAATGTTAGCACGTTTTTCTGCTAAAGTTAGCACAACTTTCCCGCTAACTGCTAAGCATCGCCGTGAAATTGGGCCCAGGTTTGTACGTGCTTGTTTCCTTTTGCGATCGAGGATCGAAAAACAAAAGAAAACAAAGGGAACAAAAGATCCTCGAAGGACGGTTTCTTTGTCCTCGATCGGCAAGATAAGCGCAAAGCAATGGGGTTAGGTTTCAGTAAAGGAATAAAGGAAAACACAATAGGGAATCCTCGGTCGTAATGGCAATTCACGAAATATAGGCTAGTGTTCCCCAGCTGTATGTGATGGGTACCTCGACCGTATACATTTAGTGCGTCATATCTGTAAGACAGTGGCGCCTGTCAAAATGGGACAGAGACATAACATAGCGCAGAGGATTGAAAGACGTTTGATATTAGCCAATAAGTATACACTTTTGCAAGACGCAACTTCACAAATAGGGGAAACAATTATGCGCTGTTTGGTAATGCTTTGAATTTATACTGACTATAGGGTTACCTGCTTCTTAGCAGGGATGTAGTCAAGTCCATCCCAAGTCCCTGTAAGTCCCTGCAAGTCCCTGCAAGTCCACCACAAGTCCTCCAGTTCCAATTCAAATCACAAGCTAGTCAATGAGCTTTGACAAAAGCATTCCTTTGTCATTGTTTAACCAGTTACTTATGACTGGCTTTGTGACTGGCTTTGTGACTGGACTTGTGACTGGACTTGTGACTGGACTTGTGACTGGACTTGTGACTGGACTTGTGAAAGGACTTGTGAAAGGACTTGTGAAAGGACTTGTGAAAGGACTTGTGAAAGGACTTGCAGGGACTTGAATACAACTATGCTTCTAAGTATAGTATGTGTACATGTAATTTTCCTTTTAAACCAGAAAGTGAATATTTTCTCATTTAAACGCATTACACGCGGTTTAGACAGGCGTTTCAGAGTCGCACGCCAATTAAACCAAATTAAAGACAAAATTTGAATAAAGCACGCGGAACGCCCAACGTCTAAGACAACTACATGACGCGCTATACACCGCAAATTAAGGTCGATTGTCGGAGTCGTTCAGAACGATTCAGGGGCGACTTCGTTTAAGACAATTGATACACATTAGTAAGTATAGTACTGAACTTTTCCCTCGTACTTAAGAACATCATTGCAACCAGCTCTTTGTTTGTATTGCAAAACTAAAGCTTAACCAGTTCGCGCCGGATGGCGTATATAAACGCAAAGTTTTTCCCGGATTCAAAACGGATGACGCATAAACACGCCACGAGCAAGTCCAGAAATGTCTGTCAGCAGCGAGCAAGGCCGGAAATGCGTGGGTGTGCTTCCCGGTACTATCGGCCTGAACCCGCCTCGGATCGAGTTTCGTTGAAAATAATCCCGCGCGTCAGCTCGGTGATGTTAAAATGATCCCGGCGCGAACTACTGGTTTAAAGCCACAACTTACAATGATGTATATTATTTGTGATTGGTATTTAGCTAAGCATAAAAATCACATGGAATGTTGGCTTGTAACCTGATTTACTAAACAACAGTTTTTTTGTGCTTAAAAACTTTTGGTGCTTAAGCATCTCTATGAAATTGGCCCCTCAGGAAAGGTCTATAGAATTCATCGCATGCGTTATATTTTGTTCCCAAAGACGGAACTTTGCCGACGGAAGAATGGGCTTGGTCTTCCACCTCCCTTATTATACCGACCCGTCCTGCAGGCTTAGATCTCGGCATGTGATCACATCACCTGTTTACCGATATCGGTGATAATATTGGACCATCAAGCCTATTTTGTATAAGGATGTTTCCACCCATCGGCTCACTATCGGGGGAAGTGCTTGCAAATTTAATAAACAACGCTGCAGCCTTCGCGGTCTTTGTTGTAATATCTTCTGTATCTTTGCCGTCGGCCCTATGTATTTTTCTTTCTCCGTGTTCTGGATAATTCTTTTAAAAGGGTAAAAGTAAGAAAACAATGATGTAATCACAGACAGCTCCCAGCTAACGTCTGCCAGAAAATATGGTTGTGCGGGCCTACCGTAAGAAAATCAACTTATAGGCACATACAAACAAGCTAAATGTTTTATATAAAATGAATTGCAGATGCATGGACAATGTAAAAAACAAAACCGTAAAAATGTAAAAGCAAGCAGCAACGTGTCAACCGTATGTTTTACAGCAGGACCGGACGGTGTTTACTGATAAAACCGTAATAACATGTTTGTAAAGTGGCAGAATTTACAAACCTTTTACCGTAACAAAATGGGACCCGCTCCATCGTAATCAGGAATAAGTCGCTGAGGCCGTTTTACGCAATCGGCCGTTGAAGTGAACGCATGGGTGAAAATCGTGACCAACTCGATTTTCTGAACAATGCATTTTTAGGAAGTGTAGTTATCACAGATTACTGTCATTAATGTCTTGTATGTAAAAACGACCAATAAAGATGAAAATGAAGAGGATCTGTGTGCGCTGTCCGTATGATTTTGGTCAATTTTGTTTATTTCAAAGCTTTTTTTTCTCGGAATGTGGATTCGGCAAATAAATATACACCTGTCATCTTCATAAGACCATAACTCGTTAACCTAAACAGAAACACACTTGTGATGGGTATCATTAGAAAGCTTATAAAATTCCCTTTCTCACCATGTGCATATCTCAAAAAGTAATTTTGAGACGTATTCCTGATTTCGATGGAGCGGGTCACAAATTTTATCAGTCAATATAACAACGGTCAGACCGTAAAACAAATACGGTAAAAGGGTGGTACCTTGTTGCAGGGCTTTTGACCGTAGAATTTACGGTATTTTGAGTGTGTGGTGTTTTTTTCCAGTGCGGTGTGTCCGTGATTTTAGGAAGTTGCAACCTGAAAATTGATTTTCAAATCCAATTCATAATTTTCTAGCATTGTATTTGTTATGAGCTTTTGAATGAGACATCCCACACAAACAAATCGGCCAACGGCAAGTAATTAATAAATTAAATTTACATTTTGAATTTGGAGCGTCCCGTGAATTGTAATTTCACCGGCTAGAACAATGTGTCTATTAGGCTATTATCACAGACTATGACGTATCGAATTACGTCACTTGCGTCATAACGAAACATTAAGATGCTCCAAAATTTGCTACATTGTGTAATTAGCGTAATTAACAAACGGTGCCGTTTTCAGTCTTGAAATTTGTTGGATCATAAAATGTTTGGGGACAAATCTCAAATTGCTTCAAATACTGAAATTGGACGGATTCGTTACTTGTAAACCTCCGCCGAGAAGGAGGATGCGCCAGACTCGATTATTCCCCGACGTCTATAATTGCTCTGTTTCGTCTAAAAGAAGTCAAGAAACCAGACTACAAGAATAACCTTTGTTTAGTTGTTTCCCCGGTAGGCCTATCTGTATACACAAATCTTTAAACATGTTACAGTCAGCAAAATTGTGTTTTCTATACCTTTTTAATATCCAGCTGACCAAGGGCCTTTTTGAAACCTTTGCTTCGTCTTCGGCTTTGGCTTCGCCTCCGAGTTCCGAATTACTGAGAAGCAAATAGAAATTAAAGCAATTATAAATAGTCTAACTTTTGGGTTCATATCAATGGATTAAATGTTTCTGAAGCACAACAGGCATCGAAATGGGGCAGGAGATCTCGCAGTTGGGAATCTAAAATCGCCTAAAGCCAAAGACGAAGACAAAGCCAGGGATTCGAAAAGGCCCATAGTCTGGATATCCTGACCTAAGTAACAAAAAAACAACGACCGTTCCAATTACTAAAGATGTCAAATCGAAAAATCACATGGCGTGATATCTCTCGTGCTGGGCCGGTTGATAGCTTTTGACAAGTTCTCACTAGTTCCATTGAACACTTCAGGTGCGGGTATAGCTGTAGGAAATGTAAAGAGATTATTCCACCTAATGTACTTTACCCTCTAGGTAGACCATTAAGTTGATTGATTTGAAGTAACATTCTTCAATGATAATCAAGTCACAATCTTCCCTGGTAACGACGCCCCCAGTTATGTTTCGTCACTTGTTTTGCTGTGTAAAAAATGCTCTTCTCCCGTCCCGTATGCGATTTTTTTTCCCGTATAGGTGGGTGAGTCAAAATTCAATAGTTGCATTGATCACTGTACAACATTTGGATACTAGGTCTCTTTTTCCCCTTAAATTAAAAATACTCCGAAGATATCGATTTGACTAGGAAAAACGAGGTGACCTACAGGATTCGAACCATGGATCTTTGATCCATAGCCCACCCCACTATCCATTACACTATCGTATGAAATGAAAAGCTGTTCTTTAAAGTCATTTAAAAGGATCGTATACGTTTGGTAATTACTCCAAAAATTATTGGCAATAAAAACTTACTTGGTAAGAAGTACAGCAGCTTTGGATAGTATAATGCATTTTTAGAAACTTTTCACTTCAAAGTATGGAAAAAGATATCACTTTTTATCCCCAAAAATTTGAATCTGAGAAGCGTTACAGCAGTGACGTTTCTCAGATTGTGTATTCCAATGTATAGATTATTCTTCCTGCGTGGACATAACCGCTCCAGATTTTCGGCAATATCTCAAAATCGCTACCACCTTTTAAAATGATTTTTTTTACAGGTTAGTTTTATGGTATATATCTATAACTATATAGGACTGAAGCAAACAGTGGGTTCCAATTACCAAACGTATACGATCCCTTTAATGTAGCTAGTTAACTAAATAACAACAATGCTGTGACTTCATGTTTTATTCCGATGAATAAACATAACTTCTCATCCTAACTACTGAATAATTCATGAATTTTGACTCACCCTCCTACGGAAAAAAAATTCGCGTCCCGTATCAGTTTGAATCGTGACATTGCGTGCGCATGTACTATACCCCTTTATAATATATTTTCGCCCATTGCTAAAGTACCTGCAGAAGTTTCATGCAGCTTCAAATATACAGTTTTATCACGTTTTGGTAATCTAAACACACATTTTAATAGCGTAAAGCCGCGTTCGCATTGGACTTGTTTTGGTAAAACCTACAGAGAACTTAACCAAATTAAATCCAATGCGGACAGGCGGTAACATTGTCAAATTGTCCATTTTACCCTCCGCAACCGTAAGATCTACAGGCCCAAGCTTCTAGCGGAGGATTTAACACCGTGAACTTTGACAATCACGTACCGTAACATTTGACAATATTAAGTCCAATGCGAACGCGGCTTTAGAGTGCCGACAAACAAGGGGATCCAGTTTCAAATAAATATTTTCCTCGTCTACAGCCGCGTTCGCATTGGACTTAATATTGTCAAATGTTACGGTACGTGATTGTCAAAGTTCACGGTGTTAAATCCTCCGCTAGAAGCTTGGGCATGTAGATCAAAAGCCGCGTTCGCATTGGACTTTTTTTGGTAAAACCTACAGAGAACTTAACCAAATTAAATCCAATGCGGACAGGCGGTAACATTGTCAAATCGTCCATCTTACCCTCCGCAACAGTAAGATCTACAGGCCCAAGCTCCTAGCGGAGGATTTAACACCGTGAACTTTGACAATCACGTACCGTAACATTTGACAATATTAAGTCCAATGCGAACGCGGCTTTACTGTTGCGGAAGGTAAAATGGACAATTTGACAATGTTACCGCCTGTCCGCATTGGATTTAATTTGGTTAAGTTCTCTGTAGGTTTTACCAAAAAAAGTCCAATGCGAACGCGGCTTAAGAAATAAGGATGGTTCTGGAGGATTCCAGAACAGTCCTGGACGATTCCAGAACAGTCCTGGAGGATTCCAGGACAGTCCTGGAGGATTCCAGAACAGTCCTGGAGGATTCCAGAACAGTCCTGGAGGATTCCACAACAGTTCTGGAGGATTCCACAACAGTTCTGATGGAGGATTCCACAACAGTTCTGGAGGATTCCAAAACAGCCTGATGACCGACACTATACAGTAAGCAAGCGGGTTGGCTAGAAGCAAGAAGATGATTGTAAAATGGGAGTTCGTGGACTGAGACCAGGGACCAGTTTCATAGAGCTGCTCAAGCATAAGAAATGCTTAAGCACAAAACATTATTGCTTGGTAAAACCAGCTTACCAGCCATAACTCTATATGATATGTATATTGTTTGTGATTGGTACTTAGCTGTTGTTAGCTTAGCATAACAATCGCATGGCATTTTGGCTCCTTAACTGATTTATTAAGCAAGGGTTTTTGTGCCTAAGCAACATAAGCTCTACGGAATTGGCCCCAGACGTGTTTAAAGCAATGCAGCTAGAGAGAGAGACTTGGACCCTGCAGCCAAAGTTCATTAACCCTACGCCGCCAGTCCCAAGTCAGAGGCAGCTGTATGAGTGAGGATTACAATGAGGGAGGATTTCAGAACCTGGGCTTGCTATAACAGCAATTTCTTCTGCGCACACATCCAATAAAGATGTCGGGGCACAGCAAGGGCCTAGTAGAAGGTTGTCGATCAGACTCAATCGATGAACTTCATTCTGATGAAAGAAATTATCCTGTTATCAGGCATGACATTTGAACCTCAGGAAGACACAGGGAAATATGCCCTGCAGACCCCAAAGGTGTAATGTATACAGTTCAGAAAGACGTACCACACGTTATAAATTTAGGACCTTAGCTGATTCATACAAGTCATATTGAAGTAATAATAGCAATATTTACTGGACGAATGCGATATCTGGTTATCTCCAGCGATGCAACGCCAGAGAAGATAGGGAAAGTCTTATGTGTTGCATGCTGTTTCCCTCATTAATCCTTGACCCACGTGGTCTTTCAGAACCTTAAAGTTGGAGTGTCCGTTGCACTCTGAACAATTGTTTTTTAAACTGAATTTCATTTAATTTCATTTCATTTCATTTCATTTCATTTCATTTCATTTCATTTCATTTCATTTCATTTCATTTCATTTATTATTTCTCAGGGCAAACATAAAAAGGTACAGTACACAGATGAAAAAATGACATAAAACAAAACATGACATGGTAACACCCCTGAAGAATTGCTAAATGTGAACTAAATCACAATCGAGTGGCTCTCCAAATGCAGCCATGCCAACATTAAATACATGTACTTATATACAAAATGAAAACAAAACAATTGATAATTTTCTAGCATTGCATATGAGCTTTCGAATCAAACAGCCCACAAAAACAATCGGCCAACGGCGAGTAATTAATTAATTGAATTCAATGTACGCTCCTAATTCGTGGGCAACTAAACTGGAGCGCGCAATTGGCGCAATGATAAAAACCACCCTTTTTAATGTAAAATAATCGAATGTATTTGTATATAGTACACAGTCGAGAACCACATAACGACTGAAGATACCCTATTGTGTTTCCTTTATTCCTGTACTATAACCAGCTTATCATTGTGTGGACATTTCTTTGTATTCGTGTAGTTAAGAATCCCCAACCAAACTACACGTACCATTATAATGATTATTCAATCACTGGTTATCATACGTTTGCATACCAAAAATACATACTTTCACGCCGATGCCCCGATTAATAAAGACCTAAAAATAAAGGACTAGAATAAATTACAACATTAGTCTATTTGCTGTGACGTCATCTATTGTTAAAAGTGTAGATTATTTTCACGAATCTACAGCAAACACGAATCTACATCTAACTGTAGATTCGTCACAAATCGACATTGTTTGTTGTGAGCGAGGTGCTGCACCTCAGGGAGACACGAACCGAACTACTGGCGCCTTCCTTTCGTTGTACATGATGTAGCCTACATCGACCAAATATACATGTACGCATGGGTAACTTTACCAATCCACACTTATTCATAAACGTGGGGATTGCGGCAAGCAAGGAATCTTATTATGAACAATCCTTTAAGTCAGATAGATTAAGTCGGAGAATAGACTCGGAACTGTAGATTCGTGCAACAATAGACTCGGCTTCGCCTCGACCATTCTCCTTGACTTAATTTTAAACGTAGTTCAGGTACACTTTAGGCCCTACGTAAAAAAATCTAAACGGTGCAACACAATAGACGACATGCGTACAAAATGACGCCAATTTGAAAACGTGCGACATCAGTTTAAACGACCATTATACATTGCTTAAAGATGGACTACAACGAAAACTCACACATTAAATTTATTATCGGACCTTGTTTATGTTGTGTTCAGGTAACACTTTATTGTTACGGTCATGTTTTTCTCTAAATAATTTTGTTGCAATTTGACCGACAAAATTAGACCTCGATTCTTCGATTTTGAAATTTCCCGCCCTGTACTGGTTCCCGGCAAAGATCCACTGAAAACCACAATGAAATCCACGATATAGTACCAGCGGACTTGTAAACCAGCGAAAAGTGATGACGTACTACCCATGAGCAACCGAGAGTAAACAAAAGACGCCATGTTATTCCGTGTGTATTATGTATGCGTTTTCATGCAGAGGCATGAAGTTTTTACGAATCTTTTTTTTTATAGTGTATCACTATCACTCAGCTACAATAATGCCAACTTCATGTGTTGTTGGTGGATGCACGAGAAATTGTTCGAAGAATCCAGAGATTCATTTTGTGCAATTTCCGCGGGATCCTGCGTTATCAAAGGAATGGGTGAAGTTCGTAAATATTACACGAAAGGATTTCACCTTCTCGGAAAGAAGTAGGCCTTTGATTTGTTCAGCACATTTTTCAGAGGACTGTGTTGAACCTTCAAGTGCTTTGAAAAAATCACTGGGATTGACAACAAAGTTTCGTTTGAAGCCTGGATCGATCCCCACATTGAAAGCGCCAAACATCGAGATAATTCGTACTAGTACTACCACCGGGCCTACTGCTTCTACGTCGGCCGAGTCATCGGCAACCGCCGGGTCTGCCGTGGCCGCAGAGTCATCAGCAGGTGAGCTCCCCTCGTCTGGTGAGCTCCCCTCATCGCTAGAGCTGCCATCACTGTCCTCAGAAGTACCTCCACGAAATGCCTCTTCCTCATCTATACTGTGGCTGCTATCGGACATTTTTCGCTGTTTTTCGGTCGAAAATAGTTGTACCAAAATATAGCCTAGCTTGTCCGCTGTTATTCCGCATTGCATTGTACGGTAAAAATGCACGCACACGATCGACCCATGGAGGAATAATTCCTCCATGATCGACCCGAGTAAATCGTCATGGGTAGTACGTCACACACAAAGTATGAATTATTCATGAGTTAAGGGCTTTTGCTGAAACTGAGTTTTTCTGGGTCGTAGAACGCCGATCAATTTTGGGTTTTTTTTGCATGAAGGAACAAGTTTTATTGAATACTAATGATATATTAGTAATCATTATACATTTCTCGAACAAAAACAGCAACACAGCCTTTATCATTATTCCGTTGTAGTCCATCTTTAAACAAGTTAACTACATAACAAGTGTATATGCCCCAGCGGAAATCCAGGGTGTAGATTTTGAGAAACTGTTACTGATCATTGGATAATGTTTTCTTAGCGTAAGCAACGACTTGGCCCTCGCGGGAACACACCGGTACCCCGAAGAGATTAGATATACACGTTATCTATTTCGTTCATCTGTTCAGAGGTCGTTTTGTTTTCAAAAAGAATAATTGGCCTAAATAAAACAATGTTACGGTTGGAAGTAGAGGAGCTTCGTCGGAGATGTGTGGGTATTTCGTGTCACGAGGCGGACAAGGATAAAGTTTTAATTACGAACCAGAAAACGTACGCTTTATTTATAAAGGGTGGATGAGTGCGATATTGCGAATATTTGATATATAGCGAGCTTTATTATACACTCATCAGGGTTAGACATTAGTGCATTTATTTCTGGATTATGATCAAATATTTTACTTAGCCACCAGTTACTAGCGCCACAAAAGTAATGTCAACACGAATGTAATACAATAGATCTGTATAACATATTGCAAATCAGAATGACTGAACAATTTGCACAAATTAATGGGTTTTTAGGTAATGTTTTATCCAACTTCCAACATGTACAATTTAATGTAAACAAGGCAAATATTTTGGGAGGATACGATATCAGCGGTGCTTGGAAAAACACTCGACACATCGGACACACGCCCGTCTCCGTAAGACAGCCTTGTTCCCTGGAGGGGTAAGATCGACAAGTCTAGATGCAGTTAGTGTGCCTTGCCTCGCTTGATTTGATCACTTTGTACACACATCGATGTGAAGTCCTTATATTATGGGCACGGGGTTCTGTGAGAAGTGTTTTATTTGAATTCAGTCTACTTGGCATTCCGTGGCACTTACGGACGTTGCAGCGAAAACATTTGCTCTTGGATCACTGGGAGGGACAGCCGGTCTGCGATATTTTTTTCCGTAGGTAGGTTGGTACATTAGCCAATCAGAACACAGATGGTGTTGACGTCATCGATGATGTTAGAGTTGTCTGGGACAACCCTAACCCTAACCCCGAACCCTAACCCCTAACCCTATCCCTAGTCAGATCCCAGACAACTCTAACATAATCGATGACGTCAACACCATCTGTGTTATGATTGGCTAATAAATGTACACTATGTACCAACCTACCTGCAGAAAAAAAATTATCGGAGCCGGTCTGCGAAATATATTTGTGTTCCCCAAACGACATCTGAATGAATGTATTGTTAAGGGCCCTCTGTATATACGTACACATTGTATTGTAGGTATATAATGTAATGAAATATCGTTTTCGGCCAAAAACATTCCGACAGCTCATTTAGATAGTTCAGTCGATAGGTTGTATGGCGTAGAGATTGGAGGTTGTGGTTTAAATTCATTTCTGTTTTCTAATTATGCTCTGGAGTATTTTTTTTACAGGGAAGGAATATCCAAAATATCATAGCGTACACCCCATTCTGACTTCGTTTGGGGGAAAAATTGCAACCGGCCCCTTTAGCCAGAAGACGAAAAGACACAAACAAGTACCCCATTCTCAAATTTCAGTCCGTCTACTTTCCAAAACGGAAGCATGTAGGCTTGTCCAATTATATGACACAGATTTACTACAGATACGTTAATATTGTCCCTATCGTCGATGAAGCTCAATTCTCAATGCAATTTCAAAAGGCCACCGGTGGATTTCAGCATAATTCAAATTTGTAGCATTTTAATTTGCCCTGTAATTGCAGTGCGTTCGTCTCCGATGTGACTCATATATGAGACGGAGGAAACCCCCCCCCCCCCCCCTCCCATCTCTTCTTTGTGGTTGTCATTGTGCTTGCGGAATGTTGTGGTTCCTTAGAAATTCTTTGTATATATATATTTTTTGGGGGGGGGGGCTGCCTTAGGTAACAATAGTGTATATGTATAGGGGACTAAAGGGGGAGTCTCTCGGTCTCATATCGTGCTGAAAAGACAATTTTTTTATTTATTTTTTGGGGGAAGGGGTCATTCAAATACGCTTTGGTTATTCAAATTCAGACTGCATTTTTGCATCATCAGAGTCTCTTTTGTAAACAGGTCAAAAGAAATAAGTCCCCACCCTGGGATATGTTCATTTTTTTCTGGAAAATAGTTAGGCTCCTTAACCTGTTACACAAATGTAAAATGCAGACTGAAATGTTACACATTTATTGTGCAATAGAGTTTCACCCAACAGTTAACCTTCGCCTTGAAATGCTGCCATTTATTAAATGTGATGACCAATAATAAAAAAATGACACTTTCTTGCATAGGGATTGGACAAATTGATGAAATTTTAAACCCATGGAAAATTGAAACACATGAAACACCAACGAATTGAGCGCCTGGAATGGCCATCAAAGTCCCCAGACTTGAACCCAATTGAACATCTCTGGGACCATCTCAAGCGGAAAGCAGACAAGAAGATCAAAGAAAACACTACTGTTCAGGAGCTTCAAAGAATCCTGGAAAACGCATGGGAGCGAATTGACCATGGCCGTATCAGAAATGTTATCAACAGTATGCGTCGACGATGTACTTCAAGTAATAGAGGTCGCAACAAGTCAACACTATACTAAGAGAAGATGAACAAGACATTTTACATATAATGTACCGATATGCAAAATGTGGTACCAGAAGAATATACTACAACATTATAAATCAATAAGACCCATTTTGGTGGTTATTGTCATGTCGGATGCCACTGTAGGTTCGTCTGTAGGCATACACATTGGCACTTATGGGGTAACGGAAACTAATGGACAATGGTACTCCACTAGTTCTCCTTTAGAAATCTAGTTACCCTATTAATTGTTTAACGCATACCTAACGTTGTTGTTTAATTATGTATTCTGATAAATTACTTAGTAGAATAATCTCCTATTTTGGTAGATATGTACTAAAGAAACCAGTGTAAGAATCACTGTGTACAAAACAACGTGGAATAAATGTGAATTTATGTCTATAGGAACAAAGGAGAAGTACGGTTGAACAATAGTGGTACCACACAACTACATGCATGTAATTGTCAGTTGTGTGAGACCCTGTATGATTCCGTCTAGTATGGCGTGTGTTTAGGGAGTCAGTGTGTAACCCCCCCCCCCCCCCCCCCCCCACCACCTTTGAAAGTAACCCATGCTAATATTTGATAGGCTATTTGCGATGCCCCATTTTATATAATTATGGTGGGTCTAATGTGCTGACCTATTCTTTGCTGGGAAATAGCTAAAACGAGCCAGTTTTAGATAATACGATGAGCCAGTCGATTCCATAATCTGGGGCCAATTTCATAGAGCTGCTAAGCACAACAATTTGCTTAGCATGACAATTTGTCCTTGACAAAATCAAGGTTACAGACCAAATCTTCACCTGATCTTTATTGTTCTGGATTGATAATCAGCTGTTGTTTTGCTCAGCATGAAAAACACGTATAATTTTGAATGGTAACCTGTTTTTAATGAGCAAGACTTTTGTTGTGCTAAGCAAATTGTTGTGCTTAGCAGCTCTATGAAATTGGCCCCAGGAATTGGTTCCTGACAAATGACATCAAATTGTGGATTGAGAGGACTAGAGTAGACTCCCCAAAACATATCTGCACATGAATCATACAAATTGAAAATACTTGCAATTGTGACCTCACCGAGGCTACATTGGCAACATGCTCAGTGTGAGAGGAGGGAAACAATCACCAAAAGAATGGCCTCACCTACCCAGGCCAGTACACCACTGAAGTTTTATGTACGGATTGAGCTGCCTACCACCGACGTGTTTCTCAGTTCAAAATTCATTTTACCAACATATTTGCGGTAGGCCTGACCATCATAATGAAACATAAGATGGCGCCATGGTAGGCATTTAGTGCACTGCACTTAACACCAGGAGTAGCCTTACATATATACCTACTGAACAATACCAAGTATACAAATGTATTTTGCTTTCCTTCATGCCACCAGGGGCCAATTTCATAGAGCTGCTAAGCACAACTATTTGCTTAGCATGACAATTTGTCCTTGGCAAAAACAAGGTTACAGACCAAATCTTCACCTGATCTTTATTGTTCTGGATTAATAATCAGCTGTTGTTTTGCTTAGCATGAAAAACACGTATAATTTTGAATGGTAACCTTTTTTTAATGAGCAAGACTTTGTTGTGCTAAGCAATTTTTTTTGCTTAGCAGCTCTATGAAATTGGCCCCAGCTACTGCCATGAAAAGATATCGCAGTTACATAGACCAACTGCACAATACCAAGTACAAATGCATTTTGCTTTCCTTCAATGCCACCAGCTACTGCCATGAAAAGATCTCGCGGTGACAAACTTTCAGTCACCGCGAGATCTTTTCATGGCAGTAGCTGGTGGCATTGAAGGAAAGCAAAATACATTTGTACTTGGTATTGTGCAGTAAGTATATGTAAGGCTATACTCGTGTGCTTCTATATTAATAATACAAAATGCACTTACCGTGTTAGTTGTGGTATACCGTGCGACGGAGGGTCCACTATGGTACTACTAGTACTGAATACGACGCCCATAAAACTTGCCGAACCGAATGTCAAATAGCCCAAAGAAGTTGTCCAGTCATTTGTAGTTGGTGTCAAGCTAAACCTTGATCTTCCTCTAGGCCGGCTATGGTTCGACGACAAAAGTCAACTCAACCGTAACCGTGGCAGATTGATGACTTCAACCGCTGACAACGTGCTTGCGACAATCGAATGAGTAACGCGTACGGTGTGTATTCAAATGAGCATACAGTACAGTCCGACGGCAACGCGCTGCGGTTTGGCGAGGTTGAGTTCCCGCCAAATGAACAACCAAATGCGTGCAGCATAATTAATAGGAATCGTCTGCTGGATATAAGTGCTGAGTGCACGGTAGAAATTGCTCGACATGGGCCGTTTTCTAAACCCTAGCTTGTAGCCTCCAATCGGGCTCCATTACGATTGCCAAATTGTATGAACAAAGCCACAACGGAGACGAAGCTGGGGTTTGGAACGCTGAAAAAAAAGTTGCGTAACTGGTACTCGCAGTGGTCCTACAAAGTGTTAGTATAGCTGTACACCAGCGACCAATTGATACTTTTACTTGGCCGTCTGCGTTTTCGTGAACTTTTAATGACCCCAGTATATCTGTGACGTCATCGACACTGTACGTACTGCTGTCGGTTTGTGGTTGAATAATGCTGAGAAATGAGAAAGCTTACGATGCACCGCGTACCGTCACCCTTTGATCTAATGCGACTCAATAACAAATAACGGTTTGGTTGAGAAACGAGTCAACAATATCTTTATAATTAAAGACATTTATTTTATTGAGCCTTTATATTTCGTCACTCCATAAATGTCTATAGCAAAACAAACACAAATCTGTCTAGCAATTTGATTGCAAACACTCGGGCCAGTTTTACGAAGCTGCACACACAAATTGGTCAGAATTCTTCCTTGGAAAAAGCAGGATTGCTAACTAAATGTTCAGGTTAATATGTATATTGTTTGTGACTGGTATTCAGCTTGTTTTTGCTTAGCATGGAAATCACATGGAGTTTGTGTAAGTGTCACTGAGCAAGACTTGTTTGATGTGGTTAGCAGCTCCATGTACGAGATTCAGTGCCCTGTAAAACAGTATCGCCATAATGTGACCCACTCTCTATATAATAAAGGAGTGACTAGCTCACTCTCAAAAAGAGTGAATCTCTTATAAAACACTCCTAAAAGAGTGAAATTGAGTTTTTCTGAAAATTACTTCAAAAGAGTTGTCCTCCATATACAGCAGGTATTTGACTTCCCCTATAAGGCCAAATAAAACAAAAACATGTTTAGCGTCATGCCCTTTTTTTAAAAGGAAGGAGGAGGCCCTTTTTTTCTTTTCTTTTTTCTTCAAAATGGCCGCCCGATACATCTTAATTCGAGTCATGTAGTGAACATGTCACACCCTATCCAATTTAAAATTAAAACATGGTTCACACGTCACACCCTAGCCTTCCTATTAGAAAAACAATTATTTCCAGAGCATGTACACTGTCTAAAATACGATTTAAAATTTTTATATTATATAGTTGGCTTTTTTTCATTTTTTCAACAAAAAAAAGAGAGAAAAAAGGAGGCGGCCCCCCAAAAGGAAGCGGGCGGTGACGCTAAACATGTTTTTTTTTATTTGACCTAAACCTAGTTTGAACAAATGTAATTTTTTTTTTTTTTTTCATAACTGTATTTTGGAAATTTGCAAGGACCATTACCTAAAGTAGAAGAAAATAATAAGTTTGATATTTCAAAAATGTCTAGTATCTAATTTTTCAGAGGTACTTTTGAGACATTACAATTAAATTATTGTTGTGGTGAAAATGAAAAGGTGAATGTGCTTCCCAAGTAAAAGAAAAACATTAACATTCAAAACTTCAATGCAAAAAAATTGGGGAAATGGCTAAAATCTCAGAACTTTATTCATAGGTTAGGTAGCAACTGGGCCCAATAAAATATAAAAGAAGCGAATACAGTCAGAAAATCAAACAGAAAAGGACATATTTTTTTTAAGGTGAACAAAAAAATTGGCAAGGCGGGACTCGAACATGCGACCTCCGGAATACCGGACTGGTATGCAAATTTACCTAGCCAGTTTCCCTTGTGGTTTATTTGTGTATAGAAAAGGCTATACTTACATTGGAAGTCACAAAAGGAGAATGCTGCACTTTTTGACAACATATTGCCATTTTAATAAAGTTCATATGGTCAAAACTTTAGGAACACTAGGAACACATAGTGAGCCCCCACAAAAAAACCACAACAACAACAACAACAACAACTAAACTTTAAAAAAAAATATAAAAAAACCAAAAAAAACCCACGTTATTATTTCGGTACTTATTCTCAGGGTAAAATGTCAGGCCAGCTAAGACAAATCCAACAAGTTAAAAACAAACAATAATCAGGTTTAATGTTGAGCCAGCCACCATTAATTGCAGGGAATGATGATATCAACGTACTAGACAGTTTCTAATGGAAAATCTCCAATGATAGATGGTTTGTCTCTTTGTACTGTACAGGGCCGGGGCGAGCAGTGATGACTACCGCCGTACCGGGCTGTTTGTTTCGTTTTGTTTTATAAATATTAACACTAGTCAATTCTGAAATGGGGAGCTCTTCCTAACCAAAAGCACACCATTGTGTGAAGCATATACACCAACATCATGTGTTGTAAACAAGGCCAGGGTGTGAAAGTGAACTTATAAATTATAGTCCATTTTCAAAATGTTGTCAGTTGTGCATTTTTGTATCATTTAAAGGGATCGTAATATACGTTTGGTAATTAGAACCCACTGTTTGTTTCAATCCTATATAGTTATAGATATATACCATAAAACTAACCTGTAACAATTTCATTTCAAAAGGTGTGGTAGCGATTTTGAGATATTGCCGAAAATCTGGAGCGGTTATGTACGTCCACGCAGGAAGAATAATCTGCAATGGAATACACAATCTGAGAAACTGCAGCCGCAGTACTTCGAAGTGAAAAGTTTCAAAAAATGCATTATACTATCCAAAGCTGCTGTACTTCTTACCAAGTAAGTTTTTATTGCCATGAATTTTTGGAGTAATTACCAAACGTATACGATCCCTCAAAGCAGCAAAAGTTATCAAAATCTAAAGAATGCTGCTTGACAATAGCCGACAAGGTTTTTGCTCTCTAAATGTTCATAATCTTTAGAGATTTAGTCAGGCAGATTTGGGAACAAAATGTTCAATCAAATTAATGATAAAGGCATAAACTTTGGCACACAATAATAATCATGAGAATGATATTTGGCTATAGGGCCACTGCAGATGTTGTCCTTTGAACAAAATGGGTAGAATAACAAGCAATTAAAAAAAATCAAAATGGCTGCCATTGTATATGGCCGTGTCCGAAACGGGTGTCTAGAGCTACAGCTACGGCTATTGTCTGCGTCGGCCATTTTGTAGCGCTGTCCGAAATGCCGTCTAGAGCTACAGCTACGGCTACAACGTCACAGAAATCTAGCCGTAAAAGAAGTTGTCTAGCTCAGGCAAAACAAAATGGCGGCAGCACTAACATTATTAATTTTGGAGCAAATTTTCGTTTATTTTTCAATAATAGTGCATTGAATTGAAACCAACAGACCGACAAATACGTCAATATCATCAGGTATTTCGACCGGCTGTAAATAAACATTGCGTAACATCTAGCAGACGATAATTGTTGTAAATTCTTACATTGTAATTTTGCAAACACTAATTCCAGCATCGCTTGGGGGCGCAATAACTAGCCGTAGGCTCTATCGTAGCCGCGTCCGAATTCCATTTACCTTAGCGTCTACGTAGACGTAGCTGTAGCTGTAGACGTAGACCATAGCTCTAGACACTTGTTTCGGACACGGCCTTATTCTACATTATATTCCTTTTGGTCAAATTTGCGATGGCCCATTAGCCAAATATCCATTAGGGCATAGTGTGCCAAATTGAATGTTTTCATCATCAAGTGAACATATTGTGCACCAACCTGACTGACTAATTAGTCCCCCAAAGTCCATTATGTTTTGTTTCTAAATTCGGTACCCTGTGGAACCCTAAACACAATGGGGACAATGGGAGTCAAAGGTCTCCACAGGGTAATTTCTATAGATGAAGAGGTCTACACGAGAAATTTCACGAAATAGATATTTGGATTTTACTCAAATTACTCAAAAACTAGGGTTATGATATGGGGTTAGTGTATAATATAGGGTATATTGGGTCGAAAAACATTGACACAAACCATGCACTCGCATACACTTTTTCTTACAAGGGATATGTTTATTTTTTTTATTCTCGCTCTTTGACAGTTGAGTTATCTACAAACTTTTTTTTGTTTACTTAGATTCATCTATAACAAAAACAACACCTTCAAAACACAATAATGTACAGTACTCGTCACTTTAATATAAGTTATAACTGAATAATATGACTGGTGTCCATCCAACATGCACAGTATCTCTAAGCACAGGTCAACAGGAACCAGTGAAGATATTTACAAGTCGACCGCAGCCATTCTGTGAGTAGGCTGCACTCGATTAAAAAAAAAAGTATTATACAAGTCTAGTTCAAAGCTAAATACAGTCGACTCGCGTTAATACAAACTCGCGCCAGTCCTATTCAACAAAAGTTTGTTATATCTGAATTTTGTATTAAGTGGAATGCCTGTCCCATTAATTGTGGACATGAATGCACACAGCATGGACCAAGGCTTTCATATTGGTTATATCCCAAAACTTGTATTAACCAGTTCGAGCCGGAGGACGTATATGTACACGCAAAGTTTTCCCCGGATTCAAAACGGATGACGCATAAACACATCACGAGCAAGGCCGGAAATGTCTGTCAGCAGCAAGCAAGGCTGGAAATGCATGGGTGTGCTTCCCGGTACCATCGGCCTGAACCCGCCTCGTATCGTTAAAAATAATCCTGCGCCTCAGCTCGGTGATGTTAAAATAACCCCGGCGCGAACTGGTTAACAGTGTTCGTATTAACGAGAGTCGACTGTACTCTCAAAATGCTGAGATGCTTAAGTCATCAATTGCCACAATCTCTAAATGATAAGTTACTTTCCACTGAGGTTGTATTTTTTTGTTTAACTGTCTGGAGCAATTTGGGGGCTATGGAAGAATAGACCTGAGACCTAAAGGCTTTGTTCACATTTAATAAGCGCTTTCTTATGGGAGCGAAGTCAGGGCGCCAGACTAAGTAGGAACGCTGGCACTCCTAGTCAAGTACAACTGTAAACAAAGCGTGATGTCATAGGGTCTTAGGTCTATTATCTCTTACAAATACCTCATTTGCTACCTCTTGAGAAGAAACAATTTTAAATATTGAACCCAGCAGAATTGATCAAGTCGGTGGACCAAATTCATAAAGCTGGTGGAAAAAAAAATTGAAAATAATTGCATTAATGTATAGACAATTTTCTGCAGTAAAGCCATCTTTGTGTTATGTGCTTCTGATTATAATAGAGATATCGGGCATTCCATTAGTTAGGGTCAAATTCATGAGACTCTCACATCTGATATAAGATGTTGTAAATTGACCCCAACTATACTGTGGGGGGGGGGTCTAATCTCCACACACTCCCAAGATCTACCACTACAGGGAACACAAACAAAAATACATTTAAAGTTTGAATTTATCATAAATTAAGAATCCTGTTTAATATGTTAAAAGAGTTGAAATTTACGGGGAGGTACTGAACATTATCTTTTTTTTTATCGACAACATGATTTGACAAACCTAAATTCTAACAAATAACAGGATAGAACTATTAAAGTTATTGTTGAGTCCTTTTAAAAGTCTGTAAATAAAATGAAGTTTAGGGCTTTATGAAAGGAGTCAAGGGGCAGAAGCTGTGCTGGCACAGCACTAAACCGAGTTAAAATTTGTCATTTTGTGTGTTAAGACACCTAGATGAAGAGAAATGTGCAAGAATGGCATCAACAGTTGAAAGAAAGATCCAGGCAAAATTGTATGTTATTTTGCAAAATCTTGGATATTTTGACCTTTTTTTTGGGGGGGGGGGGGGGGGGAGGGTTGTTTGAACGACTCAGATTTCTACTAACGAGCTGAGGCCAAAATCCTGAAGGATTAGTTCCTGATGTGTTTCAGAATACATGTAATAAAAAGTCCGACTTTAAAAAAGACTCAATTACAAAGTAATTTTATTTTATTATTTATGTCATATTTAATGAGGGTAAACTCCAATCAGTGTACAGCACTGCTTTCCATGGAGGCCCTCGGGTGCTGAAAAGGACGAGGCTACAATGTAGTCGAGCCGCTGGCACGTAAAGGCGCCTATGGCAGCCGGCCACATCGACTCATATATGACTACGGAGCACAGCCTGAGATCGAAAGTGTTTGATTTTTCCAGAGGGAAGAAAACCGGAGGACCCGGAGAAAAACCCTCGTGACACAGGATAGAACCAACGCACAACTCTACTCACATATGGTCCGGGCCAGGAATTGAACCCGGGCCACATTGGTGAGAGGCGAGCGCTTTACGCACAAGCCACCTGTGCCACCTTACAACTCTGCCATCAGGGGAAAACATAATGTAGGTATTCCAACTGCGAAGGTGCACAACAAGATTCGACAATTTTATCTTTCTGGATATAACGTGGCACAAGAATGTGCAATCTGTAAAACAAAAATCGTGCACTTGAAAGGACGTTGGAAACTTTTGTTCTAACAAAAGTTTGGACAACACTAAAACACTTTGCTGTCCAACTGTTTTTTTTGTTTAAATGTTACTTCAGAACATCTCTTTAGATTTGCTGGTACCCACTATGCTTTTTGCATGCATACGATAAAATGTTTATCTCGAAAGCAAAATCGTTGAATCGTTGAATCTTCATATGCACATGCACAGTTGGAATACCAAACTGGCTTCCTCTAATGCATGTTCCTTGGAGATTTATGGTTTATGTAGTTAGACAGGAGAAAAACAAATCATTTTTTTTCAATTTATCTATTTTTATTTTTTAGGGGGGCCTCTAGCTAATCTAGCGCATCTGTTTGAAGTTGGCCGTCGACACACGGCATATAATGAAGCATGGCCCATATCCTTCAATCCAGGAGACCTGGAATGGTGTATGGTCCAGCCTCTTGCTCTGCCCAGATTATCCTCGATGAAGGCTTAATCCATTCTGAGTGGGACAATCAGGGTTTGTACTTTCCAATTATCCCTCCCCTGTCCTGCCTGCCAAGAGATTCACACGGCTGTGGCAGTTATAATGGGCTTAATGGTGGGATCTTGCAAATTACAGCAGGGTGCGTGTTCCCCTTCAAAAAGCCTTTAAATACATTTTCATCAACAGCGGATCTTAAACCAGACTACTTTTATTTTATTGCTAGGCTTTGAATGAGACTTGAGGAAATGCACGGATGAAAGTACATGTGAGAAAGGTTTGGAAAAGCACCGTGTTATAAAACTCTTTTGTGGAGAAATTTAAAACCTAAACTTCATGACTTTTTTCAGGACTCTCCAGGACTAAAAATATGAACTTTTCTTTCCATGACTTTCCAAGACCAACTTTTCTTTCCATGACTTTCCAGGACCAACTTTTCTTTCCATGACTTTCCAGGACCAACTTATCTTTCCATGCCTTACCAGGACCAACTTTTCTTTCCATGACTTTCCAGGACCAACTTTTCTTTCCCTGACTTTCCAGGACCAACTGTTCTTTCCATGCCTTACCAGGACCAACTTTTCTTTCCATGACTTTCCAGGACCAACTTTTCTTTCCATGACTTTCCAGGACCAACTCTTCCTTGGCATGACTTTCCAGGACCACTTTTCTTTCCATGCCTTACCAGTACCAACTTTTCTTTCCATGACTTTCCAGGACCAACTTTTCTTTCCATGACTTTCCAGGACCAACTTTTCTTTCCATGCCTTACCAGTACCAACTTTTCTTTCCATGACTTTCCAGGACAACTTCTCTTTCCATGACCAACTTCTCTTTCCATGACTTTCTATGACCTTTGGTTGCACAGACAAAAAACCAAAAGTCCAAAGAGACCTTTATCGGACGTAAACAGAAAACAGAAAAAAGAAAAAAGAAAAAACCAACTGCAATCTGAGTTTAGGAATTAACAAAGAAGTCTTGCTATTAAATTTTAATGAAAATCTAAAGCCTTTTTTATTGGGGAACACACACCCTAACTTAATATGCAGGAGCCATTACCTTACTGCCACAACATGTGAATTCCAAATGGCAGGCACTATAGGGGAGAGTTCCTTCTTATTCCGCCATGGTTAATTGCAGAGAACAAATCTTGATTAACCCTCTCAGGACACATTAACTCTCGTGTCCTACATACATGTGCTAGGCATTCTTAATACACAGTACTACAAAGCACAAATTACCACTCAATTCTCATTTGCCAGTGCACGTAAGAGTACTGCATTCTGCAGTTTGATTGTACATGTAGTATTTTGTAGTATTGGGCGACGTTAGGTTTAAACCTTTGGTAATACAAATTTGGGCTGAGAAATAGGTGGGATACACACGTATACATCAGCACCGCAATGCAGAAAAAAACCTAAAGAAACAAGTATCACGAGGTACCAGTTTCAAACAGTTTTGTCACGGTTTTCACGAATTGAAAACGAGCACACAACTCAGGAGGTGTCGGTTTTGTAAAACGTCAAGAATAATTTCGGTTTCGCAAACTGACACCCTTGTGCGCGCGTGACCTTTATACACTGGTTCATATTTTTGTTCAAAGTAAATTCAAACAAAGTAAATTTGACAAAAAAGCATTCCTTTGTCATTGTTCATACAGTTACTTGAGACTGGCTTTATGAAAGGACTTGTGCAAGGACTTTTAGGGGCTTAACTATAACGTTGGTTTTAAAAGGTCGTGCATGCATACGTACAACTGACGGGTAAAAACTACTGTATTTCTGCTAGAACACACGATGGATTGAGTGCCAAGTAACGATGGATTGAGTGCCAAGTAACGATGGATTGAGTGCCAAGTAACGATGGATTGAGTGCCAAGTAACGATGGATTGAGTGCCAAGTAACGATGGATTGAGTGCCAAGTAACGATGGATTGAGTGCCAAGTAACGATGGATTCAGTGCCACGTAACGATGGATTCAGTGCCAAGTAACAATGGATTCAGTGCCAAGTAACGATGGATTGAGTGCCAAGTAACGATGGATTGAGTGCCAAGTAACAATGGATTGAGTGCCAAGTAACGATGGATTGAGTGCCAAGTAACGATGGATTGAGTGCCAAGTAACGATGGATTGAGTGCCAAGTAACGATGGATTGAGTGCCAAGTAACGATGGATTGAGTGCCAAGTAACGATGGATTGAGTGCCAAGTAACGATGGATTGAGTGCCAAGTAACGATGGATGAGTGCCAAGTAACGATGGATTGAGTGCCAAGTAACGATGGATTGAGTGCCAAGTAACGATGGATTGAGTGCCAAGTAACGATGGATTGAGTGCCAAGTAACGATGGATTGAGTGCCAAGTAACGATGGATTGAGTGCCAAGTAACGATGGATTCAGTGCCAAGAAACGATGGATTCAGTGCCAAGTAACGATGGATTCAGTGCCAAGTAACGATGGATTCAGTGCCAAGTAACGATGGATTCAGTGCCAAGTAACGATGGATTGAGTGCCAAGTAACGATGGATGAGTGCCAAGTAACGATGGATTGAGTGCCAAGTAACGATGGATTGAGTGCCAAGTAACGATGGATTGAGTGCCAAGTAACGATGGATTGAGTGCCAAGTAACGATGATTGAGTGCCAAGTAACGATGGATTGAGTGCCAAGTAACGATGGATTGAGTGCCAAGTAAAGATGGATTCAGTGCCACGTAACGATGGATTCAGTGCCACGTAACGATGGATTCAGTGCCACGTAACGATGGATTCAGTGCCACGTAACGTTGGATTCAGTGCCACGTAACGATGGATTGAGTGCCACGTAACGATGGATTGAGTGCCAAGTAACGATGGATCGAGTGCCAAGTAACGAATGGATCGAGTGCCAAGTAACGAATGGATTTAGTGCCAAGTAACGAATGGATTCAGTGCCAAGTAACAATGGATTCAGTGCCAAGTAACAATGGATTCAGTGCCAAGTAACAATGGATTCAGTGCCAAGTAACAATGGATTCAGTGCCAAGTAACGATGGATTCAGTGCCAAGTAACGATGGATTCAGTGCCAAGTAACGATGGATTCAGTGCCAAGTAACGATGGATTCAGTGCCAAGTAACGATGGATTCAGTGCCAAGTAACGATGGATTCAGTGCCAAGTAACGATGGATTCAGTGCCAAGTAACGATGGATTCAGTGCCAAGTAACGATGATTCAGTGCCAAGTAACGATGGATTCAGTGCCACGTAACGATGGATTGAGTGCCAAGTAACGATGGATTCAGTGCCAAGTAACGATGGATTCAGTGCCAAGTAACGATGGATTCAGTGCCAAGTAACGATGGATTCAGTGCCAAGTAACGATGGATTCAGTGCCAAGTAACGATGGATTCAGTGCCAAGTAACGATGGATTCAGTGCCAAGTAACGATGGATTCAGTGCCAAGTAACGATGGATTCAGTGCCAAGTAACGATGGATTCAGTGCCAAGTAACGATGGATTCAGTGCCAAGTAACGATGGATTCAGTGCCAAGTAACGATGGATTCAGTGCCAAGTAACGATGGATTCAGTGCCAAGTAACGATGGATTCAGTGCCAAGTAACGATGGAATCAGTGCCAAGTAACGATGGATTCAGTGCCAAGTAACGATGGATTCAGTGCCAAGTAACGATGGATTCAGTGCCAAGTAACGATGGATTCAGTGCCAAGTAACGATGGATTCAGTGCCAAGTAACGATGGATTCAGTGCCAAGTAACGATGGAATCAGTGCCAAGTAACGATGGATTCAGTGCCAAGTAACGATGGATTCAGTGCAACGTAACGATGGATTCAGTGCCAAGTAACGATGGATTCAGTGCCAAGTAACGATGATTCAGTGCCACGTAACGATGGATTCAGTGCCAAGTAACGATGGATTCAGTGCCACGTAACGATGGATTCAGTGCCACGTAACGATGGATTCAGTGCCACGTAACGATGGATTCAGTGCCACGTAACGATGGATTCAGTGCCACGTAACGATGGATTGAGTGCCAAGTAACGATGGATTCAGTGCCAAGTAACGATGGATTGAGTGCCAAGTAACGATGGATTCAGTGCCACGTAACGATGGATTCAGTGCCACGTAACGATGGATTCAGTGCCACGTAACGATGGATTCAGTGCCACGTAACGATGGATTCAGTGCCACGTAACGATGGATTCAGTGCCACGTAACGATGGATTGAGTGCCAAGTAACGATGGATTGAGTGCCAAGTAACGATGGATTGAGTGCCAAGTAACGATGGATTCAGTGCCAAGTAACAATGGATTCAGTGCCAAGAAACGATGGATTCGGTGCCAAGTAACGATGGATTCAGTGCCAAGTAATGATGGATTCAGTGCCACGTACATGTAACGATGGATTCAGTGCCACGTAATGAATGGATTCAGTGCCAAGTAACGATGAAAGTAAAACACTTCTTTTTTGCTGTATTATTATAGTGCAGACCCAATATGAACAGCCTGAAAAGGAACTTACATTTTGGGGTTGGGTTTCATTAACGGCTACCCGGATACCTATGTGTTTCGTTTTTTTATCAGATAACCGTTTAACAAAATACCCGTAAATGCAAACCCCTAATGCTTTCATTATTCATTAAAAACCTTATTTTCACTTTGTTATGATTAGGTTCATGATCATTCTGTAGCTTTTGTGTTGTTTTTTGTTTTATTAAAAAGGCTGTATACAAGATTACAAAACATTTATGTACATGTACACAGTTCAAATTATTGGGTTTTTTATTTAAAAATCTATATTGATATTGAAAACCCGGAAGGGATTTTTGTAAAGGAGGAAATTTATTAATTTGCATACTGCTTTGGAATTTAAACCATTTTTCTATCGTTCAGTATTGCACGCTAGAACAATCCGAATTGATATGCAAATAACTTGTATAAGTTGTATACACATTAAAAGGGGTTTTACAAAAAGGCATGATTTTCGCACAACCTCATCAAACAGACACGATTTAGGAGTTGCCGCTGGCACTACGTCCGTGTGTCGTTCATAGGAAAGATCATTTAAAAATAGAATATAAACATTCACACAACTATTGTTTAAAAAAACGGGCGTTTTGTGTCATTCTTGTGTAGAGCGAGATTCTGGGGTCAGTGAAGTGACCCTCGAAACTCAAGCAGTTTCGGTGTAGTCTGTTTTTAGCCGGAAAGTGTTCACCTTTTCAATGACACACTGCAAGTTCCAGCACACAAAAGTCTTGCTCATTAAAAACAGGTTACCAGCCAAAATTCTACGAGTTTTTCATGCTAAGCAAAAAAACAGCCGATTGTCAATCAAAAACCATAAAGACCACGTGAAAATTTAGTCTGTAACATTGTTTTTGACAAGGACAAATGTTCATGCTAAGCAAATTGTTGTGCTTAGCAGCTCTATGAAATTGGCCCCTGCTCGTGTCATACCGTACATACACGTGCGCGCATGTTGGACGTTAACCCTCCTAATATTCTTTCACAAAGTTTTCCAAGCCTTCAAAAGCTTTGCCAAACTACTTTTGCTCGTCGTGCTCTAGCACCCACACTTCACAAATTGCATTGAGGTAGTCTTCCGTGGAGTGTGGATTACGCTCCAAATTAAATGCCCGCACAATTCATTTGAGGGGGTTAAGCTCATCAGGACATATTAAGCGGAATGAGTCGGATGTCGGCCCCGGTCAAAGAATGAGTTTTCATGTAGTTTTAAAGAGGGCATCTGTACGTTTTAAAAACTGAAAACCCCATGTTGATACGATGCTTTGTTGTCGAGTTATGTACATTTGTTTAAATACCAACGAAGAACACAGTTCTGATTAAAACATTTTTTGGATTCCCCGACATCCGACTAATTCCGCTTGATCATGTCACATATGTGACTGGCTCTACAAAAAGGTTTATTATGTAGCAAATAAGTGAAACTGAGTTATATACATGGTTAAAAAGCCCACAATGTAAGCTTTCATTTGGTATATAATATAGCTCCATAGCCCACCTCATTTTGGAGATACATGTACAGTGTATGACGTGTTTACATATTGATTACTTTCTTGGAGTTCAAATTACACAACTGAGAAAACGGGCTTTGAAATATCAGAACGATGCACACAAAATTGTCGTTTTCCCCCACTTTATTCATCAAAATCAACATTTCCTTGAATGAAACCTAAAACTGTAGGTATTAAAGATGTCATTCATGACAACAAATAAAAATCACATATTTATGTAATGTTTACCCTCTCAACGTTGAGCGGGCCATTACATGATAGTGCACAGCGCGACTTAATACACCTTTTTTGTAGAGCCGGTCACATATGCAGACGGATTCGGTCACGCCTCATCACTTCTCACTTTGCTTTTTATCTCCTTTCACTTGAAACTAACCTGCACCCGATTACGTGAAACTTACTGTAACTTAACAATGTGTCGCAGAGCTGCGACGTGTCGAATCCCTACAATGCGTCACAGTTGTGATTTATATTTACGAAACCCGTTGTACGTGCGACGCATCGTAGGTGTAATTACAGCATGCAATGTTGCCCGTTATATGCATTTTTTTCAACACGCAGTAAACAGTCATCTGATATTCAGTAAACAGTCGTCTGATATTCAGCAAATAGTTGTCTGATTCTCTTGGTGAAAAAGTCTAACAAATTGGCAGACATAAAAACAAAAAACAAAAAACTTGCGGGAAACTTCTAGCTAATTCGATATTTGAACTGTAATATTCATGGTTTATGCGTGTTGACTATTAAAAAGTGAATGTTCCATTTACAACTTCCCTCGCTTTTATCTCAGTATTATAGTCTCGTTTATTTAATTTTTATGAAGTAAAACTGGCTATAAAAGAACAGATGTTTTTTTTTACGACGCCCCATAGTCACGTTGTATCTCAGGACGTGTTTCAAATCGTTGTGAAGGAACTTGCGGGGGATGTTGAAGGCATCGCAAGTATCGTGCGACGCGTCACAAACGTCTTAAATCAATTTGCAATGCATCGTGGTGCCTTGTTGAATCGAGTTCTGCAGTGTATTGAAGGGCTCTACATACTGCTCAGAAATATTGACTTCCCACTAGGAAAGTTTAATAATCACAGCTACAGGTACATGTACATTTGTGACCTGTTCCAACAAAATTAGGACAAAGTCGCACAATGTGTTTTTTATTACAAAGTACTCGTGAAGTCATTTCGGGTTGGATTTTACAATTTTGAGGTTTTTTTCTTTTCTTTTCTTTTCTGAATCACAAACTATTAATCTACAATCTCCCCAAATTTGGAAAAAATCCATCAACCAGAAATGTGTTTTTGTTTGTTGATTTTGTGAAAAAAAATTGTGTATACAAATAATCCGCTTTTCTGAATTTGAAAGCTGTTCATCTCATAATTAGGTTGTCGGGATTTTATCACTAAATCCTTCCCCAGGGGAGATATGGTGGGGGGTACATATGTAAAAATAAATCGAATTAAAAAAAAAAAAAATGTCAACTTTGTCTGGGTTTTGTTGGAGCTGGTCACATTTGGTATAATTTGTCAAAGCGTCAAGCGGCGAGCTTACATTTGTAAAATAATCGGTCTATACATAAGATGGAGAAGCAAGTTAAGGTCTGGTACCATGTGTCGCAGCACTCCAACTGGAGTACGTTCTATCCAAAGTTCCCCGCTAGTTCTTGTTCTCAAGTACTTGAACTGGTACCCATCCGCAAGCACTCCGCTGGGACGCTGCTACATAAACTGTGGATAATTGCGTGAAGTTGTGTGTAAAGCATACCATATCACCACATCAGTTCTAAGATCATTAGGGCGATTACAGCGCCCAGGGCTCCTCAAGTCGAGGGCCCCATGTGTAACCTGGGTGCTGAGTGGGACCGCGTGGGCTCAATCCGGGCCATGACAGTGGCAAACCATGACGCAACGTCCACCTTGGCTATATCGTAGCGCTTAAAGAAGCTGTGCTCCTGGAAGGGAATACAAAACAAAACAAAACTAAGTTGGGAGACAAAAAACGAGTTCCAATAATCAACGATACAGGAGACCGTTCAATTGGTAATCACGTGGTCCTCGTGTCTGCCCCGGCGTCGGCTACATACAAATTACAGAAAATTTGATACATGTACAAAGTGAGTATATGTCACCTGGCACCACGAAATGAGTGGAAAGTCGCACATGGCCAAAACAAGTTATTGGCTGAAACGTCAATTTTTCAACTGGGAGGTTGGTTTTGAGTTGTTAACATTTTTACATACAAAAACACCTTCTTTATCATATCCCAAAATTGTATACCTCAAGTAAAACTCTAAAGTGTGTTTTTTTGTGGCTGAATTGCAGTGAGTGATAGTATAGTTGGCACGGAAAACTCCATTTTCTCAAAACAAGGGAGCATGACTTCAGCAATTTGTAAAGAGTATAGCGGTGGCTAGGATAATAAGCTACATCAACACACAATACATCATTTGAAACTTGTGACTTCTCCTTTCTAGAAATGTAATAATGTCAACTTTTTTATTTTGCGACTTTCCACCCATTTCGTGGTGATAGGTCACATAATGGACAGGTTTATGGCACAAAATTATGCAGACTATTAACCAGTTGGCGCTGGATTTTTTTTTAACATCACCGAGCCGATGGCGCGGGATTATTATTAACGAAACTTGATCCGAGGTGGGTTCAGGCCGATTGTATCGGGAAGCACATTAGCACACCCACGCATTTCCGGCCTTGCTCGCTGCTGACAGACATTTCCGGCCTTGCTCGTGACGTGTTTATGCGTCATCCGTTTTGAATCTGGGGAAAACTTTGCGTGTATACGTCCTCCGGCGCGAACTGGAACGATGTTCAACTAGATGCCCAATTTACATTAATTTAGAACATACTAGTATCCTTCGGATTTAAGCAATTATTGATCTGGTTACTTTGACAAAACTGAATTACAAGTGAGGCGACGCCAGTATAAAGCCTAGTGTGTTTACTATTTAAAGTTCCGACCCCAAACAACCTTTGACAATTTTCATAATTAATGTCTCAGCGAATCCGCGGCAGCGTTTGTTTAGCTTCCCCCGATTTAACTCCTGTATATAATTATCTGGCAAGCTAATCAAAAGTACCCCATTATCTAGCGCTTAACCCGAACGATCAAGGACCGAATTCGGACAAAGAAACTGTCCTTTGAGAATTGTTTGTTCCCTTTGTTCTCTTTTGTGTTTCGATCCTCGGACGTAATACGATACAAGAGCATGTATGTGGTTCATAAGGGCAATCTTGTAAAGCCCACAGAGTACATCAAGTCGTGTTTTGCCATAATGACCAAGGATACCCTGTTGTGTTTCCCTTTGTTTCTGTATTACCGGTATAACCTAACCCCATAGACTTCTCGTACACTCTAACCAGTTCGCGCCAAAGGACGTATACACGCAACGTTTTCCCCCAGATTCAGCAAGGCCGGAAATGCGTGGTAGCTTTCTGGTACCATCGGCCTGAACCCTAATCCAGCGCCTCGGCTTGGTGATGTTAAAATAATCCCGGCGCAAACTGGTTAACAACAGTATATAATAATGTATTTAATAAGCTAAAGCGTATTGCCAAAACAACCTATTATCATAATAAACTGAATGATTTAAAGGGCAACGCTAGAGAAACATGGAGAGTTCTTAATTCTATGATTAAACACAGTGCCCCAAACTCCTCTGTAAATTGTATGAGTAGTATTACTATGAATAATAAGTTAATTATTGATGCTAATGATATTGCAGAATCACTTAATAATCATGTTTGTGCTATAGAAGGCTAGTCCTTTTCTGGATGTCACCCCCATTCATACTGTATTGTCTTGTTATACAGATTTTTATATATTTTGTATTGATCATTAATCATTATTTTTCTCTATGTATGGAAATAAAACAAACAAACAAACAAGTATACACATATGGACTGGCAATGAGGTCACTAGAGCACGTCTATTCCCTCGAGGGACTGTGAGTGACTAGAAGGGGGACCTATTTTCCCGAGGCCGAAAGCCGAGGGAAATAGGTCACCCTTCTGGTCACTCACAGGCCCGAGGGGGAATAGACGTGCTCTAGTGACCAAATCATGCCAGTCAATATGTGTTTTATAACACACCTCAGACCAAAATATGAAATAATCGTGATCCGATCCAGACGCCGCCATTTTTCATATTAAGATGAGCCTGGCAAACCTCTTGAGGGCGTTGTAATGTTCGTTTTTTTTTAATGTTCGTTTTTTTATATAGCGCTTTAGACAATGTGGGTGTATCAAAGCGCTTTACAACTATTATGCCTGTTCACCAGGAACGAGACCATTTCTGCAGCAGCTCAAGATCAGCGCATGTGGTCTCTACCTTCACAGGTACCCATAGCAAAGTGTCTTGCCCAAGAACACAAGCACCATGTTCCCTGCCAGGGTTCGAACCCACGTACCATCGTACAGGAGTCAAACACGGTAACCACTGGACCACAATGCCCTACATGCTGTAACCAGTCAACATTTTAAAGTCTATTGCCCGCTTCGGGAACTATTTACCCGCAAACTCACGGTGGCGCATATCTCATGCACTAGCCTATATTATAGTTAACCCCACGTGACCGTGTTTCAGCCAACCAGAATACAGAACTGGCAAGAGGTGTGTTATAAAAGACAATATTCCACATAAGATGAACACCCCAGGACTGAAAGGATCTTTTGTTCACATATTGTGCTTCTGCCCTTAAGGCTTATGTAGTAGATGAACATGTACAACCATGGAGGAATAAGTTCCTCCATGGTACAACTTGCGAACTCTCTGTGTATGCATAGGTGTATGTCAGTTAACCTTTCAAAGTAATCCAAGGTTAATTACAGACATTTTAGTATCTACCAGTACATGTACTGGCGCCATGTACAAATGGGGCAACAAATTGCTCCGAGGTCATAAATGTATTCTCAACAATTATTTTTAAAATAAATTGCCGGGCGACGATTGCGAAAAAAACCAAGAACAACATAAGAACCACTGCCCAATGAAAACAAACGCCGTTTTTGTTCTTGCTTTCCTTGGCATCCATGATTGTAAAACGATATTTACTATAAAATACAACCCCACAAATCCACCCGTTCCTTATAATTCAAGCAATTACCAATGGTGTATCCTACCTTTAACATGTTTTTACATTGTACGACACTTACTTGTACATGTACATAGCATGCTGCTGGAAGTGAAAAACAAAAATTCCATCAAGTTGGCTCTAAAAGGGTCTTTCGATTATTTCCACTTTTTGTTTTGATGTGTCTGAACAAAAAAAAAAAATTCTTCCTAAACTAGGGCAGATGCAAAGCTACCTGCATCACCAGGAGCCTGTTAAAAGGCTACACTTGTCATAAATAAATTATAGGATTCACTTGACTGGTCCGCAGGTTTTTGGGTCGTTAAGTGGGCATGATGGTGGTATGGTATAAAGTGCCAGTAACTCACCATTACATTCTCTCTGTGGGGGTTTATTTTAACAGTCAAAAACAGAAGGCAAGAGCAACATAATTCTTTTACGAGCACTAAAAAATTAAAAAAAAAAAAAAAAAAAAAAAGGTTGACACTTTATAACAAAAGTAGAGTATACCGACACAGGCCTACATTTTTTGTTGCTGTCATTTTAAAGAAAAAAATTAAAAGAAGTAACAAAATGCGTCTCGGAGACAATTTCCATTAGTACCGGTAGTCATGGTACGGTAGTTGGTTCAAAACCGAAATCGTAGAATTTTTTTTTATTGGAATATACAGCATTGGATGTACATGTACATGTACCTTGGATGAGCCTCATTGACTTGTGACATACTTTACAATAAGCACTTCACTTTTATCAAGTAACTAAAATGTACGCTAAAATTCCTGTTTTGAATTCATGTATGTACAACACATCTGAAGAAATAAAACTTCAACTCGGCAGGGCCTTGGCTGAGGAATATGGAGACCTGGCACCACGAAATGAGTGGAAAGTCGCACATGGCTAAAACGAGTTATTGGCCGAAACCGTTCATTTTTTAAGTGGGAGGTCGGTTTCGAGTTGTTAACGTTGTTACATACAAAAACACCTTCTTTTTATCATATCCCAACATTTTATAGCTCAATTGAAACTCTAAAGCAGTCCTTCTGATTTGAGGCGTGCGATCGCACCCCCACGCCATCGCACGCCTAAAAGCTTTCCCAGGAGTGCGAATAATCGCACGCCCTAATCCCTCTGCACCACATGCCTCAATGTTCATTTCCAGCGTAATCAACTTCATAATTTGTGAAATAAAATACGCCAGTGATTTAGGAAAAACAGGAAAAAATTATGCCCACCGTATTTTGTATTGATCAACTTAATTAGTGCCGGTAGCGCGGAACGGATTTTGCTGGCCAACAGTCTGCCTTGTCCCATGTACGTACAATTTGACCATTGACGAAAGCACGTGCGAAGCATGCGCGCGTACCTGGTATCACACTCCACTGAAAGATTACACGCACAGGCCGTTTTCTAAACCCCAGCTTAGGGCTCAATCTCCGGCTCCAAGCGATTCCATCACCATTGCCAAAGTGAACGAACAAGTCAAAACGAACGGAGGCGCAGGCAAAGCTGGAGTTTAAAAAAGGCCACACACTCGCACGGCTGTATTTTGTGTGAGGCAAACTGATTGGTCGGTGGCAATGCCTTGACATGGTTTCGGCCAATCGTGTTCAAGTTCACAAGTACTCTTGGCGTGCTGGAACACGCGACAGCGCTATTGGTGCCGTTTAATTTGCGGTGACTATAGTGAGTGGTGTTGAGTAATAACGCTTTTGCAAAATCACACCCCTAGAAATTCCAGGTGTGCCTTTTTCCACACGCCTGTGGTTTTCAAATCAGAAGGACTGCTAAAGTGTGTTACTTTTTGGGTGGCTGAATTGATAGTATAGTTGGCACTGTTCACGGACTTTGAACTCCGTTTTCTCAAAAACAAGGGAGCATGACTTCAGCCATTTCAAAAGAGTATAGCGGCGGCTAGGAATAAGCTACAGCAACACACAATACATCATTTGAAAGCTGAGGACTTCTTTCTAGAAATGTAATAATGTCAATTTTGTTATTTTGCGATTTTCCACCCATTTCGTGGTGCCAGGTCACATATGTGACCTGTCACCACAAAACGAGAGTAAAGTCGCACAATGTGATTCAGAGATATGGCCATCCAAAGTCAAAATATGAGATTTTGAGATTTTGCGTAATTTTGAAAGCCCAAGTCCTCCTCTACATATTACCATTTTGGGGGTGAGATCAGATGATTAAAAACCTCTTAAATTACGCACTTTTGCGTAGTGTTTGCGTAGTTAGTGCTTGGATTAAAACCCATTAGTGGTCTAATTAACACGGTAATTAAATATGCAAATCAGGTCCTCGTAAGTATCCCACGTTTTCGAAATATTTTGTTGTTTGTACAATAGTTTGTATTTGTGGAAATTTTTTGTGAAAAATAATGATTAGAACATAGCCGTTGCTATGCTCAACCGAACCTTACTTGTCCTGTTTTGTAATCTTTTGCTTGTTTTGTTTAAGATGTTTAAAATAAGTTTTCTCACAAACACATTTTGTGAAACCCGTGACTTTCTAGAGCATTGTAAACAGTATTTATCTGAAACCCCCAAGTGTTATATATCGTTGGAAAGCTCTCCTTCTGAAGAATTTGAAAATACCAATATCTCAATTTTCAATATTTCCGACTTTACATTTTGTGGTGACAGGTCACATATGGAAATGGAAAATCTACAAAACTGAGCTATATTCTGGTAATAAAAGCAAGGTTCCCTCCAAAAACCCTCAGTCACTGTACCTCCAAGCCTGAGGAAACCTGTAGTCAGAGATCAGACAACAAGAAGTTTATTTCTTCTTTAGGTGGTAACAAAACAAAAAATAAGACTATTCGGAGGGAAAACCCACTGAATCAGGCATTGACTAAAAACCTGAAACCAAAGATTGGCCCAGGCCGGATTCGAACTCGGGTCACAGCAGTGGAAGGCGAGGAAAGAACCGCTACGCCAACCCGACTCCCTTTTGAAAGCAAAAGCTGAAATTCTTTAACACGAACTGGAAATTCAAGATACATACAGACTGTGGGTGACAAGGAGATCAGACAGGGGTGAAAATCCGGCGACAGAGAGATTACGATAATCTCGTGTTACTTGTACTGAGAAAAATAAAACTTGGGTAGAGACATGACTACAAAACGATATTAACTTCCCCCTAAATGAGGTGTGAAACGCGTGTGCTCCATTACATGACAAGACACTGCTAGGGCATCAATGTTTGTCAATCAACGCGTTCCATTTAAAGTTATAGTATATTATTCGTCAGTTGTGAATTTTTATCGTTTGAGGCAGTAAGAGTTCTCAACATTTAAAGAATAATGCGTGACAACTAAACCCGACACAGTTTTAGCTCTGTTACTTTAGGTAATAACAGTGCGAGGACCCGGTTATTACTGCGTGATAATGACCGGGTTAGGGGATGACCGCTGGTAATGGATCGAGCCAAAGGCGAGGTCCATTACCAGCGGTCATCCCCCAAACCGGTCATTATCACGCAGTAATAACCGGGTCCTTGCACTGTTATTACCTTTAATAAATACCTTTTTAACGAGAAAAATTGTGAAAATGCTCCAAATTTCGTGACTTTCCTTTCGGCGATATACGGTACCCTCTGGAGACATGAACACAATGTGTACAATGGAGACAAAACGTCTCCGGAGGGTAAATTTCTATAGATGAACAGGTCTCCATTGGGAATTTCACGAATTAGATTTTTTTTGATTTTACTTAAATTACTCAAAAACTAGGATTAGGATGTGGGTTAGGGTTAGTGTTTGGGTTAGGGTATAATATAGGGTATATTGGGTCGAAATTTCAACCCAGGGAAATAATTATAGTTAAAATGGGAGCATTTTGAAAAACGTGCTCGACTTTCTAACCATTTTGTACACGAGAACAAAGCCATACATGTCTCCACAGTGATACAAAAATGCGAATGTGTGTTTTAGCTTATGCATGGTACCATGTCTCTTTAACATGTGTTGTTATTATAACCCATACTTTGAGACCAGACTAGCTGACCACTGATGCCCACCGTGCATAGCAACACGCTAGCGTTAACAGACGACACGCACATTTTGAAAAATGCCGCACGTATATACAAACGTTCTACGCGTACATTCATAGTGCGCAGTATCAAGATTTGACGCGTCCTTGTTACAAGTTACCGTAGAACTGTTGCATTCGGCCAATCATTGGCTTACATGATGCTTGATTAATGCTGGTTCCGGGAACATTTATTCACTTTTTCTTGAAAGCCGGGCTATTACTACAAAATAATCCACTCCACGTGATCGAGTCTCGACCAATCAGAAGAAGCCAGCAACTCTCCTAGGTATTTATTAATACTATGTATTTCCAAGAAATAAAAAAAACATAATTGAAGATTTCTATTTCAATTCAAAAATGTGCAGAGTCACAATTTAAATTGCGGCCACAATCGGCATTCAAGGCATGTCTCATTCAGCCAAATGCAGCTACGAGCATGATACGCTCTGGACCGACCAATAATAGCGTTATCCACACGTTTCCAAAATTTCCAAAAATGCATCTCGGACACACATCTTTGGAAATGACATTCTTTTATTATTTTCTTTAAAATTACAGCATGTAATTTCACAAGGAGTTACATCAAGGTGGGATACATCATTGGTAATTGCTTGATTTGGGGGGTTGTACAAAAGTATTTGATAGTAAATATCGTTTAACTGACCTGTGCGAAGTTTTACAATCATGGATGCCGAGGAAAGCAAGACAAACGGCATTAATTTTCAACTGGCCTCCGGCAGTTGTTCTTATGTTTTTTGTTTTTTGTCGGCAATCGGGGATTTTTTGTTATAATTTTTTTGTTTTGTTAACAATTACAGGATATATACTAATGATTATATAGCGCAATCATTTTGCTGGATGCCTACAAATCAATCAATATTTACTTTGAAATAATTAAGATATTTCTTAATATTTCGTTAGTATTTGTTTTTGATATGCAAATAGTGTTTTCTAATCCTATCCTATCTTAGTGTCAAATATCTGTACAGCAACGAAGATTTTAAACAGTTTAATGGTTTGGTTACTTTTTGGATGGCTCCAAAAGGTAAACTTCAGCTTTAAAGCAATGTTTTTGGACAGCCCATCAACCAGGGGCCAATTTCATAGAGCTGCTAAGCACAAAAATTTGCTTAGCACACAAAAGTCTTGCTCATTAAAACAGGTTACCAGCCAAAATTGTACAGGTTTTTCATGCTAAGCCCAAAACCAGCTAATTATCCATCGAAAACAATAAAGATCACGTGAAAATTTGTTCTGTAACCTTGTTTTTGCCAAGGACAAATTTCCATGCTAAGCAAATTGTTGTGCTTAGCAGCTCTATGAAATTGGCCCCTGATCCTAGCAATTCATGGACACGCATGTAACTACAGACATCTTTACATCACTACATCATGTTGAAACTGTACGTGCACTAATTAATTTAATTAATTTTATTTAACCCTCCCCTCGCCTGGTGCCAAAGTGAAGCCTGTGACCTTATTAAAACAAAGCAAGTATAGATTGTAACTTAAAACTATACGATAGCCACAGGGTTGGTGTTTTTATAGCTTTAGTTGTGACGACAAAGTAGTTATAGTGAGTGAGTTTAGGGTTTAACGCCATGCCGGCATCAGTGGCCATATTCACGACGGGAATGTGTACAAATATAAGACAATAGGTAGTAATAAAAAACCACAGTACAGGCCTTCGTTTTAAAGGAGCGCGATTGCGCTTGCGCTTCTCCGCACTCCTTAAACATTTTAAGGAGAGCAAAAAAAAGCGCTCCTTACAATTTTAAGAAAAAAAAAAAAAAAAAAAAAAAAAAAAAAAAAAAAATATTGCCTACAATGTGCCCCACAATTCCAATATATTCATTATATTCATATACAATTTCCGCATAGGAAAGCCATGGCAAGAAATAAACTGAAAAAAGGTAACAATGAGATCCCTTAGCCGACAAATATCAAACCTCTTCTCTGGCAAATGCGAACGCAAAAACGCCAATTCCAATCAGCAACCGAGCCATAAACCACCGGACCGTAACAATTAAAACACCAAGCAGTAAACAAACACAGTTGAAACCCAACATACTGCTCTCTTTACAAGAGAAATAATACGGACCAAAAATAAATAATATGGCTAAGTTCCAAATACCTGGAATTCACGTTCATTGATTGTACCACACCAAACCCACACACCTTGCGAGTTAAAACCGATTCCTCACCATGGAATCACCTACCTGCAACTGACGAGTGTCATAACAGTAAAGACACGAAAGCAGTGACACAAGAGAATTTGCGATTACAATTCTCTCCTCGCACCCCCAAATAAAATCACATCAATAGGAATGTTAGGTGATATAGCACCCTGTGAGGGTTGCATAGGTCCACAGCTTCTGTTTTATATCGATTGTTTGTCCGGATTTAGGCTACATACAATTTTGTAACAGATCAAAAGACTACAGAGGCTCCAAAACATTGCAGCAAGGATTGTTACTCTGACTAAAACATCTAGTCATATTACCCCAGTGTTCCACGATCTTCATTGGCTGCCAGTATCTCAGCGGATTAAGTTCAAAGTCCTTCTTCTTGTGTTCAAGTGCCAGAACAACATGGCACCTCCATACTTGCAAGATCTCATCCGCCCTTATCAGCCAAAAAGAGCCCTACGGTCTGCTGGTCAGAGTCGTCTGGAGGTGCCGATCACCAAGACAAACAGCTATGGGGACAGAGCATTTGGAGTGGCTGGGCCGCGCCTCTGGAATAAGTTGCCAGTAGAACTGAGAACTGTTTACAGTCTTATAACATTCAAGTCAAAACTGAAAACCTACCTATTCAGACAGTATTACTGCAATATATGAACTGTGAAATGAACTCTAGTTATGTGCACTATTACTAACTGACTCTCATTTTAACTTACGTGTTTTTATTCTTCATATTCATCTAATTATCTGTTTTATTCTATACATTTGTTATATATTAATTTGCCATATAATAATGTTAAATAGCGTTTTAGAGCACTTTTGTGGATTTTACGCTTTATAAAATAAATTATTATTATTATTATTATTATTATTACATCAGATTTATCTTATACCAACAACGGTCATCTAGTCTTTCGTGTTCGCCCATTCCATTTATTTCGGGCATAACGGGCCTAGACTAATTCGCGCTTAATTAAGCCATACAAGTCACAGAGAGAGAAATGTCACTGGATGGGAAAGCGCTATACTGTGGACTCGACTCGACTTCTTGATTGAATGATTTGACTTAAATCTAGTCACTTTCTAAAAATGACTCGACTCGCAAAAATCAGTGACTTGTTACAATGCTGGTATTCGAACTTAAAGGTAGGATACACCATTGGTAATTGCTTGAATTATCATGAATGGGTAGATTTGGGGGGTTGTATTTCATAGTAAATATCATTTAACTGACCTGTCCAAAGTTTTTTACAATCATGGTTGCTGAGAAAAGTAAGAAAAATGGGAACTCTTTTTTTTCTTTTTTTCGCGATCCAAATTTATTTTGTTACGAAATTCAATTTTTTTTGGAAACAATTACAGGATATCTAGCGCAATAATTTTGATGGATGCCTACAAACATTATTTACTTTCAAATAAGTAAGATATTTTGTTAAGAATTTGGTAGTAAAACTATTTGATATCTGCAAATGGTGTATCCTAACGGTACCTTTCAGTGACAAAGGTGCATCATTAATAAGCTGAGATTTCTTACCATAAGTTGCTTGTACTTGGGCCTCTGACTGCAATCCTTTGTCAAACTATCAAATAAAAAAAAATGAAAAAGATTAAAACTGCTGCAAACTGCTTACTGGCTGGAATGACCTGAAATATACAAATCAAATAAGTTAAGAGGGCCTAATATTTCGATCTTTCTGATGATTCTACAGGGCATAAAATCACTTGGCCATCGGAAAGACTCAGTCCGTCTCAGCCGGGAGAAAGTTTGGATGAATCGTCTTCGGACTATTCAACCACATGGGCTCATCATCCAACTAGGAAATTATTAATTTCTATTGTTTGCTCCCATTTGTCATCTGTTTAAGATTTAATCCTTGCCAGCAGTTTGTTCTTATTTGTTCTCACCCCTCTGGTTTCCCCTTGTCTATTGCCCTGCCCCCGCCCCGCCGCCCGCCCCCGCCCCGCCGCCCCAGCCCCGCCGCCCCCCGCCCCCCCTCCACATTTCTCCTACATGTATTAACACTTCTTTGTTAGTTCTGTCTAATCCTACCCACACTGACCTTTCCTTTAACCCTTCAGCCTAATCCCCCTTTTGTTGTTCCACAGAACTCTGTACAGGCTTTTTCTTTTGTGTTTCTCCCGTCAGCTATGATGTGCATCATGCTGTATGTTGCCCTATATATGTTTGTTTCGTGTACACAGTCATTATCATGTCTCTGAAGAAGATCTTGTTTAGATCAAAATATTAGGCCCTCTTAAATGAACAAAAACGACAAAAACAAACGTACACACAAACAAAGAAAAGAGTTAGAATCAAAAGAACGTTTGACAGATAATTATAACTGACAGTCGTAGAGGGCAGAGATGCCTCTGGTTATTATCACGCTAGAAATGTCAGTTCGGCAGAGAGCTGCGGGGTTCGTAAGAGGGGAGCGGCCCAATCTCTTGTTTCTTGGCTGCGAGCAAAACAGAGGTTTCTTGCCAAATGCCTAGACACGCACACGGGCTAATGACGTGCTGCCACCCAGGGGCAGCTAACTCCGCAGTGGTAATCCGAGGACATACCATTCACTTTCTTTACAACCTTAATTGTGACCCGCTCCATCGTACTCAGGAATAAGTCGCTGGGGCCGATTTACGCAATCGGTCGTTGAAGTGAACGCATGGGTGAAAATCTTGACCAAGTTGTTTTTCTGAACATTGTATTTTTAGGAAGTGTAGTTATCACAGATTATTGTCATTAATGTTTTGTATGTAAAAACGATAAATAAAGATGAAAATGAAGAGGATTTGTGTTCGCTGTCCGTATGATTTTGGTCAATTTTGTTTATTTCAAAGCTGTTTTTCTCGGAATGTGGATTCGGCAAATAAATATACACCTGTCATCTTCATCAGATCATAACTCGTTAACCTAAGAAGATACACACTTGTGATGGGTATCATTAGAAAGCTTATGAAATTCCCTTTCTCATCATGTGCATATATCTCAAAAAGTCATTTCAAGTCTTATTCCTGATTTCGATGGAGCGGGTCACAATTGAGTCTTGGAACACTGGAGGGGCATTTCGATAGATGTCTGGCAAATTTGTATCCTTTGAGAACAAACACACCAAGATCAATGGAGCTAAAACCAAAAGGTCTCGGCATAAATAGCTATAAAGATTCCATAAAACCTAATTCTGACCAAAAACATATTCTTACAGATTTTGAAATACTTTACACATGACACCTTGGGTGTACATTATGAGTGTACTACCCTAATTGGAGGGAGAATTTCTACGCGGTTTCAATAGCATGAAATGTGCCCCCACAGTTTCTTTTGAAAAAGGAGGCCGTTTGGTAAAACAAATGGTTGGATTGTGTAAATAAATCATGGGATCAACTCCCTGGTTTTTGAGCTTCAATCTGAGGGCAGACTTGATAAAAATACGGTTAAAAAATGGGTCCTAATTGCTGCTTGCAGGCTCGGGAAGTATCACTTTTCGGGAGGTGAGTTTCTTTTGGTGTGAATATTAAAAAATGTAATTGGCCAACCCACTAAAAATTGAAAAGATATAATAAAGATAAAGACCAAGACAATAATCTGATTGTTGTTTGAGAAACCCCAGTGATGTCAATGTGCATGAAACTTGGTCCTGAACATTGTGGATTTTACACTGTTTTCAATGGGACTCGAATTAGGCTAGTGCACCCATATTTGGGCCGCAAGACCCTACATGTAGGTTCTTTTACTAGAAAGCATACCAAACCTAACAAACTTCAACAACAGCATACAGACCAACAGTACTAAATCTGCCAAACGCCAACTTGTTAAAGTTTAATTGACTTGGTACAAACATGGAGGTGGTCTATGCTATGGATGACGGCAATATTATGTCAGTAAAAGTACCCGAATGAGGACAACATTATATCAGTAAAAGTACCTGGATGACTGCAATATTATGTCAGTAAGAGTACCCAGATGGCAGTATGGGGGGGGGGGGGGGGGGGGGGGCTGAAGGCCTTTCAGGGTTAATGTTTCAGACAATGTTTAAATCCAACCTACCAGCACTGGACAAACGAGTGGAAGTCCACTGAGAAGCCTCTCTTGGGCGGCAGTCTGGGCGGCTCCTCCGATAGGACACGGGCCAGGACTTCAAAGTCATTGTTGCAGTTCTTGTAAGGAAACTCCCCTGTTGCCAACTCCACCTAATGACAGAATGAAGTGAAATACATTTAAGTACGGACCCGTGCTTATATTTTTTGTACCACACACGTGTGTAGAGACAAGTGCGCGCTGTGCATTGGGGCCGCTATACACATTGTGCATGTCTTTACCATCCTGGTTTAAGAATTTAGCATGGTCTCATTTTGTAGTTTATTTTCCCGGTACTGGCGGCCTGAACCTGCTTAGGATCGAGTTTCGTTAAAAATAATCCAGCGCGTCGGCTCGGTGATGTTAAAATAATCCCGGCGCGAACTGGTTAAACGCTATGGAATAGGGTACGCGACAGGTACATGATGAAACTGGTATCATGTTATAAATGCCAAGCGTAAAGCTATGATCAACTGGAAACCGTTGCAAAATCAATGCGGTACTACATGTATTTCGCTGGAATAATAGACTCAAACTAAAAAAGTATTCGAAACTTACGGCTTTGGATACAACTTTTTACTAGTACAGTTGTACATGTAAATACAACATTTTACCATGTTGTTGAAAATATGTGGGAAAAAAATCTGACAATACCAAACTGGCTACTCCGGACGTCTGTTTTTTTCTGTTTTGCTGAAGTCTGTTTTGCAGCCGGGATCATTGCGAGTACAACTCTCATGAAATCAAACACTGTCTATATTCTCCTAATTCCAATCACAGTGCAATGGCTGTGTGGTCAATGACCATTGAAAATGTCAATGTGCCTAAGGCTTCCGCTGTCACCGGTAATGACAGAATAATGAAGACAAAGAGAAGTCAACAAGAGGCAATTTTTAATATGACTGCCGGGCAAAAACAAAATATCAGATTCTCTTTCATGCATAATGCGTACATGTGTACATACGTGACCTGCTCCATCGTAATCAGGAATAAGTCGCTATGGCCGTTTTACGCAATGGGCCGTTGAAGTGAACGCATGGGTGAAAATCGTGACCAAGTCGATTTTCTTAACATTGTATTTTTAGGAAGTGTAGTTATCACAGATTATTGTCATTAATGCAGGCCTGGAATTACAATTTTTTTAGGGCAAGGCCACTTTGGCCTTGGAGTATTCAAAGTTTGGGAGGGCACCAAGGCCAGTAGAAAGGGCACCAAGGCCAAAATTCGAAAATAAAAAAGAAGTCCAATTTCTTGCATTTGGCAGCAGAGTGTTCTAGTTCACCTTTAACAGTCCGCTTCAAACGCTCTTTTCGCGGCATTGTTACTCTATTAAATTCTTGTAGTTTAATCCGAAAAGTTTTGGACGGTGACGGGATTCATTCACTAAAAACATTTTTCTAGTCATGCGGTGCAACAATTCCACCAGAAGAGGGCGTTCAAACAACAGAGAGCGCCCTCTGTTGGTCAATGTTTTTTATTTTAGACTGGTCCCTTGTTTAAAGACATCGGGTGTTCGTGTACAACGGGTGCCGAGAGAGTCGCGAATGCGTTGAACGTAAACAATTTACGCTAGTGCAACTTCCTTTGACTCGTTCGAGCGGATTGCGCTGGATATACATTAAAACACGTCACAAGCACAAGATGCATCGTAGGCTGAAAACTAACACAAGTAAATATTTAACTTTCATAAAAAGGGCACGACGGCCAACAGGGGAAAAGGGCACGACATTATGGCCGTGAAAAGGGTATTTTTTCGAGGGGCACCACGGCCAGTTGCAAGGGCATCGACGGCACTGGCCGTCGTGGCCGCCGTGTAATTCGAGGCCTGTAATGTCCTGTATGTAAAAACGATCAATAAAAATGAAAATGAAGAGGATTTGTGTGCGCTGTCCGTATGATTTTGGTCAATTTTGTTTATTTCAAAGCTGTTTTTCTCGGAATGTAGATTCGGCAAATAAATATACACCTGTCATCTTCATCAGACCATAACTCGTTAACCTAAAAAGATACACACTTGTGATGGGTATCATTAGAAAGCTTATGAAATTTGAGACTTATTCCTGATTTTGATGGAGTGGGTCACATATGTACATACATACAATCGTACCAGTACTCCAGGCCGGTTTAATATACAATTACAATGTACATTTATACTAGAATTGGGAGGAATTCTTATTCAAAAATACTTAAAACCTGATTTCCTTGATGAAGGACCCAGCGCTGATTAGATACTAAAACTAAAGTCCTATGGTTCCCGCTCCTTCCAATAAGCTGCTGTTCAATTCGGGCGATTCACAATGCAGTGCGCCACCAAGCGTTTGACTCAAAAGAGCCACTTTTAAACTTTACGGTCGACTTCTTCCGTATATCATACCGTAGTGAAATATCTATTCTTCGTTGTTCACGCGAGGTACAACACAAACATAAATGTATCCGGAAGCGTCGTTGATTAAAACATTGTTATTTGCAGAAAAAAATTTGGAACTTTAATCGTGCGCGTCCAAAAAAACGTAAAAACTGATAAGTTCATGCAAAATGAATACCGTTTTTCAAACTGATGCCGACTTTTCCCCATGATGCACTGCGAGTATAGCAGGATTTGCGCCTCCAACGGCAGCTTCTAGGTATTGTGAATCGCTCGAATTATGGAATAACAGGCTGAGACAACAGAACCATTCAAAGCCCGGGCCCAAACACATCTGTTCAATTTGTATAATTGTTGATTTCATGACAGCGCATAGGGACCTCACGGTGATATGTGCTAGATATAAGAATGGTTTATTATTATTATTACACTTAATGAGCACTTAGGCCTTAGGGAGACAAATTACCGTAAGTTTTTAGGTACTAACGAGACAGTGACACTTAGGGAGACATTTCAGTGTTCAGTGTCTCCCTAAGTGTCTAGCTACCCTTCAAAAATGGAGTTATTTTTGCTCTAGAAAGACAGATTGGGGTCCAAATACTGTAGCATAAATCGCGAAGATCTTAGAGAAAAGGGTTAGGGTAAACAAGTTAGGACTGTTTTAAGTTTGTGTACATCCCTATGGGATTGTCTCCCTAAGTGTTGGTTTAAAATATTATTATCATTATTATTATTTGCGATTAACAACATTTTACAACTTGACCACAAATGGCCTTTAACCTCGGTACTTGATCTGTGACAGGCACATCACAAAATGGTTACAATATTGCATACATGACCCAAGTTTGATTGCGACTGGGCTTCAAGTTTGCATACAGTGCGAGAACAATTTGTCAAAACCTTTATCTAAAATGACACAAACATAAGTACATCTCTTTGTTCTCGTGTACAAAATGGTTAGAAAGTCGAGCACGTTTTTCAAAATGCTGCCATTTTAACCCCAATTATTTTCCTGGGTTGAAATTTTGACCCAATATACCCTAACCCAAACACTAACCCTACAGTATTACCCTATTACCCTTAAACCCACATCCTTACCCTAGTTTTTGAGTAATTTATGTACAATCAAAAAATCTTGAAATATCTTGCATATCTCAAAAAGTCATTTCGAGACTTATTCCTGATTTCGATGGAGCGGGTCACATATTTGTTAACCTCACCAATCCGACCCGACCAAAAAGAAAGAAAATCTGAAAAAAACAACAACCAAAACCACCCCCCCCCCCCTTTTTTTTTACATCTTTACATCTTCAAGTAAGCATTTAAAGGTAGAATACACCATTGGCAGATATCAAAAATATTTACTACCGAATTATTAAGAAATATCTTCTTACTCATTTGAAAGTAAATAATGATTCTAGGCATCTAGCAAATTGATTGCGCTAGATATCCTGTAATTATTCAGAAAAATTGAATTTTATAAAAAAAAATTCGCGATCGCCGGACGGTAATCGCGAAAAAACAAAGATAACATAAGAATAATTGCTCGATGCCGGTTGAAAACAAACGCTGTTTTTCGTGCTTTTCTCGGCATCCATGATTGTAAAACTTCGGACAGGTCAGTCAAACGATATTTACTATAAAATACAACCCCCCAAATCTACTCATTCATGATAATTCAAGCAATTACTAATGGTGTATCATACCTTTAAACAAAATGATTGGGTTGGTAAATTGTTGGGAAGTTGCACAGTCCCTTTAATCCAAGTGTGCTCTTTGCTAAAAGATTGGGTTATAGACGTTACTTTCTGGAATGAATGCAACGGATCAACTTTGTACTCACCAGGGATATTCCAAGGCTCCAAACATCCGCTCTGACGTCGTAATCAGGATTGGCTGGGTCCGGTGGGTCGATTCTCTCAGGCTGTCATACATACAGGATGATGAGATAACGATACACAAAGGCATTATCAGTCTGTTAGTGGTAAACTGCTTCATTATTGATATCGTTTTGAGTGAGTGAGTGAGTTTAGGGTTTAACGCCGTGCCGGCATCATTGGCCATATTTACGGCGGGAATGTGTACAAATATGTGACCTGTCATCACAAAATGAGCGTAAAGTCGGCAAAATCAAAAATTGAGATATGGGTATTTCTAAATTCTGTGGAAACAGAGATTTCCAATGGTATATAACACTTGGAGGTTTGATACTCAATATCTTTTTTATTTTTATTTTTTAGTCTGCAGTCTTAATACAGAGATTATGAGAAAACGGGCATTTCTTGCGAGAAGTTTTGACTTTGACTGGCCGTACTGGGAAATCACTCCGTGCGACTTTACGCTCATTTTGTGATGACAGGTCACATATAAGACAATAGGTAGTAATAAAAAACAATCAAGTGAACTGTGGAGAATATAAAAACTTGAAGTCGGAAGGAACAATTATCACACAGGAAAAGAATGAGAACATTTCAAAAGAATGAAAGAACTATTGTTTTGAAGTGTAACGATAGATTGATTCTAGGCAGTTTTCCAGGAGAATCCCGTGGAAGGCAGGCCACGAAGGATCCCTCAGACACACGGCACCCTGTCTAAATGGGTCCCGCAAGGCCGGCCGTTTCCCTTGCAGTTAAAGGGCCCGGGGCCCCACCGGTATTTTCACAGGTCCACATGGTGTACCTTCGGGTCATGAGGGGACAAATGCACGGAGTGTCTGGTCAATCCTCCATGACCAGTTCTCATAGGGCCCCCTGTTTAACTATCCAGTTAATTATAATATATAAATTGTGTCAATAAAATATATAGGAAGTGTATGAATTTATTTTGTGAAACTCATCTCAAGGGCAGAGCAAATTCTTGTCTCACCAGGGTGAGCTAACCCCGAGATGAGTCTCAGACCATACAAAGACAACTTTGTACGGTTAAAGAAAGTGTGGAAATTATGTTTGTATATGATTTGGAAAACCCATCCCAAGGGGGTATCGTTTTGAATACCAAATCACCAAGTGGAGTAATGTGCATTCATGAGATGTTCCTGAACAGGTTTTGTACATTGTGTATGCATAGTGTACAACAGGCCCGTACGCAGGATTTTGTATGGGTGGGTGCGAATTTGTACTTGATGGGACCAACAATGGGACCAATATTTTGTGTGTGCCAGTACCGTTATTTCTACATCAAAATACCATTATTTACCCCGGAAAATGTGGACCTTTTGGTAATTTGTTGGGTGCGTACGCACCCGTCGCAACACCCCCCCCCCCCCCCCCCCCCCCTGCGTACGGGCCTGTACAGTAGTAGTCTGTCAGGACGAACCTCGACCAAAGCCTCTCACCTTGCTGCAATGTTGTACGGGTACATGTACATGAACATGTACATGTAATGTATGTAATGTAATGTATGTAATGTGTTGATGTGTTAAGTAATACATGTACATGTACATGAACATACATGTACATGTAGTATACATGTACATGTACGTTTGTTTGTGGTGTAAATCGAGGAGTTTCTTTTGTTCGTCTTGATAATTTCCTTTGTTTGTACTCTCATTGGTTTTGTACACGAATCTCAATCGAGGACGTCAACGATTCTAACCCTGCCCATGGTAGTGAAAGGTTTAATGATCGACTACCCGAATATTTGGTATATTCGGAACAGCCCTAAATCTTGGTCAAACTCCAGTCGGGACGGCCCGGCCTAGACTAGACTAGACACGCGAGGGATTCTGCACTAGTCTACAGGGCACCGGGGCAGGTGGTTCCCTGCCAACTCACTTCACATTACACATAACCCTAATTGGTCCACTACTCCCCAAACCAAATTGCCGTCCAAAAACATTGAAATAATACATCACTCTTGTCTGGTCTGTCAGTCCCAAAGTCGCCCAAAATCTTTCCTGCATGTCGCTTGGAACTCCCACGATAACGTACGTCTGTCTGGCCTGAATTTGATTTGCGGGGACTCGTCTGCGCGGGACGGTTTTGTATGCGGTCAGCAGCTTTTCCCCCCCAAGGTTTACATTGAAGTACAATGTAGTCAGTCTGGCCAGTTGTTTTGACAATTGGCAATTGATGGCGGCAACTTTTGATAAAATCCCCCCAAATAGAAATGTGATTCATGCTTGCGAGTCCAACGGAGGCTTTTAAAGAAAATGGCAATCAATTTGTTGTGCAATATTGTGTACAAATGTGCATTAGGCCAGCGGGCTTAAATGGTATAATATTTAACGGCACCTGCACCCCTAGGACAATTACAGCTAATTAAAAAAGAAGATGAAATTTCTCGTCTGAAAAACGTTTGAGATGGTTGTTTAGCACTGAACTAGCTGATTGTGTGCATGTTTGTGGTTCATCAGGGTACATCAGTCTAAATTTGGTACCCTGTAGAAACCTGGGGCCAATTTCATAAAACATGTAAGCACGAAAATTTGCTTAGTACAAACAAGTTTTGCTCAGTAAAAACAGGTTATCGGCCAAAACTCCACATGCTTTTCATTCGAAGCAAAACAAACAGCTGAATACCAGTCACAAACAATAAACAACAACGAAAATTTTGGTTTATAACCCTGTTTTTGTCCAAGGAAGAATGTTCATGCTAAGCAAATTTTGCTGCTTACACGTTTTATGAAATTGGCCCCTGAACACAATGGAGACAATGAAAGTCAAAAAGTCTCCACTGGATATATTTCTATAAATCAATAGGTCTCCAGAAGGTTTTCACAAAAAAGATTTATGGATTTTACTCAAAAAATAGGGTTAGTGTTTGGGTTTAGGGTATGATATAGGGTACATTTGTGACCTGTTCCAACAAAACCCGGACAAAGTCAATGTGTTTTTTTACCAGTGAAATCATTTCGGGCTGGATTTTACCATTTTAAGGTTTAGGGTTTACTTGAATCACAAACTATTAATCTACAATCTCACAACATTTTAAAATAATCCGTCACCCAGAAGTGTGTTTTTTTGGTTCTTTTTAAAGCAATTGTGTATAGAAATAATACGATTGTCTGAACTTCAAAGCTGTTTATCTCATAATTAGATTGTCAGGGTTTTATCACTAAATACATGTACTTCCCCCGGTGTAAGTACACTGTACAGTAGATATGGTGGGGGGTACATATGTAAATGATACATCGTTTAAAAGCTGAGAACCTAGAGAATTTGAAAAAGCAAAATCTAAAAAACAAAAATTGTCAACTTTGTCCGTGTTTTATTGGAGCAGGTCACATTTAGTCCGAATTTCAATCCGGGAAATTAAACCGTGGTTAAAATAAGAGCATTTTGAAGAGAATTTTGGACAGTCCAAAAATGTTGTTCACGAGAGCAAAGAGATGTCTCCACAAAGCTACACATTTAGTACACTCTGCCCTTGGGATGAGTTTCACAAATAAACCCTGTCTCTCATTCTTTATTGTCCAGTTTGTTTTCTGTTGTGTGGGTGCGTTTGTTTTTGATTGAAATAGGGGACGTATGACAAAGGGAACAATGGGGTCCCCTATTCCGCAAAGGTCCCCGATTCAGACTCGTGTGCAAATCCTATGGCGATCATCCGAAAACGTTAGAGTACAAACAAAAGAGGGAAGACGGTCGGACAATGCCCCGTCCCCTATTGACGGCATTTACCCACTTGTGTGTGTGTGTGTGTTCTTGTCTTGCATTACGATCGAGGATCGAAACACAAAAGAGAACAAAGGGAACAAAGGATCCTCGATCGACGGTTTGCTTGTCCGAATTCTGTCCTCGATCGACGGTGCAATGGCAAAGCAATGGGGATTGGGTTAAGTAAAGGAAGAAAGGAAAACACAATATCGATCCTCGGTCGTTATGTGGTTCACGACTGTGTGTGTGTGTTTGTATTGACCGGCAATCGTGGTTGTCAGACAAAAGAATTGGGAGTCAAACAATGGGTCCACGATTGACACAACGTCCACGATCTTTTCTCGTGTACAAATCCTATGGCGATCATCCAAAAACGTTAGAGTACAAACAAAAGAGGGAAGACGGTCGGACAATGCCCCGTCCACGATTGCCGGTCTATACATGACTGTGTGTGTTTGTATGTTGTCTTCAGTCTGTTTCATGTTTTGTCTTCGACGTTTCAGGTATGTGGGGGTTGCCGAGAAGCAACTTATAGTGCTTGCACTCTTCCCACTCTACCTGATTCGGCTTGTTTAATAATAATAATAAAATAGTTTAGCAGCCCCCAGAAACATCAGTAATCAAGACTGTATTATTGCAGCAGTTTGCTTTTTGGGCTTGGCTGAGTTCAAATTCAGGAAATGACAGGCGATTTTAAAATTCAGCTGCACGCTTTGTCAACTAGGATCTTACAAATCTGAGCATATTACTAGTGCGTTGAAAAGTTTACATTGGCTTCCAGTCAATAAGTGTTTGGAATGTAACATTGCGGAGCTAATTGATTTACAAGATAATAATATAGGAAATGGCTCCAGGTTTATACATGTTTCACACTAGACGATTTCCCTGGCAATTCCCCAGGGAATTGCCAGGGAATTTCGGTCGGTCTGTTCACACTGCCAAAGAAATCCCCGGGAAACTGCTTTTCCCCGGGAAATATTTACCCCTGCTCGGGAGTAGGGTTAAAGGAGAAATCCCCGGGGTTTAACGTTTTTCCCGGGGAAAAGCAACTAGTGTGAACGTCACAGGGTTTGAACTTACCCCACCTTTTTGCGTCCACGGGTAATCTCGAAAGGTCACAGGGTCACAAATAGCGAGCCAAATAATTCGCGCGGTGACTTAGTATTGTAATGCAGTACCTTTCAAACTTGTCGTAAAAATATACAAAAGACAAATAATAACGTTTGAAAATTATACAAATAATTTAATTTTAAAGAATATGAGCAAAATGAATGGTTTTAATATTTAATAAAAGAAGTGTCGTGAACAAGACTGTGTTTAGCTTCCTTCTCGTGTACGTGTATTTATAATTTCCCGAGGTTTGATGGCCAGTTTGAAACGACCGTGCAGATTCCCGGGAAATAGTGTCCCCGGGAGTTACCAAATGGGTCTAGTGTGAACGGTTGCTGGGGTGTTGGTGGGGTAAAAAATCCCCGGGGATTTATTTCCCGGGGATTGGCTCTGCAGTGTGAAAAGGGCTTAAGTGTTAAAGGTAGGATAAATCATTGGTAATTGCTTGAATTATCAGGAATGAGTGGATTTGGGTGTTGTATTTTATAGTAGATATTGTTTAACTGACATGTCCGAAGTTTTACAATCATAGAAAAGCAAGAAAAATGGCGTTTGTTTTTAATCGGCGTCGGACAGTTGTTTTTATGTTGTTTTGGTGTTTTTTCGCGATCGCCATCGCCATCTGGCGATCGTGTTTTTGTTTAATAAAATTCAATTTTTCCTAACAATTACAGGATATATACAGGTAGCGCAATCATTTTGCGGGATACCTACATTCATTATTTACTTTCAAATAACTAAGGTATATCTTAATAATTTGGTAGTAACATTTTTTTATACTTGCACATGGTGTATCTTACCGGTACCTTTAAATCGAGTACACGCACTCTGCGCTTAACAACTTCTGGTGTTGTACATTTACAGCAGCCACTTGGACAAATTTAATACCATGGAGATCGATCATTCATATGCTCTGTCTGTATAATACATAGGTACAAGTAGGCTACATGTACCAGCACCAATCTTGACATTTTTTACGCCAATTTGAAAACTCATCTTTTTAAGCATTACTTTTTATCACCAAATTGATAGTTTTCTGGTTTTATGACTGTTTTTATCTTTTTTTTGTACAGCGCTTTAGAATTTCTTTGCGACAAAGAAGCATTTATAAAATTGTAACCGGCTCTACAAAAAAGTGTATTAAGTCGCGCTGTGCACTTTCATGTAATGGCCCGCAAAACGTTGAGAGGGTAAACATTTCATCAAAATGCGATTTGTATTTTTTGTCATGAATAACATCTTTATTACCTACAGTTTCAGGTTTCATTCAAAGAAATGTTAATTTTGATGAACAAAGTGAACAAAAACTACCATTTTGTGTGAATCGTTCTGTTGTAGTACAACAGAGCCGGCTATTTCAAAGCCTGTTTTCTCAGTTGTGTAATTTGAACTCCAAGGAAGAAATCATTATGTAAACACGTCGTATCTCCAAAATGAGATGGGCTATGGAGCTCTATTATATACCGGTACCAAATGAAAGCTTACATTGTGGGCTTTTCAACCATGTATATACCTCAATTTCATATTTTGCGACATACATGTAATACACCTTTTTGTAGAGCCGGTCACAATTAGTATTATTATTATTTGTATTATTATCTCAAATTCTCAATTGTCAAAAAATGTACACACATGAGAAGTGTGGCGATGGGCAATGTGGTGCCTTGACTGTTTACAATGTACACATTTGTGGCCTGTCGTCACAAAATGAGCGTAAAGTCGCACGGAGTGATTCCCCAGTACGGCCAGTCAAAGTCAAAATTTGAAGGGGTGGTCGATTTTGAGATTATGGTTTTTTTAAAGACTAAATCCCTAACAATCAATTCCCAATTTTTCAGGACGATCAGATAAAAACAAAATTAGTTTTTGAGACAATTTTGACTGCCTTTCTATGCCTTCCACACAATTTCTCGCAAGAAATGCCTATTTTCTCATAATCTCTGTATTAAGACTCCAGACTAAAAAATAAATAAAAAAATATTGAGTATCAAACCTCCGAGTGTTATTGGAAAGCTCTGTTTCCACAGAATTTAGAAATACCCATATCTCAATTTTTTATTTTGCCGACTTTACGCTCATTTTGTGATGACAGGTCACATTTACTGAGTCGGTTTCAAAGTACTGTACATAATTTGTGTTATTATTAACATGTTTACAGTTTATCTTCATGTACAATGTATCTACGCTTGTATGTGTACGATGTACATTAGTGCTGGGCGTGTAGTGATTTTTCCAGTCAAGTACTCGCGAAGAAATTACTCACGATTAATCAAGTACTCGCGAGTAGTTGTAACAATTTTTGTAATGCTGCTCTCACACTGTGGCGAATATGCTAGCGAATGTGCTTACGAATGGAAATATTTGACAATCGCTCAAACTTTGCAACATTCGCCGTGTCTTTGTAAGCATTGGTAACAAATTCGGAACGTCATTCTCCACCTCCTTACGAAGATCGGTCAATTTAGGAAGCGTTTCCTAAATTTCAGCGAATGTTGTGAAGATGGTCATTCGCCGTCAATTTTCATAAGCATTGGTAAGCCATTGGTAACGTTGGTAAAGCGTGCGTAAGCATTGGCAACGTTCGTTAGCTATTCGTAAGGCATTGGCAAGCATTGGCAAGCGTTGGTAAGCATTCGTAATATATTCGTAAGATATTTAAGGAGAGGTCGAGGGACGACCGAGGACGACCGACGGGTGACTGAGATGAAAATATTCACTATCCAATCGCAATTTCTGGGCGAATTCACCGCATAATTCAAATATTCATATTCGCAAGGATATTCGCCACAGTGTGAGAGCAGCATAAGGGGTAAAATGACGGTCACACACATGTTTATAACACAATGGTAATTTCACAGCGACTTCTGCAGCAATTTGTTTTCCTTTATCGCTCAAGTTCCAAATCACAAACATCCAAGATAAAAATCCCTTCTATATATTAAGTCAACTCTATGTTGTCTGATTACGTTGTCTGGAAAGAAACTATATCACTGACTGAACTCACTGCTGAATTAATTTACGATCCCACGGACCTAAACCTGGAACATGGTTTTGAAACCTGATATCTTGCAGGAGAGGTATTTGCTTCCATTGTATAAACTTTGCGGTCAGAGAGCTAGCCGGGAACATCTGCGGTCGGGGATTTTTGCTACATTTTGTGTGGGCTCACTCAAAGTATTTAGTTCATTGAACCTTATGTATTTTGGGAAAAAAGTGCCATTGTAGGGTGCAATTGTGGGGAGCGGCAAGTCAATTCATTTTGTGTCGTTGAATCTTACGAACACAACTTAATCGGTACATGTCAACAATCATCGCTCGCTAACAATCACTACTCGCGAGTACTTATTGCTACTCGGGCTGGCACGAGTACTCGAATAGTTGAAAAACTGCTAGTAGTTTAACGAGTAATAAAAACTGATTACGAGTAATGACATAATCAAGTTACTCGCCCGGCGCTAATGTACATAACAGTTTCAGTACCTTCACTGAATTCAGATTGGAAAAATACATGTTTTTTATCGTTTTCTAAATCTCTTTTTTCGACCAGTTCTATTAATTATTTTTTGGGGAAATGTTTTTGGGGTAAGATTTTGCGACCTCAAAAACACCTTGTAGGGAAAAATATATAAAGCCCTGTTCGCACTGGACTTTTTTTGATAAAACTTACCGAGACGATGGGTACATTTTAAGTCCAGTGCGAACAGCCTAGGACGTTTTCCTCTCAGTTACTTTTCCCAGAGTCCAGTGGGTACTTTTACCGGCCAACTGCTACCTGGGAAAACTTTCCAGGTAACTTTTCCCTAGAAGATGTCCAGTGCGAACAGCGCGAGTCGGTAAAAGCGGCTTAGGAAAACGTACATCCGGCCCCCCCAGTGCGATTTCATGCTACACAAGACACCGCGCATGCCCTCTTTGCATTGTTTACGTGCACGCGCTGATGCATGCACATCGCATTGTGATTACGTTCGCCTTCATGAGTCATTATATAATGACAGCTCGGCTACTTCTCCCGCGGTCTCGGTAAAATGTTCCCGTGACGAAAGTCCAAGTGTGAACAGTGGTAACATTTGACAATTTTTTTTTTACCATCGTCTCAGTAAAAACTTCCCCCACAAAAGTCCAGTGCGAACACGGCTTAAGTGTTTTAGGGAATCAGAAAACATTTATCTTCCAAAAAAAAAATAGGTTGGATTTTTTTTTTTTTATTTAATTTTAACTTGCTGCTTTTGGGAAAATGGGGTAATAGAAGTTCCACATTACTCATTATAAAATGTTTAGTTTTTTCTGTGACCCATTTTAGCTCTGCTTACCGCCATGTACGCCACGCAACCGGCGCTCCTTGTCCGTGCCTTGGAATCCACCAGCCGCCCACTGATTCCGAAGTCGCACAACTTGACCACGCCCTTCTCGTCTAGTAACATGTTGGACGGTTTCACGTCTAAGGAAGATCAAAGAAACAAGATTCTCCTCATTAGGTTGAATAATGTGTAGCAGTCCTGGCCAAATGTGACCTGTCATCACAAAATGAGCGTAAAGTCGCACGGAGTGATTTCCCAGTACGGCCAGTCAAAGTCAAAATTTGAAGGGGTGGTCGATTTTGAGATTATATGGTTTTTTTAAAGACTAAATCCCCAACAATCAATTCCCAATTTTTCAGGACGATCAGATAAAAACAAAATTAGTTTTTGAGACAATTTTGACTATGCCTTTCTATGCCTTTCACACAAGAAATGCCCGTTTTCTCATAATCTCTGTATTAAGACTCCAGACTAAAAAATAAAAATAAAAAAAAATATTGAGTATCAAACCTCTATTAAGTGTTATATACCATTGGAAAGCTCCGTTTCCACAGAATTTAGAAATACCCATATCTCAATTTTTGATTTTGCCGACTTTACGCTCATTTTGTGATGACAGGTCACATTTACCGAGTCGGTTTCAAAGTACTGTACATAATTTGTGTTATTATTAACATGTTTACAGTTAATCTTCATGTACAATGTATCTACGCTTGTATGTGTCACAAATGAGACAGAACTCGGCGGAGGTAAATTTAAGGGTTTGTGGATGTTGTGAACAAAATTAATCTCCTATCATTACCTTTATCAACATTAAAAGTAGGATACATCATTTGCAGATATCAACACTTTTTACTATTGAATTATTAAAACATATCTTACTTTTTTGAAACTAAATAATGATTGTGGGCATCCAGCAAAATGTGACCGGCTCTACAAAAAGGTGTATTAAGTAAATAATAGAGCTCCATAGCCCCTCTCATTACTTCCTTGAAGTTCAAATTACACAACTGAGAAAACAGGCTTTGAAATAGCCGGTTCTGTTGTACTACAACAGAACGATGCACACAAAATGGTATTTTTCCCCACTTTATTTAACAAAATCAACATTTCTTTGAATGAAACCTTAAACTGTAGGTATTAAATATGTCATTTATGACAAAAAATGAAAATCACATTTTGATAAAATGTTTACCCTCTCAACGTTGAGTGGGCCATTACATGATAGTGCACAGCGCGACTTAATACACCTTTTTGTAGAGCCAGTCACAATTGATTGAGCAAATGGTGTATCCTACTTTTAACAACAGAGGGCGCCACATACATAAAATGGGGTTCCCAGTACAGATAGCTTTTCCAGAAGAAACACAAGAGGGCACTGTTTAAATAAATGATCAATAACACCCGACTGGGGTCTTTGTATGAAACTACTAATGTACAAAACTTGGTGAAGACGTACAGCAGTAGTAGGCTCACAAGATTCATTCAAGGAAAGCCGATTAAATTACATTCTTACCTCTGTGCATGACACCGTGTACTTCTTTTAGATAATCCAGCGCACTCACAATCTGTAAAATGGGACAAAATTGGAAGACAAAAAAAGGTTATCGTTCTGCCTTTTGACCAAGACCTCAGTAATCCGAAGAACAATTGTGTCTTCTCACCTAAAGGTCACTGCATTTCAAGTTTCAAAAAAATCCATAAAAGCATGGAGAAGTTACACATTTCTTTTCTCAAAAGAACTTAACTTCAAACTTAAATAACAGAGATATGTAACCCGCTCCAGGAAAAGGTGACATAAGTCGCAAAAAATAAAAGTAGAGTTATGTACATGATTAAAAAGTCCAGTATATAAGCTTTTATTTGGTACATATTACAGCTCCATAGCCCCTCCCGTTCTGGTGATATGACGTTTTTGCATATTAATGGTTTCATGGAATTTAAAATACACAACTGAGCAAACAGGCTTCGAAACACAACAAAACTAAGACAATACATTGGAACCATGCATTCGAATCATTCGAACATATTACATTTAACTTTATTTATCAAATTCCAGCTTTTTGTTAATTAAATCTGAAACTTTGGATATTAAAGATGTCATTTAAGACAAAAAATGAAAATCAGATTTTGACAAAAGTATTTACCCTATTAACTTTAACAGGCCATTACTCATAAATGCATAGCGCGACTTATGTCACCTTTTCCTGGAGCGGGTCACATATACAGAATTTAGGACTAGTTATCGCCCTGTTTAGGAAACACAATAACAATTGTGTAGCTTTGTGTTGATGCTTGTAAATGCTTTGGTTTGAACATTCTACACTAACAAACCATATGATGAAATCAAGTCAGCCCCATGATATTTGTTTTACTTTTTAAGCTGTAATATCTATGGAGACTGGAAGTCAAATTTACTTGACAAACAGACGACAAATATTTAGTCCACTTACTGCAACCACCATCTTGCCGATGATCTGTTCGGGGATGGGCTCTCTTAATTTCTTGAGGAGCTTCTCCAGACAGGTGGCCATCTGCTCCATGCAGATCCAAACCTCACTCTGTGAAAGAAAACAAAAACGTTGGACCGTTGATCACCGTCCCAATTCCTCCAAAATCCTGTAATAATGGAGGATTTCGATGGAGTGAGGGGCTTCGGAAATTGAAGCGCTGGAGAAATCGGCAGGATTGAGGGCACAAGGAAAGCACAATGAAGGGTCCCTGGGAAAACTTAATTTTCCTGGGGGAACTCGAGGTCCCTTGGGAAACTTAGGTCCATGGGGGGAACTCGAGGTCCCTTGGGAAACTTAGGTCCCCGGGGGAAACTTTAGGTCCCCTGGAGGAACTCGAGGTCTCTGGGGGAACTCGAGGTCTCTGGGGGAACTCGAGGTCTCTGGGGGAACTCGAGGTCTCTGGGAGAACTCGAGGTCCCTGGGGGAACTGAAGGTCCCTGGAGGAACTTTAGGTCCCTGGAGGAACTTTAGGTCTCTGGGAGAACTGAAGGTCCCTGGGGAAACTGAAGGTCCCTGGGGAAACTAAAGGTCCCTGGGGGGGACTCGAGGTCTTTAGGGAGTCTCGGGGTTCCGGGGGGGGGAGGTGGGGACCTCGGGGTTTCTTGGAAAAGAAAATTTGAGGTCTCTGCATGTGTGAGAAGTCTTGTTCTGTGCCTCGGGGATTCACAAAGGTCTTACAGAGATTTTTTAATATTCCTTGGATGATTTCTTTGTTAACCAGTTCGCGCCGGATGACGTATATAAATGCAAAGTTTTCCCCAAATTCAAAACGAATTCGTTCGGAAATGTCTGTCAGCAGCGAGCAAGGCCGGAAATGCGTGGATGTGCTTCCCGGCACTATCGGCCTGAACCCGCTTCGGTTCGAGTTTAGTTAAAAATAATCCCGCCACTCGGCTCGGTGATGTTAAAATAATCCCGGCGCGAACTGGTTAATTCCTGAATACAAAAGTCCTTTGAGACAAAAAAAAAGTGTTACCGGATTGACCAGGGCCCCCAGGCATTGCACAATGAAGGGACAGTTATGACTCTTGAGAACCACCTCCAGATCCATCAGTATCCTCTTATTCTCCTCCTTATTCCCTGACCGTCTCATTTGCTGTAGAAAAAGAACAGGAAAGTCACGTCTTAAAATCCATGGTTTCCTTCTACTCACCAGTTAAAATGTAGGATACACCATTGGTAATTGCTTGAATTATAATGAATAGGTCGAATTTGGGGGGGTTGTACAGGTATTTTATAGTAAATATCGTTTAACTCAAAGTTTTACAATCATGGATGCCAAGAAAAGCAAGGCGTCGGGCAGTGGTTGTTATGTTGTTCTTATGTTGTTTTTTCGCGATCTTTTAATGGATTCAGGACATCCCCAGAATTTATACTGGTGAATTCTGATGGACTCAGGACACCAGCGGTTTTTGCATTATGACAAACTTGGTGGATTTTGGGGGTCATTCAGGATACTTTTTAGTTAAAGTACTCAATGGATTAGGGCTTATGCAGCACTCAACGGGATTCTTGAAAGAACACTCCTTCACACTTGTTCACCTTCTGTCTTGAACTACCAATGTGAAGAATCAACTCACTATCATTGTAATCTTATTGTCTGGAAGGTGAAGACATGTAAGAGTCTAGGCTTGAGGAGGGTACATGTAGGTTCAAGACTCCAATTGACTGCTGCATAAACACTGTTGTATAATAATAATAATAATAGGCATTTAGAACGCTTTACACAAGAGTACCAAAGCGTGTACAAAGGTCAACCATTAATAAATTCAAGAACACATGATTAAAATAAATATGATTTCAAAAGTTTCTTGAAACTGTCAACAGATTGCGCAGCTCTGATGGCAGAAGGCAGTCCATTCCAGGCCTTAACAGCAATGATATTGAATCTTTTTTCTGCAAATACTGAGTTACTGACTTTTGGCATAGTCAAGCGGGTGGAGTCCATAGAGGATCTTAGTGGGCGAGCTGGAGCATATTTTGTGAAATAGTCCGAAAGATACAATGGGGCGTGATTGTTTAAACATTTAAAAACATACAGCAAAACTTTGAAGAGGATCCGCTTAGAGATTGGAAGCCAGTGGAGCTCGTTCAGTAAAGGTGCCACCTCAACTCTTCTCCCAACTGCATAAACGGCCCTCGCAGCGCTATTTTGGAGACGCTGAAGGCGAGTAGTGTCTTTAGACGACAAGTGAGTGAAAAGGGCATTACAGTAGTCGAGCCGTGATGTAATTAAAGCTCGCGCAACATGGTGGGAGGTGTCAATGTCAATAAATCTACGGATACGCCATAAGTTTTTGATTTGAAAGTTGATGGTTTGGCGGAGACGGTTGACAAGATTTGAGAATGACATAGTTGAATTGAAGAAGACTCCCAGGTTTCGAATAATGTCGGAAGGTTTAATATTTGATGTACCAATAGTGAGTTTCAATGGAGGAAGGAGTCTGAGACTATAGGTTGAACCTGCCACAAAAAACTCCGTTTTAGAGTCATTCAGTTTGAGGTAATTTACTGACATCCATGAACGAATTTCAGATATGCAGGCGTTAAGAGTGGTAAGAAAGGCTTCGAGATCACCAGGCACACGAGGATTAAATGATGTGTACAATTGAGTGTCATCAGCATATATATGATAGTCTATATTGTGTTTTCGAGCAATTTCTCCAACTGGTGCAATGTAGGTAGTGAATGTCAGGGGACCGAGCACTGATCCTTGTGGTACTCCAAAATCAGCTACAGATGGGTCCGACAGGTGACCTCCTATGTTGACTTGACTTAACCACCCCTGCAAATATGATGCAACCCATTTGAGAGCGACACCAGTTACAGCAAAACGCTTTTCAAGTCGACTTAAGAGGATGTTATGATCTACAGTGTCGAAAGCAGCACTCATATCCAACAACACCATCAACACCACTCTCTTAGAATCCATTTCAGAGATGATGTCCTTTGTAACTTTGATAAGTGCACTCTCTGTGCTATGCATAGCTTTATATGCGGACTGGAGGGGGTCTGTGAGTTTGTTGGTATTCAGATGTTGTATAAGCTGAACTGCGGCGCATTTTTCAATGATCTTGGCCGAGTGCATTAAATTGCTGACAGGTCTGTAATTTTGAAGATTGTCCTCATCAAGGGAGGGCTTCTTGAGTAACGGTGTAACAACGGCATGGTGAGCTGACTTGGGAAACACCCCAGATGTTAAGGAAGCATTAACAATAGCAGTCAATGCAGGGAGATGATGCCGTATGTGTTCCTTGAGCAACCACGTGGGTTGGGGGTCAAGAAGACAGGATGCATTGGATGATTTTGAGATGACACGCATCACCGCCTCTTCTGTAAAGGTGTGAAAATTAGTCATGGGGGTACAGATGCTGGGGAATGTGTCATCAGGAAGATTACCATTTAGGCTCGCTTCACGCACATTGCTTTCCAAGCCATCGCGAATCTTGCGGATCTTGGAAACAAAAAACTTGGAAAATTTCTTACTCAGTTCCTTGGGGTCATCATGAGCAGGAAGATGTTTGGATTGCTTATTCAGCAGAATGTTTACAGTACTGAAAATCGTTTTGTTATCAGCATTTGAAAGCTTGTTAGAAAAATATGACTGCTTTGCTTTCAAGATGCAGGTTTTAACTTCATTGTTCTTGGTCACAAAGAGATCACGATCTTCATCTGTACGAGTCTGTTGCCACTTTCTTTCAGCTCTACGTCGTTCACGGCGAGCAACGTGGACATGGTCATTATACCATGGCATACGGGTTCTGATAGAGCGGGTACGAATAGAAGAAGGTGCAAATTGGTCAATAGATTCAGACGTTTCCGAAATATACCAACTAAACAAATCATCAACATTGTTCATAGCTGGGACAGGATTCAGTTTGCGATTTAAAGTCTCCGAAAATTGCTCAGCATTAATAGTCTTGTAGTTCCTGACAGTTTGTTTGATTCGCTGAGGCAAAGGCTTTGGAAGATTAACTTTGAAAAGAACGCTATGGTGATCAGACAACAGGTTTTGATGAACACTGCAATCACTAACAAGGTTGTCATCAGGACATGACAAAACATGGTCTAATATGTGTCCATGTTGGTGGGTGGGAGTGCCAATATGTTGTTGCAAGTTGGCAGATGATATAATGGAGGCATACTGCTTGACGTCACTTCTGTTTTGATCATCCCAGTAGATGTTTAGATCGCCAACAAGTAGCAGTTTTCCAGGGCATAAAGATATGTCATCAACAAAACAGTCAAATTCATTCAAAAAATCAGATGTTGTGAAGCCATTCGCAGGAGACGGGGGTGGTCTATAAATAGCAACAAGGTTCAAATGCTTGGCGGAATCAGTGGCGCATACACTTTCAAAATACGTGGTATGCCGTTCTTGTGGGATCTGACGCAGTTTGAGAAAGGTTTTGGAGACAATTCCAATTCCACCACCGCGGGTACCAGAGGGGCGAGGTACATTAAGGTACGAGTATCCAGGAGGTGTCAACTCCCCGATGATGACTGTATCATTATCACGAAGCCATGTCTCTGTCAGTATCAACAAATCAATATCATGTTCTTCAACATAATCCGCAATTTGAACGGATTTATTAGCGGCAGAATGAATGTTCCATAAACAAGCATTAAGGGATGTAGGAGGTGGTATATAGGAATTAGCCACTTGTTTCAAATTAGACAGGTTAACTCCACGATTACGGTGACAATGAGCCCAGTGATGGACATTTCTGTCTGTTATAATGGGGGGAATAGAAGTCTGCCGTTTGGCAGACTTCTATTGTATACAAAATACAGCATGGTTTGAGGGGAAGTAGTGGGAATTACTGGGCCCGAGGTGTAGGTCAGCTTGACTACATCCAGAAGCAGAGGGAGGTAGTCGAGCTGACCTACACCTCATAAATATTAACTGTCTTGTTGATTGTACAAATTAATGTAGATTGTAGATTTTACATCTTTATTCAGTACAATATATTCAAGTTCTTCTTCAGTCAATGATGGAAATCTATTACCCTTACCAAGACTGGTTCTGTCAAGATTACATGCCACAGACTACATGTCTACGAGGCGGGTTGCAGAAGGAATGTTTGGTGCTACCAGAAATGAAGACCGCACGGCAGCGAGCTGGATACTCACCGACGGATGACGTCACCTGGCAGCGAATCATTTGTACTTCCCGGTCGCATGTGTAGTTATTTTGTGTACGTACCTTGACGGCAACGATGGTTCTCGTTTCCTTGTGTCTCATTCGTATTACGTGCCCACAGCTGCCAAACCCCAGTTCGTCTTTTGCTTCCAGTGAGTCTACGGTATGTTGAAAGGCACTCACTGGCAATGACACGGCAGCGAGCTGGATACTCACCCACGGATGACGTCACCTGGCAGCGTATCATTTGTACTTCCCGGACGCGCGTGTAGTAATAATTTGTACGTACCTTGACGGCAACGATGGTTCTCGTTTCCTTGTGTCTCATTCGTATTACGTGCCCACAGCTGCCAAACCCCAGCTCGTCTATTGCTTCCAGCGAGTCTATGTTGAAAGGCGGTCGCTGGCAATGACACAACAGCGAGCTGGATACTCACCAGGATGACGTCACCTGGCAGTGAATCATTGTTACTTCCCGGACGCGCGTGTAGTTATATTTTGTACGTACCTTGACGGCAACGATGGTTCTCGTTTCCTTGTGTCTCATTCGTATTACGTGCCCACAGCTGCCAAACCCCAGCTCGTCTATTGCTTTACAGTGAGTCTATGTTGAAAGGCACTCACTGGCAATGACACGGCAGCGAGCTGGATACTCACCGGGATGAAGTCACCTAGCAGCGTATCATTTGTACTTCCCGGACGCGCGTGTAGCTATATTTTGTACGTACCTTGACGGCAACGATGGTTCTCGTTTCCTTGTGTCTCATTCGTATTACGTGCCCACAGCTGCCAAACCCCAGCTCGTCTATTGCTTCCAGTGAGTCTATGTTGAAAGGCACTCGCTGGCAATGACACCAAAATGACACCAATTATAATCAGTGTTATGCAAACAGTTTAAATATTTTAGGGCTCCTGTTCCAATGACAGGAAATTTAACCGAATCTTGTTTTACTGTTTTAAATATAAATTGGCTTTTTATAATAATAATAATAATAAAAATTACTTATAAAGCGCCTTTCATCTTAATTAAAAGGCCTCAAAGCGCTGTACATAGGTCAGAAAATAAAACATTGATTAGCATGATAAAATATTCTTGTGGTAAAAATTTGGTAGTTAAAATCTAATGCTTCAAAGATGATAATTTAATTTAATTTAATTTAATTTAAAATTGGCAAAAGTCACCTATAATGGCACAAAATACTAGTATTTAATTAATTGACACGTATTAAACACAAACGTAACTTAATTAAAAACAACATTCAAAAACAACGAAAAGAATACGTTAATGAATTAAAACAGATATCTAACTAAAAGCAATGTTGAAGAGATGTGTCTTAAGAATATTCTTAAAATGCTCCAGTGAATTGGAGTCACGAATGTGGGGCGGCAGATTGTTCCAGAGCCTTGGAGCTGAGAGCGAGAAGGCACGATCACTGTAATAAGCAGTGCGTCCTCGCGCTGGTTGGCGTAGGAGGTGTTGTGATGATGACCGGAGACTACGACTAGGTTGGTATTTTGTGACAATCTCATTTAGGTAGACTGGTGCAAGCTCATTCAAGATTCTATAGGTGAGTAGCAAGATTTTGAAGTCGATCCTCTGGGCAACAGGCAACCAATGCAGGTTATATAGCACTGGTTGTAAGTGGTCCCGATATTTAGTGCGTGTGAGAAGCCTGGCAGCAGAATTTTGAATTCTTTGCAACTTTGCAATGTCATATGGATATAATTGTTACTGATTGCACATAGGAAATCATATCTCATGTAATTTCTTCTTTACATGACTGATAAAATGAATCTTGAATCTTGGAAGTCTACACATGTATGTACGTCATGCATTGGCTGACTACTAATACAACCTACCGGTATCAACATTGGTCATTACATAAATTTGGGGATGAAATTTGTGGAGTGCCGTGGCCTCATGGTCTGGAGCATTGACTGTGTAATCTGTAGGTAAAGCTACAGGTTGTGGGTTTGAGTCCTGCCTGGGACTATGGTGCGTGTGCCCTTGGGCAAGGCACTTTGTCACTCATTGCTTCTCCCCACCCAGGAGTAAATGGGTACCTGTGAGGGCAAAGATGGTTATTGTGGTTGATTTAGCTGCTTTGCGCCGAAAATGGCAGCATGATCGAGCTGTATACTCCCCAGAGAGCCGAGATGGTATTTGGAATGTTTCATGGGCCCAATGACCGGGGAAATCTCAGCGCTTAGAAACACTTGTATTAAGCGCTATATAAATTTTATTTATTATTATTATTATCATCTCCCCGTTACATCTGGCGAGAGATGTAAAAATGAACCATAAATGAAACTGACTTGGTGCATTATAATATTTTGGAAAAATGAACTGTAAAAGAAATTGACTGAAGCTGGGCTTGAACCTGCCGACCTCTGGATTACCGTCCTGGTGCCCTACCAACTGAGCTAACCTGCACTGCACATGTACAGTACATGTACACTATGTTGGCAGTTCATCAAAATTGTCAATTATCTTTCTTCAAAGGACAGTGTCTGTAGTCGGATGCCATAAACACGTCACTTTGGGCATGGTCCCCGGCCACATACATGTACAGGTTAATGGCTTCGGGTAGCACCCTGGAACGATAATTCAGAGGTCGCAGGTTCGAACCCTGCTCCACACATTTTGTTTGTTAAATTCTGAAAAATCTTTAGAAAAAATCTCTAAATTCGTGACTCATTCTATGACGCCTCCTAGCTTCAAGAGTGAATAAAGTGTAAAACAAAGTACCTATAAAACAAATTAAAACAAGTTTGAGGTAAATTTCAAAGCAATATAACAGGAACACCCAAAAGTCACACTTTTTGCCCCACATACCATATTCTAGTGCTTATATAGCGCTTTCCATCGTGTACATCTATCTCTAAACGCTTTACAATACATGTACAAGGCAAAGGGTAGATTCCATTTATGAGCAAGTGTGGTGCGAATTTGGTACCCTCTGGAGGCGTGAACACAATGGGGACAATGGGAGTGAAAAGGTCTCCAAAGGGTAATTTCTATAGATGAATAGGTCTCCATTAGGAATTTCACGAATTCGATTTTAGAAATTTACTTAAATTACTCAATAACTAGAGTTACATGTAGGTTGTGGGTTAGGGTTAGTGTTTGGGTTAGGGTATAATATAGGGTATATTGGGTCGAAATTTCAACCCAAAAAAATATTTGTGGTTAAAATGGGAGCATTTTAAAAACGTGCTCGACTTTCTAACCATTTTGTACACGAGAACAAAGCCATCTCCACAGTGATACAAAAATGCAAATACATGTACATGTACCTCATGCATGTACCGTACGTCTATTTTCCCAATTCAGGAAATCCTGCTTTCAATGTAAAACTAATTATAACATTTTAAAAAATAACACCAGACCAAAACTATTAAAACAAAGTGCATTTAAAAATGAGCGGTTGTCGAGTAAAAACCCGGAACAGAGCAACAAAAATAATTTGGCAATAAATTTCACAAAGTAATGTGATCAATGCATACATTTAGGGCACTACATACACAGGGTTGTAGCTAGAAATTGAGAACCGCGCGGTCGTACCAGCTCCAACCTCGTTACCATGGCTACGATCTTGCTGCGCCATGTTTTCCCACCATGCCTTGCACGATCTTAACGCGCACGCGCCCATGGAGTCGAGGCTGTATCAGCTCGTTTAGCTGCAAGAACGAGGAGCGCACGCGCTCGCGGGTCAACTGATTAATTTACACGTACATGTACATGTGTATGTACAATGTACAATCACAGGCTGGCCAGTTGGATGATACATGTAGCACGCCCTCTATGATTGAATAAAACAAAACGACGTGACGTCGGATAGTCTGGTCCCCTGACCTAATCAACCAGAAATTAGTCAGAATATTTTGGTCTGAGAACCGGAAAACCTGCGAGCGCTCTTATGCATGTGGCCAGTACGCGTACATATATACGTGCATCAGCGATTGCGGCATGGAACATACAAATAGACATGTACAAAATTGCGATGTGATGCAGCAAAAAATACAAAATCGCGATGTAATTCAGCAAAATTTGTGCCGGCCGGCAAGCTTCATTTTTACCACGAGTGCTGGCCGGTGATGTTGAATGCTGGCTACCACTGGCCGGCGCCGGCCAGCGTACATGAAGCTACAACCCTGTACATACAATAGTAAATGATGTATCATGACGGGTTTACATGCGAACTGGCAAGCAATAATGGGGCATACATGTACGTATACATACATGCTCATTGTACGTGTACAAACAGAACATAGTTTTGTCTGTACTTTTTTTTATTAGAATGGCTTTGTTTGGATGAATTCAAGGCAAGAGTTAGGCCTGTTTTAGCTGCCGCGCTTCTGCCGTGTCCAATGCAATTCAATTATCGACACGGCACAAGCACAACATCTTAAACTTATTTGTTTCGGCAAATTTATTTATCCGTACATGAACATACAAATTCAACTTGTTATCCAATGAAAATAACTTATTATGGCAATAAGCCATTTGTGCGTGACCCCGAGTTAAATTTGAATAACATCTGGTACACTGACTTGCTCACCTACCGGTAGCTTGGCACAGTTTAACTTTAAATTCTCCACACCAAAGACGCTGTTGCTATATCACGTGATTCGGGGCAAGCTTTACGCGTCATACGCTAGCAACCCCTGGCAGCTCTGGAATGGTCTTTTTGCCATTCTCAACCATTGTAAACAATGTATTGGTGCTGAGCGTCTCTTACGTAACTATGCAAAAGCTTGCCCCGAATCACGTGATATAGCAACAGTGTCTTTGGTCTGGAGAATTAAACTGTGCCAAGCTGTGTGAACAAGTCAGTGTACCAGATATTATTTAACTTTAACTCAGGGTCACGCGCAAATGGCTTATTGTCAGGTGGATAGTGTACTGCACACATGTACAATGTACATGTAACCTTATAGAAATCCTTATAAATGTACATGTACAGTTTGTTAATAACAAACACCCTCCTCCACCCTCTTTCTCCCCTCCCCAATCCCTTCCCTCCTCCCCTCCCCTCCCCACCCCTTCCCCAACCCCATAAACCACAGCCCGGGTGCCATTTCCTATATCCTCCGAGTTTCTCATCATTGGTGCAAGGTGTGAGAGCAGGATATATCCACTTTAGACCAATCAGACTACATCCTTTAATTTAAACACAGCCTGGTGTACATGTAGATCCTAACAGCCGTCAGGGCCGTACCAAAGATACATTTTTTTCAAAATGGCAATCCCTACTTCACACCATGTACATGTACCGGGACCCCAGCCACACAAGATACATTAGGCCAAATCATAGAGCTATATTAAATTACTAGAGCGCTGGCTCGATGTACAAAGTGATGCGAGCTGGGCGCATCCGTTCTTGAGCACAAACCTATGTAAACCTCAACATTTTGTACGGCTTTTGTACGGCTATTTGCATATCTGCGTTTGTATTCCATACAGTGCGTTACCAAAGCCAATACGCCCCAAACCAAAACGCAAGATCAGCAAATGAGCACAAACATTGCAAATGCGCGTGCGTATCCGCGCGCTGCAGTTGATTTTGCCGTGACTTTTTTAAACTGACATGACGCGCGTAAAGTTGTTTGCGTCGGTTCTACTTGCACGCGCGTTGCATTTAGAGTACACTTTTAAAATTAAATTCATCTATTTGTATTTTGTATTATGTTCTACAACACGCACATGAATTCAAAATGTCTGCCCGCAGAATGGATTCAAAGTATCTCCGCGCGTAAGAATGAAGAGTTAGCGCTCTAGTAATTAAATATAGCTCTATGGGCCAAACCCACAAAAATACCTTTGGTTCGAGTCACATGGTTAAAGACAAAAAGTGGGTCGGTCAGTCGGCATGACATTTCATTTGAATTTATTGTTGTTGTCTATTGTTGTCTATTTGTTGTTGTCTAGAGTTGTACATGTAAATATATGTGAGAAGTTTGTCGTAAGAAGTTTGTAAATCGTTAGAGGAAGGATTGGAAGAACATGGTTCAAGCACTGTCATGTCGACATTCTTCACCCTTCCGTGGTTCTTCAGGTTCGGGGTAATATTAAAAAATCGTCTTCATCTTCCCCATGGTTGTCCACAAAGAGTTCCTTGAATGTCATTTTGAGATTTCACTGGAGATTTTTGGAAAATGTTCGCAAGTTCTCCAATGTCTAAAGCAAACAAATTAGTCATTGCAGTCAAAGCTAACGTTGCACACGGCCGGGTACGATGTCGGTGCGACACAGTAAACAACTACTCGATATTGCGATAAATGTACTGTATTTCCAGATGTGCTTTTCTGGTACCCGTGCATGAAGTTAACTAAAAGTACATGTAGGGAGAATTTAAATCGTATCTCGAATGGTACTCTACTAGGGCTGCCCACTCTCATCACGATTTCACATTTCAAAATCAACAAATTCTCCATAGCATGCATTGTTGACATGCATTGTTGACGTACATTGTACATGTATGTACCAGGCAAATCTGTTTTCATCCGATGTATTTACTTGGCTACGTCTGAAAATAAAGCATGGGTATGGAAGCATCTGTAGCCACTTTCCATTGGCTTGTATGTTATGCTGCGTTCCAATCGCGTCGTGTTTACCGTGAATTTCTCCATGTTCACGAGTGGGTTGCATTCTAAACGCTACCCACCAAGACGCACGCGCACAGTCGAGTTACATGTAGTCGTGCGATAAGGACTTTCCCACACGAGAACTTGTATGTGAACCAACACGCATGCGCGAGCATTCCATTCGGTTACGAAGTCGTAAACATGGAGAAAAATAATCCACCTCGAGTTCACCACTGGTGAACACGAGTTGCCAGGCGATTAGAACGCCATTATATGACTCGTGAACTCGTGAACACAAAAAACACGACGCGATTGGAACGCAGCATTATTCCCAGACGTAGCCAAGTGTTACGGTGGCAACCGTACATGATGATCGAGTAGATATCGGTCCCGACTTCAACACAGCATACTTTGTGCCTCAGTAGAAGCCGTCGGAAGCACACACAAACTAACGTTAGACTGCAATGTTTTCTTTAGAAAAGTCTATAAATGAATTTTTGGCAATCAACGATTTCGACCAGTTTACTTTTAGGAATCTTAGAAAACATAAATGTTCACAGATTTACAAATAACTGATATAAACATGATGTTAGAAAACTTCCCATGGAATAGTTTTGCCTGAAATGCTATAGTCGTTAATAAAAAATGAGTAAAACAATTAGTTTTGGTCTCATGAGACGAGAATTAATCCGCTGATGCCAATAAGAAATCTTTCAGAAAAATTTCTTGGACATGAAATGACCAATGAGGCTAAAACTTCCACAAGGAGATTTTACTACATATCTTTATTCACAGAAAAATGGATTACTTTAACCCTAACTCCCTCACCATTGTTATTGAACAATACAATTCCTTCAAAATCCTCCAACTTCCTTTGTTGTGTAGGGAGTTAGGGTTAATGGCCAAAAACCAATGCTGTGCGATGCCTTTAAGGTTGAAGTCGGTATGGTAATACCATTTTGTGGGGTCACATGTTATCACTTTCGTAAATAGGGTCTTACAGACACATGTTTATAGACACATGTACATGTAATCCCCATTGAACCAGGGGAAATCCCCCGATTACGTGTTAATTTCTGTCATCCCCCTAGCTCCCTAAGCCAATACCCTTTAGTGTCTGTGTTTGCAATGCCCAGGGACCCAGAGGTACATGTAGGAAATTGAACTTGACAGGCCAATTATGTTGATAGTCACTTTGGATAAGTCTACAACTTCCCTGGGCAGGCACATTGCCCCATGAACCCTTCCATTTCTGTACAATAAAAAAAAACTCGCCAAGAAATACTGGACCAGCTTTTGAGAAATTGGACAGTGCATATTTTTTTAACTTTCTTGGAGTGAGGTGTTTTTTGGTCGGTCGTAAATCAATTACAGACATGTGTTTGCTTTTAACTTGGTAAAAACCAAGGCTAGGGTATTAAAAGGGAGTTGATATCTGAGAGTTTTAGGGCTGATTATACTATCTGTGTAATTCTTTGGATGAAGCAGACAGTTATTTAAAGTGACAGTATACATTTTTGCAGCTATCCAAAAAGTAACCAACCAAATTACTGTTTAAAATCTTACTTGATGTAAAGATATTGTTGTCCTGCTGTCATTTAAACAAATATTCATAAACTACCTGGGACAGTTTAGGCATTCCTATTGGTCGAGAGCCCGTCACGTGGCCGGTATTAAACGGACGATAAAGACATGGCTGGAAGTGTTTAAAACCAGCTGGCAACAAAATACGTCACGCGATGTCGCATTATACCCGTCCCCAGGGCTCACTTTATTTCCAACCGTACATCTCTAGTGTAAGAACGGGTGGTGTTGGGCGCGTACAGCTCGACACCCTGGGAACGAGGTTGCCAATGGCAGTAATAGTCTGGTTCCTAGTAAATACGCTTTATTGCATGTATTGTGTAGAGCGACAGAGGTGGAAACATGTCATTTGACACGCACAGAATGGCGAAACACCGAAATTCACTTGCGACAATTTTCCGTGATTTTCGGGGCTTTTTTGGCTTTTTTCGGTATTAATCACTCTGTTTAATACCGCTTGGAGTCTAGGTGCTGATAATTACCCTCGCCTTCGGCTCGGGTAATTATCAGCACCCAGACTCCAAGCGGTATTAAACAGAGTGATTAAAACCTCTCGAACACACATTTATTCCCTTAATAATAATAAACGAAATCAAAAAATGTGTCTCACAGACGCATTTTAAGAAATGTTGCGAAGTTGAAATTTTTTTATAAATATACCGGGATGTACAGGTATTCGATTCTATAATCTGGAATCATTTCCTGACATCAATGGTCGGGTACACATTCGCATTGTATCCCTGTGGAGACATTGCTTCGTTCTCGTGTACAAAATGGTTCAATACAAAAATCAACAACTTTTTTTTCTCAAAATGCTCCTATTTCAACCATAATTAATTTCCCACATGTACGGTACATGTAGGTTGAAATTTCGACCCAATATGCCCTATATTATACCCTAACCCAAACACTAACCTAACCCTAGTTTTTAAATCCATATATGTGACCTGGCACCACGAAATGAGCGGAAAGTCGCACATGGCCAAAACAAGGTATTGCCCGAAACATTTCATTTTCAAGTCAGGGAGGTCGGTTTCGAGTTGTTAATGTTTTTTACATACAAAAAACCTTCTTTATCATATTCCAATATGTTATAGCTCAATTAAAACTCTAAAGTGTGTTTTTTGGTGGCTGAATTGCACTGATTGGTAGTATAGTTGGCACGGTTCACAGACTTCGAACTCCGACGGAGCATGACTTCAGCAATTTCAAAAGAGTATAGTGGCGGCTACGGATAAGCTACAGCAACACACAATACATCATTTGAAAGCTTAGGACTTCTTCTTTCTAGAAATGTAATACATGTAATGTCAATTTTGCGACTTTCCACCCATTTTGTGGTGCCAGGTCACATATCTATTTTGTGAAAAACTGTGTGGAGACGTATTCATTTCCATTGTATTCATGTCTCCACAGGGTACCGTATTTCACTCCACGGGTACTCTGTTTCGATGAACAGTCCTACCGGTACATGTACTATACAGCATGGTTTGAAGGGAAGTAGTGGGGATTACTGGTCCCAGGGACCAGTAATTTCCCACTATTTTCCAGAAATAAACCATGCTGTATTTGTTTTACTACACCTCATACATATTCACTGCCTTTTCGATAACGGCCTTCGTAGATTTTACATCTTTATTCAGCACAAGATATTCAAGTTCTTCGTCAGTCAATGACGGAAATCTAGTAACGTTACCGAGACTGGTTCCGTAAAGATTACATGCCACAGATAGACTACATGTCTACGAGGCAGGTTCCAGAGGGAATGTTTGGTGCTACCAGAAACAAATACCGCACGGCAACGAGCTGGATACTCACCGGGATGACGTCACCTGACAGCGTATCATTTGTACTTCCCGGACGCACACAGAATCGGTCATTGACGCGCTCCCATTTGCTCATGAATATTTTGAGGTGTAGTAATATTGATTGCATGTACATACACTGTACATTGTATCTCAATAAATGTGACCGGCTCTACAAAAAGGCGTCTTATGTCGCGAACAAATTAAATTAAGTTACATACGTGGTAAGAAAGCCCACAATGTAAGCTTTCATTTAGTATATAATAGAGATCCATAGCCCCTCCCATTTTGGAGACACAACGTGTTTACATATTGATTACTTTCTTGGAGTTCAAATTACACAACTGAGAAAACAGGCTTTGAAATAGCCGGCTCTGTTGCACTACAACAGAACGATGCACACAAAATGGTATTTTTTTCCACTTTATTCATCAAAATCAACATTTCTTTTAATGAAACCTTAAACTGTAGGTATATGTATTAAAGATTTCATTCATGATAACAAATAAAAATCACATTTTGATGAAATGTTTACCCTCTCAACGTTGAGCAGGCCATTACATGATGGTGCATAGCGCGACTTAATACACCTTTTTGTAGAGCCGGTCACAAATGGCGGTTACAGCACTCTCTTCATTTAACATGTTCTCTTTCAGGTTTCAATTGACAAAGTGTTACGTCTGTCCATGAGTGATACTTACTCTTCCATCCACGGTCAGTTTGCCGGTCTGCCGCATGATTTCCTGCAGCTTTCTCTCAATCTCCCGACTACGAGTCAAGAAAAAAATATATAACGCTGTCATATTGAAATATCTGTGAACACGTGCTAGTATTTTTAACCAGTTCGCGCCGGATGACGTACATGTATATAAACGTACATGTACATGTATACAAAGTTTTCCCCAAATTCATAATGGATGACGCATAAACACGCCAAGTTCAAGTTCGGAAATGTCTGTCGGCAGCGAGCAAGGCCGAAAATGCGTGGGTGTGCTACTGCTTCCCGGCACTATCAGCCTGAACCCGCTTCGGATCGAGTTTCGTTAAAAATAATCCCGCCCCTCGGCTCGGTGATGTTAAAAATAATCCCTGCGCGAACTGGTTAAACAAGCAGGTTCAAAGGCCAAGGCCAAAGGCGAAGGTCATTATCCGCGCCCACCATTTTGTACTTGTTTAATTCCAGCAAAGCACACATCCTCCATCATCCAAAATCCTCCATCATTCCTTGCTTTGTTCAGTGGAAAGGGTTACCATTCCCTCAATCTTTCAAAAGCCTCCACGAATTACTGCTATGGGTAGAGTCAGCACCGATGACATTCAGAAGCAGCGCAGATGATATCAACCACAAGGCAAGAGTTCCACTTTGGTCCCACTACGCATGGATGAACGCAAACAATGATTGGTACAGCCCAGGGTTCTAGCCACGGTGGGCGGCGCCGGGCGGTACCGCCCGGCACTGCAAATTTTTGCCCGGCACAATTTGGTTGTTTTTTTTTGTTTTTTTTAAATCAAATTATGGGCACAAAAGAAAGAGGAGATACAAAGTCACGTTAATCATGTTCATGTAGTAATATATTTTATTGACTTAGCTAGACTTTCACAGAAACATGAAAAAATTAACTGGACCCCCGGCCGTGAGGCGCGAGAGCTCTGATCGCTGCGCTGGCAACGCTTTGCTAGAACCCTGGGACAGCCTACAAGCTTGAACCAGTGTATCCTCCAAAATTCAATCGATACTTTTTGCCATTTAGCCTTAATCCTCCGAAATCCTGAGAGCAAAAAATGCCCTTAGTGCCAAAAAGAATTGAGGAGGATTGTCCAAGGAGAATTAGGGTTAACCCTAACCACCTAGGCCCTTTTGGTTAGGGAACCATCCTCAATCCTCCAAAATCATCTGTTATTTCTTGTATTTGTTGTGGAGACGGGTGCCCATTGCCTTAATCCTACAAACTCTTTGTGAATCGTGAATCACTGTAATACATGTAGGTCGAGGCAGAAATTCAGAAGCACTGCGGCTGTTAACAAGCATAATGCAGGGTTCAATTATGCATGACTGAACGTAAACCATGCTGGGTACAATCTATAAAATTGACACGATGCATCTTCCAAAAATCAACCATCCAGCCTCAATCCTCTCAAATCTTCCCGGGAAACTTTGGAGGATTGAGAAGGGTTAGGGTTAGGACATGGCGGTCACAATAGAATGGTACCAATTAGTTTGACTAAATTATAAAGAGGTTTAACCCTAACCCCCTAGTTTAATTTACTAGAAACTATTCTCCTATTTCCAAAAAACATATGGCAAACTGTACACACAAACTGATTATGGAGGTACATGTATGCCTAACCCAGTGTAAAAGGCAGTAGTTTAAGGGTCCAGTACTTATCCTAACAGATCCCAATAAACATGACAAGCCTGGTGTTGGAGTTTGACTGGATGGGGGTTGTTAGGGTCAATATCCAAACCAAACGGCCCCCTCATATCATCTTTTCCCAGGGATGTAGTCAAGTCCATCACAAGTCCCTGTAAGTCCCGGTAAGTCACAAGTCCTCCAGTTCCAATTCAAATCACAAGCTATTCAAATTATCTTTGACAAAAGCATTCGTTTGTAATTGTTCAACCAGTTACTTGTGACTGGACTTGTGACTGGACTTGTGACTGGACTTGTGACTGGACTTGTGACTGGACTTGTGACTGGACTTGTGACTGGACTTGTGACTGGACTTGTGACTGGACTTGTGACTGGACTTGTGACTGGACTTGTGACTGGACTTGTGACTGGACTTGTGACTGGACTTGTGACTGGACTTGTGACTGGACTTGTGACTGGACTTGTGACTGGACTTGTGACTGGACTTGTGACTGGACTTGTGACTGGACTTGTGACTGGACTTGTGACTGGACTTGTGACTGGACTTGTGACTGGACTTGTGACTGGACTTGTGACTGGACTTGTGACTGGACTTGTGACTGGACTTGTGACTGGACTTGTGACTGGACTTGTGACTGGACTTGTGACTGGACTTGTGACTGGACTTGTGACTGGACTTGTGACTGGACTTGTGACTGGACTTGTGACTGGACTTGTGACTGGACTTGTGACTGGACTTGTGACTGGACTTGTGACTGGACTTGTGACTGGACTTGTGACTGGACTTGTGACTGGACTTGTGACTGGACTTGTGACTGGACTTGTGACTGGACTTGTGACTGGACTTGTGACTGGACTTGTGACTGGACTTGTGACTGGACTTGTGACTGGACTTGTGACTGGACTTGTGACTGGACTTGTGACTGGACTTGTGACTGGACTTGTGACTGGACTTGTGACTGGACTTGTGACTGGACTTGTGACTGGACTTGTGACTGGACTTGTGACTGGACTTGTGACTGGACTTGTGACTGGACTTGTGACTGGACTTGTGACTGGACTTGTGACTGGACTTGTGACTGGACTTGTGACTGGACTTGTGACTGGACTTGTGACTGGACTTGTGACTGGACTTGTGACTGGACTTGTGACTGGACTTGTGACTGGACTTGTGACTGGACTTGTGACTGGACTTGTGACTGGACTTGTGACTGGACTTGTGACTGGACTTGTGACTGGACTTGTGACTGGACTTGTGACTGGACTTGTGACTGGACTTGTGACTGGACTTGTGACTGGACTTGTGACTGGACTTGTGACTGGACTTGTGACTGGACTTGTGACTGGACTTGTGACTGGACTTGTGACTGGACTTGTGACTGGACTTGTGACTGGACTTGTGACTGGACTTGTGACTGGACTTGTGACTGGACTTGTGACTGGACTTGTGACTGGACTTGTGACTGGACTTGTGACTGGACTTGTGACTGGACTTGTGACTGGACTTGTGACTGGACTTGTGACTGGACTTGTGACTGGACTTGTGACTGGACTTGTGACTGGACTTGTGACTGGACTTGTGACTGGTCTTGTGACTGGACTTGTGACTGGACTTGTGACTGGACTTGTAAAAGGACTTGTAAAAGGACTTGTAAAAGGACTTGTAAAAGGACTTGTAAAAGGACTTGTAAAAGGACTTGAATACAACTCTGTCTTTTCCCGACAGTGAGCTTTTGTCAGAAGTAAACAAGCCTGACTTTACCTGTCGATGGAGTTTCTCTGCGGTGCCGACGAATGCGGCGATGGCAGGGGAAATTTGCCCTTGTGTTTCCCACCTAGAACACCACCGCCGCCGCCCCTGGACGCCGCATGGCCATGATCTAGCAAATTCAGAGCTGTAAATGAAAATGGAACGGTGAGTGGTTTATATGGCACAATAGGCGAGACAAAAAAAACCAAGTGACCAGGCTTCAATTCTTCCTGAGAATTACTTATTTGTCCGCGTATTTTAAGAATTTTGCTCACCGACATTGTAAAACTACCCACTTGGCCATCTATCATCACTGGTTGTCGACTCATGTTGCGTTCCAATCGCGTCGTGTTTATCGTGTTCACGAGTTCACGAGTCGAATAATGGCGTTCTAATCGCCTGGTAACTCGTGTTCACCAGTGGTGAACTCGAGGTGAATTTCTTTTCTCCATGTTCATGACTTCATAACGAATGAAATACTCGCGCATGCGTGTTGGTTCACGTACGAGTTCTCGCATGTTAATGTCCTTACCGCACAACTAAACTTGGCTGTGCGCGTGCGTCTTGGCGACATTTTGAACCACATTTAAGAAATAATCATTCGTCAAGATAATGCCCAAATGTTAAAAGAGCGATAACTAGAGGCCAGTAACTCTGTAACAGAGGCGCCCTCTGTTGCTCTGTTTGGTGCGACGAGCTGTGCACACCTGCGCAGACTTGATCCGCCATTTTGTTTTGCATTTATCGCAATTTTTTTGGAAACTTTATAATGCAGATTTAGAGACAAATTACACCAGACGGAACCACGGAAAAGTCCTAATTTTAGCAAAATATCGATGCGATATAATAAATGAACCTGCATGCCGAGTTTGAGACCTAATGATTTCCATGAAATAAGTGAAACAAATCCCGGGTTTTTTGCACTGATGGACGTATGGCCTATAGCACAGAGTGTAGGCCAGGGGTACCTTTTAATTTACGCTGTTGCTATTCTTACGTGACCGTAACCCTACGTACTTTTTCTATTCTTACGTGATTTAACTGGTTCCCGACACAGACAAGGGAAACTCAATACGCGCGGAACGTATGAAGACCACCCAGGAAATTTGTTTTGGCAATAGTCGATGTAAAATTGTGGTATTTAGTCCAAAATGCACTTTTTTGGACCATAATATGTAATTATTCAAACGATTCCGTGATTGAATTTAGATTTTTGTGCAAACATAGTGAAAAATTCACATTACATTTCATTCGTATTCAAATGTTGACATTTTTCATAAAAATATAGCCGTGACTTCGTCGTGGACAAAAAAGCGAACTATAAAACTAAACAACGGCAATAGCTAAGTTTGTACATGTAGTAAGTGTTCAGTAGGTAATATCAGTAATAGGAATAGGTTATTATTGTAATTTGTATGTATGTGTAAAAAGTTAATTCCATTTTTTTTTTTTTATTATTTCATTACATAACCTTTTTTTATTAACTAAAATTGTTGGTTAATAATCTCATCTAGATAGGGTCTTATAGAAAAAGGTATAAAAGTCGTGTATACGAAAAACTAGGGACTGTATACAACAATTAACTAGGGACTGCGCATGCGCTACCGGAACTCACGTAAGAATAGAAAAAGTATGTAGGATTACGGTCACGTAAGAATAGCAACGGCCTTTAATTTAAGTTTTGGACTGACCACAATTTGGTAGGTTTTATTTGAAGCGATCCGGAACTAGAAAAAACCCGGAACTAGGTCTAGGAAAACAACTGTAGTAGTACTAGAAGTACGACAAGCAAAATCCAAAATTCGAAAGAGAGGAGTTAAAGGGCCCCAATTAGTGGGTCTTCAGCCCAGTCACGGCCGGCCTACATCATGGGATGGCCTATGCTGCATTTAAATGTAAATCGTTCAAAACAAAAACATCAATGTCATGCCTGTCCATCACGTCAACCACGCATTTCTAACCCATCTTCCCTGGCCCACCGGCCACCCTACTCACCCGGTCTTTGCCTGTGAGATTTAGGAGAATCATGCTTCCAATCTATGGGCGGTCTGTCCCTCTTTCTTGATTCATTCTCCGCCTGCAAACTGGCTTCCAAGCGATTTAATTTCTGGTGAAGTTCCACGGAAGAGGACATTTTGGCCATTTCAGAATATTTGGGGTCAGAGCAGCCTCTACAAAACATCAAAATTAGTAACACCCTTTATTTCTCATTTAAAATAAGTAACATAAACAAGGATATTTATTATATAAAATTAAAATAATATATTTATTTTATTTACTTCGATATGTTTGAAAATGTATACAATTTTTGTTCTGTTGTTTTCTGGAAGTATAAATACACTGATTATTTAAATTAACTAAAGTTCGCGGCAAAAGAATGAGACCATTTTTTTGTGTACACGGGACGTATACGACATTTTACGGTTTCGAGTCAACTCGGCCCCAAACCAACTCGGTCCCAGTCAACTCGGCCTCAAGACGAGACAACTCGACCGTCAAGGCAATCCGACGGTGCGCCGCGCCACTGCGCATGCCTGCCACGCCAGCGACTAGCTGTTTTGGGGCCCCTGTTATTCATTCTTTACATTAATGATATATGTAATACAACTGACATAATATCATTTACTTTATTGCCGATGACACAAGTTTAGTGTACAACCACAGTAATGTGTATACTGCAGTAACTAATCTTAACCGTGAACTTAAAAAAATTAGCACTTGGCTTGTAGCTAACAAACTTTGCATCAACTTACTTAAATCAAACTATATGATATTCTCAGGCGCGGATCCCAGGGGTGGGCCGCGGGGGCCGTGCCCCCCGGGTAAAATGAGTTTTAAAAATTGTTAAATGGGGGGTGGGGGAAAAGGGGGGCCGGGGGAAAAGAGGGGAGGTGGAGAAAAGGAAGGGAGGAGGATCGGATCGGAGGATCTGCTGTCTAATTCTTGGCATATTAATATAATACTGACTAAAAAGAGTTATCAATCCATGGAACCCCAGATGGCGACCCACACCCGTTCAAATTGTCTATGCACATGAAGCCCTCTCAGGGTCTCTACTCGCAGCGGGAGAGCGAGGCCGGACGGACATTGGTGTTATCCGCAGAGGACAACCTGAACCCGCCTGGCGCGCACTAGCCGCTCGTTGGTATCACCATGGAGAAATAGCTCCATGGTATCACTGGCTCCGTTAACCTCGGATACGTACTCGGACTACCTGGCAGTGGCATCGAGGTTCGATAAATAATCCCGCGTTTGGTGGACATGTGGCCATTGAATTGGCAGTAATGTCCCCTCCCGCCAATTACCATTTTATTGCAGTATAGGGGCCTATCTGGATGAATGTTTATGTTGTTAACTACCTTGTAAAAGAATGTTAGTTGGTTGGTTGTTAGCGAAAGTTTTGCTATAAATATTTATATACATTCATATATAAACTTTAATATATTTATAATATATTTATAATCTGCATAATTCTTCCAAATAGGCACTTTGGGAGACAAATTAGCGATAGTTTTGATTCACTTGGGAGACAGTGGCACTTAGGGAGACATTTCAGTGTCTCCCTAAGTGTCTAGCTACCCCACAAAACTTTTTTTTGGAGTTATGTTTGCTCGGAGAAGACAGATTTGGGTCTAAATAGCATAAATATGAAATTTCGTGGAAAAAGCTCCAGGTAAAAACGGGTTAGGTTACAATAAAGATTGTGCACGACTCTATGGGATTGTCTCCCAAAGTGCCCATTTATATCCATATAATCTTGAAAACTTTTGCTAAAAAAATCAGAGGAAAGAGGCCAGGAATCGCCTCAGATTGCACCACAAAGCATATAAAATCCAAAATGTTCAGAGGCCCTTAGGCCCTTTGATAGTCGCATTCCACATCAGAAAACCCCTTTCGGTCAGAGTTTGTACTCTGATGTCCTGACGAAGCGGACTACAGCGACCCGTGATGTTCCGACGGGTTTTCTAATGGCCAACCAGTATTACCCGCATCCCCATCCGAAACGGCACCAAATCAACCTCAATCAACGACGGCAGCCAGTATTCCAGACCAGAGCACCCGCCCCGACACATTATCGAGGCCAGGAGTGGAACCAACATCTGAAAATGGTCAGGGAGCTGCTCAACCCACAAGGCAAGGTTCTAAAATAGACATAACAGATGGTATTATCTGCAATCAAAGTTCCGAGGGTTTCTCATTCGCCCATCTTAATGTAAGAAGCCTCATAAACAAATTTGACCATTTTAAGATTGTAATGTCTAAAAATCCATTCGACATCATCTGTCTAAACGAAACTTTTTGCGACGCCTCAATCTCTGATGACGAAATAACTCTACCAAATTATTCTATTGTCAGAAAAGACAGGAACCGACATGGTGGCGGTGTTGCAATTTACATTCGAGATACCCTAATGTTCTCTCGTCGTGAAGATCTCGAAATATATGATGTCGAGTGTATATGGGTTGAAATTAAGTGCAAACAAAGACAGCCTGTGCTTATCAGTTCTATTTATAGGCCTCCTTCAAGCTCTGTCGAATTTATGGGAAAACTGAGTGATATCCTTAATAAGGCCTCGTGTGAATGTAAAGAAATTATTACAACTGGGGACTTTAATTGTGATGTTTCAGAGGAATACGATAGTATGCAATCAAATCCAATTATTTCTTGCTTTAGTTTGTTCCAAATGGCGCAACTCATACATGACCCAACACGTGTCACTGAATCTACTAAAACTACCATCGATCTCATTTTTAGTTCCCACCCAGAGCTCATAAAGGACTGTGGTGTTTTACCAGTCCTAATCAGTGATCATTATCTTGTTTATGGGCTACACAGTTGGAAAACACCAAAAATGAAAGGTCGTTCAATAAATTTTCGATGTCTAAAAAATATAAACAGTGATGCATTTACGGACGATCTCCGTAATGCACCATGGCAAGATGTTTTTGGTTGTTATGATGTGGATAATGCATGGTCTATATGGTACTCCATATTTATGAGTATTATTAACCTCCATGCGCCAGTCAAAACCAAACGCATTCGGGGTGCCTCAGTACCGTGGCTCGATAGCGAAATTCTTAAACTTATGCGGCAGCGCGATCGTGTACACAAAATTGCAAAGCACACAGGCTTACAAATTCATTGGGATTCATACAAAAACCTGCGGAACAATGTTACTAATAAAATCCGCAGTAAAAAGAGTAATTACTACACATCCGCCATAGAAGAAAATAAAAGCAACTCTTCTATGCTGTGGAAAACTCTGAAGGAGGTACTCCCTAAGAAACAAAAAACTGTACCAAATTCGATTACTTCCCCAAATGGGGAAAATATTGACAATATCGCCGACATTGCTGATACATTAAATGAACACTTTTCAACAATCGGCAAGCGTACTGCTGGAAATTACCCTTTGCGTGAACTTGAAATAGATGACAATACTGACGCCTCTATATTTGATTCTGTTGATGAAGATTGCGTAGTACCTAACATTACAGAAGAGTTTGTTCGAAAGCAAATATCATTCATGTCGGTTGGGAAAGCAACAGGTCCGGATGGAATTAGTGTTAAAATGATTAAAATTGCTTCACCTTATATCATTAAATCTTTAACTCATATTGTTAACCTGTCTATAAGATGTGAGCGATACCCTAAAGATTGGAAACATGCTTTAGTAACACCAATTCACAAGGGAGGAGATAAATGTAGTACAGGTAACTATCGTCCAATTTCTATACTGCCAATTATCTCTAAGATTTTAGAAAGATGGGTGCACTCATCGGTATATAGATATCTTGATGAAAACAATCTGATTCCTAGTTGCCAGTCGGGATTTAGACCCCTGCACTCAACTGAAAGCACCCTACATGACTTAACAAACAAGTGTTTTGCGGCCATGGAGAATGGACAAGTTACAGGCAGTGTGTTTATAGACCTCAGTAAAGCATTTGATTGTGTTGATCATGAAATCTTACTAAAGAAACTAGAAAGGATGAACATGTCATCTTCTGTAATAAATTGGTTTAAGTCGTACCTAAGTGAACGTAGTCAGTCTGTGAATATTGGCGGCACCATATCAAAGGTCCTGTCCGTAAACACTGGTGTTCCACAGGGGTCGATACTAGGTCCACTTTTATTCATTGTTTATACTAGTGACCTTCCATTTTGTATTGCCCCAAACTGCAACTTATTTATGTATGCAGATGACTCAACATTAACGTGTAGCTCCTCCAACATTAATATAATAGAAAGTAGCTTAAATACAGCTCTTACTAGTTTTCACAACTGGTGCGGAAGAAACAAGCTAGCTTTAAATGCCACCAAAACCAAATGCATGCTCATTGGTACTAGGCAGAAAATATCTAATGTTAATTTAAATGTATGCATTGCTGGTAGTCGTATTGAAAATGTGAAGTCTTATAAATGTTTGGGTGTAATTATTGATGAAGCATTAAGTTGGGGCCCACATGTCGAATCCGTAAGAAAAAATGTGGTGTCTAAATTAGGTATACTAAGAAGAATCCGTGATTGTATTCCTCAGCACAGCTTGCACACACTATTTGTAAGTCTAGTTATGCCAACATTAGAGTATTGTTGTACTGTGTGGGGAGGAAGGTACATATCTCACGATAATATGTTAAACAAATGTCTCAAAAGAGCCGCGCGGATAATCCTTAAATGTACCTTCCTCACCCCTTCAGAGGATATGTTTGCTCGTCTTAATTGGACCCCTTTTTCAAAAAGAGTCAAGTCAAAAAAGGCTATTCTTGTCTTCAAAAGTATCAACAAAATGACTCCTTTGTACATGACAAATATTTTCAAACCACTTACAGTAATTCGCGAAACAAGGCAATCAACCCACACGGCACTGAAAGTTCCTTTCGCCAAAAAAGAATGCTACGCCACAAGTTTCGCTGTGAGTGGTGCAAATATTTGGAATAATCTGCCCGAACAATTGCGAACATTGGACTCATTAAGCACATTTAAATCAGAGCTCCGACATGCCATCTGAGTGTTAGATATTATGCCAATTGCGCTGATCTACGGAGTTAGAACTTGGTTGCCACTATAATGTGGAGCCGGATAGGAATTTCCCCTTCTTATTTTTCACCTAAAAGGTTTTTTATTTGGCGGGTTTTCGCCTATCTCGTAAATCAGAATTAGTATTAATGTTTAGAATTCCTGTAATATCCTTGTATTTATAATATGTACTGTTATTTTATTTTGATGATGTATGCAGGGCCCCAATGAAAACCAGTTTTAAACTGTTTGGGCACACCCTGGGTAAAGAAATGGAATAAATAAAATAAATAAGCGGGCCCCGGACCCCACGCCGTAAGGGCTTCGCGCTCGCACTTTTCTAGTTTTCGTTGTGCCCCCCGTCTAAAAAAATCCTACATCCGCGTCTGATTCTGTTCCAGACAATTATAAGTGTATCGAAAATATCCCTTTTTAACGGTACCACATTGAAACAGCTTCAAACTACTAAATGTTTAGGTGTACATATTGATAAAAACTTAACCTGGAAGTGTCACATTAATATAGTCTCAAGCAAAATATCCAAAACTATTGGAATAATGAATCGTATAAAGTTGTTTGTTCCGAAAAATAGTTTAATCACTCTTTATAACTCCTTGATACTCCCATGTCTAAATTATTCAATTCTCACATGGGGTGGTTGCTCTTCTCAGTGTGATAAACTTCTCATTTTACAAAAAAGAGCTATTCGTATAATAAGCAATGCCAAATCGTGACCACACTATAATCCCTTATTTGCCAACGTCAAGCTTTTGCGATTTAATGACCTATATTACCTGAATTGGGGTAAATTCATGTTTAAATATATAAATAAACTTCCACGTTGCTTTGATACATGTTTTACTTTAACCTCGAATGTTCATTCGTATTGTACTAGAAGTGTATCAAAGAAAAATCTGTATGCCGGTTTGTTCTAGTAGAACTTCAATGTTGAAAAACAGTCTTGTACAGCGAAGTATTAATTTCTGGAATGCTCTGAGTGAGTCGATCAAAGCATCATCAACTCTATCTACATTTGTTAAAAAGTTAAAAATTCAATTGATCAATGTGTATTTATAACATTCGAACCCTATACAACTAGGTGCTTGGGAATTCATAAAGAAATAAATAGATTCAGTATACAGTTAGAGTTAATGTCGTTGTAACGTTACTCCTGCGTGTTATATGTTCTTAATTGTCCGTGTGTTTTGTTTCTATTGGTCCTGTGCATTGTAGTTGTCTGTCTTAAGGTTAGATAACAAAAGCTTTTGCTTCACCTCTAACGTTGTTGTTTAATTATGTATTCTGATAAATTACACTTAGTAGAATAATATCCTATTTTGGTAGATATGTACTTAAGAAACTAGTGTAAGAATCACTGTGTACAAAACAACGTTGGATAAATGTTAATAAAATTGAATTAATGTTTTGTGCAATGTTTCTAGAACTAGGAACGAATATATTTGTAAAAGATAAATTGTATTTGGCTGCATGGAGTGAGTCAAACTGTAAAAATGCTACAATCACTTTTTGATGTTTTTTAAAGGCCTAATGGTCGAAACGTTGATATTAAAATTAAAATAACCTCTAAGTTTGCCCTCTCTCCTTATATCTTGTTATTCTTATATCTTTTGAGAGAGGAAAGGTATCCAATTTGGATCCTTTGACAAGTGCACTTCCCGCGCAGCATTACGATTCTCAAACAAAATTTAATTTATCTAAACGAAACTGAACGCCCTGAAAGTGAATAAAAACTACGTAATTCAATTGGCACCGTGACCAAAATTGTTTCAATGATACACTCTAAAACGATTTTCGTGGTGATCCTCCTTTTTGGCTTGTAAGTATTGTTTTGTTTTGTTGTTTTGTCTGTACATTAACTTTAATTTCTCTCCCTCGCTACAGATATGAGTAACACTATTTGTATTTTCCAACAGCTCAGAAAGAATAGGGAGAAGGCCCTTCGCTACTCCTACCATCAGGATAACTACAATTTCTTCTCCCTCTCTCGATTTATCCCTAAAGGTTTGCAACTATCTCCCTCTCCGTGCTTAGGAACCCTCTCACCACACCTGCAAAGGAGGTGGAATCAAGTTCTGCATGGTGCATCTGTTAAACTAATTAATATCCTCTCTCAACAGTGTCATTTTATTCTTCAGGACCTCCACCAGAATATAGCCCACCTTGACTCAGAACTCAGATCCAGCTGTACAGACACTAGGTACAGGGAATTCCATGGTGAGATTGATAAGGGCCTATCTAACCTTGACTCTGTTCTTATCCACAGGAGAAACAAGAAGATTGGTGGCTTGCTTGCCAAGCAGCATCAGCACAGACAGAGACGTTTTAGACGTCCCAAGCCCCAATCGACAACACCCCCTGCCAATACTGTTATTAACCTTTCCTCCTCATCCGTATCAGATGCTGAACACAAACTTCTCTCCAAGGGTCTGAACTTCTGTCCCACTCCCCGTACTGTGAACCAGGTACAGCTCAGCCAAGATCTCACGGAATACTATCGTAGGATCCGTCTCCGTGAGTTTTTTCTTGATTCTGACCCTTGTGACCCAGAACCCTTCCGTGTCAAGAGCACATGGGTACCCCCCAAGAATCGTGTACCAGCTCTCGAAACATACGTTCAAGTTGTCAATACCCAAGTCACTAACCCTGGTAACTTTCCCCACAGGACCCATGATAACCTCCCCAGGGAAGAGCGCCTTGCACTTGCTGCTTTGCGTTCTCGTACTGACATCATCATCAAGCCAGCTGATAAAGGCTCAGCCGTGGTCATCATGGATCGTCAGCAGTACATCGACGAGGCCCACCGTCAGTTGGACAACCGTACTAACTATATCTGCCTTGACTCTGATCCCACAGGTACATTCTCTCGAGAGATACAGCAGTTGCTTGATGACATGCGATCACGTGACCAACTGTCAAAGAAAGCTCACAAATTTCTTTCACCCACTGACTGTAGAACTGCCAGGTTTTATCTTCTCCCCAAGATTCACAAGACTGGTAACCCTGGTAGGCCTATTGTCTCGGGTAATGGCTCACCCACGGAACACATCTCCATGTTTATTGACAGTTTTCTTAAACCCCTTGTCCATAGGATTCCATCATACATCCATGACACCCCGGACTTCCTGCGCAAGCTCGAAGGAATCAAGGACCAGATTCCCAGAACGGCCATCATTGGGACCTTTGACGTCTCATCCTTGTACACTAACATACCACACGAAGAAGGTATTCGTGCTTGTTCCATAACCCTAGCTAGGGCAGGACACACGACCCCTCCCATAAGTGACATTCGCGCCCTCATGAAACTTGTACTAACAAAGAATAATTTCTCCTTCCTAGATAAGCACTATCTACAGGTACATGGCACTGCAATGGGTACTCGCATGGCACCCTCCTTTGCATGCCTCTTTTTGGGTGACCTCGAGGAACGCATGCTTGCCTTAGCACCGTGCCGTCCCTGGATCTGGTGGAGATACATTGATGATGTATTTTTCATATGGACCAGTGATGAGGACAGTCTGCTGACTTTCACTAATCACATGAATTCCTTCCACAGGACCATCAAGTTCACATCAGAGTACTCACATCATCAGGCCCACTTCCTGGATGTCACCATCCGCAAGGAGGACAACTTAATAACCACTGATCTGTATTCTAAACCCACAGACACACACCAGTATCTCCACTCCTCCAGCTGTCACCCTAGGCATTGTAAGACTGGTATAGCATTTAGTCAAGCCCTCAGACTCAAAAGGATTTGTTCTAACGACTATGATTTCTCCCGCCATTCACACATACTGAAGAACAACTTGGTTGCCAGGGGTCACAGTTCCCGCCAAGTTCAACGTGCCATTGCCAGAGCCAAAGCCGTACCCAGAAATTTGGCTCTAAAGGTAAAGGCCCCCCAGGCTAATGCCAAACCCATGATCCCCCTGGTGACTACCTTTCACCCCAGTCTCCCTTCCCTTCGCAAAATCACCAACGACAGCCATCACATTCTCCACACTTCAGATCGCCTTGTCCGGGCCATCCCCGACAGCCCTGTATTGGCCTATAGACGCCCTCAAAATCTACGAGACCTCATTGTTCGAGCCAAAGTTCCCAGCTTGGATGCATCTCCCCCCATCCAGCACGGAACTTTCAAGTGCAGCTCTAGATGTGTGGTCTGCCAGATCCACATTCAGGAGTCTGACTCCTTTTCTGGCCACTCTTCTGATACTACTCATAGAATTATTGGTAACATCACTTGCAGTACATCTAATGTCATATATCTCATCTCTTGCAGGTTTTGTGGAGTTCAGTATGTCGGAGAGACCAAAAATGCCCTAAAAAAGCGTTTCTACGGTCATCGATCGACTGTCAACACCAAGAAACTGGATACCCCTGTAGGACATCACTTTAACCAGCCTAACCATTGCATTTCTGATATGATTCTTCAGGGCATAGAATCACTTGGCCATCGGAAAGACTCAGTCCGCCTCAGCCGGGAGAAAGTTTGGATGAATCGTCTTCGGACTATTCAACCACATGGGCTTAACATCCAACTAGGAAATGATTAACTTCTATTTTTTCTCCATTTGTCATCTCTTTCAGATTCATTCCTTGCCAGAATTTTGTTTTTGTTTTTGTTTGTTCTCACTTCTCTGGTTTTCCTCAAAACCCCCCCCCCCCCCCCCCCCCCCTCCTCATTACTCCTATTCATACTTATTTGTTAGTTCTTCCCTTTGATCTCCACCCTGGACCCCTTTCCTTGTGGCTTTACCCCCTCTGTTTTTGTTCCTACCCCACCTTTGATCCTACCCACACTGACCTCACCCATTAATCCCTCAGCCTAATCCTCCTTTTGTTGTTTGTTCCATTGAACTCTGTGCTTTGTTTCTTTTGTGTTTTTTCAGCGTCCATGATGTGCATCATGCTGTATATTGCCCTATATATGTTTGTTTCTTGTACACAGTCATTTAGTCTCTGAAGAAGATCTTGTTAAGATCGAAATATTAGGCCCTCTTAACTTATTTGATTTGTATATTTCAGGTCATTCCAGCCAGTAAGCAGTTTGCAGCAGTATTAATCTTATTCACGATTTTCTTAAGAATTGTCTTGATCGAGAAAACCTACTACATGTATATTGTTATTTTTCATTTTTGTTGGCAAAAAAGTTTAGCGGTCATGGCCGTCCCGCGCGACGCCGCTGCCGCGAAGCGTGCCGGCCCCGGAGTACGGTACCGCAGAGCACGTAGTCTTGCAACACGTCCTATCGTGGTATGCAGCGCGCGTAGGCCGCCGATGTGGGCGCCTTCGATCTAACGTACGCCGTGAACAACGCCATGACCTTCAAATAGGAAGTCTTGGCTAACTAACATAATCGCTCGAAAAATTTCGAGCAGAATTTTTCATGCATTTTGAATGCGCGTGTGACGTTAATTGTGTGTATAATCGCGTGACGTAACATGCATCCTCGCTGTCTCATTGGTCAAGTTGTTTCTGTAGCTGTTACGTCACGTAATTATGCAGGCAACGTCACATGCGCATGCAAATGAACACAATTCTGCTCGGAATTTTTCGAACGATTATGTAAGTTAGCCAAGACGTTTTATTTGAAGGTCTACGGCGTACGTTAGAAGGCGCCCGCATCGGCGGCCTAGCTACGCGCGCCATTTATAACGCGCGCTGCATGCATGACTGCGATCAGAACGTCGCGCGTGGTGTGCCGCGTTGCACGGACACCGTTATGGAACTGTGGTATTATTTATTTATCATGGTTTATTAGAATAATACGGAGCCCAGAAGTAACATAACAAATCCAAATGTAAAGTGCAAAGAAAAAAAGTTGGGAAAAGTATATACATGTATATAACTCTATGGGAAAAGTTTAATTGTCGAGTTGTGTTATGTCGGCTTATGCCGACGAGTTGACTTGAGGCCGAGTTTGTTTGAGGCCGAGTTGAACTGTACCCAATTGAACAATGGGCGCGTGTGATGTGCGTTAGGTTATTACAATTAATAACGCGATATTTTTGTAGTAAATTCGCACGCATTGAACCATGGAGGTAGCCTTTTGATATAACAGTAAAGCATGCGACTGATTCTTTCGCTTTTCCCAAAACGGCGGCAATTTCTGTGTGTGGCTATGAAAGAAATGATCGGTGGTAAAGTTCTGGCCGGCGTTTCCGGAAACTTGATGATACCTGCGATGAAGATTTCAGTTCAGAGCGAGGAGAATATCGCCCGAAATTACGAGGTAGGAATGATTATACCGAACATGCGTGCCGAGGAAGGCCGCCAGATAACTCGCATGGGTTGCGGGCGATAGTGGCGGTCTGGTTGTGTGACTGATACGATAGTACCGGTAAACACCGGAAAACTATCGGAAAATACACTAAATAAAAAAATAAAATAAAAACTGAATACTGGAAAACATAAAAAAACTAAAAACAAAAAACTAAATAGGCCCTACTGAAATTTGGAAACACACAAAAAACAAATACCAGAAAAAAAACCACTAAAAAACCAGATAACTCCACCCCCCCCTCCCCCCAAAAAAAATTATAATAAAAATTAAAAAAAAATTAAAACCGGAAAACACAAAAACCAACAACTAAATAATAGAAAACGCCAACATACCGGAAAACACAAAAAACACAAAAAAAACCAACTAAATACCAGAAATTTGTTGGTGTTTTCTGTAATTTTTGTGTGTGTTTTCTGTTAATTTTCTGGTAGTTTTCAGAAATTTTCTGGTATTTAGTGTTTTCTGGTGTTTTCGCTGGTTGTTTTCCGGTAGTTTTCCAGTGTTTTCCGGTATATAGTCACACCCGTACCCCGGTCCGGTGAATCGGCATCATCAGGCATGGCCAGTGCAACTTGAGTTGATCTTGATGGCCCAATAAAACAGTTTTATTTTTTTATTTTTTATTTTTTTGCATTCTTCGTTTCTTTTTAAGTTTAAGGATGGCATTTAAGGATGCATGTTAATATTAAGCATATTGACAGTTTTCAATATTTGCACATGATGGCAGGGTTCGTTTTACAAAAGAAAAGTTGCATGCACTGGTGCATGTAGACCAAAAAACCTACATGCACCAGCAAAAAGTTACATGCACCATTAATTTTGCAAACTCATACTATACTCCGCGGCCGCCATTGCAAAAATCACAATTCACTGACAGCGCGTGCAACACGTGCGTGCGACAGCGAGTGTAGTCTTGGTGCAAGACGTTCTTGTTGAGTTAGTAAAACCATAAAACCATAGGGCCTATGTACTCAACACTATACGCGTCGCGACTATTCCACCGATAGAGGGCGTATTCTGGAAGCCGCGAATCTGTTCTGAGCCGATGTGTGGTGGTTATCTGGAAGTTTCCCAACAGCGCCCTCTATTGTTTGATAGTCGTTAGGCGCAAGGGCGCTAAATCGCGATAGTTGCGTGATAATGAACAACAACGTCTTGCACCAAGACTACAGCGAGTGCTGAGCAAATATTGCCTAGAGGGGTAGCCACAATTGTGTCAATTACGATAACCCCTGTATGACGTCACTCCCGTAAACAACATGTATGTACGTACGAATATGGAGGGCTTTCCCGATTACAAAAGTAGCACTAGCGCTAGAACATGACGCGACGCGACGGCGTGCGCAAGTTTACTGATTCTGAATCTGCTGCAAGGAATAAATTATGGATTTATGAAATAAATAACACGTTCGTACATTATCTGGTAAAGTATTCAACCAACTTTATTCGTATTCTCACTGGGGCTGATAAATATATGTCTGAAATTAGTACTTTGGTGGTCAAAAAGCTACATGCACGGCGTGCACGTGGGGCAGAAAAGTTACGTGCACAACAAAAAATCTACATGCACTGGTGCATGCGTGCACCCGGGTAAATCGAACCCTGCATGATGGCACTATGGCAGATGATTTGGTTGGACTCAATAACCTGCATGTTTCTGCATGCATGTACATTGTACGTTGTTGTTGCACACAATGTCACAAGTTTGTCACTTACATTACAATCAATGTTGTAGTACAGAAAGGACCAAGGCCCAGGCCAAGGTTTTGGACCTTCAAGGCCAAGGCCCTAAATAAGGCCCTAAACAACGAGAGCCTTGGTGAGGGTAAGGGTCTAAAGCCTTAGCCTGTGCCTTGGTGAGGGTCTGAAGTCTTAGCCTGTGCCTTGGTGAGGGTCCAAAGTCTTAGCCTGTGCCTTGGTGAGGGTCCAAAGTCTTAGCATGTGCCTTGGTGAGGGTCCAAAGCCTTAGCCTGTGCCTTGGTGAGGGTCCAAAGTCTTAGCATGTACCTTGGTGAGGGACCAAAGCCTTAACCTGTGCCTAAGGCCGCATCCGAATCTCTTGTCTAAGGCTATTGTCTAGGTGTTGGCCCATTACAATTACGTGCGAGAAGGCTGACAATAGACGTAGCCGTAGCTCTGGAAGCCCGTTTCGGACACGGCCTTGGTGAGGGTCCAAAGCCTTAGCCTGTGCCTTTGTGAGGGTCCAAAGCCTTAGCCTGTGCCTTGGTAAGGGTCCAAAGCCTTAGCCCTTGGTGAGGGTCCAAATTCTTAGCATGTGCCTTGGTGAGGGTCTAAAGCCTTAGCATGTGCCTTGGTGAGGGTCCAAAGCCTTAGCCTGTGCCTTGGTGAGGGTTCAAAGCCTTAGCCCGTGCCTTGGTGAGGGTCCAAAGCCTTAGCCTGTGCCTTGGTGAGGGTCCAAAGCCTTAGCCTTTGCCTTGGTGAGGGTCCAAAGTCTTAGCCTGTGCCTTGGTGAGGGTCCAAAGCCTTAGCCTGTGCCTTGGTGAGGGTCCAAAGCCTTAGCCTTTGCCTTGGTGAGGGTCCAAATGCCTAATAAGCCTGTGCCTTGGTAAGGGTCCAAAGCCTTAGCCTGTGCCATGGTGAGGGTCCAAAGCCTTAGCCTGTGCCGTGGTGAGGGTCCAAAGCCTTAGCCTGTGCCTTGGTGAGGGTCCAAAGCCTTAGCCTGTGCCTTGGTGAGGGTCCAAAGCCTTAGCCTGTGCCTTGGTAAGGGTCCAAAGTCTTAGCCTGTGCTCGGTGAGGGTCCAAAACCTTAGCCTGTGCCGGCAAAAGAGAAAAATTACGTTTGGAAGAAATGTGCCAATGTGAAAATGACTTGGATTTTGGGAAAAAATAACAACCAATAAACTATTTTTAAAGCCAAAAATAATGCATGCGAGGACAAGAAACCATTAAAAAAAATGTTTAGCCTTACAATAACATGTACATGGGCAGGTATCTTCAAGCTTATCACAAAATATTGGACCACTGCCAATTAAATTTGTATCAGTAGAGATGATAAACTGACCTACCCTTTTTAATATCAGTTCTAATGTAAACAAATCATTTTAAAAATGTGGGTATTATTAACTGCGCTAGCTTTATTAAAAGGTAGGGAAGACCATTTGCCATTTGTGTATATTTTGTTCTGTTGGATAGTATCTGCTAAAAGTGCTCAAGATTTAAAGGTACATGAAAACAAAAAGTAGGATACACCATTGGTAATTGCTTGAATTATCATAAATGAGTAGATTTGGGGAGTTGTATTTTATAGTAAATATCGTTTAACTGAGCTGTCCGAAGTTTTACAATCATGGATGCCGAGAAAAGCCTGAAAAACAGCGTTTTTTTTCAACCGGCGTCGAGCAGTTATTCTTATGTTATCTTTGTTTTTTCGCGATCACTGTCCGGCGATCGCGAATTATAAAATTATAAAATTCTATTTTTCGAAATAATTACAGGATAATAAGATATCTAGTGCAATCATTTTGCTGGATGCCTAGAATCAACATTTACTTTCAAATGAGTAAGATATTTCTCAATAATTCGGTAGTAAATATTTTTGATATCTGCAAATGGTGTATCCTACAGTACCTTTAACCAGTTCGCGCCGGGATTATTTTAACAACGCCGAGCCGACGGGCGGGATTATTTTTAACGAAACTCGATCCGAAGCGTGTTCAGGCTGATAGTCCCGGGAAGCACACCCACGCATTTCAGGCCTTGCTCGCTGCTGACATACATTTCCGAACTTGAACTTGGCGTGTTTATGCGTCATCCGTTTTGAATTTTTGGAAATTTTTGCGTTTATATACGTCATCCGGCGCGAACTGGTTAAAGGCAGGTGCTTGAAAACTAACTCGATAAAGTTTTGTCTCGGTGAAGGTTGCATATTTTGATAAAACTATAATCTATGATCGCAATTTCATGCATTTCAAAAGTTTCTGGGTCATCTTTGGAATTGCACCTGAAATCATCTTTTTAGGACATGGGACATGTTTTTGTTTACTAGCCGAATGCAGCTGGCTACATCCGCGATGTTCTGCATTGAACCAACAAATACATTGTAATAGCAAGTGCATGTTTTCGTAATTGATGAAGTAGTGCGCACCATTCACGAATTGTTGGATTAGGCTGTGATTTGACCTGTGACTCACTAACAGCATACGGTAGCAACGGCCGAAGTCACAGAAAAAGTCAACATTTCAAACATGGCCATACATGATATAGTACCAACCAACATCTAATTCAGAAATTGTTGAAATTGGGTCTCTGAGACAAATCTTTGGAAATGACATTATTTTTCAAAATGGCCGCCCGACACATTTTAATGCGAGTAATGTAGTAAACATGTCACACCCTATCTTCCTATTTGAAATTAAAACATGGCTCACCCACGATTAAAAATCAAAATTGATGTGGGTCGATCATGTATGCACCATACACGTCACACCCTAGCCTTCCATTAAAAAAAGATAATAATTCCACAGCATGTACACAGTGATGCTAAAGTCTAAAATACAATCTGAAAATTGTATAAACTATTTGATTTTTGATTTTTGAATTTTTTTTAAAAATAAATTATACAAATTATCATTTAAAAAAATAAAAAAATAAAAAAAGGAGGCGGCATCAAAAAAAGAAGCGGGCAGTTAAGCTAAACACATTTCTTTTTTTTTTTGCCAATGTTTCCTAACCCTAACCTATCCCAAACCCTGCAAAATCCACTGCAGGATTTTGCAGTGGTCCCCAGTAATACATATTAGAGGATTTTGCAGGATTCGGGTTATTGACACGGAGTTTTAACACTTTGGAAACGCAGAATTTTGCAGGATTCAGGGTATGTTTAAGAAAAATGGGGTAGGCAGTCAGGGTTAAAGTTAGAATATTCCAGAAGGAATATTGTTACAGGTAGTAAGTCTCATTAATATCTTTGAAACAAGAATTGCTTTCAACAGTAATTTAGCTTCAGAGGGTACACATACTCTTCCTTTAATCTTTCTTGTTTTGGCCCTAAAGGCTTCAAGTTCAAGGGAAACAATTACAGATGAACAAACCTAAATACTGAAGTAAATATTTACTTACAAGTCCCAAAATAAAAGTCCAAAGTGTGGCTGAGTGAAAAATGTTGAAGTGTGGGTGGCCAATGGTTTGACAGTAGTTGAGAAAGTACCAGTAATATGTAAACAAAGAACTTATTGACAAGGTTGTCCAAAAAGCAAATCTCATCAGCATTTTTGTGTGGGTTGACCAATCACAACACGGTATCATCCACCATGCCACGCCGCTTTGCACGCTACCCATCTTACGTACGCAAACCAATTGGTCTTGGGATCCTCTAGCTATCAATTCTTGATTCAAAGGTCAAGGTTATTATGGTTAAATATTGTAAATGATTGAGACAGAATAACTTGAAGATTTACTTTTATTATGGTATTATGGGGTTGGTCTTGGGGTCAGGGTCCTCCAGATATCTACTGATTGTAGACTCCAAAGGTGACCCCGATAGATCTCTGGAAATGTGATAGATGTATTTAACATGTTTAAAGGGTCGTGGTGCTGTATCATGGGTATCTAGGTTCTTGTTTTTGATAGTTGCTGGATCCAACAGAGTCCAACTGTTTTTGTCTCCCCTGAACGAAGTTCAGAAAGAGACTAAAGCCATGTTCGCACTGGACTTAAAATGATAAAACATACCTAGACGATGGGTCCTTTTCCCATTTTAAGTCCAGTGCGGACAGCCTAGGACGTTTTCCTCTCAGGTACTTCTCCCGAGTCCAGTGGGTACTTCTACCGGCCAACTGCTGCCCGGGAAAACGTCCCTGGTCACTTTTCCCTAGACGATAAGTCCAGTGCTAACAGCGCGACTCGGTAAAAGCGTCACAGGAAAACGTCCACCTGGCCCTCCAGTGCAAGGTCACGCTATACAAGGCTCTGCGCATGCGCTCTTTGCATTGTTTACATGCGGGCACGCTGATACCGGGGTACATGCAAATCGCATCGTGATCACATTCGCACGTGGTTCTGCAAAAAGATTACGTAGAGTTGGGGTTCCTTTGGTCAATATTATGGCAGATATTATTATTGATACAGTCGGAAGTTTGATTGGTGCTACCAGTGCATCATTTCCAAATGATAATAAAGAACGTCAACGTGTCTTACGACGAAAGAAAGCACGACAACGGATGCAATACCGTACCTACGATGGCATGGCGTCAATGATTTGATCGGGGGAAAAAGCGCGCGCGCGCGATCGCGAATGGGTACACCGGGGTCAATGCAAAAAGGTCACGCAAAGCGCCCTCACGAGTCATTATAATGACAGCTTGGCTACTTCTCCCACGGTCTCGGTAAAATTTTCCCGTGTCGAAAGTCCAAGTGCGAACAGTGGTAACATTTGACCATTTTTTATTTTACCATCGTCTCAGTAAAACCTTCCCAAAAAAAGTCCAGTGCGAACACGGCTTATGCAATCACATACAGTTTTGTAGTCCGTCCGTATACACATACATTTTGGTTAAAGTAAAATAAAAAATGGTCTATAAAAAGTTCAAGTCAGATTGCAATCAACCTTTGTTCATGGATGCAATAATGTTACTGTTATATGCTGTTGTGTTAAAGGTCAAGCACTGAGGTCAAAGGTCATTTGAAAATTGTGAAGTCCAATTCCAATCAAACTTGGGTCATCGATGCAATAAGAAGACTTCCATGTGAGGATGATATTAAAGGTCACATACTGAGGTTAAAGGTCATTTGAGGTCAAGTTGTAAAATAGAATAATCTCGTGAAAGGAGGAGAGACTCGTGGTTCTTGCTTGTTTAGTTAAATGGTTTGTATTCTTTTCTTTTTGTGTGTGGTAGGAAGCAGTGATGAGGCTAAACACCTTGCAGAGTAACGCACAGGTGTTAGCCAATGCCAGGAACAACCAGCTTAATAACAGTGCCAGGGGAAACATTAAAAAAGTGGAGGAATTCCTCCAAAGATGTGGAATGAAGGTACGGATGAAGAATTGAGACCAGCAGGCCAATTGATCTATCGCGGTAAAAATGCCGCCATTTTGTGAAATAATGAATTACAAATCAATGCGGAATGTGCAAAACTGAGAAAAAAGCAAATTATTGCACAAAATGTACAACTTGTGCTACGCCACAAGTTTCGCTGGGAGCCGGGAGTGGTGCCAATATTTGGAATAATCTGCCCGAACAATGGCGAACCATGGACTCCTTAGGCACATTTAAATTGGAGCTCCTTAATTAATGCTATCTGTTAGATATTTCTGCCGATTGCGCTGATCTACGGAGTTAAACTTGGTTGCCACTGTATTGGAGCCGGATGGGAATTTCCCCCTTTTTTCCCCTTGTTTTAATCAACTCTGGTCTGCATGACCAAGTGTCCTAAAATCTGCCAAAACTCGGGTTGAAAATTGTTCTCTTTTGAATTTCAGATTAATTTTGTCGTTGTTATAAAGATGAATAGTTTCTAATATTTAACCAGTTTGCGCCGGGAATATTTTAACATCACCGAGCCGAGGCGCGAGATTATTTTGAATGAAACTCGATCCGAGGCGGGTTCAAGCCTATGGTACCGGGAAGCACACCCACGCATTTCCGGCCTTGCTCGCTGCTGACAGACATTTCCGGCCTTGCTCGTGACGTGTTTATGCGTCATCCGTTTTTAATCTGGGGAAAACTTTGCGTGTATCCGTCCTCCGGCGCAAACTGGTTAAAATTTTACCCCAGCACATATTCTGGCCCATATCTCAAAATCAGAATTCTTGACTTCAGACTCATGATCGCGTCACAAATGTGTTTCTGGGAAAAATTAATCGGGTGGACCCTTGAAGATTTTATAGTAGTGGTTCAGTGTTTTATATGGTGGCTGATATCTCCGCCAAGAACAGATTTTTAAAAATTACGTCATTATATCGCCCTAATACGGCGTTATAACACCCTAGTATGGCATTACAACACCCTAAATTTACAGAATTATAGCGCCCTTATTATAACGCCGTAATCTGCATCCCTCGAGTGTATAAGCACACATACATTTCATTTTACCGGGTAGTTCTGTATAAAGCATTGTTTGTGTCTGCTCGCTTTTATTCTCTGTTCATCAATTTTACGTTATAGATAATGCCCGAGTTACGCGCCATTCGTGGGTAATAATGTCCCGAGGGCGAAGCCCGAGGGACATTATTACCCACGAATGGCGCGTTAACGAGGGCATTATCTGACTTAACCTCCACCTGGGACGTCACCACCTACTGTCCTACCGCTCCATTATTTTGCACGAATGGAGCGTCTTTGTTCAGAAGACACTTTATACTAACCGGTGTAGCGGTTCGTGATATTTTTTTCCAGGAGCTGGGTGGTTCGTGATTAAAATATTCATGAGAAAGAGCAATGGCAACTCATATACATTAAATAACTATAAAGAATTATAAAGAACAGCTTCTTTCACCAACTCGTCAATAGCATAGTTGGTAGAGAGGAGAGCTATGGATCGAAAGGTCTGTGGTTCGAATCCGACTATCGATAATGTTTGTCTTTTTCTTCGACACATTTTCGTATGGGTTAGTTTAACCATAGAACAAGATTGAAGGGAAAATCGGATTGGAGTACATAGGTTTCTAAAAAAATACAACGAAAACCGCTACACTGGTTAGTTTCAGTGACTTCCTCTTTGTTCACTTGCGTTACCTTCCCAAAATAATGGAGAGATATCGCCTCCAACGCTCCATTCGTTCAAAATAATGGAGCGGTAGGACAATAGGGTGACGTCACGGGTGGAGGTTAAGGCCTTATAATGCCATATTAGGGCATTATAACTCCGTATTAGGGCGTTATAAGGCTAAATGAAAACAATCTGGGGCCAATTTCATAGAGCTACTAAGCACAAAAATTTGCTTAGCACCAAAAAGTCTTGCTCATTAAAAACAGGTTTTCAGCCGAAATCCTACGGGTTTTTCATGCTAAGCCAAAAACCAGCTGATTATCAATCGAAAACACTAAAGATCACCTGAAAATTTGGTCTGTAACGTTGTTTTTGCCAAGGACAAATTCTCATGCTAAGCAATTGTTTGTGCTTAGCAGCTCTATGAAATTGGCCCCTGTTCTTGGCGTAGGTCAGCCACCGTAGTTTTCTAATACATTATACATGTATCTTTCAGGTTGAGCAGTTGGATGAGCTGTCCATTATCCACGTTAGTGGCACCAAAGGCAAGGGATCTGTCTGCGCGATGTGCGAGAGCGTACTGAGAGCTAGTGGGTTCAAGACTGGCTTCTTCAGGTACTGTTGTGTGCCCTGGGGCTGATTTCCAGACAATGTGTTGGAAGTTCTAAATGGAACATTATAAATAAACCTTGAATATTGCACTTGAAAATTCAAATTAGCTGACAGTCCACAGGCTGCAAGCTAGTTTTTCTTCAAAACCGTATCATAGTCGGCCATTTTGATTTACATTTTGAAAAATTTCCGAGGAAGAGATTTGACGACTCTTTGCTGAATATCAGACGACTGCTGTGCCTTGAATAATTTTGTATAATGCTGCGTTCTAATCACGTCGTTTTTTCTCGTGTTCACTGTGAATTTCTCCCAAGTTTACGAGAGGGTTGCATTCCAAATGCTACTCGCCAACATGCACGCGCACGGTTGAGTTACTTGTGTGGGTAAGGACATTACGACGCGTGAACGGGAGTGTTCCATTCGTTTGCAAAGTCGGGAACTCAAGAAAAAAAATCACCTCTAGTTAACCACTGATGAACACGAGTTATAAAATACAAGGTGATAAGAACGCGAAAATACGACTGATGAACTCGTGAACACGAGAAACACGACGTGATTGGAGCGCAGCATAGCTGTCACCTTTTATACCAGTCTCCTTTCAAGTTTATAAAATCTCCAGGAGAACCAGGGGCCAATTTCATAGAGCTGTTAAGCACACACATTTGCTTAGCATAACAATTCTTCCTTGTCAAAAACAGGATTACATACCAAATTTTTAGGTAACATATATGGTTTCCGACTTATATTCAGTTGGTTTTTGCTTAGCATGAAATGCACATGGAGTTTTGGCTGGCAACCCATTATTTTTGAGCAAGACTTTTTGGTGCTAAGCAATTTTTGTTTGCTTAGCAGCTCTATGAAATTGGCCCCTGAAATCACGGCAAATATTCCAAGTGATTTTGTTTTTGCAAGTTGCCATTTTTCCAAACTTTATTCGCAGCTCACCGCACCTGGTTGAGGTCCGGGAGCGAATTCGCATCAATGGCAGGCCCTTGCCCAAGGACGTCTTCACCGATTACTCCAACAGCATCTTTGATCGTTTGGAGGAAACCAAGGCGTCTCACGGCGAAGAGATGCCCGCTTACTTCCGGTTTCTCACCGTAATGGCTTTCCGCGTTTTCCTCGAGGAAAAGGTAATTTTTGATTTTGTTTTAAAAACACCGGTAATTGAACCTGCAGTTGCGGGATAAACACAGCTTTCAGATTGGTTTAACCCTTTGTTGTCCAAGTACAGATCATCTACATCAAATACAGACCATCAACATCAAATTTGTCAGTTTTGAAGAGTTTGGCAAAAAAAAGGCTAAAAAAGAATTCTTAGTTTTACTGCTTTTTTTCCTAGTTTTTTACCTTGCTCCTACATGTAAATTTCCTACTTTTTTTCTCAAAATTCTACTATTTCACTAATTTCCCTACTTTTGTTCTTCCGCTAATTAAATCTCATTGAATATTTGTGTTTGGTAACAGTGTTACACACTGTCGTATGGAAATCACACGATGAAGGGCTTGGGCGCAGGAGTACTGCAACTGTATTTCCAAGGTCTTAGTTGAGGATGGAGCACAAGTGTAGTGCTTACACTGACGCAGCATGCCAAATGAGGCTTAAGATGCTGTGGAAATAGACGAGTATCAACAAAAACCTCTCCTGGGGCTGATTTTACGAAATGCTTAGACGCGTCTCAGGAAGAGTAACTCGTTTTAACAAGAGACACGTCCTTAGATCGATTTCACCAAAGTTAAGACAGGTTCAACACGTGCTAACTTTCATAGCAGCGTAGCTGAAATCGTCTTAACTTAAGATGTGTCTCAGGAAAAGTAACTCGCCTTCACTCGCGACTTGTCCTAGAATCGATTTCACCAAAGACGTATACGTTCAACCCGTTCTAACTTCCTAGAGGTCAGTCAGTCCTAGGGTCGTCTTATCTCATTAATCCATGCGTTAAATTGTATATCGTCTGAAAATCATTGCATCATCTTACAAAATGTCGGCCTAGAGTCATAGTTCAGAAGAAGAAACAGATTTGGTGTATAGTTTCAAAAACAATATTTATACGCTAACAACTAGTTTACTGTCGTATATACAACGTGCAGAACTATCTCACGTGATTGTATTGCTCAGACTAGTTTTCTGGTGAAAGTTTGTGTTCTATGCACGGGCGCACACTGGAAGTTGGTTTGCACGGTTTTTTTCAACGACTGTTTCCGACGGTAAAAACAAACATGAAACAGCAGTGAAATTGGTATTTGCGAAAACCGGGTTAAGAACCCGGTTTTCTGTTCCGCAGAGCGCGAGTTCGATTCCCGGTGTCGACACGTGTGTCCTTAAGCAAGGCAATTAAACCACTATTGCTTCGTCCTTCGGATGCGACGTAAAGTTGTAGGTCCCGTGTGTTGTATAATTTGTAATGTGTGTATATATCTTTCTCATGATTATAACATTATAAAATTGTATAATGCACGTAAAAAAAACCAGAACACTTGTCGCTAAGAGAAGGGGTTTGCCCCGGTGTTCCTGGCTGACACAGCCTCTGTCTACAGGTTTTTTCTAGCCTACGAGCTACAGTGCCTTGAGCACTTTTGAAGGATCCTTTGTTTCATTACCAGAAAATAATAATAATAATAATAATAATAATAAGATGGGTTTCGTGAAATCGGCCCCTGATAGCCCGCAAAAGTCAAGTTTTTAAAGATTTTGTACTCCCAACTCTTACTTGTGTCCTGCTTTTCAAATTATGTGTATCGTACCTTTCTCATACTACTTCACCTGGGTCTGCTTGAACATGTTTGTTTTTGTTTGTTTTTCCCATTAGGTTGATGTTGCTGTTATTGAAGTTGGCATCGGTGGATCCTATGACTGTACCAATGTTATTAGGTATTGTTTCAATGCATTATTTGTTTATGACTTCTGACTAGCATCCCCTGAACAAAGACACTGGTATAGGGCAAGATGGAATAGCTCAGGAGGTCAAGTGTTCAGGAGGTCAAATTTACCTAGTTAGATAGATTACCTTGCGTTTGTTGTTGTTGTTTTTCAGTCTTAAGGTCGTACATGATCTATTTGATGTACTCCGAAAGTCGTACAAGTACAATCAATTTTGTGTACTTTAACAGTGCCATTAACCAGTTCGCGCCGGATGACGTATATAAACGCAAATTTTTCCCCAGATTCAAAACGGATGACGCATAAACACGCCGAGTTCAAGTTCGGAAATGTATGTTAGCAGCGAGCAAGGCCGGAAATGCGTGGGTGTGCTTCCCGGCACTATCGGCCTGAACCCGCTTTGGATCGAGTTTCTTTAAAAATAATCCCGCCCCTCGGCTCGGTGATGTTAAAATAATCCCGGCGCGAACTGGTTAACCCTAACCCACTAGGCTCTCACAATAGAAAGCATACCAAACCTAGCAAACTTTAACAACCGCACACATGTTAAGTAATTATTGGTACTGAACCCAACAGTACTAAACCCATACTATTATTAAGGTTATAGCGAGATGGTGCAATTGCGATAACGCAGTCTACTATATTGTACATCTACAGCCTTTTTTGTTTGTTATTGGGGTTCGTGGTGTGGGGACTGAAAGTGTTAAAAATCCTGTGAGAAGTTGCATTATTATTATTAACTCTTTCTGGTAATGAAAACAAGGATCCCTTAAAAGCGCCCAAGGCACTGTAGCTCGCAAGCCTGAAGAAACCTGTAGAGAGAAGACAATGAGAAGAAGGTACAGTTTGAGAGGTGGGAGGAAAACCCTAGAAGAATATCCTGGAGAAAAACCAACGGAATCAGGCAGGGACTGAAAACCCAATCCACATATTGGCCCAGGCCGGATTCGAACCCGGGTCACAGCGGTGGAAAGCGAGGAAAGAACCGCTACGCCAACCTTACTTATCCGGTATATCTGGAGTTTTAGTTTTGTTTGTTTGCCGGAGGTCACAAATAGTATACGCTTTTGACAAAAATTGGTGTTTTTTTCTTGTAGGAAACCAGCTGTCGTTGGTATAGCATCACTAGGGCTTGATCACACCAGCGTTTTAGGAGATACAGTAGAAAAGATAGCATGGCACAAGGCAGCCATATCCAAGGTAAGACCATTGTAGGCAACTTGCGACGCGGTGCGTGTATGTCAAAATCAGTTCGTGGTGGGCGGTCACATATTAGAAGACTATCAAATTAGGATTTTGATGGGAAATTAAGCAACTACATGTATCTGCTAAGGACAACACACATTCTGGATGGAAATCACAATTTAAGTTTGTTGGATCTCACACACAGCCTGGTCGGCCAGCTTTCACTGTACCACAGCCAGAGGGTGCTATGAAGGTTGTCATGGATACAGCAAAGGAGTTTGGGGTAAGTGTGCAAGTGTTAGGTTCCACTCCTAACTATGTGAATGTGTGACCTGGCACCACAAAATGGGTGGAAAGTCACACAATTAAAAAGTTAACAATACTACATTTCTAGAAAGAAGAAGTCCTAAGCTTTCAAATGATGTATTGTGTGTTGCTGTAGCTTATTCCTAGCAGCCGCTAAACTCTTTTGAAATAGCTGAAGTCATGCTCCCTTGTTTTGAGAAAACGGGGTTCAAAGTCTGTAAACCGTGGCAACTATACTATCACTCAGTGCAATTCAGCCACAAATAAACCACTTTGGGATTTTGGGATATGAGGATAAAGGTTTTTTTGTATGTAAACACGGTAACAACTCGAAACCAACCTCTCACTTGAAAAACAGACGTTTCGGCAAATAACTCGATTTGGCCATGTGTGACTTTCCGCTCATTTCGTTGTGCCAGGTCACATACGGTCATGTTTGAAACAAAGTGTTTCATGAAAATACAAAAAAAAAAAAACCTCTTTGCTCTAGTTGTCAAGGGGCTTGCCATGCTTTGAACGCATCATAAGTTACAAGTTTTGGTGAAATGAATTGTTCGACACGTCGCCAGTTACACACATCGAAACTTGAATTGTAACTCATCGAAGATTTTCATAAAAAAATTAAAAATATGAACTCTTTTCTCGTCTCCTGCATGCAGGCCTCATCCATAGAGTGCACACCAGACATTGACAGCTATGACTTCAATGGGATGACGCTCAGGCTGGGTTTGACCGGGAAGCATCAGCACACAAACGCCTCTTTAGCCTTGCAGCTGTGCAAAACGTGGATTGAGAATCACCCACACAACGGAGAAAGGACTGAATTCAAAAGTAAGTGAAGGTGATATGTAAGGGGTTCTGGCATCCTGAGCCACGCAGCGCTTTTACGCGCTTTCTACTAATAGCGCTCAAAGCCCTGCGGACATTCTGCAAGATCCGTGGTTATTAGCGCAAAAAAACATGCGCCCAATCAGAGCCTTCGTTACAAACAGACAAAGGCCATTTCCCGGCTACAGCCTATTGCTAAACTGTATGAATGAAGCCTGAGACGAAGACAAAAGCTGGGGTTCGAAAAACAGCCAAAGGCATGCGAACCAATGCGCATTTCTATTGGTCCATTCGCTTGGAAATCTGAGCAAGGCTTTATGGCTACAGTGTTTTAGTACACTTTTGCCTACCCTGGCCAGCTTGAAATGTTTTCTTGTCTTTGTTTAGATCTCAATCCTTCATCATTTGTCTAACCAACCTCCCCCCCCCCCCTTCCCTCCCCCCCGAAATAGACCACATTCTTCACTCCATATTTCCCTCCGTAAACCCACAACCACTCGTCACTCGCCTACCCCACACACTCACAACTCCCCCCCCCCCCCCCCCCACTTGACCACTTGACCACTCCCCTCCTCACCCCTCCCCTCCTCCATCAATCCCCTCCTCCACCCCTCCCCTTCTCCACCAATCCCTTCCTCAACCACTTCAATCCTTCCCCAATCCCCATTGCATACTTTACTTCTCATTTTCCTTCGTTTCCCTCCGATAACCCCATCCCCCACTGACCCCAGCTCTCTAATCCTCCTTACCTCTTGAATAATTCAGTTTTGTTATTCAAACTTATTGTTTCTGTTATATTGAAAGCATTGTTACTTTATACATGATTTCATGTACAGCTGTATAACTTTGTCAATGTACTGTTTTTTATTTCTTGGCCGAATAAATAATAATAATAATAATAATAAATTGTTGTGCCAATTTTATTCTTTGGAACGCAAATCATTTCACCTAAATCTTTCTCTATTTTAAATAATTCTCAGACGGGTCTGATGTCCTACTTGGTCAGACTTTTGATCTTGCAAACGTTTGCAACTCGGCAGTTTCTGCAGCGGAAGATGTTGGCATGGCAACCGCTAAGCCTTTTGTTGTGCCTCCGTACTTCATCAAAGGTAGGGGATCCTAGAAAAATAATCCCGCGTCTCGGCTCGGTGATTTTAAAATAATCCCGGCGAACTGGATAAGGAAAGGCGAGGGCATTAACAATGTTCAGGCCCATAAGCTGGTTTTAAGCGTACATTCAACCACATATTCCCATTCATAAATACCTTTTGGGTACAATACTTCAAAACAAGTAAAAAATATAAGTCTCCGACTATTTTTGTTAAATAATTATATACTTCATGTTTTGTGAAACACCCCTCTACATTGTAGCTACATTTATGGTATGTTCTTCGCTCGCGTGATCGGTTCGGGAGGTAAGCTAACTTCTAAGATAGCTTTTTTCAACCAATAAAACGATAAATTGACCAGATTACATCGGTGTCCAAACTTCATGTGAAACTGGAAAACTGTTTAAAACCAGCCAGCCGGTCTTTATCATCCGTTTAAAACTGGCACGTGACTGGGCTTTGACCAATAGGAATGGAGTGCCGTGGCCTTGTGGTCCGGAGCAGTGAATTTGTAATCTGTAGGTAAAGCTACAGGTTGTGATCTCGAGTGCGGCCTGGGACTATGATGCGTTTTTCCTTGGGCAAGGCACTTTGTCACTCATTGCTTCTCCCCTCCCAGGAGTAAATGGGTACCTGTGAGGGCAGAGATGGTTATCGTGGTTGATTTAAGCTGCTTTGCGCCGAAATGGCAGCAACGAGCTGTATACTCCCCAGGGAGCTGAGATGGTATTTGGAATGTTTCATCGGCCCAATGACCGGGGTAATAATGCTAAGCGCTTTGATACAGTTGGTGATAAAGCGCTATATAAGCACTGCACATTATTATTATTATCATTAACCAGTTCGCGCCGGGATTATTTTAACATCACCGAGCCGAGGGGTGGGATTATTTTTAACGAAACTCGATCCGAAGCGGGTTCAGGCCGATAGTGCTGGGAAGCACGCCCACACCCTTGTTCGCTGCTGACATTCGTTTTGAATTTGGAGAAAACATTGCGTTTATATACGTCATCCGTCGTGAACTGGTTAATAATGGGTAAATTGTCTTAGGTATTTATGAATATATCTTTACATCGAGTAAGCTTTTCAATAAATAATTTGGTTGCACAAATACACCACAATGGATTCCGGAGGTCGCAGGTTCAAAACCCGGCCTTGCCAATTTCTTTGTTCACCTTGAAAATAATTTGGTTGGTTACTTTTTGATAGCTTCAAATGGTATACTTGACTATTAGGCATGGAGGATTGCTACTGGCCGGGCCGCAACCAGACAGTCAAACGAGAGAATGTAACGTACTACATAGACGGCGCTCACACGCCGCGGAGCATCCAGGCATGCCAGAACTGGTTCATGACGGCTGCCGAGGAAGAATGCTGGATTCTAGATCGGCCGATAAAACGCCTCCTGATCTTCAACTCCACGGGGGACCGGGACGAGTACAGTCTGCTCAGGCCTCTCGTAGTATGTTTGTTGAGCGGGATCCGTTGATCTTCGCGATATCGCTGTGCGATTGGGCGATCTATTGTTCGCGCGCGCAGACACCGCTCGATCACGTAGGCTTCGGGCGACCGTACAGCAATCAATCGATCGTACATGTACTTAGACATGTTTGCGCCATCGACATATTTTGCAACACAATAATAACAATAATAATAATTGGGGAGGCTATTCATCCTTACTTGCAGCTGGTGTGCTGAGTTGCGAAGGACGCGGCTACAACGTGGTCGAGCCGCTGGCACGTAAAGGCGCCTATGGCAGCCGGCCACATCGACTCGTATATGACTAGGGAGCACAGCCTGAAATCGAAAGTGTTTGATTTTTCAGGAGAGGAAAACGGAGGACCCGGAAAAAAAACCTTGTGGCACAGGAGAGAACCAATGCACAACTGTACTCACATATGGTCCGGGCCGGGGATCGAACCCGGGCCACAATGGTGGGAGGCAAGCGCTTTACACACAAGCCACCCATGCCACAAGACGTGCGTGATCACGCTATCGATTGCTTGCGCAAGTACATGTTTGCGTTATTGACATATTTAACAGCGTAAAGGCTCGAGGTTAAGTGATCGGTTGAACGTCCGAAAATTGTTTTGCGCGATCGGTCAATTGCCATGCAAAAACGGCTGTACTCGATTATTTAATGGCTGCGCGATCACCCGATGACTATTGTGCGATCAAGTGATGGCTGCTCGAAACTTAGATCCCCCAATCGCGCATCGCGATCGGTTCATTTTTTTTTTGTTTTTTACTATTATGTGAGGGTTCTGACAAAATGAGACCGAACTGGGCAGAGCTTGAAATGAGGGTTCTCAGGCATCAGAAAATAGGATGTAATTCTCCTTACAATGCTGTTTGTTTCGCTTCAATCGGACATTCCATTAACAAGTTATGGCTGTTTAAAGTTCACATTTTTATCAACATGTCACAAAAATAAAATGTTGAGAAAAAGGCCCTTGAAGTTTCAAATTTTGTACACGTAATATTAAAGGAAAAATTGTTTTTCCTCAAAAACACTTTTATTTCACTACTTCCATACTATTTCTATAGCTCTCCGAGGTACACTGCATAATTCCTAACTACATGTTGTACCTTGTTGCATAATTACATGTAAGTGATTTTGTTTGTCCTCGTACTATCTACAGGGTTGTCAATTTGATGGTGCAGCCTTTTGTCCAAACATCACTGGAGATTCTGCTTCGGGAAACTCTGCAGGTATACGAACGCGTCTCTGCCTGTGAAATTCTCATTTTGGTTCCAAAGAGTTTTTGAATATTTTCCATTTTTGTTTTGTCATTTTGTTCTGCTTTTCTCTTAGTTGCTTTTCACTGAAGTTGTGTTGAATTGATACTGCGCTCTTGCATTCACATCACCATTTGCTCTTTGCTTTTTGTTTTTTGCACGTTAACCCAGCCTTGGTTGAAAATTGCATGTACAGTGTATGCAGGGGAAAACACTGCTTAAAGGTAGAATACACCATTTGCAGATACCGTCAATTTGTTACTACCGAATTAGTAAGAAATATCTTACTTATTTGAAAGTAAATAAGGATTCCAGGCATACAGCGAAATGATTGTGCTAGATATCCTGTAATTGTTCTAAAAAAAAAATATTATTTCAAAAAAATCACGATCGCTGTCCGGCAAGAACAACAAGAACATTGGCTCTCAAATTTGTATCCTAGTGGAGACATCTCTTTGTTTTCGTGTACAAACTGCTTAAAAAGTCGGGCACCTTTTTCAAAATGCTCCTATTTCAACCACAATTAATTTCCTGGGTTGAAATTTCGACCCAATATACCCTATATCATACCCTAACCCAAACACTAACCCTAACCCACATCCTAAACCTAGTTTTTGAGTAATTTGAGGCATACTCCAAAAATCTAATTTGTGAAATTCCCTGTGGCGACCTATTTATCTATAGAAATTTACCCTCCGGCGTCCTTTTGTCTCCATTATACACATTGTGTTCAGGTCTCCAGAGGGTACCGAATTTCAGATCAACTGCCCGACGCCGGTTAAAAACGAACGCCGTTTTTTTGCTTTTTTTCTCGGCATCCATGATTGTAAAACTTTGAAAAGTCGGTTAAACGATATTTACTATAAAATACAACCCCCCCCCCCCCCCCCAAATCAACCCATTCCTGGTAATTCAAGCAATTAGCAATGGTGTATCCTACCTTCAATCTTTGGTGTGTGAATTCTCTTTTATACACAGTTGTTGCCATTACCTATTGTGTTGTTTTGTTTGCATACTAAACGTGAACATAATACAACAGGCTTTCAAGTATTCCTACTTTTCCAAATCTTTTCTTGAAATTTCTACCACCGTAAACTCTGCCCAAGTCGGCACACTCGGGATCCAAAAATCTGTGACAACTAATACGCGAATCTGCTGTAAGTCGTCATTTTGCCGACTTTAATACCTGAACGACCTATGCACATGTGTTGTACGACTCGTGCACAAGTACTACCCGAGTATCGTTTTTAGAGTACTCCTACTCGTACTTGTACTCGATTATCAAAATTCTCGAACTCGAACATAGAAATTCTCGTACTCGAACATAGAAATTCTCGTATTCGAACATAGAAATTCGGATCGACATCTTCAATACCTACAGTTTCAGGTTTCATTCAAAGAAATGTTGATTTTGATGAAAAAAGTGAAAAAAAATACCATTTTGTGTGCATCGTTCTGTTGTAGTACAACAGAGCCGGCTATTTCAAAGCCTGTTTTCTCAGTTGTGTAATTTGAACTCCAAGGAAGTAATCAATATGTAAACACGTTATATCTCCAAAATGAAAGGGGCTGTTGAGCTCTATTATATACCAATTAAAAGCTTACGTTGTGGGCTTTTTAACCATGTATATAACTTTTTGGCGACATAATACACCTTTTTGTAGAGCCGGTCACATTTACACAAAAGTCAACTTTATTGCAGAAATCGCAAAGTAGTTACTCTTTTTCTGAGTTAAGACTGTAAACAAAAATTCTACTCACGAGTGCCTGCCGTACTCGTGCCTGGACAAGTACTTGAGTAGATTAAAAATCACGAGTAATACGAGTAGCACAAACTACTCACGAGTACGTACTATTCAAGTAGTCGCGTTACTCGCCCAGCAGTACTGCTCTTGCACCACATAACGACCGAGGGGCGAGACACAAAAGAGAACAAAGGAAACAAAAGCCCCTCGGTCGGCGGTATGAATGGAAAAATTTCGGTCCTCGATCGACGGTGCAAGCGCTAGGCAATGGGGTTTGGGAATAACATAGGAATAAAGGAAAACACAATATCGATCCTCGATCGTTATGTGGTTCACGACTGTATGTTCTCCTACTTTTTCACCTGGGTCTACTTGAAAGCCTGAATACAAATGTGTGCATTTGTTGCAATGTTACACCCCTTTCCCACCCCCCCAAAAAGAAGGGTAATTTGAATTGAAATAGTCTTTTGGTCATTGGATGTTTTAAAAGACTGTTTTGTTTGGTGCATCGTGCTGTAACAGGTGAAGCGAGCGAGGGCCCTGGGGTTGCTATGGAAATGGTTGTCAAGAAGCCTGCAGGTGACTATTTCCCTCCCAATTTTTGGAAATGTTTGAATTGGCCCGGGGGCCAGTGATAAAACAGCCGCCTCTGTTTTGGATGAACAAAAATGAAAAAATATTCATTGCTAGCCAAATAGCTTCTTGACATTTTGGGAATTCTTGCATTCTTTGTCATATGCTTTTCCCATTTCTTAGCATTTCCGCCAACAATAATTTTAATGTTCATAAAGGTGTTGTATACATGTAGCTTATTTTGTATTGTATGCTCCCTCTATGCCATCAAAAAGAAATTGCTGCTTAAAAACCAGTTCGCGCCGGGATTATTTTTAACATTACCGAGCAGAAAGGCGGATTATTTTTAATGAAACTCGATCCGAAGCGGGTTCGGGCCGATATTACCGGGAAGCACACCCACGCATTTCCGGCCTTGCTCACTGCTGACATACATTTCCGGCCTTGCTCGTCGCGTGTTTATGCGACATTCGTTTTAAATCTGGGGAAAACTTTGCGTTTATATACGTCTTGCGGCGCGAACTGGTTAAATATTAATAGGCTGTACTTCTAGTCAAACGAGGGTGCTGTAACAATGCTAGTTTGGGGGGTACCCACACTAGCAAAATCACGTTATTGAAGTAGTTTTTGTAACTTTACTTTTTAATTATCCCCGACGGTGCTGAATCCATCAAATTCAGTAGACATTAGGGTTTTAATCTAAACATTCAATATTGAAAATAATAAGCTGTAGCATTGTGTAAACTGAGGCAAATTTTCTCTTTGATTCACTTTTGATTGTACCCCCAAATGATGTAGATACAGCACCCTCGTATAACAAAAAGAAATTCAGTGGATCACCGCTATACCGAACATTCGGCTATACCAAACAACATCATTGCATGGCTCCCGTTTTTTGTGTAAAAAAATAACGTACACCGGTTTAAAAAAAGAAATTTACTGTCTTTGGCTCCCGATTGTTAGCATGAATGGCTTGTGTGTAAAGCGTTTGCCTCTCGCCAATGTGGCCCGGGTTCGATTCCCGGCCCGGACCATATGTGAGTAGAGTTGTGCGTTGGTTTTCTCCTGTGCCACGAGGGTTTTTCTCCTGGTCATCCGGTTTTCCTCCCCTTCTGAAAAATCAAACACTTTCGATCTCATCATTTTGTTATCATTTTTTATTTTTTTATTTTTTTATTTTTTATCATTTTAGTTGGGTCGGTTTCGGTTTTGCGCTTGCAATTTTGGGGGTCGGTTCTGGTTGGGTTGGTATATAGCCATCTTGTGAAAAATTTTGGAAAGCCCGAAATGGCATTTACACACAGCGTCAACCCACCGTGATTGTGCGTGTTGTTTGTCGTTTTGTTATGAACATCCTATAACAAAGGGTCTTGTTATCATATAGAGTCGGGCTTTTCAATAAGACTTTTGTCTGAAATCAGACTTTTTGAATTTTAGATAAAGACATTATTTGTACACAAAGATATGCATCTTTCAAACCTTCCATCAATTTTCAGACTTTTTTTTTTTCTCATTTGCCATTTTCATTCTGTTGAAAAGGACAGAGTTCCCGGCACTCGTAAGTTTGTTCAACTTTAATTTCAGGAAAAGAATTCCATATCCGGACATCTTCCGAGTTCCTGCGTACAAAACCTATAGGCCACCATGGAAACAGTATTGTTGAGTGAAAACTTTTAGTTTTTTCATTCCTAAACATTCCTATCCAACTTCCAAAACGTTAGCGTCCTTTGTTGTAACGCTGGGACATGCTCGGCATAACAACTTCTGATGTCCGGATATGGCATTCTTAATTTCAGATCAGACAGCCTGCTGCATCACCATGGACAAGCTGTCGGCTCGCTGCCAGCGCAACCTGGTCGCTTTTGAAAACCTCGTAGACGAGGAGGCCCAAGCCGACCTCACGCTGACCATTCAAGACGTTGCCAGGTATCCCTCCATCGACTGGCACAGCCAGCTGTACCGGAGCCGCGAGACGTCCACCTACGAAACCAGCCTCAGCGAAACCCACACCGTCCCTTCCGTGCAGCACCACACGCAGATTCACACATCAGACTCATCAGTTGAAACGGCACAGACCGTGACCGTAGTGCTGCCTTGTATAACGGACGCTCTGCAATGGGCCGCGTCATGGGCCGACAAAGAACAGTCTCTAAGCCCCACTGAAGGAGCTGTAGTCGCTGCGAGCGATGCAGCACCGCAGAAACCGCACGTCCAGGTGCTGATTTGCGGGAGCCTCCATTTGGTGGGAGGCGTGATCAAAGTGCTAGATCCGGAACTGGTCAACCGACCCGCGAGCTAAACTTGCAGAGTTTGTGTATACATTTGCCACAGACATTCTGTAAATGTTTAATACAATTCTGTGAATTTTTGTACATTTTTTTCTGATTTGCCAAAGTGCTTGATCCAGAACTGGTCAATCGACCCGCAAGCGAAACTAGCAGAGTTTGGGTATACATTTTGCACAGACATTCTGTGAATGTTGACTACAATTCTGTGAATTTGTGTACATTTTTGTTCTGATTTTCAAAAGTTTTAGTTGTAGTTGTAGCAGGGCAGACCAGACTTGTATTCGAGTCCATCGCAAGTCCATCGCAAGTCCATCGCAAGTCCGTCCCAAGTCCGTCCCAAGTCCGTCCCAAGTCCGTCCCAAGTCCGTCCCAATTTCTTCCCAAGTCCGTCCCAAGTCCGTCCCAAGTCCGTCCCAAGTCCGTCCCAAGTCCGTCCCAAGTCCGTCCCAAGTCCGTCCCAAGTCCGTCCCAAGTCCGTCCCAAGTCCGTCCCAAGTCCGTCCCAAGTCTGTCCCAAGTCCGTCCCAAGTCCGTCCCAAGTCCAACGCTAGGGCAACAGTATTTCTTTGTCATTGGTCAACCAGTTACTTAATTGCAACTGGCTTTTTGAAAGGACTTGTGACGACGCCTGTGATGAAAGGACTTGCAAGGGACTCGAATACAACTCTCTGTAGAAGGTTCTTATTACTGATGAGCTACACATTCCAAACGAGTGCTAAAATCCTCATTAAATAATGCTGCAGCGACATGTATTAATTTTGTAATACCGTACCTCAGAATTACATGTATTATGTAATGATCACACCATTAAAAAAGTGCTTCCACACCACACAGTTTTCCCGGAAATTTATTAAACCTTGATTCTACTTTTTATATTCATTATATTTCATGAAAATTACAAGTAAATTACTTGAAAACTTGTGTTTGTTTTTCCTGGAAAAGTATAGTATACAAATATGTATTGCTTTAAGTGGCATAGGTAAACTAGCCTCCTGAGTTGATCCATGGAGCATTCTATTTTCCCTCGGCTTCCCCTCGAGAAAATGGAATGGTCCAAACAACATGTAATGTATCCCATTCATAAAACCTTGTTTGGAGTCATTGTTAATAGTTAACTTTTTTTCTACTTTTGTCTAGCTTGTTCCTACTTTTATCTTAAAATTCTTACTTTTTTATACTTGTTTGTCCCTCGACTCCAATTTTTTTAATCTCATTGAATATTCTCCAGAACAGTGGTACACACTGTCGTATGTGAATCACGCAATGAAGCTACTTGGTTGCAGGAGTACACTAATCCCTAAATTTGTAGCCTTGTTCCCGTGAACAAAATGGTTAGAAAGTAGAGCACGTTTTTCAAAATGCTACTTTTTCAACCACAATTAATTCTAGGTTGAAATTTCAACCCAATACCCTCTAAGTAATATATGCTCTACCTACCCAAACCCACATAGCTTTACCTTACATACGTACTGTGGACATTCCTTTGTCTTCGTGTAGTTAAAAAAATGTTGACTAAATACTCATTTTTCTCGCTTCCCCAAAACAAATTTACCCTCAAATTTTGATTCTGGGCCTCTCAGCTGTTCCTTCTATCTTTTTTATATATAACCCTAACCCGTTTTTCCTCTAGCGCTCTTTTTCTGAAAAACTGAAAAACAGATTGTGGACCTGGGCAAGTCCACAAACCGTAACCTTTTCCCGTATCGTGTGAACCTATATTGTTCGGAGGTCCACAGTGCGTATGCAAGACTAACTCAAACACACAAGTGTGTATATGCTTCCAATCAGGGACCCCCTATTTTCCTTCCTTTGTTTGTATTTTTTTCAGAAGACCTCCCCTCGGGGACCTTTTTCACATGTAGACCCTATTGCCATATTGTTCTACCTTCATTATTTCAACAAAAAAACAAACTCGTCAACCCTAACACACATCCTAACCCTAGTTTTTGAGTAACTTAAGTAAAATCCCAAAATCTATTTCGTGAAATTTCTTGTCGAGACCTATTCATCTATAGCAATTCCCCTGTGGAATCATTGACTCCCAATGTCCACATTGTGTTCAGGTCTCCACAGGGTACCGAATTTAGAAACTGTACTTCCAAGAGCTTAGTTGAGGATAGAGCACATTAGTGTTGCGAGTACATAACATACAAAACGAGACTTAAAGTTGCTGGGGACATGCGCGAGTATGAACAAAAACGACACCTGAAAGTCTGCTAAAGTCCTACTTATGTCCTAGCTATCAATCCTCTTCAATAGGTTTTGATAGCTACCACCCCCCCCCCCCCCCCCCCCCAAAAAAAGGTTTTGATAGTTTTATCAACTGTATGTTGCCAACATCCTGAGGAAGTGGGTTGGTTTTGTCATAGACATTACAGTAGGAATATTGACTGTACTGGCTATATGCAGTATTCATATGTGTGCATTTATTATTTATCTTGATAGTACTATTAAAAACTGTCTTTTACAATTCTGAAATCCATTTTTAACGACCAAGTCTTAAACATATCTGAAATTAAACGTGCATAATGTTTGTATGACACACAATGTATACATTTCAAATTCAAATTCAAATTTAAAATACTTTATTGATCCTTAAAAAGGCAATTATAATATGGCTGGAAAGCTCACAAAAAGGTACTTGCAAGTCGAATAAACATTGTGTGTACATACAATTGTAATCGATAACTACATACATTTAAAATGATGTAACATATAACTATTCTTATACTATAACTACAATGATGAATGTACATGATATGACAAATGAAATAATTTTTGTTTTTACAAAACTCATAGCCACTAAAATGTGACCCAGCACGAGTAAATGAGACACTTTGAGGCAAAAATGAAAATTAAGATTTTGATTTCATCATTTAAAGCTAAACAAGCTTTAAATGATGAAATCAAAATCTCAAATTTTATTTTTGCCTCAAAGTGTCTAATTTACTCGTGCTGGGTCACACAAAATGACAACTAGAATAACAACAAATACCTCCTGTCTGTTCTGTGATGACAAATAAAACGATGGTTCTTTAAAAATACGAATATCAATTATTTACAATTATTTAAAAATCTAGTAGTAGCCACTGAAATGAATGAAAACTTCCTTCTGTTGGTTTTATGAAGAGGGCATCTGAGACGGCGTCATGAGGAAGAAACTGAATCATGTTTTTCAGCACATGATGTTCATGGCTAAAATAGGATTTTCCCGAGTACTTCTTGTTCGCAGAACTGACTAAGGTTTCTTTGAAGCTCTCCAATGTTTTTGGACCCAAGGTTAACAAACTTTTGCAAACTGTTGTTGGGTTAAAGTACATTTCCAATGAATGACTGATAAAAAAAAGACAGAATAGTTTTGTCAACAGAAAAAAGTGTTCAATTTACGTAAAAAGTACAGGGCTTTTGTAACACATTGGTGGCTTTCAAATATCTGGCTACACTCTCTAGGGGGCAATTTCATAAAACCTGTAAGCACAAAAATGTCTTGGTCAGTAAAAACAGGTTATCGGCCAAAACTGCACGCGCTTTTCATTCAAAGCAAAAACCAGCTGAATACCAGTCACAAACAATTAACATCAACTGAAATGTTGGTTTGTAACCATGGTTTTTTTCCAAAGAAAGATAGTTCATGCTCAGAAATGTTGGCGCTTACACGTTTTATGAAATTGGCCCCAGTCATCAATGGTGACACTGGACAATTTTAAGTCGGCAATTCCCGGAGGCGATAATTTTTGTTCTGCAGGTAGGTTGGTACATTAGCCAATCGGAACACAGATGGTGTGGACGTCATCGATGATGTTAGAGTTGTCTGGGACAACCCTGCCCCTAACCCCCTAACCCTAACCCTAACCCCTAACCTCGGTCAGATCCCAGACAACCCTAACATCATCGATGACGTCAACACCATCTGTGTTCTGATTGGCTAATAAATGTACACTATGTACCAACCTACCTGCAGAAAAAAAATTCGGTTCCCGGAGAGAAGTCGCACTGTATGAATGTACATGTACAATTGTATATACGTTGTAAATACTTCTACACGAATATGAATTGTTAATTCCAGTTGTTGGTTTTTTTTTTACAATTTACATAATCAGTAATTAGTTCACCAAAATAATGAATTTACTCTTCATTATGGAATAAATTACAAAATTGAATGTTAAAACGATGACAATGGTTATGGATTCGTTTCAAATTTATTTTAGTAGCACCAAAATATAGCGTTCTTCAAAAGTTTAGAAGCGCCGAAGCCTGAATATTAATATACACAAGGACTGGCATTGAGGTCTCTAGAGCACGTCTATTCCCCTGAGGGACTGAGTGACCTATGACCTATTTCCCGAGGCCAGAGGCCGAGGGAAATAGGTCCCCTTCTGGTCACTCACAGGCCCGAGGGGAGATAGACGTACGTGCTAGAGTGACCGAATCATGCCAGTCCATATGTGTTTTATAACACACATCGGTCCAAATGATCCAGACGCCGCCATTTTTCATATTAAGATGAGCCTGGCAAACCTCTTGAGGGAGCTGTAACCAGTCAAAAATGTTGAGTCTATTGCCGGGTGTGGACGGTAATTCTGTCCCCCGGTAAAATTGTCCGGGGGGACAGAATTACCTAGGTAAAAGTGTCCCCCTAGAGCCGTTAATTCCGTCCCCCTCCAGTTTATTCTGTCCCCTCTCTAGGTAATTTTGTCCCCCAATGTTCCACACATAAGTGGTTATTTTGATGTTATTTAAATGAAAAGCCTACATGGTATTTATTATTTGGACTTCTGTTCCCTTCATCGATTTATCAAAACAAAAATACAAATACAAATAACTTTATTAATTAAATCAACCGATCTACGTTTCTGCGCGAAAGGGAAAATAGCAGTAATCAGTATTTTTAGACTTCTTGCACGCGTACAGATTCTAGATACCCAGCACGAAATAAGGCAGCACTTTTGACCACCTGTAATTTGTAGGACGCTACACATCCTACAGTCTGCCACAAATAATGCACCATGGAGGGGTGAACCTGTACTACACTGGTTGTTGCGTCTAGTGGGTGCTAGACTTGTGACGTTGCACGGGACAAATTTACCAGGGGGACACGTTTAACGTTGGACAGGGAGACAGAATTACCTGGAGGGGGACAGAAATACCTAGGTAAATGTGTCCCCCCGGACAGATTTACCGGGTCACGGCCTGGTAAGTCTGTCCGGGGGGACACATTTACCAGGGGGGACAGAATTACCTTTCACACCCGCTTCAGGAACTATTTCCCGCAAATTCACGGTGGCGCAAATCTCATGCACTAGCCTATAATAGTTAACCCCATGTGACCGTGTTTCAGCCAACCAAAATACAGAACTAACAAAAGGTGTGTTACAAACCCTGTTAATTATCTGCCAATAGAATATAAGAAAAATTATAAGGATACGCGCGTGAGGCACATAATTATCACTGAAATAGTGATCCTGAAAACCTAGTAATTTGTTTTGGTTAAAGAAAAATTGTTCACTATTAACGCGCCAGGCCCATGACAGCACAGGCCAACATTTTTTTTTATTTCATTGAAGGAATCGTATACGTTTGGTACTTGGAACCCACTTTTTTTTAAAATCCTATATAGTTATAGATATATACCATAAAACTAAATTTCATTTCAAAAGGTGGTAGCGATTTGGAGATATTGCCGAAAATCTGGAGCGGTTGTGTCCACGCAGAAAGAATAATCTGCATTGGAATACACCATCTGAGAAACGTCACTGCAGATTCAAATTTTTGGGGATAAAAAGTGACATCTTTTTCCATAACCGCAGTACTTCGAAGTGAAATGTTTCTAAAAATGCATTATACTATCCAAAGCTGCTGTACTTCTTACCAAGTAAGTTTTTATTGCCATTAGTACTTACCAAACGTATACGTTCCCTTTAATATCAAGCCTTTCCGGAAAATAATAATGCAAGCATCCTTTGTCTTATGTAAATGCAAACCTTGGGATTTTATAACCGGGTATTATTTTGCCAACCGGCGGTAAAAGTCCCTTTCATACCAATATCCACGAATTAGACCGACTGAGGGAATTCCCCTTAGTCCCCCATACCTATACACTCTCTAGACTATTGTTACCTAACCCCCCCTGCCCTAAAACACTTAAAAGGAATTCATGTGAAACTACATCATTCCACAAGCACAATATAACCGCTACATCCACAAAGGAGGGATGTGGGGTGAGGGGATTTCCTCCGTCTCATATCTTGTTTCCTTCATTATGAACCACAAACGGGGAAACCCCGACAAGCCCACGTAGTAATATTCACGTAAACTGAACAGGTATCACATGTATCACACATGTACGACTAGTAATCAATACTATTCAGTTCAGTCTCATAGGCCGTAGTAGTGAGTGGTGGATGAATGTTGGGTCTAGGTAAGTTGCATACATTTTTTTGTACACGAGGCCATGCAATGATAGTATTACATGTGTTCGTAACATAAAGGGATCGTATACGTTTGGTAATTGGAGCCCACTGTTTGTTTCAATCCTATATAGTTATAGATATATACCATAAAACTAACCTGTAAAAAAATCATTTCAAAAGGTGGTAGCGATTTTGAGATATTGCCGAAAATCTGGAGCGGTTATGCCCACGCAGGAATAATCTGCATTGGAATACACATCTGAGAAACGTCACTGCAGTAACGCTTCCCAGATTCAAATTTGTTGGGGATAAAAAGTGATATCTTTTTCCATAACCGCAGTACTTCGAAGTGAAAAGTTTCTAAAAATGCATTATACTATCCAAAGCTGCTGTACTTCTTACCAAGTAAGTTTTTATTGCCATTAATGTTTGGAGTATTTACCAAACGTATATGTTTGTAGTATCCAGAAGTACACTACTTATTTGGTTGTGTGTGTGTGTGTGGAAAGAGAGTCCATTGCATTTTTCAAAGTATTTCTTTACAAAACTATAAATTCTTCTCATTCACAGATTCATGCGGGTTTTTACCACAATATTTTTCGCAAGGACTTACCAGTAATTGAGAAGATTGTGTTCAGATCGAAATATCGGGCCCTCTCTATTTTGTTTTATTTGTATCATATTTCAGGTCCTTTCACATGAGTCAGTAAAGCAGTTTTAAGCAGTTTTAATCTTATTTATTGAGATATGGCGAAAAAATATGGCGTCGGGCGCATGCAACCTTTCTTTCCATATTTTTCTTGTGATATGTTGTATACTTTTAATATAGTAGTTTTGTATCAGCAAGGTGAGAAAAATGGGAAATTCATCCATAAACTTTGTAAATTTGCCGTGAACTATTTTTTACATCGGCCTATCTTTTATAAGCTCGAATCGAACACTTAAAGGGATCGTATACGTTTGGTAATTACTCAAAAAATGAATGGCAATAAAAACTTACTTGGTAAAAGAAGTACAGCAGCTTTGGATAGTATAATGCATTTTTAGAAACTGTTCACTTCGAAGTACTGCGGTTATGGAAAAAGATATCACTTTTTATCTCCAAAAACTTGAATCTGAGAAGCGTTACTGCAGTGACGTTTCTCAGATTGTGTATTCCAATGCAGATTATTCTTCTTGCGTGGACATAACCACTCCAGATTTTCGGCAATATCTCAAAATCGCTACCACTTTTTGAAATGAAATTTTTACAGGTTAGCTTTATGGTATATATCTATAGTATAATTATATAGGATTAAAACAAACAGTGGGTTCCAATTACCAAACGTATGCGATCCCTTTAATCCAGCAGTGGTAAAAAAAATTACAAATTGTACGGATAGTGCGTGGGAAACTCAAACGCTTATTTGGATGAATATAAATAAATTCACGGACCACTGCGCCGAAAAACCACCCCGACTAAGCCTTGACCCTTGTACAAATTTAACAGGAAGTTCAACTCTTGCTATTGACACGATACACAATATACACAGGAGTAACAAATGAACCTTTTGTGTTCGGAATTCGGTTTGAGCGTACGGATTATTCATGCTTCCGAGGGAAGTGAATACACGTGAGCTCATTATGAAAAGTGCACCAACTAATATAAAGGAAAATCAGTGTCAAAAAGATCTGACGTGCTTTTACAACTCGGGTGCTTTCCTAATTCGGATGCATTCCTAATTCGGATGCTTTTCGTCGACTCGGATGCTTTCAGATGCTTTTTGTAAACTCGGATGCTTTTTTAAAAATCGGATGTTTTTTTAATTCGGTTGCTTTTTTAGTTCGGATGCTTTTTGTAAACCTAGGGCCGGTTGCACCAAACATGTCTTACATGCTTGTCGTATAAGATAAGACATTTAGGACCACCCTAAGACATGTCATAACTGCGGTTGCACCGAAAAGCTATTATGCCTGTCCTAAAATGCATATCTTACGACACGCCGTAGGACATGTCCTAGTGTATAATTATAACTGTATTGGGATCGATGCAGGTCACATTCTCAAAATTAGATATAGCAACTGTACCCAGCTTGTTTTCAATAAAATAAGTTATATTTTTCTTAAAAAGCAATCCAATTTGACACAACAATCAAGCATATCAATAAAGAGCATGTTCTCCCACCAATTTTGATAAAAGGATTTGAACCATGCTATCAGACGTTATGCATGTGCATGGAATACTATTGCAAGCTGTTTAATTAAAATACAAATGAGATTTTATTAATTGAAATTAAGACTAAAAACCTGTTTGCATTGTCACATTTTGTATTTAGTATTGGGAACAAGTGAACACCTTTTTCCCCGAAATAATAATGGCGATTTTTGTATTTCTTGTTTTTTGCAAGTCAATAAAATTTACCTTATATCCCCGTAAAAAAAAAATATATATATATATATATATATATTGGAGTGAGCCAAATATTTTTCAAAACAATTCCAAGTTGTAGATTGAACAATTTCACTTCGTTCGACCCTGCTATAATTGTTGTATTTTTTGGTAGAAACAATTTGAGCATTTGAACAAAATCTAAATAGTTAATCCCACGTGCAGTCTCCAAAACGTGGTTTTTTTTTTGCTGTCTGGTTGTTTTTTCCCTCGGCTACTGATTTTCGAAAAGATTTTTTTTGATAACTTATTGCCCAATTGTTTTTGACACGATTTTCGTGTTTTACGAAAATTCGTCTATTGTGATGCTATTTGGTCTTCGAAAAGTTTAGTTTTGAATGAAAAATGCAATTTTCTTTTTCAATTTTTGTTTTACAACCGAATAGTGTTAAAACATGCAGAAGTGTTGTTTTTAATATTTTCATTCAAAAATTATAATTGACACTGTACTTCAACCCGAACATATTGCCGCGTATGGCAAACCTAACTATTGAAGTCACCTCCCCACTAGACGTAATTTTATGTCGTAAATCCATGTCCTACTAATGCGTAAGTTGTGATGGTGCAACAGTTGTGTCGTAATGTCTTTCGGTTGCACGAAAGTTGTCTTACACCACACGTAAGTCAGAATGCGTACGGCAAGGAAGTTAGTACATGTCGTAAGACATCGATGGTGCAACCCATTATCGTTCGTAACTTTAGTACAACACTTAAGACCGTTGGTGCAACCGGCCCCTGACGTGTTTTTACAACTCGGATGCTTTCCTAATTTGGATGCATTCCTAATTCGGATGCTTTTTGTAAACTCGGATGCTTTTTAAAAAATCGGATGCTTTTTTATTTCTGTTGGTTTTTTAGTTTGGATGGTTTTGTAAACTCGGATCCTTTTTAAAAAATAGGATGCTTTTTTATTTCTGTTGGTTTTTTAGTTTGGATGCTTTTGTAAACCCGGATGCTTTTTTTAAAATCGGCTGTTTTTATGATTCGGTTGCTTTTTTAATAGTTCGGATGTTTTTGTAAACTCGGATGCTTTTTTAATTCCGTTGCTTTTTTAGTTCGGATGCTTTTTGTAAACTCGGATGCTTTTAAAAAAATCGGATGTTTTTTTAATTCGGTTGCTTTTCTAGTTTTATATAGATATAAAATGTACAAACTGTATTAAATTACATTGTAAAACAACACGAAGAGTAGGAGAAAACAGGGGACGAGGATGGAGGGGTTCTGGTTTGGGGGTTGATAGGTTTGGGGGTTGATATAAGGTGGAGGTGGGGAGGGGTTTGGGGTCAGGGGGTAGGAGGATGTGAATGGTGGGGTGGGTAGGGGAATAACGGACACAAACTGGGGTAGTGGTGGGCGAAAAATACAAGGACTAGAAATAGAGGAATACAACAGAAAAATAGTTAGGCCTATACTGGGACAAATTAAATACGTTGTAACCTCACATTGATAATTACACAAACCAGTCCGGGGTGGGGGGGGGGGGGGGGGGGGGGGTGGCAAAATTGGAATGAAATTATCAATTATGAGAAAGGTATTGGCAAGAGGTGAAATGTAACAGAAAAAACTAAACATATACTAAACAGACATGATTGAAAGGACACGGGATATCTGTATACGGAATGCCTTAAGGGAATCGAAGGTGCACCGATCACATCACGTACATGCACATTTCCCATGGAGCCCATTATTATAGGTGGAGGAAATCCTATAGAGACCAAACCGCGCTTCGTGACCTCAATGCGACCCCATCATGGGACATGGAGGATGTGTTCCGGTGTATGCCTCAGTTTGACCACTCTTATTTTCATTTCTTTCAAGATCAGCATTCAGAATCTTTCAAGATCTTTCAAGCCTATGTAAATTTGTACACAACTTAATAAAATACATGTACATTCACATGTAAATTCACATGTACTTTTACATATTTTCACTTATAATCTTTCAAGATCTTGAAAGATCTTTCAAGCAGTGGCAACGCTGGTTTGTCTTGTACGTCGTGATGGAGTGTGTACTGTACGTTAAGGGTTGGAATCTGTAATGTTTTTGTCGGGAAGTGAGTTTGTTTTGGTGTGAATATTTAAACACGGCAATTGGCTAACCCGTCAAAAATTGAACGAGGCAATAATTTAATTGTTGTTTAAGAAACCCCAGCTTGCATGAAATTTGGCACTGAACTTTGTTGATTTTTACACTGTTTTCAATGGGGTTTGAATTGAGCTAGTGCACCCCCAAGTACAGGAAATTGTTGCGTGCGCTGTGCAAGTATATCTTGCTAACCCGCATGTCGCATTCCAGCCGTTTAATTGTGAGTTCGTGAGTAGAACGCTTGAACGCACCCACCACTAATACATTCATAATTATGCATGAATAAGTCCACCTGATGTTCTGAGTTTTTGTTCTGAGTCAAAAACTATACGGGGTACTTTTCGATCAGTATATACCACAGAAAAACTCCGTTTTGCCATAAAACAGTGATTTGACAAACGAAATTAAGCACATTGATGATAAAAAGTGCTGAAAAAAAAGGGGCACTCTTGTGTAATTGAATAAGGAAGTTTTTTATTTGTTTTCTGAACTTTGAAGAACATGAACATATGCACACCTAACTACAATATTCATTGGTGACGACGGGCAGGGCAAACTGTCCGAAACGTTGAATTCCCTCCAGTTCCTTTCCGAACCACACACCTCACTAGAGAGGATTGCTGTGCATTGTGTTACCGCAAACTATACTAATTTTATCTTATTGCGTTTTCCCCATGCAAACCTTCAAATCTCATCTGTTAATCTATTTCTCTGACTTCATCTATTGTTAAAAGTGTAGTTTATTTTTACGAATCTACAGCAAACTGTCGATTCGTGACGAATCTAGAGAAAACTGTAGATTCGTCACGAATCGACAGTTTTTGTTGTGAGCGAGGTGCCACCTCAGGGAGACAAGAACCGAACTACTGATGCCTTCCATTAATTTTGTTGTACATGTACATCGAATAATGTATAAGATGACCAACAACATTTGAAATCTTTTTCCTTTTATTTAATGTTTGAAACGAAATGTTCAGACACAAGTACTAGTGCAAAGGGGCAACTTGTTTTCGACATCATTTTATCAGGAACATTTACTTTTGTACACAAATGTGACCTGTCATCACAAAATGAGCGTAAAGTCGCACGGAGTGATTTCCCAGTACGGCCAGTCAAAGTCAACATTTGAAGGGGTGGTCGATTTTAAGATTATATGGGTTTTTTTAAGACTAAATCCCCAACAATCAATTCCCAATTTTTCAGGACGATCAGATAAAAACAAAATTTGTTTTTGAGACAATTTTGACTAGGCCCCGCCTTTCTATGCTTTTCACACAATTTCTCGCAAGAAATGCCTGTTTTCTCATGATCTCTGTATTAAGACTCCAAACTAAAAAAAAAAAAAAAAATATAATATTGAGTATCAAACCTCCAAGTGTTATATACCATTGGAAAGCTCTGTTTCAAAAGAATTTAGAAATACCCATATCTCAATTTTAGATTTTGCCGACTTTACGCTTATTTTGTGATGACAGGTCACAAATTAGTGGAGTGTGAACTTCCACTTGTAAAGTGATTTTGAGCCATTTAATTTTAATTTTAAATGAATTCAAATGTTGTAGGTCATCTTTTATCCGCGTTTGGTATGCCTATTTTTTTTTTTTAATATTTACAAATTGAACCCTATTATTATACGCCATCGTTTGATTTTTTTCTCTTAATACTTCTGAAGTGACTTGAGAAGTGACTTGTGAATGTTTCGATTAGCCTACAACTCTGAATTAGAAAGTGAAATATTTCAAAAGACTTTGCCAGCCAAAGACAATACCGTTTTAAGATCGAGCAAACATGATATCTTTTGAGCTTAAATACAATTTCCTGGCAAGTATATTGTTTTGACAAACAACAGCGACTACAAAATAAACCCGGAAATTGTATTCCCATGACCAGTATAAAAAGCTGATGTATAACAAAGCAATTTGGACTGTTGAAGTTCTGAAAAACTGAAATCATTGTAATAGCTTGAATTATCATGAATAAGTAGATTTGTAGGGTTGTATTTTATAGTAAATATTGTTTAATTGACCTGTCCGAAGTTTTACAATCATGGATGCAGAGAAAAGCACGGAAAACGGCGTTCGTTTTTAACCGGCGTCGAGCAGTTATTCTTATGTTATTTTTGTTTGTTCGCGATCGCCGGCCGGCGATCGCGACTTTGTCTTTATAAAATAATTACAGAATATCTAGCGCAATCATTTTGCTGGATGCCTATAAATATAGAATCATTATTTACTTTTAAATGAGTAAGATATCTGTTTCGATATCTGCAAATGGTGTATCCTACCTTTAAGATGTAGTCTCTGATAAAGGTTAGTTGAGTAAACAGTTCCTGGTTTCTGTTAAACATTTAGACAATTAATCATTGCAATGTTTGGGATTGTTTACTTTACAATTTCCTTTTATTTGTCTTTTTACAAGGACATGTGCTGTCAAAAAGGGGTTAGTATGTCCATGGAGCTATAGCTCCATGGTATGTCACAAACAAATATAATTATAGGTAGAGTTATATACTTTAGTTTCAAAGCCCACAACGTAAGCTTTCATTTTGGTACATAATACAGCGGCTCCATAACCACTCCAGCTTCTGAAGATATAAAGTGTTTACATATTGATTACTTCCTTGAAGTTTAATTTAAACAACTGAGAAAACAGGCTTTGAAATAGCCGGCTCTGTTGTAGTACACAAAATGGTATTTTTTTCCACTTTATGCGTCAAAATCAACATTTCTTTGAATGAAACTGTTTACCCTCTCAACGTTGAGTGGGCCATTACATGATAATGCACTTTTGTTGTAGAGCCAGTCACATATTCCTCGAACTGACAACTTTACACAATAAAATAATATAGCCTGTTCAATGAATTGGCCAAAATTTAGCCAAGTTTGTTAACAAGAACAATTCGATCTGAATTATTCAAAATATTAGTTTGTATTCTTTGTGTACCAGTTGTTAAAGGGATCGTATACGTTTGGTAATTACTCCAACAATTAATGGCAATAAAAACTTACTTGGTAAGAAGTACAGCAGCTTTGGATAGTATAATGCATTTTTAGAAACTTTTCACTTCGAAGTACTGCGGTTATGGAAAAAGATATCACTTTTTATCCCCCAAAATTTGAATCTGAGAAGCGTTACCGCAGTGACCTTTCTCAGATTGTGTATTCCAATGCAGATTATTCTTCCTGCGTGGACATAACCGCTCCAGATTTTCGGCAATATCTCAAAATCGCTACCACCTTTTGAAATTAAATTTTTACAGGTTAGTTTTATGGTATAAATCTTTAACTATATAGGATTGAAACAAACAATGGGTTCCAATAAGCCATTTGTGCGTGACCCCGAGTTAAATTTGAATAACACCTGGTACACTGACTTGCTCACATAGCTTGGCACAGTTTAACTTTAAATTCTCCAGACCAAAGACGCTGTTGCTATAATCGCGTGATTCGGGGCAAGCCTTACGCTAGCAACCCCATATGAAGCACGATATGTGGCAGTGAAAACCCCCCTCTTTTGTGTTGACCATTGTGTTCCCGGAATTTTAGGAATTCTTTTTAGGTTTCAAGGGGGGGGGGTGGGTTAGGTTACAATAGTGTTGAGTGTGTATAAGGTATAGGGATAATAGGGGGGTACCCCTCTGCCACATATCGTGCTGGGTATAATCTACCCCCAGCTCTGGAATGGTCTGGTGTCTTTTTGCCATTCTCACCCATTTTAAACAATGTATTGGTGCTGAGCGTCTCTTACGTAACTATGCAAAAGCTTGTCCCGAATCACGTGATATAGCAACAGTGACTTTGGTCTTGAGAATTTAAAGTTAAACTGTGCCAAGCTGAGTGAACAAGTCAGTGTACCAGATATTATTTAAATTTAACTCGGGGTCACGCGCAAATGGCTTATTACCAAACGTATACGATCCCTTTAATACATAATATAGGCTTGTCTGATCTTGTAGTTTTTCAAATAAAAATGACAAATATTTATCAAGTCATCTATACTATTAATCCCCGATGACTTCCCCCCCCCCCCCCCAGGTTATAATCAAAGATGGCGTCTGTGATCTGGCCCCTACACTTGATGCTAATTACAGTGACCGTCATTGTGATGTCATCGGGTGCATCCAGTGACAACTCAACGAATGATGATAATGGGCCCAATTCGTATGATATTGCTTGCTTTGTGCCCCCGTCTGAACAGCCGTCTGAACCACTTCGTGACGTAGACAAGGTCATTAACATATTGATCAATCCAATAGTTTCTTCTTTTTTCGCCTCTTTTTGTTGTTGTTGTTAACTACACCAAGGTCATTAACATATTTATCAATCCAATAATCTCTTCTTTTTTCTCCTCTTTTTGTTGTTGTTGTTAACTACACCAAGGTCATTAACATATTGATCAATCCAATAATTTGTTTTTCTCCTCCTGTTGTTGTTGTTGTTGTTGTTAACTACACCCTGAGCAGAAGGTCCCATGCACTTAATTTGTAGGCATGTAAGAAACCACATTATTTTGTGCATAGGTGCCGTGTGCAATTTATGGCCATACACAACATGTAGGCCTATCCAACATTGAATGAAAACGGCAGGAAAAACGTATACGTAGGGGCCTATACACTATCGTGTCCGATGTTAGCAACTGGGGTTTTCCCGTTCTTTCTCGGGATTGATTGATTTCCTTTCAACCGTATGTTTGAAATAGGATAAATAAACAATCCGAAACATGAGATTTAGAAGGATTTCAAGACATAGTGGCTTTTTTAATGCAAATGAGCCTTATGCCTTTAACCAGTTCGCGCCGGGATTATTTTAACATCACCGAGCCGAGAGGCGGGATTATTTGTTAACGATCGATAGTGCCGGGAAGCACACCCACGCATTTCTGGCCTTGCTCGCTGCTGACAGACATTTCCGAACTTGAACTTGGTGTGTTTATGCGTCATCCGTTTTGAATTTGGGGAAAACTTTGCGTTTATATACGTCATCCGGCGCGAACTGGTTAAAAAGCCACAAATATGTGACCTGCTTCCACAAAACCAGACATATAAAGTGTTTTTTTTAAAGTGAGATATTGTTATTTCCATTTAGTACACATCTTCAGCTTTCATTTAATTTATATAGGTAGGTTAGTGCGTAGTGTCAAAGAGAGTAGCGATAATCTATGGAAAATTCGATGTATTTGCGGGGGGAGATAAATTACCACTTTTAGGACATAGTTTGCCTCAATAAAATGCATGATTTGTGTACTTTCTCATCAATAAAGTTGATTTTGTTTTACTGAGGGTTAAAGCATACATATTAAGGAATCAAAAAATAACAAAAAACTAAAATCGATGTCTGCCAGATTTGTCACCCCATTTCAACTTTGACGAGCTGTATCTCGAACTAGCCTGGGCGACTTGTGTCAGGTTTCGTAGGAGCGGGTCACATAAGCTTTTGCTAGGCCAACTTTCTGACCAACCAACAAACACTAATTTTACCACATTGAAATTTCTTTTGTACATTTTAGCTTGCCAAAGTAGAGATACATATATCTACTGTGTCCCGTTTGGACATGAAGTATATCAGCTACCCCAACGGATCGTGTGAGTGGCTTACTTAGTTTATTTTCCCCGCGATATTTAAATTGGTAAAATTAGCGAGCAAATTGTTAGCGTAACACTCCTAAAATTGCGGGTTTACAAATTCAGTGGTGAAATTATAATACAATCATTTTCGGTGTAACCACAAACTTGTCAATAACCACGTTTATAAGGGGTCATTTCACCACGACATTTTTATTAATTAAAGGTAGGATACACCATTTGCAGATATCGAAAAAATTTACTACCAAATTATTAAGAATTATCTTACTCATCTGAAAGTAAATAATGATTCTAGGCATCCAGCAAAATGATTGCGCTATTGCGCTATTCTGAAAAATATAATTCTATTAAGACAAATTAGCGATCACCGGACGGCGATCGCGAAAAAAACACAAATAACATAAGAATAACTGCTCGACGCCGGTTGAAAACAAACGCTGTTTTTGTGCTTTTCTCGGCATCCATGATTTTAAAACTTCGGACAGGTCAGTTAAACGATATTTACTATAAAATACAACCCCCCAAATCCACCCATTCATTATAATTCAAGCAATTACCAATGGTGTATCCTACCTTTAATAAGGCATTCTGATTGGTTCAAGTTTGTTATTTCATATCACGCCATGGCGTACTGATATGCAATTCGGCGTGACTTCATCAACTTTATAATGTATAAGTATGACATGTAAACATTACTTAGTTACAACATGTATTTATGAAAAAGAAACGTTATTTATCTTTTTACAATCAAATTAAAGGTAGACCTATATTATGCGCGGATGTATACGGCATGGCATGTTGTTGGACCACGTCGCACGTCCCTGGTACCTGGCTAAAAATGACCACGTAATACCCATGATAATACTCAGTTCACAAAACTGATCGTTAAAGATCATACACTTGCCATGTACATGTATAGGCCTATGCACACTCATTTTGTTAAGCAATTAGTATTTCCAATTATGAATGTGCATCTTTTTTGCCAGGGCATTCGAAGGAATTCCAATCATTGTTATTCTTTAGGCTAACCCTCCTATATACAGTGCAGTTACCATAGAGCTGTCAGACCGTTCAAAACCTTTCAAGTTTTCTGGACTGAAGGGTTTTGAAAGGTAAGAAAGCTGTCTGACGAAAGGAACCTATGAAAGGTTTTGAAAGGTAAAACAACTCTTTAAACAAACTGGTGTTAAAAAAAAAAAAACTTTCAAAAGGTTTTGAAAGGTGTAGTAGTGCAGTAGCAAAAAATTCTGGAGCGTTTTGAAAGGTTCATACTTATTGATAGCCATTTTGCCCATTAAGCAGATTTTGAAAGGTTTTGAAAGGTAAAACCATAAGAGGGTTAGAGTTTGAATTAGTCCAGTCTTGTGTTCTAAGTAAATTTAATAGCGAATATAATTTGAAACAAAATTAGTGACGAATACTGAAACAGTAAAAGTGACACATATCGAATGGATGCAGAAACAAAAGTTGAAGTTTTCTCATTCCTTAACAAACGTTCTTCAACTTTCGAAATGTATAGACGATGTGCCCTCTGTTTATTATGTATTCAAATGTGCCCGGCAGTACGTATGCGCACGCATCATGTTTTACATAAATTTGGTTAAGAAATGACATCAGAGGTCACATAATTCAAAGGCGATCTGACCTGCGACGTCGCTCTTTAAGCAAATTTTATGTAAAACACGATGTGTGCGCATACTGCCGGGCACATTTTGAATAGGCCTACAGGGGCCAATTTCATAGAGCTGTTAAACATAGAAATTTGCTTAGCATGACAATTCTTCATTGTCAAAAACAGGGTTACAAACCAAATTTTAAGGTAACATATATTGTTTCTGACTTATAATCAGTTGGCTTTTGCTTAGCATGAAATGCGCATGAAGTTTTGGCTGGCAACCCGTTATTTTTGAGCAATACTTCTTGGTGCTAAGCAAATTTGTGTGCTTGACAGCTCTATGAAATTGGCCCCAGATGGGAACACGTGACGTCAAAGGGCACATTGTCTATAGGACTTTTTTACGTTATCCCTGCCTTTTCCATTATATGTAAATGTATATATTTTCCTTTTTATTCTGTAGTAAAGTCTGTATCATTATTGTGGAAATTGCGAATAAATCAAGTTAAATCAAAATAGCGTTCTTTGTGATAAGGCCAAATAAAAAAAAAATGTTTAGCGTCATGCCTTTTTTTTTAAAAGGAAAGAGGAGGCCCTTTTTTTTTTTTTTTTTAAATGGCCGGCCGACACATCTTATTTCGAGTCATGAAGTGAACGTGTCACACCCTATCTTCCAATTAAAAATTAAAACATGGTTCACCCACGATTAAAAATCAAAATTCATGTGTGTCGATCATGTATATGCACCGTACACGACTACACATCACACCATAGCCTTTCTATTAGAAAAAATATTTCCAGAGCATGTACACAGTGATGCTAAAGTCTAAAAGACGATCTTAAAATTTTATTATCTTAAAAAAAATAAAAAATTTGTTACCCAAAATGGTAATTTTTTATATTTTTTTCAAAAAGAAAAAGAAAAGAAAAAAGGAGGCGGCCCCGCAAAAGGAAGCGGGCGGTGACGCTAAACATGTTTTTTTAAAATTATTTGGCCTAAACATTTGACATTAATTCTGATGTGCAGAAATATAACTTTTTTCTTTTCTGTTTTCTTTGGCTTTCCAATATAGGTGGACTCGACATATACGTATGTATGCTTAATTATTTTTTTTACCTGGAGTTCAAGGATTTAGTTGAAGAGGCAGCAAGTACATTTTTCAGTCACTGCAATTTCTCCGAAGGAATTGAGGCGATACAGCATTGGGAATTAAAGATTTTGTCATTGGGCCCCCAAGGTACGTAATATGAGACCCACAATGTGGATTTTGAAGAAAAAACATTTTTGAGATTATCGCATCCAGCAAAATGACTGTGCTAGATAATAATTTTTTGTTCCGAAAAATACAACTCCCCCCTCCCAATCCACTCATTTCTGATAATTCAAGCCATTATCAATGGTGAATTTTACCTTTAAAGCTAAACAACTCACTACACTTGCTGTATGCCTATTGACTCACCATTGTGGTTTTTAAAGAATAAAAAAGAAAAATAGAATTTTATAACAAAATATATCGGTGGACAGCGATCGCGAAAAAACAAGAAAACTGCTTATGCCCAACGCCGGTTGAAAACGAACACCTTTTTTTTGCTTTTTTCTTAGCATCCACGATAGTGCCTTTATCCTTCTTAAATTCACGACTTTCCCAAAAAGTCGCGAATATTGACGTCAAATTTGACGTCAATATTCGTGACTTTGAGGAAAGTCGTGAAATTTGTCGTGAATATTGACGTCAATATTCAAGATCTGCGTAGTCTCTTCAGGGCCACCATACTAGGGGGCTTGCGCCATATTGCGTAACGAAGGTTTCTTAAAATCGACTGCTTCCATTATTATAATGATTAATGCACACCCGTACTATATTTTTTTTTGCTTTTTAGTACAAACAAAAAATACAATCATTGAATAATTTGTCACATGTTCTGTCCATATAGGAGAAGACAGTAAGCTGGTTCCAGATGAAGAATTTACGCGAGTTCCCTCGGGATGGATTGATGAAGGAATCGTCTTTGTTATTTTCATCGACTACCTTGCTGCGGGCAAAAATGTTCTGCAATGCAGCTTTGAATTTCTCCATCAGATGGACAATTCTCAGTATAACCTCAATATGACTCTACAAATTAATGGTACGTTTAACAAATTAACAGACATCAGTTTTTTATCTTCAATAAATTTGTAATCTCCCAAATCAAAGCGTCACAAGTTTTCTTCTTATCCGCTTCTTTTCTCATCATGAATGCCTGGGAAAAAAACCAAAAAAAACCCCGGCGTTTGTTTTCAACCGGCGGCGGGCAGTTGTTCTTGTTGTTCTTGTTTTTATCCACAATCGCCATTCGGCGATCGTGACCTTTTTAAAAATTAAATTCAATTGTTTAAAACAATTACAAGATATCTAGCGCAACCATTTCATTGGATGCCTACAATATTATTTATTTTTAAATAAGTAATATACTTAACAATTTATTAGTAACATGCTTCGAAATCTGCTAATGGTGTATCCAGGCTACCTTTAAAGTGTTTAAATATTTGTGACTCAAATTGACTCGACTCGAATCGACTTTACACACTGTGACTCGCTTGACTTAACTCGACCTTCTTGACCTAATGACTCGATCACTTTTTTTAAATGACTTGACTCACTTCTTTAAAATGACTCGACTCACTTCTTTAAAATGACTCGACTCACTTCTTTCGACTCGACTCGACTCACAAACATCAGTGACTCGTTACAACTCTTAATTGACTCAAAAAAGATGTACGTTGAAATTTCACTACTTTTCCTGTACTTCATAGCTATTGGACTGTACTCGATTAGTCCGAGTTAATACTAGACTAGTTATCGCTTTTTGTGTCCAAGATCAACTTTCTGGGCTTCGGTGATATTCGCGAACAATTTCTGATCTGCAAATACAGGAAATTCGACGACGATATTCAAAGTAGTGTGCACTGTCTGTTGCTCGTTATCTTCAAAAGTGAACCAAAAATATGTTTATGGATACAGTGGCCCGGACGGGACATAATAATCAGTGGTGATTATTTTTGCAATGTCGTGAATATTTACGACTGGTCGTAAATATAATTTGTGGCATCGTAAATTTGTCACGACTAGTGAATATTTTTACCACGTCGTGAAAAATGATGACGCAAACAAAAATATTTACAACCATTCGTGAATAAATTCACAACGTCGCAAAATAAATATTCCCCACTTATTATGTCCCGTCTGGGCCACCGTCCGTATCTGTTAAATTTTGAAGATGCCGAGCAACACAACAGTGCACACTACATGTACTTTGAATATCGTCGTCGAATTTCCTGGATTTGCAGGTCAGAAATTGTTCGCGAATATCACCGAAGCGCAGAAAGTTGATCTTGGACACATATTGAAGGCGATTTAGGGGATTCTGAGGTATTTTATTAAGTATTTTTGTGGATTTTGGCGACATTTTGAACCACTTCCTCGGACTCCAGTACTGCGCCAGATGATGTCCAAATGTTAAAAAAGCGATAACTAGAGTCCAGAAATTCGGACTAGTAGTAATACTCGATATACTCTTCATTAATTTATTAGGTTGTCCATTGGGCAAATATGGAGGCAGTTGTGAACAAGATTGCGTCTGTGCACAGGGCGTGGAATGTCACAGTTTTACTGGTGTGTGCATGTGTCCCCTGGGTCTGCAAGGAAGGCAGTGCAACCAAAGTAAGGCTGCCAAAAAGTTACATATTCACCTTAAAGTTTTGGTCCTGAACTTGTTAAGGTAGATTAACCCTAACTCCCTACACAACAAAGGAAGTTGGAGGATTTTGGAGGAATTGTATTGTTCAATAACAATGGTGAGGGAGTTAGGGTTAAAGAAAGTGAGAAATATGGTACATGTGTGTATAATGTATAATCTTGTTGCTGTTTTTGACATTTTGATTAAATCTTTTACACGTTGGGCCAAATAAAAAAAAAAACATGTTTAGCGTCACTGCCCGCTTCTTTTTAAGGGCCCGCCTCCTTTTTTTTTTTTTAATGATAAATTTGACCATTTTGGTAGAAAAAAAAAGTTTTAATTTTTTTTAAAGATAATAACATTTTAAGATCTTTTTTTAGACTTTAGCATCCCTGTGTACATGCTCTGGAAATATATTTGTTCTAATAGGAAGGCTAGGGTGTGACGTGTAGTCGTGTACGGTGCATACATGATCGACCCACATGAATTTTGATTTTTAATCGTGGGTGAACCATGTTTTAATTTTAAATGGGAAGATAGGGTGTGACATGTTCACTACATGACTCGAATTAAGATGTGCCAAGTGGCCATTCTGAAGAAGACAAAAAAGGAAAAAAAGGGCCTCCTTCTTCCTTTTTAATAAAAGACATGACGCTAAACATGTTTTTTTTTATTTGGCCTTAACTGCGGGGCATAATTTAACAGGGCGCCCCCATTTGCCAAGCGTACGCATGCACATACTAGTAATTTGAACATAAACATGTATGTCCTCACTGCCACTGCCAGCAGCGTATTTGTTGCGTTTATATCAGTGATGCAGTGTATTCAATTTACAATACAAAAACCTTTCATTTTCTACGAGTATACTCGTAGTGGCAGAATCTGGTACACCTGTTACTATAAGACTATACTCGTAGTCGGCAGTCAACGTGTTAACCAGTTCGCGCCGGATGACGTATATAAACGCAAACATTTCCCCAAATTCAAAACGGATGACGCATAAACACGCCAAGTTCAAGTTCGGAAATGTATGTCGGCAGCGCGCAAGGCCGGAAATGCGTGGGTGTGCTTCCCGGCACTATCAGCCTGTACACGCTTCGGATCGAGTTTCGTTAAAAATAATCCCGCCCGTCGGCTCGGCGATGTTAAAATAATCCCGGCGCGAACTGGTTAAAGGAATGTACAATGTAATAGTACCTTTTGCAGCAATCCAAAAAGTAACAAAATAAATTACTGTTGAAAAGCTAATTACTTGTTGTAAAATGATTCTAAACTTCCTGTGAAATCATTCTGTCTGGCATGCTGTCATTTTGAAGAAAATAAAACAATACATGTATTATACATGTCATTTCCAAATATGCTTCTCACTGCTAGAGTTTGCACTTTTGAAAATTTTCGCAAAAAGTGCCACAAATATAAGCCAATTCGGTATTCCAACTGCGCATGTGCACAACAAGATTTAACAATTTTTCTTGCGGGATAAACACGGCAGACAAATGCACACAAGGCTATGGGGGACGTGGTAACCGAATCTGAATTCTCTGTATTTTCTTGTGAAATCGAAAAGACGATGGGCACTTTGTTCGAACAAAAGTTTGGACACACAAAACACCTGAAAACACCAAAACGTAAAAATAAAATGTTACTTAGTAACTTTAGAACACGACGATCTCTTTAAATTTGCTGGAACCCGCTATGCTTTTGCACGCAATCGATGAAATGTTTATCCCGAAAGAAAAATCGTAAAATCTTCATTTGCGTATGTGCAGTGTGATACCGAACTGGCTTATTCGAACGACGCGCAGGCGCTATTGTTCTGTTCAGTGTGTGACTGACAGATATAGAGCTGTGATCCGCTTGCTGAGAACGCTTCTAGATGCAGATTGTGGTCGCAATTCAAATTGTGACGCGGCATATTTTGAATTGAAATCAATATCTTACAATATTGTTTTCTCAGAATATGCAGCATTCACAGAGATAACAACTTCTTCAGGTTGTTTGTCAGGCACCTTTCTTTCTCAAGCACCTTCCTTTATACCTTGAGCACTTTTGCTGCTTCAAACTATAAAAATGCACAACCGACAAATGATATATTTTGTAGAGTGCCGTGGCCTCGTAGTCTGGAGCATTGAATTCGCTGTCTGTGGGTAAAACTGCAGGTTGTGGGTTTGAGTCCGGTTTGGGACTAAGTCACTATGGTGCGTGTGTCCTTGGGCAAGGCACTTTGTCGCTCATTGCTTCTCTCCAACCAGGAGTTAAATTTGTACTTGTGAGGGCTGAGATGGTTGTTTTTAGCTGCTTTGCGCTGAAGACGGCAGCATTGAGCTGTATACTAGCTCCTCAGGGAGCTGAGATGGTATTTGGAATGTTTCGTGGGCCCAATGACCGGGGTAATAATGATACAGCGTATGAGGACTTTAACGGTGATATGCGATATATAAGAAAGGTTTATTGTTGTTATTATTATTATATTGTCTCTTTAATATCTTCGTTGGTTCCTTCTTTTCCTTCTTAAACATAAAGGTGATCCATCACTCACCGTCTTGGAGCAGCAGATATATGTTCCTTACGGAAAGACGTTTAATCTGTCATGCACAGCATACGGCATGCTGTCTGCATCGGCGCATCCTTGGACTAAAGATGGGCAGACCACGCCCCTGCCGACCATCGTTGATGAAGAGAAGACGTCTTATTCTCCAAGGTTGCATGGCATTTGTTTAAAGTGTATAGTAAGGGTATAGACGATGTGCCCTCTGACGTCACGTGTTTACATCTGTATATTCAAATGTGCCCGGCAATACGCGCGCACATCGTGTTTTGCATACAATTTGGTTGAGGAGTGACGCCACAGGTCAGACCATATTATGTGACCTCTGATGCCGCCTCTTAAAGGTAGGATACACCATTTGCAGATATCGAAAATATTTACTACCGAATTATTAAGAAATATCTTACTCAATTGAAAGTAAATAATGATTCTAGTCATTCAGCAAAAGGATTGCGCTAGATATCCTGTAATTATTTTTAAAAAATGAATTTTATAAAGACAAATTTGGGATCGCCGTCCGGCGAAAAAACAAAGATAACATAAGAATAACGGCTCGACCCTGGTTGAAAACAAACGCTGTTTTTCGTGCTTTTCTCGGCATCCAAGGTTGTAAAACTTCGGAAAAGTCAGTCAAACGATATTTACTATGAAATACAACCTCCCAAATCTAGCCATTCATGATAATTTAAGCAATTACCAATGGTGTATATGCCTACTACCTTTAACCAAATTTATTTAAAACACGATGCGTCCGCATATTCACAGGCACATTTGAATATAGATGTAAACAAAGGGCACATGGTCTATATGCAATAATTGCAACAAAATCATTCTCTTTAAAGTTTAGTCATTGTAACTCTTCTTTCTTCTTTGACGTCAACAGGCCCATTGTGATAACCAGTACTGTCCATGCACAGAATACATCCGCCAACGGCCGTTACTTGTGTGAGGTTGTTGACAGGAACGGCATTGTGTACAGACGGCGCGTCAATGTCACCGTCATAGGTAAATGCCGGGCACATTGCTGGGGTCATGCATGGTACCCTGTCTTTTTAATATGCTATGTTATTATTACCCATTGACACCAGACGTGTATAGCTCATGACTAGACTGCAGGGGCCAATTTCATAGAGCTGCTAAGCACAAAAATATGCTTAGCTGGAAAATTTGTTCTTGGCAAAAACAAGGTTACAGACCAATGTTTGTTTTGATCTTTATTGTTTTTGATTGATAATGAGCTAGTTTTTCGCTTAGCATTAAAAACACGTCAAATTTTGGCCGGTAACCTTTTTTTTTAATGAGCAAGACTTTTCTGTGCTCAGCAAATTTTGTGCTTAGCAAATAGCAGCTCTATGAAATTGGCCCCTGATCTCAGTATCCCGTAAAACGCGCTAACAACACATACGCAATTTTTTTTTTTAAATGCGGCGCTAATTAGATACAGATTAAAGCTTGTTGATGCAAACGTTCTATGCGTACATATATTCGCCTGCGCGCATTATCAAGATTTGACGCATGCTTTACTCACGTACATGCAAGTTTGTCCTACCGTCGTCCCTTCTTTTGTTTATACTCTAACGTTTTCGGATGACCTCCATAGGATTTGTACACGATTTGGAATCGTGGACGTTTTGTCAATCTTGGACGTACCCAATTCTTTTGTCTGACGACCACGATTGGCGGTGAATACATACGCACTCGTACTGCTGTAATTGTTACAATTTACTGTACGTCTTGGATCTGTCAGTATGTACACTTCAAAACATTTTTGCATTCCCACGGTCGACATGACGCCACCGGGCCTTGTTTCTTGTCTCTGATTGGTCAGTGGTGGCTGTTAGTTTAAGTTAGCGCACCCTCTGAACTCAAAGGGGAATGAATAGTGTTGTGGTCAATGTTAAAAAACAATTAACAAATTAATTATTGTCTAACACTACATCAAAATATTTCCAAATTTCATTGTTGTATATAGTAGTAACAAAATCTCCCACGTTACACCGGGAAAAAAAGTATTCATTTTTTTATTGCTGTGAAAAAATGAAGAAAACACATAATTCCCTGTACAAATTGAATGGAGGGCTTCCCCTTTGCCCGGCGGCGTGTGCAATAGGTGGATCAGCCAATTGAACCCGACAAAGGTGGACCCGACAATTGAAAGTTATCATAACGTTCAAATGTTTTTGGTTTTTTTACATGCATTGCGGTTTTGTAGATATTCCTGAACCATTCCTACGCGTCCCCCAGGACCACACCACCTTAGTTGGAAGCAATATTACGTTCACCTGCCAGATCAAGACAGAGGCCGGGGCAGTGCACTGGTTCAAAGGTCAAAACCAACCCCCGAGCCAGGCAGATGAGATCGTGGACCGGGCCGGCCGATACGAGATCCTGCACCCTTCGATGGGCGTGTCCCAGCTTCGTATCTACGGGGTGGGGTTCCAAGACGATGACGTGTACAGATGCTACCCATACCATATTTACCAGGCGCCGGAGTTAAGCCACTACCGTGAAGCCGTGCTCAGAGTTCAGTGTAAGTGTGACATTAAAATGTAACTCCCCGGGTGAAATTTTGTACGTGATGAAACTTTTATTCGGAAGGCACTTAATTGTGGAGGATCTATGATCTCAAAAAAAAGGACAATGTTATCATTAGGAAAATTAGGCACTATATGATGCAAAGAAAATTATTTAAAATATTGCAAATCATTCATAATACGAACAATTAAAGGGATCCTATACGTTTGGTAATTGGAACCCACTGTTTGTTTCAATCCTATATAGTTATAGATAATATACCTTAAAACTAACCTGTAAAAATTTCATTTCAAAAGGTGGTAGCGATTTTGAGATATTGCCAAAAATTTGGAGCGGTTATGTCCACGCAGGAAGAATAATCTGCATTGGAATACACAATCTGAGAATTGCACTGTAGTAACGCTTCTCTTTTTCCATAACTGCAGTACTTCAAAGTGAAAAGTTTCTAAAAATGCATTATACTATCCAAATTAAGCTGCTGTACTTCTTACCAAGTAAGTTTTTATTGCCATTAATTTTTTGAGTAATTACCAAACGTATACGATCCCTTTAAGCAGCACAAATTCTGCTCATCAATGCATCGCTAAAAAGGTCAACATCCATTTTTAGACAACAGTTTTCATTTTGCAAGAGTATTCTAGTTTAAAACACAGTTGCAGATCTAGATTGTGGGGTTAGGGGGTTGCAACCCCCTCCTTCTCCCCTTCCTCTCTTCCAACCTCCCCATCTCCACCGAACCCCCAGGATATGCCTTCGACTAGACCCTAGATTTTGTCTGTCGTTCTACGCCCCAACGACTTCTCAGCCTAGTGCACATTAAAGAACTAAATTGGGACCACAAAAGTGGCCCAAAACTTGACAAAATATCTTGGAAAGTGCATACTGGCTTCTATACATGTTATTGTTAAAGATGAGTTATCTGGGCTTCAATGGTACTCACGGTTATTTGGGGTTGCAAATCCGAGCAATTTCTATCAGCTTTTCAAAGTATACACCATTTGCAGATATCTAAAATATTTACTACCGAATTATTAAGAAATATCTTACTCATTTGAAAGTAAATAATGATTCTAGGCATCCAGCAAAATGATTGCGCAAGATATCCTGTAATTATTCCGGCGATCGCGAAAAAACAAAGATAACATAAGAATAACCGCCCAATGCCGGTTGAAAACAAACGCTGTTTTTCATGTTTTTCTTGGCATTCATGATTGTAAAATACAACCCCCCAAATCTACCCATTAATGATAATTCAAGCAATTACCAATGGTGTATCCTACCTTTAAGCAAGGCAATTAAACCACTATTGCTTCATCCTTCGGATGGGACGTGTGTATATATCTTTCTCATTATAACATTATAAAATTGTATAATGCACGTAAAAGAACCCAGAACACTTATCGCTAAGAGAAGGGGTTTGCCCCGGTGTTCCTAGCTGACACAGCCTCTGTCTACGGGGTTCTTCTGGCTTACGAGCTACAGTGCCTTGAGCGCTATAATAATCGATTAATCGGAAATTCAATATCGAGTATACTCGATATATCGATTATTTCCCGTGTGCAAGATGAAGCCTAAAAACAGCGCTCAATATACTAAAGACTGACAGTTTAATAGGGTTGCATATACCGATTTTCGGCTTGATATCCTCCGTGCATGTTGTCGGTCCGAACAATATCAAATTGCGCCAGCCCGCGTGTTTATAGTTTTACAAGAAGATAAGAAATGATTACCGTCGCCGCTTCCGCTTGCTAGGCGAATAGTAGGGTGCAGAGAATGCTCCCCGCAATTCCCGACTCGTGATTGGCTACCCCAAAATGACATCAGATCAATGGAGGGTTACATCCTAAACAACCGATAGCCTGGGGCGGCATGGCCGTTTTTTGTTGTTGAGATTTTACTGTGCAAGCGGTCGTGAACTATATAGCGGCGGGCCGCGGGTGAAACACAAAGAACAACTTCACAACCGCAGTTGGTCGTCGAACGTATTTTATTTAATAGGCCTACTCTGACACTGATATTATCTGACACTCTTTCGGTGTTTTCGATATCATTTAGGAACATCGAAATTTAGATACATCAACATTTTTGATACATCGAAATGTTGATATTTTGATATGAATAAAAAAGTGACATCGGCGATATCGATGTCAAAATAGTATCGAATATTTGAGTAATATCGATATATCGACGGACGTTAGCATATATATAGGCATGATTTCATGTCTATACCTTTGTTTGTCCTATCAGCGGATCCCTACCCTGAGTGTTCCTTCCACGACATGATCAGCATCACCTCGGGCCAGATGCTGACCCTCCGATGCCTCGTGACCCAAGCCAAGCCAGCGCCTAGGCTGAGCTGGCGTGTCCAGGAGCGCGGCCTGCTGCCCCGAACCTACATGAGGCTGTCACAGGACGGCTACTCCTGGAACGTCAACACGTCGGTGCAGTTTGTGTCTACCCCGAGGGACGACGGGAAGACCGTGACGTTCTCCCTGGTTAGCCCGGCGTGGAATGGATCGAGAGGAGCCACGGCAATGCTCAATGTTTCCTGTAAGTACCTCCTGTTTAACCCTAACCCCCTCACTGCTTTTTCTAGAAAGTATCCTGAATCTGCTACAATCCACCAAGTTTGGTTTGCAAAAACTGCTGGTGTCCTGAGTCCACCAGACTCCACCAGTATGCATACTGGAGATATCCTGAGTCCATCAATAATCCACCAGCAAAAGTTGATGGATTCAGGATACCATGTGTTTCTCCATAGAGTCCATCACAGTCCATCACCTAAATTTCTGTATCCTGAATCCATCAAACTCCTGCAGTAACGCTAGGTTTAAAATCCTCAATCCATCACACTCCTCCAGTTTGTTCAATATGGAGGTATCCTGAATCCGCTAAAATCCTCTAAAACAGGAGATAGATTTTGATGGACTCAGGGTGGTTAGAGTTAATACCACGAAAATGAGCGTAAAGTAGCAAAATTTGAAAATGTCGAAAATACAAATTAAAGCTTTAACCAGTTCGCGCCGGAGGACGTATATATACACGCAAAGTTTTCCCCAGATTCAAAATGGATGACGCATAAACACGTCACAAGCAAGGCCGGATATGTCTGTCATCAGCGAGCAAGGCCGGAAATGCGTGAGTGTGCTTCCCGGTACCATTGGCTTGAACCCGTCTCGTATCGAGTTTTGTTAAAAATAATCTCGGCGCGAACTGGGGTATCTATCATTCATAGCCCCCGGATTAACCTTTCAGTGGAGTGTCGTGGCCGGGCGGTTAAGAACCCGGTTTTCTGTTCCGCAGAGCGTGAGTCCCAAACTATCAAACTATCGTTTATTTTTGTATTTTCTGAGAAGAATAGAAAATCTGTAAGCTAGTAATTATGGCATCAGGTTCTTATCCATATGAATTTAAGCCCACTTTCACATGTACAGTACACATTGTGTATACACTATGCCGTACACAAAAGGGTTCACTTGCATTCCTTGCGCGTGCAGGGCCGCTATCGATCAGGCTTCGCGTTCTGATGGTGCAGACACAACGTCACAATATATCTCGGATGTACCGATAAACCAGAACAAAATGGCGGCTCGCATGACAGTAAGCGCAGTGCGAGAAAATCTCTGTTTTATATGATTACCGAAACCGATAAAAATAAAATGAAAATCAAGTCACAATGGCAATTGACACTCTTTAACATTATGCAATTATAAACTATGGGTGGAGTTTCCCTTTAAAGAGATGACTGCACGTAGTTGACGTTGGGCTGTATATCTCGTACACCTTTAGATTTTTTTCTTAAAAACAGATGTGCCTATAGTGACTGTCAGTCCCGACCCGGTCACTATCAACAAGGGTCAAGACGCTACAATCACCTGCTCAGCCCGAGCCAACCCAGACCCCAATGAGTACACCTGGACCATCAGATCTCCAAGCAAAGCGGCGAGTAATGTCTCCAGTGGCCCGACGTACACGTTCAAGAACATCGACACGGAATACGACAATTCCAATTTGACGTGTTCGGTGGGGAATGCAGTCGGCAGAACGGAAAAGACCGTACAGGTCAAAGTAACAGGTGGGAATAGTTTTGTATGCCGAGTAAATATTGTGCAAACTCGACCCCGAAACTGACGTTGGGTCAGGTCGGGTCAGTTTGTCTATCATTTCAGTCAGTCTGTTGGACTTGGTTTTCAACTAGGGGCCATTTTAGCAGCCAACTAGGCTTAGCATATAGAATGCTCCTTTGGAAAGCAGTTTGTTAACTGAAAAGGACTACCCTCTTTAAAGGTAGGATACACCATTTGCAGATATCAAAAATATTTACTGCCGAATTATTAAGAAATATCTTACTCATTTGAAAGTAAATAATGATTCTAGGCATCCAGCAAAATGATTGTGCTAGATATCTTTTATTTATTTTGAATAGAATTATATAAAGAAATATTCGCGATCGCCATCTTGCGAATATAAACTTCTATTTATTCAAAATAATTAAAGGATATCTAGCGCAAACGGTATTTACTATAAAATACAACCCCTCAAAACCACCCATTCATGATAATTCAAGCAATTAACAATTTAAAATTACAATAAATTTAATAAATTTAATAAATTTCTTCAAAATTTCTACTTTAATTGTCCTGAATTGTTTGTTATACTTTGATTCTCCACTCTTTTACTTTTCCAACCTGGCTCTGCTTAAAAACCTGTCACTGAGAATTGCCAATAATTTGAAGAAAACAATTACCTGGAATTGCATTGGAACCAGGATTGCTGCTCTGAGATTTACACCAAAACAACAGATAAACAATAAGTTTTACTTATGTTGTTCTTGTTTTTTTGCGATCGCCATCCGGCGATCGTGAAATAAAAAATAAAAAAAATAATTTACAAATTACAAAATACCATATATATTTACTTTCAAATAATTAAGATAATTCTTAATAATTCTTTAGTCAGATTTTTTGATATCTGTAAATGGTGTATCCTACCTTTAAAGGGATCGTACACGTTTGGTAATTGGAGCGATTTTGAGATATTGCCCAAAATCTGGAGCGGTTATACAAGTATCCACGCAGGAAGAATAATCTGCATTGGAATACACAGTCTGAGAAACGTCACTGCAGTAACGCTTCTCGGATTCAAATTTTTGGGGCTAAAAGGTGATTCCATAACCGCAGTACTTCGAAGTGAAAAGTTTCTAAAAATGCATTATACTATCCAAAGCTGCTGTACTTCTTACCAAGTAAGTTTTTATTGCCATTAATTTTTGGAGTAATTACCAAACGTATACAACCCCTTTAACCAGTTCGCGCCGGATGACGTATATAAACGCAAAGTTTTCCCCAAATTCAAAACGGATGACGCATAATCACGCCAAGTTCAAGTTCGGAAATGTCTGTCAGCAGCGAGCAAGGCCGGAAATGCGTGGGTGTGGTTCCCGGCACTTTCGGCCTGAACACGCTTCGGATCGAGTTTCGTTAAAAATAATCCTGCCCCTCGGCTCGGTGATGTTAAAATAATCCCGGCGCGAACTGGTTAAGTAAGGTATTTCATAAATAATTTAGTAGTTTTGTTTTTTGATGCATTTTTTTTCCCGAAATATTTTGTTATATTTATTATTATTTTGTTTGTCAACAGATAACAACATCTCTACTGGAGCCAAGATAGGTTTTTCTATATCGGGAGGTCTGTGCATTCTCATATTGCTGCTAGCAAGCGTCTTTGCGCATCGTTACCGCAAGGAAATCAAACTCTGGTGGGCACGGAAAGCTGGCAAAAACCAAGGTAAGATAAAATCACAATTCTTTTGTTAATTGTTGCCAATTTAAATCCACAAGAGTATTCATAACCTCATTTCCAAGTTCTAAGATGTTTCCTGATTACACATTAATAAGAGAATAAATGTGACCGGCTCTACAAAAAGGTGTATTAAGTCGCGCTGTGCACTATCATGTAATGGCCCGCTCAACGTTGAGAGGGTAAACAATTCATTAAAATGTGATTTTTATTTTTTGTCATAAATGACATCTTTAATACCTACACTTTTAGGTTTTTTTTAAAGAAATGTTGATTTTGATAAATAAAGTTCTAAAAACTACCATTTTGTGTGTAGTACAACAGAGCCGGCTATTTCAAAGCCTGTTTTCTCAGTTGTATAATTTGAGCTCCAAGGAAGTAATCAATTTGTAAACATGTCATATCTCAAAAATGAGAGGGGCTATGGAGCTCTTTTATATACTAAATGAAAGCTTACGTTGTGGGCATTTAAACCATGTATATAACTTATTTTTTACTATTTTGCGACATAATGCACCTTTTTGTAGAGCCGGTCACAAATGCGACCTGTTTCAACGAAACCCGGACAAAGTCGCACAATTGGTTTTTTATTACAAAGTACTCGTGAAGTCATTTTTGGGTGGATTTTAGTATTTTAAGGTTTTGGGTTTTTCTAAATCACTAACTATTAATCTACAATCTCCCCGAATTTGAACATAATCCGTCAACCAGAAGCTTGTTTTCTGTCGCATTTTGTGAAACAATTGTGTACAGAAATAATAAGCTCTTCTGAACTTCAAAGCTGTTTATCTCAATTAGGTTGTCAGGGTTTTATCACTAAATCCATCCCCCAGGGAAGATAGGGTGGGGGTACAGATGATACATTTTTTTAAAGCTGAGAACCTAGATAATTTGAAAAAAAGCTAAATCTAAAAAACAAAAATTGTCAACTTTGTCCGTGTTTCGTTGGAGCAGGTCGCAAATAGACTTTATAGAATCCAAATTTCATGTGACACCAGAAATAGCATTGAAATGCCGGTTGGTGTTTTTAAAGTCGTTTAAATCCGCCCATGTGTCGGGCTCTCAACCAATAGGAAATCTTCATTTACCGTGTTCCAATTCTAGAAGACAAAGAGTTTGACGTCTTCATCTCCTACAAGAGCAGCAGCCCCGATGAGGAGTTTGTGATGCGAGACCTCATCCCTCGTCTTGAGAAGGATGGATATCGCGTCTGCGTTCACTACAGGTACTTTCTGCCGGGAAGAAGTAAGTGTTTGCCCGCATGTACGTGTATGTGCTAACTATTGCTAGTAACGCGAGTACTCTAGTACTCAGGAGTATTTTGTGCACACTCCTAACAAATAAATATCAGATAAAAATGGGCGAAAAACAATGCATAAAAAGGGTATCTCTTGGCTAAATAACATCTTGAGCCAAGCAGCGCTTTCACGCGCTTTCTACTTATCGCGCTCAAACCCCTGCGGACATTCGGCCAGATCCGTGGTTATTAGCACAAAAAATCATGCGCCCAATCAGAGCCTCTGTTACAAACAGACCAAGGCCATTTGCCAAACCCTGGCTTTGGATCCGTCTCCGGCTACAGCCTATTGCTAAACTGTATGAATGAAGCCTGAGACGAAGACAAAGCTGGGGTTCGAAAAACAGCCAAAGCCAAAGGCATGCGAACCAACGCGCATTTCTATTGGTCCATTCGCTTGGACATCTGAGGTGTTATAATGTTCATCCTCCCACGTCAAAATTTAAATTAATTGGAACAATTGCAGAAATTAACGTACAGAACGTGAAATAAAGCCTTGCTATTATATATTATACAGAATAAGGAACATAAAAGACTAAAAAGCTACGTAAACGCCAATAAAATTAAATATAGTTGTAGAAATTGTCCTTTTACCAGGGGTGGACGTTCATATCATGTATTGGCCAACTTGTTTAACCCTAACTCCCTACCCATTTTTACTTACACATAACCTGAATCCTGCAAAATCCTCCAATTCCTAAATTGTTAAAACTCCAAGTAACCTGAATCCTGCAAAATCCTCCAATATTGGTCACTGATGACCATACAGCCTGTATCCTGCAAAATCCTGCAGTCTTGCCCTGGCTGCAGTCAGTAAAAACCCAAGTAACCTCAATCCTGCAAAATCCTGCGATGCATCAAACTCCAAGTGACCTCAATCCTGCAAAATCCTTGTGTGTCACATTCAGCCTGATAACCTGAATCCTCCATATTCCTGCAGGGGTAAAACCCCAAGTAACCTCAATCCTGCAAAATCCTGCAATGCATCAAACTCCAAGTGACCTCAATCCTGCAAAATCCTGCATTTTGCAATGAGGAATTTGGAGGATTTGGGAGGGTTAGGGTTAATGATTGCTGCGAATGTCCGCAGGGTTTGAGGGCGACAATTCAGAGCCTGTTAAACTCTGCGTGGCTCAGGATGCTAAATAATGGGTTGCCACTTTACGTCATACATGTTGCGTGTATCATTTTTTCTGCTCTAATTAGGAATCTCTTAACTACTCGAAAGTAATTTCCTTACGCCTACTCGATTAGCAAAATCAACTTCTCGCCAATCACTAATGCTGACTCGTCCATGGGAGTAAAATTCAAGCTTTACATTTATTGACTTTGTGAAGGAAATATTCGTAACCCTAACCCCACAGAGTGATTTACGTACAACTTTCATTTTTGCCAATTTCAATGCCACCTGACCTGGTAAATTCTAAACCTAAACTGTTGGACTCGTATTTTGAACTGGTTAATGCATTCGGGGAAAAAAGAACAATCTGCTCTTTTCATCATTGCGGCGGTTCTTTCCTCGCCTTCCACCACTATGACCCGGGTTCGAATCCGGCCTGGGCCAATATGTGGATTGGGTTTTCAGTCCCTGCCTGACTCCGTGGGTTTTTCCCCAGGATATTCTTCTGGGGTTTTCCTCCCACCTCTAAAACTGTAACTTCTTCACATTAATTGTTGAATGAAATAAAAAATTGTTGAATGAAATTTGTTCCCGCCGTGAATATGGCCATTGATGCTGGTACGGCGTTAAACCCTAAAAACTCACTCACTCACTCATCATTGCGGAAATTGTCTGGCGTACGCGATTTTGTTTATATGGGATGCGATCATGCAAAATCAGTCTGAAGTAGGCCCATGTCATTTTGGGGATTTTTACATATTCTTTTGTAGCGTACTTCAGGCTCCATTTGAGTGAAAACCCCATGTGAATATGACCTTTGGTTAAAAAATTACAACCATTTGAACACCAGCACGTTAAAAATAAAGAAACTGAGAAAATAAAGTTTTTGTATCACTTCCCTTCTGAATTTGGTTAAAAGAGTATTTTCATGTAAAATAATTTTTTTTTTTTTTTTTTAAAGTCAATTTGGATTTGTCCACCCCTACGAACATATTTTGGCCCTATCTTAAAACAAGAATTGCCGAGTTCCGACTGATATTGCTTGATCGCATCACATATACTGAAATGTAACCTTGAATACCAAATTTCAGGCATCATTGACAACATCTCGGACGCAGTCCATCGCAGCCGCAAGACGCTCCTCTTGCTGTCCCCGGGCTTCGTGGAGAGCGAGTGGTGCTGCTACGAGTTCCAGGCCGCCCTCTCACAGATGCTGCAGCTTCAGACGGACCTCATCCCGGTGGTCTTCCAGGACCTGGGCCCCCAGGAGAGGCTGTCCCCAGACCTGCAGACCATCCTGCGCACGCTGTCCTACGTGACCTGGCCGGGGGCCCTCCAGGGGGGCCAGTACCAGACCGGAGCGGACCTAGACTGCTTCTGGAGGCTGCTGTGGCAGTCGCTGCCGGCGCGCCCTCTGGGACGGGAGGAGCCGGTAGCTGGCGGTGATGATCATCTTCCTGCCCAGCTGGAGATGGCTCCCCATCTGGGGAGGCGCAACGGAAGCGGACTAGCGGAAGAACTTGAGGGTGACCCAGGCTGCTTGGATGGGGATCAGGTTTCGTTGGTACCTAATTGAGATTATAAATGTAGAAATATCATGGTTTAAATTCAAAGGTGGACAGGGCTGTGCACTTGGGTACCCGACTGTTGATGTCAGGAACCGATTCCAGATTATGGAATCGAGTACCCGTAGCCAACTTTAGTTTACAAACTACATAGTAACTGTTCAGACGATGAAAGCGAAAGGTTTTTAAATGTCATTTTTATTGGAAATTTTCAAAATATAACCAGGCTATGTAGGAAAACAATTTTTTTCTCTCAAATTGATGATGCTCACGAACGTTTCGACTGTATGCTCTGCTCGTCGTCCGGAGACTAAAAGATTCCAACGTTGAAGCGGGTTATATAGAGCCTGGAAGCTATGATGCGGGACGTGGAAGATGTTGGATGGTCACTGAGGCGTGGGATAATTATATGAATATGAATCAAAAAGATGAGATTTCAGAGAGAAATATAGAGGAAAATTAGGTTGATGATTTTAAGGAATCTAATAGCTATTCCAATATAAAGTACCATGTTGAATTACACTATTTACAAAAACCTTAAAACTATCATACAAACAAGTACTGGGTGCTGTGGTCCAATGGTTACGGTGTTAACTCGTGTGCAATGGTACTGGGGTTAGAGTCCTAATAAGATTATGGTGCTTGGGCAAGTGCAATTGCCTCTCTCTCCTCCCAGGGGCCAATTTCATAGAGCTGCTAAGCACAAAAATTTGCTTAGCATGACAATTTGTCCTTGGCAAAAACAAGGTTACAGACCAAACTTGCACGTGATCTTTATTGTTTTGGATTGATAATTAGCTGTTTTTTTGCTTAGCATGAAAAACACATATAATTTTGGCTGGTAACCTGTTCTTAATGAGCAAGACTTTTTTGTGCTAAGCACGTTTTTGTGCTTAGCAGCTCTATGAAATTGGCCCCAGGAGAATAATTGGCCATTTGCGTGTGGAATTTGAATAATATCTGGTACACTGACTTGTTCACACAGCTTGGCACAGTTTACATTTAAATTCTCCAGACCAAAGACACTGTTGCTACAATGTATATCACGTGATTCGGGGCAAGCCTTACGCTAGCAACCCCCGGCTCTGAAATGGTCTGGTGTCTTTGTACCATTCTCAACCATTTTGAACAATGTATTGGTGCTGAGCGTCTCTAACGTAACTATGCAAGAGCTTGCCCCGAATCACGTGATATAGCAACAGTGTATTTGGTCTGGATAATTTAAAGTCAAACTGTGCCAAGCTGTGTGAACAAGTCAGTGTACCAGATATTATTTAAATTCCACACGCAAATGGTCAATTGGTACCTGTGAAGGTAGTGAACAATTTGCACTGATCTCGAGCTGCTGCAGAAACCATCTCTTTCCTGATGAACAGCGATTGTAAGCAAAATTCAATCGATCTCTGGCTGTGCTCCGTGGTCAGAGATAGGGTCGTATGGTGGCTGTCTACATGCCATCGACTCGACCACGTGGCTATAGCCACATCCTTTGCAAATCAGCTTCTCATGCAGCTGCCAGTAAGGATGACTAGCCCACCATTATTATTTTGTTGATTGATTGATTTATTTATTTCATTCACATCCAACTTCGCTATAGTGCCAATTACAGGATGGATAAGTGAGAATATAGACAATGTCAGTTTTAGTATTGGGCTTGGCCCAGGCGGGATTTGAACCCTGTCATAGTGGTAGAAGACGAGGAAAGAACCGCTGCGCCAACCTCCCATTATTAAGTTAAATTGTAGTTATAATGTTAAAGGTAGGATACACCATGGTAATTGCTTGAATTATCATGAATGGGTAGATTTGGGGGGTTGTATTTTATAATAGATATCGTTTAACTGACCTGTCCGAGGTTTTACAATCATGGATGCCGAGAGAAGCACGAAAATCGGTGTTTGTTTTTAACCGGCATCGAGCAGTTATTCTTATGTTATCTTTGGGTTTTTTTGCGATCGCTGGACGGCGATCGCAATTTTTTCTTTAAAAAATAATATTTTTCAGAATAATAACAGTATATCTAGCGCAATTGTTTTGCTGGGTGCCTAGAATCATTATTTACTTTCAAATTAGTAAGATAATTCTTATTAATTTGGTAATAAATATTTTCTATATCTGCAAATGGTGTATCCCACCTTTAAATTGTAGTTATGTTAAATTAATTATAGTATCGAATACAATTTATGCTTTGTAAATACTGAATGAGCTTTTAATTTGTCAATGCACAGGAGCTAGAGCTCTCAAATAAGATAAAATATGACTTTTTGTACAAATTGTTTTTGAATTCCAAAGCAGACTAGACCACTCTTGCAAAATGAAAACTTTTGTCTAAAAATGGATGTTGACCTTTTTAGCGATGCATTGATGAGCAGAATTTGTGCTGCTTATCGTATTTGTTTGGTAATTACTCCAAAAAATTAATGGCAATACAAACTTTCTTGGTAAGAAGTACAGCAGCTTTGGATAGTATAATGCATTTTTAGAAACTTTTCACTTCGAAGTACTGCGGTTATGAAAAAAGATATCACTTTTTATCCAAAAAAATAAATAAATCTGAGAAGCGTTACTGCAGTGACGTTTCTCAGATTGTGTATTCCAACGCAGACTATTCTTCCGGCGTGGACATAACCACTCCAGATTTTCGGCAATATCTCAAAATCGCTACCACCTTTTAAAATGACATTTGTACAGGTTAGTTTATGTTATACATCTATAACTATATAGGATAGAAACAAGCAGTGGGTCTTAATTACCAATCGTATACGATGATGATCCCTTTAAGGCAGGCCTGCTCTTCGCCCCTATATCCGACTCGATAGTCTCTTCAACACACTTGGTAAAAATAGGGAAGTTAATGCAAGTTGTGCTATTCAGTTTTTTCAATTTATAGGGGCCTATTGCAGATGGATTAAAATTAGGGCGTCTTTCGACTATTCCAGAACTATTTCAAATCAGTAATTATTTACAGGGTGGTCCCTTAACGGACAAGCATTACACTTCCATTATTACACTGAGGCCAAAACTAAACCAACGAATGGAGAATCTTCTATAACTTAGAAGAAAAATGATGCCAAGAAATCCTGATTCGGTGCAGTAGATTTAGCTTCAGTATATCTTGATATTATAGGAACTATAGGGAGTCCGTCGGTTCTATATCTTGCTGGGTAAATACATAGGGGCGGGGAGCGAATATTTTTTCCAAACGTAACTGGCAGATTCGTGAATACTCAGTAGTTTGGATGAGAAGTTATGTTTATTCATCGGAATAAAACATGACGTCACAGCATTGTTGTTATTTACACTGAACAAAAAAATAAACGTCCACAAAAATCTAAACGCCCCAAAAATGCTTATTTGTCTTGATTTGTAAACAACATTTGTGTCCCTCCCTGCCAGTGAGGAATTGCTCACTGGCAGAGAGGGACACAAATGTTGCTTACAAATCAAGACAAATAAGCATTTTCGGGGCGTTTATATTTTTGTTCAGTGTAGTTATAAACTATAGTTATAGGCCTACATTAAATCACTTTAAAGAACAGCTGTTATTGTCGAGCTGCCTTGTAGTGGATAGTGGGATGGGCTATGGATTAAAGATTAATATTGTTCGAATCCTGCTGTAGGTCGCCTCGTTTTTTTCCTTGTCAAATTGATATTTTTGAAGTATGTTTAATTTAAGGGAAAAAAGAGACCTAGAACCTAAGTGTTGTACAGTGATCAATGCAACTACTGACTAATTCATGAGATCTGCCAGTTAGGTCTGGGAAAAAAATATTCGCGGGCGGCGAACATCAGTCCCGTGATATGTTCCTAGTATGTGTTACCTAATAGTTTCGAAATTTGACTGACCCCCAAAAGTTCCACTTGTCTTGGAAATGATAATAGAGCGTGTAAGTGACCTAGAGAACGTACGAGACTTTACGGGAAACCGAACTTCCGGGAACATCGAACAGTAGCCCTAGTCTCTACGGTCTATGGCCCTGCAGACTACTATAGGGCTAATCGAATAGGAGCTTCAACGTGTAAAGCGAGTAGTTTTCTTGAAATTGTGACCTAGCTTGTTCTGACGCTCTTCTTTTTACGGAAGGATAGATCAGTTGTACCCCTTCACAGATGTATAATCAATTGCAAAGAAGAAAAGGAAACATCATGAGCAGTATTTGAAGACAACAAAAAATCAGTTTTGTTTTCCAACGCTGTTCGGCCAACCAATTTACATAAAGTAAAACAATAAAAATCATGAAAAATGAATAATTTGATGTTTTAATACATTTTTTCAAAAATAGGTAAAAAAGGCCACTTTTGGTCAAAAATGGCCAAAAATCACAAAAATGTCTTGAGTGGGGTCAATAAGAGTGCTTTTTTTGGAATCAGCACCAAATTTTACATAAAGTAAGCCACTCAAACCTTTGTCACCAAAAGTTCTGATTAAATGGACCTATCTCTTAGACTAAGTGGAGGAGATTGACACACAAATAGTACTTGAAAATGTCAGCGCAACAGAAGCCATTATTTTACACGATGCTTCAGAGTGAGACTGCCATGATCCGACAGTCCAGTCAAGTATTTTGTGATAATTTGGTCATGTATTTTGGTTATGTTTGCAAATGTTGTATATATTCTCTTTAATAACGAGTTGCTCAATGATTTTGTTGACAATAATTATGTTTTGATATAATAATCGGCCATTATTGTAGAGATTATGCCATCGTACAATAAAGCATCATTGTACATGTACATGTACACGGTCATTTCACTTGATGACCTCTCACCATGACTTCTCCTCTCTGACAATGGCGACGTTCCTGACGTAGATGGCGCTACAGTTGGTTTGGGGGAACCATGTACTGTAGCAGGCCGGGCTGACGAGAGGGTGCCAGTGGTCCTGGTGCCAGGTGTTTTTCTGGTGTTACTGCGGAGGACGGCATCATCCGTTGAAGGAGAACTGTTCGCAAGTAACGTCTTACGGATGTCCACCATCCATGAAGGGACTTCATCGCTGAAATAATGTTTAAGCCGGTCGTGATGAAGAATTTTTGTTTTTCCTCTGCTTGACCCGTATCTCAAACAGGAGATCACTCATTGTTCGGAGAATGCAGGGGCCTACCCATTTAGCTTGTTTTAGCTTAGGGGATAAACCAGGGGTTCTGGTGCTATCGCGCATGTACACCAGGTCACCAATTTGATAGTTTCTTTGTGAAACTCGGGGATCGTGGTCTTTCCTCTGTCGTTCAGCGGATTTACCAAGATGTTTGCGAACTAGACGGATGATAGACGGTTTCCATCTTCTTCCTTAATGATGCAACATACTCGCATTCATTTTGAGGTGGGTTCTCTGTGGCGGGGCCACCGAGTACAAACGCAATTGGCAAGTGTGTTTCTCGACCTAACATCAACATGTTAGGTGAGTAATGTGTAGCTTCATGCTGACAACTTCTGTACGCTGAAGTTAGAAGTGGGAGGTGGGTATCCCAATTGCGTTGGTGACCGTCAACATACGCTACGATCATGTCGACTAAAACTGTATTAAATCTCTCCGCCTGTCCATCGGCGGATGGATGATAAGGAGAAGTTCGAGTTTTGTGGATTTCCAACAGTTTACAAACTTCTTGCATGAGATGAGACTCGTACGTTCGACCCTGGTCAGAGTGAATGTCAAGGGGTGGGCCAAAACAGGAAATATACTCGTAGACGATTTTATGAGCTACCGTCTCTGCCTTCTGGTTTGGAATGGGGTAAGCCTCCATCCACTTTGTGAATTGGTCACCGACTAGAAGAATGTATCTGTTGCCATTGTCACTGATAGGGAACGGACCAAGGATAGTCTGTCCAGCGGCGCGCCGACTCGATAATCCTTGAGATGTGCCCTGGGGGTTGTATGTGGCCTTTTCCGTGCACCACACTTCGCACACTTCTGGACCCATTCACGAACCGTTTCCTTCAGTCTGTACCAGTAAAACTGGCGTTTGACTTTCTGAGAAGTTTTCTTCACCCCGAGATGAGCAGAGATGACGGCGTCGTGTGTAGCTTTAAGAACGGCACCCTGCAGTTCTTGAGGAACAACAAGTTGTAGGTAAGACTGGGTTTGATCAGGGGTCACCCATCTTTTGAAAAGAACACCGTCTTTTAGCACCAGCTGTTGCCATAGCAACCACAAGTTCCTTGAGGCGGGACTCTCTCGTGCTATCTGGTCTCTGCTTGGTCTGTCGGGAGATTTGATCATCAATTCCATGATGATTCTCAGGTCTGGATCTGCTCTCTGCAGTTCAGCTATTTACTCCGTCGTATAGCCACCGACCCAAGATGTGGCTCGTCCGGCGCTGGGACCGGCGGGGGCACTCGAAGGGGCACGCTCACTCGTGTCCTCACCATCTTGGTAGTCTTGCTGTTCAGTTGGATTCGATTGTTCTACAAGTTGCTGCCCGGCACTTGAACCGGCGTTGGCATCCTTACGAGGGATGCAGGGCGCGTTGCAGTTCGACTCTCCTCCAGCTGAATCAGAGGATCCTGTAGCAGGTTTAGTTCGGTTGGGCGGCCGTACTACCCGAATGGCAGTGGGCAATTGGGCTTGCCCGGTAGTTTCTCCAGGAGGCGTGTTGTGCGCAAAAATTGACCGTTGAACTGTCCATCGTCAAGGTCGCCGGTAAACTCACTGCACGAGCGCCAAATAAGTTTACCAATGCTGCACACAGGAACCAGTAGGAGTGTTACTATAATTGCCATCAGTGCGAGGACTGTCCGCGGGGATGCGGGCATGGCCTTAGGGTTGACGTCATTGCTCGAGGGCTGATCGTCAGGTGAAGTTCTCGGCGGAGATTGAACTTCAACGGTGGTTGCGTTTACTTGTTTGGTCGAAAGGGGGACCACATCGTCGACTTTGACAAAATCGGACCACATCTCGCTTTTGGCTTTGCACTTCTCGCATCCGCCGCAGGGAAGATCAGTGAGTATGGTCGTGCCGTCGTAGCACAGGCAGTCGTCAGGGTCACATGGCACCCTAGAGAGGTCATCTGCGTTGCCATGTTTTCTTTCTGGTCGATGCTCGATTTTGAAGTCGAACTGAGACAAGATTTGAAGCCATCTTGCCATCCGGTCGATAGGCTCACGAAAGGACATGACCCATCGAAGAGCGCTGTGATCAGTTCTGACGAGGAATTGTTTTCCCAGTAGGTAGTGCCGGAAGTACTGGAGGAAGGTGACGATTGCAAGGAGTTCTCTCCTCGTAGTGCAGTAACGGCGCTGCGGCTTTGTCATCGATTGACTGGCGTATGCTATCGGTCGTTCCTCCTCCCTCTGGGTCCGATCACACCACTGGAGTTGCGATAGAGTTGCACCAATGCCAGTATCTGAAGCATCGGTATCAATTTGATGAACAACCCATCATCATTTGGATACGACATGACTTCGTTGCCGGTGAGGGCGGCCTTTAATTTCTCAAAAGCCGCTCGGCAATCAGGCGTCCACTTAAACGTCTGTCCGGCCTCTAACAGACGATGTAAGGGGCTGGCCATCGTGGCGAATTGGGCTATGAACCTACGGTAGTAAGAACAGAGTCCAAGAAAAGAGCGTACTTCAGTGATGTTCTTGGGAGTCGGCCAGTTCTGCACGGCAGAAACTTTACTAGGGTCGGGTTTGACACCATCTGGTGTGATGATTTTGCCGAGAAACAGAACTTCCGTCTGGAAAAGTTCACACTTGCTCGGCTTCAGCTTCAGTCCAGCGTTCCCTAGTCGGCGTAGAACTTCATCAAGACGCTCAATATGCTCTGAAAATATTGATGACTGGATAATGATATCGTCTAGATATATTAGAAGAGTTCGCCATTGCAGACCCTTGAGTACTAGTTCCATACAGCGCTCAAAGGTGCTGGGTGCGTTGCATAACCCAAAAGGCATGGTCACGTACTCGTACAGTCCACTTCGGGTTACAAACGCGGTCTTGTGACGATCTTCCTCTTTCACCTCAATCTGCCAGTAGCCCGACTGCAGATCAAGGGTACTGAAGACTTTTGCCCCACTCAGGCAATCTAGGCAGTCGTCAACACGGGGTAGGGGGTACGCGTCACGGCGCGTAACATCGTTTAGTTTCCGATAGTCGACACAGGGACGAGTTGTGCCGTCCTTTTTTCTGACAAAAACCATTGGCGATGCCCAAGGGGATGTAGACTCGCGGATTACACCCGCCTTGAGTTGGCTCTCGAGCACTTTCTCTTCCTCGCCTTGAAATGCCTTGGGGGGACGGCGGGGAGGTTGTCGTATGGGACGTGCGTCGCCGGTGTCAATAGTGTGCTGCACTATTGAAGCTTTTCCCAAATCCTCCGCGGATTTGGCGAAAGTGTTCTCGTGGTTAGCCAAAAGTTCACACAATGATTTCTGCTGGTACGGGGACAGGTTTTCACAGCTCCTCTCGTACATTTGCTGAAGATTTTCTGACCACTTGTCAGAATGATTCTTGGGGTTGGGGGCGGCGTTGCTGACTGGGTTGACTGCATATGATGCTGGGCGGGCATGCTCTCTGCACACACGTGTTACTCGATACAGGTGATCGATTTCACCGTTTTCTTGTTCGGCTATGAGTTCCACTGCATCAACTTCATGCAGGTAACCAAGTGTTATACCCGCCTGAAGTTCAATGTTCTCGGGTGATGTGTTCATAACTCTGACGGGTATGCCGATGTCCTCTCGGTAGGGATAAGTTAGTGAACTTCCGACCACGAGATTGTGAAGATGGTTCACAGGCTCAACGACTGCAAACTCTGAGTTGAGTTTGTGATGATCGGCTACACCCTCTGCAATCCACTCGCTGCATGCTGGAATTGTAATGTTCTGCTTCAGTGCAATCTTAATTGTACGGGGAGGGGCTCCTTTGACTGTCCATTGAACCCAGTTACCGGCAATTCGCATGCCGTGTCGTGCCTCCAATACGCAATCATAGTGGTACAGAAAGTCATAGCCAAGGATTCCTTCATCGCTGATGGGGGCGACAAATGCATCCCATTGGAAGTGCCGTTCACCAATCATCATGTCTATTGTGGCAACACCTTCAGTGTCAATTAGTTCCTTGTTTGCCGTTTCTAGTTTTGTGCTTTTGCAGGGGGGTTTGAGTTCAGGGCGTTTTTCAGCGGGGATCTGGCTGAAAAGTGCTGAAGAAATGATGGTCACCGCCGCTCCGGTGTCGACTAAGAGTTCGCTATCTTTGCCGCACATCTGCACTTGCAAAAATGCAGACATGCCTTGAAATGTCTGTCTACCCAATCGGATAGTGTTCTGTTCATTTGGACGGACCGTTGCCAGGCCGGACGGCACGGTCCGCGTTAGTTTTCCGACTGTATGACGACGACCTCCTTGGCCGCTCTGTCGGGGCACTTGTTTGCAAAGTGGCCGGGCTTACCACATTTGAAACAAGTCACATCATCAGCTCTCCTCTGCCTCTTGGCTTCAGCGGACGTGGCAAATCTCTGTTTGTTGGCGTTGTGGGCGGGCGTATCTTTGATCAGCTTGACGATTCCATTCAACCGCCGGTCGAGGTTGTCCTGAAACTGCTTGAGCTGTTTTTGGGTGACAAACCCCGGCTCCGCCTCGGGTACGCCTGCACGGTGTTCACTCGGTGTGCCTTTCCTGGGCTTGTAGTATCACGGAGGCTCAGGAAGTTTTCCACCGCTGTAGTGGCCTCCTCAAGGGACTTGGGATTTGTCATCCCAACAGAAACTGCCATCTGCTGATCAGAGAGACCCTTTAGAAAGTGGCGAAGGGCGATGCTTCCCCTTGTAATTGGATCAGCCGTTGGGTAGCCACGAAAGACGAGGCGGCGAATGTCAGCTACAAACTCCGCCAGCTTCTCCGTCGGCTGATGTCTCCTCGCTTCTAGCTGAGCGATGTAGTAGTTCGGCAACTGTCGCTCGCCAAATCGCTTGTCGAGCTCTTTTATCAAAGTGTCTGACGACTTGATTGCCTCAGGTTCCATTTGTTGAAACACATACTCAGCCGCCTTCTCTCGTAAGCTGCTTACAAGCCGAAAGCGTTTTTCTTCTTCAGTCCAGCCGCAAGCCTCGGCGAGACCCATCAAAGGACGGACAAAGCCTTCCCATGACTTCGTGCCGTCAAATTCTCCTTGGCGAGGGAGAGGAACATCCAGCTTATGACTCGGCTGTGTTCTGGAAAGACGGGACTCTGCTGCTGTTGGCCTGGGGACAGTAGAAGGGTTGGTACTGGTGGTTGGCATCACTGGCTGTGATTCCTGGGGCGAATTCGCTGAAACATCTGCTCCTGTCTGCTCAGCCGTTGGTGGACTGTGAAATGCAGCAGTTGCACGGAGCTGTTTCAGCTCTTTCTCCGCCTCCACTGAACAAAGCTTCAAGAGTTCGAATTCTTGCTTGAGTTTTTGAAGTTCTGAACTTTCTGCCTGTAGACTTAAAAACGACATGTCGCTGTCATCACCCTCATACAATGACTGCAACCTGCGAGATTTTCGCCTTTGCTTGGTAGGCATGGTAGCGTTTGAGTTAGACGGGCTGAAAATCAGAGTTCAAAGCTGGCAGATCCGCTCAGTGGAGGGGCATGCGATGTGACTTAATTATAAGTCATGATTGAGTTAGATGATGTGTGTAAGTTCATATCCCACCGCTTGCCACCAGTGTAACGTCTCACTCGGGTAGAGCCGTTATCAAAATAAGAGTCAAGATACAGCATCTTACACACACTATACTACTGGTTTATTCAGAAGTATTTACATCACAATAGAGGGCGCACTATATACAAGATCTAGTTTAGGCTTTACATGTTATCTGAGTATTGAGAGAGAGAAGCTCTGTGGCTAGAGCATACAGCTCATGCTGGGAACGAAGCTCTGTGTATGAGCTCAGCTCGGATAATAATCTACTCCGCCATTTCCACGCCATTTATATAGGCTTTTGGTGCGCGTCTTAGCCAATGAGAGCATTGGATTCTGGTAGTTATGAATAATGCATACGTGTACAAAGTCAACGGGGATGTTCCTATGGAAGATTTGTACACCTTCTGACTTTGCGGGCGCTGTGCACAGTCACCTTTGACCTATGCGGGATATGACGTGCCTGTGACGTATTTTTCGCCTAGGTTCCACTACACTAAATACGGCGCTCATTGCAACCAACACACAAAATTGAAAGAAAGAGCGCCGCCTGGTGACGCTCATGAGTAGAGTGGCCATATTTTTTTGACTGGAAATCAAAGATTAAGACTCCTAGAACAATTTTCTTTTCAAATTTATGGGGGTTGACCGAATGAATTTTTTTTATACTCTCCTCCACACAAACCACCCCTAAACTGGTGGCCCAGCTCTGGGCCCAGGTATCAATGTAGCCCCCCGCCTCTATGCCAAATAGACCCACGTATTGGTCTTTTTGTGAACGGAATCCCCCGAGTTGGAAGCCACGGGTCACCAATTCTTGATTTCCACAAATATTTCTACAATCAGTCCAATGTATAGGCCCCAGGGACCTCTTATTCAAAATTACCGGAGGGATCACACAAAAATAATGAGCTCGCGCGCACTGATTTTCACTGATATAAGCCATGTTCACATTGGACTTAATTTTGTTAGAGTACCGCGACTTTTCTTTAGAATGACAAAATTAAACTGACCTCCCTGTCAATTTACCGCGACCGTGATGTAAAATGAACAGGCCGAAAGAGGTCGCGGAAGACTTCCGCGCAGCCACGGTAAATTATCAGGGCCGCTAATGTTTGACATTCTGCCAGTCTCGAACAGCGAATGAACCGTTCCGTCGCGGAATATAAGTCCAGGTGGGAACGCGTGGTAGATTCACGCTAAGGAATGCCGCGGTAAGTTTCCGCGTGGCCGCGAAAGAAAAAGTCCAATGGGAACACGGCTTTAGTCACATGCACCCTTTAAGCTCTTGTTCCGGAACCATATGTAACCAAGTGGGGTTAATATCAAAGATGATATAAAATAAGGGAACAGGGATGTGGCGGCACAAGAATCCTTGATAATGTACAATTTTATTTCTTAGGCAACTTCAGCCCGTTACATTCAAATTTGTATTTATTATATATATATGTTAAACGACAGTCAATATGATACTATCTGTAATAAACAAAACAAGAAAAAGTTAATTAATACATTGTATTTTCACACAGACTTGACCATTTATCATTTCCGAGCAATAAATTCATTTGTTTAGTCATTGTTACTTACAAAATTAGTAAAATGATTCATTTATCTGCATTAGATTTTCATATCTCAAATTGACAAGATGAAACGGGTGAATTGTCTGATTTGAGTTACATATTATTTGCATAATACATTGTCAATAAACTGGAACAGCTGTTACATCGAGCACTGTGAATATCATATTTTGTAACATAAACTGTTCACTGATTCTGTTTTTAAAAGAGCAAAATTTCTATATGATACTTATCGAGTTAAACTTAGGTTTCAATTTCTAACAAAAACCTACCAACTACAAAAGCTGGGGAAGACGTGTGTAAGTTCAGCTATCAGCTACAATATATGTTAGCGTTGGAATACAGAAGGTACAGCTGTGAAATACAAATAAAAGTTTATGATGTTACATTTATCGATATTATAACTAAATATCTATGATTTTCTTATGTTTCTGTGAGCTAATTTCCACAGTTATAATTGATTGTTAGCTAAATACAACTTGTAACTCCATAGTTATCAAACTCACATGTACTCAACTAATTAGATTGTACATATACTAAGTTTTTAGGTCACATATTTACAAAACCCCAAGCCTTTATATACCTAATTTACAGGTGAATAAAACTATTCTGGATGAAGAAGATAATCTCCAATCTTTAACCCCCAAAACAGAAGAAATAGTGAATGTAATTAATAGTCTATAAGTTTCCAAATTGTATTTCAACTTCACATGGTTTATTCTATACAAGGTAATGAGTAAAAGCCAAAAGCAAGTGTTTGTTACTTACATGTACCATGCAGCTTCCACGACCTCTGCCAATCGTTCGTATGTACGCAAAATGGTCAACACACAGATATTATGTGCGTGCAGCGGCAACATAAGGTACGAGTAACATAGAAATTGGTTGCTTACTCATAAGAGCTCTGAAGCAGAGTGACTCCAAAACACCCATACCCAACAAGGCGGGGTGGAAGAATTATAAATCTTCACATGCTGGTAAGGGAATGCAGGACAGCAACAATAGCCTATTGAGGGTGAATGTTAAATCTGAATAAAGGGCATTAAACATGGCATAACTGCATATTTTAATAGGAATGCCATGCAGGATGACTATTACTAGTATTAGCAGATATTTACAGTACTACACCGCATCACAATACAGTTGTAACTACAGGTATGCAAGATATGTAAAGTTGAAGAAAGTTATTTTTAAAGTTAGAAAGGGAGCAGGTGACACAAGTATTTTAGTTGAGAAAGATAATTGCATAGGGAGAAAGGGCAGTGGAGGGACCAAGTGACCCAACTGGGTCGACTGGTCACACATACTACCATTTTCGCGCGAGTTCTGTGTATAGTTGTGACATATACAGGAAGTGTTGTTGTTTGCATAGCGTTTTACAGCGTGGTCGCGGTAGGTTTACAGCGCGGAGCGTTCCCATTGGACTTTTTAGCGGCCCTGATAAGTTACCGTGGCTGCGCGGAAGTCTTCCGCGACCTCTTTCGGCCTGTTAATTTTACATTTACGGTCGCGGTAAATTGACAGGGAGGTCAGTTTACCGTGCGTCCCCATTGGATTTAATTTTGTCATTATAAAGAAAAGTCGCGGTACTCTAACAAAATTAAGTCCAATGGGAACATGGCTTTAGTCTCTAGACAAGATGAGAACCTACGCACAGTTCTATGGAGTAAACTCTTGCGTGGGGAGGGTAACTTGACCTCTGGTGTACCGTGACAGTACAATGTGGTTTGGCGGCTCCCAGTCGCTATGTATAGGGTCAGATGCACAGGGAAGGCCGTCCACACTCGCTAATGTGAAGGGTCAGTTTGGGTCGAATACAGGGGTAAGGTATGTGAGGGGAATTCACCTCGACTCCGGGGAAAGTATGAGGGAAACGACTTAAGCCGTGTTCCCATTGGACTTTTTCTTCCGCGGCCACGCGGAAACTTACCGCGGCATTCCTTAGCATGAATCTACCACGCGTTCCCACCTGGACTTATATTCCGCGACGGAACGGTTCATTCGCTGTTCGAGACTGGCAGAATGTCACACATTGCGGCCCTGATAATTTACCGTGGCTGCGCGGAAGTCTTCCGCGACCTCTTTCGGCCTGTTCATTTTACATCACGGTCGCGGTAAATTGACAGGGAGGTCAGTTTACCGTGCGTCCCCATTGGATTTAATTTTGTCATTCTAAAGAAAAGTCGCGGTACTCTAACAAAATTAAGTCCAATGGGAACATGGCTTTAGTCCAATGGGAACATGGCTTAAGTCATAACTCGCTGTGAACGAGGTCATAGCACACAGTACATGCTGGATGCATTGCGCGCTATACAATATAGCGTACCGTACCATGTGCTGTATACAATGTACCTACAGGGTAGTGGTGCGTGATAACTTCGCGCTGTGTACGTGTGAGGTCGAGGGCACACATATCGTCACCGTTTTCACGAAGAGGCGAATTTCATGAAAAATCGTCTATTTATCGAAATTATTTTTTTTGATGAAAACGATTAAATATTGCAATTTCTACAACCTGGTGAAGTTATACATCCACAAAATCATTAAAATCACAATTAACCTAATTAACTAATGGGCGAATTGGTCCTCCAGTGCCCTTTTGCGTTTTCACGAAGAGGCAAATTCGAAATAGCGTTGACTTCAACGTGTTTATGAAGGGCACTTTGGTGCGCTTAGTCACTTTAGCGTTTTCACGAAGAGGCGAATTGGGCGAATTGGTCGCGAAGTGGCTTTTAGCGTTTTCACGAAGAGACAAATTGGGGGCGCAATGGGGAAATGTATACATTCTGACTCTCACAGCCACGGGCGAATTTGCTAATGTATCGTTTTTTTCGTTTTCACGAAGAGGCAATTCTATTAATTGATTAATTCTGCAAAACTAATCACCTATTTTTCTTAACGTTTGCTATATTTAAGAAGATTAAAATCTCTTCTTTCCCATGATACCTTAATCTTGTATATTCTATGGATATTTATGTTTCAAACTGCCAAACGAAAAAAGGACAAACTTTACAAGCGATTATCTCGAAAGTTTGTTCAGACCGTGAAAGGCTCAATTTGCCTCTTCGTGAAAACGGTGAAGATATCGCTGCAAGAACGCTGCGCGTTGGTTGGGAAAGAAATAAAGCCCGCTCGCTGTATGCGGGAACGCAACAGTACAATGATCATTGAACTTTGTTCGAAACCTTTGATGTACATGTACATGTGTATGCATAGAGCATACACACGGAAGTGGAAACTAAATTATTACCCTACTCGCCAAAATGTGGCTGTATAGTTCCTGCTGTTGGGAGCCTATAAATCGCCTAACTCTAACCGAAGTACATGTACCATCACTCAGGGGATTCCTCCATGGGTCAACGATTTAGCAAACTGTTGCACTGTCTATAATACTCACACACGTCGCCATTAAAACTATAGCCAGGCATTTTTCAGCCCACATGGGTAAGTACTTTTCTAAACACAAAATTTATAATTGTGTAGCTTTGGAAGTGGAACCAGAGAGATATACACAAAAAAGCTTACAGTTTTTTGGAAATACAATTTCTACGTTTGACTCAAAGTTCCTAATTTCTCAAAATGCTTTACAATGCAGGCCGAATAGTCTAGGAGCACAACGTCTGATAACCCATGAGTTTGTTGGGTCAAAAGATATAGAGCAAGTCCTTGCTCTATGGTCAAACTCATTCAGTCATCAGGGGCGGATCCAGGAATTTCGGTTAGAGGGGGCGCCAAAAATTGTCAACATAATATATTGGGAGAAGATATGGGAGCGCAGGAGGCGCGAAGCCCCAACGCCGAGATCTTCTCAATCTTCTCGAGATTTTTTTAGGGGGGGCGCGCGCCGGGTGCGCCCCCCCCCTGGATCCGCGCATGGTCATAGGTTTAAGGTTTGACTGCATTATGATGGTAGAATATACTCAATGGAACACTTTATAGCCGAGGTAGTATAGGCCTATCTTGAGTGAAGCGCAAATTAATGTTTTCCTATAATAGGAACATGTAGTGTATGACAGGGGTGGTTGCAGGAATTTATGAATGTGGGGTACGTCCTAGCTATGGGCAGGGTGTGTGGGGGGCTCTCCCTCAGAATTTGTTTTACAGTAGAAGCTCTGAGATGCATTCTTGGACATTATGAGCCTATTTTTCTTATATATTTTGATCGTTTTGATCTATTGGAATCTTTTACAGAAAGCACCACAGCTATTTTGCTCTGATATAAAAATACATAAAAAAAGAAAAGAAAAGAAAAAGAATACAGTCCAAAAATGTGGGGTCCGGTCCCCAGGACCCCTCCCCTGGTTCCGCACCTGTATGATTATGTAATAAAGACGAATGTATTTTGAGATAAGATTATACACATATAGGCCTATTCATATTTTGTACGTTGTTTTGTATTCTCTAAATTTGCTTCCTAACATGTCTCAGTGAAAGCAAAAGCTTGCGATTGTAGTCATTGTTTTGTTAGATCCAGATCTAGAAAAGGGGCGTGTCCCCCTTCTGCCCTAAGCGCAATATGTGCACACATAACTAATGTTCGGCCATTTCTGACAGGTGACCAACAATTTTCTGTGTACCCATTTCATACAATCAACCACAGTACCGACTTAAAGAGATCGTATACGTTTGGTAATTACTCCAAAAATTAATGGCAATAAAAAAGTACAGCAGCTTTGGATAGTATAATGCATTTTAAGAAACTTTTCACTTCGAAGTACTGCGGTTATAGAAAAAGATATCACTTTTTATCTCCAAAAATTTGAATCTGAGAAGCGTTACTGCAGTGACGTTTCTCAGATTGTGTAGTCCAATGCAGATTATTCTTCCTGCGTAGACATAACCGCTCCAGATTTTCGGCAATATCTCAAAATCGCTACTACTATCTTTTGAAATGATTTTTACAGGTTAGTTTTATGATATACTAGGCGGTCACCCGGGGTTTGTCGGTTCTCGGGTTTGTAGCTACTTCCCTGGATGGATGGGGATTGTGGATACATGTTGACTCTATCATGGAGGTGCCAAATACAACTCTCGTCTGATTGCTTCATCTGACAGACTAATAATTGATTTACAAAATATTTTGCTGACCTTGCATAAACTTAATTGGCTGCAATGATACAGATACACAGGCCTACATTTCTTATAATATTTCCCACCTTTTGAGCATTATTTTGTAACAGTTATAAGAATGTATTGAATTATTGATACACCATTTTCCCTTGATTAAAGTTATTTAAATTCAACTTAGATATAAAAACCAATGCATTACCTTATATGAGCGAAATCAGCACTGCTTGTACATGTAGACTTCTTCCCGTGACAATGTTGGGGGTAATGAACTGTGTTTGGGGGTACAAATCTTTTTCTCACGGTCTCAACAGATGGATATAAGGACCCTGGACTAAACATTCTGGCTATTTTATGTATTTTTTTAAGGACATCCATTGCAAGCATGTAAACATTGAAATCAGTATTGCGCAATACAGACATGAAACAGCCATATGATACAACTAACAACGACCAACAGCTCTAACTACCCCCCAGGGGATATCTGGGTGGCGATTGATAACAGCTGTGTTTGTTCTCTACCAAGGCCGCTCAAAGAGATGTCAGAGACTTTTTTTGACAGCGGCTAAACACAAAGGGATCAGATTTCGATTTGTCTGCACAACTCTATGGCTTTTGGCCCAAACCATCTGGGTGGCGATTGATAACAGCTGTGTTTGTTCTCTACCAAGGCCGCTCAAAGAGATGTCAGAGACTTTTTTTGACAGCGGCTAAACACAAAGGGATCAGATTTCGATTTGTCTGCACAACTCTATGGCTTTTGGCCCAAACCATTATTTTGAAGGGATGTTTCACCCCCTGAATGACCTCCTGGGTTAGAATTGTTTTCCCAGTCCAGCATTAGCCCGATAGGACAAACTTTGAAAATTCGACCCTTAGACGACCTTTGACCCCGGAAGACCCGAAAAAACGCTAACCCGTTTTATTTCGCATCGAGCATCGCGATCACCGAGTTCCCACGATCCGACCAACTTCAAAAAGGTGACCCCTAGATGACCTTTGACCTCGCACGCCCCAGCGAATGCAAACTGGTTCTTGCGGGGACCGAGCCGGACCCACCCACCGAGTTTGAACGCCGCACGACCCCGGGAAGGGGACGAAAAAGCGCGCACAGACACACAGACAGACAGAGAGTAGCGTATTATTATATAGGATATCTGTAACTATATAGGATTGAAACGAACAGTGGGTTCCAATTACCAAACGTATACGACCCCTTTAAAAGTCCGACTTTATGTTTTATAGAATAAAATAAATAGAATTATATAAAATAATGGTGCATGCATATACATTGTCACATATTTACCGCCTGTACGCAATACAATTATAAACAGTTCCTGTAGGATATTAAATTTGTAGGCGAACAGACATTTCACAATAAAATATAATGCGGAAACGCATAAATACATAAACAAAAGGATAACATGCCGACAGTAAGCCTGCGTGTTGGAATATCTAAAGACTGTTTACTGTAAAAAAATAAATACAAAAATTAAGAGGGAGGGTTACTGAACACGCCCCTTTGGCATACACCTTGAATTATTTGTTATCATAATTTGACTAACTGAGCCCCGATAATTAGTATTTAATTTATGACATGGTGTGCTTATAACTAAATACTGCAGAACCTTGAGCAAAAACCCCAGCTTGTGAAATATGATTTTGCCCTTTAAAAAGGTAGGATATACACCATTGGTATATTTGCTTAAATTATTTTGAATTGGTGGGTTTGGGGGGTTGTAGGAAAATCGTTTAAAGGGATCGTATACGTCTGGTAATTGGAACCGACTGTTTGTTTCAATCCTATATAGTTATAGATATATACCATAAAACTAATCTGTAAAAATTTCATTTCAAAAGGTGGTAGCGATTTTGAGATATTGCCGAAAATCTGTAGCGGTTATGTCCACGCAGGGAGAATAATTTGCATTGAAATACACAATCTGAGAAACGTCACATATAAACGCTTGTCAGATTTAAATTTTTGGGGATAAAAAGTGATATCTTTTTTCATAATCGTAGTACTTCGAAGTGAACAGTTTCTAAAAACGCATTATACTATCCAAAGCTGTTGTACTTCTTACCTAGTCAGTTTTTATTGCCATTAATTTTTGGAGTAATTACCAAACGTATACGCCTCAGATGTCCAAGCGAATGGGCCAATAGAAATGCGCGTTGGGGTCGAAGTTGGTTCGCATGCCTTGGGCTGTTTTCGTCTCGGGCTTTATTCATACAGTTTAGCAAGAGGCTGTAGCCGGAGACGGACCATGTGACTATAACAAAAACGGTCAATAGAAAAGTTCCACGGGAAGGGTTTCATTTATAGCACATGGATTCTAGGCTAGCTCTTATATTAATCTGTACGTGTGAAATTGGTGTAAAACGCAGATCCAATCCACCATGACGAATTATGAGGAAGGCGGATGGGGTTGGGTCGTGCTGTTTTCTGCATTCGTGTCTCAGACGCTCGTCTTTGGAAATATTAAAGCGCTGAGTGTATTAGCGGAAACCATAGCAACGGAATATGACACTGATTTGTGGTTGGTGGGATTGGTTGCTTCAATGTCTTTGGCTGTGCAATACTTAATAGGTAAGTCATTTTTTGCTGCATGTTAGAATCAGAAGTCGCTATACACGTCATTGTTTAAACCTTAAAGTATAGGGCGGAATCTGCTCGGACATCACACATTTTCCCTCTATACTTTGACCTATCATCCATAACATCCTATGTCAAATCATTTAGCTCAGAAAATGTATACACATTTCCTGAGAAAACATAATTTTCAGACCAGGAATGGGTGAATTTGCAGGGTTGTATTTTATAGTAAATATCGTTTAACTTGACCTGTCTGGAGTTTTACAAACAAATTATTATGGATGCCGAGATATAAGCGGCATATTTCCATAAAAATTCGAATTTGTGCTTCAAATAGTAAAGTTAAGACAGCTCTATCTAGAGTTTTCTGTTAATGACGTCACGATTGCGTCATCAAGTATCAGATTACAAGCAACCAAAAATTTCAAGATTTATTCTTTCAAAATCAATATAAAATCTAGTGTGTAAAAGATCTGATTTTGATCATTTTTTTAATTACCTTATAATTTGAAAGTGGAAAATGATGTGGACTTTCTTTCAACGATGATAGTCTCTGGCCAGTGTACCTTACAAAAAAGTTACCAGTGACGTCATAAAAGGTTATAGCGCCCTCTAGCGGCAAGTTGTAAAATGATTACAATCAAAATTCAGTTGATTGATAGGTTTGGCGAAGTTTGCTGAAATCGCTTTATAATGCATGTATATAATAAGCTTTATGCTACGAACAAGCTGAGGGGGAGAAATATTGATGACGTCACCAGACCGGAAGTTACAATAGAAATACCTTTAAACCTTAACAAATTGCTGAAAAATTTACCACGGGAGATATAATTTAGATTTTTGCTTCGAATAGTAAAATTAAGACGGCTCTCGAGCTTTCTGTTAATGACATCACGGTGACGCCATCAAGTATCAGATTACAATCAATCAAAGATTTGTAGATTTATTCCTTGAAAATCAACTCTAAACGTTTTTTACGGGAATTGATAGAATAATCTAAAGTCATCATTTTTTGTATTACCTGCCAAATGACCTGACCCTTTCTTACGAGCAAAACCGGGAGTGCCTTATAATTTGAAAGTGAAAAATGATAAAAACTTATAGGCCGTGTCTGAAACGAGTGTCCAGAGGTACGGTCTACGTCTACAATTACAGCTACGTCTACATATAGGCGCTAAGGCAAAATGTAATTCGGACGCGGCTACGGCAGAGCTTCGGCTAGTTATTGCGCCCTCAAGCGATGCTTGAATTTGTGTTTGCAAAATTATGACGTAAGAATTACAACAATTATCGTCTGCTCGATGTTACGCAATGTTTGTTTACGGCCAGTCGACATACCTAATGATATTGACGTCTTTATCAGTTTGTTCTAGTAACGTTAGGGCTGTCGCCATTTTGTTTTTTTCTGAGCTAGACAACTTCTCTTTACGACTACATTTTTGTGACGCTGTAGACGTAGCAGACAGTAGCTGTAGCTCCAGACATCCGTTTCGGACACGGTCGTACTTTCAATGATGTTAGTTTCTAGCTAGGTTGTATTTTACCAAAAGTTACCGGTGACGTCATAAAATGTTATAACGCCCTCTAGCGGCAGGTTTAAAATGTTTAAAACGAATATTTGTCGGTTTTTTCCCATCTTATCTGCATTTATTATTAAAATTTAAACGCGGAAAAACCCTATGTTCTGTTCATCGAACATACATAGTTCTAGTTTTCTTTCGTGTTTTGTGTGTGTTGGGATTTCAATAATCATTTGAGACAATGCAAACCAATTAATTACTCTTTGAATCGTAGGTCCTATCGTATCGTATCTGGTGGGCGCATTCGGCTGTCGCCCCGTCATGCTAGTGGGTGGTGTCATGGCAACCTGTGGGTACCTACTGGCATCATGGTCGAGTAGTTTCTTACAGTGGAGCTTCTTTATCGTGGGTTTTGCAGGTACATTTGTAAGATGTATATAGTTGTCTTTTCAGCAAAGACTTTGTTTTTGTTCTAAAACTTTTTCTTTCTTTTTCTTTTTCTTTTTTTTTCTATCCCAAATCTTATAGACATTGTACACGATTTTTGTGGTATCACTTAAACTGTTTAAATACTTAATACCCGGACAATTCTTGTAACTTGTTTAGGCCATGTTCATGTCCACAGAGTCGACATAATTGAGTAAAACGGCTGAAATAATTAATGACTATAGGCGCGCCATAGAAGGAAAAAGATCGCTGCATGAGTCGTCAGTGACCAGGGGCCAATTTCATAGAGCTGCTAAGCACAAAAATCTGCTTAGCATGAAAATTTGTCCTTGGCAAAAACATGAGACCAAACTTTCACGTGGTCTTTATTGTTTTTGATTGATAATCAGCTGTTTTTTTGCTTAGCATGAAACACACGTAGAATGTAATAAGCAATACTTTTTTTGTGCTAAGCAAATTTCTGTGCTGAGCAGCTCTATGAAATTGTCCCCAGGAACGACTTGATTTCAATTTGGTTTGGCGCGACCTTGTCTGGACCGACGGTAATTATATGACTCTCAACAACAATAATGCGGAAAAGCTCCATATGTTTTATTCATCGAACAGACGTAGATCTCTATACTTGTATTGGTGTTGCTTGATTTTGTAGTCTCCCGACGACGGGCAGAGCGTACTTACTGAAATGTTGATGAGTTCCCTTCGGTTCTTTTCAGAACAACATAACACAAGATAATTACCAAATGGTGCTTTCGCAATTATCTTATTGCCTTTTTACCATGCAAACCTTCAAATCTCATCTGACAACCTCCTGACGACGGGCAGAGCATACTGTCCGAAACGTTGAGTTCCCTCCAGTTCCGTTCAGAACCACACAACTCACACAAGAAAATTACCACATGGTGCTACCGCACCCAGCAACCTTTACTTATTGATTTCGTAAAGTCAGATTTGTTCCTTTCTGTTCCCTTTCCTCAGGCGTTGGCTCAGGTTGTTTCGCCTACCCGTTTCTGGCCCTCATTGCCTCATATTTCAAGAGGTACTATCCCATAACTCTTCTGATTGCCAATCTCGGCAAATCGTGTGGAGACATGCTGTACGGTCCAATCACGCAGGTGCTTCTCGATACATACGGCTGGAGATGGAGTTTAATGATAATCTGCGGAATGACCTTTCATCTGGTTCCGTGTGCCGCAGTTGCCAAAGCGTCAATGGCGAAGAGGGATGATAACAACGACTATCACGAGATCCCACAAGTTTCGACCCCGGATGACAGTCAAAAGAAGCCCACTAATAAACACCGCTGTAAGGAAATACTGGCAGCATTCCACTTCGCCGTCTTGACAGATGTCCACTTCATTTTAATAACTCTGGCAAGTTGTGTGACCGGATTTTGTCTAGTCAGTTGGGAGGTGTACGTCGTGCCGCACGGGACAGACAGGGGCTTGACTCCTACACACTCGTCGTTCCTGCCAACTTCGTATGGCATAGGAAACTTTCTAGGGAAGCTCGTCGCAGCTTTAGTTATTCAAACCCGTGTAATCCAAACGCGATGGGTTATGTGCATCGGCGCACTTGTTGCAAGTTGCTCCCTGCTTTCGGACCCCTTTCTGACCTCTTTTGCTAGTCTCCTTTGTATGGCATTCGCTTTGGGGTCGGGTCTTGCCATTACCAATACAGTCAAGTTCATCTTGTATCGTGAATTGGCGTCGGACGATCTGTTGCTCAGCATGTACTCCTGGCAGGGACTGTTTGTGGGACTCAGCGATATCTTGGGCGGTTTCGCTTCGGGTAAGATTCCAAGCCAGGTATTTCGCCCGCGAACGGATACGGTTAGCTTAACGGACACGTCACCAATTTTCGCAGACTTATGGCCTCACAGTTCTTCACTATCCGCTAACCGTGTACAAGGCACGGATATCTCGCTCGCTATACACGTAAATGTAAAACGCGTTCGGATAGCTAAACGTATACGTGTACGCGTATCCGTTCGTATGCGAAACCTCTCCCTGTCTCTACTTTACTCGATGTGTTCTGTTTGCGTCTATTACCCTGGTGGTATGCACACGTTAAGGAGTGACGTCGCAGGTCAGGGGCCAATTTCATAGAGCTGCTAAGCACAAAAATTTGCTTAGCATGACAATTTGTCCTTGGCAAAAACAAGGTTACAGAATAAATTTTCACCTGATCTTTATTGTTCTGGATTGATAATCAGCTGTTTTTTTGCTTAGCATGAAAAACACGTATAATTTTGGCTGGTAACCTGTTTTTAATGAGCAAGACTTTTTTGTGCTAAGCAATTTTTTTTGCTTAGCAGCTCTATGAAATTGGTCCCAGGTCAGTGAAACGCCGCTACAACGAACATCACATATTACACAGATGTTGTTCGGTATATCGATCGATTCAGGTGCCCATTTTTCTTGTAACATAAAATTGACGTTGGGGAATTAAAAACGGCCTAAAAATATGTTGACACACTTTCAACTACAATATGTTTAATGTTGTTTGGAAACAAAAGTCGGAAGGCAAGGTGGGTGGATTTGGTTAATCTGTTGACATTTTTTTCAATAACAATAATGTTTGGTATTTTTGTACACAAAAATCGGGATCCAAAAATGGTGTTCGGTATAGCCGAATGTTCGGTATAGCGGTGTTCCACTTGTATTATTTTGTTCGATAACCTAAGGCGATGTAGTTCCCGTTTCACAACTGTTTATAAACGATAATTAAAATGTCTTTGTTTTGTCTTTTCTATACATGTAATTTATGTGTGTGTGTTTTTGTTTGTTATATATAGGCTGGCTCTATCGTGTAACTGGAAACTTCACTGCAACATTCCTCCTGTTGGCAGGACTTCAATTCTCGGCTTTTATCTTTGTGCTGTTGGACCTCGTAATAGCCAAATGCAAACAAAGCCAGTAAATGAAATGACTGCAACAAACTTGCACACATGCAGGGAAACATTCATATCTTTAAAAGGGTTACTTTCTGGAAGCACCCAATCGGGCTACAAAACGAGTTTTTGGTACGAAATGTTAATTAGGAAACTTAACATCCACGAAACTGGGCGTTTTTTGTGCGTGTGTTATAATTTTTATATAGTCGTGTATATAGAACGAATTGAGTGTCGTGGCCGAGCGGTTAAAGGGAAACTCCACCCATAGTTTATAATTGCATAATGTCAAAGAGTGTCAATTGCCATTGTGACTTGATTTTTATTTCATTTTTATCAGTTTCGGTAATCATATAAAACAGATTTTCTCGCAATGCGCTTACCGTCATGCGAGCCGCCATTTTGTTCTGGTTTATCGGTACATCCAAGATATTGTGACGTAGTGTCTGCACCACCAGTACGCGAAGCCCGATCGATAGCGGCCCTGCACGCGCAAGGAATGCAAGTGAACCCTTTTGTGTATGGCATAGTGTATACATAAGGGGAGTGTACATGTGAAAGTGGGCTCGAAATCATACGGAGAAGGACCTGATGCCATAATTACTAGCTCACAGATTTTCTATTCTTCTTAGAAAATACAAAAATAAACGATAGTTTGCGGCGCGTCAAGTCGATATTCTGCAAAGAAATGCAATACATGTAGGCCCTACTCGCAATAGTCGGGCGCCGTACAACATCATGTAGTTGGCCGCGTCAAGGTGGGATACCAGTGCGAACAACAGGCAATAAAGCGATGTGCATTGAGGTGCAGACACTACGTCATAATGTCCAGGGCGAGGCGGGACATATGGCCGCGCCCTTGTACTCCTGAATTGCAAGAAATCGTGAATATAATAGGCGCGTGTGTCGTTCTTGATAACAAATCAAAACCAATTCTCTGCGAAGTCAGTATGTTACCATATATTTTTTTAGACTAGGTAAAATATTATTGAGCTTGGAATTTCCCTTTAAGAGCTGGGTTTTCTTTTCCGCAGAGCGTGAGTTCGAGTCCCGGTGTCGAAACGGTGTCCTTAAGCAAGGCAATTAAACCACTATTGCTTCGGATCGGATGGGACGTAAAGCCGTAGGTCCCGTGTGTTTATAATGTACATATTGAACCTGGACACGCACGTAAAAGAACCCAGTCACACCATGGCCATGGTCACACTTATCGCTAAAGAGAAGGGGTTCGCCCCGGTGTTTCTGGCATTTCGTTCATCCTCCTACTGGTTTCTTCAGGCTTACGAGCTACATTGCCTTGGGCGCTTTTGAGAAATCCTCGGTTTTATTGCCGAAAAAAAAAAAAATAAGAATAATAATAGTTTCGGGGTCACTTTTGCGATCCCCAAAACTCTAGCTGTTTGGGTGTAGTCGTGATTCCAGCCGTACATTTGTTCGCTTTTTGCAGAAATGTAAGAAACATTTTGTGCATTGGTGTTGTGTGTAATTTATGTGACACGTACATGTACATGTACACACAACGTGCACAGCACATTGAATAAAAACGACAGGGAAAAACGTATTCGATTTTTTTTGGTCTTGTATCGGGGACGGTATAATATAATTAGTATGGTTTCCTTTCAATCAGATGTTTGAAAACAATGTTTTTGGAGATTTCATAGCGTAATGGTAATGCCCTTTAAACGACATCGCGTATAGCGGCGATTTTTCTAATTTGTTTAAAAAAAAGAAAAAAAAGAAAGGCGGCCCCCCAAAAGGAAGCGGGCAGTGACGCTAAACATGTTTTTTAAAATATTATTTGGCCTAACCTCTGTTGTGTTCTTTTGTCATGGACACTGAAGACTTCTGTTTGAAAGAACACTTTGTTTATTGACGATTAACAAACAACTTTCAAGGACATGTCTGGGAGATGTACAACGGATCCGGAGTGTAGTTAGCAAAACGAACTGTCTATTGAGGGCGCACTTCCGATTTCTGTTCAGTGCATATTAAACTAGAACTAGAGGCAAACGTAAACACATGTGTACAAGTATAGGCATAAGTGCTGTATGCTACATGTACATCCTCCCCTGTCTAAGATCTTCATACATACATGTAGTATTAAAGTGATTTAGAATAAAGTAAAACAAGTGTAACTTAAAGGGGCAGAGAAATCAAATCATCAAAAAGACGGGGATTAGCATATTATTAATGATAAATACGTACAAAATAAAAGACTGTTTGTGTTTTTGAGTTTATGTAATTATTTTAGACTTGGAAAGGAAAAAACCAAACCACGTTCCCCCGCCCCCAAAAATTTCCACTTACGACTGTCCGCCCTTGGTTTAGACGTGACGTCATCTCCGGAACAAAAGCTACGTACATGTACATAGATCATGGCAGACACGGTAGAAGTAGAACTTAGAAGAAGTCAATTCAGGTTTTTCGTCGTCGGAATGCGTTTCTGTGATCAATATTTTAAGAACAGTCCTTTTGATTTGAAATCTAGTTTTAGTTATTAGTTTCGCTGATAGTTTAACCCTAACTCCCTACACAACAAAGAAAGTTGGAGGATTTTGAAGGAATTGTATTGTTCAATAACAATGGTGAGGGAGTTAGGGTTAAAGATCAAGTCTCTCGGGTTTCTTAATCGCACGGCCTGAGCGAGCGACAGTTTGGTCCGAGTCTTTTGGTGCTGCACTTCCTGCTGCAGCCTGAGTAGCGATCCTGTGATTGGTCGGTGTAGCAGGTATCGCGGGAGGTGGTGCGGTTTGGGATGGTTTCAGGTGAATCCTGTTTCTGCGCAGCTGGTTAACCATGTCAGTTTCAACAATGTATGACCTGGGTGCGTTTGCTTTTCTCGAGATTGTGGCAGGACTCCATGTTATGTGGACCGGATCCTGAACTCGGACATGCTGGTTCTTGAGTCGTTCGCGCGTTCTGTCGCAGTTGTTACACCGTATCTGCTTCTGCGCTCGGCTTTTCTGCTTTCTGATGGTGTCGACGGGTTCGAGGTGAGGTTGGCCTGCTGTTGGTTTGGCGACTTTGGTCGCTAGGGACTTCATCTGATTGCTGGTGGCTTCATGACTCCTGGCCACATCCACGGCAGCTTTTAACGTGAGTTTTTCATCACGGCCTATCAGGGCTTTCTGTACGTCTGTGTGACAGGATCCCCAGATCAGCTGGTCAACAATTCTATCCTCTAACTCAGCGTTGTTTCTGTATCTGCATTTGGCAGCCAAGTTCTTCATTTTAGAAACAAAGTTATCAACAGATTCGTCTGTGTTTTGACGCAGATCTTGGAAGGCATATCGGCTTATGCGATGATTACTCTTGGGCTCAAGGTGCTGATGGAACTTATCAAGGATTTTAGTGGGATCCTTCATGTCATTCACGTTCTCAAATGTCCAACTGTTGAACATGTCTAGTCCTTGTTCTCCTGACCAAAGCAACAGATAACTTGCCTTCTCTTCATCATTTGCCTTTTTCAGGGCGCTCTTAAAAGTTAGTTCAACTTTCTGCCTGAATTTCCCAAATGCTGCAACTATGTCTGGCGCATCCCAGTCCATTTGGGGTGGCGGTAGTGTTGCACTCATGGCCATTTTGGCGATCGGTGTTGTGATTGTCAGAACGTTGTCGGATTTGGACGTCTGAGCGTTTTCATTCGATTTACTTTGTATACATTATATACCGAGAACAATCTCTCTTTTCCGACAGCTTTTTTACGATGGGTAAAATACGGAACTCACGTATTTTCTGGTTCAATAAACCGCTGCAACCATGTTGTGTTCTTATGTCATGGACACTGAAGACTTCTGTTTGAAAGAACACTTTATTGACGATTAACAATCAACTATGATAGACATGTTTGTGAGATGTGAGACGACAACGGAGTGTAGTTAGCAAAACGAACTGTCTATTGAGGGCGCACTTCCGATTACTATTCAGTGCATAACTAACTAGGGGTGCACTATCCTAATTCAAGCCTCATTGAAAACAGTGTAAAATCAACAAAGTTTAGGGCCAAGTTTCATGCAAACTAACATCACTGGGGTTTATCAAACAATCAGATTATTGTCTTGGCCTTTATCTTTCCATTTCTTTTCAATTTTGGGTGGGTTAGCCAATTACATTTTTTAATATTCACACCAAAAGAAACTCACCTCCCGAAAAGTGATACTTTCCCAGCCTGCACGCAGCCATTTTACAAATGGCACCCCTCCACGTTCTAGGGCAATTAGGACCCATTTTTCAACCGTAATTTTGTCAAGTCTGCCTTCAGATTGAAGCTCAGAAACCAGGGAGTTGATCCCATGCTAAATTTACACAATCCCACCATTTCTTTTACCAAACGGACTCCTTTTTCAAAAGAAATTGTGGTGAAGGGGCATATTTCATGCTAATGAGACCGCGGAGAAATTCTCCCTTCAATTAGGGTAGTGCACCCCTAGGCGCGCGGCAAACGTAAACATGTTTGTACGTGTACGTGTATAACGTATAGGCGCGGCACATACTGCCAACAACCGTAAACACATGAACACCCAACACGCTATAGAGTGTGGGGTACGTGTATAGGCATAAGTGCTGTATGCTACAACCTCTATTGAGATACTGCCAACATGACAACCAACCAACCAACCAATCACTCACTATAGAAAAAGCTTTCAGAAACACGTTTATATGTTTTTAATGTTATGATTACTTCTAGTTTTAAACAATGCAATCATGGAAAACAAAAACCCTAAAAAACAAATTTACAAACCAAATTGCCGACATTTTGCCAATAAGCCTATTTTTTTTTATGTAATAAATTGTGCTTTAGAAAAACCCGCTGGGTAACCAAGCTGTGAACCCTCGTATTTTTTAACTAAATTCTGCATTTGCCGTTTCCAGACAAATCTTCCACTAAACTAGTGGTTCACATCGCATATCCGAAGTCAAAAAGACAGCGTCCTTGCTATAACCGTAAAAAATATCAACTCTCAAGACCAAACTCGAAAAGTCTTATTATATTAGGCCTAGTGGTACGGTTAATTTCTGCCAAAACCCTTACAATTAACATGTAAGATTGGACATTTATCCCTCTGTTGGTCAATTTTAGTTTATTTTTGAATATTTTTTCATAATTATAGTTTGAAACAAAGGGATTTCGTGTGGCGGCAGATGGGAACTGGTCAAATTTGAACTTACTGTAGATGATTGCTCGCTCATCGCTCGATGTTTACTATTAAAAAGGTAACTAGATCATAATTCGACATTCGAATGCTGAACACATGCACTCAAATGTTAGAGACAAATCTGTACAGAATGTGCGATAACATCTTTAATTTCGCGGAAACCTGCGCAGAAATGTTAAAGTACGACGTTTTGAAATTTGAACCACGACGTTTTGGAAGTTAAACCACGACGTTTGAAACTTGAACCACGCCGTTTAAGTTAAAGTACGACGTTTAACAACTCCACGTTGCCTGTCTGTTTTATAGAACACAATATGTAGAAGATACGTCCATTCACCTCCAAACATATATATAATAACGACGGTGAATCAAGTAATGTTGTAATCGTCTAATATGGACCTCCCTGAGAGGGCACATTGTATACTAAATGCCTAGCAGGAATGACGTGTAAATGCATTGCCAAGATGGATCATTCGCATTATTGTGTAATAACACTGATTGAATGTTAAATTCGCCCCCCGGGGTAAATAACTGCATTTTGATGTGAAATACTGGCACTCGAAAACTTTTGGTTTCATTTTTGGTCCCATCAGTACAAATTCGCACCCCAAAAAATCCTGCGTACGGGCCTGATTGTATATGCCTGAGGCATAAAGGTGATACATTAAAGTTCACCGGAATTTCCGTAAAATTGCACATCGACTGTGAACTCAAATAGCACGTATACACTCTAAAAACAATACTATTGAAGGCTAAGCTCATTTGCAACGGACGTGTGATCATCGCTGGCGCAGTTTTGCCCACGGATCGGATAAAATATTTAAGCAGCACGGTACGGTAGTGGCCGCTCGCTCGTTCAGCCTCGGGGAACAATTAAGCTCGATAACCTTGGTTAAGGCTATACTATATTTAGAACATGTACATGTAGATACCATAATTAATTGACTAGAAAACAGTCAAATGCGTACGCACCCAGCCGACTATACTCGATGAGCTTGGTGCGTTGATAATTTGACTAGAAAACAGACACTTGCTGTATACAGGGTGCACACATAAAAAGTATACCCATTTTCAAATTAATATTATTTCAAAACTACTGATGTTTTTGAAAAGTACAAATGTCTGTTGAAAGGGTAGAATGCCCTCTGTCCAATGGTATAAGGTTCGATGCCATGGCCATGAATGACTGAACAAACAAGACAGTTATGAAAGGTTCTGAAATCAGCACTGTGGCAAGTTGTTTTTACTTGTGTGACAAATAAGCTCATCGGGCAGGTGTTTGTAAGGACAAATTATTTTACGTTTTAAACACATTGAAAAAGCAATGACTGGGTCGATGAATCATTTTTTTCTGATCCCTTGCTTTTTGTGGTACACTTACCTGACAAATTTAAGGTGATGTACTCCCACATGGCAACTATTCATGTTAATGCATATAGCTGGCATCTTCGTCTCATGTCTCTACTTATTATCCGCCTTAGCATCCACTTGTCACAGTGCTGATTTTAGTACCTTTCATAACTGTCTTAATTGTTTGTTCAGTCATTCATGTCAATGACATAATGAACCTTATACCATTGGACAGAGGGCATTTGATTCTACCATTTCAACAGACATTTGTATTTTTTAGAAACATTCAGTAGTTTTGCAATAATATGAATTTGAAAATGGGTAGGCCTATACTTTTTATGTGGACACCCTATATCGCTCGATCTGCTAGCTGCATGCGCTGAGTGTTTCTATAACTAGATAGTTTGGTGAAGTTTATTTCAGGGTTCGTAATCTTATAACTTATGGTATACATGTGAATAGAACTAGGCTGGAGGACACTTTATTTGCAATGATATAATTAAAACCACGCAACTGATGATCGAGACATTGCTGAGATGTAGTGGAGAGGCGCGAGATCGAATCCCAAGGAATTTTTTGTTGTTGCTTTTCAAAAGTTTGTTAGTCATTTGCCCTATTTTCTTTGTACTAATTTGAGGCTTTACTAATTTGATTTTTTTTTCAACCTGACTACGGTAAGGCGTTTGTCGTTATTCGTCTGAAATAAAATCCACGCCGCGCGCTGCAGTTAGCACCATTGATCTCCATCTATATAAATGGAGATCAATGGTTAGCATGCAGTGCAAAAATAAAACATGAACAGCGATCTCACGCGGCCACTATTTATGCAAATCAACTGAAGACGACCGAACGCCTTGTTCTAATTCTAACCAACTGTGTGAGGTTTTTTGGGAGGTGCTCATAATACTACCCTAAGCTCGTTTTTTTATTGGTCGACGCGAGATTAACAGAGGTGTGATTAGACACTTCACATTAGCCCCACCTATATAGTATAGTATAGGAAGAACATAATATATTTCGTGCATGGTTGAAACAAGGCGTTCCGTCGTCTTTAGTTAAAGGTAGGATACACCATTTGCAGATATCTAAAATAATTACTACCAAATTATTAAGAAATATCTTACTCATCTGAAAGTAAATAATGATTCTAGGCCTCGAGCAAAATATCCTTTAATTATTCTGAAAAATATAATTTTATAAAGATGGCGATCGCGAAAAAACACAAATAACATAAGAATAACTGCTCGACGCCGGTTGAAAACAAACGCTGTTTTGTGTGTGTTTTTTCGGCATTCATGATTGTAAAACTTTGGACAGGTTAGTTAAACGATATTTACTATAAAATACAACCCCCTAAATCCACCCATTCCTGATAATTCAAGCAATTACCAATGGTGTATCCTACCTTTAATTTACATAAATCGTGGCCGCGTGAGGTGCGCTGTTAAGGCCGGCCGTCTTAATTGCTGTATTTTTTTCACCGCAAACTTAACTGCAGCGGTTGTTTAAATGGAAGGACTGGTATCAAGTTGAGGAATAGAATGAGCGCTCTGAAAATTTAAAAATACCTTCGGACAAATTTAACAGCATTTTTACCTTTCAACGGCCTTTAGAGGAAAAATGAATAACCATATTAAATGGCAATCTGGCTTCGATACGATAGTGCTATGAGTCAAGTGCTTTAACAAAAAATATCCCCGGTTAAAAATATGACCAATGAGAGGGCTCGTTTTGGCGTGACGCTTTCTTTTGTAAACATCAACATTGTGAAAATTGTCGTCTACGCGTCTGGCGCTGTAAAATTCTGGACAAAAAAAAGTGAGTTTGAATGATTTGATGTTTATCTATTCTCATCTTACATGTAGAGTTTCTCTTAAATAATTAGATTTATCCAAATTTCATGAATTATGCATATCATGATGAATCTGACAGTACAATTTAAACAGAAATAAAAATATGCGTTTGTAAAACTGTCGTCTGCCACCGCCATCCCCGCGCCAATGGGCCGGCCGTGACCGTAATATTGTACAGCAACCGTGTATTTCCGACATGCAGTTGATTTGTTTTATTTTTTTCTCGAGTTTAATTGATTTTATCTTAGGTCTTACGTGTTTTTTGAAAGGGAAAGAATGTTGCAACCTAACGCCACTTTTTTCTTTATATTTCCCTATTTAATTATTTATTTATTTATTTCATTTCTTTACCCAGCGGTGCCCGGCCAGCCGGCCCGCCCAGGCCAGGCCAGGGGTTTGCCCAAACAGTTTAAACGGTTTTCATTGGGGCCCTGCATACATCATTATTAAAATAAAATAACAGTACATATAAATACAACAACATTTACACAAAATTGCAAACAGAATATTTACAGACGTACTTGGGATATTTACAGGAATACAAAACATTGATACCGTACTAATTCAAATTTACGAGATGGGCGAAAACCTGGGGGTGGGGGGGGGGGGGGGGAGGTGGAGAGAGAAGAGGAAATTACCATCCGGCTTCACATTATAGTGGTAACCAAGTCATAACTCTGTAGATCAGCGCAATTGGCATAATATCTAACGTATGACATGTCGCGTCGGAGCGCCGATTAAATCTGCTTAAGGAGTCCAGTGTTCGCAATTGTTCGGGCAAAATATTCAAAATATTTGCACCATTCGCAGCAAATCAATGAAGGTCAATCAGACAGAGTCAGACTGCTCAAATGTTGAAAATACACAAATCTCAAAGACTCAATCTGGGACTGAGAAAATTTTCAAATTTTGTTAGGATAGGTGTAGCTTGAAAATTACAGCTCTAAAAGCTCATAATATATTGCGAATCTAGTACCGGTACTTTAAAAAATGTAAGGCACTGTGTGCCTTTAGTTACAACTTATGACAATCCAGGCACTTCTACCGGTAGCTCAATGGGATTTGAATCGCGCTTTATTTGGAGTAGAATTCTACTTTCTCAAACATAAAAAGCATGCCATGCTGGTCTGCAGTAAGACTCTTAGACTCTCCGACTGTTTTTTTATTTTTTTTTATTTTCAAATTTTGGAATTTGGTAGCTATGAAATTAGTTATTATGTACGACCATGGTTCTAGGCAAAAGGTTCTAGGTTCTCAGGATAAGCTGAAAATGTCCTCTATCTCATCATAGGATGTAGTTCTTAAAAAGAAAATTAAGTTTTGTTTATTAATTAGCAAAATTAATTAGGCCTATGTGCATAATGAAAAAATGTCTCCTGCAATTTTTCTGTATTGCTAAAATAATATCTATAGCATTGCCTCTTTTGAAAAAAACGGGGTTACTTATAAACCAAATTTTTATCAGTTATCCTAAAGTTTCTTGCAACACCTTGAAATAGGTATTCACAATTTAACTCCAGTACATACAATTTTTGTATACTTTTCACAATGTTTACTGTTTTATATGGTACCATTGCATTTTACTACGAATTATTCGAAGATAGAAATTCAAATATTTGAGGATAAATATTTGAATATTCGATAATCAATCAAATTTGGCACAGCCCTATTTTAATAAGAAAGATGTTTCTTTTGTACACAGCAGGCAATTCGGACGATTGCCTAGAAATCCTCCTTGAGGATGACTATTGACAAGGGGCGAGGCCCAGCCTCTCCTCCCCTCCATGTCCATGTCGATGAAGTCACTCCGGTCCACGTTCACATCAAGAAAGGCGCTAAGAAATCAGCTACGGCTCGAGCAGTTGAGGTAAATGCATGTGTGCAGGGTTGTAGCTACACTAGCTGGCCGCGCTAGCTGGCACCCCTATTCACCGGTCGGCACCCTTGCTAGCCGGCACCAATTTTGCTGCATATATCTGCTGCATAGACATGTCTAGCTAAATGCAGAATTCACTATTGCAGGCCTTGCGCTAACTGTTTTTCCTGGGTAGCCCAGCGGGCTAGCAAACTGCAGATTTTACTAGCCCGTTTACATTTTTGCTAGCCCGTATGCACAATGCACAAAACTATTCGTTCGTCGCGTGCACGTACACGGACGTACGTACATCCATAGTAAAGTACACAGAGGGCGCTGTTCTGAACAGACTCTTTATCAGACGCTACTACTAGTGACACGGCAAAACGCTCATGTACTATACAGCTACGCAGTGGGCCGTTATGGTAAGAAAGGCTGAACGATGTGAAAGAGAATAGTGCACATATGTGCGGTACCCTGCGCCGTAGTTTATACTGTACTAATCTCACTGAAGCCCACCAGTCTACTCTGTTCGTAAGATCGCAGTGCACGCGTGGATCGAGCGCTCCCAGGCTATCGACAATCATGCCGAAAAACACAAACAAAAGACAGTTTATACTCAGTTTATTTTGATCCGATATTTATTTAATACACAAAAAGACAATAGCAATTTTAACATGTATTTTGATCTAAACCTGTGAAGGTAGGTTACAGAATTTTTCACTAGCCCAACGGGCAACCAAGGAAGTGGGTCTGGGTAGCCCGGAGCAGTTTTCGCTAGACTTTGTACGCCGGGCTAGTACCATTTCGAGGCCTGCTATTGGGGTCAATTGGTCAGCAGCACAAAGTTTTGTTGTGCATTGCCCTGTATGTGACCCGCTCCATCGAAATCAGGAATAAGTCTCAAAATGACTTTTTGAGATATGCACATGATGAGAAAGGGAATTTCACAAGCTTTCTAATGATACCCATCACAAGTGTGTATCTGTTTAGGTTAAACTAGTTATGGTCTGATGAAGATGACTGGTGTATATTTATTTGCCAAATCCACATTCCGAGAAAAACAAAATAAAATAAACAAAATTGGACAGCGCACACAAATCCTCTTAATTTTCATCTTTATTGATCGTTTTTACATTTTTACAAGACATTAATGACAATAATCTGTATAAATAACTACACTTCTTAAAAATACAATGTTCAGAAAATCGAGTTGGCCTCGGCATTACGATGGATCGGGTCACATAATGTAGTACTCCTCAGAGGCATAATTAGATTACAGTTTGTGCTGTCTAACAACTGTACGTCACTGTTCCATGAGAATAATTCTGGATGATTTTAGACGGTTGAAGATGAACCCATTTACGTGGTGGCAATTGGAGGATTGTGCAGGACCTAGGGGTTTAGAGTAAATGAGTTAAAAATGTTTAAAGGTAGGATACACCATTGGTAATTGCTTGAATTATCTTAAATGGGTGGATTTGGTTTTTTTTATTTTATAGTAAATATCATTTAACTGACCTGTACGAAGTTTTACAATCATTGATGCCGAGAAAAGCACAAAAAACAGCGTTTGTTTTCAACCGGCGTCGAGCAGTTATTCTTGTTTTTTAGCGATCGCCGCCCGGCGATCGCGAATTTTTCGCAAATTATTCGCAAATTTTTCGGAATAATTACAGGATATATATCTAAGTGCAATAATTTTTCTGGATGCCTAGAATCATTATTTACTTTCAAATGAGTAAGATTTTTCTTAATAATTCGGTAATAAATATTTTGGATATCTGCAAATGGTGTATCCTACCTTTAACAATACATTGTCGTCACAATATTTATTTTTTAGGAAAAGCTGAAGGAGAGCAAGGCGCAAAGCAACCATGGCCTTAGCATGGGTAACCTTCGGCCAACGGCTTCCTCTAAAGAACCCTGGGTCCCAGCTCCTGGAAAATCAACCAAGGGAAAGAAATTTTCCTGGCAGGTAATAATAAATTAGCCCTAACCATCCAAAATCTTCCAAAATCCTCTTTGCAAATTGCAGAATTGTGCAGGATTGAGGTCACTTGGAAAATGATGCATCGGAGGAATTTGCAGGTTTGAGGGCGTTTTGGGTTTTGCTACTAGGATAAAGCAGGATCCAGGTCATAATTGCCTAAACTAATGCCGGATGAATTTTCAGGATTGAGGTTACTTGCTTGGGTATTTATCCAAATGAGGATTTTGGAGGATTAACCCTAACGGCCCTCAATCCTCTAAAATCAATACAATTTTGCACAGACCCTAGGGAGTTAGGGTTAAGGTTATTTGTTAAGTTGATGATGATGATGATCATGCATTTGTAAAGCGCCATCTATCTAGTTGCCTATTCCGAGGCGCTGCCAGGAACACCGGGGCGAACCCCTTCTCTTAGCGAAGAGTGTTACTGGGTTATTTTACGTGCATTACACAACGCACGGGACCTACAGCTTTACGTCCCATCCGAAGGACGAAGCAATAGTGGTTTAATTGCCTTGCTTAAGGACACACGTGTCGACACCGGGACTCGAACCCACGCTCTGCGGAACAGAAAACCGAGTTCTTAACCGCCCGACCACGACACTCCACAAGTTGTACCTTCACATTGCTCATGTGCTACCCATAGATGCCGGTCTGAGCCTGTCTTGGATTAAGGATTGTAAAAACAATTCCGCGCTTCGGACTGGTCAATGTCAAAATAATCCCAGTGCGAACTGGTTAACTTAAGTTAGGTTATTGATATGCTTTACTTGCGAATTGCATTTAGAGTACACTTTCAAAATTCTCATCATGTTATTTCATTATGTTTAACCCTAACTACCCCAAACCCACCAAACTCCAACTGCAGCTTTCGCTAGGTTTTGGCAGGTTTGGTACCAAACCGTAACAACTTGTTGTTAGACTTTGTTTGACTCAGTACCAAATGCCCAGGGAGACCCTGTTGAATTATGTGAGGTTCAGGACAGAAAGGCATGAGACTTGTCAAAATGTTAGACATTTTGAGAATGCACAGGCATTTATACGTGAGTGACCCACATTGTCACGGCACAGTTCCTGGTCAACTGTAAGTGTATGTACACTTACACCTTGTATGTGTGTCCCCACTAAAACACATAATACCACTGGCCAGTTATCACTGTTCCAAGTCAATACAACTTCAACTGTTGGAGTTTGGCAGGTTTAGTACTGTTAGGTTCAGTACAGTGTACCAAAAATTACTGAACATGTGTGAGCTGTTGAAGTTTGTTAGGTTTGGTATGCTTCCTAGTGCGAGAGCCTAGGGGGTTAGGGTTAAGACGCACATGAATTCAAAATGTCTGCGCGCAGGAAGGGTTAAAAGTATCTCCGTGCGTAAAAATAAGGAGTTTGAGCTCTAGTAACTCGCCACATCAGTGAGTAAATACTAGAGGTGTTTATAGTAAGCTTTGTAAACAGCAAATTTTCAAGCGTCATCAATTTGAAATATATTTTGTTTTCCTATGTAGCCTGGTTTCATTTTGGAAATACCCAGCAACTGACATTTAACCAGTTCGTGCTGGATGACGTATATAAACGCAAAGTGTTTCCCAGATTCAAAAAGAATGACACATAAACACGCCACGAGCAAAGCCGGAAATGTCTGTCAGCAGCGAGCAAGGCTGGAAATGGGCGTGGGTGTGCTTCCCGGTACTATCGGCCTGAACCCGCCTCGGATCGAGTTTCTTTAAAAATAATCCCGCGCGTCGGCTTGGGGATGTTGAAATAATCCTGGCGCAAACTGGTTAAAATCTTTCACTATTATCGTTCGAAAGGTTACTTTGTAGTCTGTAAAATTGATTCCATAATCTGGAATCGGTTTCTGACATCAACGATCGGGTAATCGATCAAGTACTCTGTTCCGAAGCACAGTCCTAGTTTATAATGTTCTGCTTTCCTGTGGTTTCTGTCCGTGCCAGGGAGGAACGTATTCGCTCGATATCAACCCACCAGAGAGAGACACGGTTCATGCCACAATGCGCATGGAGGACCTAGACGATGATTACGGAGGTGCACGATTCAGCCAGTACGAGAAGAAGATCGACAGTCTCATGACAGAAGTAGGAACCCTCAAAACGGAGGTACATTAACCCTAACCCCCTAGGCCTTACTTTGGGCTAAAGAACTGCGTACTACAGAATACTACTTAGTATTTTGTAGCACTGGGTCTCTCTCTGTGACTGATGATTGGGTGTGTACTGACAGAGTACAGATACTGCCAACTACAAAATACTAATAGTGGCAATACAGGTCAGTAATACTTACCTGGCAAAAAATGCAGTAGTCCAGCCTTGACCTATTGCTGTGTCCCAAGTGACAATTTTTGCTGTAGAGTTTAGAACACCCTACATAGCATACATGGGCCATGCACACTCAGCAAGCAGAGGGACCCAATGCTAAAAAATACTACGAGTGCAATTAGGGGTGAAGTACCAAATACTAAAAATTACTACAGGCATTGCACACAAGTCAGTGAGAGTACTGCATACTACTTTTTACTACTAGTAGTAAAAAGTAGCATTAGGTAGGGTTAGGGTTAATGTTAATTGCGAATCTTTTTGGAGCTGAGGGTAGTACGGGAACCTGGTACCAATTCACCTGTCGCCGTACATGATCATAAATCAATCCTAATGTCTGTTGAACATCATCGCGTGACATGCATGACATCTAAATCTAGGACAAACAAAAAACTATTCCAAATACGTGCATTATATAATATCAACAGAGAACGCTGCAGCGCACCAAGCGCGAGGCCGAGAGGGCCAAGGATGAATTGGACGTCTCCAAGCGTCTTCTGGAGAACCAGGAGGAGGAGATACTGGACTACAGAGAGGAGCTCAAGATTACCGAACGGGAGAATGAGCAGCTGAGACACTCCGTGGACATGCTCAGGACTGACACGGACCTGAAAAGGTGCGTGTGCAACCCTCTGTTTATCTTTTTTACATTTGTTTACGGGGTCGTTTTACAGGTCTTTTTTTAACACAAAATAATTGGTCAGGAACTGATATTTATCAAACATAATGTGGCTGACTTTGAAGCACAAAGATGGAAATTTTTGGTAAAACAAGTAACCTTGTTTGGTCTATTGTAAGAAATCTCTTTGAGCTATAATTTATCCCTTGTATGGTTTTACCTTTCAAAACCTTTCAAAATCTGCTTACTTGACAAAATGGCTATAAATAAGTATGAACCTTTCAAAACGCTCCAGAATTTGTTGCTACTGCACTACTACACCTTTCAATACCTTTTGAGATGTATTTTTTTTCTCACACCAGTTTGTTCAGAGAGTTGTTTTACCTTTCAAAATCTTTCATAGGTCCCTTTTGTCAGACAGTTTTCTCACCTTTCAAAACCTTTCAGTCCAGGAAACTTGAAAGGTCAGACAATTCGGGCGATTCACAATGCAGTGCGCCACCAAGCGTTTGACTCAAAAGAGCCACTTTTAAACTTTACGGTCGACTTCTTCCGTATATCATACTGTAGTGAAATATCTATTCTTCATTGTTCACGCGAGGTACAACACAAACATAAATGTATCCGGAAGCGTCGTTGATTAAAACATTGTTATTTGCAGAACAAAATTGGAGCTTTAATCGTGCGCGTCCAAAAAGACGTAAAAACTGATGAGTTCATGCAAAATGAATACAGTTTTTCAAACTGATGCCGACTTTTTCCCAAGATGCACTGCGGGTATAGCAGGATTTGCGCCTCCAACGGCAGCTTCTAGGTATTGTGAATCGCTCAAATTCTATGGCAACTGCCCTATATATAGGAGGGTACCTATTCTGAGCATATTTCGCTCCAGTATTTTGTACAACTTATCAGACTTATAAAACCATTGTCAATTGAAAATTATATGGTTTTTTTTTGTTTTTTTTCTTTTCTTTTTTGAAGGGCTGAGAAGGTTGTGGTTAGTTCTGAGAGGGAGAGACTCCTCAAGAAGCTCGTAGAAGTAGAGCTGGATGCGGGAGCTGCCTCCAAGCAGGTCACTGAACTCAGGGATGCAGTGCATAAACTCAGAGAGGTACAGGGAGATTGTTGAATACCTCAGATGTCATTATCACAGAAACCTGGGGCCGATTTCACAACACGATGGTGCAAGTCGCATATAGCGTCCCAAGGGTTAATACCATTCTAGTGAGCAATTTTCCATTATCCAATTTGGGTTTTTTTTGTAGGAAAAGAGGATCTCTTCCCACGACAGCAAGATCCTAAGCAAGCAGCGAGAGCTACTCCTGCAGAAACTAGAGGACTTTGACGGAACCAACACAACACTCCGACAAATGCTACGGGACCAACACAAGTCAGAGGTACAGTGCTTGTCCAGTCCACATAGTCTGTATAGTTTCATGGTGAAATTGCCTGAATTGTGGATGACACTGTGTGGTCTACTGAGTAGATCTAATGCCGAAGGGATTCCTGTGTTTTTACCCCAAATTTGTATTTATTTAAAAAAAAAATTAGTGGTGGGCGATTGTAAAAAAAAAAAAAAAAAAAAAATTGGTTTCGTTCAAAATACCATTTTAGAAGCCCATTTGCGGATATGTATTGTGTTTTCTTTATTACTATTCCCTCCTATACAATAAACAATTGGAGCATCTGCAAAATTTTAAATTGAGAAAAATCTGTGATTGCCAAATATCTTTCCCATGACATACTAACTATGACTGTGTGCCACATTCCATGCTTCTCATCATCAAGTGAACAACTCTATCATATGTGATTCGACCAAGCAAAATCAGTCGGAACTCGGCAATTCTTGTTTTGAGATAGGGCCAAAATATGTTCGTAGGGGTGGACAAATCCAAATTGACTTTTTTACCAAAACAGAAGGGGGAAATATTCTTCTTGCACATGAAAATACTCTTTTAACCAAATTCAGAAGGGAAGTAATACAAAAACATGATTTTCTCAGTTTCTTTATTTTTAACGTGCTGGTGTTCAAACGGTTGTAATTGTTTAACCAAAGGTCGTATTCACATGGGGTTTTCACTGAAATGGAGCCTAAAGTACGTTACAAAAGAATATGTAAAAATTCAAAAAATGACCAGGGCCTACTTCAGACTGATTTTGCTTGATCGCATCACATATTTGGCACCAATCGGCCCGACTAATTGCCTATTTCTCTAGGCAAGACGCGAGCAAACTGAGGAACAGCGCGACGTCCTCCTGCACAAGCTGACCCAGTCGGACGCGGCCAACCAGCGCCTGCGCGTCCACACCCTGGAGAAGGACCAGGAGATCCAGACGCTGCGCGACACCCTGGCCACGGAGCGCGAGCAGCTGCGCTCCGTGACGGACCTGCAGACGTCCGTGGCGGCCACCCGGGGACACCTGCAGAACCAGCTGCGCAAGCGGGAGGGCGACTGCAACCGCATGGCCGTGCAGCTGCGGCAGGCAGAGAACCGACTGGAGCAGCGGCAGATTGAGGCGGAGCACCTGCTGGGTTTGCTGGAGGCGGCTAAGGAGAAGGGCGGCGCCGACAAGGAAGCCCTCAAGAGAGCAACCAGGTCAGGGGTTTAGAATAGTCTGGGGCCGTATTCACAAAACGACTTAAGTCCAAAAAAAATAAGCCCCCCACTTAAATACCCGACTTAGACACATCTGAATGACTTAGCGGTATTCAAAAAACATTATTGCTAAGTACCCCACTTATTTTTAAGTCTTAAATCTAAGTGTGGTCTGACTAGTCTTAACTCGTTTAAGCGGGGCGCTTAGGTGTCATGGCGGCTTTTTTCTGTCCTTCGGTTTGTGCATTTTGAGCACAAAATTTGATATTCTACAGTATCTAATTATTGTAAAAGGAAGCCAATTTGAAGTTAATGTGTGACAGCTCTAGAATTGTAGTTCGTAGACATTCTAACGATTTTTTTCGATCGATTTGTTAAATTTTAGGCGGGCGGAATGATTGCGATTGGTGACATGTTACGTTAACGTTAACCAATGACATGCAATACACGTGACTGCCGACTATAAAAACAAAAGAACTACTTACCTTCCAGCATATGTTTGAAAGAATGCGGATAAATCACCATCACAATTTGTTTCACACTCGAGAGTAAATAAAATGAACATTTCACTACAATATTCTGTGTTAAAACATCTAAAACGTGCATGACGAACTCATTTAACGCGCGCGTGACGCAGACTATTGGGGTGCACTAACTTGGGCTTGAAAACTGCGTCGCTAGCTAGCTGCGTGCGTGTACTGTGCACGCGCGCATGGTAAACCGCGCAGATAGATACAATTTTCGTTGCGTAGGGGCTAGGAACGTTTATGACGAAAATGTTTTGCGCATGAGCAACAGTGACTGCTTTAAACACATAAGTTAAGTGGAGCACTAAGATAAGTGGGTTGCTTAGATCTTTTGTGAATACCAAATTAAGCGCGGCACTTAAGTTAGCTGGGTGCTTAGATTTAGGTATGACTTAAGTATTCTCCTAAGTTTAAGTTTTGTGAATACGGCCCCTGGTTCTCTGACCTGACAATTTGTGACCGGCTCTGCAATAATGGGTATTAAGTCGCGCTGTGCACTATCATGTAATGGACTACTCAACGTTGAGAGGATAAATATTTCATCAAAATGTGATTTACATTTTTTGCCATTAATGACATCTTTAACACCAATATTTTCAGGTTTCATTTAAAGAAATGTTGATTTTGATGATTAAAGTGGAAAACACGCCCATTTTGTGTTCATAGTTCTGTTGTTCTACAACGAAGCCGGCTTTTTCTCAGTTGTTTAATTTGAACTCCAAGGAAGTAATCAAAACATGTCATATCTCCAGAACGGGAGTAGCTATGGAGCTCTATTATATACCAACCGGAAGCTTACGTTGTGGGCTTTCCAACCATGTATATAACTCAATTTCACTATTTTGTGACATACCGTAATTTCCTGCGGTAAAGACGCGGCTTATCTGACTTTCTAGACCACAAAAACATCGCCGCGCCTTATCTTTCAGTGTACCGTATATGATGTCGCTTGAGTTCAAAGTGATGATCTCTGTGTGAAGAATTCTTTGAACACCGCAATCTTACTCAATAATGCGGTCAACCAATTAGCCCAACTCTCCGGACATTGTGACCGTGTTTCCATTAACAATGCCGCGATGTGTTGATCCCCCTACGACCGTACATGTATGTGATTTAGCACTCGGCAGCGTGCGTAGTCTTGTTTGCAAGACGTTTTTCGCGATGCGGGGCGCCCTCTAACGTACGCCGTAGACCACGCGCGAATTACCGCATCGGCGGCCTACGCGCGCTGCATATACCGCGATTAAGATCGTCTTGCAAACAAGACTACAGCGTGCGCTGCATGACGCGTACAACAGCGATAACAAGCTGGCCCGTACTATGTGGCCTTTTTCTAAACGTTTTTTCGTCTACGTTCCGGCTTCATGCAATTCACCATCCGAACTACACAGCGCGGAGCATTCACAACGACTGGAAAAAAGACTAGGGGGTGTCGCAATTAGGGATACCATGCACGCGATCGCTGCATGTGATGTACATGTGCATGCAGTTTATACTGCAGTGATACATGATATGTATCGGCAAACCTCGTGCGATATTGTGACTACTGGTTTGAAGTTTTCATACATTGTTTGCGTGCCAGATAAACTCAAGTACTCAGCAAATTCTTGCTTGGAATAGTGGGATCCTTCAAAATGACCCCTTTGTGGCGATGTACCTACACCGGGTGGCGCCTGGTGTTCTTCTGGGTGCGTTCAAGCATGCGCCTTATTCGACAGTGCGCTTTATCTGTTGACGTTTGAAAAAAATTTGGGTGATTTTAGGGACCTGCGCCTTAACCGCCGTGCGGCTTTACCGCAGGAAATTACGGTAATACCCATTGTTGTGGAGTGAGTCACATTTGTTGATGCCCAGACGTCTAAATTGTAGGTCAGGTAGCCGCCGGCGACAAAAATAGATTGGCGCACTACATTGCGTATCTATTTCTAGACGATGCAGCAATTCAGATTGTAAGGCCCAATGCCTGCATTGGCTTGAAATAGTGATATGATATTTCGTCTCGTGTGGATTTTTTCCAATGCGAGTTTTTGATTTTGTGCAAACCAAAAAAGGCAATCTGGATCGATGGGCTTTATTTCGTTAATGTTGTACCTTACAATCACTTAAAGGTAGTATACACCTTTGGTAGTTGCTTGAATTATCATGAATGGGTTGTATTTTATAGTAAATATCGTTTAACTGACCTGTTCAAAGTTTTACAATCATGGATGCCGCGAAAAGCACAAAAAACGACGTTCGTTTTCAACCGGCTTCGGGCAGTTATCCTTATGTTATCCTTATGTTAAAATTCGCGATCGCCGGATGGCGATCGCAAATTTTTTTTTATAAAATTAAATTTTTCAGAATAATTACAGGATATCTAGCACAATCATTTTGCTGGATGCCTAGAATCATTATTTACTTTCAAATGAGTAAGATATTTCTTAATAATTCGGTAGTACATTTTTTCGATATCTGCAAATAGTGTATACTACCTTTAACTTCTGGAAACACTCAAACAATTCGTCGAAACAATGACAGGATATCTAGCACAATCATTTTGCTGGATGCCTAGAATCATTATCTACTTTCAAATATAAAGTAGGATATTCTAAAAAAATTGGGTAGTACATTTATCTTGGGTAGATCATCATACCTTTAAAGGGATCGTATACGTTTGGTAATTGGAACCCACTGTTTGTTTCAATCCTGTATAGTTATAGATATATATATACCATAAAACTAACCTGTACAAATTTCATTTTAAAAGGTGGTAGCGATTTTGAGATATTGCCGAAAATCTGGAGCGGTTATGTCCACGCAGGAAGAATAATCTGCATTGGAATACACAATCTGAGAAACGTCACTGCAGTAACGCTTCTCAGATTCAAATTTTGGGGATACAAATCTTTTTCCCATAACCGCAGTACTTCGAAGTGAAAAGTTTCTAAAAATACATTATACTATCCAAAGCTGCTGTACTTTTTACCAAGTAAGTTTTTATTGCCATGAATTTTTGGAGAAATTACCAAACGTATACGATCCCTTTAAAAGGCCTGCTTATAAGATAAACTTGTTGTCACAGGTTTTTATAAAACGTTTGTAAACTCAGAGTCCAGAAAGACCGCGCCACACGCAGCGAGGATGCCGTGGAGAAGCTCAACATGCAGCTGCTGGAGACGGAGACGAGGCTGGCTGACTCTGCCATGGTGGGTGACCAGTGGAAAGCACGAGCCGAGAAGCTGACCAAGGAGAGATTGCAGGAGGAGGCTCAGAATGCTGCTCTGACAAGGTAGATATGGACTGCAACGGTTTTGCCACCATGCAAGAGCTCCGACTGAGATGCACTCTGGTTCACATTTATTAATGTGGTGCGAAATACGGTACCCTCTGGAGACATGAACACAATGTGTACAATGGAGACAAAACGTCTCCGGAGGGTAAATTTCTATAGATGAATAGGTCTCCACTGGAAATTTCACGAATTAAATTTTTGGATTTTACTTAAATTAATCAAAAACTAGGATTAGGATGTGGGTTAGGGTTAGTGTTTGGGTTAGGGTATAATATAGGGTATATTGGGTTGAAATTTCAACCCAGGAAAAAAATTATGGTTAAAATGGGAGCATTTTGAAAAACGTGCTCGACTTTCTAACCATTTTGTACACGAGAACAAAGCCATTCAAAACTTTGTAGTAAATATCGTTTAACTGACCTGTCCGAAGATTTACAATCGTGGATCCTGAAGAAAAAAACAAGAAAAATAGAATTCGTTTTCAACCGGCATTGGGCAGTTTTTCTTGTTGTAAACGGCGATCGTGATTGTTTTCTCTATAAAATTCAATTTTCCTGAACATTTACAAGATATCTAGCGCAATCATTTTGCTAGATGCCTAGAATCATTATTACATTTTTTTTAAAATAAGATATTTCTTAACCCTCCTATAGTTTTACCTTTCAAAACTTTTCAAAATCTGCTTACTGGAAAAAATGGCTGTAAATAAGTATGAACCTTTCAAAACGCTTCGGAAATTGTTGCTATTGCACTACCACACCTTTTAAAACCTTTTGAAAGATATTTTTTTTCTCACACCAGTTTGTTCAGAAAGTTGTTTTACCTTTCGAAATCTTTCATAGGTTTCTTTTGTCAGACAGTTTTCTTGCCTTTCAAAACCTTTCAGTCCAGGAAACTTGAAAGGTTTTGAAAGGTCAGACAATTCTATGGCAACTGCCCTATACAGGGTGTCTCTAAAAAAAGTAAACCCAACTTAAACGGCAAATTTTCAGAAAACTATAAAATATTTACACATTATTTTTCATGGTTAGATAGTCCAATAAGTCCTCTGTCCAATTATATCACTTAGGTTATGAACTGTCATGCATGACTGAGCATGATTCAACTTAGTGAATGGGTGTCAAATCATCACTGTGGCAAGTTAGTTCTTGCTATATTGTCATGCATTCAGGGCCTATTTGAAGTTACATTTTTGTCACATGCTAGGCCTATGATTACAACAACTTCAGCAAAGGTTCTTCCTGACACAGGCACACTTCACATGCTTTCCAAACATGGTACAGTTGACAATTGAGCAGAGAGTATTCCTGGTAACTCGATACCAGGAAACAAGAAGTTTTGTGGACGTTCAAGAGGCTTTTCGGGTGCAGTTCCCCGAGAGGCAGCCTCCAACAAAAAGAGCCATCTGGTACAATGTCAGAAAGTATGCTGATCACGGAACCAGTTTGAACATGAATAAAGGACACTCGGGCCACAGACGAACTGGGAGGTCTGCTGAAAACATCCAAGTGGTTAGAGAGGCCATCCAAGCCAACCCACGCATAAGCACCAGGAGAAATGATACTGGAATACCACGCGCAACTTTTAACAGAATAGCAAGACTGGATTTGCATCTCCATCCATATCATGTTCATGTTCAGCACCAACTTCTACCAAATCCCTAAGCTATGCTCGTAGGAAATCAGACATTTCCTATGTCAGAACTTCCAATCAAAGTGCAAGAACTAACTTGCCACAGTGATGATTTGACACCCATTCACTAAGTTGAATCATGCTCAGTCATGCATGACAGTTCATAACCTAAGTGATATAATTGGACAGAGGACTTATTGGACTATCTAACCATGAAAAATAATGTGTAAATATTTTATAGTTTTTTGAAAATTTGCCGTTTAACCAGTTCGCGCCGGGATTATTTTAACATCGCCGCGCCGACGGGCGGGATTATTTTTAACGAAACTCGATCCGAAGCGTGTTCAGGCCTATAGTGCTGGGTAGCACACCCACGCATTTCCGGCCTTGCGCGCTGCTGACATACATTTCCGAACTTGAACTTGGCGTATATATTCGTCATCCGTTTTGAATTTGGGGAAATTTTTGCGTTTATATTCGTCATCCGGCGCGAACTGGTTAAGTTGGGTTTACTTTTTTTAGTGACACCCTGTATATAGTTAATAGTAATTTTTTTCGATAATTGCAACCAGTAACTTGTTGTTTTTAAGTATTTTTATGGTTTTAATTATTGACAGGCAAATTGATGAATTGGACGACAAACTGAAAGATGCCGAAATGAGCGGACGTGTGACAGCCGATGACCTGCATCACAAACTGCACGGCAAGTCAACTGAGCTTGCAACAATCAAGCTAGAGAATGACAGGCTCAAGGTGGGTAGAAGAATCTCACTGGGTTAACCAGTTCGCGCCGTAGAACGTATAATTATACACGCAAAGTTTTCCCCAGATTCAAAACGGATGACGCATAAACACGCAACGAGCAATGCCGGAAATGTCTGTCAGCATCGAGCAAGGTCAGAAATCCGTGGGTGTCCTTCCCGGTACCATCGACCTGAACCCGCCTCGGTTCGAGTTTCGTTAGCCATTTCGCGCCGGATAACGTATATAAACGCAAAGTTTTCCCCAGATTCAAAACGGATGACGCATAAACACGTAATGAGCAAGGCCGGAAATGTCTGTCGGCAGCGAGCAAGGTAAAATATGCGTTGGTTTGCTTCCTTGTACCATCGACCTGAACCCGCCTCGGATCGAGTTTTCTTTAAAAATAATCCCGCGACTCGGCTCGGTGATGTTAAAATAATCCTGGCGCGAACTATAAAGGGATATTACGTTCTAGAAGCACCCAAATAAGCTATAAAACAAGTTCTGAAAAAACCCAGATGTTAATTGGAAAAGGATTTTATAAACTGGAAATTTATTTTGTTATTCTTGTGTGGAACGTGTGTATTGGGGGTCACTTTTGTGACCTCGAAAACTCAAGCTGTTTGGGTATAGTCGTGATTCGTAAACGTAAACGTAAACGTAAAGTGTTTCGTCTAAGGAACAACATTTACGCATTGGTGCTGTGTGTACATTGAATAAAAACAACAGGAAAAATGTATGCATAGTTCGAGTCCAATGTAAACAACCATGTTTTTTTCTTTTTTTTCTTTCTCAGAAACGGTAAGACATTAGGTTTTTTTTTAATCAGATGTTTGAAATAGGATAAATAAACAATCTAAAACATGAAATTTGGGGGTGATTTCATGGCGTATGCCCCTTTAATGAACATTTTAATTTGTTTTTTTTGTCACCAAGAATCTTTTTGGAATACATATAAATTCAAAATTAGCATTTGCATTTTTTGTTTGTACTCGGTTTCTCAGTCATCTCTAGCCACTGTTCAAGACAAGTTGACCTTTGCCACGAGTGAGGTGGATCAACTCAAGACGAGTATTCACGATTACGAGTCCCTGGTTGGCGAGTACAAAACACAGGTGAGTCGTCTTCCCTTCCATTACTCGCCCTAGTGCAAGTTTTATCCCTAGTTGAATTGTTTTCTGAAGAACGTTGATGGTGACTTAAAGCTACGGTCACAACCCCCAAAATTAGCCGGCTTCCTGCCGCCGTTAAAATTATGGCGTTGCCTGCCCACTTTTCACCTCGCCGCCCAAAATACGCTCGGTGACCGGGCAGTCGCCGCCCGAGCACTGAACTAATCGAGCGGTCACCGTCAGGCGATTTAGGTCAAAAATCTAAGCCGCTAGATCAAAGGCTGCCCAGCAGTCGCCGTTGGGAGATCGGTCGGTCACTGGGCGGCGAGTTCAAAATCGTTCGCCAGAATTTTAACTTCAGCAGCGACCGAGCAATGCCCTAAAAACCAGTGGTGCCAGGGCGGCCGCCGCTCGGTGCCTGGGAGAAAGTGGCAAAAAACTTGCCGCCTGGCCGCCGAGCAGGCTAATTTGAGGGGTTGTGACCCAAGTTACAGCCCGTTCGACTTGTCAAAAAAATCGTTTGGGCGATGCCTTAATTCCAGCGGCGCCCGGTCAGGCTACAAATCGCTCGGTCGCCGCTCTGATTTGTGAATGTAGCGTAAAGCTGTGTGATTGTGTGGCTTGACTAAACCTTCCATTGTAAGACTGTTTATTAATGTATTTCCAGCATGATGAGGGTTTCAGGTTTTTTGCAGTGTGATTTTCATTCAGAAATTGAATCCGTCCAGATTGCTGTATCTGTTGGACCGTTACATAAAACAGATTTTCGTAAGACCTGGCAATCTTAACCCTAACCCTGTCCGACCCAGCACAGTCCATCTGTGGCGACTGCTTGACCTTGCTGCACTCTGCACACAAGTCAATGTGACAAAGTATGCAATCTGATGCGTCTGGCAGGGTTTCTAGCCAAAATGCCCTGGAGGGTTTCTAGCCAAAATGCCCTGGAGGGTTAGGGCTAAAGGGGCATTTTTACATCGTAGGTCTTATCTGCCTTCATTGAATTGATATTCAGTACCATATTTCTTCTTTGTAGCATCCGTTCTCGTATTTTAAGCACAGATCACGGGTATGTGTCAATTCTGTCTTATCTGCAGCTGAAAATTACGTCAATTTCTTTTTTATTTCAGGGCAATATGAGTTGCATGCCTTTGCTTTAATATTTGACCATGTACAATTGTACATCAAATGTGACCTGCTCCAACAAAACCCAGACAAAGTAAAAAGAATTTTTTTTTTTGGGTTTAGTTTTTTTCAAATTTTCTACTCAGCTTAAAAATGATGTATCATTTGCATATGTACCCCTACCCTATCTTCTCTGGGGGAAGGATTTAGTGATAAAACCTGGACAACCTATTTATTATAAATTCAGAAAAGCGTGGTTTTTTTCTATACACAATTGGTTTGCAAAATCGACAAAAAAAACACACTTCTAGGTGACGGATTATGTTCAAATTAGGGGAGATTGTAGAATAATAGTTTGTGATTCAGAAAAACTCAAAATGGTAAAAACCACCCCGAAATGACTTCACGAGTACATTGTACAAAAATACATTGTGCGACTTTGTCCGGGTTTTGTTGGAACAGGTGATTTCCCTGCAAAACCAATTATGGCTTTTAACACATAGACGCTGGTATTAATTCCTCATCGCGCCGGATAATACGCATAACCCCCACAGCAGCCTTTGTCCAGCAGCTGCACTGCACAATGGACCTGGGTGTACAGCTGTCAGACAGGCCGTGTGCTACGGCGTAGCACAGTTAACAGCATTTCGGACGGATTATAGCGGGCCACGACTGTTGCCACTTACTTACTTACTTAAAACCCTGTGCTTTTACTTTCTAGAATTAAGTTACATCTTATACGTATGCTAGGGATGGATTTTGTTTGGGATATGCTAGAACCATTATGTTGCCTAAAGGTCTAATGTAAAATTATCTACATGTAGTTTTATTGCTTCCATTTGGTGGTTTATTACTAAATAATTTTGCTTGCTTTGGCTAATGAATGCTGTAATGCATACGATGCCTTGGTATGTTTTGCAATTCTGAAAAGGGTTGATTCATCAAAGGTAGAATACACCATTGGTAATTGATTGAATTCTCATAAATGGGTGGATTTGGGGGGTTGTATTTTATAGTAAATACCGTTTTTACTGACCTGTCCGAAGTTTTATAATCATGGATGCTGAGAAAAGCAAAAAAAAATTGTTCGTTTTCAACCGGCATTGGGCCGCAGTGGTTTTTTATGTTGTTCTTTTTTTTGCGATCGTCGTTCGCCGATCGTGATTTTTTTAAAATAACATTTTTCGGAACAATTACAGTTTATCGTGCACAATCTATTTGCTGGATGCCTACAATCATTGTTTACTTTGAAATAAGTAAGACATTTCTTAATAATTCGATACTTATAGTAAATTTTTTCAATATCTGCAAATGGTGTAACCTGCCTATATGGATTGGCTTGAACAATAAATCAAACTTAACAGCTTTATAACTCAACCAGTACATTTATAAATTCCTGCCTAATCTGCCAAAATTTAACAGTTTTAAGCAGTTTTAACCCGCCTAAACCTTTATGCATGTAAATACACTGAACAAAAATATAAACCCCCACAAAAATATAAACGCCCCCAAAATTATTATTTGTCTTGATTTGTAAACAACATTTGTGTCCATCTCTGCCAGTGGGGAATTGCTCAGTGATGCAGTGATTCCACCCACATCTGTGGGCGTTTATATTTTGTTCAGTGTACATGTAAACTGTAAGGACATTGTCAACAAAAACTGTACCGGATACTGTTCACATGAATTATACATGATTGGTGACATGTACAGTCGAACATCCACAAAGTGGCACAATATTGTGTCAATTGTCTGTTCATATTCTGTAGATGAGTAAATCACGCCGGGAGGCTCTGGACACATCTCTCCAGTTGGAACAGGAACAGCATCAGAGGAGCCACAGGGAACAAGAGGCAGTCAAGGAGATGGACATTGTGAGTTGATTTTCAGGGGGGCATTTACCAGGTGGTTTTTGTTTATTTAAAAAAAAAACATATTTGCGTTTTGCAAGTGAGTTCGCGGTTGGGCAAATATAAGCTGTGTAAAATGTCTCGTCAAAGTAAATTTGTCTCATTGTCTGACCGATTTATTTTCAGGGGACAATTTCATAAAACATAAAGCACAAAAATTTGCTTCACGCAAAAAAGGTCTTGCTCAGTAAAAACTGGTCACAATCCAAAACTCCATGTGCTTTTCATGCTAAGCAAATACCAGCTGATTACCAGTCGCGGACAATATACATCACCTAAAAATTTGGTCGGTAACCCTGTTTTTGCCAAGGAAGAATTTTAATGCTAAGCAAATTTGTGTATGTTTACATGTTTGATAAAATTGACCCCTGGTGTTGATACATGTAGCTGAAAGCCAAAGTGCACTATATTTTTACACCTGATGTACAAGTACTGTATTGTGTTTGGCCTATGGCAGGGTCCGGGTCAGAGTGATCGACACCTGGGGCCAATTTCACGGAGCTGCTAAGCACACAAATTTGCTTAGCACAAAAAAGTCTTGCTCATTAAAAACAAGTTTTTTTCATGCTAAACAAAAAACCAGCTGATTATCAATCAAAAACAATAAAGATCACGTGAAAATTTGGTCTGTAACCTTTTTTTTACCAAGGACAAATTTTCATGCTAAGCAAATTTTTGTGCTTAGCAGCTCCGTAAAATTGGCCCCTGTTCCTTTGTATTTTCTTACATTAACGATACCACGTGCATTCTTTTACCTTTCATTATCAGTTAAGGAATCATCTTGAGAAGAGACTGCTAGAGCTTGAGCCCTTGCCTGAGCAGCTGCGTAACTCAGAGCAAAAGCTCCTAGAAGCCACCGAGAAGCTACTCAGCCAGGAGAGAAGGTTCTCTGAACAGACTAAGGTCATCTCAGACCTCTCGACCAAGGTAAGACCTTGACGTGTCTACGGCTTACAGTTAGACCATTTGTGACCTGGCACCACGAAATGAACGGAAAGTCGCACATGGCCAAAACGAGTTATTGGCCGAAACGTCAATTTTTCAAGTGAGAGGTCGGTTTCGAGTTGTGAACGTTTTTACATACAAACAAACCTTCTTTATCATATCCCAACATTTTATACCTCAATTAAAACTCTAAAGTGTTTTTTCGGTGGCTGAATTGCACTAAGTGATAGTGTAGTTGGCACGGTTCACAGACTTTAAACTCAGTTTTCTTAAAACAAGGGAGCATGACTTCAGCAATTTCAAAGGAGTATAGCGGCGGCTAGGAATAAGCTACAGCAACACACAATACATCATTTGAAAGCTTAGGACTTCTTGTTAGAATTGCAATAATGTCAATTGTGTTAATTTGTGACTTTCCACCCATTTTGTGGTGCCAGGTCACATTTACAGTTAAACGGTATGCGAATTACTTGGGAACGCCGGAACGGCAAGGGGACCAAACAGTATTTAGCTTCAGGCAAAACATATAAGCTTAAAGCTTAGTTCATACTTAATGCGAGTGCGATATCAAATTTCATGAGGTCAACAATTGAAGTTTCACTGCGACGTTCTCCGTCCCCTTAACGAATTTGCTTCGCAGTGACTTTCGCTTGAAGTATGAACCGGGCTTAAACGCTCGTGTTCCGGAGGTCACTTCGCTGAATTACCTGCAATTGTGACCTACTAGCGTGGAAGACTCACGACCTACCTCCATGTGCGAAGGTTTTGCAATAAACAGCCTCTTTTGTTTGGCTTCTGAAGTGGGCATAAGAATGGTTTATGGTTCATTAAAAAACATGACATATAGCAGTTAAAAACTGAATTGCATGTCATTTACATTAAAAACACATATGTGACCCGCTCTAGAAAAAGGTGACATAAGTCGCAAAAAATAGAGTTATTAAAAAGTCCAGGATGGATATAAGCTTTCATTTGGTACATAGTACAGCTCCATAGCCCCTCCCGTTCCGGTGATATGACGTTTTTGCATAATACTGAGTTTCATGGAATTCAAAATACACAACTGAGAAAACAGGCTTCGAAACACAACAAAACTAAGACAATACATTGGAACCATACACTCTTAAAAGGTTTTATTTCACTTTATTTATCGAATTCCATCTTTTTGTTAATTAAATCTGAAACTTTGGATGTTAAAGATGTCATTTAAGACAAAAAATAAAAATCAAATTTTGACAAAAATATTTATCCTTTTAACTTTAAGAGGCCATTACTCAGAAAATCACCTTTTCCTGGAGCGGGTCACATATTACAATTAGAAAACACAAATAAAAAAAATTAACAAAATATAGGAAAACAAATCTTTAAAAAACCTTCACTGTTGTCTGTACAAGAATAGGGTACAGGCTTATGTAAAATTAATACATTTTGTATATTGATGGGTTTAGGGTAGTTAGGGTTCAAGGGAATTTAACAGAAATGGTAAAAATGTTTTGTTATTCAGTCTAATCATTTCTTCATTATAACAGGACCTGTCTCACAATATGATTTGGTGCATTGTTAAGTTTGTTGTGTTCACGAATGCTGCTCTCATCTCAGGTTGACCATCAAGCTGAGCAGGGGGAACTGATGAGAGACAAATGGCACACGGCACAGGACGAGAACAGATCCGTGGCTTCGCAAATGGAGCCTCTCCAAAGGTATATATGTGACCCAGCACGAGTAAATGAGACACTTTGCGTCAAAAATGAAAATTTAGATTTTGATTTCATCATTTAAAGCTAAACAAGCTTTAAATGATGAAATCAAAATCTCAATTTTTATTTTTGCCGCAAAGTGTCGCATTTACTCGTGCTGGGTCACATTATGTGACCTGCTCCAACAAAACCCAAAACAATTTTTTTTTTTTTTTTTTAGATTTTGCCTTTTTTATGTTCTCATCTTTCAACTGATGGACATTTACATACGTACCCCCACTTTATCTCCCCAAGGGAAAGAATGTAGTGATAAAACCCTGACAACCTAATTATGAGATAAACAGCTTTGAAATTCAGAAAATTATTCTTATTATTTCTGTACACAATTGTTTCACAAAATCGAAAAACAAAACCACTGGGTGACAGATTATGTTCAAATTTAAGGAGATTGTAGATTAATAGTTTGTGATTTAGAAAAACCCGCAACCTCAAAATGGTAAAATCCACCCCGAAATGACTTCACGAGTACATTGTAATAAAACCCGTTGTGCGACTTTGTCCGGGTTTCATTGGAACAGGTCACGTATACTCGATGAACGGTGGCATATTTTCCCTTCCATCGTTGACGCCTTATTGTCCTCCTTGTGTTTGTACTGTTTGTTTTTGGAAGGCCCGCCGTAGGTTTTGTGCACTATTTGCAATCGTAGACTTTCTGTCAATCGTGGACCCAAACTCAGGCTTGGAAAGCAGTATGTTCACACTATGAAAACACTATGAAAACACTATGACAACACTATGACAACCCTATGACAACACTATGGTAACACTATGGTAACACTATGGTAACACTATGGTAACACTATGGTAACACTATGGTAACACTATGGTAACACTATGGTAACACTGTGAAAACACTGTGAAAACACTGTGAAAACACTGTGAAAACAGTGTGAAAACAGTGTGAAAACACTATGGTAACACTATGGTAACACTGTGAAAACACTGTGAAAACACTGTGAAAACACTGTGAAAACACTGTGAAAACGCTGTGAAAACAGTGTAAAAACACTGTGAAAACACTGTGAAAACACTGTGAAAACACTGTGAAAACACTGTGAAAACACTGTGAAAACACTGTGAAAACACTGTGAAAACACTGTGAAAACACTGTGAAAACACTGTGAAAACACTGTGAAAACACTGTCACTCGGAAATTACTCCCTAGAGTTTCGGGCTACGCATCGAGAGAACGGTGCAACACAAACCTAATAGAGGCTGGCAGGAAAAAAGGTCCCAAGTAACTACCCTAGCGGCTACACGGCTGCTGGGTGGGTGTGCAATTAACCAGTTCGCGCCGGGATTATTTTAACATCACCGAGCCGAGGGGCGGGATTATTATAACAAAACTAGATCTGAAGCGGGTTCAGGCTGATAGTACCGGGAAGCACACCCACGCATTTCTGGCCTTGCTCGTTGGTGACAGACATTTTCGGCCTTGCTAGTAGCGTGTTTATGCGTCATCTATTTGGAATCTGGGGAAAAATTTGCATTTATATACGTCATCCAGCGCGAACTGGTTAAGCGTGAACGTGCATCTACGTGTACGCTTTCCACTGGAGGTCCGTGCAATAAATATTATAGAAATATTCAGTGGCTCAGAGTGGGTTTCAAAGAATTATTATTTTAATTGTATTATTATTAATTCTTTCTGGTATTATATGAGACCAACGATTCCTCAAAAGCGCCTAATTAGGCACTGTAACTCGCAAACCTGAAGAAACCTGTAGAGAGAAGACAATGAGAAGAAGGTACAGTTTTGACCAGTTCGCACCGGATGACGTATATAAATGCAAAGTTTTCCCCCAGACTCAAAACGGATGACGCATAAACGCGCCACGAGCAATGCCGGAAATGTCTGTCAGCAGCGAGCAAGGCCGGAAATGCGTGGGTGTGCTTCCCGGTACTATCGGCCTGAACCTGCTTCGGATCGAGTTTTGTTAAAAATAATCCCGCGCGTCGGCTCAGTGATGTTAAAATAATCCCAGTGCGAACTGGTTAAAGGTAGGAGGAAAACCCCAGAAGAAAAATACCCTTGGGGGGGGGGGGGGGGGGGGGGGGTAACCCACGGAATCAGGCAGGGACTGAAAACCCAATCCTCATTGGCACAGGCTGGGTTCGAACTCGGGTCATAGCGGTGGAAGGCAAAGAAAGAACCTGACTTCCCCTATCAGTGGAATGAGTGGAATGAGTGGGAATGAGTGGGAATTAAATGATAGTACTTGAGTACTAATAGCTACAGCAGTGCTATGGTTGTCATCTTTGTTGTAACGCAAGCGTTGGTTGTCATTTGTTGTTGTAATATTCAGGCGACTACAAGAAGCTGATGACCAGAGCAAAGAGCTGCATGCCATTATTGGCAAACGAGAAGAAGCCATCCACCAGAACCAGGTACATGTAATGACTTACAGGGATGTGTGGCAATTTGTGGAGTGTCGTGGCCGAGCGGTTAAGAGCTGGGTTTTCTGTTCCGCAGAGCGTGAGTTCGAGTTCCGCTGTCGACACGTGTGTCCTTAAGCAAGGCAATTAAACCACTATTGCTTCGTCCTTCGGATGGGACGTAAAGCCGTAGGTCCCGTGTGTGTGTATAATGTATATATTGAACCTGGACACGCACGTAAAAGAACCCAGTCACACTTGTCGCTAAAGAGAAGGGGTTCGCCCCGGTGTTTCTGGCATTTCGTTCTTCCTCCTATACTGGTTTCTTCAGGCTTACGAGCTACAGTGCCTTGGGCGCTTTTGAGGAATCCTCGGTTTCATTGCCGAAAAGAAATAATAATAATAATAATAATTGGGGCAATAGACCTTATTCACGGTGAAGCAATTTTTGATCGTGCTCCCATAATGTCTGCGTATTTATAGACACGCGTAATTATAGACACGTGTATACAGCATAAATCAATGAACACGTTTATATTACGCGACAAAGTCGTGCGCCTTATCCCGCTAATAATTTCAAAAGTCGCATACTATTTTGTTCGTTTACACACACTCTGAACACAAAACTTTATACATGTACTATAAAATATAAAACCCTTAACCCATTCATTTTCGAAAATTACAGCAAAAGCAAAAGGTGTTTACGACCTTTAACCTTGCGACGTCCGGCCATTTTGTTTTTACACGAACGCCCGTCCGTACTTTTTTCCAAAGTCGGTTGTATTTCGTGTGTAACCCCCATGCTGTTCGGTGTTATGGCTTTTCATGTCAACACAGTACTTTACCATAGTGTCTGAATATATTCGATCCCAGCTGGTGTTGTTAAATGGGGCAAGGCAACAATAGCATTATTAATTGCTTAGGTAGGTCTGTTAAACCCAGACATGAATAGCCCCTTTATGTACACAAAGTAATGAGATACTTGTGGGGCAGCACTTTCCTTTGCAAAAAGCTGTGTCACCGGTTCAACCAGGGTTCAAGCGGCACTTACCATGCTATTCGGCTTGCTTTGAACTAGGAATACATGTAATATAAGATTTTTTTAACAAATGATGAAAAATTATTTTGTTTTTTTCGGCGAAGCGACTTTGAAAAAAAGTGCGGTGGCACGTCTCAGGGTTAAACAACACATTTAACGATCCTTATTTTTTTATTTTTTTTAAGCTGAGATTAGAAGACAAAACTCGAGAGAATTCCAGCCTGTCACGGCAGCTGGAGCAGGCCATCAGTGACAGCCGGCGCTTGGACGAAGAGGCTCGGGAGAAGGCCGTCCAGCGAGAGCGCAACGCCCAGGCTAGGATCATGGACCTAGAGGCACAGCTGAACCGCATCAAGGGGGAAATCCATCAGACCAAACGAACCAAGGAAGACGTAAGTTGAATTTGGCATTAACCCTAAAGGCGGACCATCAAATACCAATCCCTTTCCAGACCATTCGGGGTCTAGCCTACCCTGTCAGAGGGTTTGACACTTTGGACCGAACCGATCGGGCAGGATTAACTCCACCAGTTTCGATCACCACACTCTGGCTCACAACAATTTGGCAATGCACTCATCTTCCAATTGAAGAACAAATCATGTGCTTTCACAAATGCATGTGAAAAACCAAAAAATAGTCCTTAAAGGGATCGTATACGTTTGGTAATTACTCCAAAAATTAATGGCAATAAAAACTTACTTGGTAAGAAATACAGCAGCTTTGGATAGTATAATGCATTTTTAGAAACCTTTCACTTCGAAGTACTGCGGTTATGAAAAAGATATCACTTTTTATCCCCAAAAATTTAAATCTGAGAAGGGTTACTGCAGTGACGTTTCTCATATTGTGTATTCCAATGCAAATTATTCTTCCTGCGTGGACATAACTGCTCCAGAATCTCAAAATCGCTACCACCTTTTGAAATGAAATTTGTACAGGTTAGTTTTATGGTATAATGGGATTGAAACAAACAATGGGTTCCAATTACCAATCCCTTTAAGACTCAATTCGGAAGGTTTAGTGACATTAGTTACATTATCGGTCGACTAATAGTCGATCACTACATTATCAGTTGTAACACTTGTGACTGGACTTGTGAAAGGACTTGCAGGGACTCAAAGAAAAATCAGGGGGAGGGGGGGTGAATGCCGAAATGTTAAATTCTTGTGGACCTCGAACTAAACTCGTTTTGATTTTTTGTTTTCAGGCGGAGCGTAAATTTAACTCGCAGCTGTACGACCTGAAAGACCGGCTGGAGCAATCGCACAGCACCAACCGCAGCATGCAGAACTACGTCCAGTTCCTCAAGAGCTCCTACGCCAACGTCTTTGGTGACACCTCCCTATCTGGGTCACCTCTTAGAGGCCACACATCATTAAGGACATGACAGGATGGACCTCACCATTATCAGATATAGGGGTGTACTTGAGGGTCAGGCAGATAAGGGGGGGGGGGGGGAGTGAAAGCAAGGCTTTGCAAGTTGGTTTCATCAGTAATTTTATCTCTGTCCAGTTTATAAACTCTGTTGGACACAGAAAATCGAGTTCTTTGCCAATTTGAGTCCTACATCTTTAAGTTGTTTTTATTATTTTATGATCTGCTCCTGCAAAGCCAGTAACAGGTGATCTTTTGGTGAAATTGAAGACATGTTCTGCTTTGGTTTATCACCCAAATTATTGTTATAGGTTGTTTGGTTGCAAAGATATGTTAATGTTTAGAATGGTGGGTGGTTTAATTCACTTTAAAACCACTTTTGAGATAAACGCATTTGAAAAATGATTATTTTTGTTTGTCATAGTTCATCATAGAACTTGTCTAAACATAAACTCCATAGCAACAACAGTATTTCCAACGGACGAATGTGAAATATAACGCCTTTTACTAAAATTCTGGTCAGTATGCTAAAAAAGTTTAGTTGAGACTTGCTCTCTAAATTCACCACTTCACCATTTGTTTCAGGCAAATTTAATAACAGGTTGAATAAAAAACATTAATGTTAACTAAAACACTAAATCAAGAATTAACTCAATTTTCACCCCTATATTTGTTTACGGTCTTTTCACAAAATCAGCCTGTACGACTTGTTTCCTTGGAGCGGATCATATTTATTTTTGGATGCAAGTTGCGTACCACATTCCATTTCAAGTTTTGACACAAAAAAGAAAGAATTTTCTTATACATTTCTTATAGAAAAAAACCGCTATCGTTTAGTTTTACTGAATAATTTTTTTTACTTCATTTGACGAATTGACTGTCGGACTATAATTCGGCTCGCGCATTTGTGCGCTAAACAATCAAAAGCTCCTTTTTCAAAGGGTTGCAGACTCCCAGAGTCAAAATCACCCAAAGTCAAAATTCACAAGAGTAAATTTCACGACTTCATTTGATTGTGAAACAACAAAACAACTGTTCAGTAATGTGTGTATCCACCTTGCTTGTCAATGACCTCCTGGCATCGTCCCCTCGTGGTATTGACGAGTCTGCTCATCCGCTGCTGAGGAATAGCCATGCAAATCTCAATCACGTCAAGCATCTTTGGGAGCGTTCTGTGAATGCTTGAATCGTTGAAGACTGCACTCTGGCTAACTTTGGCAATTTTTTGCAGGAGGAATGGATGGCTATTTCAATCAGCAGCTAGACTTGTGGACAAGTCGTTAATGTTTGTCGCGGCCGGTGATAGTCGAGTTGCGGTGCATAATAGTCGAGTCGCGGTGCATAATACGCTGTATCGCGGTGCATAATACGCTGTAGCGCGCTCCCCTCCTCCCCCGATCGAAGACTGCTCTCGCAAAATCACTGCTCTCGCGCGAGGCTGCTGGCTCCCGAATACTTCCCCATTAACTTAAAAACGTTAAATGAGAGTGAAGTCGTGCAGAGAGCAGTAGTCTCTCGCCCGTGTCGCTAGGATTCTTGGAGAGAGTTTGAATGCTATCACCGCGACAAACATTTAACGACTTGTCGACAAGTCTAATCAGCAGCGGGTGAGCAGACTCATCAATACTATGAGAAGACGATTCCAGGAGGTCATTAAAAAGCGTGATGGATACACACATTATTGAACAGTAATTTTGACTTTGATGGATTTTGTCTTTAAAGGCAGGGTACACTATTGGTAATTGCTTGAATTATTATGTATGGTTGGATTTGGGGGGTTGTATTTTATAGTAAATACCGTTTAACTGACCTCCAAAGTTTTACAGTCATTGATGCCGAGAAAAGCACGAAAAACCGCGTTCGTTTTCAACCGGCGTTGAGCAGTTATTCTTATGTTATTTTTGTTTTTTCGCGATCGCCGTATGGATATCTAGCGCAATCATTTTGCTGGATGCCTAGAATCATTATTTACTTTCAAATGAGTAAGATATTTCTCAATAATTCGGTAGTAAATATTTTCGATATCTGCAAATGGTGTATCCTACCTTAAGTTGTGCTCCAGTCAACCATAAAGTCACGGATGCCTTCAATCTTCACACATTTTCCTGATGGGTATATTCTAGGCTATGTGTAATCTGTAAGAAATTGCTACTTTAGAAATTACGAGGAGTTATTTAGGGGGGAGGGGGGACTTACTTTTTGGGACGTGTGTATGTGTGTGTTTGTTTAAATTACTTATATTTCATATATTTGTTTACTTTTATTTTTGTCAGCTTAATGTTGTTTGTTAGCGTCATTTTAATGATTGATTGACGTTTGTTTACAGTACATTTTGTAAACGACCCAAACCAAACGATCAAAATGAAATTTCAGTTTGTAACAAGGTCAAACAAGGTCCTTTTTTTTGTACGTCCGTTCTTGAAATTGAAACTTAATTGTAACTTAAAGATGCAACAGAATGCACCAACATGTGCCTTGCGCATTCTCAGCAAGAAGAATAAACAGAGTAGATATCATTTAGCTCGTCGTACTGTTGTTGTGTTTTGGTGTAAAAAAAACTAAAATTGTAAGGGGTTCATTGTGAGATTGTTCACCTTGCATTTGTAATAACATTTGCTAAAACTCAACTTTTTTGAAAATAAACAATTGTAAAGGGTTAGCCTTTTTTTTAAAATAAAAATTGGCCACTGTTAGACTTTTTGAGAAAAAAATTAAAATGTTTACGAAAATGTTTAATATTATTTAATATAATATTTAATAAATAATATTTAAATCGTACACACATTTGACAACATTTGATAAAATCATATTTTACCCTAATTTTCATAAAATGGAAAGGCTAAACCCTACTAATTAATAGTGGGTGGATTTTTAGATTTTTTTTAACACAATTATATTTTGACCTTATATTCATGAAAAATAAAGGCTAACCCCTTAAAAATTACTTTGAGGGATATGAGACATTTTTGGACAAAATCATATTTTGACCTATTTTTCATACAAATCAAGGCTAACCCCTTACAAATACATGTTGGGTGGATGTGTGACCCATTTGGATAAGAATGCAAGGCTAACACCCTTACAAATTAATTATGGAAAAATTTGAGACATTTTTGGACAAAATCATTATTTTGACCTAATTTTCATAAGAATGCAAGGTTAACCCTTGTCAATTAATTCGAGGGATATGATACATTTTTTGACAAAATCATTTTTTGATCTGCTCCTTGACAAAATAATATTTGTACCTCTTTTTCATAAGAATGCAAGGCTAACCCATTACAAATTAATTGTTGGGTGGATGTGAGACACATTTGGATAAAAGCATTATTTTGACCAAATTTGTATATTAATGCAAGGCTAACCCTATACAAATTAATTATGGGCAAATTTTGGACATTTTTTGACAAAATCATATTTTGACCTATTTTCCATAAGAATGCAAGGCTAATCCCTTACACATTAGTTTTAGGTGGGTGTGAGACACATTTAGATAAAATCATTAATTTGACCGAGGGCACGCGGTGAAGCTAAAGGTAACAACGAAGCCGGGAATTGAACCCACCAACGTGTGAATGTGAGTCCTATTGCCTACCAACTAAGCCACTAGGCTATTTCAATAGACACCACTCTCTTGACAATAAAATCCTGAGCGTGCTTTTTTTCCGAGTATCTAAGCTTTGGTGGTTGTTTTCAGACTTACGAGCCGTCTGACTTATATGAGGCATGAGAGCTATGAGGCCGAATACTATCATAAATCCAAAATTTTGGACTTATGATGAGACGGTCGAACTTTACGACATGGCCCCTGAAATTCATGCTACACCTTCCTATAGAACACAAAGGCCACTGATTACAAATTATACACCATCAGCACAGAATACTTTGTGGCAAAGAAATCTTCTAAAATGTCACAGTTTCACCACTTGCGATTGAAAGTTTGAAGCAAATTAATAGTCGTACTAGTATTTTTACAGTAGATAGTTTTCCGTGAATACAAAGAAGTTAAACAAGTAATAAGTTTTAAAACTTAAAAAAAAACCAATCCACCAATTTGCTCAACTGTGATTGCTACGTAGTAGTGATCAAAAGACTTGCTGACTTTTAGTTGTACAAATTAAGATCATACTTTTAGGGATCATTTCTATAGTATCATCTCCTTTCGCAATCGTACACTTGTACGGTGCCTCGCCAACCACGATGATGAGTTACAGTGCTCCCCTCTGAGCGCGAAGCGGGTCTTGGGTGTTACCCTTCGGGTTTTCCGCCCTCGATCATTGATGAACGTTCCTCCTCCCCTTAAGTGGGAGCTGGAGGAGGTGACCACATTCTGAGTGGTTGGCTTTTAATTTAAATCCCCAATATTTTCTATTGTTTTATACGCACCCAACCCTTATACAATTAAGTAAAAAGTCTTTTTACTTGGAACTGTATCAATTAGTATGTCTAGGCTTGACGGTTTGCGCCATGAATAATGGAGTTATCGTAAGGTCCGAATTCAGAATTGTCCTGTTAATATAGCGAGAATGGGTATTTATTTCAGTTTTCATAGTTTCAAGATTACTCCAGTTTTCATGGCGCAACACCGACGAGCCTACGTATGAAATTACAGTAATCAAAACATCAGTGTACTACAATGTCTGGATGCGTATAAAGCTCAATACAGGGTTCATAGAAAAAGGTCCTGCTGACCAAAAGGGTTAATTTGACAAAGATATGCATTTTATTGCTATTCATCATGTTTCACCATAAAGTAGAAGCAAACTGCTTTCCAATGATACCTTATTAATTGATTGCATTCCTCTGGGCATGTATCACTAAGCACCATTGTTTGGAAAATGGTATGTAAAAACCCTTTTGGGACTGTTCATGGTCAGGTGTGGAGAAGGAAATCTAACTGTTTTACAATTGTGATACGTACAAGATGTTTATCAAGTGGTGATACCCAGTACTGAATTATGCACAAACACCTTTCGCGCGCCCATATCCTCTTTCGATGCAAAGTCAACAACAGCGGCGGCAGTAGCGTAAATCTCTGTGCCGGCGAGTGGAAGGAATGGGGGAGGGGGAGTGGGGGGGGGGGGGGGGGGGGGGGAGGGGAGGGGGGGGGGGGGGGGGCAGTGAGAGTGTGTGACTGTGTGGGGAACATTGTCATTAGTTTCCCTCAGCCACCCCGTCGCTAATACAATTGAGTTTCGTAGGATCCGTGACTTTTCTGTCCAATAAAATTCACTGGCACATGTATTATCGTCATGTATCATATACTAGGTAAACTGAAAAATGTATGCCTTAATATTGTTTCCTATTATTGTTTTTGGCAATGAAACCTAAAACAATATGAGCCTAATACAGGACATGAAGGTACCACGTATGTTCGTGCTGCCAACTTAGTAGGTATCGCGCAGGATTCCGTACACATTCTTATTGTGGTTACTATAGGTCTTTTGTTGCCACGTATAGTTAAATGCCGTAGTAGTCTTTTGGCAAGCAGTGATTTTCGTTGATATTACACCATTTCGTCTTACGACACGGCCCCTGAAATTCATGCTACACCTTCCTATCAAACACAAACGCCACTGCTTATGAATTATACATTAAACCATCAGTACAGAATACTTTGGGGCAAACAAATCTTCCAAAATGTCACAGTTTCACCACTTGCGATTGAAACTTTTGAAGCAAATTAATAGTCGTACTAGTATTTTTACCTGTAGAATGTTTTTCGTGAGTACAAAGAAGTTAAACAAGTAGGCCTAATAAGTGCCCGCAAAACTGTTTTTGAAAAAAATCAACAAATTTGCCAAACTGTGATTGCTACGTAGTAGTGAGCAAAAGACTTGCTGACTTTTAGTGGTGCACTTTAAGATCATACTTTTAGGGATCATTTCTATAGTATGCATCTCCTTTCGCAATCGTACACTTGTACGGTGCCTCGCCAACCACGATGATGAGTTACAGTGCTCCCCTCTGAGCGCGAAGCGGGTCTTGGGTGTTACCCTTCGGGTTTCCCGCCCTCGGCCATTGATGAACGTTCCTCCTCCCCTTAAGTGGGAGCTGGCGGAGGGGACCACATTCTGAGTGGTTGGCTTTTAACTTAAATCCACAATATTTTGTAATATTTTTAGGCATCAATGACACACTGTTTTCCTGTACAAATAAATAATTGACGCGCCCCTGTTTACACTCCTGTCCCCGACTGACAGGTGCTTCACTAATTGGGTCTTCAAGTTTATTGTCGGGATACATTTATTTTAAAGGGGAAAAGAAAGGCTCCGAGAACTTAAGCGTCTTCTTCCACGCCCAATAAACCATGCTGAAAACAAAATACGCGGTACGGTGAGAGCCCAGCCAGCGCACCTGTACTGTAGACCAATATTGCCATCCGGCCAGATTTTAGCCAATCACAGGCTAATATGCATATTCATTATTCATTTTAATTCAGTAGTTCTGCTGGAAAAATCCCGGTAAATTAAAAAGTAATGTTTGTGGTGATTTTCGGGGCTTGTTGGAAGAGAAAAGTTACGGACAAATCCGGGAACAAATTGAGAGAAAGACGAGAGAATTAGTGTCCCCGTACCATTTCAATGCTTTCGGGGTTTTTTTTGCCGCCAGACCCATTATTGCGGATGCGTGCATGATGATGAGGTCCATAATTATGATAATGCCCGCCATCACAAATTTAATTGAATGAATTAAACATGAATTATGCATTTCTCTTCAGTTGACCATCCGGGACGGAGCACTTCAGCAATAAAATCTTCCAAATGTCACCGTTTCATCTCTCGCGATTGAAAATTTCAAAGCAAAGTTATAGTCGCACATACATTTTCAGCCATAAAGTCTGATTGAACACGAAAAAGTAAAAAAATAAGTGGCTGCAAAACTGTTTTGTAAAAAAATCAACCAATTTTCAAAACTGTGATTGCTACGTAGTAGTGAGCAAAGGACTTGCTGACTTTTAGTTCTACACATTAAGATCATACTTTTAGGGATCATTTCTATAGTATGCATCTCCTTTCGCAATCGTACACTTGTACGGTGCCTCGCCAACCACGATGATGAGTTAAAGTGCTCCCCTCTGAGCGCGAAGCGGGTCTTGGGTGTTACCCTTCGGGTTTCCCGCCCTCGGCCATTGATGAACGTTCCTCCTCCCCTTAAGTGGGAGCTGGAGGAGGGGACCACATTCTGAGTGGTTGGCTTTTAACTTAAATCCACAATATTTTCTATTATTTTATTGAATCAATGACACACTTATTTCTTGTACAAATAAATAATTGACGCGCCCCTGGTCATCCCCCGACTGACAGGTGCTTCACTAATTGTTGTCTTTAAGTTTATTGTCGAGATGAGTTTAATTTAAACGAAAACAGAAAGGCTCCGAGAACTTAAGTGTCTTCCGCGCCCATTTGAGATAATTTTATTGACCTTTACCCATGCTGTAAAAAAAATATACGCGGTCTGGTGAGAGCCAAGCCCAGCGCACCTGTATGTAGACCATAATTGTCATCTGGTCAGATTTCAGCCAATCACAGGCTAATATGCATATTCATTATTAATTTGTATTTAGTAGTTCTGCTGGAAAACGCCAGTTTGTTACTCAACGCCAACTTGTTTGTTACTGAAATGGTTGCATGCTTGAATACAACGAAAACGAATTTTGTCGAGTTGTCACTATACTTTGAGCATTATGTTGATTTTTGTGTCTAAAAAAAACCCCGAAAAATTAAAATGTAATGCTTGTTGCGATTTCCAGGGCTTGTTCGAGAGGAAATGACGAGAGAATTTGTGTCCCAGTACATTTTCAATGCTTTCGTTTTTTTGCCGCCAGACCCATTAATGCGGATGCGTGCATAGTGATAAGTACCAACGTCACTGTATGAATTATGCATTACTCTTTTGACCATCTGGATCAGAGCACTTTGCAGCAAAGAAATCTTCCAAATTATCACCGTTTCATCTCTCGCGATTGAAATTGTCAAAGCAAAGTTATAGTCGCACATACATTTTCAGCCATAAAGTCTGATTGAACACGAAGAAGTAAAAAAATAAGTGGCTGCAAAACTGTTTAAAACAAATCAACCAATTTACCAAACTGTGATTGCTACGTAGTAGTGAGCAAAAGACTTGCTGACTTTTAGTTGTACACATTAAGATCATACTTTTAGGGATCATTTCTATAGTATGCATCTCCTTTCGCAATCGTACACTTGTACGGTGCCTCGCCAACCACGATGATGAGTTACAGTGCTCCCCTCTGAGCGCGAAGCGGGTCTTGGGTGTTACCCTTCGGGTTTCCCGCCCTCGATCATTGATGAACGTTCCTCCTCCCCTTAAGTGGGAGCTGGAGGAGGGGACCACATTCTGAGTGGTTAGTTTAATTAAATCCGCACTCAGATATAGTTAGAGATTTCAAATAACAAACGCATTATTATTATTAGTACAAGTTTATCTCCACTATCAGTGCCACCTCGCCCTTTTATGGCTCAGTGGCTTTGAGTTACATGAAATGGACAGGGAAGGAAGGGTGTGGTAGGTCGGGAAAACCCATCGCTTGTGCATTGGGTTTGATAAATCGCGAGTCCCAAAATGTTGGTTATGACCACACTACGTTTTCTATATACCTTGAACGTTGAACATCTCGGCAAAACTATGGTATCGGCCTATTAAAGGCATTATGTGTCTTCTTCACACACAAACAAATCTTAAGACTGATGTTTCTAACCAGAGTTCACTTTGGCCTATCTTATTGTGAGGAATTAAACATCGACGAGTGTCCAAAAGTGATGTGAGAAAGTGCACGTTTCTTGTACTGTAATCGCCATCAAAGTTTACTTAAAGTTGGTGTGTCCGTGCTTTTGAGGGGTTGCACCTTGAAAAAATTGATTTTTAAAGTGAATTGAAAATATTAAGGTACCACACAGACGCATTCCTCCGCACCTATGCCTCGCTGGCAGTTCTTGTCCAGAGCAAGTTGATAATGTGTGTTGACTATAGGGCACTTAATGCAAAAACACAAAGACACATACCTACTTCTACAGATTGATAAAACACTCGATGCACTCAGTGGATGGAGCCAAGTACTTCTGCAGTTTATCTTGTACAAGCATGGTTTCTACCAACTTCCGATTAGAAAGCATTTCGTGTTGGTACAGGCGTCTTGTACGAGTTCACTCGAATGCCGTTTGGCCTCTGCAACGCTCCATCAGCAACCTTCATGCGTCTGTTGGACAAGACTTTTGGAGATAGGAATTTCCAGTCCCTGATTGTCTACCTCGAATAATATTCTTGTGTTTGGCAAGACATTTGACGAAACACTCGAGCAACTCCAGGTGGTGCTTGATCGCCTCCATAAACTTAACCTGGTGGTGAAACCATGAAATTGCACCAGAGGTTGAGAAGAAACGCGCTGTAGAAACAAAATCCAAGATGTCTTGGACCCTACAAGGTGGTAGGCAGACCCAACCCTACATGGCATGTATATATCGTAGCTCCACTTGATGAAGATGGTCAGGAAAAGACTATCAACAGAAGAGACCTGTTGGAGGGTGGGGCCTTGGTGCAAGATGTAGCACTATAGTATCTCAGTGATTGTCAACTGACACCAGATAATGTTCAGTCTCATCTGATCATGCTGATCAGGCTTTTACGAAGGATTTGTTATGGGGGGGGGGGGGGGGGGGTGCGAATTTGTACTGATGGGACCAAAAATGGAACCAACATTTTGTGTGTGCCACGACCGTTATTTCTAAATAAAAATACCATTATTTACCACGGAAAATGTGGACCCTTTACCGATGGGACCAAAAATGGGACAATTTTGTTTCGTGTGCCAGTACAGTTATTTCTACATCAAAATTTCACTATTTACCCCGGAAAATGTGGACTTTTGGTAATTTGGGGGGGGGGGGGGGGGGGGGGGGGGGGTGCGTATGCACCCGTCGCACCCCCCCCCCCCCCCCCTGCGTACGGGCCTGCTGATGAGAACGATATCTTCATCGTTCGTGATGGACCAGAAGAAATACATGGAGACTGATGCTGATGATCATGAATAATGACGACTCAATAATTCATTGCGTTTCGGTAGCCCATAAATAATGACAGCCACATTGGGAAACAGTTGTAAAATGTTCCATTACTCTGTTGGCAGAATTGCATTAATGAATAATGTACATTTTCCCAATAAACTAAGTAATCCACCAAATGGAAATCGCAGCATTATTGCTTTATTCGTACAGCATGGCGAAGGAATAGATAGCCAAGTTGTGTATGGCACGGCACTGCCGCCATATTTTAATCATCTTGCCGAAGGCACCCTGACAACAAAACCCACCGACGGCAAAAAGCGTCACGGTTAACCATGGGTAAACATAACAAACAAACAAACTAGTTACACAAACTTCTGTAATTCCACCTTATCCGAAGCTACACCTAATTGTAGCCTTCTCTATGTCCTCCTTATGTGATATTTATTACGATTTAGCGGCCCCCACATCATACAAATCTGTACCTTTCGTCTGAAAAAATACCCAAAATCAAAGGGCAAAACGAAAACGAACATACTTGCTTTTAGTACGAGTCGAAACAGAATTGTCCTTTACACTGGGTCAGGCATACCTCCATATAAGAGTCCAACAGTATTTACGTGTGTACAGTTTGCAATAATTACAAGGATGGGTATATGGTTCCTAATCAATTACACTAGGGAGTTAGGGTTAATCAAACCAAGAGTCAAAGTCACGTTTTGGTAAAAGCTCGGCCGTTTAATGTTTCCCAAAAGGTTTAAACAAAAGCACCATTAAAACTTCTATTTATTCCTAGCTTAGAAAGTAAAACAAACCCGTTTCCTTTTGACAGAATAATTGTGACCCACTCCACAAAAAGGGGTATTATGTCACAAAACAGTGACATTGAGTTATATACATGGTTAAAAATCTCACAGCGTAAGCTTCCATCTGGTATATAATAAAGCTCTATAGCCCCTCCCGTTATGGAGATATGACATGTTTTATATTGAATACTTTCTCGTTAAAGTTACACAACAGAGTTCAAGTTACACAACTGAGAAAACAGGCTTTGAAACGGCCGGCTCTATTGTGGTACAACAGAACAATTCACACAAAATTGTATTATTTCCCACTTTATTTATCAAAATCAACATTTCTGTGAATACAACCTGAATCTGTAGGTACTAAAGATGTCATTCATGATAACAAAATTTAAATCACATTTTGATGAAATGTTTACCCTCTCAACATTGAGTTGGCCATTACATGGTAATGCACAGCGCGACTTAATACCATTTTTTGTAGAGCCGGTCACAGATTACCTTAACAAAAATATCACAGGCTTGATCAGCTAGTCCAGTAAGAATTGAAATGAAAAATGGCATGACATTTTAATGAATATGGCCTGACATTTTTAATAGTTAACTGATATTACGGGGTCTATATGCATGTGCATTAGCCAGAATTCCTCGCTTTACAATGGGCACAGAATATAAGCAATAGAGAGTAGAGCCCTGAAATTTCGCCCCAGGCTTTAAGCTGAAGACATAGGGTCAGATCTATGCCATTTTCCAAACCCTTGGCTTTGGTTCCGTCTCCAGCCCAAACTGCAAGAATGAAGCCCCAGACGAAGACGAAAGCTGGGGTTTGGAAAACGGTTCTAGCTTTGATTAAATTGGGCGGGAGTTGATATTTGAGTGATGGCTTATTAGGGGGGGTTCCTGGGGAATGCCCCGGGAATTTTTTTAAATCTACAATACTTTGACCTGCATTGTGGAATGGATCTGTCAGCTAACCAACTGTCTTAGTAGAATTCCATCTACATGTATTATTTTAAAGGTAGGATACACCCTTTGCAGAAATCGAGAATTTTTACTACCGAATTATTACGATAATGATTGTAGGCATCCAGCAAAGTGTTTGCGCTTAATATCCCGCAATTGTTACGAAAAATTGAATTTTATGAATACAAAACCAAGAACAACATAAGAACCACCGCCCGACGCTGGTAGAAAACGAACGCCGATTTTCTTCCTTTTTTCAGCATCCATGATTGTAAAACTTCGGACAGGTCAGTTAAATGATATTTACTATAAAATACAACCCCCAAATCCACCCATTCAAGATAATTTAAGCAATTACCAATGGTGTATCCTACCTTTAACAACAAATAACATGAACGTTTTATTAATGTCTTTTATCTTTTTGGGTGTATCTTTTGGTGGTGCATTTATTTTCCTCTATATCTGGTTTACTGCTCTCTGCTATGTTTCTTGCTATGTTTCTTGTTCCAGTCTTCGTCTCGTGTCTTCCACAACTTCTTCCATGATCTCGGGTTTCAGCAGCTCTTCAAGCTGCCAAAAAACACACACCAGACATTTCCCATTTAACGAGTTCGCGCCAAATGAGGTATATATACGCAAAGTTTTTCCCAAAATTCAAAACGAATGACGCATAAACACGCCACGAGCAAGGCCGGAAATGTCTGTCAGCACCGAGCAAGGCCGGAAATGCGTGGGTGTGCTTCCCAGTACTATCGACCTAAACCCGCCTCGGATCAAGTTTCGTTAAAAATAATCCCGCGCGTCGGCGCGGTGATGTTAAAATAATCCCGGCACGAACTGGTTAAAACCAAAAACAGTTCGTTTCCCTGACCACACTGAAGCATGCGACAGAAACAACAAAAATATAAGGCTTGCTCAAGTTGGGCAGGAATGGGCACAACCACATTTGAATCACAAAATAATCTAAGTTTTGCAGAGTTGTAATTGAGTCATTCACAAGTCGGTGCAGAAGCATCAAGAGGAACCAAAAAAATAAATGCTTTTGTATATACTGAAATTGACTAGCCATTATTCTGCAAGGGGCATCCATTTATTCATAGTTTAACTGTTTTCAGTATTTTACAAACATTTTGCCAATCCGGTTTGGCTTGCCTATGAGCCTTTTCAAAACTTTTGCTTCGTCTTCGGAATCGCCTCTGAATTCCGAATTACTGAGAAGCAAATAGAAATCAAAGCAGGTTGAAATATCAATCGAGGTGGTGTTTAGGAAGAGGTGGTGTTCAGAAAGTGAATGTTTCTGAAGCGCTTCAGGTATCAGAATGTGGCTGGAAATCTCACTGCTGGGGGTCTAAAATCGCCTTAAGCCGAAGACAAAGCCAGAGATTCGAAAAAGCCCTATGGTGCATTGACTATTAGAGAGCACATTCTTTTGAACTTACTGTGTATTTTAACGATGCCTCATAAGTGTACAGGATACTGGTGTCATACAGCATCATGCGATGCTCAGCTAACCCCACAATGCAGTTCTTGAGTCTGGTAATGACCTCCCTATCTGAAAGAAGAACAGGCTGAAAACAAAACAAGGCATGGTTATGAGCAAAACTTCAAGGAATTCAATAGTTGAGGAAGGGGTGGCGTTGAGGAAGGGGTGGCGTTGAGGAAGGGGTGGCGTTGAGGAAGGGGTGGCGTTGAGGAAGGGGTGGCGTTGAGGAAGGGGTGGCGTTGAGGAAGGGGTGGCGTTGAGGAAGGGGTGGCGTCGAGGAAGGGGTGGCGTCGAGGAAGGGGTGGCGTCGAGGAAGGGGTGGCGTCGAGGAAGGGGTGGCGTCGAGGAAGGGGTGGCGTCGAGGAAGGGGTGTCGTCGAGGAAGGGGTGGCGTCGAGGAAGGGGTGGCGTCGAGGAAGGGGTGGCGTCGAGGAAGGGGTGGCGTCGAGGAAGGGGTGGCGTCGAGGAAGGGGTGGCGTCGAGGAAGGGGTGGCGTCGAGGAAGGGGTGTCGTCGAGGAAGGGGTGGCGTCGAGGAAGGGGTGGCGTCGAGGAAGGGGTGGCGTCGAGGAAGGGGTGGCGTCGAGGAAGGGGTGGCGTCGAGGAAGGGGTGGCGTCGAGGAAGGGGTGGCGTCGAGGAAGGGGTGGCGTCGAGGAAGGGGTGGCGTCGAGGAAGGGGTGGCGTCGAGGAAGGGGTGGCGTCGAGGAAGGGGTGGCGTCGAGGAAGGGGTGGCGTCGAGGAAGGGGTGGCGTCGAGGAAGGGGTGGCGTCGAGGAAGGGGTGGCGTCGAGGAAGGGGTGGCGTCGAGGAAGGGGGTGGCGTTGAGGAAGGGGGTGGCGTTGAGGAAGGGGGTGGCGTTGAGGAAGGGGGTGGCGTCGAGGAAGGGGTGGCGTCGAGGAAGGGGTGGCGTCGAGGAAGGGGTGGCGTCGAGGAAGGGGTGGCGTCGAGGAAGGGGTGGCGTCGAGGAAGGGGTGGCGTCGAGGAAGGGGTGGCGTCGAGGAAGGGGTGGCGTCGAGGAAGGGGTGGCGTCGAGGAAGGGGTGGCGTCGAGGAAGGGGTGGCGTCGAGGAAGGGGTGGCGTCGAGGAAGGGGTGGCGTCGAGGAAGGGGTGGCGTCCAGGAAGGGGTGGAGTCCAGGTAGGGGTGGCGTCCAGGAAGGGGTGGCGTCCAGGAAGGGGTGGCGTCCAGGAAGAGGTGGCGTTCAGGAAGGGGTGGTGTTTAGGAAGAGGTGGTGTTCAGGAAGAGGTGGTGTTTAGGAAGAGGTGGTGTTCAGGAAGAGGTGGTGTTTAGGAAGGGGTGGTGTTTAGGAAGAGGTGGCATTCAGGAAAGGGTGGCGTTCAGGAAGGGGTGGTGTTCTAGAAGAGGTGGTGTTCTAGAAAAGGTGGTGTGCGCAGGAAGGAAACCATGACCAGGCATCTTGACGCTTCCTCCCGCGTGACTACCTTGGTGTGCATTTTCCGCTACAATATCCAACGGGGTATTAAGTAAGTATAACCGAAAACCTGACGTTAGCCTAGACAAACCAGAGTCCTACTTCCATTTTTAACCCACCTCTAGATTCTGAACAAAGCCCCCACCCTCCTCCTCCTCCGCCCCCGCTATGGGGCTGATCCAGACATAGCCGTTGTTGCCGAGGATGATGCTGGCCCCGCAAGTCAGGTTGTGGAAGTGTGTCTTGCGTCGCTTGATCAGGGAGGGGGAGACAGTGACCAGAATGCCTTGGCCCAGCTTGAACAAGGAGAGACGTAAAGTATTAACATACATGTACATGCAGTCGTGAACCACATAATGATCGAGGCTCGATATTGTGTTTTCCTTTATTCCTACGTTATACCCAATCCCCATTGCTTTGCGCTTGCACCGTCGATCGAAGACCGAATTTTTCCATTCATACCGCCGACCGAGGGGCTTTTGTTTCCTTTGTTCTCCTTTGTGTCTCGCCCCTCGGTCATTATGTGGTGCCGGAACACAGAGTCTAGTCACAGACTCCAGTGTTTAAATTGACCCAATTCTTATCCGCATGATCGATTGAACGGAAGCTGATATATTTTTATAATTGTCGTAAATTCGCAGTATTTTCAATATGTTGATAATATGTATGCTTTCTTTTCTTTCAAAATACCCATTTATTTCCTTTGATCGGATGGGCCCAGTCATGATGCAAAAGAAATGCAAAGAATGTTTGACATGTTGTAGATAATTATACGTGGTGCCCGTATACGGTGTATTCTCAGAACATCTCGCAGGATTTTTTTTAGGTCAACTTACACGCTCTATACAGAAGTCGACATTTGAAATGTTTGGAAAATGTATACATTTTAATTGAAAAGATGAAAAAGTGCCTCTCACCTTTCCATATTTCAAACTTCTTGTGTGAATTGAGAGAGCGCCGTCCGAGAATACCAACTGCACTTCAGCCTGACGATGTGCATTAAGGAGAAATACAATAAACAGAACATGAATGTCTCCCCCCCAAACAAATTATATGTCAGAAATATTTTTCAAATTGGCAAGATTTGTCTTCAAACATTTGTCCTTTCAACAATTTTGCACTGATTGACCTTCATTGAAATGATATATGGAGAAAAAAAAACAGCTTCACGTTGCAACATTATTTTTTCCATGTTTTGAAAGTGTTCAAATCATCTTCTTTGTACTTCAAATTTTCTTTTAAAATCTTTTTGGGAGAAAAAACAGGGCCACAGAGTAAACAAAAACCAAAAACTTGAAACTTCTGGTGAAAACTACATTTGTGTAAACGTCATACCAAGGCTATTTTGAAATCCAAATTTCCCCACAAAATATTTTACTTCCAATTTATGCCAGTACTAAAAACAGTTTTTTTCTGTGTTCAAAGTATGTTCAAAGGTTACAGGTCATCTTCAAAGGTTACAGGTCATCATCAAAGGATACACTGATGAGGTCCCCCTCGGCTAGATACTCCCTCATCAGAAGCTCATCTTCGGCTGACCTCCGTCTCAGCTCCCCACCGGGCAGGTTGACGGCGGACAGCATCAGGGCAGAGTTCAGCCGGGAGTTGGTTTCCACTTTCCATCTCTTCTGGCCGACCTGAAGAGAACGGTTCAAGATTTGTATTAGCTGCGTCCCAGACCGCAACTATATAAGATTGCAACAATAGTCCCGAAAAAATGTCTTTACTTATGTTGAACATTGCTGCATTGAAGGGTTGTACACTTTTAACCCTAACCCTCCATCCAGGGTACTATTTTTGCTAAAAACCCTGTCAGACGCATCAGATTGCATACTTTGTCACAATGACTTGTTTGCAGAGTGCAGCAAGGTCAAGCAGTCACCTTGTTGCAGATGCACTGTGCTTGGTCTGGCAGGGTTAGGGTGAATTAACCCCAACCCTTCCACACGCAACGAAACGCATCAGGTGTAAAAGTCTGGTGCACTTTGATGCATTCTAGCTGCTGTCAACACCAGTGCATAAACCACCAGAGTCTATTACTATGAGAGCTAATCCCAAGTGAACAATGCCAGAGATGGATTTCACTGCATTGGATGACCGCAGACTCGAATCAGTTTAGCCTCGAGATTTCTCACCTGATCTCTCATAAGAGGCACTAAGAAGGGCTGTCACTTTGATAAATGATGCAGTTTACAGCGTGAGGAAGGGAACTCACTATAGTACTTTTTGTACATAGGGTTCGTGTGCTGAGGGAAATCTCTCTAGACTCAAACTCAGAAAATTCGTTCGACCTAAAAATTTTAACATCAGCCTAATTTGTCGTCTTCTCCATGTTCTTTCATTATACCCTAACCCAATTCTACCTCTAGACCCATTTACTGGAGACCCAACGCGCTATGGGAACAGGAAAATGTTCCCACTACTCAGTCAGTTTTTCCAAACAAAAGAACCTGTCCCCACAACTAGGTGTAGGCTAGAACACAATACCTACATTAAGGGTAGGATACACCATTTGCAGATATCAAAAATATTTACTACTAGATTATAAGGAAATATCTTACTTATTTAAAAGTAAATAATGATTCTAGGCATACAGCAAAATGATTGCGCTATATATTATGTAATTATTCAGAAAAATCTAATTTTATAACAACAAAAAAGTTGCGATCTGCGTCGTTTTTCATGCTTTTCTTGGCATCCATGATTTTAAAACTTCGGAAAGGTCAGTTAAACGAAATTTACTATAAAAAACAACCTCCCAAATCTACCCATTTATGATAATTCAAGCAATTACCAATGGTGTATCCTACCTGTATTGATTAACCAGGAGGAAATACTAATTTTGTGGTACCTCTGTTATTCTGCCGACGACCACATCTCCAACTTCACCGTTGTATCTGTGAAGGACAAATTCAATTTAAGATTTTATTTTGTGTTATGAATATTCCAAACTACATAGATGGCCCCCATATATGCAAATTTCAGTATTTTTAATAGTTTGCTCCTAAAAAAATCAAATGAAAAATCTAATTAATTTTAAAATCAATAAATGTTACATCTCAAAGGCATTTTAGTATTAAAAATGAGAAAATATGATTTGTAATATTTATTTTTACAAAAACTATCCCTTCTTTAAATTTCATAAGGAGCCTTTTTTAATCTGCCGAAATCTGTCATTATGGTGCACTCTTTTACCTAACAATCCTGAATTAACACAAATATATTGCTACAATTGATATCGTTTAGCCCTATAAATGTGTCTCAAATACTGGATTTTCTGAGTACAAAGACAAAAGTAGGACTTTGGAGGGACAAAATCAAGGTAAAAGTAGGAGTTTTGTGGGCTATCAGGAGTAGTTTTTGTTGATACTGATCACTATACTCACAACACTTGTACTCCATTATACAAATATTGACTGCTTTGAGTGGTATAGTAAAACTAGCCTCCCAAGGTGATCCATGGAGCATTCTATTTTCCCGAGGCGAAGCCGAGGGAAATAGAATGCTCCATGGATCACCTCGGGAGGCTAGTTTTACTATACCGCGAAATAAAGCAGTCAATATTTGTTTTATAACACCTCACTCACAGATTCTGCACAATTTAAGCTTCCTGAAAGTATAGTAATGGCAAAAAATCTCTGAATTATACGTCTCTCGATCATACGTGTACTTTGTTGCCTTGATGAACGGGTGCGAAGGTGATAGAGCAATGTTTACGCAATGCACCGAAACACACGTCTGGGTTTCAGTCACGCTTCCGTTGCTATGCGCATAGTTCCTGTGTTGCTATGCGCATAGTCCTTTGTGCGTGGTATAGTCTTTTTGGATAGCGCAAGTAAAAAATAGTAAAAATAGCAAGTGACACGTGCCCCGCTCTCGGCCAATCAAGACACAGAATCTGTGAGTGAGGTGTTATAACATCAACTACTGCTCTTGTAAGTACAGTTGCAATACCCCTTGCACCCTTCAATGTTTGATTTACACAGGCATGCAACTTGGAATAAAAAAAGGAAATTCCTATTTTTTCCAGACTTTGTACAGTGATTTTTTCAATTTTGAATGGCTATATCAAAAGTGCGAAGTGAAAAATGAAGAAATCAGCAGATCCGAGAAAAAGTTGCATGCCCATTTTACATACTTGAGTTTGAATCCGCATTCAAATAGCTGGGGGACGTAGTACAATAGAGAACAATAGGGTCCACGATTGACAGAAAGTCCACGATTGAGAATCGTGTACAAAACCTATGGGAGGCCTTCCAAAAAAAGTTGAAGTACAAACAAAAGAGGGACAATAGGGGGTCCACGATGAAATTTGTTTACACACACTGTTCTTGTATCGTATTACAATCGAGGATCGAAACACAAAAGAGAACCAAGGGAACAAAGGATCCTCAAAGGACGGTTTGCTTGTCCGAATTCGGTCCTCGATCGTTGGGGCAAGCGATAATTAATGGGGTTAGGGTATAGTAAAGGAACAAAGGAAAACACAATATCGATCCTCGGTCGTTATGTGGTTCACGACTGTTTGTGTGTGAGTTTGTAACACTGTTATAATAAATATTACATTTTTCGGAGTTGTGGGGATTTCTTTTTTTGAATAGTAGAGTTTTAACCAGTTCGCGCCGGGATTATTTTAACATCACTGAGCCGACGCGCGTGATTATTTTTAACGAAACTCAGTCTGAGGCGGGTTCAGGCCGCCAGTACCGGGAAGCACACCCACGCATTTCCGGCCTTGCGCGCTGCTGACAGACATTTCCGGCCTTGCTCGTGGCGTGTTTATGCGTCATCCGTTTTGAATCTGGGGAAAACTGTGCGTTTATATACGTCATCCGGCGCGAACTGGTTAAAGACAAAAGTAGGAAAAGTAGTTGCAAGGGTTAAACAAAATATGAAAAGTGGGAAAAGTAGCTGCAACCCATTTATTGGGGTTTATCCCTACTAAACAATAGGCCCACCTTGTTTTAAGTGGCTTCACACAGATGAGCTTATTGACTGTTTCCACAACACCAGCCACTGAAGCATGGAGCTTGTCTTCTTCCAAATAAGTTCCATGTCCTCTGCATGAGAACAAAATTGGGTTAAGTACCCAAATAGATCGTATACGTTTGGTAATTGAAACCCACTGTTTGTTCAATCCTATATAGTTATAGATACTGTACAATATACCATAAAACTAACCTGTACAAATTTCATTTCAAAAGGTGGTAGCGATTTTGAGATATTGCATAAAATCTGGAGCGGTTATGTCCACGCAGAAAGAATAATCTGCATTGGAATACACAATCTGAGAAACGTCACTGCAGTAACGCTTCTCAGATTAAAACTTTTGCCGATAAAAAGTAATATCTTTTTCCATAACCGCAGTACTTCGAAGTGAAAAGTTTCTAAAAATGCATTATACTATGGCCATTTAAAATTAATAAAAAGTTTTACATCGCTGAGATTTATATTTTATATTTTATATTTTTAGTTTTTTACTTTCCTTCATATCCAAGGTGAAATGAGAAGACCGAAATCTTTTGTTGGTACTAACAAACTTTATTTTGAACATAATTAGAATTTAACATGAATACATGAAAACATGAGATACATTTGAGCGACCATTTAGTGACTAGCGTTTGGCACATAGGCCTATGTACGATCCCAGACAGTCATGTCGGTGACTTGCCTAGGTTTGCTGTTGGCATAACAAAATAACCTGGTTCATGAACAAAGTAGATTTTTTTTTATGGTAGCGGCCTACCCTGACCACGAGAATGACTGAAACCGCAAGGTGCTTTTCCCGCCAAAATACATCGTCAATCGCTCAGACAATATACATGTGAATATTATTAAATTTAAATAAATTGAAATTGAATTGTATACGTAGCGATCGTTTACTGTTCATTGTATTAATGTATCATTGTATTAATAGTATCAATACAGTGTGGCTTGAACACATTGGAATGATAGTCATTGTGGAAGGAATAGGGCCTACATCTGACATCGTTAAAGCTAGGGCCTACATCTGACATCGTTAGCCAGGCCTGCCCAGCGTGCAGCGACTTGCCCTGTTGACTGACGATCTTTGCAGAGCGCGCTATTGCATGCCGTCAGCCACGTGATGCGACTTTTCTGAAGGCGGGTTTTGATGAAGCGATCGCGTACGTCTCCCTATAAGCACTGGATGGCGCGCGCAGTTGTTATCGACGATCTTAGACCATCAATTGCATGCACAGAAGTAGAAAAAACACAGTTTTAGAAAAAATATAAAATATAAAAAAATATCGGGACGGAGCTCAAAATCGGGACGGGCGGCGATGTAAAACTTTTTATTAATTTTAAATGGCCTATCCAAAGCTGCTGTACTTCTTACCAAGTAAGTTTGTATTGCCATTAATTGTTGGAGTAATTACCAAACGTATACGATCCCTTTAAGAATTGGGAGATCACTTTCCGACTACACACAACCACTCATGATGCGCGCCAACTCATAGGCTACCGCTTCCAAACCGCTCATGTGTCCATGCCGACCTTCCCGATTAAAAAAACCGCCACGATTGTTTTAGGCTGCGAGAAAAAAAACGTGGCGGGTTTTCAAATTGGCCACGTGCTCCCGACCACATAAGACTGCACAGGACAGCCCCAGACCTTGCCAAAACTACACATGAAAAAAGAAAACTGCTCAAGATTTTCGAATATTGGCCAATCGTGACCTGCAGTCTTGAGCAGTCTGGAAGTGGTTTTCTAGCAAATATTTGGCTATGTGACTGAGCCTTTAGTAGGTATTGCGCAGGATTCCGTAAACATTTTTTGTGGTGGTTAATAGGTCTTTTGTTGCTTCGTATAGTTAAATGCCGTAGTAGTCTTTTGGCAAGCAGTGATTTTCGTTGATATTACTACACCATTTCGTCTTACGACACGGCCCCTGAAATTCATGCTACACCTTCCTATCAAACACAAACGCCACTGCTTATGAATTATACATTAAACCATCAGCACAGAATACTTTGGTGCAAAGAAATCTTCCAAAATGTCACAGTTTCACCACTTGCGATTGAAACTTTTAAAGCAAATTAATAGTCGTACTAGTATTTTTACCTAGTAGAATGTTTTTCGTGAGTACAAAGAAGTTAAACAAGTAATAAGTGCCCGCAAAACTGTTTTTGAAAAAAATCAACCAATTTGCCAAACTGTGATTGCTACGTAGTAGTGAGCAAAAGACTTGCTGACTTTTAGTTGTTCATGTTAAGATCATACTTTTAGGGATCATTTCTATAGTATGCATCTCCTTTCGAAATCGTACACTTGTACGGTGCTTCGCCAACCACGATGATGAGTTACAGTGCTCCCCTCTGAGCGCGAAGCGGGTCTTGGGTGTTACCCTTCGGGTTTCCCGCCCTCGATCATTGATGAACGTTCCTCCTCCCCTTAAGTGGGAGCTGGAGGAGGGGACCACATTCTGAGTGGTTGGCTTTTGATTTTACAACCACAATATTTTCTATTGTCTTTTACGCACAATTCTACAATTAGTACTACACTACATTATTCTACAATTAGTAGAAAGTCTTTTTACTTGGAACTATATCAATTAGCATGCCTAGGCTTGTCGGTTTGCGCCATGAATAATGGAGTTATCGTAAGGTCCGAAATCAGAATTACAGTAATCAAAACATTAGTGTCGTACAATGTCTGGGGTGCACCACTCTAATTGGAAGGACAATTTCTACGCGAGCTCATTAGCATGACATGTGCCCCCCCCCCCATAATTTTTTTTAAAAAAGGAGGCCGTTTGGTGAAAGAAATGGTGGGATTGTGTAAATATAGCACAGGATCAACTCCCTGGGTTTTGAGCTTCAATCTGAGGGCAGACTTGACAAATTTACGGTTGAAAAATTGGTCCTAATTGCCCTAGAACGTGGAAGGATGCCATTTGTAAAATGGCTGCTTGTAGGCTCGGGAAGTATCACTTTTCGGGAGGTGAGTTTCTTTTGGTGTGAATATTAAAAAATGTAATTGGCTAACCCACTAAAAATTGAAAGAAATGGAAAGATAAAGACCAAGACAATAATGTGATTGTTGTTTGAGAAACCCCAGTGATGTCGGTGTGCATGAAACTTGGTCCTGAACATTGTTGATTTTACACTGTTTTCAATGGGACTTGAATTAGACTGGTGCACCCTCTGGATGCGTATAAAGCTCAATACAGGTTTCACAGAAAAAAAGGTCATTCTGACCAGAAGGGTTAATTTGACAAAGATATGCATTTTATTGCTATTCATCATGTTTCACCATAAAGTAGAAGCAAACTGCTTTCCAATGATACCTTATTAATTGATTGCATTCCTCTGGGCATGTATCACTAAGCACCATTGTTTGGAAAATGGTATGTGAAAACCTATTTGGGCTGTTCGTGGTCAGGCGTGGAGAAGGAAATCTAAATGTTTTACAGCATGTGCGTACAAGATGTTTATCAATTGGTGATATCCAGTACTGAATTATGCACAAACACTGATTTTTTGCGTGCCCACCTCCTCTTTCGATGCAAAGTCCACAACGGCGGCGCCAGTAGCGTAAATCTCTGTGCCGGCGAGTGGGAGGAATGGGGGATGGCCAGTGAGAGGGTGTGGGGGACATTGTCATTGGTTTCCCTCAGCCACCCCGTCCCAAATACAATTGGGTTTCGAAGGATCCGTGAAATTGTTGTCCAATAAAATTCACTCGGACATGTATTATTGTCATGTATCATACTAGGTAAACTGAAAAATGTATGCCTTAATAATTTTTCCTATTATTGTTTTTGGCAATGAAACCTAAAACAATATGAGCCTAATACAGGACATGAAGGTACCACGTATGTTCGTGCTGCCAACTTAGTAGGTATCGCGCAGGATTCCGTACACATTCTTATTGTGGTTACTAGGTCTTTTGTTGCTCCGTATAGTTAAATGCCGTAGTAGTCTTTTGGCAAGCAGTGATTTTCGTTGATATTACACCATTTCGTCTTACGACACGGCCCCTGAAATTCATGCTACACCTTCCTATAGAACACAAACGCCACTGATTATAAATTATACATTATACCATCAGTACAGAATACTTTGTGGCAAAGAAATTTTCCAAAATGCCACAGTTTCACCACTTGCGATTGAAACTGTTGAAGCAAATTAATAGTCGTACTAGTATTTTTACCTAGTAGAATGTTTTTCGTGAATACAAAGAAGTTAAACAAGTAATAAGTGCCCGCAAAACTGTTTTGTAAAAAAATCAACCAATTTGCCAAACTGTGATTTCTATACGTAGTAGTGAGCAAAAGACTTGCCGACGTTTAATTGTTCAAGTTAAGATCATACTTTTAGGGATCATTTCTATAGTATGCATCTCCTTTCGCAATCGTACACTTGTACGGTGCCTCGCCAACCACGATGATGAGTTACAGTGCTCCCCTCTGAGCGCGAAGCGGGTCTTGGGTGTTACCCTTCGAGTTTCCCGCCCTCGATCATTGATGAACGTTCCTCCTCCCCTTGAGTGGGAGCTGGAGGAGGGGACCACATTCTGAGTGGTTGGCTTTTAATTTTAAAACCACAATATTTTCTATTGTTTTATACGCACAATTCTACAATTAGTACTACACTACATTATTCTACAATTAGTAGAAAGTCTTTTTACTTGGAACTATATCATGAATAAGATTAATACTGCTGCAAACTGCTTACTGGCTGGAATGACCTGAAATATACAAATCAAATAAGTTAAGAGGGCCTAATATTTCGATCTTAACAAGATCTTCTTCAGAGACTAAATGACTGTGTACAAGAAACAAACATATATAGGGCAATGTACAGCATGATGCACATCATGGGCGCTGAAAAAACACAAAAGAAACAAAGCACAGAGTTCAATGGAACAAACAACAAAAGGAGGATTAGGCTGAGGGATTAAAGGGTGAGGTCAGTGTGGGTAGGATCAAAGGCGGGGTAGGAACAAAAACAGAAAGGGTAAAGCCACAAGGAAAAGGGTCCAGGGTGGAGATCAAAGGGAAGAACTAACAAATAAGTATGAATAGGAGTAATGAGGATGGGGGGGGGGGGGGGGGGGGGGGGGTTGAGGAAAACCAGAGAAGTGAGAACAAACAAAAACAAAAACAAAATTCTGGCAAGGAATGAATCTGAAACAGATGACAAATGGAGAAAAAATAGAAGTTAATCATTTCCTAGTTGGATGTTAAGCCCATGAGGTTGAATAGTCCGAAGACGATTCATCCAGACTTTCTCCCGGCTGAGGCGGACTGAGTCTTTCCGATGGCCAAGTGATTCTATGCCCTGAAGAATCATATCAGAAATGCAATGGTTAGGCTGGTTAAAGTGATGTCCTACAGGGGTATCCAGTTTCTTGGTGTTGACAGTCGATCGATGACCGTAGAAACGCTTTTTTAGGGCATTTTTGGTCTCTCCGACATACTGAACTCCACAAAACCTGCAAGAGATGAGATATATGACGTTAGATGTACTGCAAGTGATGTTACCAATAATTCTATGAGTAGTACCAGAAGAGTGGCCAGAAAAGGAGTCAGACTCCTGAATGTGGATCTGGCAGACCACACATCTAGAGCTGCACTTGAAAGTTCCGTGCTGGATGGGGGGAGATGCATCCAAGCTGGGAACTTCGGCTCGAACAATGAGGTCTCGTAGATTTTGAGGGCGTCTATAGGCCAATACAGGGCTGTCGGGGATGGCCCGGACAAGGCGATCTGAAGTGTGGAGAATGTGATGGCTGTCGTTGGTGATTTTGCGAAGGGAAGGGAGACTGGGGTGAAAGGTAGTCACCAGGGGGATCATGGGTTTGGCATTAGCCTGGGGGGCCTTTACCTTTAGAGCCAAATTTCTGGGTACGGCTTTGGCTCTGGCAATGGCACGTTGAACTTGGCGGGAACTGTGACCCCTGGCAACCAAGTTGTTCTTCAGTATCTGTGAATGGCGGGAGAAATCATAGTCGTTAGAACAAATCCTTTTGAGTCTGAGGGCTTGACTAAATGCTATACCAGTCTTACAATGCCTAGGGTGACAGCTGGAGGAGTGGAGATACTGGTGTGTGTCTGTGGGTTTAGAATACAGATCAGTGGTTATTAAATTGTCCTCCTTGCGGATGGTGACATCCAGGAAGTGGGCCTGATGATGTGAGTACTCTGATGTGAACTTGATGGTCCTGTGGAAGGAATTCATGTGATTAGTGAAAGTCAGAAGACTGTCCTCATCACTGGTCCATATGAAAAATACATCATCAATGTATCTCCACCAGATCCAGGGACGGCACGGTGCTAAGGCAAGCATGCGTTCCTCGAGGTCACCCAAAAAGAGGCATGCAAAGGAGGGTGCCATACGAGTACCCATTGCAGTGCCATGTACCTGTAGATAGTGCTTATCTAGGAAGGAAAAATTATTCTTCGTTAGTACAAGTTTCATGAGGGCGCGAATGTCACTTATGGGAGGGGTCGTGTGTCCTGCCCTAGCTAGGGTTATGGAACAAGCACGAATACCTTCTTCGTGTGGTATGTTGGTGTACAAGGATGAGACGTCAAAGGTCCCAATGATGGCCGTTCTGGGAATCTGGTCCTTGATTCCTTCGAGCTTGCGCAGGAAGTCCGGGGTGTCATGGATGTATGATGGAATCCTATGGACAAGGGGTTTAAGAAAACTGTCAATAAACATGGAGATGTGTTCCATGGGTGAGCCATTACCCGAGACGATAGGCCTACCAGGGTTACCAGTCTTGTGAATCTTGGGGAGAAGATAAAACCTGGCAGTTCTACAGTCAGTGGGTGAAAGAAATTTGTGAGCTTTCTTTGACAGTTGGTCACGTGACCGCATGTCATCAAGCAACTGCTGTATCTCTCGAGAGAATGTACCTGTGGGATCAGAGTCAAGGCAGATATAGTTAGTACGGTTGTCCAACTGACGGTGGGCCTCGTCGATGTACTGCTGACGATCCATGATGACCACGGCTGAGCCTTTATCAGCTGGCTTGATGATGATGTCAGTACGAGAACGCAAAGCAGCAAGTGCAAGGCGCTCTTCCCTGGGGAGGTTATCATGGGTCCTGTGGGGAAAGTTACCAGGGTTAGTGACTTGGGTATTGACAACTTGAACGTATGTTTCGAGAGCTGGTACACGATTCTTGGGGGGTACCCATGCGCTCTTGACACGGAAGGGTTCTGGGTCACAAGGGTCAGAATCAAGAAAAAATTCACAGAGACGGATCCTACGATAGTATTCCGTGAGATCTTGGCTGAGCTGTACCTGGTTCACAGTACGGGGAGTGGGACAGAAGTTCAGACCCTTGGAGAGAAGTTTGTGTTCAGCATCTGATATGGATGAGGAGGAAAGGTTAATAACAGTATTGGCAGGGGGTGTTGTCGATTGGGGCTTGGGACGTCTAAAACGTCTCTGTCTGCGTTGATGCTGCTTGGCAAGCAAGCCACCAATCTTCTTGTTTCTCCTGTTGATAAGAACAGAGTCAAGGTTAGATAGGCCCCTATCAATCTCATCATGGAATTCCCTGTACCTAGTGTCTGTACAGCTGGATCTGAGTTCTGAGTCAAGGTGGGCTATATTCTGGTGGAGGTCCTGAAGAATAAAATGACACTGTTGAGAGAGGATATTAATTAGTTTAACAGATGCACCATGCAGAACTTGATTCCACCTCTTTTGCAGGTGTGGTGAGAGGGTTCCTAAGCACGGAGAGGGAGATAGTTGCAAACCTTTAGGGATAAATCGAGAGAGGGAGAAGAAATTGTAGTTATCCTGATGGTAGGAGTAGCGAAGGGCCTTCTCCCTATTCTTTCTGAGCTGTTGGAAAATACAAATAGTGTTACTCATATCTGTAGCGAGGGAGAGAAATTAAAGTTAATGTACAGACAAAACAACAAAACAAAGACAAAACTATATCAATTAGAATGCCTAGGCTTGTCGGTTTGCGCCATGAATAATGGAGTTATCGTAAGGTCCGAAATCAGAATTACAGTAATCAAAACATTAGTGTGGTACAATGTCTGGGGTGCACCACTCTAATTGGAAGGAGAATTTCTACGCGAGTCATTAGCATGACATGTGCCCCCCCCCCCCCCCCTCACACACAATTTCTTTTTAAAAAGGAGGCCGTTTGGTGAAAGAAATGGTGGGATTGTGTAAATATAGCACAGGGTCAACTCCCTGGGTTTTGAGCTTCAATCCGAGGGCAGACTTGACAAATTTACGGTTGAAAATTGGTTCTTATTGCCCTAGAACGTGGAGGGATGCCATTTGTAAAATGGCTGCTTGCAGGCTCGGGAAGTATCACTTTTCGGGAGGTGAGTTTCTTTTGGTGTGAATATTAAAAAATGTAATTGGCTAACCCACTAAAAATTGAAAGAAATGGAAAGATAAAGACAAAGATAATAATCTGATTGTTGTTTGAGAAACCCCAGTGATGTCGGTGTGCATGAAACTTGGTCCTGAACATTGTTGATTTTACACTGTTTTCAATGGGACTTGAATTAGGCTGGTGCACCCTCTGGATGCGTATAAATCTCAATACAGGGTTCACAGGGAAAAGGTCCTGCTGACCAGAAGGGTTAATTTGACAAGGATATGCATTTTATGGCTATTCATCATGTTTCACCATAAAGTAGAAGCAAACTGCTTTCCAATGATACCTAATTGATTGCATTCCTCTGGGCATGTATGACTAAGCACCATTGTTTGGAAAATGGTATGTGAAAACCCTTTTGGGCTGTTCATGGTCAGGCGTGGAGAAGGAAATCTAAATGTTTTACAGCATGTGCGTACAAGATATTTATCAATTGGTGATATCCAGTACTGAATTATGCACAAACACTGATTTTTCGCGTGCCCACCTCCTCTTTCGATGCAAAGTCCACAACGGCGGCGCCAATAGCGTAAATCTCTGTGCCGGCGAGGGGAGGAATGGGGGATGGCCAGTGAGAGGGGGTGTGGGGAACATAATACATCGTCATTAGTTTCCCTCAGCCCCCCCGTCCCAAATACAATTGAGTTTCGTAGGATCCGTGAACTTTCTGTCCAATAAAATTCACTGGCACATGTATTATCGTCATGTATCATACTAGGTAAACTGAAAAATGTATGCCTTAATATTTTTTCCTATTATTGTTTTTGGCAATGAAACCTAAAACAATATGAGCCTAATACGGGACATGGAGGTATACCACGTATGTTCGTGCTGCCAACTTAGTAGGTATCGCGCAGGATTCCGTACACATTCTTATTGTGGTTACTAGGTCTTTAGTTGCTCCGTATAGTTAAATGCCGTAGTAGTCTTTTGGCAAGCAGTGATTTTCGTTGATATTACACCATTTCGTCTTACGACACAGCCCCTGAAATTCATGCTACACCTTCCTATAAAACACAAACGCCACTGCTTATGAATTATACATTAAACCATCAGCACAGAATACTTTGGGGCAAACAAATCTTCAAAAATGTCACAGTTTCACCACTTGCGATTAAAACTTTTGAAGCAAATGAATAGTCGTACTAGTATTTTTATCTAGTAGAATGTTTTTCGTGAGTACAAAGAAGTTAAACAAGTAATAAGTGCCCGCAAAACTGTTTTGGAAAAAAATCAACCAATTTGCCAAACTGTGATTGCTACGTTGTAGTGAGCAAAAGACTTGCTGACTTTTAGTTCTACACATTAAGATCATACTTTTAGGGATCATTTCTATAGTATGCATCTCCTTTCGCAATCGTACACTTGTACGATGCCTCGCCAACCACGATGATGAGTTACAGTGCTCCCCTCTGAGCGCCAAGCGGGTCTTGGGTGTTACCCTTCGAGTTTCCCGCCCTCGATCATTGATGAACGTTCCTTCTCCCTTTCAGTGGGAGCTGGAGGAGGGGACCACATTCTGAGTGGTTGGCTTTTAATTTAAATCCACAATATTTTCTATTGTTTTATACGCACCCAGAACTTATACAATTAGTAGAAAGTCTTTTTACTTGGAACTATATCAATTAGTATGTCTAGGTTTGTCGGTTTTCGCAATGAATAATGGAGTTATCGTAAAGTCCGAATTCAGAATTGTCCTCGTAAAAAAACAACATTCTTCTTTTAATATAGCGATCGGGTATTTATTTCAAGATTACTCCAGTTTCCATGACGCAACACCGACGAGCCTACTATGAAATTACAGTAATCAAAACATTAGAGTGTACTACAATGTCTGGGGTGCACCACCATAATTGAAAGGAGAATTTCTACGCGAGCTCATTAGCATGAAATATGCCCCTTCACCACATCTTCTTTTGAAAAAGGAGGCCGTTTGGTGAAAGAAATGGTGGGATTGTGTAAATATAGCACAGGGTCAACTCCCTGGGTTTTGAGCTTCAATCTGAGGGCAGACTTGACAAATTTACGGTTGAAAAATGGGTCTTTATTGCCCTAAACGTGGAGGGATGCCATTTGTAAAATGGCTGCTTGCAGGCTCGGGAAGTATCACTTTTCGGGAGGTGAGTTTCTTTTGGTGTGAATATTAAAAAAGGTAATTGGCTAACCCACTAAAAATTGAAAAGAAATGGAAAGATAAAGACAAAGACAATAATCTGATTGTTGTTTGAGAAACCCCAGTGATGTCGGTGTGCATGAAACTTGGTCCTGAACATTGTTGATTTTACACTGTTTTCAACGGGACGTAAATTAGGCTGGTGCACCCTTTGGATGCGTATAAAGCTCAATACAGGGTTCACAGAAAAAGGTCCTGCTGACCAGAAGGGTTAATTTGACAAAGATATGCATTTTATGGCTATTTATCATGTTTTATCATAAAGTAGAAGCAAACTGCTTTCTAATGATACCTTATTAATTGATTGCATTCCTCTATAGGCATGTATCACTAAGCATCATTGTTTAAAAAATAGTATGTGAAAACCCCTTTTGGGACAGTTCATGGTCAGGCGTGGAGAAGGAAATCTAAATGTTTTACAGCATGTGCGTACAAGATGTTTATCAATTGGTGATACCCAGTACTGAATTATGCACAAGCACCGTCCGTGTGCCCACCTCCTCTTTCGATGCAAAGTCAACAACAGCGGCGGCAGTAGCGTAAATCTCTGTGCCGGCGAGTGGGAGGAATGGGGGTGGCCAGTGAGAGGGCGTGTGGGGAACATTGTCATTAGTTTCCCTCAGCCACCCCGTCCCAAATACAATTAAGTTTCGAAGGATCCGTGAAATTGTTGTCCAATAAAATTCACTTGCACAGGTATTATCGTCATGTATCATATACTAGGTAAACTGAACAATGTATGCCTTATTATTTTTTCCTATTATTGTTTTTGGCAATGAAACCTAAAACAATATGAGCCCAATACGGGACATGAAGGTACCACGTATGTTCGTGCTGCCAACTTAGTAGGTATCGCGCAGGATTCCGTACACATTCTTATTGTGGTTACTAGGTCTTTAGTTGCTCCGTATAGTTAAATGCCGTAGTAGTCTTTTGGCAAGCAGTGATTTTCGTTGATCTTACACCATTTCGTCTTACGACACGGCCCCTGAAATTCATGCTACACCTTCCTATCAAACACAAACGCCACTGCTTATGAATTATACATTAAACCATCAGCACAGAATACTTTGGGGCAAACAAATCTTCCAAAATGTCACAGTTTCACCACTTGCGATTGAAACTTTTGAAGCAAATTAATAGTCTTACTAGTATTTTTACCTAGTAGAATGTTTTTCGTGAATACAAAGAAGTTAAACAAGTAATAAGTGCCCGCAAAACTGTTTTGTAAAAAAATCAACCAATTTGCCAAACTGTGATTGCTACGTTGTAGTGAGCATAAGACTTCCTGACTTTTAGTTGTACACATTAAGATCATACTTTTAGGGATCATTTCTATAGTATGCATCTCCTTTCGCAATCGTACACTTGTACGGTGCCTCGCCAACCACGATGATGAGTTACAGTGCTCCCCTCTGAGCGCGAAGCGGGTATTGGGTGTTACCCTTCGGGTTTCCCGCCCTCGATCATTGATGAACGTTCCTCCTCCCCTTAAGTGGGAGCTGGAGGAGGGGACCACATTCTGAGTGGTTGGCTCTTAACTTAAATCCACAATATTTTCTATTATTTTATTGAATCAATGACACACTTCTTGTACAAATAAATAATTGACGCGCCCCTGGTCATCCCCCGACTCACAGGTGCTTCACTAATTGAGTTTAATTTAAACGAAAACAGAAAGGCTACGAGAACTTAAGTGTCTTCTACGCCCATTTGAGATAATTTTATTGACCTTTACCATGCTGTAAAAAAAAATACGCGGTCTGGTGAGAGCCAAGCCCAGCGCACCTGTACTGTAGACCATAATTGTCATCTGGTCAGATTTCAGCCAATCACAGGCTAGTAATATGCATATTCATTATTAATTTGTATTTAGTAGTTCTGCTGGAAAACGCCAGTTTGTTACTCAACGCCAACTTGTTTGTTACTTAAATGGTTGCATGCTTGAATACAACGAAAACGAATTTTGTCGAGTTGTCACTATACTTTAAGCATTATGTTGATTTTTGTGTCAAACAAACCCCCCGAAAAATTAAAATGTAATGCTTGTTGCGATTTACAGGGCTTGTTCGAGATAAAATGACGAGAGAATTTGTGTACCCGTACATTTTCAATGCTTTCGTTTTTTTGCCGCCAGACCCATTAATGCGGATGCGTGCATAGTGATAAGTACCAACGTCACTGTATGAATTATGCATTACTCTTTTGACCATCTGGATCAGAGCACTTTGCAGCAAAGAAATCTTCCAAATTATCACCGTTTCATCTCTCGCGATTGAAATTGTCAAAGCAAAGTTGTAGTCGCACATACATTTTCAGCTATAAAGTTTGATTGAATACGAAGAAGTAAAAAATAAGTGGCTGCAAAACTGTTTAAAATAAATCAGCCAATTTGCCAAACTGTGATTGCTACGTAGTAGTGAGCAAAAGACTTGCTGACTTCTAATTGTTCATGTTAAGATCATACTTTTAGGGAACATTTCTATAGTATGCATCTCCTTTCGCAATCATACACTTGTACGGTGCCTCGCCAACCACGATGATGAGTTACAGTGCTCCCCTCTGAGCGCGAAGCGGGTCTTGGGTGTTACCCTTCGGGTTTCCCGCCCTCGATCATTGATGAACGTTCCTCCTCCCCTTAAGTGGGAGCTGGAGGAGGGGACCACATTCTGAGTGGTTAGTTTAATTAAATCCGCACTCAGATATAGTTAGAGATTTCAAATAACAAACGAATTATTATTATTAGTACAAGTTTATCTGCACTATCAGTGCCACCTCGCCCTTTTAAGGCTCAGTGGCTTTGAGTTACATGAAATGGACAGGGAAGGAAGGGTGTGGTAGGTCGGGAAAACCCATCGCTTGTGCATTGGGTTTGATAAATCGCGAGTCCCAAAATGTTGGTTATGACCACATAACGTTTTCTATATACCTTGAACGTTGAACATCTCGGCAAAACTATGGTATCGGCCTATTAAAGGCATTATGTGTCTTCTTCACACACAAACAAATCTTAAGACTGATGTTTCTAACCAGAGTTCACTTTGGCCTATCTTATTGTGAGGAAATAAACATCGACGAGTGTCCAAAAGTGATGTGAGAAAGTGCACGTTTCTTGTACGGTAATCGCCATCAAAGTTTACTTAAAGTTGGTGTGTCCGTGCTTTTGAGGGGTTGCACCCTAAAAATTGATTTTTAAAGTGAATTGAAAATCTTAAGGTACCACACAGACGCATATTCCCCCGCACCGATGCCTCACCGGCAGTTCTTGTCCGGAAGAGCAATGGCAAGCTGAGAATGTGTGTTGACTATAGGGCACTTGATGCAAAAACACAAAGACACATATATTCCCTACTTCTACGGATCGATAAAACACTCAAGGCACTCAATGGAGCCAAGTACTTCTGCAGCTTATCTTGCACATGGTTTCTACCAACTTCCGATAAGACAGCCTTTCGTGTTGGCACAGGCGGCTTGTACGTATACGAGCTTACTCGAATGCCATCATGCCTCTGCAACGCTCCAGCAACCTTCATGCGTCTGTTGGACAAGGCTTTTGGAGATAAGAATTTCCAGTCACTGATTGTCTACCTCGACGATATTCTCGTGTTTGGCAAGACATTTGACGAGACACTCGAGCAACTCCAGGTGGTGCCTGATCGCCCCCATAAACTTAACCTGATGGTGAAACCCGAGTGCCATTGGTTGAAGTACCTGGGCCATGAAGTATCGTCAGTGAATGGAATTGCACCATATGTCAGTTAAGAAGATACGAGCTGTAGAAACAAAATCCAAGATGTCTGGGACCCTACAAGGTGGTAGGCAGACCCAACCCTACATGGCATGTATATATCGTAGCTCCACTTGACGAAGATAGTCGGGAAAAGGCTATCAACAGAAGAGACCTGTTGGACAAAAGACAAAAAAAATAACTGATCATTCCTTGAAGTATGCCTGCATAAACCGGTTTCTCTGTGCTATACCTTCTTGCAAAAGCACTCCATTAGAATTATAATAGCCTCACAGAAAAACCCAGTATTACACGTCCTTCACGTTAATGTCCTTCCCAGGTGACCGAGAATCGTTCTAAAAATTAAAAGAACCGTGACTGACATGTATGATTACGCTGCTTCCCAATAAACACAACTGACAACAAATGATGCATCAGTCTCATCTGATCATGTTGGTGAGGAGAATGATCTCTTCATCGTGCGTGGTGGACCAGAACAAATAAATAAAGATTGATACTGATGATCATGAATAATGATGACTCAATAAATCATTGCGTTTCTGTAGCCCATAATGACAGCCACATTGGGAAACAGTTGTAATATGTTCTATTATTTTGTTTGGCAGAATTGCATTAATGAATAATGTACATTTTCCCAATAAACTAAGTAATCCACCAAATGGAAATCGCAGCATCATTGCTTTATTCATACAGCATGGGACAGGAATAGATAGCCAAGTTGTGGCACGGCACTACCGCCATATTTTAATCACCTTTCCGAAGGCACCCCGACAACAAAACCCACCGATGGCAAAACATAACAAACAAACTAGTTACAAAAACTTCTGTAATTCCACCCTATCAGAATCTACTCCTTGTAGCCTTCTATATCCTCCTTATGTGATATTTATTACGATTTAGCGGCCCCCACATCATACAAATCTGTACCTTTCGTCTGAAAAAATACCCAAAATCAAAGGGCAAAACGAAAACGAACATACTTGCTTTTAGTACAAGTCGAAACAGAATTGTCCTTTACACTGGGTCAGGCATACCTCCATATAAGAGTCCAACAGTATTTACGTGTGTACAGTTTGCAATAATTACAAGGATGGGTATATGGTTCCTAATAAATTACACTAGGGAGTTAGGGTTAATCAAACCAAGAATCAAAGTCACGTGTTGGTAAAAGCTCGGCCGTTTAATGTTTCCCATGAAGTTTAAACAAAAGCACCATTAAAACTTATATTTATTCCTAGCTTAGAAAGTAAAACAAACCCGTTTCCTTTTGACAGAATAATTGTGACCCACTCCACAAAAAGGGGTATTATGTCACAAAACAGTGACATTGAGTTATATACATGGTTACAAATCTCACAGCGTAAGCTTCCATCTGGTATATAGAGCTCTATAGCCCCTCCCGTTATGGAGATATGGCATGTTTTATATTGAATACTTTCTCGTTAAAGTTACACAACATAGTTCAAGTTACACAACTGAGAAAACAGGCTTTGAAACGGCCGGCTCTATTGTGGTACAACAGAACAATGCACACAAAATTGTATTATTTCTCACTTTATTTATCAAAATCAACATTTCTGTGAATACAACCTGAATCTGTAGGTACTAAAGATGTCATTCATGATAACAAAATTTAAATCACATTTTGATGAAATGTTTACCCTCTAAACATCGAGTTGGCCATTACATGGTAATGCACAGCGCGACTTAATACCATTTGTTGTAGAGCTGGTCACAGATTACCTTAACAAAAATATCACAGGCTTGATCAGCTAGTCCAGTAAGAATTGAAATAAAAAATGGCATTTTAATAAATATGGCCCGACATTTTTAATAGTTAACTGATATTACAGGGTGTATGCATGTGCATTAGCCAGAATTCCTCGCTTTACCATAGGCACAGAATATAAGCAATAGTAAGTAGAACCCGGAAATTTGGCCCCAGGCTCTAAGCTGAAGACATGGGGGCAGATCGATCTATGCCATTTTCCAAACCCTTGGCTTCGGCTCCGTCTCCAGCCCATTGCTAAACTGCATGAATGAAGCCCCAGACGAAGACGAAAGCTGGGGTTTGGAAAACGGTTCTAGCTTTGATTAAATTGGGCGGGAGTTGATATTTGAGTGGTGGCTTATTAGGGGGGTTCCTGGGGAATGCCCCGGGAAAATTCTTCAATCTACAATACTTTGACCTGCATTGTCAGGCAATGTGGGATGGATCTGTCAGTTAACCAACTGTCTTAATAGAATTCCATCTACATGTATTATTTTAAAGGTAGGATACACCCCTTTGCAGATATCAACAATTGTTACTACCGAATTATTACGATAATGATTGTAGGCATCCAGCAAAGTGTTTGCGCTAAATATCCCGCAATTGTTACGAAAAATTGAATTTTATGAATACAAAACCAAGAAGAACATAAGAACCACTGCCCGACGCTGGTTAAAAACGAACGCCGATTTTCTTGCTTTTTTCAGCATACATGATTGTAAAACTTCGGACAGGTCAGTTAAATGATATTTACTATAAAATACAACCCCTCAAATCCACCCATTCATGATAATTTAGGCAATTACCAATGGTGTATCCTACCTTTAACAACAAATAACATGAACGTTTTATTAATGTCTTTTATCTTTTTGGGTGTATCTTTTGGTGGTGCGTTTATTTTCCTCTATATCTGGTTTACTGCTCTCTGCTATGTTTCTTGCTATGTTTCTTGTTCCAGTCTTCGCCTCGTGTCTTCCACAACTTCTTCCATGATCTCTGGTTTCAGCAGCTCTTCAAGCTGCCAAAAAACACACACCAAACATTTCTTTTAACCAGTTTGCGCCGGATGACGTATATAAACGCAAAGTTTTTTCCCAGATTCAAAACGGATGACGCATAAACACGGCACGCCACAAGCAAGGCCGGAAATGACCGTCAGCAGCGAGCAAGGCCGGAAATGCGTGGGTGTGCTTCCCAGTACTATCGGCCTAAACCCGCCTCGGATCGAGTTTCGTTAAAAATAATCCCGCGCGTCGGCGCGGTGATGTTAAAATAATCCCGGCACGAACTGGTTAAAACAAAAAACAGTTCGTTTCCCCGACCACACTGAAGCATGCGAGAGAAACAACGAAAATATAAGGCTTGCTCAAGTTGGGCAGGAATGGGCACAACCACATTTGAATCACAAAATAATCTAAGTTTTGCAGAGTTGTAATTGAGTCATTCACAAGTCGGTGCAGAAGCATCAAGAGGAACCAAAAAAATAAATGCTTTTGTTCATACTGAAATTGACTAGCCATTATTCTGCAAGGGGCATCCATCTTTATTCATAGTTTAACTGTTTTCAGTATTTTACCAACATTTTGCCAATCCGGCTTGGCTTGTCTATGGGCCTTTCAAAACTTTTGCTTCGTCTTCGCCTTCGCCTCTGAATTCCGAATCACTGAGAAGCAAATAGAAATCAAGGCAGGTGGAAATAGTCTAACTTTTGGTTTCATATCAATCGAGGTGGTGTTTAGGAAGAGGTGGTGTTCAGAAAGTGAATGTTTCTGAAGCGCTTCAGGCATCAGAATGTGGCTGAAAATCTCACTGCTGGGAGTCTAAAATCGCCTAATTAGGCCGAAGACAAAGCCAGAGATTCGAAAAAGCCCTATGGTGCATTGACTATTAGAGAGCACATTCTTTTGAACTTACTGTGTATTTTAACGATGCCTCATAAGTGTACAGGATACTGGTGTCATACAGCATCATGCGATGCTCAGCTAACCCCACAATGCAGTTCTTGAGTCTGGTAATGACCTCCCTATCTGAAAGAAGAACAGGCTGAAAACAAAACAAGGCATGGTTGTGAGCAAAACTTCAAGGAATTCAATAGTGGTGTGCAGGAAGGGGTGGCGTTGAGGAAGGGGTGGCGTTGAGGAAGGGGTGGCGTTGAGGAAGGGGTGGCGTTGAGGAAGGGGTGGCGTTGAGGAAGGGGTGGCGTTGAGGAAGGGGTGGCGTTGAGGAAGGGGTGGCGTTGAGGAAGGGGTGGCGTTGAGGAAGGGGTGGCGTTGAGGAAGGGGTGGCGTTGAGGAAGGGGTGGCGTTGAGGAAGGGGTGGCGTTGAGGAAGGGGTGGCGTCGAGGAAGGGGTGGCGTCCAGGAAGAGGTGGCATCCAGGAAGGGGTGGCGTTCAGGAAGAGGTGGTGTTTAGGAAGGGGTGGTGTTTAGGAATGGGTGGTGTTTAGGAAGAGGTGGCATTCAGGAAAGGGTGGCGTTCAGGAAAGGGTTGCGCTCAGGAAGGGGTGGTGTTCAGGAAGAGGTGGTGTTCAGGAAGAGGTGGTGTGCGCAGGAAGGAAACCATGACCAGGCATCTTGACGCTTCCTCCTGCGTGACTACCTTAGTGTGCATTTTCCGCTACAATATCCAACGGGGTATTAAGTAAGTATAACCGAAAACCTGACGTTAGCCTAGACAAACCAGAGTCCTACTTCAATTTTCAACCCACCTCTAGATTCTGAACGAAGCCCCCACCCTCCTCCTCCTCCGCCCCCGCTATGGGGCTGATCCAGACATAGCCGTTGTTGCCCAGGATGATGCTGGCCCCGCAAGTCAGGTTGTGGAAGTGTGTCTTGCGTCGCTTGATCAGTGAGGGGGAGACAGTGACCAGAATGCCTTGGCCCAGCTTGAACAAGGACAGACGTAAAGTATTAACATACATGTACACAGTCTAGTCACAGACTCCCGTGTTTAAATTGACCCAATTGTTATCCGCATGATCGAATGAACTAAAACTGATATATTTTTATAATTGTCGTAAATTCGCAGTATTTTCAATATGTATGCTTTCTTTTCTTTCAAAATACCCATGTATTGCCCTTGATCGGATGGGCCCAGTCATGATGCAAAAGAAATGCAAAGAATGTTTGACATGTTGTACATCCTTATGCGTGTTGCCCGGATGCGGTGTATTCTCGGAACATCTCGCAAGATCTTGTCAACTTACACGCTCTATACAAAAGTCGACATTTGAAATGTTTGGAAAATGTATACATTTAATTGAAAAGATGAAAAAGTGTCTCTCACCTTTCCATATTTCAAACTTCTTGTGTGAATTGAGAGAGCGCCGTCCGAGAATACCAACTGCACTTCAGCCTGAATATGTGCATTAAGGAGAAATACAATAAACAGAACATGAATGTCTCCCCCCCAAACAAATTATATGTCAGAAATATTTTTCAAATTGGCAAGATTTGTCTTCAAACATTTGTCCTTTCAACAATTTTGCACTGATTGACCTTCATTGAAATGATATATGGAGAAAAAAAAACAGCTTCACGTTGCAACATTATTTTTTCCATGTTTTGAAAGTGTTCAAATCATCTTCTTTGTACTTCAAATTTTCTTTTAAAATCTTTTTGGGAGAAAAAACAGGGCCACAGAGTAAACAAAAACCAAAAACTTGAAACTTCTGGTGAAAACTACATTTGTGTAAACGTCATACCAAGGCTATTTTGAAATCCAAATTTCCCCACAAAATATTTTACTTCCAATTTATGCCAGTACTAAAAACAGTTTTTTTCTGTGCATGCAGGTAATAGTTCAAAGGTAAAGATTCAAGGGTCAAAGGTCAAAGGATACACTGATGAGGTCCCCCTCGGCCAGATACTCCCTCATCAGGAGCTCATCTTCGGCTGACCTCCGTCTCAGCTCCCCACCGGGCAGGTTGACGGCGGACAGCATCAGGGCAGAGTTCAGCCGGGAGTTGGTTTCCACTTTCCATCTCTTCTGGCCGACCTGAAGAATCGGTTCAAGATTTGTAATTAGCTGCGTCCCAGACGGCAGTTCTATAAGACTGCAACAATAGTCCAAAAAATGTGACCTGTCATCAAAAATGAGCGTAAAGTCGCACGGAGTGATTTCCCAGTACGGCCAGTCAAAGTCAAAATTTGAGGGGGTGGTCGATTTTGAGATTATATGGTTTTTGTTAAGACTAAATCCCCACCAATCAATTCCCAATTTTTCAGGACGATCAGATAAAAAAAAAAAAGAGTTTTTGAGACAATTTTGACTATGCCTTTCTTTGCGCGTTCACACAATTTCTCGCAAGAAATACCGGTTTTCTCATAATCTCTGTATAAAAGCTCCAGACTAAAAAAAAAAATACAAAAAAAATTGAGTATCAAACCTCCAAGTGTTATATACCATTGGAAAGCTCTGTTTCCACAGAATTTAAAAATACCCATATCTCAATTTTTGATTTTGCCGACTTTACGCTCATTTTGTGATGACAGGTCACATATGTCGTCTTCTCTATTTTCTTTCATTATACCCTAATCGAATTCTACCTCTAGACCCCTGGAGACCCAACGCGCTATAGGGACAGGAAATGTTCCCACTAGGCGGTCAGCTTTTTCCAAACAAAAAAACCTAGCTGTCCCCACAACTAGGTGTATGCTAGACCACAATACCTCGTTGGTGTTAGAGTTAAAGTATGGAATCACCGACTGTTATATATAGTTTAAAGGTAGGATACACCATTTGCAGATATCAAAAATATTTACTACTAAATTATTAGGAAATATCTCACTTTTTTGAAAGTAAATACTGATTTTATGCATTCTGCAAAATGATTGCGCTATATATTCTATAATTTTTCAGAAAAATATAATTTTATAAAAAAACATTTGCGATCTGCGTCGGACGTTTTTCGTGCTTTTCTTGGCCATCCATGATTTAAAAACTTCAGACAGGTCAGTTAAACGATATTTACTATAACAATAATTTTGTGGTACCTCTGTTATTCTGCCGATGACCACATCACCAACTTCACCATTGTATCTGTGAAGGACAAATTCAATTTAAGATTTTATTTTGTGTTATGAATACTCCGAACTACATAGATGGCCCCCATATGCAAATTTCAGTATTTTTAATTTTTTGCTCAGAACTACAAATTTTCAAATGAAAAATCTAATTAATTTTAAAATCAATCAATTTGACATCTCAAATGCATTTTAGCATTACAAATTAGAAAATATGATTTGTTATAAAATTATTTATTTTTACAAAACCTTTTTTTGTGCAAACTATCCCTTCTTTAAATTTCATAAGGAGCCTTTTTTAATCTGCCCAAATCTGCCATTATGGTACACTCTTTTACCTAACAATCCTGAATTCACACAAATATTGCTACACTTGATTTCGTCTAGTCCTATAAATGTGTCTCAAATACTGGATTTCTACAGGAGTACAAAGACAAAAGTAGGACTTTGGAGGGACAAAATCAAGGTAAAAGTAGGAGTTTTGTGGGCTATCAGAAGTAGTTTTGGTTGATACTCACTCATGTCCACAGCATCATTCATAAGCCTCATTTGGCATGTTCTGTACTTGATCACAACACTTTTACTCCATCCTCAACTACTGCTCTTGGAAGTACAGTTGCAATACCCCTTGCACTCTTCAATGTTTAATTTACACAGGCATGCAACTTGGATTTAATCGGGGAAATTCCTATTTTTTCCAGACTTTGTAGAGTGTTTTTCACTTTTGAATGGCTATATCAGAAGTGCAAAGTGAAAAATTAAGAAATCAGCAAATCCGAGGAAAAGTTGCATGCCCATTTACATACTTGAGTTTTGCATCCGCATTCAAATAGGGGACGTAGGATAATATAGAACAATAGGGTTTTAACCAGTTCGTGCAAGGATTATTTTAACATCACCGAGCCGACGCGCCGGATTATTTTTAACGAAACTCGGTCCGAGGCGGGTTCAGGCCGATAGTACCGGGAAGCACACCCACGCATTTCCGGCCTTGCTCGCTGCTGAGTGCTGACAGACATTTTCGGCCTTGCTCGCTGCTGACGAACATTCCCGGCCTTGCTCGTGGCGTGTTTGTGCGTCATCCGTTTTGAATGTGGGGGAAACTTTGCGTTTATATACGTGATCCGGCGCGAACTGGTTAAAAACAAAAGTAGGAAAAGTAGTTGCAAGGGTTAAACAAAACAGGAAAAGTGGAAAAAGTAGCCGCAACCCATTTATTGGGGTTTATCCCTAGTATTAATCAATATGCCCACCTTGTTTTAAGTGGCTTCACACAGATGAGCTTATTGACTGTTTCCACAACACCAGCCACTGAAGCATGAAGCTTGTCTTCTTCCAAATAAGTTCCATGTCCTCTGCATGAGAACAAAATTGGGTACAACTATAGAATGCAGGGCCACTCAACCCCTCTCGACTTTATTTACCCTATCACATAAAATGGAGTGGCCTTGTATTCTATGGGGCCGGGTATTGGGGTATACGGGGTTAGGGTTAGGGTTAGGGTCAGTTCATTATATGTCCTAGGGTAAATAAAGTCGAGAGGGGTTGAGTGGCCCTGCATTCTATGGTTATGTCCACGCAGAAAGAATAATCTGCATTGGAATACACAATCTGAGAAACGTCACTGCAGTAACGTTTCTCAGATTCAAATTTTTGGGGATAAAAAGTGATATCTTTTTCCATAACCGCAGTACTTCGAAGTGAAAAGTTTCTAAAAATGCATTATACTATCCAAAGCTGCTGTACTTCTTACCAAGTAAGTTTTTATTGCCATTAATTGTTGGAGTAATTACAAAACGTATACGATCCCTAAGAATTGGGAGAGAGAAATTTGAGTTACCAAATGAAAGCCTGCTGAATCTTCGAATTCCATAAAGTTTCACAAAATTAATGAACAAAATATTTTGGGCGGGCGAGTTGGCTGGCGGGTCAAGTCGGCCAGTGGGCAATTTTGTACACCCGAGTACTATGATTTTAATGATCGATGACTATTGTATCTAGAGTGGTGTGTCTATTAATTTTGTGGCCGATTTGTATTTGAGGGTTAAATTCTGATTTGGTTTTTGAGATTTCTAGTTTTGTATATTACACTGGCTTGGAGAAGGACTCTCGCCAGATAAAGAATGATATAACTAGGGTCGGGTCCAGTAGTATACTGTATACATTCTTGTCTAGTCTACGACTAGGTCCAGCTGCTGAAGTACTAGCAGCACTGTAGTGTTACTTTATAGGTAATAACAGTGCGAGGACCCGGTTATTATTACTGCGTGATTATGACCGGGTTGGGGGATGCCCGCTGGTAATGGATCGAGTCGAAGGCGAGGTCCATTATCAGCAGTCATCACCCAAACCGGTCATTATCAGTCACTCTTCGCACTATATACCTTTAAAGTTTAATAAATACTTTTTTAACGAGAAAAATTGTGAAAATGCTTCACATTTCGTGACTTTTCTTTCGGCGATATTTGCAGTGTTTGTTTTTATGTTCAGGGGCCATATTTTAGCTTATGCATGATACCCTGTCTCCTATGTTATTAATATTACCCTTACTTTGGGACCAGACTAGATTTAGAAAGAGTGGCAGTGGGCGGCACTGGCATGAGAAAACTACATTCTTTCCGAAACGTTTCATTTTCATCCAGACCATTTAAATGTACCTCATAAAATCAGTGTCTGATGTAATAACATCTCCAGGGGTGACAAGACGCTTGGGTTCCTGAATAGTTTTCCTGCATTTTTGTTTCGTCGCCTTTCTAATGATGTAAGTCGCCATATTGGAGTGCGCCACCTGGTGTCCGGAGCGGGACGTCATATGGCCTTTTCGAATCCCTTGCTTCGTCTCCTTCTTTAGCTTAAGGCGATTTTAGATTCCCAACTGCAAGATCCCTTGCCACATTTTGATGCCCGTTGTGCTTCAGAAACATTCAATCTACTGATATGGATCCAAAAGTGAGACTATTTATATTTGCTTTAATTTCTATTTGCTTCTCAGTAATTCAGAATTCGGAGGCGAAGCCAAAGCCGAAGACGAAGCAAAGGTTTTGAAAAGGCCCATACTGGGGCCTGTTTTGGCGACCGCGATCAGGAATCGGCTTTGGTCATTGGTTGAGCGTTTTCGCGGGTCTTGTGATACTAGTCTTGATTCCAAGACCGAGCTGTTCATTCTGTTCCGGGGCGCGCCGGGCTTATTGAAAAAGATCTCTGTTATTCCTCCATGACAGTCAATACACGAAACATAGTTACAAAATAACTTCTTAAATGAAATCTAGTGGTACGTGGCTTTTGGAAATTCAAATTAAGAATTGAGCTTGACGATGTTCTGTGACGAATAGAGTATCGGTATGGTGAATTTGTGTGATATGAGTGTAAAAATGATCGGAAAAACATTATAAATAAAAGGAACAGGGGACACCCGGATTCGAACCGGGGACCTCTCGATTTGCAGTCGAACGCCATACCACTAAGCTATATCCCCAAACGATAGATTTGGTTGAAATAATACACTAAATATATGAACTAAACACAGTGTCGGTATACCTGGATGACGCAACAAGCTGAAATAATCATAACGGATGACATGCACTTGCGTGAGTCATATCCAAATTCGACAAAAGTACTAGCTTATCTGTCGTTTGGGTGAAATGTCAGTTGTTGTTTACTCCACATCATCTGGGGACATAGGTTTTGGTAAAGCATTCGACCAAGTCCCTGGTTCAAACCCGGGATTCCCGGCCTAACAATAAATGCGACCAAGTCGACCAACAACAAACAACGCGTCATCCTGAAGTTGCAGTTTGTCAAAACAGTGCATTTTGACATCGATCCTTCTTAAAATTATCTAGAGATGAAGTTCTTTTGCGTAACATGATGGGTAGAAGTTATTTCATAGCTTTAGTTTGCCCCACTAACTCGAAATGAGTATTGCCCATAGCAGTGATGGTGTGGAATAATATAAGATATATTAATAATATAATAATAAGATATAATAATAATATAAGTGATTTGAACGAGTATTATAAAAGTAAGTCCTAGGCTATTGTTGTCAACTGAAAATGATCTCTGAAGTATTCTGGAGCCATATGACAGTCAATACACGAAACATAGTTAAAACATAACTTCTGTGACGAAATGAAAGTATCGGTAGTGAATTTGTGTCATATAAGTGTTAAAATGATGAGGAAAACCTATTATTATGAATAAAAGGTACAGTGGACACCCGGATTCGAACTGGGGATCTGTCGATTTGCAGCCGAATGCTCTATCTCTAAGCTATATTCCCAACCGATAGTTTTGATTGAAATAATAAAGTATAACCTTAATGCTTAATGTAAGCAAATTCTGGACAACGTCTATAAACTATAAAATGCAAGGGCTTAATATTAACCTTGACGGTTGACTAATCATATACAAAATGAATCAATCTCATCTTATTAGGATACGAGTTCATTAAAATGTTCATGATACTGGTCACGTCTGTTTCACACCACGTTTTAACAAAACGTTTTCACAATGATTGCTGTGTTGACTGCCAGCTACGAAAAACCACAAAAACCCGAGGAAAAGTGGAAACGTAGACCTGATCAATGCAAATCAACGCCTATCATTGGATGATAAAAAAACGAATATGGTAATTGTTAATTAATATAATTAATTTGAATTAATATAGGCCTACTAAACCCTAAATGGTACGTGGCTTTTTGAAATTCAAATTAAGAATTGAGCTTGACGATCGATGTTCGGCGACGAAATTAAAAAATATCGGTATAGGGAATTTGAGTAATGCAAGTGTTAAAATGAGCGGGAAAACCTAATAGTATATACAAAATAAACAAAAGTTGTACACAGTAGGGGACACCCGGATTCGAACCGGGGACCTCTCGATTTGCAGTCGAACGCCATACCACTAAGCTATATCCCCAAACGATAGATTTGATTGAAATAATACACTAAATATATGAACTAAACACGGTGTATACCTGGATGACGCAACAAGCTGAAATAATCATATCGAATATGACGAGGGGGGAGGGCTAATTTGAAGGGGGAGGGGGAGGGAGCTATTACTCCAGCTTTCAAACATAAGTCACATCGATATGAAACAATGTTGACTGGTACTCGAATGGCCGGGTGGTTATGCTCCTCGTTTGCGGGGTTCCATCGCCTGGGTTCGAGTCCTCGTCCTGGCCGATGGTTTGTTTTTTTGCAGTTTTAACGCGCGCAATTTAGCAATCTTATCTTTAAAAGAATTAATTTATAGTCTTCAAATACCAACCGGAGTTAGCTCAACGGCTTAATTCGCCAGGTTGAAGAGTTATAAGTGCCGTTTATGTCAATGTCAATGTTGCTGTTTACTCGATATCATCTGGGGTATAGCTAGCTTTTGGTAGAACATTCGACCACGTCCCTGGTTCAAACCCGGGTTTCTCCTAAACATTAATGTTGTCATTTGTTTAACTTATGATTCGATTCAAACGCACTTTGAATTAACGTCTGGTAAATTTTCGTGCTAAATTCGTGAAATTCGTCTGGTCGGGCGATCGGCGTTGAATCGAACTTAAAAGGCAACTTACGTTTGTTGTCATTTGTATTGTCATTAAAATTCTCTTTCTAACGTAACCGTAACGCGTTGCAGAAATTGAACGATAACAGCGTCAAATTGGATGATCAAAAAACGAATATGTTAATTATACTGAACCTTAAATGAAATCTAGTGGTACGTGGCTTTTTGAAATTCAAATTGAGAATTGAGCTTGACGATGTTCTGTGACGAATAGAAAGTATCGGTATGGTGAATTTGTGTGATATGAGGGTTAAAATGATCGGAAAAACCTATTATTATAAATAAAAGGAACAGGGGACACCCGGATTCGAACCGGGGACCTCTCGATTTGCAGTCGAACGCTATACCACTAAGCTATATCCCCAAACGATAGATTTGATTGAAATAATACAATAAATATATGAACTAGGGTATACCTGGATGACGCAACAAGCTGAAATAATCATATCAAACATGACGAGAGGGGGGGGGGGGAGACTAATTGGGGAGGGGGGAGGGAGGAGGGGGAGGGGGAGGGGGGGGGTGGGGAAGGGAGGTGGGGGGCGGGGGGGTGGGGAAGGGAGGTGGGGGGGGGGGGGGGTGGGGAAGGGAGGGGAGGGAGGTGGGGTGGGGAGGGGAGGGGAGGTGGGGGGGGGGGGGGGAGGTGGTGGGGAAGGGAGGTGGGGGGGGGGGGGGGGGGGAGGGAGGTGGGGGGGGGGGGGGGGGGGGCAGCTTATTCTCGACCCTCCGTAATCTGCGCACCTAACGCTCACGCACGGGCGCGTGTTGCCAAACGTAAATTAAATGTGAATGCGTAGAAATAGGACCGCGTGGATAGGGTCTGACGATATGGTCTATCTGTTGAGTCTCTGTTTGGTTTAGGCATGGAGGAATAAGAAGGAATTCCTCCATGGTTTAGGAAGAAAACAGGTTTATCAAGGTTTTTGTTTCAAGCCATTGTTTTACCACTATGCCTGGCGGTTCAGCATACTACAGACAATGTTTCTTATTTCTCCATGTTTTCACTAATAACAAGTGATGCAATAGGCGCTGACATCTTGTGGCTCTTTCAAGATTTTGGTTTACTAAATCATTTTAAACAATTACATATTTAATTTTTGGAACATTATTCAACATATACAAAATATCTTCCACTTTTGTAGTTTTATAGTGCATGAATTTTGATAAATTGTGCCCACATTTTTTTTACAAATGTGTCACCGTAAAAAAGTACGACCTCATCATTTTGCAGAGGATGGTATAGAGCATGCGCAGTGGTCACTGTTGCATGTGTCCAAATCACAGTGCTGTCCTGGCCAGGTGCCCCGTTAGTTTTATAAATTAAAAGGCGCATTTTTACACGAATATCTGGACTTATTTTTCAAAACGGGTGTTGACAGGGAAGAAAGCAAAGTGTTTGTTTTTCAATATGCCCACAGCTAGTCCGCAAAATACTGGCGAGTCGTCGGAGCAGGCTGCCGTCGGTGCCGGCAAACTGACCGGTGACGGAGCCGGGGCGCCGGCTGTTGCCGCCGGTCCACCCAAGACGGAAGCTCAGCTCAAGAAGGAGCAAGAACGAGAGGACAAACGACAGGCCAAATTGGAGAAATTAAGGCTGAAACAGGAAAAGCAGGCCAAACAACAGGCAGATAAACCAGCCAAATCTGCGGTAGGTTGTCACATCTTGTTTCACATGCACTGATGCAAGTTTAAGTGTTTAGATAGATGATGTAATAAATTGTGTGGATTGGGTTTTTATCAGTCCCTGTCTATGACTCCGTGGGTTTTTGCCAGGATATTCTTCTGGATTTTTTCCTCCCACCTCTAAAACTGTACCTTTTTCTCATTGTCTTCTTTCTACATGTTTCTTCAGGCTTGCGCCAATACGAGCTACATTGTGCTGAGGGCGCCTTTGAGGGATCCTTGGTTTATTTCCCAGAAATAAATAATAATAATAAATAACAATATAAATAAATGCTCGTACGAGAGTCTAAAACTTGCTGTAGATCAGCATGACTTCCTTTTCAGGATATTATGTTTGAGAAAGTCAAATTCTAGCACAAATAAAAAAGCATAATTTAAATCCCATTGAGTTTCGGGGTCCTTAATTTCTATGCCTTAATTAAAGGTTCACAAAACCCTACATTTTTTAATAGATATCCTGTAATTATTCCCCAAAATGGAATTTTATAAAGAAAAATTTGCGTTCACCGAAAAACAAAGATAACATAAGAATAACTGCTTGACGGGGGTTGAAAACAAACGCTATTTTTTGTGCTTTCTCAGCATCCATAATTGTAAAACCTTGGACAGGTCAGTTAAAGCATGGAGGAATAAGAAGGAACCTCCATGGTTAAAGGTAGAATAGACCATTGGTAATTACTTGAATTATCAGGAATGGGTAGATTTGGGGGGTTGTATTTTATAGTAAATATCGTTTAACTGACCTGTCCGAAGTTTTAAAAACAGCGTTTGTTTTCAAGTGGCGTCGAGCAGTTTATTCTTAAGTTATCTTTGCGGACGGCGATCGCAAATTTTTCTTTATAAAATAATATTTTTCAGAATTATTACATGATATCTAGCGCAATCATTTTGCTGGATGTCTAGAATCATTATTTACTTTCAAATGAGTAAGATATTTCTTTAAAATTCGGTAGTAAATATTTTTGATATCTGTAAATGGTGTATCCTACCTTAAACGATAGTTACTATAAATTAAAATACAACACCCAAATCTACCCATTCATCATAATTCAAGCAATTACTAATGGTGTATTCTACCTTTAACCCTAATGGTTTCCCAGGACTTGCCTGCTAAATCCAACTGGATCCAACTGTGTCTATCTTTATTGTTTGTTGTTGGATCCAACAGAGTCCAACTCAGAATGCAATTCTGAATACGTTCTGGGATATACATGTAACACATGGAATGTTTTCTGTAATTACATTTTTCTGTAGGCCAAGGAAAAAAAAGAGAAGTCGGAGAAAGTGTCAGCAACGTATGATATTCCTACTCCACCAGGAGAGAAAAAAGGTATAAAATAAATCAACTCTGGAACATCTGACCCACGTGTGCCATGGCCTCGTGGTCTGGAGCATTGAATTTGTAATCTGTAGGTAAAGCTACAGGTTGGGGGTTCGAGTCCGGCCTGGGACTATGGTACGTGTGCCCTTGGGCAAGGCACTTTGTCACTCATTGCTTCTCTCCACCCAGGAGTAAATGGGTGGGTACCTGTGAGGGCAGAGATGGTTATTGTGGTTGAATTTAGCTACTTTGCGCCGAAATGGCAGCATTGAGCTGTATACTCCCCAGGGAGCTGAGATGGTATTTGGAATGTTTCATGGGCCTAATGACCGGGGTAATAATGTAAAGCGCTTTGATACACCCACATTGTGGGAGTCTAAAGCGCTATATAAGAACTAACATTATTATTATTATTATAAATGTGCCCCCTTTACTGGATTTACTATACCGTGCCAAAGATCAACATGCGCCGAAAAGCAGGAAAGGTTTTAAAAAGTCCCATTATTACTATGAAGTAAAAATCCGGGTTATTTTTTTCACTTGATAAGCATTCGGGCAGTTACTGACCCTGGGAATATTACAAAGTTTGGGGATAAAGAAAGCGCCAGGATTATTTTAACGTCACCGAGCCGACGGGCGGGATTATTTTTAACGAAACTTGATCCGAGGTGTCTTCAGGCCAATAGTGCCGGTAAGCACACCCACGCATTTCCAGCCTTGCTCGCTGCTGACAGACATTTGCGGCCTTGCTCGTGGCGTGTGTTTATGCGTCATCTGTTTTGAATCTGGGGAAAACTTTGCATTTATATACGTCATCCGGCGCGAACTGGTTAAAAAAGTGGAAACAATCTTAGTTCCTGACTTAACAGTTGTGACTTAGTAACAAAGCAAGATGGCGGACAATGAAGTTCTCTAATAACACATGAATAAACAGCTGATTGTAAGCGCAGACCAATCACAGGATTTGCACAATGTATGTAGATTTTCAACACTGGGGCCTTTTTCCAAACCCCAGTTAGGCTTCATTCCGGCTCCATCACCATTGCTAAACTGCATAAACGAAGACGGAGACAAAGCTTGGGTTTGAGAAATGGACCAAGTACACAAAATGCTGGTATTTTTGTTTTCATAGATTAGAAACCTGTGAAGCTCTACAGCTATTCCCCGCGAGCGAAATTGTTTAGTTACTGTTTAACTGAAACTATGGCTTGCCACTATTATGATCTTGTTGTTCTATCTTAGATGTGAGTGGTCCATTACCCGATGCCTACAGTCCGGCCTATGTAGAGGCTGCATGGTACCCATGGTGGGAGAAGCAAGGATTTTTCAAGCCAGAATATGGAGTAAGTGTGGGAAACTGTTTCTCTCAGGTTCACTGGTTAGAGAAAAAAGATAAACCGTAAAGAGCATCTAATCAAAATCTAGCTGGTGTCTTGAGAAAATCCAAGATCTTGACTGAACACCCCCCTCTCCCCCTCCGCCCGCCTTCCAGGCTGCATTCCACTCTCGCGAACATTGCTAACATTGGCCGACAAAAGTGATGGGAAAGGATTTTGCGCTATCAACATTGGAAAACAAAACTCGGGTGAACGACCTTAACCAGTTCGCAAAGTTTTTCCCCAATTCAAAACGGATGACGCATAAACACGCCAAGTTCAAGTTCGGAAATGTCTGTCAGCAGCGAGCAAGGGCTGGAAATGCGTGGGTGAGCTTCCCGGCACTATCGGCCTGAACCCGCGTCGGATCGAGTTTCGGTGATGTTAAAATAATCTCGGCGCCAACTGGCTAGAGGTGTTTGACAATGTTTTCAAAATGGTAAACACAGTCAAAACGAAAACTTGCCCCAACAACAACGGACTTTTGGCGTTTTGACTTTTGACAGACTTCATTCTCTCATTTGGTGAATGAAGTCACTGGAATGCCTGCTGGAACCGGGTGCCAGTCTCCCTATTTTGTAAGATTCTAAACAATGACCATGACTGGACTGTCCGTGGCAATGAGCGCATGGTTACATCATACAACACCTGAATAAATCCCATCATCAAATCGGTAGATCTATGATCAGCTGTCATTGAATTATTCGTCACAATGTATATAGAAGTATACATTTGTCAATGGAACTTTTATTGCATGGTCGCATCATTGGTTACTCTCAGGCAATCAGTGACAAGAATTTATTCACGTTTTGTAAAAAACTTTGAGGCCCGAATTCATAAACGGTGATGATCACCCGATTATTTAAGTCACGTACAACTATTGTACGGTGGCTAAAACAAAGAAGTACGCGTGTGGATAAACTCCTGTGATGATCGCAATTTAGTAAGAAAATAATCGGCTGTTTATCCAGCCGTGTACAAGTTCCTGCTTAGCCGATGTTTAGCGGTCTAGTCGTACATCATTCTCTTCACAGCGGATTACGTAATATGTGATGCGATCAAGCAAAATCAGTCGGAACTCGGCATTTCTTGTTTTGAGATCGGGCCAAAATATGTTCGTAGGGGTGGAAAAATCAAGATTGACCTTTTTACAAAAACAGAAGGGGAAAATATTTTTCTTTTACATGAAAATACTCTTTTAACCAAATTTAGAAGGGAAGTGATACAAAAACATGATTTTCTCAGTTTCTTTATTTTTAACGTGCTGGTGTTCAAATGGTTGTAATTTTTTAACCAAAGGTCGTATTCACATGGGGTTTTCACTGAAATGAAGCCTGAAGTACGCTACAAAAACATATATAATCCAAAAAATTACCAAGGCCTACTTCAGACTGATTTTGCTTGATCCCATCACATATATGTTGAACAATAATGTGCTCTGCCGATCAGCTCTGTTGACACCAGTGCGAGGACTGGCATGTCGAAAACACGCTCATAATCCCATGGCCATAGAGAACGTCTGTCCACACAAGCAAGCCAACAGAGAATTGGTAACTTGTACACGAGACAAACAAGCCCCTTGGGACGATTACAATTTATGTTGTTACTTAGACACGTGTCACTAACCATGTACGTTTGATAAACAGCAGATGATCTAATCATTCTTTATGAATTCAGCATTTGTACGCTTTCGATCATCAACTGTTTATACACAGTTTAGCCCAGTTAATCGTGATCAAGGGAAAATCACCGTTTATGAAATCCGCCCTGAATGTTAAAAAAAAAATTAATTTGAAATTATTCTTACCATTTCACTTACAAACATTCATTATTTATGCACCACTCTACTGCACTCCGGTTCTTATCGGTTTATTGTGTGCTGTGATAAAAAGTTAAAAAAAGTTTGGTGACCACTTCTTTGTTGGATGTCGGCTTTACAGAGGAAAACCCTAAAAGACCCCAACCCCAGGGGGGTGTTCATGATCTGCATCCCCCCACCCAATGTGACGGGTTCCTTGCACGTTGGCCACGCCCTCACCAACGCTGTAGAGGACGCCCTCACGAGGTGGTAAGTACTAAGTAGCCAGTTCAGGGAAGCTGCATTGTTGAGAGTGTATGTGTGTACGAGTCTTGCTATCCTTGTGTGGACTTGGTAACAAAAGATGTCCACACTTTACACAAACCTGAAACATTTTGTCTGTGGACTTAGCCGAGTCCTCACAGGGTTTCCCTTCTTGGATAAAGAACGCTAGAGGTAAAACGAGTTAGGGTTACATAGAGAAACATTTAAAAGGATTATCATAGTGTATAACATCACAAATGTGGCTTGAAAACAACTTCATGGTGTAAGAAATATTAGTATTTGGTAAAATTGAATTGATGTTTTTTAACTACACAAATACAAAGGATGTCCACACAGAGATGGTAAGGTTTGTATAATTGGGTTTGTTTATGGTGTAAAAAGAGGACACATCCCTGATGCTACGTCGGTGAATCGGGGTTAGGTGTGTAATTGAGGAAGTCCTCGATTGAGAAAAACAAAGTACAAACAAAGAAAATCTTCAAGAGGAACAAAAGAAATCTTAGAGCACCATAAACAAACGTGTGTGGACAGAAAAGTGAATGCATGTCTAAATTATGACGTAGAGTACTTTTAACTTGTGACTTTTAATATTATATTCATAAATATATGTGAAACAGTGGGTATATCTAAACGGCCGATAAAAAATGGCCTAGCCAGTTTTAAAGGCAGGATACACCATTTGCAGATATCGAAAATTTTTACTTCCGAATTATTAAGAAATATCTTGCTTATTTGAAAGTAATAATGATTCTAGGCATCCAGCAAAATGATTGCACTAAAAATATTCAGTAATTGTTCCGAATAATCTAAAATACTAAATTATTAAAAAAACGACCAGCTCTACTATTTTCCTACTTTTTTCCAGGCATCGCATGCGAGGGGAGATGACCCTTTGGAATCCCGGCTGCGATCACGCCGGTATCGCGACCCAGGTCGTTGTTGAGAAGAAACTGTGGAGAGAGAAGAAGCTTTCCCGGCATGACCTGGGAAGAGAGAAGTTTGTCCAGGAAGTCTGGAAATGGAAGAACGAGTAAGGATGGATTTTGTTTTGTTTTGCCCTATATTTAAAATAATAAAGAAGATAAGTTGTTTGTGGTAACACCATGTGGTAATTCTCTTTAGCCAGTTCGCGCTGGGATTATATTCACATCCCTGTTCCGAGGCGCGGGATTATTTTTAACGAAACTCGATCCGAAACGGGTTCAAGCCGATAGTACCGGGAAGCACACCCACGCATTTCTGACCTTGCTCGCTTGCTGACAGACAGACAATGCTGACAGACATTTCTGTGTTTATGACGTGTTTATGCGTCATCTGTTTTGAATCTGGGTTTGAACTGGTTAGTGTGATGTGTGGTTCTGAAAATAACCTGGAGGGAACTCCGAACTCCCCATGCCAAGTCAAGCAAGCTGATTCAGAACTCTACACTGGGCCAACTAAACGTACACGTATGGTTGATTAAGGAAATTCAGTAATATTGTGGGGTGGGAGATGACAACCTTTACGCGGTCCACCGTGTTTCAAATAATGTCATCAAACCGATGTATGCAGCAACAAGTTAAAGGGATCGCATAGGTTTGGTAATTACTCCAAAAATTAATGGCAATAAAAACTTCCTTTGTAGAAGTACAGCAGCTTTGGATAGTATAATGCATTTTTAGAAACTTTTCACTTCAAAGTACTGCGGTTATGGAAAAGCCATCCTACAGTACCGTCATTTCCACGCAAAGCATTCGGGGCACCAGGCGACCCAAAAGGGCAACACGTTTGTGTTGGACTCCACTTTTTGGGTTTTTTTTTCTTTCTCTTTTTTTGTACTGAATTTGTTAACGAAAGGTGCTGTGCTTGCGTAGTACATGTGTAATTACTAATTAACAGGAATATGGTAACAAATCTTCCTGCCAAAGGACATGGCGTCTTTTATCAATCAATTTCTTCTGTTTGAGAAAAGATCAATGCGTGGCATGGTATAACAACGCTGGCATATTCACTATGTCCAGGAATCGCCCAATTGGGCTTACAAAATGCATTCTCACCAAAATTATGTTAATCGGAAGCAGCATTTAAAGGGATCGTATACGTTTGGTAATTACTCCAAAAATTAATGGCAATAAAAACTTACTTGGTAAGAAGTACAGCAGCTTTGGATAGTATAATGCATTTTCAGAAACTTTTCTCTTCGAAGTACTGCGGTTATGGAAAAAGATATCACTTTTTATCTCCAAAAATTTGAATCTGAGAAGCGTTACTGCAGTGACGTTTTCAGACTGTATATTCCAATGCAGATTATTTTTCCTGCGTGGACATAACCGCTCCAGATTTTCGGCAATATCTCAAATTCGCTACCACCTTTTGAAATGAAATTTTTACAGGTTAGTTTTATGGTTTATATCTATAATTATATAGGATTAAAACAAATAGTGGGTTGCAATTACCAAACGTATACGATCCCTTTAAGCTGCTGATCATACCAAACGAAGAAGTATTAGTGTTCAAGCTTGCACTGCTCCAAATGATATTTTTATTCATTTTTTCCTCAGGAAAGGCGATCGTATCTACAACCAGATCCGTCTGATGGGCTCGTCTTGTGACTGGGACCGAGCCTGCTTCACCATGGAGCCCAAACTGGCCAACGCCGTGCAAGAGGCCTTCATTCGCATGCACCAGGACGGGACCATTTACCGCAGCAACCGATTGGTCAACTGGTCCTGCACGCTAAAGAGCGCCATCTCGGATATTGAGGTACAGAACGTTGCCCAGGAATTACATGGCTACCACCAACAATTATCACTTTACATTTATGCCATTCAAAACTGTACAGAGTCTTGTTTCAAATATGTGACCCGCTCCATCGAAATCAGGAATAAGTTTCGAAATGACTTTTTGAGATATGCACATGGCGAGAAAGGAAATTTCATAAGCTTTCTAATGATACCCATCACAAGTGTGTATCTTCTTAGGTTAACAAGTTATGGTCTGATGAAGATGACAGGTGTATATTTATTTGTCAGGAATGGGTGGATTTCGGGAGTTGTATTTTATAGTAAATATCATTTAACCGACCTGTCCGAAGTTTTACAATCATGGATGCCAAGAAAAAAGCAAGAAAAACGGCATTCATTTTCAACCGGCATCGTGCAGTTCTTCTTGTTATTGGGTTTTTTTTCACGATCTTTATAAAATTAAATTTTCCAAAACAATTACAGAATATCTAGCGCATTTATTTTGCTGGATGTCTAGAATTGTTATTTACTTTGAAATAAGTAAGCTATTTCTTAATAATTTGGTAGTAAAAATGTTCGATAACTGCAAATTAAACTTTGTGCTTCTTTGACACAGGTTGACAAGCGTGACCTGCCCGGCCGGACTTTACTCTTTGTTCCCGGTTACGAGGAGAAGGTTGAGTTTGGAGTGCTGGTCTACTTTGCCTACAAGGTGGAAGGCTCAGGTAAATCTCGGGTAAATCATTTTCACGAAGTAACGCAAAGTGTGTGCAAAGTGAGTTAGTTTTGCATACGCACTGTGGACCTCCGAACAATATAGGTCCACACGATGCGGGAAGAGGTTACGGTTTGTGGACTTGCCCAAGTCCACAATCCGTTTTTCAGTTTTCAAAAAAGAGCGCTAGAGGAAAAACGGGTTAGGGTTATATATAGAAAAGATAGAAGGAACAGCTGAGAGGCCCAGAATCAAAATTTGAGGGTAAATTTGTTTTGGGGAAGCGAGAAAAATGAGTATTTAGTCAACGTTTTTTAACTACACGAAGACAAAGGAATGTCCACAGTACGTATGTAAGGTAAAGCTGTGTGTGTGCAAAGTGTGTGCAAAGTGTTGTGCGAAATACGGTACCCTCTGGAGACGTGAACACAATGGGGACAATGGGAGTAAAAAGGTCTCCAAAGGGTAATTTCTATGGATGAATAAGTCTCTATTAGGAATTTCACGAATTAGATTTTTGGATTGTACTTAAATGACGCAAAAACTAGGGTTAGGATGTGGGTTAGGATAAGTGTTTGGGTTAAGGTATAATATAGGGTATATTGGGTCGAAATTTCAACCCAGGAAAATAATTTTGGTTAAAATGGAAGCATTTTGAAAAACGTGCTCGACTTTTTAACCATTTTGTACACGAGAACAAAGCCATGTCTCCACAGTGATACAAAAACGCGAATGTGTGTGCACAGTGTGTACTGTTAAAAAAATAGCAAAAAAAAAAGACTTTCGCATAGAAAGATTAGTATTAGCATTTTGCTTCTAAATGATAAAGGCAGGAATTGGTTACTTCACCAAAATCAATCATTTCATTAAAATCAATTGCAGACAGGAGGCAAAATGTTGTCGATATTTGCTAATGCCCACCGACATACCTGGGCAATTGGAAACGCTGATGCAGCTTCACAGATTTCTGTGAAGGAAACTGTGAAGGAAATGCACGGCATTCTGGGTAGCGTACCATAACCCATGGGCGGATACAGGGGGGGGGTCCAAGGGGTCCGGACCCCCCCTTTTTTCTTAAGTGAAAAAAAAACGAAAAAAAAAAAAAAAACGAAAAAAAAAAAATGTATTTCACCTAACAAGCAACGTACATACATGTACACACATACATACGTGTATTATTCTCAAACCACACACACAAAATAACAACCATATAGACTATGATTTGACTTTTTTGGCTTAGTTTGTTTATTCCTTCTTATTGCATTTCAGGCAATACATATTTAATTTTTTTAAACGCTTTCATAAGCTTGAACGGGGCAGGCTTGCCCCAAATGCCATGCTTGGCTCACCACTGGGCCCATTTACTTGGCAGACTTGCCAATAAAAACACTGGAATTTCACCGTTCGAAGTGACGGTTGAGTAGCCCCAGCAGAACGAGTGCAATAGGCGCTAACCACAGTGTTTATATATTTGTCACGTGACCTAAATTTAAGCTAAATTTATGTAAATTACTAAACACTAAATTGGAACAAACACGCCGCTTTTTCCACCGTTTGTAGAGACGGTCGGAATAAACCCCGCTAGCACAAGCGGGCGTTTGGCGTGTAGTTTTTTAAAGATTAAACACAACTTGTAACATTTTATTTTAACATACAACTTTAAATTAAACTTACTTAATAACTATTAGGGCTTGTAATTTGTTTATTATTTTAAATGGAGTCACTGCCGGTCGCTCCCAGCCAAATCCTGCCTATGTTAAGTATGCCTAAAGTTTATGACCAATTAACCGTTACCTCATTTTACACGTAGTGTGAGTCAGTGTGCGCTGTTTTTAAATCCAAACTTCCAATACCGGTATCCATAATATACTCCTCTGGTCAAAATTTATTTCAAGTTATCATTCCAGATAAAAATGGTAATTATTAGATTTAAAAAAAAAATGGTATAAAAATCAGGCTTCATATTGCCACAACATTAACAAAAAATAGGTAGAAATTGGCCTCAGATTGCGCCAGAGAGCACCTAATAAACCAAAAAATTTCAGGGCCCTTAAGCGGGCCCTGAACACCGGCCGCAGGGACTTCGCGCTACGCGCTCGTGATGTGCGCTTCGCGTACATGCTTCCAAGTTACATGTACTCAAATTGTTACACACCCACATTTTTTTTTTACACACCCAATTCAAAAAATCCTGCCTAAGACCTTGGGTGGACCCCCCCTTTAAAAAAATCCTGGATCCGCCCATGTAACCTGTCGATTTGCAACGAAGCGCAGCTGACCTGCTGAACTGGTGGCCTCTAGTTCTCCAGTCGGAGCTCAAAGCGCATCAGTCTTTTCCAGTGTTTAGTATGGGGTGTCGTGGCCGGGCGGTTAAGAACCCGGTTTTCCGTTCCGCAGAGCGTGAGTTCGAGTCCCGGTGTCGACACGTGTGTCCTTAAGCAAGGCAATTAAACCACTATTGCTTCGTCCGTCGGATGGGACGTAAAGCTGGAGGTCCCGCGTGTTGTGTAATACACGTAAAAGAACCCAGTAACACTTATCGCTAAGAGGAGGGGCTTTGCCCCGGTGTTCCTGGCAGCGCCTCGGAATAGGCAACTAGATTGATGGCGCTTTACAAATGCAGATTGGATTGGATTGGATTGGGCGGTGGGTATGAACGAATTGTCGATAGTGACTCCCCAACTTTCCCTTTCTTGCCATCGAGAGAGCCCATACATAATGTGACTCCCAAATGATTCCGTTGATATTTTAGATGAAGAGCTTATCGTTGCGACGACCCGTATTGAGACCATGCTGGGAGATACGGCCGTCGCTGTTCACCCCAATGATGAACGGTTCAAGAGCCTTCACAGCAAACGCGTCGTCCATCCCTTCCGCAACTGCACGCTGCCCATCGTCTGTGATGAGTTTGTCGACATGAACTTTGGTACCGGTAAGTCGATCAAAGAGCTCATCTTTTGGAAGCAGTGACAGTCAACAAGTCACTCTCAGCTGTTCTCTAGGACCAGTAACAGAGATGAAACTTTCTTAAAAAGTTAGTTTTATTTTTGCAGTCAAGATCTTTATAAGTACCAAACAGTTATCATTCCATGTAGCCTTGTGTTATTTCCAATCTCTTCTCCAACAGGTGCCGTGAAGATCACCCCAGCCCACGACCCCAACGATTATGAGGTCGGCAAACGCCACAACCTAGAGTTCCTAACCATGATCTCGGACGAGGGAAAGATCACTGGTGTCTGTGAGCAGTTCAAGGTGAGGTCATTGCTGAGGTTGTTATTGAGATCACTACTTAAGTTCTTAGCTGTTTATTGGAGTTGAGCTGGATGACATGCAAACAATCTATGGAAAGAGAACGAAGAAGCGTGTCAAGAATATTGGTAAAGGTAGGATACACCATTGGTAATTGCTTAAATTATCATGAATGGGTAGATTTGTGGGGTTGTTTTTTTGTAGTAAATATCGTTTAACTGACCTGTCCGAAGTTTTACAATCATGGATGCCGAGAAAAGCACGAAAACAAATTTGTTTTCAACCGGCGTCGAGCAGTTATTCTTATGTTATTTTTTTTTTTTCGCGATTGCCGTCCGTCGATATATTACATGATATCTAGCGCAATCATTTTGCTGAATGCCTAGAATCATTGTTAACCCTCAGATTAGCAAGATATTTCTTAATAATTCGGTTGTAAATTATTTTCGATATCTGCAAATGGTGTATCCTACCTTTAAAGACACTTACCACCCAGTTAATGAATTTTTCCATCTGCTGCCTTCAGGGAAAAGGATGCAGTCAATTTCTGCCAAAACTAGCCAGTTTGGAGACAGTTTTATACCATCGGCTGTGCGTATTTTTAACAAGGGGAACTGTTAGATGCAATTGACAGGACTGAACTAAATTTACAGGTTATTAGACCAAGAATAGGGAGTTTCTGCTTACTCAAACATTTTTTTTTTTGACGAAATTGACGAAATTGATATAATAGTTATTAAAAAAAACTAATCAAATAAGTTAAGAGGGCCTAATATTTTGATCCTTTAGAGACAAAAATGGCAGTGTACGTGAAGCAAACATATCTTTATATGTTTGTTTCATGTACACGGCTATTTTGTCTCTAAATTGATCTTGATCGAACTATTACGCCCTCTTAACTTATTTGATTTGAATATCTCAGGTCATTCCAGCCAGTATGCAGTTTCCAGCAGTTTTAATCTAATTTAGAGTACACTCGGACGAAAACATTTTTTGGGACACCCTGTTTGTTTGTTCTTTTGGTTTTCAGGGAATGAAGCGCTTTGATGCAAGGAAGGCCGTACTCGCTGCTCTCAAGGATAAAGGACTTTACAAGGAGACCAAGGATAATCCCATGGTGGTTCCTGTATGCAGGTACCAAATGTGCTTAGCACACAACTATAATCGATTAGCAAAACAAAAAGGGGGTTACCAGCCAAATTGTGATTGGATGTATGTTGTTTCCGGTTTAGTTGGACTATTGTAATAGCTTCTTGATTGATATCAGTTAGAAACTGGAGAAGAGGCTGGCAGTGTTCGGCGTACTGCTGCCCGGGTAATTTTTGGCAAACGCAAGCTCGACCTCATCACCCCTGAACTTACCAAGCTGCACTGGCTTCCAATCACACAAAGAATAACAGAATTTGGTCATTATTCCTATGTTTATAAGGCTTACCTGAACTATGCTCCCCCTTACGTTATAAACATGCTCCAAATTAGTCCTCCAAGGTGACAACTTTGATCATCAGCCTCTTCTTCACTGCATTTTGTTGAACCCAGAACCTGTTGTGTTTCTTTTGCTGATAGAGCATTCTCTGTATAAAATGGCCCCAGAATCTGGAACAAGCTCCCAGAACACATCCAGGAAACCAGGTCACTGCACACATTTATGACCCTTCTGAAAGCTCATTTGTTTCAGGAGGCGTACCATCAATAAATATTCCCTACTTTGTGCCCCAACGCCTTGGAGCAAACTTTAGATTTTGGCGCTTTAGAAATTTCATCGATTGGTTGGTTGGTTGGTTGGTTGATTGGTTGATTGGTTGGTTGGTTAGTTGGTTGATTGGTTGGTTGATTGGTTGGTTGGTTGGTTGATTGGTTGGTTGGTTGGTTGGTTGGTTGGTTGGTTGGTTGGTTGGTTGGTTGGTTGGTTGGTTGGTTGGTTGATTGGTTGATTGGTTGGTTGGTTGGTTGGTTGGTTGGTTGGTTGGTTGGTTGGTTGGTTGGTTGGTTGGTTGGTTGGTTGGTTGGTTGGTTGGTTGGTTGGTTGGTTGGTTGGTTGGTTGGTTGGTTGGTTGGTTGGTTGGTTGGTTGGTTGGTTGGTTGGTTGGTTGGTTGGTTGGTTGGTTGGTTGGTTGGTTGGTTGGTTGGTTGGTTGGTTGGTTGGTTGGTTGGTTGGTTGGTTGGTTGGTTGGTTGGTTGGTTGGTTGGTTGGTTGGTTGGTTGGTTGGTTGGTTGGTTGGTTGGTTGGTTGGTTGGTTGGTTGGTTGGTTGGTTGGTTGGTTGGTTGGTTGGTTGGTTGGTTGGTTGGTTGGTTGGTTGGTTGGTTCTCGGCTAACTTTTGTTGAGCAGCTTCTTGCTTTGGTGTTGTTGAAACCTTTCAAAGCACACCTTCCCAGTTAAATTTTGTTTAGGTGTGTCCTTACAAGTTAATAAAAAGTTTGTCTTTATTCCAGTCGCTCCAAGGACATCGTTGAGCCTCTGCTCAAGCCACAGTGGTACGTGGACTGCACAGACATGGCGAAACGGGCAATAGCGGCTGTGGAGGAAGGCCAACTCAAGGTCATTCCAGATATGCACATCAAGACGTGGAACAACTGGCTGACAAACATCAGGTAAAACACCACACGTTTGAATATTAAGGAATATATATACATGTATTGATGACCTGGGGCCAATTTCACGGAGCTGCTAAGCACAAAAATTTGCTTAGCTTGAAAAAACTAGGTTACAGACCAAAATTTCACATGATCTTCATTGTTTTTGATTGATAATCAGCTGGTATTTTGCTTAGCATGAAAAACACGTAGAATTTTGGCTGACAACTTGTTTTTAATGAGCAATACTTTTTTGTGCTAAGCAAATTGTTGTGCTTAGCAGCTCCGTGAAATTGGCCCCTGTTCCAACGAAACCTTGACAAAGTCGCACAATGTCTTTTATTACAATGTACTTGTGAAGTCATTTCTGGGTGGATTTTACCATTTTGAGGTTTTGGGTTTTTCTGAATTACAAAGTATTAATCTACAATCTCCCCAAATATGAACATAATCCGTCACCCAGAAGTGTTTTTTGTCGATTTTGTGAAACAACTGTGTATATAAATAATATGCTTTTCTGAATACTTCAAAGCTGTTTATCTCATAATTAGGTTGTCAGGGTTTTATCACTAAATCCTTATTCATGGGAGATAGATAGGGTAGGGGTACATACGTATGTAAATGATGCATCATTTTAAAGCTGAGAACCTAAAGAATTTGAAAAAAGCTAAATCTAAAATAAAAACCAATTGTCAACTTTGTCCGGGTTTCGTCTAAATCCACACTACAATTTTGGCTCTTAACCATGATTATATTAACATTGATGAAGGGCCAAGGCGCGGGATTGTTTTTCGGGAACCTTGATCCAAGACGGGTTCAGGCCGTCAGCATGGGTAGAATACCCTGATATTTCTGGCTTTTAGGTCATGCATGCATAACCTTTATATAATGCTTGTGTCAAAGGTCAAGTACCAAGTTGAAAGGACATTTGAGGTCATGTAAAAACGGCTGAAATTGTAAAATTGGTCTCATTTAAAAACTTGAAGTTTATTTCCAAGTAATCTTGGGTCATAGATGCATTATGGAAAGTTTCATATGATGGTGATATTAAAGGTCACATACTGAGGTCAAAGTTCGTTTAAGGTCAAGTTGTAAAATAGGGTAATTGTAAAAGTAGGCAAGACTCGTGGCTTAAGAACCATCCTTGTTGGCAATTTCTGAGCATTTTATTATGCACATGAACAGGCACGGTTGTCGCACGATGTGCACTCGTTAATGACAACCAGAACAGGCAATCGTCTAACATCTCGCGATATTACGTCAGCGGTTTATACAAAAAAATTGCTATTTATGTAATAATTTTTGTTTCTTTATCTTGAAAAACCTTTTGACCTAGACTACTTTATCGACATACCATGCTGGCTTATTACAGCATACGTTTTTTTTGCGTGAATGTGCAAAACGATTTTGACAAAGATTTCCTACAACACCGATTGTTATTTCAGGCAGTGGTGTATATCTCGTCAGCTGTGGTGGGGCCATCGTATTCCATGTTACTTTGTTACCGTTGACGATGAGAGTATTCCTGCTGGTGATGTAAGTAGACTAGAGGCAAGGTTGTTGTTAAATCAATGGAAACAAATTAAAAAAATCACCAATAACACTAATAATAATATTTTTGTTTCTGGTATGTTTAAAATTAAAAACAATTTTTTTTATTAAAACAAGACTTTCATTAAGTTCAAATTAATGGTACGGACTGCCAATTTCTTTGTTCATTTGGAGACTTTTTTTTCAATTGGATAATAGAATGTAGATAACAAGTATTGGGTCAGTGCCAGATCTGAAACGGAAGCCCTACGGATTGCCGCTGAACGCTTCAATGTTCCTGCTGAGAAGATCTCACTCAAACAAGGTAACTTGACTTGCCCACACATCCGCACATTTGTATCCCTGTAGAGACATCTCTTTGTTTTCGTGTAAACAATTCTTGGACTGTCCAAAATTCTCTATTTCAACCACGGTCAATTTGGACTAAATATATCCTATATTATACCCCAAGTTAAAACCTATTACCCAAAACCTAACCCTAACCCAAACACTAACCCTAGTTTTTGAGTAAAATCCATAAATCTATTTTGTGAAAACCTTGTGGAGACCTATTTATCAATAGAAATATATCCAGTGGAGACCTTTTTACTTCCATTGTATTAATTTTTTTTTAAATAAAAATACACAACTAACAAATACACGTAGTCTATTGTCTCTTCAAAGTCAGACCAAAGAATGATAGGCTAAATTAAAAGCAAGGGTAACTTGTAAGCCTGTAACAGTTAAACAGTTACCTGGTTAACCAACCATTTTTAACGGTAACACGTTTACACGGTTCCATTTTTCTGGTTCGGTTAACCTTATTCCTTAATCTAATTTGTTTAAATCGACCCTTAATTTTTAGAGCATAGTACACGAAGAAGACATAAATCCAAACAATACAAAGCTTTGTTTTTTGGCGTTTTTTAGGGGTAGGGGAATTTTGTTTACCCGTCTGGATACACGTATATCATTTTTGTTTGCGATTCCCATCTTTTAATTAGCGATGTTTGAACAATTTCTGCCGTTTACGTGGTAACAAATAGGATTATGAACACCTTACTGAACACTTTGTTTTTCTTTAATCGTATGTTATGGTTAACCGTAACCGTAACCGTAACCGCAAAACATAAGGTTACACGGATAATTGTTAAATCGCAAACTTGCAGGCTTAGAAACTTGTTTAAAATGCTTGGTGCATTTTAACTTTGAATTCACCAGACTAAAGACACTGTTGCTATATCACATGATTCAGGGAAAGCTTTTGCGTAGTCACGTAAGAGAAGCTTGGCAGCAATACATTGTTCACGATGGATAAGAAAGACACCAGACCATTTTGGAGCTGGGGCTTGCTAGTGTAAGGCTTGCCCCGAATCACGCGATATACAGTCTCTTTGGTCTGGATAATTCAAAGTTAAATTGTGCCAAACATGTTGAGCAAGTCAGTGTACCAGATGTTATTCAAATTTAAAGGTAGGATACACCATTGGTAATTGCTTGAATTATCATGGATGGGTAGATTTGGGGCGTTGTATTTTATATTAAATACCGTTTTACTGAGCTGTTCGAAGTTTTACAGTCATTGATTCCGAGAAAAGCACGAAAAACCGCGTTTGTTTTCAACCGGCGTCGAGCATTTATTCTTATGTTATTTCTGTTTTTAATTTATGTGAATTTCTCTTTATAAAATTCTATTTTTCAGAATAATTACAGGATATCTAGCGCAATCATTTTGCTGGATGCCTAGAATCAATATTTACTTTCAGATGAGTAAGATATTTCTTAATAATTCGTTAGTAAATATTTTTGATATCTGCAAATGGTGTATCCTACCTTTAACTCGCAAATGGCTTATTGCTAACCCATCACACTCACTTGTTGTTCCTTTGCATTTTTCCGACAGACGAGGATGTACTGGATACATGGTTTTCATCAGCTCTCTTCCCTTTCTCCATATTTGGCTGGCCCGACCAGGTAGCTAGCTCGACTTGTGATCAAACATTCATAAATACCTTAGACAGTTTACCCATTCCCATTGGTCGAGAGCCTGGTTTTAAACGGATGATAAACACTTTTTCCGATGTCCTATACAAATTTGGGCGGTCGTGAAATCTGGTAGCTCTACACTTTTATTGGTTGGAACCGAACAAGGCATGTGCACTACCACAAGCGAGTCTGTATTTTAGAATCCTTAACCCTCCTATTGTTTAACAGCAGAAATGTCCTGAGTCCTCCCTTTTGCATGTGTTCCTATGGGGAACACAATTCTGCAAATATGTTCAATGCACACATCCTCAAATTTGTATCCTTGTGGAGACATCTCTTTGTTCTCGGGTACAAAATGGTTAGAAAGTCGAGCACGTTTTTCAAAATGCTCCTATTTTAACCACAAATAATTTCCTGGGTTGAAATTTTGACCCAATATCCTATATTATACCCAAACACTAACCCTAACCCATGCCCTAACCCTAAGTTTTGAGTAATATGAGTAAAATTCTAAAATCTGTTTGTGAAATTTCTTGTGGAGACCTATTCATCTATAGAAATTACGCTGTGGAGACCTTTTTTAGAATACCGAATTTAGAAACACAATCACTATGCACAAAAACATGTGTGTGCATTTTTGTGCAGTTGAACAGCTTGTCTACAAAGTGACTTCCGCATAGGAGGGTTAATTCATGTTGTACCGTCAGCTTGCGTTCCACATAACATCGCGCAGTATATATGTATACTTTAACCCTCAGTTAGGTTAAACAAAATCAACTTTATTGATGAGAAAGTACAAAAATCATGCACTTTATTGAGGCAAACTGTGTCCTGAAAGTGGTAATTTATCTCCCAAATATATCGAAATAAAATCCTCATAAAATTGGAAGTATGTATGGTATAAAGGTGGATTTGGTACCAAATGAAAGCTGAAGATGTGTACTAAATGGAAATAACAAAATGTCATTAAAAAAAAAAGCCCACTTATGTCTGGTTTTGTGACAGCAGGTCACATATGTATTCCCTTCATAAAAACCTTTTGGGAAAATACGTCAAAACAAAGTTTATTTATTTATTTATTTTATTATTTTTGGTTTTTTTAGTCCGAGGACCTGGACGTCTTCTTTCCCGGCACGCTTCTGGAGACCGGCCACGATATCCTATTCTTCTGGGTGGCCCGCATGGTCATGTTTGCCTACAAGCTGACAGACAAGCTGCCGTTTAAGGAGGTGTATCTGCACGCCATGGTGCGCGACGCCCACGGCCGCAAGATGAGCAAGTCACTGGGCAACGTCATCGATCCCATTGACATCATCCAAGGGATCACACTGGAGGTACGCTTGTAATCAGACGCTGTGATGCGTGATATGCTATTTTGACACACACACCCACACAGTCATGTATAGACCGGCAATCGTGGACGGGGCATTGTCCGACCGTCTTCCCTCTTTTGTTTATACGTTTTTGGATGATCGCCATAGGATTTGTACACGAGAAAAGATCGTGGACGTTGTGTCAATCGTGGACCCATTGTTTGACTCCCAATTCTTTGCCTCCCAATTCTTTTGTCCGACGACCACGATTGCCGGTCAATACAAACGCACAACCGCGCATATGAAGACTTGTGGGGAAGACCTTTGTTACCCTCTTTTGTTTTCCTTTGTTCTATTGTAATATTTAAAGCTATGGCGTTTCCACTCTGGGGTAAATAGATTTCTAAGGATTTAGGATTCGTGGACAGGGCATTGTCCGACCATCTTACCTCTTTTGTTTGTTCCTTAACGTTTTCGGATGATCGCCATAGGATTTGTACACGAGTTGAGATCGTGGACGTTGTGTCAATCGTGGACCCATTGTTTGACTCCCAATTCTTTTGTCTGACGACCACGATTGCCGGTCAATACAAACGCACACACGCACACAAGTTGGTAAATGCCAGCAATCGTGGACGGGGCATTATCCGACCGTCTTCCCTCTTTTGTTTGTACTTTAACGTTTTCGTATAATCGCCATAGGATTTGTACACGAGTCGGAATCGGGGACCTTGGCGAAATAGGGGACCCTATTGTCCTCTATTGTTATACGTCCCCTATTTCAATAAAAAACAAACTCGGTCATTTATAGACCGGCAATCGTGGACGGGGCATTGTCCGACCGTCTTCCCTCTTTTGTTTGTACTCTAACGTTTTCGGATGGTCGCTATAGGATTTTCCCCAATTGAGATCGTGGACGTTGTGTTAATCGTGGACCCATTGTTTGCCTCCCAATTCTTTTGTCCGACGACCACGATTGCCGGTCAATACAAACGCACAACCGTGCATATGGAGACTTGTGGGGAAGACCTTTGTTACCCTCTTTTGTTTTCCTTTGTTCTATTGTAATATTTAAAGCTATGGCGTTTCCACTCTGGGGTAAATAGATTTCTAAGGATTTAGGATTCGTGGACAGGGCATTGTCTGACCATCTTACCTCTTTTGTTTGTACTTAAACGTTTTTGGAAGACCTCCATAGGATTTGTACACGATTTGGAATCGTGGACCTTCTGTCAATCGTGGACACATTGTTTGCCCCCAAATTCTTTTGTCCGACGTCCACGATGGATGCATCAACACTTGGCACGCCCTTAGTTGTGGGGGACCTCTATTGTTCGACCTTACTTTCCTTCTTTTGTTTTTCTTTGTCTCCTTGAAAGTCTTGAAATACATAGCATTACAGGCCTGGAATTACAATTTTTTTAGGGCAAGGCCACTTTGGCCTTGTAGTATTCAAAATTTGGGAGGGCACCAAGGCCAAAATTTAAAAATAAAAAGGGCACGAATAATAGAAAAACTTACCCAAAAAATAAGTCAAATTTCTTGCATTTGGCAGAGTGTTCTAGTTCACCTTTAACAGTCCGCTTCAAACGGACATTTCGCGGCATTGTTACTCTATTAAATTCTTGTAGTTTAATTCGAAAAGTTTTGGACGGTGACGGGATTCATTCACTAAAAAAGTTTTTCTAGTCACGAGGTGCAACAATTCCACCAGAAGAGGGCGTTAAAACAACAGAGAGCGCCCTCTGTTGGTCAATGGTTTTTTTTTTAGACTGGTCCCTTGTTTAAAGACGTCGGGTGTTCGTGTACAACGGGTACCGAGAGAGTCGCGAATGCGTTGAACGTAAACAATTTAAGCTAGTGCAACTTCCGTTGACTCATTCGAGCGGATTGCGCTAGATATACATTAAAACACGTCACAAGCACAAGATGCCTCGTAGGCTGAAAACTAACACAAGTAAATATTTAACTTTCAGAAAAAGGGCACGACGGCCAACAGGGGAAAAGGGCACGACATTATGGCCATAAAAAGGGTATTTTTTCGAGGGGCACCACGGCCAGTTGCAAGGGCATCGACGGCACTGGCCGTCGTGGCCGCCGTGTAATTCGAGGCCTGGCGTTACGAGTGTGGGGTACTTTCATTTCTAAAGACCATTGCCATTGTTGCCCTTTTGTTTCCGGTACCCCGTAAGTGCCAATCTGTAAACGCATCTTTGTGGAGACATCTCTTTGCTCCAAAATGTACACAATTCTTGTGGAGACTATTTGTGGAGACTACTCAGTACCACAGCCTTGATGCGACCTTATTTCCGGAGGACGTATACACACGCAAAGTTTCCCCAGATTCAAAACGGATGACGCATTAACTTGTCACGAGCAAGGCTGGAAATGTCTGTCGGCAGCGAGCAAGGCAGGAAATGCATGGTTGTGCTTCCCGGTACCATCGGCCTAAACCCGCCTCGAATTGAGTTTTGTTAAAAATAATCCTGCGCCTTGGCTCGGTGATGTTAATATAATTCTGGCGCGAACCGGTTAATGAGAATGTGCTGCTTTCAGACTGGTTTACAATTTATAATCTCTGTCCTTCCTTTTTTTTTTTTTGCTTTCAGAATCTATACAAGTTGCTGGAGAATAGCAACCTGGATCCCAGGGAGATCACCAAAGCCAAGGAGGGTCAAAAGGCGGACTATCCCAACGGGATCCCAGAGTGTGGCACGGACGCACTGAGGTTTGCTCTGTGCGCATACACTGCACAAGGTAGGCGAAGATACACATAAACACTACCAGATCCTTCAAAATACAACAGGGCATTTATAGAGTTGTAGTCATGTCCTGGGGTCAATTTCATATAGCTGCTAAGAACAACAATTTGCTTAGCACAACAAATTCTTGCTCATTAAAAACAGGTTACCAGCCAAAATTATACGCGTTTTTTATGCCAAGCAAAAAAACAGCTGATTATCAATCCAAAACAATAAAGATCACGTGAAAATTTTGTCTGTAACCTTGTTTTTGCCAAGGACAAATTGTCATGCTAAGCACATTTTTGTGCTTAGCAGCTTTATGGAATTGGCCCCTGAATTAGGGCTTTGTATTTGGGAAAAATTGCGAGACATTTTTGCAAAAACTAGACAGAACCGGGCAGAGGTTGAAATGAGGTTTTGCAGGCATTAGGAAAGATGATACATACTGTTTGTTGCACATCCGAATCGAAGGTGGGATACACCCTTGGTAATTGCTTGAATTATCATGAATGGGTGGATTTGGGGGTTGTATTTGATAGTAGAAATCATTTTAACTGACCTGTCCGAAGTTTTACAATCATGGATGCAGAAAAAAAAGCAAGAAAAACGGTTCGTTTTCAACCGGCGTCGGGCAGTTGTTCTTGTTCCTGTGTTTTTTTTCTCCACAATTGCCGTCACATAAAAACAACAGTAACGTTTGATTATTTAAAGTATCAAAAGCTGAACTTAAAGGTAGGATAGACCATTGGTAAATGCTTGAATTATCATGAATGAGTAGATTTGGGGGGTTGTATCTTATAGTAAATATCGTTTGACTGACCTCTCCGAAGTTTTACAATTATGGATGCCGAGAAAAGCACGGAAAACAGCATGTTTTTAACCGGCGTCAAGCAGTTATTCTTATGTTCGCGATCGCAAATTTTTCTTTATAATTGCAGGATATCTAGCAATAATTTTGTTGGATGCCTAGAATCATTATTTACTTTCAAATGAGTAAGATATTTCTTAATAATTCGGTAGTAAATATTTTCGATATCTGCAAATGGTGTATCCTACCTTTAAAATCAAGTAAAACTAATAATTTAACATGTATCTTATAGTCATGAACAGATCATGTTTAACCTTTAATAGAGCAGTCTTGGTACTGTGACGCCTACGATTAGCCGATTCTGCAATAGGATATGTGACCTGTCACCACAATATGAGTGCAGTCGCACGATATGATTCGGAGATATGGTCATCCAAAGTAAAAATATGAAGGGGTGGTTAATTTTAAGATTTTGCGTAATTTGGAAAGCTCAAGTCCTCGTTTTGTTAAACCCATGACTTTCTGGAGCACTGTAAAATGTAATTATCACAAAACCCCCAAGTGTTATGTACCATTAGAAAGCTCTCTTTCTCAGGAATTTAAAAATACCAATATCTCAATTTTCAATTTTCTCGACTTTACTCTCATATTGTGGCGACAGGTCACATATAAACCGTTCAATGATAAATGACTCAATTACTTTCTGCAGGTCGCGACATCAATCTGGACGTGCTGCGCGTCCAGGGCTATCGCTTCTTCTGCAACAAGTTGTGGAACGCCACCAAGTTTGCCCTGAAGGCAATAGGGGAGGACTTCACACCGCTTGCTGAATTCAAGGTACCAACGGCTCGGCTTGCCAAGGCGAAACAAAAACAATGGATTTTAGCCCTAGGGCTGTGTCCGAAACGAGTGTTTACAGCTACTGTCTACTGCTACAGCTACGTCTATGTAGGCGCTTAGGCAATTAGACGTGGCTTCGGCAGAACCTACAACTAGAATTTGTGTTTGCAAAATTCTGACATAAGAATTTACAAGAATTATCGTCTACTGGATGTTATGCTATGTTTTTTTACAGCTTGATTTTGCATTTCAAAAAATATAAGTATTAATAATAATAATACTAATAATGTATTTAAATAGTGCAAATTCCACCATGCATGTTCAAATGCGCCTTACAAATTCTTTAAAATACTCTAGAAGAAAAAAAAAAAATTAATATTACTAAAATAGGCACACAAATCTACACATAATACATAAAAAAAGCACACCATCAAATCATTTAAGGTAGAATAACAAACAATGGCAAGTAATTTGTGAAATTAAAAAAATTGCTTGATATTCTACCTGTATTTCGTCAAAGGACAAATTTGCAATGGCCCTATAGCCGAATAGCTTTCTCACCACATATGTGACCTTCTATAGCCGCGTTCGCATTGGACTTTTTTGGGTAAAACCTACGGAGACTGTTGTCAACTTTAACCAAATTAAACCCAATGCGGACAGGCGGTAACATTGTCAAATTATCAATTTTACCCTCCGCAACAGTAAGATCTACAGGCCCAAGCTTCTAGCGGAGGATTTAACACCGTGAACTTTGACAATCACGTACGGTAACTTTTGACAATATTAAGTCCAATGCGAACGCGGCTTATGACGAAAGGGCTGTAAAGTAGGCATTTTGAGATATTTAGAGAAATAAAATCTACAAGAAATAAGCTTTAATATGATGTATTACAAGACATAGTTGGTATTTATGGTTGGCTCAAAGTCCAACAAGTAACACTGAATATGAAAATTCTTAGTTTAATTCTGGCGACTTTACAGCCCTTTTTGTTGTGGATGATCACATTATTATGACTATTCTGTGCCAAAATCTGTGCTTTTCGATTGAACAGTGCTTACACCAATCTGCCTAACTATTTGTTGCACGATGAGCTCTAACGTGATCACGTTTCCTCATTTTGGCAGCTGAGCGGTTCCGAGTCTCGCATGGACCGCTGGATCCTCAGCAAGCTAGCTGCCGCCGTCCGGGTCTGTCAGGAGGGCTGGCTAGCGTACGACTTCCCGGGCATCACAACGAGCATCCATGCATTCTGGCTGTATGATCTGTGCGACGTCTACTTGGTAAAACATTAACCCTAAACAATCCCTATTACCTAGTCTTGGTTGCAAGATGTTCTAATCGCGGTGTGCAGCGCCTGTAGGCCGGCAACGTACGCTGTATAGACCACGCCATGACCTTCGAATAGGTCGTCTTGGCTAACTCGCATAATCAGTCGGAAAATTATGAGCAGAATTGTGCCGCACTTGCATGCGCGGGTGCCGTTGCGTGCATAATTACCAATGAGTCAGCGTTTATGCATATGTGACCTGTTCCAACGAAACCCGGACAAAGTCGCACAATGTGTTTTGTCACAATGTACTCCTGAAGTCATTTCTGGATGGATTTTACCATTTTGAGGTTTTAGGTTTTCCTAAGTCACTCGCTATTAATCTACAATCTCCTCAAATTTGAACAAAATCCGTCTACCAGAAGTGTGTTTTTTTGTCAATTTTGTGAAACATTTGTGTATAGAAATAATACGCTTTTCTGAACTTCAAAGCTGTTTATCTCATAATTAGGTTGTCAGGGTTTTATCACTAAATCCAGACCCCAGGGAAGATAGGGTGGGGGTACATATGTAAATGATACATCATTTTAAAGCTGAGAACCTAGAGAATTTGAAAAAAGCAAAATCTGAAAAACTAAAAAGTCGACTTTGTCCGGGTTTCGTTGGAACAGGTCACATATTATGTCATGCGATTATTCACGCAACGTCACACGCGCATGCAAATATGACACAATTCTGCTTGAAATTTTGTCAAGGAATTATGTGAGATAGCCAAGACGTTTAATTAGGAGGTCACGGCATGATCTATGGCGTGCGTCTATGGTGCACGCTGCATACCGCGATTATGACGTCTTGCAACCAAGACTATTCCTAACTCTCCAAATTTATTTCAATTTTTGCACACACCCTATGGGGTTAGGGTTATTATATAGCTACACGAATTCAAAGGATCGGAATGTCCTCACAAGGTATGTGATGTTAGACTGTGTGCGTTGTGGGTATGGGTGAGTTTGTATTCAAATATTGGACGTAGGACAATATAGAGGACAATAGCACTGTGGAACAAGTAACAATGGATTTAGTACAAAGTAAAAATTGAATTTTGTTGTTAGTGCACCATTTTTCCTTTGTTAGATGTTTATAGTGTAGGGTCCACGATTGACAGAAAGTCAACAATTGAAAATCGTGTACAAAACCAATGGGAGGCCTTCCAAAAACGTTTAGGAGTACAAACAAGAGATACAATATGGAGGTCCACGATGAAAGGTGTTTACACGCATAGGTGGGCAGGCAAACCCTGAGTTATTCCCGCAGGTCTGAGGCAATAGCTGCTCATTGTTTATAAACTGTGTGGCGGGGCTGGGCATGTAGAATCGGCCCACCCAGATTTGCAGACGAGAGAGTTGTAATACTGATGTCGACACATTTTTTCAAATTTCACACATTTTGGCAAGTCGCCAATGACACGTCTCGTGCCTGATTTTGTATTTGTTTCTCTCTAAAACCACTCTTCTGTTGACCTGCAGGAGTCCATCAAACCCGTCTTGCGAGGTTCAGACACCGCGGCCCTTGCCACCACGCGGCAGGTGCTGTACAGTTGTCTGGACGTTGCCCTGCGCCTCATCTCTCCATTCATGCCTTTCCTGACCGAGGAGTTGTTTCAGCGGCTACCGCGCAGGACCGCGGACGAGCCGCCGAGTATATGCGTCACGCCCTACCCTGAAACATGCGAGGTACGATTTCTTTGTCTCGCCTTTTGTCTTTCTGTACGTAGTCTGTTTTTGGTTTTGTACGTAGTCCGTCCTTATGTATGTAGCATTTTGATTAAAGTTTAGAAATATTTGTCTTATTATGCAAAGTTAAAGTCCAATTGGAATCAAACTTGGGTTATGGATGCAATATTGTAACCCTGGTTGTGTTCAAAGTCAAGTACCGAGGTCAAAAGTCATTTAAGGTCAAGTTGTAAAATAGGCTGGAATTGTAAAATTTGAAAACTTTTAAGTTTAATTGCAATCAAACTTGGGTCATAGATGCAATATGGAAACTTGTATGTTACGGTGATATTAAAGGTCACATACTGAGGAACTTCTCGGGTATGCGTTGAAAGAGAGTTTTTAACCTGCGACCTCTTGATTGCAATTCTGCCAGAGCCGAAGCAGGGGCGATTGAGACTGATGGAGCTTATCCTGCCCGATCGGTTCAGTCCTAAGTGCCAATTCCTTTGAGTTACCTGGCGGGCTACACCCTGAACGGTCCGGAAAGTGATTGGTATTTGATGGTCTGCCTAATTAATCAACTATTCTTTAGTATTTTCTATGTTGTATATTTTTTTTTTTCAGCATCCCTGGTACAGTGAGCAGATCGAGGCAGAGGTTTCTCTGGTTCAAGACATCGTTGGTAAAGCCAGGTCCATGAGAGCTGACTATAACCTGACCAAGCAGAAGGCTGACAGTAAGTCGGGTTTTGGCTGCTCTGGTAGATTTGACCCTCATAGCTGCTGTTACTATACTTTATGCATCCGTGATCAAGAGCCGAATTCTCACTAGTTCATTCACCACGATCACTGCATGCCAGCTGCACATTTTGTTTGTTTACCAAGCCGGCGCGCACTTGAGTATTCGCGCATGAGGTAAATAGGCCTTGGCCCGGTATTGAGCCGGTATTGAGCCGGTATTGAGCCGCGAGTGAGCCGCGAGTGAGCCGATTACAAAGCAGCATCCATTTCATTGTACAATCCATTGTACATGTAGTAACAAGTATAACTCTGCAGCTAAGAACAATATTTCCAATTTCAGTGTACCTTCGATGTACAGACCAAGCAGTCGCAGATACCCTCAGCCTCTATCAGAGCCTTATTGCTACGCTCTCATCAGCGTCGGCTGTGCATTACCTGGTTGGAACAGCGCCCCCTCACGGCTGCGCCATGGCAACCGTGTCAGACAGATGCGAAGTGCATCTTCTACTTAAGGTATAACCGAGATATTTGTCAATTACTAACTTAATCAGGTCTAGTGCCGAAAGTTAGTAAAATGTTGGTAGACTTCCCAAATTGTTGCAAGTGATCCTATGTACCTATATGTGATGCGATCAAGCAAAATCAGTCGGAACTCGGCAATTCTTGTTGTGAGATCGGGCCAAAATATGTTCGTAGGGGTGAAAAAATCTATATTGACTTTTTAACCAAAACGGGGGAAAATATTTTTCTTTTATATGAAAATACTCTTTTAACCAAATTCAGAAGGGAAGTGATACAAAAACATGATTTTCTCAGTTTCTTTATTTTCAACGTGCTGGTGTTCAAATGGTTGTAATTTTTTAACCAAAGGTCGTATTCACATGGGGTTTTCACTGAAATGGAGCCTGAAGTATGCTACCCAAGAATATGTAAAAATCCCCAAAAATGACCAAGGCCTACTTCAGACTGATTTTGCTTAATCGCATCACATATGCCTTCAACCAGTTTGCATTAGATGCTGTGTATATCCGCAAAGTTTTTTCCGAAATTCAAAACGAATAGAAGGATGAACACGTCGCGAGCAAGGCCGGAAATATCGGTCAGCGACCAGCTTGCAGTATAAGCGAGGCCGGAAATATCAGGGTGTGCTACCCACAGATGACTGCCTGACCCTGTCTCAGATCGAGGTTCGTGAACAACAGTCCCGCGCCTGGGCCCGGTCAATGTCCAAATAATCCTGGTTGAGAACTGGTTAAGATGTTGGATTTTTCCCGTCGTCATCTTCAGGGCCTGGTTGATATCGAGAAGGAGATCGGCAAGCTAGCCCAGCAAATCGAAAAACTGGAGGTCCAACGCAACAAGCTCCAGCAAGCCACCATGGTACCAGACTATGCCGCCAAGGTCCCCCAGACTGTACAAGATAGCAACAGGGATAAGGTGGGTGTGGATGTAAAATGAGGGGCGGAGTTGGGAAGAGAAGGGGGGGGAGGATACTGCCATTGCAGTCCGGATGGTGGGTGTGGATGTAAAATGAGGGGTGGAGTCGGGGAAGAGGGGGGGGGGGGGGGGGGAGGATGTGGATGTAAAATGAGGGGCGGAGTCGGGGAAGAGGGGGGGGGGGGAGGATACTGCCAGTGCAGTCCGGATGGTGGATGTGGATGTAAAATGAGGGGTGGAGTCGGGGAAGAGGGGGGAGGGGGGAGGATACTGTCAGTGCAGTGCAGTCCGGATGGTGGGTGTGGATGTAAAATGAGGGGTGGAGTCGGGGAAGAGGGGGGGGAGGGGGAGGATACTGCCAGTGCAGTGCAGTGCGGATGGTGGGTGTGGATGTAAAATGAGGGGTGAGTCGGGGAAGAGTGGGGGGGGGGGGGGGGGGGAAGAAACTGCCAGTGCAGTGCAGTGCAGTGCAGTGCGGATGGTGGGTGTGGATGTAAAATGAGGGGCGGAGTCGGGGAAGAGGGGGGGGGGGGGGATACTGCCAGTGCAGTGCGGATGGTGGGTGTGGATGTAAAATGAGGGGTGGAATCGGGGGGTGGAATCGGGGGGGGGGGGGGGGGGGGGGGGGGGGTAGAGGATACTGCCAGTGCAGTGCATTTTCCATGAAACGTATTTGATTAATCTAACTTGAACTTCTTCAATTGAGCTGATTAAGTTTTTACACAATTTGTAACGGTGCAATTTCTTGTCCTGGAATCACTTGTCACTCACTTGCACTTTTGTATACGGGCAAGTTGTGCGTGAACAATTAGTTTGTAAAGCGATCTTCTAATAATTGTTGTTTTAAATAATTTCAAATGTGGTTGGTCATCTTTTCTCTTTTTCATGTACTGTATTGTTCAAATTTAAAGGGAGGATACACCATTTGCAGATATCGAAAAATGTTACTACCGAATTATTAAGAAATATCTTACTTATTTGAAAGTAAAGAATGTTTGTAGGCGTCCAGCAAAATGATTGCATTAGATATCCTATAATTGTTCCATATACAAAAAAAAAAAATTCGCCGGATGGCAATCGCAAAAAAAACAAGAACAACACTGTTCTTCTGGCTTTCCTCGGCATCCATGATTGTAAAACTTCGAACAGGTCAGTTAAGCAATATTTACTATAAAAATGCAACCTCCCAAATCAACCCATTCATGATAATTCAAGCAATTACCAATGGTGTATCCTACATTTAATGTCTAATAATGTGTTGGTCATTCTCCTAGTCAGTTACACAAAGTACACATCACTTTGATTGTGTTCTGGCCCCATACGCTTTGATACAGCAAAAATGAAATGCAATTTTTGACTCAATTTTGGTTACATTTTGTTTTATTAGATGAGCCAAACGGAAAACGAAGTTCAGAAGCTCCAAGATGCTGTTGAGATGTTCAGAAAGGTCAGTGAGGATAATTGACCTTTGCCCTTTGAACTGTAGAGGTATCTTCTAGCTTCAAGTACGTGCAAGATTCGCCTGTTACATTAGTTATATAATTTGCCGAGTAAATGACGCACAATGTAGAAGTCATGTACTTTTAACAGTCATATTTTAAAGGTAGGATGCACCATTTGCAGATATATCGAAAATATTTACTACCGAATTATTAAGAAATATCTTACTCGTTTGAAAGTAAATAATGATTCTAGGCATCCAGCAAAATAATTGCGCTAGATATCCTGTAACTATTCTGAAAAATTAAATTTTCTAAAGAAAACTTCGCGATCGCCGTCCAAAGAAAACATAAAAATAACTACCTGACGCCAGTTAAAAACAAACGCTGTTTTTCGTGCTTTTCTCGGCATCCATGATTTTAAAACTTCGGACATGTCAGTTAAACGATATTTACTATAAAATACAACCCCCCAAATCTACCCATTCATGATAATTCAAGCAATTACCAATGGTGTATCCTACCTTTAAGTATGAACGTTAATTGGATTCAATATAGGACCACGGTTTGTTGATCCCTTACATCAACATTTGGGGTTATTTTCTCTTCTTTTTTTCTTTGGATTTTGTTTCTTTATTGTTTATTTATCTTCTATTTTCTCTGATCTATTTTGGTGTCAGCTTCTTTCTATTTAGGAAGTGGCATGTTTTGCCGGCACCGGCAAAATAACTCGGAAACCGCTATTTTGCCAGCTAGGTACTGCACATGCGCACTGACTTTGTTTGTACTTAAAGGTAGGATACACCATTTGCAGATATCGAAAGTATTTACTACCGAATTATTAAGAAATATCATACTCATTTGAAAGTAAATGATGATTCTAGGCATCTAGCAAAATGATTCCGCTAGATATCCTGTAATTATTCCGAAAAATATATTTTTTTATAAAGAAAAATTCGCGATGGCCGGACGGCGATCGCAAAAAAAAAGATAACATAAGAATAACTGCTCGACGCCAGTTAAAAACAAACGCTGTTTTTCGTGCTTTTCTCGGCATCCATGATTGTAAAACTTTGGACATGTCAGTTGAAAGATATTTACTATGAAATACAACCCCCTTAAGCTACACATTAACGATAATTCAAGCAATTACCAATGGTGTATCCTACCTTTAAGACATTTTTACCGTAACAAATCCTAGTCTGGTTCCGCGCCAACATTGTCGGTGTGACTTCATTTATATTTACGAGTCAGGAATCGGACCATTTTAACATTTCAGACTTTAATTTCCTTTTAAAGAAAACCTCCCAGAGCCACAAATCAGAAAGAAAAAAAAAAAAAATACTCTGTAATTAAATATTGGAGTCATTTTTAAATTTTAAAAAGAATATTCTAAATATTTTGATTTGAAAAAACAAAACTTCATAATGATGCTACTTGGAATCGAACCTAGGATCTCTCACTCGTAGGACTAAGTGCTTTCCATTAATGTAGAGGGCGCTGTACAAGCTACATGTAGATGGCTAAATAGCATTTACTTAAATTTTGCCGGCACCGGCTAAATATTCACTTCTATTTATAATAAGTACAATTTATATATAATTTATATATAATTTATCGCGTTAAAGTTTTCTCCTTTATAATGTAATAATAGCATTAACTCTTCTCTGAGACTAAGCTATATCTTAACCATGTACAACTGCTCACAATTTTAACTTTGTGCAAAGACCTAATGGAAATTTATATTTTTGTTGGATTTTTTCTGTTATATTTATGCAGGATACTGCACCAATTAGCTGGGAAATTTGATATTATAATACACTTGCCAACAGCAACTTATGTGACCCAACCCAGCAAAATGAGTCACAAGTCGCCAGAGCGACTTTTAAGTAATAAGCCTTTTAACATAATCTCACACAATAGAAATCAACGGGAATAGTCGACCCTTTCGCCCAAATAACATAATGTGACCTGTCACCACAAAATAAGAGTAAAGTCGCACAATGTGATTCGGAGATATGGCCATCCAAAGTCAAAATATGAAGGGGTTGTCAATTTTGAGATTTTGCGTAATTTGGAAAGCCTAAGTCCTCCTCTACATATTCCTATTTTGGGGGTGCAATCAGATGATCGAAAACCTCTTAAATTATGCGATTTTGAGTAGTGTTTGCGTAGAAGTCCATCAGTGGTATAATTAACACGGTAATAACATATGCAAATTAGGTCTTCGTAACTGTCCCACGTTTTCGAAATTTTGATATTATGTTGATTATACAATTGTTTGTATGTATGGGAAGTTTCAAGAAGAAATATTGATTAGAACATAGCCGTTGCTATGCTCAACCGAACCTTACTTGTCCTGTTTGGCAATCTTTTGTGTGTTTTGTTTAGGATGTTTATAAGTAAGTTTTCTCACAAACACGTTTTGTGAAACCCGTGACTTTCTGGAGCGCTGTAAAATGTATTTATCGCAACCCCCCCCCCCCCCCCCCCCCCCCCCCCAAGTGTTATATACCATTGGAAAGCTCTCTTTCTCAAGAAATTGAAAATACCAATATCTCAATTTTCAATTTGTCCGACTTTACTCTCATATTGTGGTGACAGGTCACAATGTATATTAAGATGCCAACCTCGGTGATATACCAACATGAAGAGCAAATGATGTGCTTATTACTACCGCATGTGAACAACAAATAACTGAAAACTTGCCCTTAAGACTTCTTTGGAACGATTGGGTCACATATGATTGTTAATGTTTTCTTAATCTCTGCAAACAGTACACTTAACTTGAAACTATAAAGTACACGTATCTGGTTTGAAAGTGAAGAAGGTAAAAGTGTTAGCTTCATGAATAAAACAAACTCTTATACAATAAAACAATTGTTCAGCCCGATTACACAATTTGTGAACAAAATTTCCATGGCGATAATAATAACAAGAATAACAGATTGTATATAGCACTTTTAACTGGTTATATCATTGAGAGTCTAGGGACAAAAGGTGGTTTCCCCTTAACACAGTGGTATGCAACTTACATCATTTTAAAAAGGAAGGAGGAGGCCCTTTTTTCTTTTTTTTCCAAAATGGCCGCCCGACACATCTTAATTCGAGTCATGCAGTATGTCACACCCTATCTTCAAATTTAAAATTGAAACATGGTTCACCCACAATTGGGGCGATCAAGTATGCACAGTACATGACTACACGTCACACCCTAGCCTTCCTATTAGAACAAAAAATATTTCCAGAGCATGTACACAGTGATGCCAAAGTCTAAAATACGATCTTAACATTTTATTATCTTAATTTTTTTTTTTTTTTTTTTTAAATGTTCAAATTTATCATTTTTTTTAACAAAAAAAGGAAAAAGAAAAAAAGAGGCGGCCCCCAAAAAAGAAGCGGGCGGTGACGCTAAACATGTTTTCTTTTGTATTTGGCCTAATAGGCAGGTTTTTATATAGCGCACGTATCTACCAAGACTGGTACTCAAGGCGCTCTCACATTATTACCCTGGATATTGGGCCCATGAAACCATCCCTGCCCTCGCAGGTACATCAATTTTTGTGGTACATTGCGTTATGATGGGGAAAATCCATAGGGTTTGTGTGCTAAGTGTAATCTCTCTAATCCCAAACTCTGAACACTCTAAAATTCTAAAATGTTCAACATCACCCTTAATTTGTCTTCTACAATTCGTTTCATTATACCCTAACCCATTTTTACCTCTTAACCCCTTTACTGCAGACCCAACGCGCTATGAGGACTCGAATAATGTCCCCACTACCCGGTCGCGATAAAAAAAAATCTGCAGGTAGGTTGGTACATTAACCAATCAGAACACAGATGATGTTGACGTCATCGATAATGTTAGAGTTGTCTGGGACAAATTAACCCTAACCCCTAGATAAAATTCCTTTCTCTCTGCCCTAACCCCTAACCCCTAACCCTAGTCAGTCCCAGACAACTCTAACATCATCGATGACGTCAACACCATCTGTGTTCTGATTGGCTAATAAATGTACGCTATGTACCAACCTACCTGCAGATAAAATTATCGCTACCCGGTCCGTCTTTTCCAAACAAAATGGCATGTCCCCACAACTAGGTGGAGGCTCGTACCCATTTACTCCTAGGTGTAGTACCGCATTCCCTATCAGTTTATCACAAGCCAAATTGTCCAATCTCGAATATACCAAGCACAATATGAGGCAGAGGGACTTCCCCTTAGTCCTCAATACAAATACACTCTAGACTATTGTTAACTAACGCACCCCCCCCCTAAAAGCTTATATAAAAAATCACGAGAAACCATGACCAAGAAGGGGGGGGGGGGGGTTTCTTCCGTCTCATATCTCGCTCCAAATGTTCTCAAATTATAAACAAATATATATATTTAAAGGTAGGATGCACTATTTGCAGATACCGGAAATTATTACTACCAAATTATTGAGAAATATCTTGCTTATGTAAATAATGATTGTAGTGATCCAGCAAAATGATAGCGCTAGATATCATTGTTCAAAACAAATTGAATATTATTTTAAAAACTAAACATTCGCGATCACCTGACGGCAAACGCGAAACAAGAACAGCACTAGTAGAAGCACTGCCCGACGCCAGTTGAAAACGAACGCCTTTTGTGTGCTTTTTTCGGCATGCATGATGGTAAAACTTCGGACAGGTCAGTTAAACGACATTTACTATAAAACAACCCCCAAATCCACCATTTGTGACAATTCAAGCAATCACCAATGGTATTTCCTACCTTTAAATGGTCTACAATAAAAGGTATGTATATCGGATACCCTTTGTCATTATTAAACCCCGGTAATCGTGCTGTGCACAAATATGCCCGACTATACATCATTATTATTAATCTATACTCGACGTGTTTTGTTTGTACATGTACTTCACAATCAAATCATATTTTGTGATACAATTTCACGAAGACGGTATCAACCACGACCATTTTTCTGGCCGTCTGCGGTGAACGCGATGCCTCTAGGAACGCCCGAATCTTGAATAATGCACCCGAGGAACTTTCCGTCATCGTTGTAATGGTGAATGTGACCATCGACTCGAACTGGGCCGTCGGCGAACAATCCAATGTAGAAACCCGAGCTGTTGCAGCCCAAACTACAGACGTGGTCTGTAGTTTTCATTCCAGACGTAGTTGGTTTGATAGTGAACACCACAAACCCATTATGGTCAACGACGAATACCGCATCTTGGCCCAATATCACAAACCTGTCTTTACTATCGATAGTCAAATATAGAGGTTTAATATCGTCTTTCAGTGGTACCGTGCGCAGGAACAACCCACTAGGACTGTGCTCAGTCAACACATTTCTTTCTGCATCGCCTACTACAATGTTACCGTTATGTCTGACTGCGACTGATACTGCGGCGTCATTCCAGAATCGATGATTGAAATATTCGCACCAACTCGTTACGGTAGGGAATTGGCCAATGAACAGCAGGTTGTTCCTGTCGTACATCATGATGTACTGGGAGCCGTCTGCTACGAGTAATGTATTGTTGCTTGTAGTTATTCCCCTTGGACCTGAAACGGGCGACAAAGTTCTTAAAAAAATACTTCAGCATCCTGTAAAATGATGGCACCTGGTGTACTGTGCTGTCATTTTCATTAAATGTTTTTGCCACATTTTCCCCAAAAAACAAATTCCTTTTTTTCTCTCTCTTGGAATATTACCCTAAATTCACAATTTTTGTTTCCATCGTGAAGGGGCTCGATCCAGCTGGTCTGGTTCTATACATTGCTTCGTATCGTCTAAAACAAGGTCAGGGAACCAGACTACAAGAACATATTTTCTTCTTTTTTACCCCAGCTTTTATGAAGAAAAAAACTTTTAAAATGTCAGTTTATTAGAATATTACAGCAAAAGCAAATGTTGTTTACATGCTTAAACAATTTTTGTTACATTTACAATCAACTGGTTTATAAACTAAGCAGACTTTAAAACAATTAGGCTAAAGGTAACCCTACCGTATCTCATGCTGATTATTCTCTTTATCTCGAAGGGTCCGTCGATGCTAAAGATCAGAACCCCTTTCGTGCGGCGGTCTGACACGGCAAAATCACCCGACTTAAAAGCGGCAATAAAGCCGTCATGGTAAATTGTCACTTTCCCGTCGCCTATAGTAGACAGGGCCCAAACCAAGAAAAACTAAGGGTTTTTCCTGTCAAGGTTTTCTCAACGGTTTCATCCTCCTGAACCTCAACCATTTGATATTATTAGCTTGGGGGCCACCCACTGACCTCTACACCTGGACGGACCATTGTCCATATTCTGCTGTGCTAACACTTGAAGTTGGCGCGAACTGGAAGTGCAACATGGCGGACCCGAGACGTCACTGCTGTGAGCCAATGAAGTGTCCAGGTGTGGAGGTCAGCGGATTTATTCTGTACATTTTGTATTTATAAACATTACGTAATACGTATCGTACCAACACCTGGACATTTCATTGGCTCACAGAGTCACGTCGTGGGTCCGCCATGTTGCACTTCTCCGCATGCCGACTTCAAAATGAAACAATGATGATCTGTCCATGTATAGAGGTCAGTGGGGCCACCCTGATTTTTGCTCCTAATTCAAAATGGCCGCCAAAATCCAAAATGGCCGCTAAAATTACATAAATTACGTATATACTGCTAATTACGTTTAATATCCACGTTTTTTGTGTGTGATTCTGTCATCTTGAATGTACACCCATTGAATTTAGCTCCAGGGCCACCCAGAATTTGGCCTCAAATCCAAGATGGCCGCCAAAATCTAAAATGGCTGCCAAAATTACATAAAATATATATATACTGCTAATTACGTTTAATATCAACGTTTTTTGGGGTGATTCTGTCATCTTGAATGTACACCCATTGAATTTGGCTCCAGAGCCACCCAGAATTTAAACCCAAATCCAAGATGGCCGCCAAAATCTGAAATGGCTGCCAAAACTACATAAAATATACTGCTAATTACGTTTAATATCAACGGTTTTGTGTGTGATTCTGTCATCTTGAATGTACACCCATTGAATTTAGCTCCAGAGCCACCCAGAATTTGGCCTCAAATCCAGGATGGCCGCCAAATTCTAAAATGGCTGCCAAAATTACCCTAATCAGGTTTATACTGCTTCTAGTTTTTTTTCTGTCAGAGTTTTTTCAGTGATTCCGTCATTCTAAGCCCAAGGCCTTTAAGATTAGTCTGGGGAATACCCAAGATTTATCGTCTAATCCAAGATGGCTGTCAAAATGGCTGTCAAAAGGGCTGCCAAAAGGGCTGCCAAAATGGCTGCTAAAATGGCCATCAAAAGCATATTACTTAAATTTAAAGTACATCTTAGTTTTGTCCTGTTAAAGTTCACTAAAGTTGGTTTCATTATGGCGTTCTGAACCTAAGCCTTTTGAAATTAACTTGTGGCTACCCACGATTTGTCCGCCCAAATCCAAAATGGCTACCAAAATGACCTTAATCAGATTTAAACGGTCTCTTATTTATCCCCCATAATTTAGTAAAGGACCTGGCTCAGACATGTATGCACATTATTTAGGAGAGGATAACTCGACTGTTCTAGGCTGATATGACCCCAATGAACAACTTGGGATGTGTGCCAAAATATCTATCCGGTGCGAACAGCCTAGAAATGACCACGCCCTTTTAAAAATTACCATGCCTTTTTGTTATATGACCACGCCCTTTTTATCGAAAGTGCTACTTCCGACATAGCTGTATCTTCTAAACCGTTGGAGCTAGACATTTTCTGATGTGCTCAAGATGTTCATTGGATATTTTACAAGAACATTTCTAAAAACCGTTCGGTCAACTTATTACCAAACAAATAAATACATACACCGGGAATTTCCATATATACTTATTAATTAAACTTTCCAAACTTAGAGCAAAGTGAGAACATTTGTGTCATCTACTAGAGCTTAACTGACAATTCGGAATTTAAACAATACAACGTATTTTGTTTTAAGAAAGAAAACAAGCATTTAATTATTATAAAGTAACACAACAGAGTCCAGGTATGAGAATTATGAGTAGTGTTCATTCAGTGATGGGTTCTTACAACAATCTCCTCCCTTGCATTTGCAGTACTTGCAACAATGGAGCCAGGCAACTCTCCTTCTGGTTTTGAGATCACAATTTCGGGGACTAATGAATTAAGACGATTTCACCCTTAAAACGGCCACAAAAGTACTCGATAAGCCATCTGAGATGCAAGTACAGTACTTTGTGAGCTCATCTCCCAGCGTTATGCAGATATCGTGGAGTGGTAATATTGATCTTTTCACTCTTGAGTTGTGGATGAGCCAGAACTCTTTGGAGGCCAAGATCTCTCAAATTGACCTGATGACACATCTGTGTCACCTGATGACAGCGTCAGGGATGTAGGGCCTGTCCGGTGACTTAGAATGTCCTGCACATGGAACATAATCCTGTCATCAGCTTCCTCGTGTGTGCAGTTGAGCCGAAGGAATGACGAAGCACACACAGCTGACACAATCCATGCCTTTGGTGATATACCAAGGTATAGATGTTTGGTGTCTTATTATCTGGTGGTGAGCCACTAAACATAGAATGCCTGGAAAGCAGTTTTGCTGATGGAAGATGACCAAAAGTCACCATGTCTTTTGACACTTACAGAGAGGACAGCATCAAGAATGGAGAGAGGGGAAGAAGAGGAAAGTGAACCTTGATTTTGAATGCCGCGTCTTATGGTTTTGTAAGAAGGTGTAATTCATTAGTCCCCGAGATTGTGATCTCAAAACAAGAAGGCGAGTTGCTTATTTATGTAATTTATTTTTCAACTGGCGTCGGCAGTGGCTCTAATTTATAATGTTCTGGGTTTTTTCTACGCGATCGCCTTCCGGAATTATGAAATGTATTTTTTCGGAACAAATACAGGATATCTAGCGCAATCATTTTGCTGGATGCCTACAATCATTCTTTACTTTCAAATAATAGAAGAAATGGGGACAAAACTGTTTGTTTGTTTACTGTATAACATGCCTGCTTCGCGCTCGCATTTTACAGTTTTGGGTGTGTCCCTCGTCTAAAAAATTCGTGGATCCGCGCTTGCACTCTTTCAACAATCAACGGTCGTTTTAGATTCGTTTGTAAATAAAAATAAGTCCCTCCAGTTTATGAGAAAGAAATATTGTGTTCCAAAAGACGGGATCAGTTTTTATCCAATGATCGCCACAACATTATTTAATAAATTTTCCTCTTTGTACGAGTGCTTCGATTCCACATGTAAGTTAGATTTTCGAAATTGATATGTCACGTTTTGGCGCGATATTTTTCTTCCGCGTCGCTCAATTGTTTAGTTTCCATATTTGGCCCAACCACAGTCGCCAGAATTACTTTTGATTAAATACACCTTTTAACAGTGTCATACACTAGAGAAATTAAGGGAAGCAGTCAACCCATTCACCAAAATAACAACTGTACATTATAAGGTGTCAACCTGAGTGATAGAGCAAATACCTAAAAACCTGTCCTTGAGACTCATTCGAGGGATTCGGTCACATAATAGCGCTAGCAGTAATTTTCCAGGGGTGATTTTATTAGGAAATCATTGTACCAACAATAATGTTAGAATCAATATTTTATTTGATGGGTCTGGAAGCACGCCATCAGTCAACTTTCAGGCTCTACCTCAGTTCATTTTCACAAAGGTTTGTTAAATACTCAACTTGAACAGGGAAAGGAGGGAAAGGAGTGAAATAAGACGGGCAGGCCACCTAAATAATTAAATGTATCGAATTTTATACAAAGCGTTATGCACGGCTGCTTTACATTCACAGTCACCGCGTTTGTTAATATAAAGCTCATTTATTGGTTCGTCAAAATAACGAGAGCAACTGGCAATAACTGAGAATAAGTGCATGGTGTTTGTGGTCTATGCGCGTCTTAAGTCATACTGAGCGATCCGACTTTGGCTTAGATAAACAATTTTTGGCTTAGATAAACCCGTTGATATTAAACGTAATTAGCAGTATATATGTAATGTATGTTATTTTAGCGGCCATTTTGGATTTTGGCGGCCATTTTGAATTAGGGGCAAAAATCAGGGTGGCCCCCAAGCTAATATCAAATGGTTGAGGTTCAGGATGATGAAACCGTTGAGAAAACCTTGACAGGAAAAACCCTTAGTTTGTCCTGGTCTGGGCCCTGTCTATAGTGAGTGGTTGATACACAGTGCTGTGTAGCTCCCACTTGTCAGTCTGCAGCTTCCCCAGATACACAAACGGAGTCGCCTTGATGAACTTTAGGCTCACCTGTAACTCGGTGAGATTGGGAGGCTTTTGATGTAATACCATTTCCATGTCGGTCCTTTTTGGAAACTCTGAAAGGAATTTGTGGTCAGAGGAAGATTGTGTCCTGTCTACCCGTTTTATGGTGTGCAATGTCTTAATCAACTTGCCTACAATTTCGTCATGCTTCTCAAAGTCCCCACAACGGGCTTTTTCGACAGCGTCGATGGAATCAATGAAGTCCTTCTCTTCGAGTGCTCTCATCTCGATCGCTCTTTCCTGCACCTCTTTCGTGGTCCTATCTACCGAGTTCTTAAACTTCTGCTTGGCTTTCGATGAAGCTCTTTTGTGAAGATAAAGTCCTCTGATTCTTTGGTTTAGATCTTGGAGAAGGGATTCTCGGAAGCCTTGGCGCAAGCCGCAAGCAAGCTTAGACTCGACGGACACGTGACTGTTATGGTCACAAACAGCACAGTATTTGCAAATCATGACCTCGCATTTCTCACAATAGAATAGTTTCGGTTCCCTACTGTGCCTGCGACACCTACAATCATCATCATCATCATCATCATCATCCAAAAGTTGGCTGAGCTTTTCTGGAGAGGAAATCTCCCCGATCATATTTGTCAGATTAAAGTTTGTTTTCAGACCACCGATCCCATTCGGATCCGGGGTACCGCAGTCTCCTGACGGCAGACAGGGCAAGGTATCTTTCTGGTACCTCGATGTGTACCCTCGTAGTAGGCCTCAATACATCTCTTGCAGAAGCTGTGCTGGCAGTCGAGGGTCTTTGGTCCACTGTACGTCTCCTAGCTGACAGATGCTGCACGCAAGGTGATTCTTGATGAATCTATCAAACATGGCTCTCACAGTGCTAGTCGCCATTGTTGCCTGAATTTGTCGAAAATTCATAATTAAAACAGTAAAACGTGTTCCCTTTCTCAAAATATCTCCAAATAGTCCAGGAAAAATACGTTTTGACCTCAAACAAATTGCAACAGATTGTTTTTCACCACAGTGCACTTCTATAAGGTCCCTAGAATGACATACTAAAAATCTACAAAAATCCAAGTGGTGGAAATAAGACTAATTTGCATAAATCGTTAATAATAATAATAATAATAGACAATTCTTATATAGCGCCAAATCCGTCAAAAATTGACGCTCAAGGCGCTTCACAGTAAAACATGTTAATTTAAAACCCAATCAGTATTTGAAAAAAAAGGAAATTATGCAATAAAAAATCGTAATTACAATTACATAAACATTATAAATTAAAATACATTAAAACCAAGCAAATTAAATGACAGACACAGAACATCAATCAACGCAACAGCAAGACAATCACGACAAAGAGACTTAACAAACAGAGCTGCATGGTTAACACACACAAAATGGACAAATGAACGGACTAACAGTAAATAGACAAGACACACAATCTGGTTGATAAAAACAGAAAAACACCAACAGAAAAACACCAAACAGAGAAGGTGGAAGGAGGGTTTCAAGCTATAGTAAAAACAATTAACGCTAAAGGCGCATTACAGAAATACAATAAATACAATAAAAACAACAAAAATATAAAAATATAAAACAGGCAAACTAAGACAAATTACGGACTAAGAAAGATTACGGGCTATGCTTGGTTGCTCTTAATCCCTGCCGCGTAATATTATTATTCCCATATTTGGGTATATATATATTTTTTTTATTTTAAAAAAAGTGTATTTTTGTGATTCTACTTAGATATCCTTACTTCAATAACATTTGCTAAATCATATAAGTGACTGAATAATTATGAGAACATAGTAATTATCAAAAATGACAACTTCGTGACCCTATAAATGTGCACACATTACACTGTCTCCAGATATCATCAAGTAGTCAGTATTGGTGAGCTTCACATTCACCAAGTTGCTTACTGGCACAGTTATCATATTTAAACCTTATGAAAAATCATAGGAACAATGATAACATTGTGACATTTGGAGGAAAATGGTGTGTCCATAAATTGGGCGAAAAAGTAGTTAAAGGGTTGCCTAACATGGGAGACTTGAACAAGTTCAAGGAAATCCCAAAAATACATTTTAACGTAGATAGGATTATTGTAAGCAACAACAATCTTTAATTTGGGAGGTTTCCTTGAACTTGTTCAAGTCTCTCACCTTAGACAACCCTTCATCTACTTGTTAGCCCAATTTAGGGACACACCATTTTCTTCCAGTTTGTGTTTGCTGGGCTAAATATCACAATGTTATCATTGTTTATATGATTTTCCATAAGGTTTTAATAGGATAACTGTGCCAGTGAGCAACTTGGTGAATTTGAAGCACGTCAATACTGACTACTTTATGATATCTGGAGACAGTGTAATATGCGCACATTTATAGGGTCACGAAGTTATTATTTTTAATAATTACTATGTTCTCATAATTATTCAGTCACTTATATGATTTAGCAAATGTTATTAAAGTAAGGATATGTAAGTAGAATCACCAAAATAAACTTTTCAAAAAATGAAAAATATATATATATACCCAAATATGGGAATACATATATTACGCGGCAGGGATTAACGATTTATGCAAATTAGTCATATTTCCACCACTTGGATTTTTGTAGACTTTTAGTATGTCATTCTAGGGACCTTATAGAAGTGCACTGTGGTCAAAAACAATCTGTTGCAATTTGTTTGAGGTCAACAAAACAAAATTATGTATTTTGACTGGACTAAAATACGTGTCATTTCCAGTACACAAAATACAGAAATAAGTCTACCTTTTTGAAATATCCCAAAAGTTACCAACCAAATTATTATTCAAAAGCCTACTTGATGTAACGATATTAGTACAAGTAACTCTATTTGTACTCGCTGTTGATTTTTTCTTCTGGCATGCAATAAAATAAGTCACCAAAAAATGCGTCTCATTAGAGACACAATTTGTTAAAATTCCATTAGTAGTTGGTTCAAAATCTAAATCTTAGAATATTGTTTTCTTAGAATAATACAGCAATCACAGAGCTAAAGATTTTAAGAACTGTTGCTGCTTAATTCCAATGATAGTAACTGAAAAATTATATATTGTGTGTACACTGCACATTCACTTGCTGGTTTAACCCTAAGGTGTGTGCAAAATCATATTGATTTTGGAGGATTGAGGACTGTTAGGTGAATCGGTATCTGACTTTATCCAATGTTCACTTTCCGTGTACTACTAGCTACTACTAGCAGGTCAGGTTGTATTGCAATCGAAATGCTTTAGGGCGTGGAATGTTGTTTTTATGTTGTAGGGTATATGCTCTAACAGTCTATATAACCAATCACTCCAATATATACGTAGGCCTACACGCCTAAAACTAGAGTGCTGTATCAACATTATAAGTGTGCGGTCAGTGCCTACTCTTTAAAACTTGGAATTTCAACCATTAAAATGATGAATTCAACACATTTCGTGTTGAATTTATCAGATATTTTGCACGAACACTGCGTCCGCTTTTTGTGCCCGAACCCTTCCGCGGCGCATGATTTATTTGAAAATTGTCGTCTCATTAGAGAGTCCTCTCATGATAAGCTATATAAAACTAACAATAGGACCATTCTCTGGCGGCTCTATACCCGGCAATACAGGGGACCGAGCGACTCCCCCTTATTAGTCCCCCATACATATACACTCCCTAGACTATTGTTACCTAACGCACCCCCTTAAAAACCTCAAAAGAAACCACAACATTCTGGAAGCGCAATGATTGCCACATTAATTGCTTCATATTGGCGGAACGGGGGAGTGTACTTCTTGTGTTGCGTAAAATGTTGTGTTCCACCGCGGGCATATCGCCAGCAGCGGCAGGCAGATCTGAAAGATGACAAAAGCCCTTTTCACACTGCAGAGCCAATCCCCGGGAAATAAATCCCCGGGAAATTCCCTGGGATTTTTAACCCCACCAACACCCCAGCAACCGTTCACACTAGACCCATTTGGTAACTCCCGGGGACACTATTTCCCGGGAATATGCACGGTCGTTTCACACTGGCCATCAAACCCCGGGAAATTATAAATACACGTACACGAGAAGGAAGCTAAACACAGTCTTGTTCACGACACTTCTTTTATTAAATATTAAAACCATTCATTTTGCTCATATTCTTTAAAATTAAATTATTTGTATAATTTTCAAACGTTATTATTTGTTTTTTGTACTTAACTGTAAATATATTTACGAAAAGTTTGAAAGGTACTTCATTACAATACTAAGTCACCGCGCGAATTATTTGGCTCGCTATTTGTGACCCTGTGACCTTTCGAGATTACCCGTGGACGCAAAAAGGTGGGGTAAGTTCAAACCCTGCGACGTTCACACTAGTTGCTTTTCCCCGGGAAAAACGTTAAACCCCGGGGATTTCTCCTTTAACCCTACTCCCGAGCAGGGGTAAATATTTCCCGGGGAAAAGCAGTTTCCCGGGATTTCTTTGGCAGTGTGAACAGACCGACCAAAATTCCCCGGCAATTCCCCGGGGAATTGCCGGGGAAATCGTCTAGTGTGAAAGGGGCTAAAGAAATGTAAACTGTAAAGGAATTTGAGAAATCATTTCTTACCAATAAACCACCGACGTGTTCAGCGTTATAACTCTGGAATCGGTCCAAACTTGTGGCAGGATTTTTTAATGGTATACCGATTTGTACAGGTAGTTTTACACTGAAACAGATTTCGATTTTGACACGGGAACTTTTTGTCCGCTGTCGATGTTTTGTTATTTGTGGTATAACTGTTTTTATTTCTATTCTCGTCTGTAGATTCTGGCAGACGTACCGAGCAGGCCTCCATGTCATCTATGACACAAATGCATTTGAATTTAGACAGTAATTTTATTCTTCCGACGCACGAATCCTAAAAATGTATAATACATGTATTCAGGTTTAATAGCTGTTGCGCTTATTCAGTCTTCATGCGTCTGGTTTTAGGGATGGCTTTTGTCGTTTTTCTGCAAAGATTGCGTTCATGGGACTGATTATTAGTTGTGGCCATTCTAGCTACTCATATTTTTTCCAATTATAAAAATATTATAGAAATAAAGGTCCGAGTGGACTGGGTGCCGCGACGCGCGCGAATTTCTTTCTTCTGCAGGTAGGTTGGTACATAGTGTACAATTATTAGCCAATCAGAACACAGATGGTGTTGACGTCATCGATGATGTTGGAGTTGTCTGGGATCTGACCAGGGTTAGGGGTTAGGGATAGGGTTGTCCCAGACAACTCTAACATCATCGATGACGTCAACATCATCTGTGTTCTGATTGGCTTATGTACCAACCTACCTGCAGAAAAAATATCGCTGTCTGGACGTGTACCCTCAAGTACTACTGTGTTTGCTCGTAGCGGCCGTTTTTTCCCTCAAGCTTTGAATATTAGTACATGTACATGTATTTTTAATATATTTTCGGGCTGTATGATTTTATTAATAACTGTAACAATTGCGATATAAAAATCATTTCATGAATTGTTCGTAAACAATCGTCTGTTAGTCGATATTTTGTGAAAACGATTATATTTTAATATCTTTAACCCCGGTTGTTCTATCAAATAAATCATTAAAATCACAATTAACGCAATTAACGGTTTGGCAAATTTATCCTCATGTACGTTTTGTGTTTCCACGAAGGGGCGAATTCATACACTTTAGCAAATGTATTGTTTGTTTTTCTTTCGCTTTCACAAACAGACACTTATCTTAAAGGTAGGATACAATTGACAATTGCTTGAATTGCCATGAATGGGTGGACGGATTTTGGGGGTTGTATTTTCTAGTAAATATCGTTTAACTGCCCTTTCCGAAGTTTTACAATCATGGATGTTGAGAAAAACGGCGTTCGTTTTCAACCGGCGTTGTGCAGTAGTTTCAATATGTTGGGTTTTTTTTCGCGATCGCCGTCCGGCGGAACAATTACAGGATATCTAGCGCAATCTTTTTGCTGGATGCATACAATCATTATTTACTTTCAAATGAAGTAAGATATTTTTCAATAATTCGGTAGTAAAATGTTTCGATATCTGCAAATGGTTTATCGTATCTTTAGCCTAACTGATTAATCCTGCAAAACTTATCACAATTTTGTTATACGATTTGCATTATTTAAGAAAAGTAGAATATTTTTTCTTTCTTTCTGATACATTTATCTTGCATATTATATTCATATTTACAATTCAAAATGCTAAACGAAAAAAGGACCAACTTTACACGCGGTATTATAATACGTCCCCGCGAGCCTAACACGCAATCCACGTTCCACCCATTCCAACCCAGGCGGAACGCAACGATCATTATGACGCCTACATAATGGTCAATTATCAAGTTTCAAGAGCGCTAAAAGTGTCAGCGTTGAGGAATGTGATATTGTAAATAAGAGATCCCGTGGTGGTTTTCTATTGGCTGAAATTGGCTGTGGATTTTTTCTTCTGGCATGCAACAAAATAAGTTCCAAAAAATGCGTCTCATTAGAGACGCATTTTGTTAAAATTCTGTTAGTAGTTGGTTCAAAATATAAATCTTAGAATATTATTTTCTTAGAATAATACAGCAATCACAGAGCTAAACTTCGTCAGGTTATTTAGTTTTCGTGTCAAGCACCATTCCTTAGATTTTAAGAACTGTTGCTGCTTAATTCCAACGATAATAACTGACAAATGATATACTATGTACAAACTGTGAACACTGCGCATTCACTTGCTGGTTTAACCCTTACTCCCTAGGGTGTGTGCAAAATCATATTGATTTTGAAGGATTGAGGACTGTTAGGTGAATCGGTATCTGACTTTATCCAATGTTCACTTTCCGTGTACTAGCTGCAGGTCAGGTTGTATTGCAATCCGAATGCTTTAGGGCGTGGAATGTTGTTTTTATGTTGTAGGGTATATGCTCTAACAGTCTAAAGCTGGGAGCACACGACACGTAAACTTTGGCATTGACTGGCGTTTTTTGCCGCAAGAGTTAACGACGTTGAAGCGCGTTAACGCGCGTCAAAAATCAAACTTGATGGATATCTGGCGTTGAGTTGCGGCAAGTAGCGGCAAGTCGCGTTCTCCAACGCGCGTTAGTAGCAGACGAGGGATTTTTCAGGCGTTCAGGACTGTTGCGGCAAAAAACGCCAGTCAACGCCAAAGTTTGCGTGTCGTGTGCTCCTAGCTTAACTAATCACTCTAATACACTGCAAAAACTGTGTTTAGCGAGTAAACACTTTTCTAAACACTTTCTTGCTATCAGTGCCTACTCTTTAAAACTTGGAATTTCAACCATTAAAATGATGAATTCAACACATTTCGTGTTGAATTTATCAGATATTTTGCACGAACATTGCATCCGCTTTTTGTGCCCGAACCCTTCCACGGCGCATGATTTGTTTGAAAGTTGTCGTCTCATTAGTGAGTCCTCTCACGGAAAGCTATATAAAACTAACAATAGGTTTATTCTCTGGCAGCTCTAGGCCCCCATACCTATACACTCCCTAGACTATTGTTACCTAACGCACCCCCTTGAAAACCTCAAAAGAAACCACAACATTCCGCAATCGCAATTATTGCCAGAAAGGAGGGTGTGGGGGGGGGGGGGGGGGGGGATCGCTCCGCCCCATTAATTGCATATTTATCTAGCCATCGAGGCTGGAACGCGCCATTGTGTACTTCTTGTGTTGTGTAAATTGTTGTGTTCCACCGCAGGCATATTGCCAGCAGCGGCAGGCAGATCTGAAAGATGACAAAGAAATGTAAACCGTAAAGGAATTTGAGGAATCCATCAAATAATGTCTTACCAATAAACCACCGACGTGTTCAGCGGTATAACTCTGGAATCGGTCCAAACTTGTGCAAGGATTTTTAATGGTATACTGATTTGTTCAAGTAGTTTTACACTGAAACAGATTTCGATTTTGACACGGGAACATTTTGTCCGCTATCGATGTTTTGTTATTTGTGGTATAACTGTTTTTATTTCTATTCTCGTCTATAGATTATGGCAGACGTACCAAGCCTGCTCTATGTCATCTATGACACAAATGCATATAGACAGTAATTTTATTCCGACGCACGAATCCTAAAAATGTATAATACATGTATTCATGTTTAATATCTGTTACGCTTATTCAGTCTTTATGTGTCTGGTTTTAGAAATGGCTCTTGTCGTTTTTCTGCAAAGATTGCGTTCATGGGACTGATAATTAGTTGTAGTCATTCTAGCTACTCATATTTTTTTCCAATTATAAACATATTATAATAATTATTAATTCCAACGATAGTAACTGACAAATGAAATACTGTGTACATACTGTGAACACTGCACATTCACTTGCTGGTTTAACCCCTACTCCCTAGGGTGTGTGCAAATCATATTGATTTTGGGAGATTGAGGACTGTTAGGTGAATCAGTATCTGACTTCATCCAATGTTCACTTTCCGTGTACTAGCTGCAGGTCAGGTTGTAATGCAATCCGAATGCTTTAGGGCGTGCTTTAGGAATGTTGTTTTTATGTTGTAGGGTATAGTCCAGGGAAACTTACTTAATTTTGTTTTGTTGACCTCACACAAATTGCAATAGAATATTTTTCACCACAGTGCACTTCCATGAGGTCCCTAGAATGAAATACTAAAAATCTCAAAAAATCCAAGTGGTGGAAATATGACTAATTTACATAAATCGTTAATCCCTGCTGCGTAATATATTTAATCCTATATTTGGGTATATTATTATTATTGGTTTTTTTAAGTTTATTTTGGTGATTCTACTTACACATCCTTACTTCAATAACATTTTCTAAAGCTTTTAAGTGACTGAATAATTATGAAAATATAGTAATGGTCCAAAATGACTACAATTATATTCTATAATTTGCACACATTTACCTTGTCTCCAGATATCATCAAGTAGTCAGTACTGACGAGCTTCAAATTCACAAAGTTGCTTACTGGCAGTTATCCTATTAAAACCTTATGGAAAATCATGAACAATGATAACATTATGATATTAGCCCAGAAAACAAAACCTGGGGTAATGGTGTGTCCATAAATTGGGCTAAAAGATAGGTGAAGGGTTGCCGAGAGTGAGAGACTTGAACAAGTTCAAGGAAACCCCCCAAATTAAAGATTTTTGTTGCTTACAATAATCATATCTACGTTAAAATGTATTTTGGGGATTTTCTTGAACTTGTTTAAGTCTCAAATGTTAGGCAACCCTTTAACTACATGGCGCCTAATTCATGGACACACCAATTTCCCCAGTTTTTGTTTGCTGGGCTAAATATCACAATGTTATCATTGTTCATATGATTGTTCATAAGGTTTTAATATGATAACTGTGCCAGTAAGCAACTTGGTGAAATTGAAGCTCACCAATAGTACTGACTACTTGATGATATCTGGAGACAGTGTAATGTGCGCACATTTTATGGGTTCACGAAGTTGTCATTTTGGATAGTTACTATGTACACATAATTATTCAGTCACTCATGCTTTAGAAAATGTTATTGGAGTAAGGATATGTAAGTAGAATCACCAAAATAAACTTTAAAAAAAAAATAAAAAAAAAAATATACCCAAATATAGGAATAAATATATTACGCGGCAGGGATTAACGATCTATGCAAATTAGTCATATTTCCATGACTAATTTTTGAGATTTTTAGTATGTCATTCTAGGGACCTTATAGAAGTGCACTGCGGTGAAAAATATTCTATTGCAATTTGTGTGAGGTCAAAACTTATTTTCTCTGGACTAGTAAGCTCTAACAGTCTAACCAATCACTAATACACGCCTAAAACTAGAGTGCTGTACCAACAGTAAAAGTGTGCGGTCAGTGCCTACTCTTTAAAACTTGGGATTTCGACTAATAAAATGATGAATTCAACACATTTCGTGTTGAATTTATCAAATATTTTGCACGAACACTACGTCCGCTTTTTGTGCCCGAACCCTTCCGCGGCGCATGATTTATTTGAAAATTGTCGTCTCATTAGTGATTTCTCTCACGGGAAGCTATATAAAACTAACAATAGGTCCATTCTCTGACGGCTCTACCCGGCAATACAGGGGACCGAACGACCCCCCCCTTAGTCCCCCATACCTATACAGTCCCTAGACTATTGTTACCTAACGCACCCCCCTTTAAAAACCTCAGAAGAAACCACAACATTCTGGATGCGCAATGATTGCCATATTAATTGCTTCATATTGGAGGAACGGGGGAATGTTTGTGTACTTCTTGTGTTGCGTAAAATGTTGTATTCCACCGCGGGCATATCGCCAGCAGCGGCAGGCAGATTTGAAAAATGACAAAGAAATGTAAACTGTAAAGGAATTTAAGGAATCATTTCTTACCAATAAACCACCGACGTGTTCAGCGGTATAACTCTGGAATCGGTCCAAACTTGTGCAAGGATTTTTAATGGTATACTGATTTGTTCAGGTAGTTTTACGCTGAAACAGATTTCGATTTTGACACGGGAACTTGTCCGCTATCGATGTTTTGTTATTTGTGGTATAATTGTTTTTATTTCTATTCCCGTCTATAGATTATGGCAGACGTACCAAGCCTGCTCTATGTCATCTATGACACAAATGCATATAGACAGTAATTTTATTCTTCCGACGCACGAATCCTAAAAATGTACAATACATGTATTCGGGTTTAATAGCTGTTACGCTTATTCAGTCTTCATGCGTCTGGTTTTAGGGATGGCTTTTGTCGTTTTTCTGCAAAGATTGCGTTCATGGGACTGATTATTAGTTGTGGCCATTCTAGCTACTCATATTTTTTCCAATTATAAAAATATTATAGAAATAAGGGTACGAATGGACTGGGTGCCTGGACGTGTACCCTCAAGTACTACATGCTGTGTTTGCTCGTAGCGGCCGCTATTTTCTCAGGATATGAATACTCCTATTTTTAATATTTCTTCGGGCTGTACAATTTTATCAATAACTGTAACAATTGCGATATAAAAATCATTTCATGAATTGTTCGTAAACAATCGTCTGTTAATCGATATTTGTTAATTTGTTTTTGTGTGAAAACGATTATATTTTAATATCTTTAACCCGGTTATTCTATCAAAAACATCATTAAAATCAAAATTAGCGCAATTAACGATTGGGCGAATCTATCCTCGAGTACGTTTTGCGTTTCCACGAAGGGACGAATTCGTACATTTGAAAATGTATTGTTTTTTTCTTCTTTCGCTCACACACATTTTTAAGAAAAGTAGAATATCTTCTTTTCTCTGATACATTTCGTCACCGTTTTCACGAAGGGGCGAATTTCATGAACAAATCGTCTATTGATCAATATTATTTTTTTTGATGAAAACGATTAAATATTGCAATATCTACAACCTGGTGAAGTTATACATCCAAAAAAATCATTAAAATCCCAATTAACCTAATAACGAATGGGAAAATTGATCCTCAAGTGCCGTTTTGCGTTTTCACGTTGACTTCAACGTGTTTATGAAGGGGCGCTTTTGTGCGCGTACTGACTTTAGCGTTTTCACGAAGAGACGAATTTGGCGAATTTGGCGCGTACTGGCTTTTAGCGTTTTCACGAACAGGCGAATTTGGGGCGCAATGGGAAATGTATACATTCTGACTCTCACAGCCACGGGCGAATTTGCTAATTTATAGTTTTTTCGTTTTCACGAAGAGGCAATTCTATTAATTGATTAATTCTGCAAAACTAATCACCTATTTATCTTAACGTTTGCTATATTTAAGAAGATTGGAATCTCTTCTTTTATTCCCATGTTACCTTAATCTTGTATATTCTGTGGATCTTTATGTTTCAAACGGATAAACGAAAAAAGGACCAACTTTCCCCTTGGTATTATAACACTTTCCCGGGAGCCAAGCACGCAATCCACGTTCCACCTACTCCAACCCAGGCGGAACGGCAACGATCATTATGACGTCTACATAATGGTCAATTATTATCACGTTTTAAAAGCGCTAAAAGTGTCAGCTCTGAGGAATGTGATATTGTAAATAAGATATCTCGTGGTGGCTTTCTATTGGCTGAAATTCAGATGTTAGCCATATTGGACATGCCAGCAAGCAACTGTGATAAAAAATAGCACGCACCTGCCCACTTCATTACATTAAGCGAGCTACTATAGCTCAAATTAAAGCCTCGTACAGTGACGTCAGACTGTACGCGTTGCATGTCTTGCTAGGCCTATGCCCATAGTGGGACACGTGATCTGTAGGAGTGTTCGTGCAATCAATGACGCGATCTTCGAAGATTTGTTACTTGCATCCGTACAGTCTAGGAGGATGGACGGAGCGATGCTTTCTCTTCTGGTGGTATCGGCACTCGCAGGTAAGCCACGATCTCCATTGATATTCTAATTACACCCAACCAAAAACAATTAAAGCCCCCCCTTATATACTTTTTGGTACAATTAACAAACTACCGAGCATTTTCGGTCCAATAACCCGGTAATCCGTGTCAGGAAATCCTTAGGAATACAGCCATATACTCTTTATTTTAATTTGCCAACAGTAATTGTATGGACAAGGACACATCAGACTTATTTATAATCATTTAACATAAGTTTAAAATCGATTGATATAAGACAAATTCGATCTCTGAATGCTGCCTTTCGGCAACAGCTTGGACGAACTCGATCTGGTTTGGTAAAACATAGTGTAAAAAGAAATGGAATGTAAGAGTTTGCGAATTTGAATGACTTGTTTAAATAGCCGCGAAAACCTGTAGACACTGCCGAGTTATAGTTCAGTTGCATATTTATGCCAGAACAAAAACTAAAATCACGATAGTTATGGTATGATATATTTCAGTATCATAACAGGTACATTTAGGTACACGTATACAATTTATTTCCGGTTTGCATGGTGACGACATTAGTAAAAAAAGGAAGGGAATACCAACTTAGTTTGGATAGGATAGGCTGTTTACCAAGGAGTTCAAATAACGCATTGAAATATAAAAAATCCTTTATTAGCAGCACCCAACTTTCGGTTTGATGACGTCACAGCATTTGAAAGCAAATGTTCAACATTGAGGAATTAAATCCCCGAAAATGTTATGTTTTTGATGTTTTACTTAACTTAACCTATTTTAAACATCTGGTTGAAAGGAAACCAACATATAACGTATTGCCGTTCCTGATAAAAGACGAACAATTTTAGGTTGTTTACATCGGACACGTATTTCTACGTTTTACCTGTCGTTTACATTCAATGTACATTACACGTTGCGTTTGTTTATGGTGTAAATGAAGGACACATGCCTGGCGACACGAAGGTGAATTGGGGTCAGGGTTAAAATCAAGGACGTCCTCGATTGAGATTCGTGTACAAAACCAAAGAGAGCCATCGGAAAAAGTCCAAAAGGAAATTATCGAGAGAAACAAAAGAAACTCCTCGATTTACACCATAAACAAACGGAAGCAGATCAACTCGTACCTTGGTCAACTCGTACCTTGGTCAACTCGTACTTTCGCCAACCCAATGTTATACCAGCTCGTACCTTCGTCAACTCGTACCTTTGTCAACTCGTACCTTCAGTTAAGTCAACTCGTACCATCACGCGAAGTCAACTCGTACCGCCGATGCAGGATTGTTATAAGCCCGTTGGAATTGGCCGTAACCCACGCTAATTGAAAGTGAACTGCTTATTAAATGCACATGAATTTGATTATTAAATCAGCTTTCTATTTCTCATTACAAAAATGTTGAAATGTATTACATACATCACCAATGCACACATGTGGTTTCTAATACGTCCGCAAAAGCGAACCTTTTCCGGCCTGAATCACGACAGCACCCAAACAGCTAGAGTGTTAGAGGTCAACAAAGTAACTCGGAAAATCGTTCTACACATCAGAATATAACGCCCAGTTTTTAAAGGATTGTTGTAAGGATGTTTTTCACATTAAAAAAAAAAATCATAATTTAACCGTCCCTCTAAACAGTAACTTTCGGTCTGATGATGTCATTATTATAAAACATTGCAAAATTATTTGTTGTTGTTCACCAAATATACAGAGGCAACTTTTTGATGAACTATTTTTCTTCAATTTCTCAAAATTACACTTGATGTGCTGCTATAAGGCGCCCCATCGGGTGATAACATCATGCTTTGTGTGTGTAAGGCTTACCCCACCCAACATTTCTATAATGTATTATTTCTTAGTGAAATTATTCCGTTTTCGAGTTATATTCGGAGGAAGTGGAGGTCAAGCAGTTGTTGTGCCCAGTAATAAGAAATGGTACTATCTACCACATCACGAAACTAGGGGTTGGATGGGGGGGGGGGGGGGGGGGGGGGGGAGAATTACCTAGGTGAGAGTGTCCTCCTGCAGCCGTTAATTCTGTCCCCCTCCAGTTTATTCTGTCCCTTCTCTAGGTAATTTTGTCCCCCCAATTGTTCCACACATAAGTGGTTATTTTAACCCACTGGATATTTATTATTTAGACTTTTCTTCCCTTTATTGACTCATCAAAATAAAAAATAACTTTATTAATTAAATCAACCGGTCTACGTTTCTGCGAGAAAGGGAAAATGGCAGTAATCGGTATTTTCAGACTTCTTGCACGCGTACAAATTCTATCAACCTGGTGGTACGTATCATAGTACTTACGTACAAAGGAAACTCCTCGATTTACACCATAAACAAACGTGCATGTACTTTTATGTACGTATGGATGTACGTACATGCATACGGGTACGCATAACGCATGTTGCCGCCATGGCCGACTTTGTGGAGGAGGTGCAGCGACTTCTAGAGTTCCTGTCTGCAGGACAACACCCTCTAGGCCTGGATAAAAAACAAAAAGGGCCCTGAGGAGAAAAGCCAAGTCATTTAGTTTGGAAGGGGGGACCTGTACTACCGTGGACGGCTGGTTGTTACGTCTAGTGGGTGCTAGACTTGTGACGTTGCACGGAACAAATTTATCAGGGGGACACGTTTAACGTTGGGCAGGGGACAGAATTACCTGGAGGGGGACATAAATACCTAGGTAAATGTGCCCCCCCCCCCCCGACAGATTTTACGAGGCACGGTCTGGTAAATCTGTCCGGGGGGACACATTACCTTTCACACCGGCAATTGTTTGAAATGGACACGCAATTCCAACAACAGATGAGACAGTGAAATGTTGACATTTCGAGAACGTTGGTTTTTTTTAAGAGGAAACATTATATTTTCACGAGCAAAGGCTGTTTTTGTTTGCCTATGTGCACACCGCACATCGATTAGATGAGACTAACTTTTTTTCTGATTACGAAAACGAAGACAGAAATGAACGTTTGAAGATGATGATAATTGGAGAGGCAGAGTTGTAACGAGTCACTGATTTGTGTGCCCCGACTCATTTTAAGAAGTGACTTGAGTCGAATCAAGTCATTATGTCAAGAATGTCAAGTCGATTCACAGTTTGTAATGTAGTCGAGTCAAGTCGAGTTATGTATTAAGGCTCGGGTCAATTCGGGTCACAATTTGTTGAATACTACACAATAAATAAACACGTTGCAGAAGCACAATGTGGAAGTCCAGGATCCACGACACAGCGTAGAGGGGTTGTGGTCGGGTAGATATTTAATGTTGGATCGGTGATACCTCATACCACCTACGCTCGATACCCCGCCTCGTTTAGCTCGCTCAAAAACAAGTGTTTGTCCGCATCGGTCAACAACTCTAGCTCGGCGCCTGAGTGTTTTAACAACGCGTCCCACGACAACCCAGGTGCCGTAAAGTAATTTGCTGGGTCTAAGCCATAGTTGCCCATACACACTTCTCTAAAGTTTTCAAATACGCAGGCCAACAACAACGTATCAGTGGTCACGTATAAGTCGTGATACTCACCCAAGTTTTTAATATTAAACGTGGCCCACGTGAGTTTGGCTCTGTCGTAATCTTGTTGCGATACGTTAGAGTCTTTGAGAATGCTATAAAATTTGTCGATGCTTGGTAAGTCGGTCTCTTCAAACTTGTCGAAAGAGTCCGCGTACTCGTAGGGATAAACACCTTTTTGTAACAATAAGTCTACGCCACTCGTAAAGTGTTTTCTTAATAAACCAAAAGAGTCTTTAAGACACGCGTTGACTAATTTTTCCAACGACGTTGCCATAAAATGAAACGAGTCTATCAATCTCAGTTGACCTAACGAAAAAGACACGTACTTTTCCGAATTTTTTGCGATAACAGATAATTTATCTCCGCTCTCAGACACAGCCCGCATGATTAAGTGAGCGTCGTAGTTTTCTAAGTTGGGCAGTACGACCGGTATCGGAGTGTGACCAGATTTAACATATAACATAACGCATACCTCTCCTTTTTTCTTCTTTCTTGAAGATCGCCGCACTTGCAAAACTCGTCGCTTTTTCTTCCGTTGTTGGCTGGCTTTTTGCAATTTAAGCACATTGCGCTAGAGTTTATTTTATACTCTTTGTCGCAATAACACACGTCTTCTCTTTTGATTATTTCTCGTTCCGTACACTCGCAATATTTGACGTTTTTTTTTCGATCGCCGACCGGCTTTTTACAGTCGATACACATTGCGCTAGAGTTTGGCGCTTCGCAATGACACGCGTCTTTGCTTAACCAAAAAGTTTTTCCGCAACTCCAACATTTTTTTGAGTTTTTATATTTGATGTTATCCTCGTCCGTAAACGTCATTGGCTCTGGATTATTAAATATAAGGTTTGCCTTTAACTTTTCGTCGAGTAAAGACTTAACAAAGTTTGTTGCGGCGTCTGTACCTCTGTATGTTTTCTGACTCATACACTTTCCATCGCACCTTATCACGGCGTACGAGTACCCGCTGGCTATGTGACGGTTAATTTTGCGAGTGTTCTTTGTTTCTGCGGTTGCGGGTATTTTTTCTAATATAGATTCAAAGTCTGCGTAAATGACAAACGGAGCTTTTTGTTTGTGTTTGTAATTCTTAAATTTGAGTATGGGCTCTTCTAATACGATTTCGTCGTTTTCGTCGACAACGGGTTTACCGTGGTTATCGATAAGGGGTTTACCCTTTTTCGGAAATACGACTCTAGAAGATTTAGCGTCTACATCTCGGCAGTCTACCGCGTGTTTGTCCAATCTAGCTTGAGAGTTAAAATGACACAAGCACCGACGACAAAAATATTTCTTGCCTTGATGACTCGTAACCCGGTTGCATAATTTATCAAAATCTTGTATCCAACAATAGTGAAAATTATCGTCTTTCGAAAACAACAATAAGTCGACCGGTGTTCCTTCGCGTTCGGAGATGTATAAAGGAAACACGTCCGCATCCTCTTCGTAACCAAACACGTTTATCGATAAATTATTATGAGTTTCTACTCGCGATATCTGATCGAGGGAGTTGGAAAGTCTACGTTGATAAAATCGAGTCCGTCGTCCGTGGTATAAATAATCGGTCTTTCTCTATGAATTTTATAATTGGGATTGCTTTTGATTCGAGTTTTGACGTCGTCGGTATATTTACCCAAGGCCGCTCTTAACGACCACTTTAGACACTGGTCGTCTTTATTTTGTACGTTGACGATCGCTTTTTTATCTTTGAGATGTTTCGGTAAATCTATATAAGAGCTATCCCTGACTGTATTGTATCGGTTGATGTTGATATAAAACTCTAATATTTCGTCAAAGACAAAACCCGACCCCCTCTGTAAAAACTCGTCTACTTTTTTCTCCAAGTCTCCGATTAGTTCTCTTAAATTTCGAGAGAGTTGAGATTGATTTAACAACGCCCTCTGGTTGGTATTGTGGTTAACTTCTATCGATTCGTCTTGTTTATCTTTATGATATTGGACTTTGATCGCCAACTGAAATTTTAAGCTTCCGAGTTCTCTCAATTCAGAGGCGATTTTCTGTTTGATCATTGTTTTGTGAGTGTCAAAAAACTTGATCAAATCTCCGTTGTAGAGTCTTGGTTTGAGCATCAAGTTTCTATAGTAATTTCTAAATCTTCTAATTTCTCTAAAGTCGGCTTCTTCAAAAGATCCGGGTGATGCATACGCTTTGATCGCGTCGATATAATCTTTATTCGTGTAGCCTCTTTTACCCGTAGGTACGACTCGTAAACCGTGCTCGGTGACGATTTGTCTGAGCTCGTGGTGTTTCTTTTTATTTAAGTTTTTTAATTGAACGTTATACTTTTTAATCGCATCGAGGTAAACTTTACGAGTCAACTTGGCAGTTTGATCGATCGTGAGGTTGTTAGTCTCGACGTAATCACACAACGTAGCTTTATTCCACTTGTGAAATCCTTTCACATTCTTCATGGCTCTCTTCAATATATATAAAAATAATATTTTTTTATTTCATTTTTATTGGAGGTAAGACCTAATATTTTAAAAAATTGAATTTTTTATCTTTTTTAATTGTATAATATTTTCGTCCTGGTTCTCTTCAATATATATATAAAAAAATCAAAAAAAAATCTCATTTTTTATTGGAGATAAGACCTAATATTAGAGAGAAAAATCCAGCTGATACTTGGGTGAGGTGCAAAATACTACGTTTGGGCAACTACATTTTTTTTTTAATTATTCATTTTGGTGTATAGGTACACGTGAGAAAAAACCCAACTTTTTTGTTCGTTATTTGTTAGGTTTTTCGTTTTTGTTTTTTTGTTGTATAGGTATACAACAAAAGTATGAAAAAAATGGTGCTGGTCCAGGATTGTCATTTCCTATACTACTAATACACTTCGCGCCTCGGGAATTCGTAATTACGAATCCACACTTTCTCGTGTATTCTCCTATACGTATACCACGTATGTACTTGTGTACATAATTATTCGCTAACATAAACTTGACATGAACAAAAACCGGGACTGGCGTAAGTCATTGCAAATATTTGTTGCTCTTAAGGGAGGGACTCGAGTCTTATTAGCCATCACTCGAGTCGAGTCTTTCTAATGAGGGACTCGAATCGAGTCGAGTCGAGTCATTTGTCTGCAGTAACTCGTGTCGAGTCGAGTCATTTACCCATCAAGACTCGAGTCGAGTCAAGTCGCCAAAAATTGTGACTCGAGTTCGAGTCGAGTCAGTATAGCGAGCTTTCGATTCGGTACGGGAGACAAAGTACGGGACAAGCTGTTTCGGAGTTTCACCGAAACAGCTCTTGTAATCGTTAAAGTTTTGTTTTCTTCTTTTTAGCTGTTTCGGCAATTCAGCCGAAACAGCTATTTGTAATCGTTAAAGTTGTTTTCTTTCTTTTTAGCTGTTTCGGCATTTTAGCCAAAACAGCTCTTGTTTTTGTTAAAGTTTTTGTTTAGCTGTATCGGAGTTTCACCGAAACAGCTCTCGTAATCGTTAAGATATATATATTATTTTTGTTCTCCACTTTTATACTTTTTCCCATAGGATTTGTACACGTTTGTTCTGACAATACACTTTGGTTAATCCGATCTTAGCAAACTTAGCATACACTTAGAACACCACCCACAGATGGTCCTTGAGACTTAGCGCACACCTTGACCACCATGTCTAGGAGTGTCAAGAAGAAAATCGTCATGATGACGTCACCGTTGGTTAGTTTTTAAGACCCTCTATCTCTAGAAGTACAGGTCCGATTGGGGTCAAACTTGGCATGCAATAATTCCAGGATGTATTACAGACACAAAATAAAATTACGCAATTATGACGTCATAGTGGGGCGTGTGACGTTATATTAAAAATGCAGTTTATAAGACCCCCCATCTCTTAAAGTACACGCTCAATTGGGGTCAAACTTGGTATGCAAGTATTCCAGGATGTGCTATAAACAAAAATTAAGATGTCATCACGATGACATCATCGGGTGTTATGTGACGTCACATTGAAGGTGCAGTTTTCCCTATAGGTTTTGTACACGTTTTTCAGACTATTGAATTTGACACTTTGGTAAATCCGATCGACTCGAGACTTAGTACGTACCTCGACCACCATCCCCAGGAGGGCCAACAGGAAAATCGTGATGATGACGTTATTGTGGGTCATGTGACGTTGCATTAAAGGTGTAGTTTTCCCCAGAGGATTTGTACACATTTTATTTTCAACCTATATATTTGGCACTTGAGTAAATCCGATCGACTTCAGACTTGGCACACACTTAGACCACCACCAACAAAAATTTAACCTAACAAATTAACTATGCCATTGCAAGATTTGATACTTAAAATCAACTGATATAAGAATTATGCCTGGTATTGAAAGTTTGCACTTGTTGTACATGTACGCTATATTTGGTGTATAAACAAATAATTTCCAATAGCTATCACGTAAACACGGAGCCATATCGTATACATTTACTATTTGTTTGTTTGTTGTTGGGTGAATGGGGTTCCATTTAGGGTCGGCGGTAATCAAAACAAGTTGTTATTTTCTTAGGTCGGGTGCCCGGAAATAATATTTTTGGTCAAAAATGAGAGCCACATAAATACAAAGGACCGTCCTAATAAGCACATCACTTTTTTAACAGATAAACACATCCTTCAAGAGCCAAATTATTGTCCAAAGGCCTATTCGATTGTATAACTGAATGATTCAACGACAAAAGGCATAATAATCCTATAAAATTGCTCTAAAATTCCTATAACATTGTCACCACCCTTCTAATTTATTAGAATCATGTTGAATATTACAATTTAAGTACAAAATCTTGAAAGGCACATGCTCATGGTTACTAATAATAAGCAACTCTTTTTATTTCCCATTTTGTAAAAAAATATACGTTCAACGACGTTTAATGTTTTGGATTCGGAATGCCCCAGTTGTATTCTTTCTTTAGCTGTTATGAATATTAGTAATATGTTCGACCTGACAGCACTATTCCATTTCAGATCCCTTTTACAACTTTGTCGTCGGGGAACTATATATTTTCGCCATTTTAAAACGATAGATTTTACATTAATGCATTCACGACTGGTAACATTTCTTTCACCAAACGGTTCTGTTCTGCAGCTATTTAAATATTATTGGCTTACATAATTATGTAAACCGATCGTTCCTCAAGTGTGCGACAATCATGTACAGCCAAACCAGTATTCTGGAGAAAATCCACAAAATCCAAGTAGGACTAAAAACTAGTTAATGCACTGTGGACCAGCATGGTGGGAATCAGACTGCAGCTGCCACACCGTAAGGCGGAAAAGTAACCACAGCGCCAAGTTCACTCCTCAATCATACCAAAAATCATACAAAAATACCTGTAGGGCTACGTGAACATGCATGTGTATAAATATGTAATGGTTAAAATTAGAACAAGTGGAAAGGTCTCCCGGCGGCTGCCTGTTCGAAAAATATCACGGAATGACAAACAAGCAAGTTTATATTCACACTATAGCTGGTACTCTACTCCATAAGTTCCGCGTTTTGTTCGTCATACAATCCCATTATGTTTTCAGGAAGTCAACAAGGTTTTATTTCAGGCTTCCAGCGGTATTATTCAACACTAGGCGGTCACCCGGGGTTTGTCGGTTCTCGGGTTTGTAGCTACTTCCCTGGATGGGGATTGTGGATACATGTTGACTCTATCATGGAGGTGCCAAATAAAAATGTTGAAAGAAACACATTCACAAATATGGTTAATGATACCTTTAAAATGGGAGATATTTGTGGGAGATGTATGACATCTGACAGACTAATAATTGATTTACAAAATATTTTGCTGACCTTGCATAAACTTAATTGGCTGCAATGATACAGATACACAGGCCTACATTTCTTATAATATTTCCCACCTTTTGAGCATTATTTTGTAACAGTTATAAGAATGTATTGAATTATTGATACACCATTTTCCCTTGATTAAAGTTATTTAAATTCAACTTAGATATAAAAACCAATGCATTACCTTATATGAGCGAAATCAGCACTGCTTGTAGACTTCTTCCCGTGACACTACCACTTGTCAGTAACGAATCACTGCAATCCTGCAAAAAGCTTTAGCACTACCAACACTATTCCAATAATAAGTTTTGGTGACAGGATATCCATTATCATGTTCATATATTAAATGTATAGTTAAGCCATTTGAAACATAACTGAAATATGTTGCTTCAGAATCTCAAGATTGTCTGCCTGATTTCAAAAGCACCATCATACTTGCATAAATCGTGCAATATTGCTGTCTATTAACCCTGGGAGACACCACTTTTTTTTTTTGTCGAGGCACCTCGTGCCTCCAAAGGGGGGACGTTTTATGTTGGGGGTAATGAACTGTGTTTGGGGGTACAAATCTTTTTCTCACGGTCTCAACAGATGGATATAAGGACCCTGGACACACATATCAAAGATTTAAACATTCTGGCTATTTTATGTATTTTTTTAAGGACATCCATTGCAAGCATGTAAACATTGAAATCAGTATTGCGCAATACAGACATGAAACAGCCATATGATACAAATAACAACGACCAACAGCTCTAACTACCCCCCCAGGGGATATCTGGGTGGCGATTGATAACAGCTGTGTTTGTTCTCTACCAAGGCCGCTCAAAGAGATGTCAGAGACTTTTTTTGACAGCGGCTAAACACAAAGGGATCAGATTTCGATTTGTCTGCACAACTCTATGGCTTTTGGCCCAAACCATTATTTTGAAGGGATGTTTCACCCCCTGAATGACCTCCTGGGTTAGAATTGTTTTCCCAGTCCATTAGCCCGATAGGACAAACTTTGAAAATTCGACCCTTAGACGACCTTTGACCCCGGAAGACCCGAAAAACGCTAACCCGTTTTATTTTTGCCACGCTCACCTCGCATCGAGCATTGCGATCACCGAGTTTAAGCACGATCCGACCAACTTCAAAAAGGTGACCCCTAGATGACCTTTGACCTCGTACGCTCTAGCGAATGCAAACTGGTTCTTGCGGGGACCGAGCCGGACCCACCCACCGAGTTTGAACGCCGCACGACCCCGGGAAGGGGACGAAAAAGCGCGCACAGACAGACACACAGACAGACAGACAGAGAGTAGCGTATTATTATATAGATAAATGGCTGCTTCAAACTAACGGCGCTTTGATTGCTTATAAAGAACAAAATACCTTGAAGGCCACAAAACAGGCAGTAAATATTCTGAGAGCCTATACTTGACAGAGACACAAATATACTTTAAAACGATCAATATGCCTACGCTTGCGAGTTTTTGGTCCAAGTTTTATGAAAAAAAAATGACGGCGAGTTTCAACAACAACTTAAACCTGGTAGCAAAACAGCGCGTCATTAAATAGCACTCGTACAAGAATTAGGACCTAATAGCGCGTGCAATATATTTTGTATTTCCCTCAAAGCCATCCAATGTTATTTATAATTATTCAATTTCTTGTGATTACGATGTTTCCAATTCAATGATGCAAAAACAAAATTAAACTACAAAATGTGTTTTTGACGTGACAAACACAAAGCTGTTTCGGATGTTTGAAATGACTTCTGATATGTGATGACGACATGACAGCATTCCTTCAAATGTCACTGATTACACATGTGATGTCAATGACAAACTATATATATAACTTTGAAAACAAAGATTCTATTATAAGCCCCCTGTAAAACAAATTCTGAATTGTATTCATTTCCATTAATCAGTTCTTTGACAGAAGATGCGGTTTCAATTTAAAAGCCGCGGTTGGCATGGCAATCGCCGAGTGAATTTCACAACTCTGCTTTAGTAACCAACAGAGTTTGAAGCTTTTGTCGAGTTCGGTGCGTCAACGCGCGTCGCCCATGGAAAATCATCGCTTGATATTATTACAAAAGCTGTAGGGGTACAGACTGGGTCTATATTTCCCGGTCTGGTTCCTTAAAGACACGAGGTGTAATCTACCATCTGAAATATTCGGCACACTGGGTGACAGACCATGCGACAGCGCATTGTTTGACTACAAACTAGGATGGTATTTTACGAGTGAAATTCCCCCCTCACCCACACGGTCAAAGGCGGCAACTCGTGTTCTGGACGCAGACTATAGTGCAATAATACATTCGCTCACCTTACGAGAATATGGAAAATACTCGCCAATCTCAAAGATGTTCAAGCCATACGTTAAATTAAAGCTCATTGCACCATCTTTCTGGTCAGATTCAAAGTTTATGCAAGGTACTTTGACTAGCCACCATGCACCCATGCTGTTTAAGCGGGTGTCGCACATTCGTGACCTAAACTCACGATCAGCGCACGACCTTCACGATCAATGTTTTTTTCATTCTCGAGAAAAACGTAGGAAATGTGGCACCAAACTAAAAAATGCCAGGAGGTGAAGTCCAACTCTCATTTGTTGGTGATCGATACCTCGGGATGCAATCGACAGTTGCACGTTTTTCTCGTGTATCGCTCTGAAAGGTCTTGAGTGGAATGCCACACTCCCAACCATGTTCCACCATTAATTCCACTTTAAAGGTAGTATACACCATTTGCAGATATCGAAAATATTTATTACCGAATTATTAAGAAATACCTTACTCAATTGAAAGTAAATAATGATAACGTTTAGATAAACCTTGTTGATTTCCTTAAAACATAATGAGAAACCACGAAACTTATGGAGTCGAGTACCAGCTAGGTGTGACTATAAACTTGCTAATTGTTCGTCATTCCATGATGCTTTTCGAATTTGTCGAAAGGTTTTGTTTCATGTTTCAAAAAGTTTTCAATTGAAAGTAACTTGCTCAAATACAAACCTGGTCATTTTCTTTAAATAGACCATGGGCCACTGCGTACAGTGAAAAGTCATGCCGACAGGCAGCCGCCGAGGGACCTTCCCACTTATTCTCATTTTAACCATTACATATACACATACACCAAGGCCCTACAGGTATTTCTAACGATAATTGAGGAGTAAACTTGGCACTGTGGTTACTTTTCTCGCCTTGCGTATTAGCTGCGGTCAGATTCCCACCATGCTGGTCCACAGTGTATCTACATGTTAGTCCTACTTGGATTTTGTTACGTTTTCTCCAGAATACTGGTTTGGCTGTTCATGATTGTCGCACGCTTGAGGAACATTCAGTTTACAGATGTACGCTAATAATATTTAAATAGCTGCAGAAGAGAACCATAGTGAAATAAAATGTACCAGTCGCGAATTTGTTAATGTAAAATCTATAGTTTTAAAATGGCGAAAATATGTAGTTCCCCGACGATGCAGTTGTAAATGGGATCTGAAATGGAATAGTGCTGTCGGGTAGAACATAAAACTAGCATTCATAACAGCTAAAAAAGGGATACAACTAGGGCATTCTAAATCGAATACATTAAATGCTGTTGAACGTATCTTTTTTTACAAAATGGGAAATAAAAAGAGTTGCATATTATGAGTAACCATGAGCATGTGAATTTTGAGATTGTTGTAAACATGATTGAATTAAATTAGAAGGGTGGTGACAATGTTATAGACATTTTAGAGCAATTTTATCGATTAATATTATGCCTTTTGTCGTTGAACCATTTAGTTAGTTATACAATCGAATAGGCCTTCAGAAAATAATTTGGTTCTTGAAGGGTAGGTTTATCTATTCAAAAAGCGATGTGTTTATTAAGACGGCCCTTTGTATTTATGTGGTTCTCATTTTCGACCAACCCTATTTTCGGGCTCCTGAACCAAGACAAAATTGAAAAAGGACTTGTTTTTATTACCGCCGACCCTAAAAGGAACCCCATTCTCCCAACAGCAAATAAACATAACAATTAATAGTAAATTTATACAATATGGCTCCGTGTTTACATGATAGCTATTGACTATTATTTGTTAATACACAAAATATAGCGTACATGTATAACAATCGGTGAAATCTCAGAAAATGAAAGGATGCATTGTGTTGTCTTTAATCAATATAGTATGTAGCTTACTGGTATGGCTTGACTGCCACAACAGCGAAAATATTGGTGAGCTGCATTGTGCAGAAGTTAACTGCATCTTAGCGCTCCACGTACCTGCTAGCTTGGTGGATTGGTAACGTTTAGATAAACCTTGTTGATTTCCTTAAAACATAATGAGAAACCGCGAAACTTATGGAGTCGAGTACCAGCTAGGTGTGACTATAAACTTGCTAATTGTTCGTCATTCCATGATGCTTTTCGAATTTGTCGAAAGGTTTTGTTTCATGTTTCAAACATTTTCAATTGAAAGTAACTTGCTCAAATACAAACCTGGCCATTTTCTTTAAATAGACCATGGGCCACTGCATACAGTGCAAAAGTCATGCCGACAGGCAGCCGCCGAGGGACCTTTCCACTTATTCTCATTTTAACCGGTCCACAGTGTATCTACATGTTAGTCCTACTTGTATTTTGTGGGTTTTCTCCAGAATACTGGTTTGGCTGTTCATGATTGTCGCACGCTTGAGGAACATTCAGTTTACAGATGTACACTAATAATATTTAAATAGCTGCAGAAGAAAACCATAGTGAACAAAAATGTACCAGTCGCGAATTTGTTAATGTAAAATCTATAGTTTTAAAATGGCGAAAATATGTAGTTCCCCGACGATGCAGTTGTAAATGGGATCTGAAATGGAATAGTGCTGTCGGGTAGAACATTATACTAGCATTCATAACAGCTAAAAAAAGGATACAACTAGAGCATTCTAAATCGAATACATTAAATGCTGTTGAACGTATCTTTTTTTCCACAATGGAAAATAAAAAGAGTTGCATATTATGAGTAACCATGAGCATGTGACTTTTTAGATAGTGTATAATACTAAACATGATTGAATTAAATTAGAAGGGTGGTGACAATGTTATAGACATTTTAGAGCAATTTTATCGATTAATATTATGCCTTTTGTCGATGAACCATTTAGTTAGTTATACAATCGAATAGGCCTTTAGAAAATAATTTAGTTCTTGAAGGGTAGGTTTATCTATTCAAAAAGCGATGTGTTTATTAGGACGGCCCTTTGTATTTATGTCGTTCTCATTTTCGACCAACCCTATTTTGTGCTCCTGAACCAAGACAAAAATGACTTGTTTTTATTACCGCCGACCCTAAAAGGAACCCCATTCTCCCAACAGCAAATAAACATAACAATGAATAGTAAATTTATACAATATGGCTCCGTGTTTACGTGATAGCTATTGGAAATTATTTGTTTATACACAAAATATAGCGTACATGTACAACAATCGGTGAAATTTCAGAAAATGAAAGGATGCATTGTGTTTTCTTTAATCAATATATGTAGCTTACTGGTATGGCTTGACTGCCACAACAGCGAAAATATTGGTGAGCTGCATTGTGCAGAAGTTAACTGCATCTTAGCGCTCCACGTACCTGCTAGCTTGGTGGATTGGTAACGTTTAGATAAACCTTGTTGATTTCCTTAAAACATAATGAGAAACCGCGAAACTTATGGAGTCGAGTACCAGCTAGGTGTGACCATAAACTTGCTAATTGTTCGTCATTCCATGATGCTTTTCGAATTTGTCGAAAGGTTTTGTTTCATGTTTCAAAAAGTTTTCAATTGAAAGTAACTTGCTCAAATACAAACCTGGCCATTTCCTTTAAATAGACCATGGGCCACTGCATACAGTGCAAAGTCAAGCCGACAGGCAGCCGCCGAGGGACCTTTACACTTATTCTCATTTTAACCATTACATATACACATACACCAAGGCCCTACAGGTATTTCTAACGATAATTGAGGAGTAAACTTGGCACTGTGGTTACTTTCCTCGCCTTGCGTATTAGCTGCGGTATGATTCCCATCATGCTGGTCCACAGTGTATCTACATTTTAGTCCTACTTGGATTTTGTTGGGTTTTCTCCAGAATACTGGTTTGGCTGTACATGATTGTCGCACACTTGAGGAACATTCAGTATACAGATGTAAGCCAATAATATTTAAATAGCTGCAGAAGAGAACGGTTTAGTGAAAGAAATGTTACCAGTCGCAAATGCGTTAACGTAAAATCTATCGTTTTAAAATGGCGAAAATATGTAGTTCCCCGACGACGCAGTTGTAAATGGAATCTGAAATTGAATAGTGCTGTCGGTCAGAACACAATACTAGTATTCATAACAGCTAAAGAAAGGATACAACTGGGGCAATCAAAATTAAAAACATTAAATGCTGTTGAACGTATCTTTTTTTACAAAATGGGATATAAAAAGAGTTGCATATTATGAGTATACAGCATGAGCATGTGACTTTCCAGATTTTGTACTTGTATTGTAATACTAAACATGATTGAATTAAACTAGAAGGGTGGTGACAATATAATTTTAGAGCAATTTTATAGGATTATTATGCCTTTTGTCGTTGAATCATTCAGATATACAATCGAATAGGCCTTTGGAAAATTATTGGGCTCTCGAAAGGTGGGTTTATCTGTTAAAAGGTGATGTGTTTACCAGGACGGCCCTTTGTATTTATGTGGTTCTCATTTCCGACCAAGCCTATTTTGGGGCTCCTGACCCAAGAAAACAACAACTTGTTTTTATTACCGCCGACACTATCTGGAACCCCATTCACCCAACAAATTAGCACATAAACACAAAATTAATAGTCAATTTATACCATATAGCTCTGTGTTTACATGATAGCTATTGGACATTATTTGTTTATACACAAAACATAGCGTACATATATAACAATCAGTGAAATTTCAGAAAATGAAAGGATGCATTGTGTTGTCTTGAATCAATATAGTATGTAGCTTACTGGTATGGCATGACCGCCACAACAGGGAAAATATTCGTCAGCTGCATTGTGCAGAAGTTAACTGTATCTTAGCGCTCCATGTACCTGCTAGCTTGGTGGAATTGTAACGTTTAGATAAACATTGTTGATTTCCTGAAAACATAATGGGAAACCGCGAAACTTATGAAGTAGAGTACCAGCTAGGTGTGACTATAAACTTGCTTGTTTGTCATTCCATAATGCTTTTCGAACTTGTCAAAAAGGTTTGTTTCATGTTTCAAAAGGTTGTACATAAATCAGAAAGTTTTCAATTGAAAGTAACTTAACCGATCCTTGATTAGACTTTCAGTCAGGTCTCCAAATTCACAGTGCTTTGATTGTACTTTGAGATCTGTGACATACTGATCAATTGTCTCTTCAGGCCTTTGGAAGCGTGTGTTGAACAGATGCCGTTCGTAAGTGACATTACGCTGCATGAGGCTCAAAATGTTCTGAATATTTCTTGAGAAGTGTCTCCGATTTGTCTTTGTCTTCCCCATCATCGAATTTGAAAGTGTTGTACACTTCTAAGGCTTCCATACCAATCACATGCAATAGTGTTGCACATCGAACATTGGCTGGTTTATCATTCATTCCGGAGGCTGTCATATATAACTGAAAACGCTGTTGCCACTTACGCCAGTTCTCAGCTATGTTGCCTGTCATGATCAATGGCTCTGGGGGCTTCATTCCATCCATTTCTGTAGATTAGTTTACTTCTGACACCATGTAAGAATTGTAATGTCGGAGACTAGAACTTGCAAGATGTGCATTCAGAGTAACTCAAGATGGCTACCTTTTATTCAACTACTGGTACATGTGGCACTGGACAAGTCTCACCACATGGTGGCGCTAAAACAGTATGATCATAGATTATTACAAAGTTGGCACTGTGGTTACTTTCCTCGCCTTGCGATCAGCTGCGGTCTGATTCCCACCATGCTGGTCCACAGTGTATCTACATTTTAGTCCTACTTGGATTTTGTTAGGTTTTCTCCAGAATACTGGTTTGGCTGTACATGATTGTCGCACACTTGAGGAACATTCACTTTACAGATGTAAGCCAATAATATTTAAATAGCTGCAGAAGAGAACCGTTTGGTGAAGGAAATGTTACCAGTCGCGAATACATTAATGTAAAATCTATCGTTTTAAAATGGCAAAAATATGTAGTTTCCCGACGACGCAGTTGTAAATGGAATCTGAAATTGAATAGTGCTGTCGGTCAGAACATAATACTAGTATTCATAACAGCTAAAGAAAGGATACAACTGGGGCATTCTACATTGAAAACATTAAATGCTGTAGAACGTATCTTTTTTTTTACAAAAAGGAGAAATAAAAAGAGTTGCATATTATTATTAGTAACCATGAGCATGTGACTTTCCAGATTTTGTACTTAAATTGTATACCAAACATGATTGAAATAAATTAGAAGGATGGTAACAATGTTATAGGAATTTTAGAGCAATTTTTTAGGATTATTATGCCTTTTGTCGTCGAATCATTTAGTTATACAATCGAATAGGCTTTTGGGGAATATTTTGGCTCTTGAAGGGTGGGTTTATCTGTTCAAAAAGCGACGTGTTTATTAGGACGGCCCTTCGTATTGATGTGGTTCTCATTTTCGACCAACCCTATTTTCGGGCTCCTGACCCAAGAAAAAAAATGTTTTTATCACCGCCGACCCTATCTGGAACCCCATTCACCCAACAAATTAGCAAATAAACAAAACATTGTATAGCAAATTTATACAATATGGCTCCGTGTTTTCATGATAGCCATTGACAATTATTTGTTTATACACAAAATATAGCGTATAACAATCGGTGAAATTTCAGAAAATGAAAGGATGCATTGTGTTGTCTTGATCAATCTAGTACGTAGCTTACTGGTATGGCATGACTGCCACAACAGCGAAATATTTGTGAGCTGCATTATATGTGCAGAAGTTAATTGCATCTTGCTAAAATTAAATTTTGGTTATGCAGTGATATTAATTCATGATACAAACACTGCATTTAACAAACTTGATATAATATAGACGCACTTCTCATTTCATTTATCGATCTAATCAGGTTGAACTGCAAACAAAATTAAAAATTGCTAGCGCGGTAAGACGTAAAATGGACAGACTCCAATCCGTACTTCCCCTTGCCACTGCGAACCGGCGCGGTACACTGGACACCGCATTGGACACTGGGCAACAAACGGATAAATATGAAGCACGATATGTGGCAGAGAAAATCCCCTCTTTTGTGTTGACCATTGTGTTCCCGGAATCAAGCTAGGTTTTGGCTAGTCTTGTTCCGGGGCGATAAAGCGATCGCGAATTTATTTTTATAAAATTATATTTTTCGGAAAAATTACAGGATATCTAGCGCGATCATTTTGCTAGATGCCTAGAATCATAATTTACCTTCAAATTGTTGATGTCTGCAAATGCTGTATCTAACCTTTAAGTTCAGTTCACGAGATTTGTAAGCATTTATCACTTCGGTCACGTCAGTGCAGAACTAATACACAGGTATAACTGCGTGCAGAACACATGCTGTAAAGGGATATCCTTTTACAAATCAAGTGCTCAGCAGTGCCATAGAGTCATAATTTACCTTCAAATAAGTAAGATATTTATAATATCGGTAGTAATAATTCGGTAGTAAATATTTGTGATGTATGCAAATGGTGTATCCTACCTTTAAGTTCAGTTCACGAGATTTGTTTCTGAACTTGAAACAAATCCACTGATCTCTCGTGACAATCGAGGGCGACCTCAATAAGCCCGTTTTCTGAGTATGGATGATCGACGAACGGAGCGCGCCCCGGACAAATGAAAAACTCAGTCTTGGAGCAAGACTAGCCAAAACCTAGCTTGTGGAAAAAGATTCGCGTCAAAATATTTGCGACTTTGGGGGCAAGTCGCGAATATTGACGTCAATTTTGACGTCAATATTCGCGACTTTTGGGGAAAGTCGTGAATATTGACGTCAATATTGACGTCAATATTCGCAACTTTGAGGAAAGTCGTGAATTTTGTCGCGAATATTGACGTCAATATTCGCGAATTTCGGGGAAAGTCGTGAAATTTGACGCAAATATCGACGTCAAATTTGACTTCAATATTCGCGACTTTTTCTGAAAGTCGTGAATATTGACGTCAAATTTGACGTCAATATTCGCGACTTTGAGGAAAGTCGTGAAATTGGTCGTGAATATTGACGTCAATTCACGATCTGCGTAGTCCCTTCAGGGCCACCATACATACGGGACACCATACACAAAATGACGTATAATGTTTACATATTATGTAAGCCAATAATATTTAAATAGCTGCAGAAAAGAGCCGTTTACTGAAAAAATGTTACCAGTCGCGAATGCATTAATTGAAAATGTATAAAGTTTGAAAATGGCGAAAATATGTAGTTCCCTGACGACGCAGTTATCTGAAATTGAATAGTGCTATCGGGTAGAAAATAATACCAGTATTCATAACAACTAAAGAAAGGATACAACTGGGACATTCCAAATTGAAAATATTAAATGTTGTGAAACGTATCTCTATAAAAATATCAGTAGACTTGTCTTAGTAATTTTATTCCTGCTTTGGGGAGCCGGGAGTTGGAAAGCACCGGTCGGGCATAACTGTCTCAAATCAACTTAAACTTTATTTATATTCGGCAATTTTAATTGCTAAAACAGACTTTATTTAGAGTGTGTGTACGTAGGGATAAAATTGACTCTGAATAAAAAAATAGGAATAGCATCGACTCTGAATAAATACAAATCTTTGTAAAAATACTTCCTGACTTCCACGCTAATAATACTGAATAAAGAGTCCATCTTCGCTTGCATGATGCCTGCGTCTCCGGGAATCGTACCGGAAATAAAACGAACCACTTTGGGATTTGTTTTTACATCATCGTAAAAATCATGATTAAAATTAAAAAACACATTGGGCCGGCCATCTGACACTGCGCCCTCAATTGACGTAATTCAGTCATGTTTCTAAATTGCATATTCATATCCACAATCTTAACATTTTGCGACATTTGTTTCGCGATATGTTTGTTTAGAAATAATCCTGAAATATTTCAGTATTGACAATGTGAAAGAAGGAAATTTGCCCAGAAGGCAACACGAAAAGAATAAATCATTTTTGTTTTACGTTCCAAAACTGTGACTGAAAAATGGTAGACGCGCACGGAATTCGTAGGCAAAGCCAAACTCGAAGCTGAAGACGGAGCAAAGGCCCATTAAAAAAACATGGTCTGCCGGCACAGCTGGTACTATGTTAGTTGAGAAAACTCTGCAATAACCAAGGGAGTAAAGCGGGGCACCAGCTCAAATAAAATGTGCCCGGCCGCCCAATCGCAAACGGCCAACTCAGCAACTGAGTATTGGTTACAATTTTGGGAAGGCTTCGACTCGAATTCCGTCAAGAAGTTTATGCAATAGTTTATGCAAAAAGACCTACACATATCAATAGACAATCGAAAAGCAACTGCATGTTTATTAGTAACGTTTGTTTCTTTAAATTCTTAACCGGAGGGTCGTCGTTGCGAACAGCCAATCCGACGATCCATAACGTGGCCGGTCGGGAGACGTCCCGACCTCGCCGGCACAATCTGGCATCCCGGCGCACCACCGACGCCGAGTCACCCGACTAAAAGTGACGCGTTTTTCCAACATGGCGTGGTTCTAATTCCAAGATGGCGCCACCAATGGCCAACATGGCGCATTTTTCTTCTTTATAGTGCAGTTGAAAAAGAAGACAAAACGTTCGCAGATTATGTGAGTTGGAGAGGCAGAATTGTAACGAGTCACAATTTTTGTGTGAGATTGAGTCGATTCATTTTAAAGAAGTCGAGTCGAGTCACATTGTGTAGTCGAGTCGAGTCAAGTCGAGTCACAAATATTTGAATACTACACAATTAATAAACATGTTACAGAAACACAAGGTGAAAGACCACGACGGGGTGTATGTGTGTTGTATCACAAAGAAAGGAAAACAGACGGCTGCTGTATGTACCGGTATACCACGTGTGTACTCGTGTACATAATTATTCGCGTTGTTTTCATAAGCGTGTCTGTTATTTCACGGCCCTTTAGAATGACGGTGCTTCATAATTATGACACCATTATTGTCATTTCACTCACTCAGGCCAAGTTTGATCAAAGAACTATAGTTAAGGCCAACAAAAAGTCTCCGGTTTCTGGTTTGCGCGCGCGTCGCCGTAGACATGCGCGTCGGCAAAATGAAAAAGTTCTTTTTTTAATGTAAGACGATGACTCAAGAAACCGCCAAACTCACTGGTTCATCTAGAATTCTGCTGCTGCACAATTTGAACGTGTATTTAGATGGGGTTACCATCGAGTGTAGGCTTTATGTGGCCTGTCTGGGCTTCCATATATTTTGCACAGAATAGTCGGGCACCATTTGCAGACTGCGTTGTATTTTCGTGATTTTGTGTATAGAAGCCAGACGTGAGTGGAAGCGACGGAAGGTCGTGTATCTGGAAATTGTAACCGCTTTTAATAACTGCAATATGTAAGGGAGCAGACTAATACCAGCATTGCGGCACACATCTATCTATCTATCTATCTATCTATCTATCTATACTATAAAATCTATACTATAAAAGATGTAAAATGCGCCATCGTGTCTCTGGGCGCCGCCATCTTGGAACACAGGGCCGCGCCATCTTGGAACACAGGGCCGCGCCATCTTGGCGCGTGGTTGGCGCCATCTTGGAAAGACGCGGCGCTTTTGGTCGGGCGACTCGTCGCCGCGCGTGTGTGCCGCCGGCGTCGGTGCGGCGGGGTGCCAGATCGTTCGCGACGGGGAATCCTTAGGGGAATAAGATTTAAAAAAAAATCGTATTCGTCCGAAGTGAGATTTTAAAGAAACGGACGTTACCGATAAACGCGTAATCGCTTTTTGATTGCCTGTTGATGTCTGTGGGCCTTTTTTCGTGAACTATTGCGTTATTTTTGCATTGTCCTTGCCCGGAGTTCGGGCCGAAGCCTTCCCAAAATCGTACTACCGTAACTCGGTTGCCAAATTGTTGGCTGTTTGCGATTAAGCGGCGGCTACTGCGTTACGCGAAGCCTTCGCAAATTAATTGTATCCGCCTTGCTTGCGCGGTGGCCGAGTTGGTGCCGAGTTTGTTGTTCGCGATTAGGCGGCCCATCCCGTGTTATTTGAGCTGGTGCCCCGATTTATACTAATTTTTTTAAAGGTTTGGGATTCTCTAAAAGGAGATCCCAGGGTAGGGTAGTCAAACTACACCTTAGTTCGTGAGGCTTCGAGTCTCCCTACCCTTTACTTAATATAACAACTAAACAGACACTAAACCAGGACGGTACAAACAGAGAGTGTAGCCACGCTACCCAAGCATTACCATGGTAGGGTACGACCCTAACTCCCTGCTATGAAATACATATAAACATAATGCATACTATAAACTCCAAGACAACACTATATACGAACAACTAAACGACCACCAACGACTGTGCAAAGAATACCCCGCACACACCAGGTAGCTTGAAAGTCTTGTTCGGACAGCCTAAAGAAGTCTGCCCGAATTCTGTCCCTGACCACACGCTTGATACGATGAAGTACAACACCTGCGCTGACAGCGGACTTGTCGAACAAGGTCTCGCAACGCGATGACCAAACAAGCCACTTAACAACACAGATGATGTACCACACCAGAAAACAATCTTTGCGGTTTTCAAAACCGACGGCATACAAAACACAAGGTGCGGTCAGGGAGATGTTCCTACCCAGAACTTTCCCACCCACATGTTCAGCCTAACCCCAAAGGAGCGAAAGAAAAGGACATTCCCAAAATACATGGTTTATGGTCTCCGGGACGCCACAACCAATACAGGGGCACCTACCGGAGCCATATCCCCAATTTAAAACCTTCGTAGCCGTTTTAACAGCTCGCCAAATGATACGCCAACTAAGATCTCTCAGGCGATGATCTAGGATTGCACGATGAGCAAATTTAAAAACAAGATCCAAATCCTGGAAAACCAAAACCGGTTTTCTGACAAGGTCTTGGCCAAGAAAATAATAATACAGCTGGCGAGACGAGCCAGCTTCCCAGTCAAAGTTAGGGGCTATTTTAAATACGTGCAAGACTAGCTTGCAAAAATACGAATAAAAAATAGTAGGATCCCAAGCGTGGGGCCTGCTATTGGACCAAAGCCCAACCGGCAGGACGCCACGCAAGGAAAACGTACACCAAAAAAGGGCAAAAAATCTCCAAGGCGGTCCATCAAGGTCCCAAACAGACCTAAACCCCCTGACAAAAAGACTGTCACACTTATGCCAAATATTTACAACGCCAAGGCCTCCCTGATCAATAGGTTGAAAAAGGACTGGGCGCGCAACTAAGTCGGGTTTACCCGACCAAATAAAACTAAAAATAGCCCTATCCATCACCTTCGCCACAGAGGCGGGAAGGGGATAAACTGGTGCTAACAAATACAATGGGGCTAAAATGATAGAATTAACTACCAACGATTTACCAAGAAGAGAGAGCTTTCTCCCCTTCCACTTGGCTATGCAGGTGATGAGGGCCGGGACACGATCTTTCCAATTCCGGACGCCCATGTCACCCCTACCAACTAAAACACCATTTATTTTAACCGGATCCCTGGTCCACTTAATAGGAACAAGGGAAGCCAAATCAAGGGGCCAGGACCAAAGAATGAGACCCTGGGATTTAGACATGTTCAGGCGAGACCCGCTTGCTAGCTCAAATTGTTTAATAACTCCGAACAGCCGCACCAGCGAAAAGCGATCCCGGACAATGCAAGTGGTGTCGTCCGCGTACTGGACGACCTTGCACGACAAGCCACTGCTGCCAGGAACCACCAAACCGCCAATGCGACTGTCACGGATTACTGTAGCCGCAAAGGGCTCAATGAAAAGGACGTAGAGAAGAGGAGACAGGGGACATCCCTGCCTTACTCCCCTCGACAAACAAAAGGGATCGGACAGAAAATCTGACTAGAAATGTCAAAGTAAAGAATTTTAACCCAACGAAGGAAATTTGGGCCGAACCCAAATTGCCCCATTACTTTAAACAAAAAATTCCAATTGACCCTGTCGAAGGCCTTCTGTTGATCTAAAGATAAAACTAGACATGCAAGGTTCCGTCCGTCCACATACGCCACCAGATCCCGAAGGAGTCTGATGTTGTCGTGGATGGACCTCCCCTTGACGCCGCACGTTTGAAAAGGACTGATAAGGTCCGGTAAGACCTTACCAAGGCGGTTACACAAGGCCTTCGACAGGATTTTGTAGTCTACATTCAACAAAGTGATTGGACGTTTATTCCGGGGGTCTAAAGGGTCCCCAGGTTTGTCCAACAAAGTAATAATCCCCACACGCTGAGAATCAGCTAAAAGATTTAAACCAAGGGCACAACGAAAAACTCCCAGCAGGTCCGGGCCTATTAAATCCCAGAAACTGATGTAAAATTCCTTAGGAAGCCCGTCCCCACCGGGGGCCTTGCCGTTGGCCATTCCACGAAGGGCATCAGTCAACTCTGAAAGCTCTAAAGAACTTTCGAGTGTACAAAAAGAATCTGGGGAGACTCGGGATGACAACGAATCTAGAAAAGGGGACTGGAGATCACCCTGGACCGGCTCGTCGCTAAAAAGGTCTGAATAAAATAAACGATAGATAGAGGCTATCTCCGCCGAGGTCTCGACAACAACGCCGTCCGGACCACGAACGGAAGAAACAGATTTTTTCCTAGCTCGCTCCGATTCCAGTCGGAAGAAATATTTAGATGGCTTCTCGGCTTCATTGAGGTCACGGACTCTAGAACGAACCCGAGCCCCTTCGGCCTCGAAGTCATCCAACTTCTCCAGCTCTCCTTTTAAAAAATCATGTTTAACAAAAATGTCGGTAGATGATTTCCCGCTATTCAAATCATTAAGAACTGAATTAAGAGAGGACATCAGGTGTTCTCTCTTTTTACGCCGCTTCTTAGCGAGGCGACATGAAAAAGAAACAATAAATTGCTTACAACGAAGCTTGACTTCGTCCCACCAAAGGAGCTCGTTGCCAAACCCCCTGATGAGAGAACGCCAGCCCAAAAAAGCTTTTGTAAATTCCTCCCTGAACCCAGCAGCAGAAAGGGTGGAAATGTTACATTTCCAGTACCCCTTTCCAATGTCAGGTGAAGAGGGGAAGTTAAACTTAAGGATAACGGAGTCATGATCAGAAAAATAACATGAAGAATGTGAACAACCTTTTACATCCAATCGGTTGGACACGTAAAAACGGTCCAGACGACTAGAAGCTGAGTTGCTGGCATTACGCCATGTATAACAACGATCATGAGGATGGAGACCCCTCCAACAATCATCTAAAGAAAACGTGGTCAATAATTGACTCAACTCCACTGCACCAATACCACAAGATGTGAAAACAGAGCCACGGCGATCCATGGAAACATTTAAAACGCAATTAAAATCCCCACAGAGAATAGTGGGAAAGTTGCCTGTCAAATGAGAGACCAGATTAGAAAAGAAAAGACGACGGGCCCTAGGGTCCGAGGGTGCATAAACTGTGCACAGCTTAACACTACCCCCGGGACCCTGGAGGGTACCGCTAATAATACGACCTTCAGTGTCAACTGAAGGATCTAAAAAACGTAACGGACTACGGGGCGAAAAAATAATGACGGTACCACAGGAGAAAGATGTGCCAAAACTGGCAAACATCCTTCCCCTCCATTCCGTCTGCCAAAAATCAAGATCAGAAAAAGTAATATGACATTCCTGCAAGCAGGAAATATCATAAGACTTGCAAAACTGAAAAATACGCCGTCTTTTAATGGGGTCGCGCATACCGTTAACGTTCAAAGAAATAACATAAATCATTGTGATTGAAAAGAGAAGAAGCCGAAAAAAGGCAACCATAGGAGGGGTCAACTTAGAATAAGAACAAAAACAAATCAATACTTAATTAAAGACACAAGGCCGGTCACATCTGTGTCCAGGACATACCGGGTATGTTCCCGGACCAGATGGCCAACCCAAAACGACGGAGAAACGGCTGTGTCATCACACACCGGACAGGGAATCAACGCCCCACGATTGTGGGTTCCCTGCCGGTGAGTGACAAAATCCTCCCAGGTCGAGAACTCGGCATTGCAACCCGAAAGGTTGCAGCGAACTGCCAAGTCCTTAGAGCCTGGAAGGACAATAAATTTGGTTTTGACCTCGGCCTGGCGGACCAGGTCTAACGAAGGATCCTGGAGAGCCTCATGAGGGGTCTCCGGGGTTATCTCCACTGACGAAACAGAGTTCATGGAGTGCTCGGAATCTGAACAAGAATCTGGCTCACATTCCGCGCTAGCTACCCGTGGGCCCTTCTTAGAGGTGCCCTCATCAGAAGAACCAGTATCCAAAATACGTTTCCGCCCACCCTTGCGGCGTTTGCGCCTAGGGGCACGGGACTGGCCGCCAGAGGATTTTCCCTGGCGGGCTACACGGTCATTAAAAGCAGAGATACATTCCGGCTCGCCACAAAACAATTCTAGCGTGCTGTAACCTTTTGTGCACATTGCACAAGAGATTGTACGGGTCGACTTGTGACCTACTGGAAGATCGCAATTTATGCACAAATCGTTCGGATTTGGAGGACCAACGGTCTCCCCACAAGTGTGGCACTTAGCCGTCTGCTGGTCAGGCGGACCAGCTTCCGGCTTAGGTGTAGGCGCGGGCACCGATTCGGAAGTATCAGGAACCGGTTCCGCAGACCGATCCGGGGGAGCAGTCTGCTTCGCCAGATCCAGAGTGATGACCACGTCCTCCCGCACTACCTGAGCCCAGGAGCGACGGGGGACTACCTTGTTTGCAAAAGAAACGCGGCATAATTTGAAACTGTGCCCCACATCCCCGCAAACGGTACAAACAACTCGGTTTGGGCACGAGGAAGCCATGTGCCCCAAACGGAGGCACTTAAAGCACTTTTGCTCTTTACAGCTATTAGCAAAATGACCATTTTTGCCACACTTGGCGCACGTTTTGGGTTGGCCTATATACGACACCCAGGCGTTCCTGTTCCCGATCCGGAAAACGGAAGGAATGTGCTGTTTTATTTTCATGCGGTATTGCCGGGTGCCGTTAAAAACAGAGGGTTCTCCAGCGTAGGTACAAAACCTACTCTGGAGAACCTCACCAAACGCAGCAAGTTTGCCTCGGACGACGTTGTCGTCTATACCAATATTGATGTAGTGGATGGTCACAATGACCACCCCCTCATAAGACAAAACCTCACAGGAATATATACTTTTGCCAATTCGGGCGTCTTGAACACAATATCAAAACGGTGGCCCGGTAAGGGCTGAACTGCAGACAGATGATCTTTAGCAACAGCACCTAAGGATTTAAATTCTTCAAAAACCTTGTCGGGTTTTACTTCGCCGGGGAACCGCAGTTCCACGGCGCATTCCTTATACTGTAGCGGTGGCATCTTGCCAGTCTACAGAAAAGGACAAAACACAAAAACACGAATACTCAAAAGTTGCTACTTGCAACAACAAAAACGAAACGATTAGGTTAGCGTAAAATACACCAACCTACTACAGGGGCATCAATCTCCACGGGTTGCAATTGCCAACCCGCAAATAAAGATGCAACGAAGAAAAAAAATTACACGCTCAGTAAATACAGCGTACAAACTGTATACACAAATGTAAGGTATACAAAAATGTATACAAAACAAAATGGCGTGAAGGCAAGACTTGTTGCCTTCACCCACACAAAAGAAAAGCCGTACACTGCCCGGCGTGAACGAAAGAAGAGGCAAACAAAGGCCTATGCTGGCTAGTACAGAACTGCGTACCAACCTAGTCAATAAATGAAGACGAAGACAATAGTACAAAATATGCAGCTGGAAAACGAGCTAAATCTCAACAACGCTTCGAAAAAATTGCCCCGATTGATACTTATTATTGCGGAGTAAACATAGTACCAGTTGAGCGCCGGCTTCGTTTTCGGGTTCGAATTCGTGCGCGTAGACCACGTTTCAGTCACAGCTTGAGAACGTAAAAAAATGATTTATTCCTTTCGTGTTGCCTTTTGGGCAAATTTCTTTGCTTCAAATTGTCGATACTTAAATATTACAACATTATCTGTCTCAAAACACTCCGAAACATATCGCTATTGCCTCAATGTCAACTTTGATCGTGCAAAATGTCGCGAAATTGTATGGCGATGGTGGATATGAATATGCAATTTAGAAACGTGACCGCATTACGTCAGTTGAGGGCGCATCCTGCTAGTCTTCTATCTTCTATACTATAATAAAAGATGACAAATGCGCCATCTTGTCCCTGGGCGCCGCCATCTTGGAACGCAGGGCCGCGCCATCTTGGAACGCAGGGCCGCGCCATCTTGGCGCGTGGTTGGCGCCATGTTGGCTTTTGGTCGGGCGACTCATCGCCGCGCGTGTGTGCCGCCGGCGTCGGTGCGGCGGGGTGCCGGATCGTTCGCGACGGGGAATCCCCCGGGAATAAGATTTAAAAGTGAGATTTAAAAGAAACGGACGTTACCGATAAACGCGTAATCGCTTTTCGATTGCCTGTCGATGTCTGCGGGCCTTTTTGCGTGAACTATTGCGTTATTTTTGCATTGTCCTTGCCCGGAGTTCGGGCCGAAGCCTTCCCGAAATCGTACTACCGTAACTCGGTTGCCAAATTGTTGGCTGTTTGCGATTAAGCGGCGGCTACATGCGTTACGCGAAGCCTTCGCAAATTGATTGTATCCGCCTTGCTTGCGCGGTGGCCGAGTTGGTGCCGAGTTTGTTTTTTCGCGATTGGGCGGCCCCGTCACGTGTTATTTGAGCTGGTGCCCCGATTTATACTTCATTGGTTATTGCGGAGTAAACATAATACCAGTTGAGCGCCGGCTTCGAATTCGTGCGCGTCTACCACGTTTCAGTCACAGCTTGGGAACGTTAAAAAATTATTTATTCCTTTCGTGTTGCGTTTTGGGCAAATTTCTTTACTTCACATTGTCGATACTTAAATATTACAACATTATGTGTCTAAAAACACTCCGAAACATATCGCTATTGCCTTAATTTCAACTTTGATTTCGCAAAAATGTCGCGAAATTGTAGGGCGATGGTGGATATGAATATGCAAATTAGAAACGTGACTGCATTACGTCAGTTGAGGGCGCACTGTCAGATGGCCGGCCTGTTGGGTTTTTTAATCAGGATTTTCACGATGATGTAAACTCAGAAATCCCGAAGTGGTTCGTATTGTTTCCCGTACGATTCCTGTTAAAAAATAACGAGACGCAGGCAGCATGCAAGCGAAGATGGACTGCCTATTGAGTATTATTAGTTCGAAAGTCGGGAAGTATTTTTACAAAGATTGTTTGTTATTCAGGCTCGATGGTATTCTACGGAGCCCCTAAAGGGACATATGACGAATAAAAATCACCGTTACGAAATAATTTGAGTATTTTATTTCGTGCACTCAAAATAACTTATTTCGTGAGCTCGAAATGTTGTCGTGGCCACGAAATGACTTCTTGCGCTCCAAGAATATCTGTTCGTGAGCTCGAAATAATTTCGTGCGCTCGAAATACTTTCTAGCTGGTACTCTACTCGCTAAGTTTCGCGATTTGTTTGTCATACAATCCATTATGTTTTTAAGACGTCAACAAGGGGTGCGTTCCACTTACGCGAACTGTTTGCGCGAACGTTCGCCAACGTTTTGAGTTGGCGTTAGGGGGAGTGGAACGATATTTTAAAAACTACGTTTTCAAAATGGCGGCGCCCGGTGAAAGTGACATCGTTTGGTTCGCTGCTTTTTGTCCAACTCATTATTTTTCTTTAAAAGATCCCTGTGACTGCTCAAAACAATCCACCGTTTATAACGAAAAGTATAAAACGTAAATAAAAACCGTGAAAAGAACCTTGCCGTCTGCTAACCGCTTCGCCATCATTAAAATACGTCACTGGCCAACAGCGAACAGCTCGGAATGTCGTTCGCCGTTTTCGCTAACGTTGGCCAACATAATTGGTGCACAATTGCGTTCCACTCACGCGAACAACGCTAACGTTGGCCAACGTTGGCAACGTTCGCTGGAGTGGAACGCACCCCAGGTGTATCTATAAGTTACGATTTCACCCAGCTAGCAGGTGCCGCGCGAAGCGCGGCATCCTGCTAGTCTATACTATAAAAGATGTTAAATGCGCCATCTTGTCCCTGGGCGCCGCCATCTTGGAACACAGGGCCGCGCCATCTTGGCGCACGGTTGGCGCCATGTTGGAAAGACGCGGCGCTTTTGGTCGGGCGACTCGTCGCCGCGCGCGTGTGCCGCCGGCGTCGGTGCGGCGGGGTGCCGGATCGTTCGCGACAGGGAATCCCCCGGGGAATAAGATTTAAAAAAAAATCGTATTCGTCCGAGGTGAGATTTAAAAGAAACGGACGTTACCGATAAACGCGTAATCGCTTTTCGATTGCCTGTCGATGTCTGTGGGCCTTTTTGCGTGAACTATTGCGTTATTTTTGCATTGTCCTTGCCCGGAGTTCGGGCCGAAGCCTTCCCAAAATCGTACTACCGTAACTCGGTTGCCGAATTGTTGGCTGTTTGCGATTGAGCGGCGGCTACATGCGTTACGCGAAGCCTTCGCAAATTGATTGTATCCGCCTTGCTTGCGCGGTGGCCGAGTTGGTGCCGAGTTTGTTGTTCGCGATTGGGCGGCCCGTCCCGTGTTATTTGAGCTTTATACTCCCTTGGTTATTGCGGAGTTTGAGCGCCAGCTTCGTTTTCGGCTTCGAATTTCGTGCGCGTCGACCACATTGCAGTCACAGGCTTGGAACGTTAACAAATGATTTATTCCTTTCGTGTTGCCTTTTGGGCAAATTTCTTTGCTTCACATTGTCGATACTTAAATATTACAACATTATCTGTCTCAAAACACTCCGAAACATATCGCTATTGCCTCAATTTCAACTTTGATCGTGCAAAAATGAGGCGAAATTGTATGGCGATGGTGGATATGAATATGCAATTTAGAAACGTGACTGCATTACGTCAGTTGAGGGCGCACTGTCAGATGGCCGGCCTGTTGGGTTTTTTAATCACGATTTTCACGATGATGTAAATCAGAAATCCCGAAGTGGTTCGTATTGTTTCCCGTACGATTCCTGTTAAAAAATCACGAGGCGCAGGCAGCATGCAAGCGAAGATGGACTGCCTATTGAGTATTATTAGTTCGGAAGTCGGGAAGTATTTTTACAAAGATTGTTTGTTATTCAGAGACGATGGTATTCTACGGAGCCCCTAAAGGGACATAATTATGACGAATAAAAATCACCGTTACGAAATAATTTGAGTATTTTATTTCGTTCACTCAAAATAACTTATTTCGTGAGCTCGAAATGTTTTCGTGGCCACGAAATGACTTCTTGCGCTCCAAGAATATCTGTTCGTGAGCTCGAAATAATTTCGTGCGCTCGAAATAATATCTAGCTGGTACTCTACTCGCTAAGTTTCGCGATTTGTTTGTCATACAATCCATTATGTTTTTAAGACGTCAACAAGGTGTATCTATAAGTTACGATTTCACCCAGGTAGCAGGTGCCGCGCGAAGCGCGGCATCCTGCTAGTCTATACTATAAAAGATGTTAAATCCGCCATCTTGTCCCTGGGCGCCGCCATCTTGGAACGCAGGGCCGCGCCATCTTGGCGCGTGGTTGGCGCCATGTTGGCTTTTGGTCGGGCGACTCCTCGCCGCGCGCGTGTGCCGCCGGCGTCGGTGCGGCGGGGTGCCGGATCGTTCGCGACGGGGAATCCCCGGGGTATCCCCCGGGGAATAAGATTTAAAAAAAAATCGTATTCGTCCGTGGTGAGATTTAAAAGAAACGGACGTTACCGATAAACGCGTAATCGCTTTTCGATTGCCTGTCGATGTCTGTAGGCCTTTTTGCGTGAACTATTGCGTTATTTTTGCATTGTCCTTGCCCGGAGTTCGGGCCGAAGCCTTCCCGAAATCGTACTACCGTAACTCGGTTACCGAATTGTTGGCCGTTTGCGATTAAGCGGCGGCTACATGCGTTACGCGAAGCCTTCTCAAATTGATTGTATCCGCCTTGCTTGCGCGGTGGCCGAGTTGGTGCCGAGTTTGTTGTTCGCGATTGGGCGGCCCATATCACGTGTTATTTGAGCTGGTGCCCCGATTTATACTTCCTTGGTTATTGCGGAGTAAACATAGTACCAGTTGAGCGCCGGCACCGAATTCGTGCGCGTCTACCACGTTTCAGTCACAGCTTGGGAACGTTAAAAAATGATTTATTTTTTTCGTGTTGCCTTTTGGGCAAATTTCTTTGCTTCACATTGTCGATACTTAAATATTACAACATTATCTGTCTCAAAACACTCCGAAACATATCGCTATTGCTTCAATTTCAACTTTGATCCCGCAAAAATGTCGCGAAATTGTAAGGCGATGGTGGATATGAATATGCAAATTAGAAACGTGACTGCATTACGTCGGTTGAGGGCGTACTGTCAGACGGCCGGTCTGTTGGGTTTTTTAATCATGATTTTCACGATGATGTAAAACAGAAATCCCGAAGTGGTTCGTTCGTATTGTTTCCCGTACGATTCCTGTTAAAAATCACGAGACGCAGGCAGCATGAAAGCGAAGATGGACTGCCTATTGAGTATTATTAGTTCGGAAGTCGGGAAGTATTTTTACAAAGATTGTGTTTGTTATTAATTCAGAGTCAATGGTATTCTACGGAGCCCCTAAAGGGACATATGACGAATACAAATCACCGTTACGAAATCATTTGATCGCAATCGATGAAATGTTTATATCGAAAGAAATATCGTCAAGGGAAAATGTGCGCATGTGCAGTTGGAATACCAAATTGGCTTATTTTATTTCGTGCACTCAAAATAACTTATTTCGTGAGCTCGAAATGTTGTCGTGGCCACGAAATGACTTCGTGCGCTCCAAGAATATCTGTTCGTGAGCTCGAAATAATTTCGTGCGCTCGAAATACTTTCTAGCTGGAACTCTACTCGCTAAGTTTCGCGGTTTGTTTGTCATACAATCCATTATGTTTTTAAGACGTCAACAAGGTGTCTAAAAGTTACGATTTCACCCAGCTAGCAGGTGCCGCGCGAAGCGCGGCATCCTGCTAGTATACTATAAAAGATGTAAAATGCGCCATCTTGTCCCTGGGCGCCGCCATCTTGGAACGCAGGGCCGCGCCATCTTGGCACGTGGTTGGCGCCATGTTGGAGAGGCGCGGCGCTTTTGGTCGGGCGACTCGTCGCCGCGCGCGTGTGCCGCCGGCGTCGGTGCGGCGGGGTGCCGGACCGTTCGCGACGGGGAATCCCCCGGGGAATAAGATTTAAAAAAAAATCGTATTCGTCCGTGGTGAGACTTAAAAGAAACGGACGTTACCGATAAACGCGTAATCGCTTTTCGATTGCCTGTCGATGTCTGTGGGCCTTTTTGCGTGAACTATTGCGTTATTTTTGCATTGTCCTTGCCCGGAGTTCGGGCCGAAGCCTTCCCGAAATCGTATACCGTAACTCGGTTGCCGAATTGTTGGCTGTTTGCGATTAAGCGGCAGCTACATGCGTTACACGAAGCCTTCGCAAATTAATTGTATCCGTCTTGCTCGCTCAGTGGCCGAGTTGTTGCCGAGTTTGTTATTCGCGATTGGGCGGCCCGTCCCGTGTTATTTGAGCTGATGCCCCGCGCGCTTTATACATGTACTCCCTTGGATATTGCGGAGTTTGAGCGCCAGCTTCGTTTTCGGCTTCGAATTCCGTGCACGCCGACCACTTCCAGTCACAGTTTGGGAACGTAAAAGCAATGATTAATTCCTTTCGTGTTGCCTTTTGGACAAATTTCTCTCTTGCAAAATGTCAATACTTAAATATTACAACATTATCTCTGTAAAAACACTCCGAAACATATCGCTATTGCGCAAATGTTAACGTTAATCGTGCAAAAATGTCGCGAAATTGTATGTCGATCGTGGATATGAATATGCAATTTAGAAACGTGACTGCATTACGTCTGTTGAGGGCGCACTGTCAGACGGCCGGTCTGTTGTTTTTTTTAATCGTGATGATGTAAATCAGAAATCCCGAAGTGGTTCGTATTGTTTCCCGTACGATTCCTGTCAAAAATCACGAGACGCAGGCAGCTTCAAGCGAAGATGGACTGCCTATTGAGTATTATTAGTTCGGAATTCGGGAAGTATTTTTACAAAGATTGTTTGTTATTCAGAGTCGATGGTATTCTACGGAGCCCCTAAAGGGACATATGACGAATAAAAATCACCGTTACGAAATAATTTGAGTATTATAATTCGTGCACTCAAAATAACTTATTTCGTGAGCTCGAAATGTTGTCGTGGACACGAAATGACTTCTTGCGCTCCAAGAATATCTGTTCGTGAGCTCGAAATAATTTCGTGCGCTCGAAATACTTTCTAGCTGGTACTCTACTCGCTAAGTTTCGCGATTTGTTTGTCATACAATCCATTATGTTTTTAAGACGTCAACAAGGTGTATCTATAAGTTACGATTTCACCAAGCTAGCAGGTGCCGCGCGAAGCGCGGCAACCTGCTAGTCTATACTATAAAAGATGACAAATGCGCCATCTTGTCCCTGGGCGCCGCCATCTTGGAACGCAGGGCCGCGCGCGTGATTTTTTTTCCCAACATGGTAAAGGCCAATTATCATAACTGGGCGTGTCTAGACCACACTGAATGGAAGACACTTAGGTTCTTAGAACCTTGCTTCCCCTCAAATTAAACTCATCCCACAATAAACTTACAATACAAAAATAGTCAATGAAAAATGAGCACAATCGAACCCATGAGAACTCGAACCCCAATCTTACGATCTATAACCTAACCCATTATCTACTTGACTACTGGGAGAGGTCGACAGAAGCCGTTTTTCTAAGTGCTTTAATGTACCTCTGGCCTACGTGTAACTAGTTGACTGAGCAATAACAATATATTTTAGTATTATTGTTGAAACTACTGAATAATCATGACGCGAGGGGTGTAGAAACGCCCATTTGGCCTTTCCCATAGTGGGGAAAAAAATTTCGCGGGCCGCGCCATCTTGGAACACAGGGCCGCGCCATCTTGGCGCGTGGTTGGCGCCATGTTGGCTTTTGGTCGGGCGATTTGTCGCCGCGCGCGTGTGCCGCCGGCGTCGGTGCGGCGGGGTGCCGGACCGTTCGCGACGGGGAATCCCCCGGGGAATAAGATTTAAAAAAAATCGTATTCGTCCGTGGTGAGATTTAAAAGAAACGGACGTTACCGATAAACGCGTAATCGCTTTTCGATTGCCTGTCGATGTCTGCGGGCCTTTTTGCGCGAACTATTGCGTTATTTTTGCATTGTCCTTGACCGGAGTTCGGGCCGAAGCCTTCCCGAAATCGTACTGCCGTAACTCGGTTGCCGAATTGTTGGCCGTTTGCGATTAAGCGGCGGCTACATGCGTTACGCGAAGCCTTCGCAAATTAATTGTATCCGCCTTGCTTGCGCGGTGGCCGAGTTGGTGCCGAGTTTGTTGTTCGCGATTGGGCGGCCCGTCCCGTGTTATTTGACCTTTATACTCCATTGGTTATTGCGGAGTTTGAGCGCCAGCTTCGTTTTCGGCTTTGAATTTCGTGCGCGTCGACCACATTGCAGTCACAGGCTTGGAACGTTAAAAAATGATTTATTCCTTTCGTGTTGCCTTTTGGGCAAATTTCGTTGCTTCACATTGTCGATACTTAAATATTACAACATTATCTGTCTCAAAACACTCCGAAACATATCGCTATTGCCTCAATTTCAACTTTGATCGTGCAAAAATGTCGCGAAATTGTATGGCGATGGTGGATATGAATAGGCAAATTAGAAACGTGACTACGTTTCGGCTTCGGCTTTTCCTCCGAATTCCTGCGCGTCGACCATTTTGTAGTCACAGTTTTGGAACGTAAAAACAATGATTTATTCCTTTCGTGTTGCCTTCTGGCAAAATTTCTTCCTTTCACATTGTCAATACTTAAATATTACAACATTATCTCTCTAAAAACACTCCGAAACGTATCGCTATTGCCTCAATTTTAACTTTTATCGTGGAAAAATGTCGCGAAATTGTATGGCCTATCGTGGACGGATATGAATATTCAATTTAGAAACGGGACTGCCTTACGTCAGTTGAGGGCGCACTGTCAGACGGCCGGTCTGTTGGTTTTTTCAATCGTAACGACGTAAATCAGAAACCCCGAAGTGGTTCGTATTGTTTCCCGTACGATTCATGTTAAAAAATCACGAGACGCAGGCAGCATGCAAGCGAAGATGGACTGCCTATTGAGTATTATTAGTTCGGAAGTCGGGAAGTATTTTTACAAAGATTGTTTGTTATTCAGAGTCGATGGTATTCTACGGAGCCCCTAAAGGGACATATGACGAATACAAATCACCGTTACGAAATAATTTGAGTATTTTATTTCGTGCACTCAAAATAACTTATTTCGTGAGCTCGAAATGTTGTCGTGGCCACGAAATGACTTCTTGCGCTCCAAGAATATCTGTTCGTGAGCTCGAAATAATTTCGTGCGCTCGAAATACTTTCTAGCTGGTACTCTACTCGCTAAGTTTCGCGATTTGTTTGTCATACAATCCATTATGTTTTTAAGACGTCAACAAGGTGTATCTATAAGTTACGATTTCACCCAGCTAGCAGGTGCCGCGCGAAGCGCGGCATCCTGCTAGTCTATACTATAATCTTCTATACTATAAAAGATGACAAATGCGCCATCTTGTCCCTGGGCGCCGCCATCTTGGAACGCAGGGCCGCGCCATCTTGGAACGCAGGGCCGCGCCATCTTGGCGCGTGGTTGGCGCCATGTTGGCTTTTGGTCGGGCGACTCTTCGCCGCGCGTGTGTGCCGCCGGCGTCGGTGCGGCGGGGTGCCGGATCGTTCGCGACGGGGAATCCCCCGGGGAATAAGATTTAAAAGTGAGATTTAAAAGAAACGGACGTTACCGATAAACGCGTAATCGCTTTTCGATTGCCTGTCGATGTCTGCGGGCCTTTTTGCGTGAACTATTGCGTTATTTTTGCATTGTCCTTGCCCAGAGTTCGGGCCGAAGCCTTCCCGAAATCGTACTACCGTAACTCGGTTACCAAATTGTTGGCTGTTTGCGATTAAGCGGCGGCTACATGCGTTACGCGAAGCCTTCGCAAATTGATTGTATCCGCCTTGCTTGCGCGGTGGCCGAGTTGGTGCCGAGTTTTTTTTTTCGCGATTGGGCGGCCCCGTCACGTGTTATTTGAGCTGGTGCCCCGATTTATACTTCCTTGGTTATTGCGGAGTAAACATAATACCAGTTGAGCGCCGGCTTCGAATTCGTGCGCGTCTACCACGTTTCAGTCACAGCTTGGGAACGTTAAAAAATGATTTATTCCTTTCGTGTTGCGTTTTGGGCAAATTTCTTTACTTCACATTGTCGATACTTAAATATTACAACATTATGTGTCTAAAAACACTCCGAAACATATCGCTATTGCCTTAATTTCAACTTTGATCCCGCAAAAATGTCGCGAAATTGTAGGGCGATGGTGGATATGAATATGCAAATTAGAAACGTGACTGCATTACGTCAGTTGAGGGCGCACTGTCAGATGGCCGGCCTGTTGGGTTTTTTAATCAGGATTTTCACGATGATGTAAACTCAGAAATCCCGAAGTGGTTCGTATTGTTTCCCGTACGATTCCTGTTAAAAAATAACGAGACGCAGGCAGCATGCAAGCGAAGATGGACTGCCTATTGAGTATTATTAGTTCGAAAGTCGGGAAGTATTTTTACAAAGATTGTTTGTTATTCAGACTCGATGGTATTCTACGGAGCCCCTAAATGGACATATGACGAATACAAATCACCGTTACGAAATAATTTGAGTATTTTATTTCGTGCACTCAAAATAACTTATTTCGTGAGCTCGAAATGTTGTCGTGGCCACGAAATGACTTCTTGCGCTCCAAGAATATCTGTTCGTGAGCTCGAAATAATTTCGTGCGCTCGAAATACTTTCTAGCTGGTACTCTACTCGCTAAGTTTCGCGATTTGTTTGTCATACAATCCATTATGTTTTTAAGACGTCAACAAGGGGTGCGTTCCACTTACGCGAACTGTTTGCGCGAACGTTCGCCAACGTTTTGAGTTGGCGTTAGGGGGAGTGGAACGATATTTTAAAAACTACGTTTTCAAAATGGCGGCGCCCGGTGAAAGTGACATCATTTGGTTCGCTGCTTTTTGTCCAACTCATTATTTTTCTTTAAAAGATCCCTGTGACTGCTCAAAACAATCCACCGTTTATAACGAAAAGTATAAAACGTAAATAAAAACCGTGAAAGAACCCTGCCGTCTGCTAACCGCTTCGCCATCATTAAAATACGTCACTGGCCAACAGCGAACAGCTCGGAATGTCGTTCGCCGTTTTCGCTAACGTTGGCCAACATAATTGGCGCACATTGCGTTCCACTCACGCGAACAACGCTAACGTTGGCAAACGTTGGCAACGTTCGCTGGAGTGGAACGCACCCCAGGTGTATCTATAAGTTACGATTTCACCCAGCTAGCAGGTGCCGCGCGAAGCGCGGCATCCTGCTAGTCTTATACTATAAAAGATGTTAAATCCGCCATCTTGTCCCTGGGCGCCGCCATCTTGGAAACGCAGGGCCGCGCCATCTTGGCGCGTGGTTGGCGCCATGTTGGCTTTTGGTCGGGCGACTCTTCGCCGAGCGCGTGTGCCGCCGGCGTCGGTGCGGCGGGGTGCCGGACCGTTCGCGACGGGGAATCCCCCGGGGAATCCCCCGGGGAATAAGATTTAAAAAAAAATCGTATTCGTCCAGTGGTGAGATTTAAAAGAAACGGACGTTACCGGTAAACGCGTAATCGCTTTTCGATTGCCTGTCGATGTCTGCGGGCCTTTTTGCGTGAACTATTGCGTTATTTTTGCATTGTCCTTGCCCGGAGTACGGGCCGAAGCCTTCCCGAAATCGTACTACCCTAACTCGGTTGCCGAATTGTTGGCCGTTTGCGATTGAGCGGCGGCTACATGCGTTACGCGAAGCCTTCGCAAATTGATTGTATCCGCCTTGCTTGCGCGGTGGCCGAGTTGGTGCCGAGTTTGTTGTTCGCGATTGGGCGGCCCGTCCCGTGTTATTTGACCTTTATACTCCATTGGTTATTGCGGAGTTTGAGCGCCAGCTTCATTTTCGGCTTTGAATTTCGTGCGCGTCGACTACATTGCAGTCACAGGCTTGGAACGTTAACAAATGATTTATTCCTTTCGTGTTGCCTTTTGGGCAAATTTCGTTGCTTCACATTGTCGATACTTAAATATTACAACATTATCTGTCTCAAAACACTCCGAAACATATCGCTATTGCCTCAATTTCAACTTTGATCGTGCAAAATGTCGCGAAATTGTATGGCGATGGTGGATATGAATATGCAATTTAGAAACGTGACTACGTTTCGGCTTCGGCTTTGCCTCCGAATTCCTGCGCGTCGACCATTTTGTAGTCACAGTTTTGGAACGTAAAAACAATGATTTATTCCTTTCGTGTTGCCTTCTGGCAAAATTTCTTCCTTTCACATTGTCAATACTTAAATATTACAACATTATCTCTCCAAAAACACTCCGAAACATATCGCTATTGCCTCAATTTTACTTTTATCGTGGAAAAATGTCGCGAAATTGTATGGCCTATCGTGGATATGAATATTCAATTTAGAAACGGGACTGCCTTACGTCAGTTGAGGGCGCACTGTCAGACGGCCGGTCTGTTGGTTTTTCAATCGTGACGACGTAAATCAGAAATCCCGAAGTGGTTCGTATTGTTTCCCGTACGATTCATGTTAAAAAATCACGAGACGCAGGCAGCATGCAAGCAAAGATGAACTGCCTATTGAGTATTATTAGTTCGGAAGTCGGGAAGTATTTTTACAAAGATTGTTTGTTATTCAGAGTCGATGGTATTCTACGGAGCCCCTAAAGGGACATATGACGAATACAAATCACCGTTACGAAATAATTTGAGTATTTTATTTCGTGCACTCAAAATAACTTATTTCGTGAGCTCGAAATGTTGTCGTGGCCACGAAATGACTTCGTGCGCTCCAAGAATATCTGTTCGTGAGCTCGAAATAATTTCGTGCGCTCGAAATACTTTCTAGCTGGTACTCTACTCGCTAAGTTTCGCGATTTGTTTGTCGTACCATGGAGGAAAAAGGTCCTTCTTATTCCTCCATGGTCGTACAATCCATTATGTTTTTAAGACGTCAACAAGGTGTATCTATAAGTTACGATTTCACCCAGCTAGCAGGTGCCGCGCGAAGCGCGGCATTCTGCTAGTCTATACTATAAAAGATGTTAAATCCGCCATCTTGTCCCTGGGCGCCGCCATCTTGGAACGCAGGGCCGCGCCATCTTGGCGCGTGGTTGGCGCCATGTTGGCTTTTGGTCGGGCGACTCCTCGCCGCGCGCGTGTGCCGCCGGCGTCGGTGCGGCGGGGTGCCGGATCGTTCGCGACGGGGAATCCCCGGGGTATCCCCCGGGGAATAAGATTTAAAAAAAAATCGTATTCGTCCGTGGTGAGATTTAAAAGAAACGGACGTTACCGATAAACGCGTAATCGCTTTTCGATTGCCTGTCGATGTCTGTAGGCCTTTTTGCGTGAACTATTGCGTTATTTTTGCATTGTCCTTGCCCGGAGTTCGGGCCGAAGCCTTCCCGAAATCGTACTACCGTAACTCGGTTACCGAATTGTTGGCCGTTTGCGATTAAGCGGCGGCTACATGCGTTACGCGAAGCCTTCTCAAATTGATTGTATCCGCCTTGCTTGCGCGGTGGCCGAGTTGGTGCCGAGTTTGTTGTTCGCGATTGGGCGGCCCATATCACGTGTTATTTGAGCTGGTGCCCCGATTTATACTTTCTTGGTTATTGCGGAGTAAACATAGTACCAGTTGAGCGCCGGCACCGAATTCGTGCGCGTCTACCACGTTTCAGTCACAGCTTGGGAACGTTAAAAAATGATTTATTTCTTTCGTGTTGCCTTTTGGGCAAATTTCTTTGCTTCACATTGTCGATACTTAAATATTACAACATTATCTGTCTCAAAACACTCCGAAACATATCGCTATTGCTTCAATTTCAACTTTGATCCCGCAAAAATGTCGCGAAATTGTAAGGCGATGGTGGATATGAATATGCAAATTAGAAACGTGACTGCATTACGTCGGTTGAGGGCGTACTGTCAGACGGCCGGTCTGTTGGGTTTTTTAATCATGATTTTCACGATGATGTAAAACAGAAATCCCGAAGTGGTTCGTTCGTATTGTTTCCCGTACGATTCCTGTTAAAAATCACGAGACGCAGGCAGCATGAAAGCGAAGATGGACTGCCTATTGAGTATTATTAGTTCGGAAGTCGGGAAGTATTTTTACAAAGATTGTGTTTGTTATTAATTCAGAGTCAATGGTATTCTACGGAGCCCCTAAAGGGACATATGACGAATACAAATCACCGTTACGAAATCATTTGATCGCAATCGATGAAATGTTTATATCGAAAGAAATATCGTCAAGGGAAAATGTGCGCATGTGCAGTTGGAATACCAAATTGGCTTATTTTATTTCGTGCACTCAAAATAACTTATTTCGTGAGCTCGAAATGTTGTCGTGGCCACGAAATGACTTCGTGCGCTCCAAGAATATCTGTTCGTGAGCTCGAAATAATTTCGTGCGCTCGAAATACTTTCTAGCTGGAACTCTACTCGCTAAGTTTCGCGGTTTGTTTGTCATACAATCCATTATGTTTTTAAGACGTCAACAAGGTGTCTAAAAGTTACGATTTCACCCAGCTAGCAGGTGCCGCGCGAAGCGCGGCATCCTGCTAGTATACTATAAAAGATGTAAAATGCGCCATCTTGTCCCTGGGCGCCGCCATCTTGGAACGCAGGGCCGCGCCATCTTGGCACGTGGTTGGCGCCATGTTGGAGAGGCGCGGCGCTTTTGGTCGGGCGACTCGTCGCCGCGCGCGTGTGCCGCCGGCGTCGGTGCGGCGGGGTGCCGGACCGTTCGCGACGGGGAATCCCCCGGGGAATAAGATTTAAAAAAAAATCGTATTCGTCCGTGGTGAGACTTAAAAGAAACGGACGTTACCGATAAACGCGTAATCGCTTTTCGATTGCCTGTCGATGTCTGTGGGCCTTTTTGCGTGAACTATTGCGTTATTTTTGCATTGTCCTTGCCCGGAGTTCGGGCCGAAGCCTTCCCGAAATCGTATACCGTAACTCGGTTGCCGAATTGTTGGCTGTTTGCGATTAAGCGGCAGCTACATGCGTTACACGAAGCCTTCGCAAATTAATTGTATCCGTCTTGCTCGCTCAGTGGCCGAGTTGTTGCCGAGTTTGTTATTCGCGATTGGGCGGCCCGTCCCGTGTTATTTGAGCTGATGCCCCGCGCGCTTTATACATGTACTCCCTTGGATATTGCGGAGTTTGAGCGCCAGCTTCGTTTTCGGCTTCGAATTCCGTGCACGCCGACCACTTCCAGTCACAGTTTGGGAACGTAAAAGCAATGATTAATTCCTTTCGTGTTGCCTTTTGGACAAATTTCTCTCTTGCAAAATGTCAATACTTAAATATTACAACATTATCTCTGTAAAAACACTCCGAAACATATCGCTATTGCGCAAATGTTAACGTTAATCGTGCAAAAATGTCGCGAAATTGTATGTCGATCGTGGATATGAATATGCAATTTAGAAACGTGACTGCATTACGTCTGTTGAGGGCGCACTGTCAGACGGCCGGTCTGTTGTTTTTTTTAATCGTGATGATGTAAATCAGAAATCCCGAAGTGGTTCGTATTGTTTCCCGTACGATTCCTGTCAAAAATCACGAGACGCAGGCAGCTTCAAGCGAAGATGGACTGCCTATTGAGTATTATTAGTTCGGAATTCGGGAAGTATTTTTACAAAGATTGTTTGTTATTCAGAGTCGATGGTATTCTACGGAGCCCCTAAAGGGACATATGACGAATAAAAATCACCGTTACGAAATAATTTGAGTATTATAATTCGTGCACTCAAAATAACTTATTTCGTGAGCTCGAAATGTTGTCGTGGACACGAAATGACTTCTTGCGCTCCAAGAATATCTGTTCGTGAGCTCGAAATAATTTCGTGCGCTCGAAATACTTTCTAGCTGGTACTCTACTCGCTAAGTTTCGCGATTTGTTTGTCATACAATCCATTATGTTTTTAAGACGTCAACAAGGTGTATCTATAAGTTACGATTTCACCAAGCTAGCAGGTGCCGCGCGAAGCGCGGCAACCTGCTAGTATATACTATAAAAGATGTAAAATGCGCCATCTTGTCCCTGGGCGCCGCCATCTTGGAACACAGGGCCGCGCCATCTTGGCACGTGGTTGGCGCCATGTTGGAGAGGCGCGGCGCTTTTGGTCGGGCGACTCGTCGCCGCGCGCGTGTGCCGCCGGCGTCGGTGCGGCGGGGTGCCGGACCGTTCGCGACGGGGAATCCCCCGGGGAATAAGATTTAAAAAAAAATCGTATTCGTCCGTGGTGAGACTTAAAAGAAACGGACGTTACCGATAAACGCGTAATCGCTTTTCGATTGCCTGTCGATGTCTGTGGGCCTTTTTGCGTGAACTATTGCGTTATTTTTGCATTGTCCTTGCCGGAGTTCGGGCGGAAGCCTTCCCGAAATCGTATACCATAACTCGGTTGCCGAATTGTTGGCTGTTTGCGATTAAGCGGCAGCTACATGCGTTACACGAAGCCTTTGCAAATTAATTGTATCCGTCTTGCTCGCTCAGCGGCCGAGTTGTTGCCGAGTTTGTTATTCGCGATTGGGCGGCCCGTCCCGTGTTATTTGAGCTGATGCCCAGCGCGCTTTATACATGTACTCCCTTGGATATTGCGGAGTTTGAGCGCCAGCATCGTTTTCGGCTTCGAATTCCGTGCACGCCGACCACTTCCAGTCACAGTTTGGGAACGTAAAAACAATGATTAATTCCTTTCGTGTTGCCTTTTGGACAAATTTCTCTCTTGCAAAATGTCAATACTTAAATATTACAACATTATCTCTGTAAAAACACTCCGAAACATATCGCTATTGCGCAAATGTTAACGTTAATCGTGCAAAAATGTCGCGAAATTGTATGTCGATCGTGGATATGAATATGCAATTTAGAAACGTGACTGCATTACGTCTGTTGAGGGCGCACTGTCAGACGGCCGGTCTGTTGGGTTTTTTAATCGTGATGATGTAAATCAGAAATCCCGAAGTGGTTCGTATTGTTTCCCGTACGATTCCTGTTAAAAATCACGAGACGCAGGCAGCTGCAAGCGAAGATGGACTGCCTATTGAGTATTATTAGTTCGGAATTCGGGAGTATTTTTACAAAGATTGTTTTTATTCAGAGTCAATGGTATTCTACGGAGCCCCTAAAGGGACATTATGACGAATACAAATCACTGTTACGAAATAATTTGAGTTTTTTTCGTGCACTCAAAATAACTTTTTTCGTGAGCTCGAAATGTTTTCGTGGCCACGAAATGACTTCGTGGGCTCGAAAAAATCTGTTCGTGAGCTCGAAATAATTTCGTGCGCTCGAAATACTTTCTAGCTGGTACTCTACTCGCTAAGTTTCGCGGTTTGTTTGTCAAACAATCCATTGTGTTGTATTGTTAAGACGTCAACAGGGTGTATCTAAAGTTACGATTTCACCCAGCTAGCAGGTGCCGCGCGAAGCGCGGCATCCTGCTATAGTCTATACTATAAAAGATGTAAAGTGCGCCATCTTGTCCCTGGGTGCAGCCATCTTGGAACACAGGGCCGCGCCATCTTGGAACACAGGGCCGCGCCATCTTGGCGCGTGGTTGGCGCCATGTTGGCTTTTGGTTGGGCGACTCGTCGCCGCGCGTGTGTGCCGCCGGCGTCGGTGCGGCGGGGTGCCGGATCGTTCGCGACGGGGAATCCCCCGGGGAATAAGATTTAAACAAAAATCGTATTCGTCCGAAGTGAGATTTAAAAGAAACGGACGTACCGATAAACGCGTAATCGCTTTTCGATTGCCTGTGATGTCTGTGGGCCTTTTTGCGTGAACTATTGCGTTATTTTTGCATTGTCCTTGCCCGGAGTTCGGGCCGAAGCCTTCCCAAAATCGTACTACCGTAACTCGGTTACCAAATTGTTGGCTGTTTGCGATTAAGCGGCGGCTACATGCGTTACGCGAAGCCTTCGCTAATTAATTGTATCCGCCTTGCTTGCGCGGTGGCCGAGTTGGTGCCGAGTTTGTTGTTCGCGATTGGGCGGCCCATCCCGTGTTATTTGAGCTGATGCCCCGCGCGCTTTATACATGTACTCCCTTGGTTATTGCGGAGTTTGAGCGCCAGCTTCGTTTTCGGCTTCGAATTCCGTGGGCTCCGACAACTTTCAGTCACAGCTTGGGAACGTTAAAAAATGATTTATTCCTTTCGTGTTGCCTTTTGAGCAAATTTCTTTGCTTCACATCATCGATACTTAAATAATACAACATTATCTGTCTCAAAACACTCCGAAACATATCGCTATTGCCTCAATTTCAAAATCGTACTACCGTAACTCGGTTACCAAATTGTTGGCTGTTCGCAATTAAGCGGCAGGCTATTGCGTTACACGAAGCCTTCGCAAATTAATTGTATCCGCCTTGCTCGCTCGGTGGCCGAGTTTGTTGTTCGCGAGTTTGTTGTTCCAATTCCGTGCGCGCCGACCGTACCACCTTGCAGTCACAGGTGGGAACGTTACAAAAATGATTTATACCTTTCGTGTTGCCTTTTGGGCAAATTTCTTTGCTTCACATTGTCAATACTTAAATATTACAACATTATCTCTGTAAAAACACTCCGAAACATATCACTATTGCGCAAATATTAACGTTCATTGTGCAAAAATGTCGCGAAATTGTCTGTCGATCGTGGATATGAATATGTAATTTAGAAACTTGACTGCAGTACGTCAGTTGAGGGCGCACTGTCAGATGGCCGGCCTGTTGGTTTTTTTATCATGATTTTCACGATGATGTATATCAGAAATCCCGAAGTGGTTCGTATTGTTTCCCGTACGATTCCTGTTAAAAATCACGAGACGCAGGCAGCATGCAAGCGAAGATGGACTGCCTATTGAGTATTATTAGTTCGGAAGTCGGGAAGTATTTTTACAAAGATTGTTTTTATTCAGAGTCAATGGTATTCTACAAATCACCGTTACGAAATAATTTGAGTTTTTTTGTGCACTCAAAATAACTTACTCCAAAAAAAAATTGTTCGTGAGCTCGAAATAATTTCGTGCGCTCGAAATACTTTCTAGCTGGTACTCTACTCGCTAAGTTTCGCGATTTGTTTGTCATACAATCCATTATGTTTTTAAGACGTCAACAAGGTGTATCTGTAAGTTACGATTTCAGCCAGCTAGCAGGTGCCGCGCTTAGCGCGGCATCCTGCTAGTGTGCACGATGTCGAAGTCGCGGCACGGTCTAACTTAAGTTGCCCATCATTGCCAGGATTATTTATTTTAAGTTTGTTTTATGTGGAGTGCAATATAATAAATATTACTATGAGGTGAACAAATTGTTGGAAATGGAAAATATTTTATTCTTCACCCCACAGGAATATTCTTTCTATTGCATGACATTCGCTTTGCAGTTTCAACTCAACAAGTTTCCCATTTTGACTTGTGAAATAAAGAGTATTACAAGAGACAGATCATACTTTGGCATTTTTATTTATTCTCAACAAACATTAGATGCCACAACATGTCCATGTATGTTTTCACTATTAATCCAACATTCTTGCTCTTTTTATATGTCCCCAGTTGTCCATTCATTACACATGTATTACAAAGTGGCTTATTCGTGCATCTCATAGCAGGGTCACATGTTATGTAGCCCAAACACACCTGTTTGGAAGAAAAAAAAGGGGAAGGGGCAATCTCCATACCAGAACCCAGGGAGACTTTATTTGTTTGGCCTAAATAGTGGCTAGTTCGTGACGTCATTAGGGCATGCGCACTCAAGTTGAAGTGCGAACAACTCTAGTCAAACTATTGATAACTGCCAAACTGGTCCTCTCTGTATTGTGCCTTTAAAGCGGCCATTGGTTACCATCGATGCGACCAACCGCGGTAGGCTGGTCGTGAAAAGTCGACTAGACTAGTCCAACCATCGTCGACTAGCCTGAGTTCGATCAGAGTTAGTCAAACTATAGTTAACTGTAGTCCTTGATCGAACTTGGCCCTAGCTGTCGTTTTCTACCATATTAATTCTGTTCAATCCAGTTGCAGGTGGTGTTATTTAATAGTAATGTCACGTGACACATCAATTTACATGTTTGGGGTTTATTATTATTTCAATAACCTTCAAGCGCTCTTAGACTGCGCATAAGGTAAATAGGGTTTAAAAAATTCAAGTACAGATATCTACACAAATTACTACGAATTATTAGAAAATATCTTACTTATTTTAAGGTAAATATTGATTGTAGTCATCCAGCAAAAGGAATGCGCTAGATATCCTATAAATGTTCAAACAAAATTGAACGATACAACCCCCAAAATTCAGCCATTCATGATAGTTCAAGCAATTACCAATGGTGGAGGCCCTATCCTATCTTTAAAAGTAAAGAATTCACTTTTGTCGATGGAACCTAGGCAAACCAAACATTGGTTGTTTTTAGTGCATTTTTTTGCGTGGTATTCTGTATTCTGATTTTTGCAGTTAATAACGTCTACAAAATAAAATTGAAAGTAAAATATGCAAACATGTCCTAGGTAAAATTTTAACTGCAGCGAAATGAGAAAAGTCCCGCATGTACCGACCGAGATAAAAAACAATTAATAATCCTGATCGTAAAACAGATTTTAACCATTTCGCGCCAGGATCATTTTGAAATTGATCAAACCTAGGCGTGATCCGAGACAGGTTCAGGCCGGTATCTGTGGGTAGCACACCCTGATATTTTGGGCCTCGCTAGCTGCGAGCCGGTTGCTGACAGATATTTTCGGCCTTGCTCGATCGTGACGTGTTTATTCGTCATTTGTGTATACAAGGCATCTGACGCGAACTGGTTAAGAGTGGGTCCACGTAAATATTTTATATAAGTGTCCTCGGCATTTTTTTATTTTAATATGAAAAGACTTGGTTAAGCAAGTAACCATAAGTGCAATATTTTTTTTGTTCTATCGCCCGTTGCCATAGTAACAGGCCATTTTGTGTTTTTGGTCTTTTTTGGCCAGTTTTGAGGCCTTAAACATATTGTTTTGCTTATTTAAACAAAATCACCCAGCCAAATTACAAAATCAACTATATCATTACAAAGTATCATCCTTGCCCTTACTTTATTAAATGTTTTTAAATTTCATCCTTATGATATTCTCAGAACATGCATTGATGCATGTTTTCAGAACTTGTAAAATTGTAATGTTGAACCTATCAACTTGCCATATCTGGTGAGAAAAGTTTGGGGGATTGTATCTTCTTAAGGCAGTACTGCATCAAAAATTGTCATTTTCCCAAAAACTAAAAAAATGAAATTTGAGGTTATTCTTCAGTTTGAAGAAATAATACACACAAACAAGAATTCGGCGCCTTTTTCAAATCATAAGAGTGAGTTGTAGGCCTGTAAATTACTCCTACTGAATAAGTAGCATGTTTGACGGCGAAAATCTAGACTCCATCCACAACTATTCTTACATACCATTTTCTGATAACATTTTATTTGTGGCATATAAAAAGAGGAAACAATACTTGTTGTGAACTAAATCATTATTTCTACATAACCCAACAGCCCCTTTAGGCATGTCACCCCTCGAAAACATAGCTTTATTGCTTGCAAGTGTATCCAAGGTGTTGCATTATAGCGCCCCCTATAGGCGGGACTTGAACCTGAGACCGCCTGAGAACCGGCGCTCTACCAACTGAGCTATCTTGCCCTATAGTTTTTTGCCAACAAACACTACATTCGACAGTGCGACCTAACGACACGATTTGTCTCCCCATCAGCTCTCTCGATCAACCAATGGTCTTTGCAAATTGCTTAAATGGGGCGTGACCTTTTAATAAAAATTCGACCATTTAAATATAGGCATAGCTTCTTCACGCATTCAACTACCATTCAAATACCAACTACTACGTTGGCAGTCTCCCAAATTGTCAGTATCTTTGTTCGAGGGAGTCACACCAGAATTCGGTGTGGCCATGGATCACACTCAATATTACGTTACAACCTGGGAAGCAACATTGTGGGGATCACTCAATGAGGATACGACTTTTTATCTTATACCATTTTTGATGCAGTACTGCCTTGAGAGGATACAATCCCCCAAACCTTTCTCACCAGAAATGAAAAGACCAATGTTGGCTCTAATTAAAGCAAAAAGGGAAATATTCTGAGACCCCTGGCAAGTTGACCTTTTGAGGGACAAAAATAGGTTCAAATTACAATTTTACAAGTTCTGAAAACATGCTTTAATGCATGTTCTAAAAATAGCATAAGGGTGACATTTAAAACATTTAATTTTGTTTCCCAAGTAAGGGCAAGGATGATACTTTGTAATGATATAGTTGATTTTGTGATAAAATGTTGTATTTTGGCTAGGTGATTTTTTTTAAATAAGCAAACAAACAGATTTTGCGGCCCCAAAACTGGCTAAAATGCCCAAAACACAAAATGGCCTGTTACCATGGCAACGGGTCATATATATATTGTGTTGAGTTCTAATTTGTTTACTTGCTCACTAAGTCCTTTCATATTAGAAAACAAATGCCGAGGACACTTATATGAAACATTTACGTGGACCCACTCTTAATAGGTAAAATGTAAACTGCAACAAAATTAAAAAAAGTCCTGCATGTACCGACCAAGATTTAAACAAAAGATTACAATCTCGATCGTAAAACAGATTTTAACCAATTTGAGCCGGGATTATTTTGACATTGACCGGGCCTAGGCGCAATCCGAGACATGTTCAGGCCGCCATCTGTGGTTAGCTCGCTCGCTGCGATCCGGTTGCTGACGGATATTTTTGGCCTTGCTCGATCGTGACGTGTTTATTCGTCATTCGTGTATATACGGCACTCAACGCGAACTGGTTAACCAACAGTTTTTAATATTCACTGACATTTGTTTTACCGAGCTGTGCTCTTAACTTAACAAGTCCACTAATTAGCAAGTGTTTCTTTGAATCTACAGTGCTCTTGGTCGGCGTGGATAGCGAGGCAAGAGTGTGTTACTCCGGTTCCCCGCCAGAACCTGATCCTGATAATCCTGGTGACTGGATGAAGCAAGTCATGCGAGAGATACGAAAGCGTTGCCCAGGAAAGCGTGCCGTTTCCTCAGCTGGTAAGTTTTCATACACATAGAAAACATAAAAGAAGGTGCTTGTAAAACATCTCTGCCAAATGGCTACGTTCTGGGCCCAATTTCTTGGCTCTGCTTACTGTTAGCAAAAAATCCCTGCTTACTATAGCAGAAAATTCGGTGCTTACGGTAAACGTATTTCACGCGTTAGCGAGGAATTTTGGTCTCTGAGCATGCGTACATCCTGTAACTAAGGATTCTGTGCTTACATGGTAAGCACCTAATTTTTCTGATAGCGCGGTTAGCGGAAAATAGTGACCGTAAGCGCGGAATTATGTGGGTAGCAGAGCCAAGAAATTGGGCCCAGGTGTGCTCAACATTGAAGGTGTACAGCGAGGTATCCTTGTATTCAATACAAAACATTTGAAATTCAAAACTCTAGCAAAGTGTTGGTTGAAATCTAGATGACGCTATGTTGTAGCACTATACCACTATCGTTAGAAGACAATTATACAATTACAAGCTTTTAGTAACAATGTACTATTGTCTCTGTAATGCGGAAAAGCTGTATTTTTTAAAGGACCACATCACCCTAACTCATAATGTTTGAAAACTAATATGACGCGCTTCTTACGATGTGTCATCACCTTTTACCACCAGCTGAGTGCTTGACACCACAGCCCCTGGGGCTTGAAGACGGATCCATCACTGACGATCGCATGACAGCGTCCAGTGACTCAGTCAACAGTTGGTCTGCTTTGCGAGCACGCCTGAACGGCGACCGTGCTTGGATACTCAAAATGTATGTATCCGTAAAAACAACAACAAAAACAATAGCCCCAAACACAGCCCCGTACAAATTAGTGGTATACAAATATTACGTGTAATCGGTAAAACTGTGGACAATAGCTGACGCAGTGTTGCCGTCATTACCAGACTGTACATGTTTACACTCTAAAAACAGACTGGTTCAAATAACCATTGCCACTAACGTGTCCAACCAATACGATATGCATCATATTGGTAAACAAACAAATACAAAAAGTTTTCACCAATGATATGGTCTAACTAATTATGATACCAGTCAAAAATACTTTGTGTTCAGTGGCGTCGATGCCTGGATTGAGGTGGACCTCGTGGAGAGCACTGTGGTGTCTGGTGTCATCACGCAAGGCCTCCTTTATGTTGGCGCCTACTTGTATGCAGTAAATACGTACAGGGTGGCGTATCGGAAGAAGTATTCACCTGATAACAAATACGTGACCGATGAAAACGGAAACATCAAGGTTGTTATATCACTTTTTTTTTTATTAATGATTTGCATCGTGTTTCAAAAATAAATATAATTTATATTTAGTTTTATTCTGGTTTTTTTTGACTTTGAAGATGTATTTTGTTGCTGTTCAACATCCTGCCCCGTCTGATGCTTCGTCTTGTTGATTGTATTTCAATTTAAATTATTGTATACATTTTGTATTATTAAAACATAACAGCGAGAAACTTGTTTTTCTTCTTTATATTTCACGTGAGATACGCTTGCTTGTGTAGCCTAATAGTAATACGGCTAAAACCTTCAGACTAAAATCCCTGCATATATATACACGCAGTATAATGAAACTCTAATTAAGAAGTGCTGTTGGTTGCTTAGTAATTCACTAGTTTTGATTATATTTTTTCTTATATTTTAGGTATTCAGCGGTAACTCTGATGGCAACACCCCGGTCACCAACCAATTTGCTAAAAGTGTGACGGTGACGGTAGTGCGCGTTGAGCCCATTGACAAACCTGTTGGTGCTGTTGGTCGAGCTCTACGCTTGGAGTTGCTCGGATGTCGTGATTAGTTCAATTGGGCATAAGTAGTACGATTCATGAACAGCATTTCTGTTGAGCTACGTCTGTAAAACCTTTTACGAGCAGCACACGGGTCACGTACGGCCACGACAACTGTTTCAAAGCATTTGCATGTTTTGCAGCATCTAACGTTGACGTCGTAACATAAACAACACATACGACATTGTTTTCCTAGTTGGTAGTTTTGTTTCCTTTTACCAAATGTCCCCGAGTTAAGAAGCTGTATTAGGGCCATGGTGAAAATAATTAAATTCTCTCTCGTCAGCTAACTCGTACGTACGACTTATATGTCGTAAGTACGACTTATGAAATGTAACTCGTACCTATACGAATTATATGTCGTAAGTACGACTTATACTGGAAGAAGGCCTACGCCGAGCCTCATTCGGTAGATAGCACAAATTTGTTCGCCATCTTGGCATTGTTTGCCGACCGTTTATTGGTAAAAATTAGCTTTTGCTCGGATAGCTTTAAAGTTTCATTTAAGTCATACGTACGACTTATATGTCGTACTTACGACTTATGAATTTTAACTCGTAAGTACGACATACAAGTCGTACTTACGACATACAAGTCGTACTTACGACATACAAGTCGTATTTACGACATACAAGTCGTACTTACGACATACAAGTCGTACTTACGACATACAAGTCGTACTTACGACATACAAGTCGTACTTACGACATACAAGTCGTACTTACGACATACAAGTCGTACTTACGACATACAAGTCGTACTTACGACATACAAGTCGTACGTACGACATACAAGTCGTTCGTACGACATATATGTCGTACTTACGACATATACGTCTCATTTACGGCATTACGTACGATATATAAGTCGTACTTACGACACATACGTCTCATGTACGGCATTACGTACGATAAGTCGTACGTCTGAGTTAGCTAAAGTGAGAGAAAATAATTATTTTTATCATGTCCTTAATACAGCTTCGTATCAAGTAGTAAAGTTGTAAAAAAGATATTAACTGTGTAACCTGTATTTTGGGAGTATCGTGTCAGTAAAATCCTACCGTTAATTTGGCAAAATGTTAACCAGTTTCTGGAATGGAACAACTGTTTCAAAATGCTTTAATTTTAATATGATTTTTCACAGATACTGGGGAGTTAGGGTTAATTTAAATTTATCAAATACAAGCTTGGTATAATTATCTCCGGCGCTCGCGAGGAGGGGGAATGTTTTTCTCAAGAAATTCCAGTTCGTGTAGATTTAACCTCAAAGTACCTTTTTTATCAATTGGATTTTATAGCTGCTTGTTTACTATACTTATCACGAATTTTGCACAATTAGAAAAATGACTGGGTGAACTTGCACATTATTATCCACACATATAATAAATATATGCACGTGCATACATGTAGATATGCATATTTACATCTTTGTACAGCCCTTTATGGGCAGATGATGTTTAGCACCCTGTCTAGTTAAATATTCCATTCTTGTATTAATTACTAAATTATCTTTATTAACAATATTATACATTTTGCTTGAAATAGTTTTACAAAATTAAGGCAAATGAGTAGCCTTAAATGTATTACTAGATTGTGGTGATTAGATTCAATTAATACTTAATTTGAAGATGATGTGAAGGAGCGGCTCTAGGGGAATTCCCCCCACCTCCACCATGCACCTCCCCAACACAACAACAATTACAATTATAGTAATAATTATATATTTACATTTTGCACGGGTTGTTTATGGTGAGCATTATAATAAATAGGAGACTGGCTCAGCCCTTGATGTGGCAATAACTACAAATTGAAATGAAGCAACCGAATTAAAGGTAGTATACACCATTTGCAGATATCGAAAATATTTACTACCGAATTATTAAAAAAAAATAACTTACTCATTTAAAAGTAAATAATGATTCTAGGCATTCAGCAAAATGATTGCGCTAGATATCCTGTAATTATTCCGAAAAGTAGAATTTTAGAAAGAAAAATTCGGGATCGCCGGACGGCGATAGCCAAAAAAACAAAGATAACAAAAGAATAACTGCTCGACGCCGGTTGAAAACAAACGCTGTTTTCTTTTTTTTCTTGGAATCCATGATTGTAAAACTTCGGACAGGTCAGTTAAACGATATTTACTATAAAATACAATCCCCCAAATCTACTTATCCCCAAATCCCCCAAATCGCCTTTAAGGCGTTGGATGATTGGTTAATCGAATGATTCTTTTGAGTGTTCTCTTATTTGTTGTGGAATAAATTAAAGACATACATGACAGAATTACGTGTTGATCCTGATTATAGGTATTTGCAAATGATCACACCATAAGCGAACGTGACCATTATTTGACAGTTTTCTCAAACCTCTTGTCACTCGGATCCCATATCTATGGTGGCCCTGAAGAGACAATGCAGATCGTAAATATTGAAGTCAATATTCACGACAAATTTCACGACTTGCCCCCAAAGTTCCGAATATTGACCTCAAATTTGACGTCAAATTTTACGACCTGACCTACATTTTGACGCGAACTATTTTCCAGCAAGCTAGGTTTTGGCTAGTCTTGCTCCAGTTTTTCATTCGTCCGGGGCGCGCCGTCTGTCCATGGTCCGTCTATGTAGTTCATCAATCATCAATACTCTGAAAACGGGCTTATTGAGGGCACCCTCCATTGTCACGAGAGATCAGTGGATTTGTTTTAAGTTCAGAAACAAATCTCGCGGACTGAAGGTAGGATACGCCATTTGCACATTTCAAAAATATTTACTACCGTACTATTAGGAAATATCTCACTTATTTGAAAGTAAATAATGATTCTAGGCATCTAGCAAAATTATTGCGCTAGATACCTTGTAATTAATCCGAAAATTATATTTTGATATAACAAAATTGGCGATCGCAAAAAAAACAAGAATAACATAAGAATAACTGCCCGACGGCGGTTGAAAACAAACGCTGTTTTTCGTGATTTTCTCGACATCTAACCATCCATTAGCCAGGTCAGTTAAACTAGATTTACTGTAAAATACAACCCCCCAAATTTACCCATTCATGATAATTCAAGCAATACGGGCGATTCACAATGCAGTGCGCCACCAAGAGTTTTCCACGGAGAGTCTATTTTTCGAGGAAAGTGTCGACAACAAATCAAACATGGCCGACCTACCGCTTCAGTTTGAGCAGTTGCCAGTCGACAAGTTGAGAAAATGTTTAATAGATAGGGGTATTACGTGCAGTGGAAAAAAGAAAGCAGAATTACTTGAGCTAGCAAAAAGGGCATGGGGGAAATATCCGGTTTTAGGGGGGAGTGACCATGAGGAATCTGAGAAAGCACGTCGGAAAGTTGTGGGTGAAGATGGGACGGTGTTGGATTTAAATGGACGGGATGTATCGTGGAACATAGATTTGAGGGGGGCGCCGTTGGTCTCTCTAGGAGACGTATTCGCTTATCTCATCAAGAAGTGCCTTTGGACACCTCAACGGTTGTCCCAGTATAAACAAGATGATGGATATCTGATGTACAAGGATTCCCATGTCGAAAATGTCATTTCAGGTAAGGAGAAAAAAAAATAAAAAAAAATATGTTACATGTACTTGTAGTTGTAGTTGTAATGTTAATGTTGTTAGGCCTACGGAATTAATGTTCACGGTTTACAAACATGTATGGCCTATCAGTCTTAGTCACTGCCTATGTTTTTTACGTAATGTGATAATAGGACCCTGTTCCAGCAGACATGGGAGATAAGGCCAAATAAAAAAAAAACATGTTTAGCGTCACCGCCCGCTTCCTTTTTGGGGGCCGCCTCCTTTTTTCTTTTTTTTCTTTTTTGAAAAAAATTATAAATTTGACCATTTTGGTAAAAAAAAAAAAAAAAAAAAAAAATTAAAGATAATAAAATTTTAAGATCGTATTTTAGACTTAGCATCACTGTGTACATGCTCTGGAAATATATTTTGTTCTAATAGGAAGGCTAGGGTGTGACGTGTAGTCGTGTACGGTTCATATATGATCGACCCACGTGAATTTAGATTTTTAATCGTGGGTGAACCATGTTTTAATTTTAAATTGGAAGATAGGGTGTGACATGTTCACTACAAGACTCGAATTAAGATGTGTCGGGCGGCCATTTTGAAATAAAAAAAATAATAAAAAAGGGCCTCCTCCTTCCTTTAAAAAAAAAGGCATGACGCTAAACATGTTTTTTTTTTTTATTTGGCCTAAAAAGACAATTGTATTTGTTGGGAATTTAGCGACGATGGAAAAGTCACTTTAACTTGACTATTTTTTTAAACAAAATTGAAAAATTGTCAGTCCTGGATTTTTTCAACATTTTTGAATCGATTTACCTTCATTGATATGCAAAAGTGGTGTCACTGTCAGAGTGCAACATTCTTTTCTGTGTTTGTGACTTTGTGTCGTATAGTTCAGCTAGATTATCATTTCAAATATACTAGGCTATTAGTCTGAGTTATTGTAAAGCTACAGGTTGTGGGTTCGAGTCCGGCCTGGGACTATGGTGCGTGTGCCCTTGGGCAAGGCACTTTGTCACTCATTGCTACTCTCCACCCAGGAGTAAATGGGTACCTGTGAGGGCAGAGATGGTTATTGTGGTTGAATTAGCTGCTTTGCGCCGAAATGGCAGCATCGAGCTGTATACTCCCCAGGGAGCTGAGATGGTACATGTATTTGGAATGTTTCATGGGCCCAATGACCGGGGTAATAATAAATTGTAAAGCGCTGATACACCCACATTGTGGGAGTCTAAAGCGCAATATAAGAAACTAGCATTATTGGACTCTAGTTATCGCTTTTTTAACATTTGGACATCATCTGGTGCTATTAGTAGCGCCAGATGATGTCCAAATGTTAAAAAAGCGATAACTAGACTCAGTCCAGTAACTCGGACTACTAGGCTATAGTATTTAAGCACAATTTATGGAAAGAGGTCAGTGCTTTGATTTTTGAGGGAATTCATGTGGGGTAAAATGATAAAGTTACATTTTCTTCAAAGTTATTTATTAGAAATATATAGTTAAAATATATTAATCTGGTTAATAATTTCCTTGTTCAGGTAAAATACATGGTTGCATTTCACATGAATATGTGAAAGCCACAGTCAAACCAGAACAACGCCAGACAGCCCAGCGGTACCAGACTTGGGTGCTTCTCACCAGACACGGAGAAGTAATATCTGCTGGTTGTGGATGTGTTGCTGCGTGAGTGTTTTATTTTATACAATTTCACAAAGTTTTATTCGGGTGCATCCAGGGAATGGGGTGGGGGGATGGGCATTAGGGGATGGGGGTTCCTTATATATCCCTCTTGGCAATGATGCAGTTGGGTCCAGATTCCAGAGCTTTCTCTTTACAATGTGTGTTATAAACATACATTTGGAGATGGGTGGGGGGGTCTTTATCCCTCTTTAGAGTGTTATTTTGTGGGGTGTGGTGGTGGGGGGGGGGGGGGGGGGGGGGGGGGGGGTGGTTCCAGAGCTTCCTCTTTACAATACATGTTACAAATATACTTTCAACAAAATATGCATAACATGCCACCCAGAGAAAGAAAATTATGCATGTACAAAGGGCCAATTTAACTACAAAGGGGTGATACAGCAACAGGTTGGATAAACAAATCCTAAATCTGGACATCACTGAAGTTTTATTTCCAAGTGTAAAGTGTGTGAGTTTGTTTTTGATTGAAATAGGGGACGTATAACAATAGAGGACAATAGGGTCCCCTATTTCGCTAAGGTCCCCCATTCCGACTCGTGTGCAAATCCTATGACGATCATCCGAAAACTTTAGGGTACAAATAAAAGAGGTAAGACGGTCGGACAATGCCCCGTCCCCGATTAACGGCATTTACCAAGCTAAGTAAGTGTATGTGTGTGTGTGTGTTTTATTTTTGTTATTGTTTTCTTTAGAGATGATGGCTCCTGTAAGCATATGGTGGCTCTACTCTTTGCAGTAGCCGACTTCAATGATAGGCGAACAGACAAAGGAACAGCTGTAGGAACTGATGCGCCATGTACGTGGACAAAGCCTCGCAAGTCTTCGATGCCTGTGAAAGTTGACGAGTTGGACTACAGGAGAGAAAAGAAAAAGCCACGAAAACCTGGTCCGACTCCGGATCACTACACTCCCTCGAAGATGATAAATGCCACATATATTGCCAACATCCAGGGTCATCTCAAAAAGGTGAATATACAGTAGGGCCAAAAAAGAAATCTTTGTGTTGTCCACTGAATCAAAAATTGGAGAAAATGGGTCAGGCAGTCAGGGCAATTAACCCAAACCAACCCAAGAAATATGGCCTCTTATAAATCATATTTCTAAATGTTTTTTTTTCAAATAACTCATCCCCTTGCCATTGCCAAGAGAGAAGTTATTAACCAGTTCGCGCCGGGATTGTTTTAACATCACCAAGCCGAGGGGCGGGATTTTTTTAAATGAAACTCGATCCGAAGCGGGTTCAAGCCAATAGTCCTGGGAACCACACAGACGCATTTCTGACAGACATTTCCGAACTTGAACTTGGCGTGGTTATGCGTCATCCGTTTTGAATTTTGGGAAAACTTTGCGTTTATATACGTCATCTGGCGCGAACTGGTTAAGGGGTAGAGGCAGCAAAGGACAAGTTTGGCAAGGGTCAGGTTGATCACTATTTTTTTAGTTAACTCGTCAATTTTGAAGAAGACAATTTTTTTCGATTGGGTGGAATTATTTTGTTTTAGGAAGGCAAAATATGCAATGTAATGTTAAATATGTATTTTCAGGTTTGTGAAGAGTCACACCCGGCAGCACTCTTCTTACAATTAGTGAATGATCCACCAGTGGCTCCATCTCATGTACAAGTACCTTCTGTCAAGAACCTCTACCAGCAGTACAAAGAATTATCACAGGATGGCAGTTTTGTGGATTATTTGGTTGAAAATACAACTGATGAACACATTGAAGCACTTAGGAACTTGAGACAGTCTGAACCAGCTTGGCTCAAAGCAAGAGAAGGGAGAGTTACTGCAAGTAATGCAGACTCGGTAAGATCTGTACGTGATCTTAACAAATGCAAATCCTTGTTGGCCAAAATTTCCGGCCAAACTCGGCCATTTACAAACGAGGCATTGGAATTTGGCAAAACTTATGAGCCCATAGCAAGGCAGCTGTACAAAGAAAGTGAGACTCCAAAGCATACAGACTTTGAACTGGAAGAGTGCGGGCTATTATTGGACAAGAATGCTCCCTTTATGGGTGCATCACCAGATGGGATAGTATCATGCAAATGTCATGGACAAAAACTTCTTGAAATAAAGTGCTCGTATAAACATAGAAATATCAGTCCAGAAGATATCCCACAGATCAACCCATCATATCACTTGCAACTGGCTGATGGAAAGCTTATCCTAAAGAAGACATCACCATGGTACAGCCAAGTACAATTTCAGATGGGAGTATCAAAAATCCAAACCTGTGACTTGTTGCTCTACACTTGCAAAGGAATTGCAACAATTACTTTGCTATTTGATGAAGAAAGATGGGTACTTTTGAAAGACAAGGCAAAAGATGTATTCCTTTATTCAATATCACAGAGTCCAGAAGAGTAGGGGTACATGTACATGTAGTACAATAAGGGCATATTCATCTGGCACATTCATCTGGCACATGAACAAAATTGGGCTCTTCAGTTACATGAAGGTTGCACAATTTTTTTTCGTAAAAGCAAGATCTCCACAGGGAAATTCTATGGGTTAGGATGGTCTCAGAGGAATTTTAGGTGGAAAGTCGATAGGGAAATGCTTAAATATAAAAGCAAGGATACAAATTTAAAGATGGGAGGTTACCTTGGGTGTAAGCATTATTTAAGATATTTCCCAAGAAAACAAAGATTACTCAAATGTACCTTTTTAATTTTATTTAATATTCTATATTGCCACAAGTGTTTGTGTTTCAATTATAAGTTATCTAAACAATTACTTGAAACAAAATATATAGTTACAAATAATATATTTAAACAAATATAAAAGCCTTAAACTATAGCAGGCCTCTGTCACGTTTTTTTTCCTCATGGAATTTATTATGACCAAGACCGAAGATAATTTTTTTTTAATGCACAGGAAGTGGGTATCTAGCGTGACCCACCACGATTAAATGACACACTTGTTTAGCTTTAAATGATGAAATCAAAATTTTTATTTTTGCCTCAAAGTGTCTCATTTACTCGTGCTGGGTCACAAATACGCACTTGATTATACGAAATCCGTGTTGCACGCTCAGTCGGTATTAAAGTGCTAAATATGAACGACTTGTTTAACCCTTTCAAGTCATTCACTTTAATACCGACTGAGCGCAATACGGATTTTAAATAATACGGATTTCGTTTTTTGGCCGGGGTAGGGTAGTTATTTTCATGCTAGATACCTACTTCCTGTGCAAAATATCTCTCAAATGGCCGAATGCATCACCCCTAAGGTGGCATAATCATATTTCAAAATGTTGGTTTTCATCCCGATTATCACCCTATACTAAAAAAAAAAAAAGAAGAATATTCAAATGTGTTGTCTTTTTAATTTTATAACTTATAATTAATATTTCATATTGCCACAAGTGTTTGCGTGTCGATTACATACATACATAAGTTATTTTTAAAATTCTTAATATTTAAAAAAAAATACATGTACATGTATAATATTGCCACAAGTGTTCCTGTGTGTCAATTATAAGTTATTTTTTTAATAATTTAAATAAATATATACATGTAATTACAAATAAATATTAAAGCATTAAACTATAGCAATACAACTCGGAACCGACCTCTGCCACAGCATTTATCATGACACCTGATGATGTCCTCATAACGTCAACCCGATAACAACCCGATTAAACCTTTAGTTGTGTAGATATAGGGATTCAAAATGTCAATGTCAAGATGTCAAAAATATAAGGATTCAAAATGTAACTTGCCGCCTGGCGACATCATCATGTCAGACCTAATATTCTCTATACCACCCTCCCACCACCATTTACACACGCATTATCAACCCAAATAAACACTTAATTGCGCAGATATAAGGCTTCAGATTATCACCTTTAATTGATGTAACTTGACCCCTGCTTAACCTGACTAAATATTCAAAAACTAACGGGTTTTCTCTTGGGCACTTTTGCCTTCTTCAGCTTTTGCTCTCTTTTAGAGTAGTACAGGGGACCGTGAAGATTACAGAGAGCAGTCACAACTTTGACAATCATTGAGGCACAATTCTGTAAAGAGCATGGCATTTGATGCTTCAGTACTCGCCAGCACTTAACACGTTGGATTGCCCTTTCTACGTGGATACGCAGTCGTGCGATCTTCCTTGTTTTTCTTATTTCCTCAACATTTAATCGCTTTCCTTTGGCATTGTGCCATTTTCTGGTAAATGGAGGGGCGACAAGGGTTGCATTCTTTTTCAAGAGCACATCTTCAATATGGAAACCCCTATCTGCCATCACCGAATCTCCTTCATCAAGTTTGTCTATCAGTCCACTCTGCTGTGTTAGGTATTTTGTCTGAGACATTTCCTGACCAAAGATCACTAACAAAGGTAAATGCTCCATTTGGAGATACTCCAAACAACACTTTGTATGTGTTATGACTTTTATACTGTTCATCCTTGTTGCGCGGCCTGTCTACGAAAAACTCGGAACAGTCTATCACAACCCGTGTGTCTGGAAAAGCCTCTTTAAAATCATCTGGCATCCATCTCCTTATGTGTTCCTGGGATGGCCAAACCAGTAGGGCCGGCACAAGTGTCTGATGCATGTAACAGATCCAGGTGGTGGTTATCCTTGAGACGGTCGAACAGCTGACTGCAAACAGGTCAGCAAGGATGAGCAGTGGAATATCAAGGCGTAGTCGGATTAAACACATGATAAACTGGAAGAAGGCTGGCAGCTGATGCTGGCGACCAGGACGTTGTGTGCCATTTATCTCAAAATACTTCTCTTTAGCACTTTCTGCACCACGCCAGTACTTCATGTTTCCCACTCCAAAACTGATCGAGTCAAAAACACCTGGCTGTTGTTAACCCTAATTCCCTAGCCTGGGGCTTGTGCAAAATTGTATTAAAATTGAAGAAATCAGGACGTTAATAAATATCTTTTTAACAAAATATTTAAATACTCCAAATTCTGTGACGTTTCTTTCGACGATATTTCCAGACTTTTGTGTTCATATTAACGGCACGTACATCGTGTACAACTGTATTGTTACAGGTTACCAAAGGACTGTTGTATTATTAGGCCAACCTTTGGCTTACATGATACTTGAATTCAAGAAGGGATCGCATTAAAACCAAACAACATGGTGCAGTTTACCTTGGAGAACTGTTTTAGAGTGAAGTCCGGTGTAGAAATTCACCCTCTCATCCGTGTCGGTTGCCCAGTTAACTACATCTTGGCCTTGTTGTCTGGAGGACTTCGTCTCATTTTCAAGAGCACTGATGTCTTTCATTGTCATACTGGTTTGAACACCAATATCACAAGTTGACAGTTGGGCTGTACATGTATGAAGATAATCATGATCTGCTGATGGTTGTGGTGTCTCTTCGCAGCACTGAATGAGAGGTGTAAGACCTGCATTTCCGTAGCAAGTAAGCAAAATAAATAAATTATAATATAGGATTTTGTCATGGAGGTAGAGATGAACCCAGACAGTTTATTTTGGCCATTCCAATTATCATTTTTTAACCAAGACGAATTTTAAAATGTCTTCATATTTTTTGTTTATATGCAAGACACCCATTTGGAAAATAACCCCATTTATATACTTGACTGAGGTGCTGAGAAAGTAATTACGTGCTTAGCCTTAAAGGCATTTTGTCATTTTTTTGTGTTCAATATGAAACAAACAACAAACACCTGCACATTGTTGACATTTTCATTTTTTTTAAATTCCTTTTTTAACACTTTAAAACAGTATGTTTTAATTTCTTTAGGCCTAAAGATTTTATGCCAACAAATTTTAATATTCTTACAAGAACTACATATACAGTCGTTTTTCTAGATTTGTCCTATAGTTCAGGATCGCTTCAAATAATAACCTAGGCCTACCTATTGTAGATTGGTCCTGAATACTATTTTTTGGGCGAAGTGTGTTTTGAAAATTAACAAATAGATTTTCAATAAAATATCCAGGAAAGGAATGTTGGCTATACATTTGTACATGTATTTCCGACTCGAATTTTGACATGTTTGGACGATTTGTAAAAAAATCACGGGAGCCGCAAAACTACAATAAATTTTCTCAACGATACATAGCATGTACGTCACTCACAACTGTGATTTTGAATGCCTTTTGATCTACAGTCGTATTATTACTTTCGCATCAGAAAGAATTCTATACACGGACATCAATTACCACCCTGTGCACAAACCCAGTATTAAATAGGGCCTTTGGCTTTGACGATACTGGTGTGAACAATTCCAAGTGTTTTCTCAGTAAATACCGAGGTTTTTTCAGAGCTTAATTTAACTTTTTAGGATATGTTATTGCTTTTTGATGGCTAATACTACTACTAGTACACGTACTTAGTAAATAGTCAAAGTAGGTTAAAATAAATGATGTCCATGTATGGAAATCTTTGCGGTTTGCGTGTTTACAGGGTGTCGTTGATTTCATTTTGTCGTCTTTAATTTGTCACCGTCGTTGTACCAACAATTTCCCACAACAAATCAAAACCCTGCCCTCATAGGAACTAGGTCGGGGCCGCTTCTACCTGTTGGTTTTTATGTCGCAAGCTAGTTTAGTGACTATTGTATTTTTGTAAGGCATAGCCTAGCATAACGTTGGAGGCTGAGCCTGATATTTGTTGAGATTGTTTCTGGTTACTCACGTCCGAGCTTCACAGTTTGGGTGCCTTCACGTTCTGTCTCCTGAGATAGCTCCATGGGCTCAGTGACGGTGACGTTAAGACCAGGATCGAGTTGCTCCATATCGTTTCTGGCAGCATTGAGTTTCTGCAGGGTGGCAACTGATCGAGTCCTTGTTGGTTTTCCCCAGTTGTTCCATAAACAATACTTAGGGTCACCGCATGCATTGCCAAATTTGTCAATGTCACCTGCATCGAAGTGGTGGGAACACAACCTGGAACGCCTTGTGATCGTCAGCTCATCAACGACATTTGGCTTCTTGCTTTTTCCTCCTCGCCTGATAAGGCGCTTCCATCTAGCAACGGCAGCAGGATTTTTTCTTGGCCATTTTACCCACATTAGGCCGTTCATCCACGGGTATTTTTCAGCTTTTTTAAATTTTGAACTATGGCTTTTGCACTCTGCGGCCTCACAAAAAAACACCATCTTGATAAATTAAAAAAAAAAAATACTCCAATCGTACACTACGTTAACGATTAACAAAACTGGAGGAAAACAAATTCAAGCGTCCCGCGACGTGCAAATTTTTGTCGACACTTTCCCACAATGCACTGCGAAAAATGGACTCTCCGTGGTAAACTCTTGGTGGCGCACTGCATTGTGAATCCTACTTTTAAATCAAATCCACTGATGTCTCGTGAAAATCGAAGGCGCCCTCAATAAGCTCGTTTTCGGAGTATTGATGATTAATGAACTGCATAGACTAGACCAAGGTCGCACCCCGGAACAAATGAAAAACCTGGTCTTCGAGCAAGACTAGCCAAAACCTAGCTTGCTGGAACAAAATTCGCGTCAATATTTATGTCTGGTCGTGGAATTTGACGTCAAATTTAACATCAATATTCGCGCCTTTGGGGAAAGTCGCGAAATGTGACGTCAATATTGACGTCAATATTTACGACTTTGGGGGGAAATCGTGAATTTTGCCGTCAATATTGACGTCAATATATATTCGGAAAAAGTCGTGAAATTTGACGCGAGTATTATATCGACGTCAAATTTGACGTCAATATTATTGTTTAAAATAATTTATTCATGAAATGGCATAGTGATCAGTAATACTTGTAATTAGAGGGCTCCTTTGGATAGCAGTTTGTTAACTGAAAAGGACTACCCTCTTTAAAGATTTATTGATGAAATGGTATTGTGATCTTTAAAGATTACAATAAATAATAAAAAAAAATTGCGTAGGCTAAGGTAGGACACACGACTCCTCCCCTCAATGACATTAGTGCCCTCATGAGTCTTCTATACTAACGAAGAACCATGTTGCCTTTCTAGATATATCTACAGATACATTGCACTGCAATTGGTATACTCGCGTGGCCTCCTCCTTTTCATGCCTCTTTATGGGTGACCTAGAGAATTACGCATGCTTGCCTCAGAACCGTGTCGTCCCTGGATCTGGTGATACATTGATGATTAATATTTCGTCTGGACCAGTGATAAGGACAGTCTGCTGACTTTCACTAATCACGTTAAATCCTACTACAGGACCATCAAGTTCACATCTGACTACTCGGATCATCAGACCCAATTCCTGGATGTAACCATACGCAAGAAGGACAATTTAATAACCACTAATGATTTGTATTCTAAACCCGCGAACACACACGAGACAGTGTGTAAACACCTTCCATCGTGGACCCCATTGTCCTTCCGTTATCCCTCTTTTGTTTGTACTCCATAGGATTTGTACACAATTTGAAATCGTGGACCTTCTGTCAATCGTGGACTCATTGTTTGCCCTCATCTTTGAGTCAAAAGTTCGTACCCCTGAATGCTTGTTCAACAACACGTAACTTTTGTATTGGTAGTATTCCTATCACCTAACCACCAATGCAGACTTACGTTGTCATTATTTTTGTATTCCATTTGTAATACCCTTAAAAAGAAAAAGCGAACAATTTTGTAAATGTCTTTAAAAGGGAAACTATTACTCCAGCGTCTCAAACTATTAAGGCACATCGATTTAAAACACTCTTAACCGGCAGTCGATTGTCTCAGTGGTTAAGCTTCTTGGTTGCTGTTTTTTCAGGGCCCTCGAGTTTGCTATACAGATCTATAGCAAAAACAAACCAAATGACTAGCAGGATGGTCTTTTTATCTGAATGTATGTTTTATTATTAGTCTTTTCAAGTATTGTGTAAGTAAATTATGGTTAAAATAACACTACACGTTAATAAACAATTATGCCTGGTATCGGCAAATCGTATTGGAAATGTACATTCAAAGCCCGGTAACCTTGGTGGATAATTGTGAGTAAATATACAACTCGTGCTCGACTAATGTAAAGGCCAAACCGACCCGAAACGTTATAGATATAAATCTAATGCGAGCCGAAATTCAACATAACTCCTCAAATCAAGGGGAGAAAACCTACCCGAACTGAGCCAACCCGACAACCTAATATCTGGCTTGGACAAAATCCACGTTATATTGCACGAACACTGCGTCCGCTTTTTGTGCCCGAACTCTTCTGCGTCGCATTATTTGCTTGAAGATTGTCGTCTCAGTGAATCCTCTCAGTGAAGCACCTAAAAACAGGTGTAGCATGAATTTCACACTCTATGAAATACGGACTTATTGATACCAATAATAGAAACAAATGAGTCCGATTTTCACAGGAGTCTGATATTTATATCCCACCTGTACAGTGTAATATATATATACGCTGTCCAGTTATTAATGGCCAAATATCACATTTTAAGAGCCCCAAAAGTGTCAGTGTTCAGGAATGTCTATTGATATTGTAGATGCAAGATCTCATGATGGCTTTCTATTGGCTGAAATTCCGACGTTAACCATAATTATAGACACGCAGCATGCAATTGTTATAAAAAATAGCACGAACCTACCCATCTTTTCATTAACTTAAATAATAGGATATTAGGACACGCCCATGTAGCTCAAATTAAAGGCTCGTACAGTGACGTAGGACGTAAGCGTTGTCTTGGCAGGCCTATATGCCCATGATGTAATACGTGATATGTATAAAGGTTATTCGTGCAATCAATCACACGATCTTTGAGGATTCGTTACTTGCATCCGTATCAGTATTGCATCAGTACAGTCGAGGAGAATGGACGGAGCGGTGTTTTCTCTTCTGGTGGTATCGGCACTCGCAGGTAAGCAACGATCTCCAATGATATTCTAATTACACCCAACCAAAATTTAAAGTCCCCCTAATACTTGTTGCCACAATTAACAAACTATACCGAGCATTTTTTTGTTCAATAACCCGGTAATCTGTGGCAGAAAATTCTTAGAAATATAATAACATACTCTATTTTAATTCGCCAATGAAAATAATTGTATGGACAAGCAGATTAATTTACTTAGCATACGTTTAAAATTGGTTTATATAAGGCAACAGCTAGAACGAATTTGATCTGTGATGAATATTCTCGGCCCGGTGTTTAAAAAAGTGACCAAAACTAAATTGGTTTGGTAAAACCGTGTACACAAAACCGAATGTGAGAGTTGGTGAATTTAAATAAAAAATGTTTTCAAATAGCCGAGAAAACCTATAGACACTGCACAGTTCTATAGTTCAGTTGTATATTTATGTCAGAACAAAAAATACAAATCACGAAAGTTATAGCTCATGAAAATTAGCCTTCGAAAGTTAGGGTATGATACATTTCAGTATCATGACGTGTACATTTAGGTTTGCATGGTGACGTCATCAGTCAAAAATGTAGGAAATACCGATTTAGTTTGGATAGGATAGACTGTTATCAAAAAGTTCAAATAACGCATGAAAATATGAACATCAATTATTAACAGCACCCAATTTCCGATTGGACGACGTCACAGCATTTGAAAGCAAATGTTGAACATTGAGGAATTAAATCCCCGAAAATGCAATGATTTGGATGTTTTACTTAAACTATTTTAAACATCTGGTTGAAGGGAAACAAACATAACGTCTTGCCGTTTCCGATAAATCCCCGAAAAAAATCCCACGGTTGTTTATAGCGGGGCGCTGTGTTTCAGTGGTTGTGGTGTTTGACTTCTGTACGATGGTACGTGGATTCAAACCCTTGCAGGGAACACGGTGCTTGTGTTCTTTAGCAAAACACTTTTCTACAATTGCCCCTCTCCACCCAGTAATAGGTACCTGCTGCAGAAATGGTCTGCAGTAATATGGCCTCGTTCCTGGTGAACAGAGATAATAACTGTAAAGCGCTTTGATACACCCATAATGTGGGAGTCTAAAGCGCTATAAGAGACCATCCACATGCGCATATCTTGGGCTAAAATGGTCTTCTCCATGATGAACAGGGATAATAATTGTAATTTGATACCCACATTGTGGGAGTACTAACATTTTCATTATTGTTATTATTATTATACGTAATTATTATGTTTTACCTGACGTTTACATTCGATGTACGATACACGTTACACACAGCACCAATGTACAAATGTACACATCACCAATGTACAAATGTGGTTCCTAATACGTCCGCAAAAGCGAACATTTTGGGACTCGAATCACGACTACACCCAAACAGCTCAAGTTTTTAAGGTCAAAACATCAGAAATTAAAACGCCCAGTTTTTAAAGGATGGTTGTGAGGATGTTTATTACATTTACAAACAACATTATCATAATTTAAAATTCCCCTAAACAGTAACTTCTGGTCTGATGACGTCATGATTATAAAACCGTGCAAAACTATTTGTGGTTGTTCACCAAATATACAGGGGCGCATTTGAACAATTTTGATGAATGATTTGGTTTTTCAATTTTTCAAAGATACACTCGTTTTGATGTGCCGCCCAACACTTATATAATGTATTATTTCTTAGTGAAATGATTCCGTTTTCGAGTTATATTTAGAAAAATTGAAAGTCAAGCAGCTTTTGTGCCCAGTAGTAAGAAATTGTACTATCTACCACATCACGGAACTAGATACTTATTTTTGAGGGTTTTAGAGTCTTCCTAAAGAAGACTCCAAGGACAGGGTAGTCACACTACACCTAGGTTCATGAGGCTACGAGCCTCCCTGCCCTTTTTACTAAATATTAAACGCACATAGCACTAAAACAGGACGGTACAAACAGAGAGTGTAGCCACGCTACCCACACATCACCATGGTAGGGTACGACCCTAACTCTCTGCCATGGAACATATACAAACAAAATACATACTATCAACCACAAGACAACAAGAGAGACTAAACGACACTATACGACTTCTTAATGCTGGCCTCATCTGCATCCAGAACATACTGAGTATGTCTCTGGACCAGATGGCCAACCCAAAAATCTATACACTCAAACGAGTCTCCACACTCCTTGCACAGAACGCATCACCTACGTCTGTGGACACTCTGCTTGTGCGTAACAAACTCCTTCCAATCGGAGAACCCAGCCCCGCAACCCTGCGGAGGGACGGAACTAGATACTCTATTTATTTTAAAAGCTATAGTTCAACATATTTTGTAAAATGTTGCCTTTAAATTGCTTTTTATTTTATAGCTGATGATGTCACGATGGCGTCACAGTTAAAATGTATAACATCTGTGTTTTAGTTCACACTAGGCTCGAGTCAATTCGAGTCACAAATATTTGAATACTACACAATAAATAAACGCGTTGCAGAAACACACTGTGGAAGTCCATGATCCACGACACGGTGTATGTTGTATCATGAAGGAAGGAAAACAGACGGCGGCTGTATATGCACCGGTATACCACGTATGTACTTATGTACATTATTATTCGCTAACATAAACGTGACATGGACATAAACTGGCACTGGCGTAAGTTTTGCTCTCATATTAGGGACTCGAGTCTTATTAGCCATCACTCGAGTAAAGTCTTTCTATATAATGAGGGACTACTGTCGACACGAGTCGAGTCGAGTCGAGTCGAGTCATTTGCCTGCTGTGACTCGAGTCAATTCGAGTCAATTTACCCATCGAGACTTGAGTCGAGTCGAGTCGCCAACAATTGTGACTCGAGTCCGAGTCGAGTTTTACGATGGTTTTGTCAAGCCAACTGGTAACTATCCAATATACCGCTTATAATATAAATTTGGTTGAACCTGCGTCTATAGTCCATTGGAAATAATTTTGTTCTGTTGGACTCACACAAATTGCAACAACTTTTTCTTCAACACACCGCACTTCTATAAAGTCCCTAGAATGACATACTAAAAATGCCGTGTAATATGTTTATTCCCATATTTGGGTATATATTTAATTTAAATTTTTTGAAAAGTTTATTTTGGTGATTCTACTAGAATCACCAAAATAAACTTTAAAAAAATAATAAAAATATATACCCAAATATGGGAATAAATATACTACGCGGCAGGGATTAACGATTCATGCAAATTAGTCATACTGTTTCCACCACTTGAATTTCAAGAGACTTTTAATGTGTCATTTTGGGGACTTTTTAGAATTGCATTGTGGTAAAAAAACAATTGTTGCAATTTGTGTGAGGTCAAAACTTATTTTCCCTGGACTACTACCCTATAAAAAGTCTTATGGACATCAAGAGACATAACAAAGAACAAAGACATGTTCCGCTTCGCGCATGCGCGGATCGATGTTTTCGCTTGGCCTCCCTTCTTCGTTGTGTTCCGTCACGAATCAAAAGCTCGGCACTGACTCGAGTCATTACAACACTGTGGAGAGGAGTGGGTGGAAACGAGTGGCGTATTACTTTGTATTTTAGTCAAGGTTGTTTTTTCATAATCGTGTCTGTTATTACACGGCCCGTTTGAATGACGGTGCTTATTAATTATGATGCCATCAAGGTTATTACACTCGCCTAGCTGTCTTCTTCTACCATCTCATATTAATCTACCGATATCAATTCAGTTTCAATCCAGTTGCAGGTGGTGTCAGTTAATAGTGATGTCGCGTGACCAACATCGATTTTCCTTTTTTAGGGTTTATTATTATTTTTTTTTAAATAATCTTCTAGCGCTCTTAGACTATGCGCATAAGTTAAAAGTACAGAACTCTCTTTTATCCATGGAACCTAGGCAAATCAAACGGGTATTGTAATTTTAAATTTACAAAATACAAGCTTGGTATATTCCCGGCGATCGCGAAGAGGGGGAATGTTTTTCTCAATTGGATTTTATAGCTGCTTGTTTACTATGGACATTAAGGGTCATAACAAAAGACGGAGACATGTTCCGTTTCGCGCATGCGCGAATCGATGTTTTCGTTCGGCTTCCCTTCTTCTTTGTCTCCAGTCCCGAATCGAAAGCTCGCTATTGACTCGAGTCAATTACAACTATGTGGAGAGAAGTGGGTGGAAACGAGTGACGTATTTGTCAACGTTGTTTTCATAAACGTGTCTGTTATTGCACGGCTAGTTTGAATGACGGTGCTTGGTAATTATGATGCCATCAAGGTTATTTCACTCACCTAGCTGTCTTATTCTACCATCTCAAATTAATCTACCGGTATCAATTCAGTTTCAATCCAGTTGACCAACATTGACTTTCGTTTTTAGGGTTTATTATTATTATTTTTTAATAATCTTCTAGCGCTCTTAGACTATGCGCAGAAGTTAAAAGTCTATTTTATCCATGAAACCTGGGCAAACCAAACATTTGTTTGTTCGGGTAGTGCAATTTAAAATGTACAAGATACAAGCTTGGTATATTTCCGGCGATCGCGAGGAGAGGGAATGTTTTTCTCAATTGGATTTTATAGCTGCTTGTTTACTATACTTATCACAAATTTGTCACATTTAGAAAAATGACACATTAATATCCACACATTAATAAATATATGCACGTTCATACATGTATATACATGTATGAATATATACATCTTTGTACAGCCCTTTATGGGCACATTTATTTACAAAGTTGTCATTTTGGATAATTACTATGTTCACATAATTATTCAGTCACTTATATGCTTTAGAAAATGTTTTTGAAGTAAGGATAGGGCTATGTAAGTAGAATCACAAAAATAAACTTTTCAAACATAAAATAAAAATATATACCCAAATATGGGAATAAATATATTACGCGGCAGGAAATAACTATTCAAGCAAATTAGTCATATTTCCACCACTTGAACTTCAAAAGACTTTTATTATGTCATTTCGAAGACCTTTAAGACATGCATTGTGGTGAACACAATTTTTTTTGCAATTTGTGTGAGGTCAAAACTAATTTTTTCTAGACTACTAGTACTACTATATAAAAGTCCTATGGACATTAGAGCCCCTTTCACACTAGACGATTTTCCCGGCAATTCCCCGGGAAATTGCCGGGGAATTTCGGTCGGTCTGTTCACACTACCAAAGAAATCCCCGGGAAACTGCTTTTCCCCGGGAAATATTTACCCCTGCTCGGGAGTAGGGTTAAAGGAGAAATCCCCGGGGTTTAACGTTTTTCCCGGGGAAAAGCAACTAGTGTAAACGTCGCAGGGTTTGAACTTACACCACCTTTTTGCGTCCACGGGTAATCTCGAAAGGTCACAGGGTCACAAATAGCGCGCCAAATAATTCGCGCGGTGACTTAGTATTGTAATGAAGTACCTTTCAAACTTTTCGTAAATATTTTTAAAGTTAAGTACAAAAGACAAATAATAACGTTTGAAAACTATACAAATAATTTAGTTTTAAAGAATATGAGCAAAATGAATAGTTTTAATATTTAATGAAAGAAGTGTCGTGAACAAGACTGTGTTTAGCTTACTTCTCGTGTACGTGTATTTATAATGTCCCGTGTGGTTAGGTACCAGTCTTCTATTTTCTTATCCGCATGATGCGTGGCCAACACTGATCTCTATAACTGGATAGGTCGAGCGGCTCTGCACGTGAAGCCATCAGCGGCCATATTGAGATATTCAAAACATTGCAGGCGTACACACGTTTGTATAGCGCACGACCGAGAAAACTCATTTAATATCACAGGAAACGAAGTTAACGTCGCAAAAACGATCCAGTTTGATCAGGAAAATCAAGTTAAACATAATAACACCCAAGAATCACCTGTATACGCCAAGTTTCAATGTTAAATAGGCCTATTTTTTGGAAAAGATATGAGACATTCGTGTGAGACGATGCAATGCAGTGCAAAGTCTATGGGATATGTCGGACAAGTATTTTCAAGAATTCCAACTTCTAAATTATTTTTTTTGTGTTTTTTTTTTTGGGGGGGGAAGAAATCCACATCATAACCTTATACCGGAACAAGGAAAAGGCAAAACGAGTTTTTTTGGATTAAGGAAATTCTTGAAATTGTTGGTTTAATTTTATATCCAGACACTAAAAAGTGCATTTTATAATAAAATAAAAAAATGTTGAAAAAATTGAACAAATGTCAGTGTGTTTCAGGAAAATTTAATTGGCACATCATGGTTTGTTCGTGGGGTTTTAAGGCAGTGTCCAGATTTGGAATCAACCTAATGTTTAGTACATTTTTTAGAAAGGGTCCCAAAAAGTCTTGCTGGACAAGTGGACAGAAAAAATTAATTATGTGGTTTTGAGCTTAAACCATAGAGCTGTATAATAAAGATACAGCTCTATGGCTTAAACTATGAACTTGAGAAACTTGAAATAAATCACAATTAAAAATATCAATCACATGTGTAAATAATGACATAAGTCACACAATGGATTCAATTTTGCTTAATGCTTTTATTTTACATTGATACATTACATATAACATGTAATAACTACTGCCATAGTAACAATATGCTTATTATGTATTGTTTACTGATGTTGGAAAACCAAATAAAAAACAATTAACCCCCGACTGTTTATGAATTGAAAACCAAAACAAAACTTGCGATGTCATTTTAGAATAATAATTGTTGATACTATGCAAAGATACATTTGACAGCATTCTTCACAGGCCAAATTTTAATAGGACACCCTTGTACAGCTTTAACTTGAATTGTGAGTGTTTCTAGATATTTGTGCGATATGAACACAATATTTGTTTTGTAAGAAAGCAAAATAAAACCATGATTGAAAAGCAACATTTGACAGCATAAAAATATGACAGAACAGCGTAACATGTACACAGGGCGGCCGCTACCCAGTGATTGTGGAGAACACTGACTGGGTAAATCCATGTCATTTTAACATCTGTATAATTTGCTTTGAATATTAACAATACAATTTTAACCAGATTTGTCAGTTTTCATAAAACACATGTTCAATATATTTCCATGTTACAAAGATAGGTTTGTGACTGTTGCGACTGTTTTATTATCTGTACTTATATTGTTGAAACATGAAATGCCAAGATGCAGAGTTCTGCAATATATTTGCAGCACATCTATAGGGATGTGGAACACCGAGATAGCTTATCTTGGAAAACGTAGTTGGTCAATTAAGCTTCCGTATTTACTGATGGTTAAACAAAATAAGTGTTGACATTCGCTGTCATCTGTTGTCCCTCTGTCATAATGGGAGCAGTTCGTCCTATGACTTGTCCAGACGTAATAAGCTGTACAGACTGACATCTTAGTAGCAAGAAGTGGACTTGGGTAAACCAATTAACTGTAGTGTACAAAGAAAGAAAATATACAGGTATAAATTGAATGCCAAGGAAAGAATGTTGTAACATGACGCTATTTTAAAAACACAAAATTCTCAATTTATTTGGCATACCCATTTCTTCAGAGAGTGAAATTTCATTTGAGCACTGTAAGGAATGTCATCAGGACTACTTTTTTAAGAGAGATTTGTGGGCGAAAATGAAATTGTTCTGAAGTATTGGAAATACGTGTCTACATCCAAGTTTCACCATGATAGCCTTGGCCTACACCATGCATTTAATAATACTATTATTATTATTAATAGGTGGCTCTACACTTCCAGAATTGTGAGAGAAAAAACTGTGATCATTGCGATATTGGGATAATTCTACAGAACATTAAATTTATGCACGTCAAATAGTTCATGACACAATATGTTGTGTACACAAATTACCACCATGAACTGTTTGACGTGCAAGTCAACGGGACAGTCCTCATAGAATGGGTACAAAATTGGTCTGAAAATACCTGTATTGTGGAATTCAATCATATTGTAAGGTATCCTAGACCAACTGATTCTATAAATCTACTGTTCTTTCGAAATATCCCAGTTTTTCTTTCAGATAAAATGATGGATAGGACCACAATATGAACAAATTCCGCTGGAATTCATGTGGAAACAAAAAATATCGTTTTCGCCAAACAATGTTCTCCTAAATCTCTCTTAAAACCGTAGTCCTGACATTTTTTACAAAGATAGATACTGATCGCACAGTCTGCGAGTTTATTTAATAAATTTACTTATTTACAAATGATTTTAATGCATTTTTACCCACCATCGCTGCTGCCACTGTCTCACTCTCGACGTGTCTACGCGTCTTTTGCATGCACGAAGGCAATGTTTTGAATATCCCATCATGGCCGCCGGTGACTTCACGGCTCGCTATCCCATCAATGTACGCTCGACCTATCTAGTTATAGAGATCAGTGGTGGCCAAGCGTGTAATATGGGCGCCCTCAGTTTACACATTTCCCGGGGTTTGATGGCCAGTGTCAGTGTGAAACGACCGTGCATATTCCCGGGAACCAGTGTCCCCGGGAATTACCAAATGGGTCTAGTGTGAACGGTTGCTGGGGTGTTGGTGGGGTAAAAAATCCCCGGAAATTTTCCGGGGATTTATTTCCCGGGGATTGGCTCTGCAGGGTGAAAAGGGCTTAAGTGTTATAACAAAAGACGAAGACAGGTTCCGTTTCGCGCATGCGCGGATCGATGTTTTCGTTTGGCTTCCCTTCTTCTTTGTCTCCAGTCCCGAATCGAAAGCTCGCTACTGACTCGAGTCAATTACAATTCTGTGGAGAGGAATGGGTGGAAACGAGTGGCGTATTAGTCAACGTTGTTTCCATAAACGTGTCTGTTATTACACGGCCCGTTTGAATGACGGTGCTTGGTAATTATGATGCCATCAAGGCTATTTCACTCACCTAGCTGTCTTCTTCTACCATCTCATCAAAAAAAATGAAACTGGAGGTTTTCCTTCAGTTTGAAGAAATAATACACACACAAATTGTACCTTTATGAATCTGGCGCCTTTTTCAAATCATCATAGAGTGGGTTGTAGGTCTGTGAATTATTCCTACTGAATAAGCTGCATTAGTCCGGCAGCCAAACCCAGATTTGGGGCCTAACCTTGTTTTGATGAAATAAGTTTTTTTTTAATGGATTCTGATTGTCTAGGTATCCACTATGAACAAGCAAAAAACTGGAGCTCTGTCAGCCTTGAGCAATTTGAGATATAAGCAAAAACAAAATGGCCGCCAAAATGGCGTTTTCTGCTCTAAAAATATGTGAAATTGTATACTTTGTCATGTTTTATTGCTGCATTAAGAACACTTTTCGGATTTTTTTCACCAGATATAATATATATGATACATATTTTGATAATTATAAATGGTATTTTAGATGGCAGAGCAATTCATACATTATTTATACAGGGTGATTCATACAAAAGTGTACAAGAAATTGGCTTTTTGCGATTTCTACTTCGATAACAAGCAATCAATATATACACACTCTGACAACAATTTTTGTGATGGAAATAAGCTGCATTTTGAATAAAGCTAATTGATGTAGCGTATCATCTCAAAGCAAATCTATTTGTTGAGATACCCTGTTGAACATACACATATCTGTCAGTAAAGTGACTAAGCCATTGCCTCTACTCACTGACCTTCATCTACTGACCAAATCATAACATCTACAATGATATGACACTGCATCTCATGAGTTATTCCCCTTCCCAAGAACCTCCACATTACCCCCCAACTGCATTCCATGAAGACCACACGTTAAGAAAACTGGATTCGCATAAGACATACATAACTACATACGTGAAGGGACACAACAATTAGCAGGCCCCCACTATGAAGAAATTAACAGGGACCTGACCGATGAAACCGCGGAATTAGTCTCTCAAGCCATACGCCAACTCTACGTGGACGGACTCATATCGAAAGACATATCTGAGTTTCTTAACCCCTGCAACCACGACATTAAAACACCTTGCCTTTACCTCCTACCGAAAGTTCACAAAAAAGTACCAGAAGGAACAGTACGGTTCGTGGGGAGGCCAATCATTAGTGGTTGCGGAGGACCGACTCAATCCATATCCAAATACATAGACTATTTCTTGCTCCCAATTGTCAAACAGCAAAGCACATACACACGCGATTCTGGGCATGTACTTGAAAAACTAAATAACCTGACATTGGAGCAAGATAACTTATTGATAACACTGGATATAGTATCCATGTACACTAACTGCCCACAAGATGAGGCAATTGAATCAGTTTGTGACGCACTTGCAATGGCCGACGACAGACTATACGCAATACCCAAGCCCACGACAGACCACGCGCGACGTCTCCCTGAACTCATTATGCGTCGAAACACGTTTGAATTCAATGGCAAGTTTTTCAGACAAAAAATTGTCGTGGCCATGGGCAGCGAATGCAGTCCGGAGTTTTGTGACATAACCCTATTCAAATACAAACAACACAAAATCCTCCCTCACAATCCCTCAATTGTGAGCTACATGAGATATAGAGACGATGTTCTTATAATCTTTAACGGAAATGAAAAGCAGGCTGCTGACCTAGTGCAATCACTTAATAAAATTCATCCTACGCTGAAGTTCACGTCTGAGATCTCGCACCGCCAAGTCACTTTTCTTGACCTTATTATCTACAAAGGCGAACGATTCATACATGAAGGGATAATGAATACCCGAGTCGCTACCAAAAAAACTGACACATTTCAGTACCTAGCTCGAGATTCAGCACACCCTAAGTCGGTATTTGGCGGATTAATCAAGGGCGAAGTGACCAGATACAAACGTATATGTACCCATTCAAAAGACTTTGAGGAGAGGGTTGAATTCTTCAAAGACAAACTTCAAAAGCGCGGAGACACAAACGAAGACCTAGCCCTCCTTTCTCAAAGGGGCAAGACCCCCGCGGACCCTAAGCGTGAAAAAAACAAAAACAATATCCCACTGGTGTTCGTCCTACCATACTACCCACATGTCGCGCACCCAGCCCTGAAACGGGCTATCCTCAAACACTGGCCCTTGATTAGCGAAAACGAATATCTGAATAGGCTATTTGATACCCAACCCATCCTGGCATACAAACGGCACAAAAACATAAAAGATGAACTTGTTCGACCTAGGACTAAAGCATCTCCACAATCCAACCAAGAGGAACAAAATCTTGATGACGAGAATCTGCAAATTCTATTGGAACTATTGAAAGAACAAAACAATGATCAAAGAAATGGATCTCAAGACTAAAACAAAATAAATAAGTCAAACCCCCCCCCTTGTCCTTGCCACGCGTCATATAAACCGACACACAAATAAAAACAAGGAAAGTAAAATGAACTATAAGAGGGTGACTGATGACGTGCATGATATAGCACAGAAAATATGCCCTGCTCCCCTTCCAAAAAAGGAGAAAAAAGAGGGGACGGCATATTATCACCGGTAATAATCAATCACTGTGTGAACTAAAAACAAAGGGACCACTGTGGCAATACACAAACCAGTCATCGCGTCGCCAAAACCAGAGACAGGGTTTGAAACTCCCGCTTTTATGGAATGTCTAACTCAATTGGCCTGCAGACGTTTGATGTATTTGCCCGTCCACGAACTCCAACCATGGACTGTCATCTAGCAGAGATAATGTGGCTAAAACTGACCCCCAGATGCGTGTCTTACACAAAAAAGGAAAAAAAGAGTTAAGAATTACGCTCTGGAGAGACCAGTGAAACAGCCACTTTCTAGCATACCCACTAGTTAACGTACAATTACAGATTTATCTCGGCAGTTCAGTCACAAATACAATCCATATGATACTTGTCAGCAGAACCTTTTCCGCGTCTCAAAAAAATAACGAAAAGCACGGAGGGGTTCTTTTGAAACTTGTAAACGAAACAACCCCCCCCCCCCCCCCCCACCATTCCTACAGACGGTAATCTCGCAGAAATAAATGTGGCCTGAACTGACCTCCCATGAAGCGTATATCACTAGGAAAAGAAATTAAATTAAGAATTACGCTCTGGGCGGGATAGTTACGCAACCACACTGCTGGCATACCAGCACATCATAAATTATACAGATTTATCTCTGCAGACCAAGCCACCACCTAAAATCCAATGATACTTCACGCAGCAGAACTGCTTCAGCATCTCCAAAAAAAATTACGAAAACGATGAGAAAAAGTTCTGACTTGTGACAACTCCCATAAACACCCTCCCCTTCCCACATAGAATGAGTTCTGATTCACTGCAGCTAACTCTAGAATTGATCAAAAAAAGACACAAAAAGATTCTGATCATTCCTTGAAGTATGCCTGTATAAACCGGTTTCTCTGTGCTATACCTTCTTGCAAAAGCACTCCATTAGAAGTATAATAGCCTCACAGAAAAAGAAAGAAAATTCCACAAAACCCAGTATTACACGTCCTTTACGTTAATGTCCTTCCCAGGTGACCGAGAATCGTTCTAAAAAAATTTAAAAAAAATTGAGTGACATGTATGATTACGCTGCTTTCCAATAAACACAAATTGTATTGGGAAAACAGATGTTTATTACTATAGACTATTGATAAAAATTGTGTGATAAACTAACAATGCCGCCATTTTGAATATGTAAATGAGCAAATAAACAACGGCCGCCAAAGTCAAATATCCAAATCATTTCATCTCTGATCATGTGGGGGCATCAGGTTTCATGTTACAATGGTTTCCATGAAGTACCAGTATACTACTCTGCCAATTTCCGTAATGTATAATACTTATGGGAAATGATGCTTAAAATTTATCAATTTGGTGGCCATTTTGTTTTTCCTATTATCTAAATAAGTCATTATTGACAAAAGAGTATGACATAAGTATTTGGTACACTTAGGTATTCTAGGAATTGAAAACATAAGATAGAAAGAAATTAGTAGAATACTATTTTATTGTGATTCTAAGCTTAACAGCTGGAATTTATCCGCCATTTTGAATATGCAAATTAGCAACAATAAATACAATGGAAATATGCTAATTATGTCTAGACTCTATCTATGTTCATGTATGATCATCAGGAATGTGTTGACAATGGTCCTCGTGAATTATAAGCACACCACTCTGCCAAAAATTCGTAATGTATTATGAAATAATTCAAATTTTACTGAAAATAGGCTATTTTGGCGGCCATTTTGTTTTTGGCCATATCTTAAATTGCTCAACACTGACATAGCTCCAGTTTTCAGTTTGGTCCTCTGCAATACCTAAGGAAACATAATCCATCAAGAAAAAAACTTATTTCAACAAAACGAGGTGTAGCTCAGTGGCTGCCGGACTACATTTTGGACGGCGAAAATCTAGATTAACCCTCTCCACAGCATTTCTTACATTTTTATTAGTGGCATATAAAAAGAGAACAAAATACTTGTGAACTAAAACATTATTTCTACAGAACCAAACAGCCCCTTTAAGCATGTCGCCCCTCAAATACAAGTGTATCTAAAGTGTTACGTTATAACGCCGCCTTAGAACTATTATAGGCCTACCATAATTTTTTTTAAATCCAATCAAAAGGAAAAAATGTATGGTGAATTTTAATAAAAAAGGTTTTCAAATAGGCGAGAAAACCTATAGACACTGCACAGTTCTATAGTCCAGTTGCATAATTATGTCAAAACATAAATACAAATCAGGAAAGTTAAAGCTCATGAAAAGTAGCCTTCGAAAAATAGGGTATGATACATTTCAGTATCATGACGTGTACATTTAGGTTTGCATGGTGACGTCATCGGTAAAAAATGAAGGCAATACCGATTTAGTTTGGATAGGATAGACTTTATCAAGAAGTCAAATAACGCATGGAAATATGAAAATCATTTATTAATAGCACCCAACTTCCGATATGATATTTGCTTAAAGATTTTCGTCTAAGTGATTCCTCTCAGTGAAGCACCTAAAGACGGGTGTAACATGAATTTCACACTCTATGAAATACGGACTTATTGATACCAAAGAGATACAAATGAGTCCGATTTTTGCAAGAGTCTGATATTCATATCGCACAATGAAGTTCACTATTACTGACTACTTGGTGATATCTGGAGACAGTGTAATGTGCGCACATTTATGGGTTTACGAAGTTGTCATTTTTGATAATTACTATGTTCACATAATTATTCAGTCACTTATATGCTTTAGAAAATGTTATTGAAGTAAGGATATGGGAATAAATATATTTCGCGGCAGGAATTAACGATTCATGCAAATTAGTCATACTATTTCCACCACTTGAATTTCAAGAGACTTTTAATATGTCATTGTGTGGACCTTTTAGAAATGCATTGTGGTAAAAATTGTTTGGTAAAAATTGTTGCAATTTGTGTGAGGTCAAAACTTATTTTTCCTGGACTACTACCCTATAAAAAGTCCTATGGACATCAAGAGACATAACAAGAGACAGAGACATGTTTTTTGTCTTCCGTCAAGAATCAAAAGCTCGGCACTGACTCGAGTAATTACAACACTGTGGAGAGGAGTGGGTGGAAACGAGTGGCGTATAACTTTTAGTCAACGTTGTTTTGTCATAATCGTGTCTGTTATTACACGGCCCGTTTGAATGACGGTGCTTAATAATTATGATGCCACCAAGGTTATTTCACTGGCCTAGCTGTCTTCTTCTACCATCTCAAATTAATCTACCGGTATTAATTTAGTTTCAATCCAGTTGCAGGTGGTGTCAGTAAAGTCGCGTGACATGCATCAATTTTTTAATAATCTTCTAGCGCTCTTAGACTATGCGCATAAGTTAAAAGTAAAGAACTCACTTTTGTTCATGGAATCTGGGTAAACCAAACATAAAGTTTGTTCGGGTAGTGCATTTTTTTGCGCGGTATTCTATATTCTGATTTCCGAGTTAACTTCGACAAAATATTTTCAACATAAAAGTGGAAGTAAATTATACAAATTAATTATGTCTTCTTAATAGGTAAAATGTAAACTGCAACGAAATTCTAAAAGCCCTACATGTACCGACCAAGATTTAAAAAAAACCCATAATAATCCCGATCGTAAAGCCGGAATTATTTTAAGATTGACCGGACCTAGGCGCGATCCAAGACAGGTTCAGCCCAGCATCTGTGGGAAGCTCACCCTTGTATTTTCGTCCTCGGTTGCTGCCGGATATTTTCGGCCTTGCTCGATCGTGACCGCACCCAACGCGAACAGGTTAACCAATAGCTTTTAATATTCACTGACATTTGTTTCACTGAACTGTGCTCTTAACTTAACAAGTCCACTAATTAGCAAGTGTTTCTTTGAATCTATAGTGCTCTTGGTCGGCGTGGATAGCGAGGCAAGAGTGTGTTACTCCGGTCCCCCGCCAGAACCTGATCCTGATAATCCGGGTGACTGGATAAAGCAAGTCATGCGAGAGATACGAAAGCGTTGCCCAGAAAAGTGTGGAACATCCTCGGCTGGTAAGTTTTCATAGACATAGATGTGGTCAGCATTGAAGGTATATAGCTAGGTATCCTTATAAATTCGATACAAAACATCTGAAATGTAAAACTCTAGCAAAAGTGTTGGTTGAAATTTAGACGACGCTTTGTTGTAGCACTGTACCACTATCGTCAGAAGACAATTATACAATATTACAAGCTTCGTAACAATTTAATCTACATAATATGCATGTAGTATAGACTTCAACATTAAGACAATCGCTTAACTTGTTTAGGAAAGTTAATTTCTTAAACAAAAAAGTATGATTCGTGGCTCTTGAAGGGACGTCTCGCTGAACTGAAGCCGAATAATTGTTTTAGTCATCCTGTTGGCTCGAGCGCTCGAGATTAAAAATGTACTATTTTCTTTGTACTGGGGAAAAGCTATAGTTTTTTCAAACTCATAATATGACCCGCTTCTTACGATTTGTCCTCACCTTTTACCACCAGCTAAGTGCTTGGCACCACAGCCCCTGGGGCTTGAAGATGGATCCATCACTGACGATCTCATGACAGCGTCCATCGACCTAAACGGCTATTGGCATGCATGTAAAGGACGCCTAAACGGTGTCCATGCTTGGATACTCAACCTGTATGTATCCATAAAAAACCCAAACAAAACCAACAAAAACACACTTGTATTTGATAAAACTGTGGACAATAGCTGACGCAGTGTTGCCGTCATTACCAGGCTGTACATGTTTACACTCTAAAAACAGACTGGTTCAAATATTCATTGCCACTAATCTGTCCAACCAATACGATATGCATCATATTGGTAAACAAAAAATACAACAAGTTGTCATTTTTACAAATGATATGGTCTAACTAATTATGATACCCGTCATATATACTTTGTGTTCAGTGACGTCGATGCCTGGATTGAGGTGGACCTCGTGGAGAGCACTGTGGTGTCTGGTGTCATCACGCAAGGCTTTTATTTTGGCGGCTACATGTATGCAGTAAATAAGTACAGGGTGGCGTATCGGAATAAGTATTCACCTGATAACAAATACGTGACCGATGAAAACGGAAACACCAAGGTTGTTATATCATATTTGGTTTTTTTATTAATGATTTGCATCGTGTTTCAACAATAAATATAATTTATATTAAGTTTTATTCTGGTCTCTTTTGACTTTAAAGATGTATTTTGTTGCTGTTCAACATCCTGCCGCGTATGATGCTTCGTCTTGTTGATTTTATTTCAATTCAAATTATTGTATACATTTTGTATTATTAAAACATAACAGCGAAAAACTTGTTTTTCTTTTTTATATTTCACGTGAGATACGCTTGCTTGTGTAGCCTAATACGGCTAAAACCTTCAGACTAAAATCCCTGCATATATATACGCAGTATAATGAAACTCTAATTAAGAAGTGCTGTTGGTTGCTTTGTAAGTCACTAGTTTTGATTTTATTTTTTCTTATATTTTAGGTATTCAGCGGTAACTCTGATGGCAACACCCCGGTCACCAACCAATTTGCTAAAAGTGTGACGGCGACGGTAGTGCGCGTTGAGCCCATTGACAAACCTGTTGGTGCTTCAGGTCGAGCTCTACGCTTGGAGTTGCTCGGATGTCGTGATTAGTTCAACTGGGCATAAGTAGTACGATTCATGAACAGCATTTCTGTTGAGCTACGTCTGTTAAACCTTTTTATGAGCAGCACATGGGTCACGTACGGTCACGACATTGTTGATTTAGATTTTGACTCAAAATTGTTGTAACTGTTTCAAAGCATTTGCATGTTTTGCAGCATTTAACGTAGACGTCGTAACATGAACATCACGTACGACATTGTTTTTCTAGTTGGTAGTTTTGTTTCCTTTTACCAAATGTCCCCGAGTTAAAAAGCTGTATTAGGGCCATGGTGAAAATAATTAATATCTCTCACGTCAGCTAACTCGTACGTACGACTTATATGTCGTAAGTACGACTTACGAAATGTAACTCGTACCTACGAATTATATATCGTACGTACGACTTATACCGGAAGTAGGCCTACGCCGAGCCTCATTCGGTAGATAGCACAAGTTTGTTCTCCCAATCTTTGCATTGTTTGCCGACCGTTTATTGGTGAGATTAGCCTTTGCTCAGATAGCTTTAAAGTGTTATTTAAGTCGTACGTACAACTTATATGTCGTACGTACGACTTATGGGTTTTAACTCGTACGTACGACATACAACTCGTACGTACGAGATACAAGTCGTACGTTCAAGTTAGATAAAGTGAGAGAAAAAATTGTTTTCATCATGTCCCTAATACAGCTTCGTACAGTAAGTAGTAAAGTTGTAAAAAAAAATTACCTGTGTAACCTGTATTTTGGGAGTATTGTGTAAGTGCAACCCTACCGTCAATTTGGCAAAATGTTAACCAGTTTTTGCAATTGGACAGCAGTTTCGAAATGCTCCAATTTGCACAATTAGAAAAATGACTAAGTAAACTTGCACATTATTATCCACACATTAATAAACATATGCACGTGCATCTTTGTACAGCCCTTTATGGGCAGATGATGTTTAGCACCCTGTCTAGTTAAATATTCCATTCTTGTATTAATTACTAAATTATCTTTATTAACAATATTATACATTGTGCTTGAAATAGTTGTACAAAATTAAGGCAAATGAGTTGCCTTAAATGTATTACTAGATTGTGGTGATTAGATTTAAATTAATACTTAATTTGAAGATGATGTGAATGAGCGGTTCTAGAGAAATGGCACCCCCCCCCCCCCCCCCCACACCAACACCAGGCACCTCCCCAACACAACAACAATTACAATTATAGTAATAATTAGATATTTACATTTTGCACGGGTTGCTTATGGTGAGCATTATAATAAATAGGAGACTGACTCCGCCCTTGATGTGACAATAACTAAAAATTGAAATGAAGCAACCGAATTAAGGCGTTGGAGCAAAGTTTTAGTAAGAGTTGATCGAATGATTCTTTTGAGTGTTCCCTTATTTGTTGTGAAATAAATTAAAGACATACATGAAAGAATTACGTGTTGATTCTTATTATAGGTCTTTGCAAATGATTCTACCACAAGCGAACGTGACCATTATTTGACAGTTTTCTCAAACACCTTGTCACTAGAATCCCATATCATACATCTATGACATTCAAGACTTCCTGCGCAAGCTTGAAGGAATCAAGGACTAAATTCCGAGCACGACCATCATTGGGACTTTTCCCGTCTCATCCTTGTACACCAACATTCCATAGGAAGAAGGCAGGACACATGACTCCTCCCTTCAATGACATCGGTGCCCTCATGAAACTTGTACCATAGAGAAAGGACCACAGAAGGAGTTTGAACTTCCCGGGCGATAAAATCTAAGCCAATTACTGTTATCAGACCCCCTGGTATGCCCATTGCTAATACCCCAGTCACAATTGGCTTGCGATGGGTTTGCGATTAGTTTGCGGCGGATTTCTGGGCATTTTCAGCCGGGGCCCCCCGGGACTCCTTGCGGCTGCCGGGTCATTTTTTGGCATCGGGCGGGCATCGAGTCACTTTTAACTCGGACTTAAAACCTGGTGCGGCGTTTCGCATCGCAAACTGATCGCCAATAAATCGGTCGACGCCTAGCCGATGTCCGGCAGGGCATCGCACAAGTCGGGCGGGCGCCGAGCCAAATTTTGGACAACCCAGACAATCAATATATCGGCCAGGCGCCGCCCACACGCCGGCCGGGTCCCGCCAGGCGTCCGGCCGACTTGACGGTGCCTGGCCGAAAATCGGCCGGGGACCGGACGGCGCCCTGCCGGCGCCCAGCCTGAAATCGGTCATGCATCGGCCGGGGCTCGCAGGGTAAAAAAAGCGGCTCATCTACATCTACACACAGTTTATCACACATGTTTCATAGTGCAAGTACTACATCTCTTCTTCAGCCACCAATGCAACAAGAACCAGGTTGTAGCGGTATAGCGTGCAAACGCCAACCTCTCCCTCAACCGGGCGACCTACACGCGCTGTGCAGGTGCCCGCAAGCGTTGTGGAGGTATCAACGGCATTTTCTTATTTAATGGCCCTATCACACCAGAACATTTTAGGCCAACGCGTGAGTAGCGTGTTGTAATTTTGGCAACACGCTGGCAAACGCTAACCAACGCTAGGCCAGCGTTAGCAACACGATGAGCGCGTTACTCACACGCTGGGACACGCTGTCATACGCGTCGAACACGCTAGGCGATCGTTATCAACCCGCTAATCACACGCTGGCGTACACCGGCGTACGCTTGCGACACGATGGTTATGGCCCTGCCACACCAGGACGTTTTAGGCCAATGCATGAGTAGCGCGTTAAAAATAGTTGATACGCTGGCAATTGCTGAACTTTCACAGAAAACGTCAAGTGGAACCGTGATTTCAGCGTGTTCATACAGGTTGATAACGGGTTCATAGCGTATGCCAGCGCGTAAGTAGCGTGTGAGGAACGCGCTCAGCGTGTAAGGAACGCATCACTGTTTTATAGTAAAAATACGACAGCGGGTCGCCAGCGTAAGAGTAGTGGGTTGGTAACGATCGTCTAGCGCGTTCGACGCGTGAGTAACGGCCTTCTTGCGCGCCGCTAGCGTGTGCAGTCACACGCTGGCAAACGCCGATTTTGTTTAGGTATGTTGAAAAACGTATTTTTGTCTCAGCGTGTGACAGCGTGTTCCAGCGTGTGGGCAACGCGCTCAGCGCGTTGCGAACGCTGGCCTAGCGTTGGTCAGCGTTTACCCGCGTGTTGCCGAAATTTCAACACGTTGGCCCAAAACGTTCTGGTGTGACAGGGCCATTACTGTAGTAGCGCGTCATCTTTTTGTACAACTAATCATGTGGTCGTTGCCGTACGCTGGCGCGCGTTGGGCCGCGCTACTCACGCGCTGGGCAGTCGTTCATCAGTCGTCGAGCGCGTTACTAACGCGTTATTCACGCGCTGGCGAACGCTATGAACTCGTTATTAACGCGTTATGGACACGCTGAAATCACGGTTCAACTTGACTTTTTCTGTGGAAGTTCAGCATTTGCCAGCGTATCAACTATTTTTAACGCGCTACTCACGCGTTGGCCTAAAACGTTCTAGTGTGACAGGGCCGTTAAGAAGGTCAGAGGAGAGCTTCTTCCGCCGGCCGTTGATCGCTGGCCACTCGACAGGCACACTACAAATGCCCGTCCGGCCGCCGTATGACCTATACAAATTGCTTGGCACCCTGCCGTATCTACAGGTATCTACAGGTACATGGCACTGCAATGGGTACTCCCCTTTCTCACTTTAATCTGCCTAATCACGTTATTTCTGATATGATTCTATAAGGTATGAATTCACTTAGCCATCGGAACAACCCAGTTTGCCTTAGCCGGGGAAAAGTTTGCATTAAACCACATGGGCTGAACATCCAACTAGGAAATGATTTACTTATTTGTTGTTCTTCTCTCACCGTCATCTGTTTCAGATTAATCCTTTGCTAGGACTCTTGTGCCCCCCCCCCCTCCCCCCCTCCCACCCCTGTGGTTTCTTCCTTCCATTTTCCTTTACACCCTTTTCTTGTAATACTGTTGTCTACTCCTTTTCCTTTCCTCACAACACCACCACCCCCCCCCCCCCCCCCCATCTCTTGATCTTGTTGTAAGTTTGAAATCTTAGGCCCTCTCCACTTATTTGATTTGTATAATTCAGGTCATTCTAGCAAAACAGTTTGCAGCCATTTTAATCATATTCATGTGACCATTAATTGTTATTCCTTGGACCCCGGCTTCCCTGCTTCTCACCACGTCTCCCGTGGGCCCTTTAAGACCCCCTCCCTTTTCGGTCCAAGAAGAACAGATATTGTCACAGTTAATCTCTAAATATAAAAGAGTGACTATCACTCTAAAGAGTGAGTCTCTTATAAAAACACTCAAAAAGAAGTGAAAACAACGAACCACTTCAAAAGAATGAACTTTAACTCCTTCGAGGAGCCAAATAAAGGATAACTTCAAACAAATCTGTCCCCCTTTATGGTTTCCCGGAAGAGTTAATTAACATTTACTCTTTTGGAGAAGTTTTTGCGTTGCTTTCCCTCAAAAACAGTTCATTTCACTCTTTACATTTAGGGTCGATTTAGGGGTCATTGATCTATAATGTTTTAGGACTATCCGCGGAGTTCAGGTTCGCACCTTTGTATATAGGTACGGGGTTTGTTTGCTAGCTAGGCAGCAAGACTTGGGGCGCCACCCCGCTCCCTCCCCTTATATGGTGCGTGACCATCGGGTTATACACAGACATGGACAGGGAAGGAGGCGTGGTCGGCCTGTAAACCCAGAAGAGTCCTATATGGGCGTCGGTAATGGGCTCATTGAGTTGAGTTATAAATCTATACCCCTGGATTCTTGGTTAACACCACGTAACTTATTTTCTTATTACTATTCCTTTATAACCTATGCAGACGTACGTTGTATTCTTTTTCTTGATTCTATTATTAATAACCTTGGAGAAAAACAGTTTCTTCAAAAAACCCAACTATTACTCCAGTTTCTAAACCTATTAAGGCACATCGATTTCAAACGCTCTTAACCAGCAGTCGAATAGCCGAGTGGTTAAGCTCCCCGGGTTGCGGATTTACCAGGCCATAGTTCTAGTCCCATCTGAGCCGACGTCTTTTCATTTGTTCAGTTTAAACGCACGCGGTTTTGCAATCGTATCTTTAAGAGAATTAATTTCTCGTCGTTGAATACCAACGAAATTTAGCTCAATCGCTTAATTTGTCAGTTTGGGACTGTTCGCGGAGTTCATGCAGGTTCGCACCTTTTTATAGGTACGGGGTTCGTTGGCTAGCTAGGCAGTAAGACTTAGGGCGTCACCCCGCTTCCTCCCTTATGTGGTTCGTGGCCATCGGGTTACATCGAACATGGACAGGGAAGAAGGTGTGTTCGGCCGTGAATTTTCTATAACCCGGAAGAGTCCTATATGGGAGTCGGTAATGGGCTCATTGAGTTGAGTCATAAGTCCGTACCCCTGAATGGTGTCATCAACAACACGTAACTTTTGTATTATTATTACTATCGCCTAATCAAAAATGCAGACTTGTTGTAATTTTATTTATCCCATTATTAATACCCTTGAAAAGAATTGTCTTCAAAAATGAAACTATTACTCCAGCTTCTCAAACTATTAAGGTACACTCTTAACCGGCAGTCGAATGGCCGAGTGGTTAAGCTCTTCGGTTGCGGTATTTCAGGGCCCTGGTTCAAGTCCCGAGTCGACATTTTCTGTGTCAGTTTTAACGCACGCGGTTTCGCAATCTTATATATTACCAAAAAATCCTCCCGAATACAATAGCTGTTGCGGCTGAAATGCCGAAACAGCAAATTATTTCAACACGGCTTACGTTTTACAAGTCTCCTTTCTTGTGTTGTCCTTGTTCAATTGATCCCCGTTTTTTCATTAACTTGAATATAGGACATACCATACACTGGCGCAAACAAAAGGCCCGTACAGTGACGTCAGAACAAAATTTGTCTCTGTATGCCAGTACGCGATGCGTGGCCTGATAGTGTACAATCAATCACACCATCTTCGTTACTGTCACCAAGGAGGATGGACGTAGCGGGGCTTTCTCTTCTGGCGGTATCGGTACTTGCAGGTAAGCCACGCTATCCAATGATATTCTAATTCCACCCCAAAAGAAAGTCCCTTTAATACTTGTTGGTGCAAAACTCCCTACTACTAGTACTAGCATTTTAACCACTAATCATAATCACTAATCAGTACAGAAAATTCTAAGGAATACAGCCATACGCTTTTTCTGACCTGTATTCGGGTTGTATTCGTTTAACTGACCTGTTGATTTGGGGGGGTTGTATTTTATAGTAAATATCGTTTAACTGACTGGCCGAAGTTTTAGAATCATGAATGCTGAGAAAAGCAAAAAAAGCAAAAAAAAACGGCGTTCGTTTTCAATAGGCGTCGGGCAGTTGTTCCTATGCATGTTGTTCTTGTTTTTCGCGATTGCCGTTAGGCGATGGTGAATAATTTTTGTTAGAAAATTCAATTTGTTGAAACAATTAAAAATCTGCAAATGGTGTATCCTACCTTTGAGCAATTCCTGAAAAAGTGCCGAAGAAAGTTAGACTTTTGTTGGTAATTGAATGAAATTGGACCAACACATTATTAAACTTTGAACATGTTAACATTTGAACATGTTATGTATTCACTAAACCTTGCAAAAAATGAAAAGCATGCAGAAAAATTTAAGGAAAAAAGATGACTACCGAATTGTTTTGGTGAGCACCATTTTTTATGAATTGCTAAACTTCGTCCATGAAATCATTGTTGGTAGTATAAAGAGTACGGCTGGGTGTCTAAGAAATTGCTTGACTGATTAGTGGTTATTTGACCGGAAAGTGCTCAGTATAGGGTTTGAACTCTATCTTGAAGCCAGTTTAGCCAATTGTGACCCAGCACGAGTAAATGAGACACTTTGAGGCAAAAATGAAAATTGAGATTTTGATTTCATCATTAAAAGCTCAACAAGCTTTAAATGATGAAATCAAAATCTCAATTTTAATTTTTGCCTCAAAGTGTCTTATTTATTCGTTCTGGGCCACAATTACTATTGGTCTAAGACATGCCCAGCCAGTTTTAAACACTTTTCGGGTGTCGCATTAAATTTGGACTCCTATGAAAAATCCGGACAATGACCTTTTCGTTGGCTGAAACCCAACACGACATGCGCAAATACTACCAATGAGTCCGTTTAATAATACACTCTTTTTTATTACCGCCGACCCTATCTGGAACCCCATTAACCCAAAAAATTAGCAAATAAACACAAAATGAAAATGAAATTGATACAATACGGCTCTGTGTTGCATGATAGCTATATTGAAAATGATTTGTTTATACAACAAATATCATTACAGAACTAAACCCAATCTAACGCATTTTCTGGAACCTCAGTTTCTGAGGTTCGACCCGGGGAGAGGGTCCACTTAACTCCAATGCATTACGTAGCTGTAGCTTCCCATGACAATTGTTTCTTGGCATAACAATAGATGTGGCGAAGCGACTGCAATTGGGGTAAGCCCATTAGTGTAATTGATACCTGGGGTTGAAAAAACACAGGAGTTAATAACCCAAATAATGCATTAGATTGGGCTCGGTTTTGTAATGATAGCGTACATGTATAACAATCAATGAAATTCCAGAAGATTGTGTTGTCTTGACAGGCCGTAGAAGACTGGTACCTAACCACACGGGACATTATAAATACACGTACACGAGAAGGAAGCTAAACACAGTCTTGTTCATGACACTTCTTTTATTAAGTATTAAAACCATTCATTTTGCTCATATTCTTTAAAATTAAATTATTTGTATAATTTTCAAACGTTATTATTTGTCTTTTGTACTTAACTGTAAATATATTTACGAAAAGTTTGAAAGGTACTGCATAACAATACTAAGTCACCGCGCGAATTATTTTGCGCGCTATTTGTGACCCTGTGACCTTGCGAGATTACCCGTGTACGCAAAAAGGTGGGGTAAGTTCAAACCCTGCGACGTTCACACTAGTTGCTTTTCCCCGGGAAAACGTTACACCCCGGGGAGTTCTCCTTTAACCCTACTCCCGAGCAGGGGTAAATATTTCCCGAGGAAAAGCAGTTTCCTGGGGATTTCTTTGCCAGTGTGAACAGACCGACCGAAATTCCCCGGCAATTCCCCGGGGAATTGCCGGAGAAATCGTCTAGTGTGAAAGGGGCTTTAGAGGAGTACCATGGAGGTACCAATCTTTTGTTGCTCGGAAAGTCACATTTGAGCCACAATATTAGTAGGCCTACATGTATTCGGAAGAAATCTGAAATTTATTTTAGATATTATTTTGTCTTTGAAAAGGATGTTCATTCAGGTTTTAACATAATTATAGGTCAGCTATTGTTTTTATATATGTACGTGATTTACTAGGCCAAACGTTTTCTATATTTTTCAATACATCATGGAATTGGATGACAAACAAGTAAATGCAGTTTACGCATAAACCTATGGGGATTAGGGCCCAGTGGAGTCTTGCAGTGCTTATTCTTCGTGAATAAGTTGAGATTTGTTTACGGTTTTGTTCAGTCTATTGGGAGCTTAAACCACTGTGTTTGTTTAGCTTCTCCACACAGGACTTCTGATGTTGGTTGTCCTTCAACCAGTCATATTGGTTGAGCTTGTAACCAAGGTATTAACCAATCTATTGGTTATTCATAACCAATATATTGGTTATCCTTCAACCAGTTATATTGGTTAAGCTTGCAACCAAGGTACCAACCAATATATTGGTCATTCACAACCAATATGTTGGTTGTCCTTCAACCAGTTATATTGGTTAAGCTTGCAACCAAGGTACCAACCAATATATTGGTCATTCATAACCAATATGTTGGTTGGCCTTCAACCAGTCACATTGGTCGAGCTTGCAACCAAGGTATTAACCAATCTATCGGTTATTCATAACCAATATGTTGGTTGTCCTTCAACCAGTCTCATTGATTGAGCTTGTAGGAAATGTACCTACAGCAACTGACTAATCAGAAGTGAGGAAATTTGTTTTGGCAATATAGTCGATGTTAAATTGTAGTATTTAGTCCAAAATGATCCTTTTTTACCATAATATGTAATTATTCAAAAGATTCCATGATTGAATTTCGATTTTTGTGCAAACATAGTGAACAATTTCGTATCATCAAATGTTGACATTATTCATACAAAAATAACTGTGACTTCGTCGTGGACAAGCAAGCGAACTATAAAACTAACACGGGAATATCCAAGTTTTTAGTAAGTGTTGGATTGGTTTCAATCGACCAATATATTGGTTATTTTCAACCAATCTGTTTTTAGAGTGTGATTAGACCATCTGCTGTTTAGCCAAGGTACATGGTTAGTGACACCTGTTTAAGTAACAAAATAAATTGTAATCGTCCTAAGGGGCTTGTTTATTTCGTGTACAAGTTACCAATTTTCAGTTGGCTTGCTTGTTGGACGGGCGTATGGCCATGGGATTATCAGCGCGTTTTCCGACATGCCGGTCCTCGCACTAGTGTCAACCGAGCTGATCAGCAGACCACAGCGAGCTGCGGGTTTCCGAAGACAGATATGCCCTTTTGCGCAATATATTACGTAATCCGCTGTGAAGAGAATGATGTAAGACTAGACTACTAAACATTGGCTAAGCAGGAATTTGTACACAGATGGATAAAAAGCCGATTTATTTTTTACTTAATTGCGACCATCACGGGAGTTTATCCACATGCGTACTTTAGCCACCGTACAATAGTTGTATACGTGACTAAAGAAATCGGGAGATCATAACCGTTGATGAATTCGGGCCTAGTATAAGTATTTTCTATTGTTCAAAGGTTCAAAGAATATTATGTATGCTTACAAAGTACACAATTACTCAGGATGCAAAATCCATGGTCTAAAATATTCAACGAATTAACGAATATTTAATTTGGTTAATGAATATTTATCATTTTGTTTAAACGTAAACAATATTCCGATTGTGGGTGTCTGCAATGTTGTCTGTAAGGGTATCACTGTTTATGTTTATGGTTCTTACATTTGTTTTGCCTTTCAAGTTGGGCTGGTCGGTCAAAAAAATAAATGTACGGAAAGAAATTGCCGTTTCACATGATTAGATGGATATATCGAAAATTAATAAAATAAAATCATTGCGTAACAATTGTTTTTTTTAGCAAGATGTAGTTGACTGCTGCGCACACAACGCAGCTCACGAATTTTGACTCAAGCAGGCCCGTGTCCGCAGGGGGGGGGGGGGGGGGGGGGGTGGGGGTGGTTGGGGGGTTGAGGACGGGTGCGTACGCAACCCCCCCCCCCCACCCCCCCCCCCCCCCCCCCCTTCCCAACTTACCAAAAGGTCCACATTTTCCGGGGTAAATAATAGTATTTTGATGTAGAAATAACTGTACTGTCACACGACAATTTTTGTTCCATTTTTGGTCCCATCAGTACAAATTCGCCCCCCAAGAATTATCAAAAGGTCCACATTTTTCGGTGTAAATTATGGTATTTTGATGAAGAAAATAACGGTACTGGCACACCGAAAATGTTTGGCCACAATTCTGGTCCCATCAGTAAAAATTCGCCTCCCAAATTACCAAAAGGTCGACATTTTCCGGGGTAAATAATAGCATTTTGTGGTAGCGTTACTGCCACACGGGACAAAAA